>OZ026612.1:131674440-133125940 GCA_964020975.1 Hermodice carunculata | reverse complement strand
GTTAACAATAAACTACCTGAAAATCTTCTAAAGTTTCCGTTATATAGTAATCTTGAACTACATCAATATAATACCCGACAAGCTAGAAACATGTATATCACTGGATGTAAACATGCCTATGCAAAAAACTGTTTAAGATTTGATCTTCCTGATTCTATCAATAAAGCTGCTACGCATATTAAAGAAAAAGTCTATACCCATAGTTTTCAAGGTATGACTAGATATATTAAAAATTACTTTATACAGAGTTATTCTGAAATTTGTAATATTAACAATTGTTATGTGTGTAGGAATCAATAGCCCCTCTATTTTGTTCCTTTTTTAAAGTTGACCTTAACATTAAATGTAATTTTCTGACACGTTATTTACACTTTTCATCTAATTGTGTAATTGTTCTTTTATTACAACGTGTAATTGCCATGTAACTATTCTTGTATGTAATGGGTGGCTCCCATGATAGCGACATACTTTTGTCTGAATGGGAGTCTCCCAGACCAAAATACTCTATGTATATCCTTATGTTTCATTTATTTTATGTTTTATGTCAAATTGAATGTATTTTTTGGTCGAAAAGCATCCTGAGTCCTGAGTCCTGATAAAGTGTATAAAAATCTTTGTCCTCATCAATGTTGGTGGCGCCACCTATAGTATTAAGTAATATACAGGTCAAAATGTAAAAATCTTGTAAACGCAGTACTGTCTACAGTTTTCAAGCTATCCCAGTTTAACTTTCAGGACTTTTAGGGTATAAAAATCTAGATCCTTGTTGATATTGGTGGCGCCACCTACAATTTTGTGCAGTATACGGGTCAATATGAAAATCTTGTGAACACTGTAGCATCTTTAATTTGTGGCAGATCTTCACCAAATTTGGTGGGATTGTGGGGGAGGTCAAAGTGTAAGTTGGTAATGATACTAGTGGTGCCATCTATAATTTGATATAAACTATGAGCTAAAATGTGTTGTAAGATATAAAATTCCATATCTCGAAATGTAATTGGATTAGACTTGGCAAAGTTATAAGATATATATGCAATGTCCATAGCTAGAATCATGTATAATATCATTGGCCTTGACATATTTTTGTGAGGTCACCATGCCTGTAAAGTTGAAAGAGGTTATTTAGTAATGGCAGGGTGTAGCTTGGACTTCAATGGCAGCTTCAGTACAGCACCAGGAAGGTCTATGGGCCTCTTGTATTACATAATCTGGTTGTCCTTGATCTTCTGTCCTAAGGTCACTGAGGACATAAAGTTAAGGACTCGCTCATTGTAGTCATGGCACATGCAACAATATTCATCACAGGAGTTGCACAAATAAGCTATGATTACATGTGGAGCGAAGTGGCATCTGGTAGCCAATTTTTACATTAAGCTTTATATGTTCAGAAGCCACTTGAGGACTCACAGCTTTGAAATGAACAGGTGCAATATAGCCACGATGCCAGCAGAGCATTAGGCACATGGGCCTCTTGGTTGCAGAATATGGGATGTGCAGTAATTAGATCAATTACAGAAGTTAGAAATCGAGAGATGCACTCTATTAAGTGGGAATTACATGAGAATTACAAATTGAAATTTCCCACAAAAAGAAGTTTCATTTAATTGCTAATGACAGCAATGTGTCCAACTTAAGAGCATTGTTTTGTTTTGTTTTTTTGTTTGTTTTGTTTTTTGTTTTTGGCCTTGCAAAGTGCCAAGATGCACTCCATCTGCAGCGCCACCATTGAATGTTTTCAGAGGTGCATTCAGAAGTTTCCAAAAATTTATGCACTAGATCTCCAGGGGTCCTGTGGTGGGAGTATAATTAAGGGTGAAACACTCTGCAGAAACCTAAAATCAAAAGAATTTTTCCCTTGAAAATACAGTTTTGGCCGTTAAAAGTGGCAGCATGCAGCAGTAAGAGCCCCTTGTAAAGCTACCCCTGGTGTTGAGCCATTGTGTAAAGGGAGAACCGACCAGGCAGACAGAGGCTGTGGCGATGCATTATGACTATAGCTATCAGCATACTGTTATCATCATTCTCTCATGATAATTGCAAAGGTGTATGCCTCCAAGCATGGAGAGAACCTTATCTATATTATAAATGGTGCCATATGTTGGAGACAATATGGAAGGTCATAAGAGCATGGTTATGTTTAAGATAAGATTATTGATTACTGCCAGCAGGGCAGACTGTTGCAGGTTTACAAATAAAAAAGAGAGAGGGAGTGACTCAGAGGTTTGACAAATGCTCTATGCATGTGTAGTGTTTTGCTTCCCAGCCCCAGTCGCAGCCTGTATTTTGCTGAATACATATGAAGATAAAATGCAGAATAATTTTAATTATTTCAGAACTAGCAAACTCCTGACCTTGTGAAATACATGGGTCACAGAGATTTGCTGTTTTTAGGAGGGGCCAATACTCACGTCAGAAACTGTAAATGGGGTATATTGTTTGTTTTTTCTTTTTTTTTTTCTTCTTTTTCGTCATATTGGATGGGCTTATAGGTGGGACTGTGAATGGGTCATAAATTTGTAAATTGATTTTTCATACTTTTCAAATTTTTAGATGGGTGCTTGAATCCATTGTTGAGGAGAGGAATTTATATTAGCCAAGTGCTATTTTTCCTATCCTTGTGAAACAAATAAAGTATATAATTATTAATCAGTTGTGTCAGTTTAACAATGTACTCCCTGTCACTTTGTAAAGTATAAGAACATCGTCACTCAGTGAGAGTGACACTAGAATGATAATCCTAATGACTCCATATTGTGCAATAGATTAGACAGCATGTCGGAACACAAGGACCAAGGGTAAAAACAGCATACATGTAGTTGTGACAGTGCTTCCCTGCCGGGCACTTCTGGGAAGACAGAAGACGTTTATATAATCAGCAAAAGACAGGAAAAAATGAGAGTACTTGATTTGGTAAACAATTGTTCACTTCATTATATCAGTGGGATGATTTCCTCAATCAATAATGGAGATACGTCAATCAAATGAAGCCTGAATTAATTATATAATCGGTGCGCCACCATTTGCAAAATTGAAATGTCATCCAATATCCTTTATGCATTAGCTTAAATGCTTTAGTCACAGAACTGTTGAAAACACTGATGCATGTGGCCCTTTTTTTTGGGGGGGGGGACTATTTACAGTGAAATGACTGGTGATGAGACCTGTCGAAAACCACATTACACCATCACATCATTTATTAAATTGTGTGATTGTATTCATTCCTTGTATCAAAAATTGAGTTTCCTGCAAGTTTGAAATAAGCTAGTAGCAATGATAGTATATTTACTGCATCATTTGTGTCTCAATGAACTACTGCCATGTAAAGGGAAATAGTTCTCTCTTATGGTATCACTGATTCATGTCTGGTGTAACATGTAGCATAGACTCAAACTCAAACTCAAAACTCATTTATTTTAGCGAATCAATACAATGACGATTTCAATATTGAGATATGTGTACATATATCAAACAAACTTAACATAGATAAGTGTTAGTAATCCCTTTTTCAGTGTCTATGCGTCTGTCCCCTTTTTGTGTCTGGGCTATAATTTGCTTGTCCTTCAACTTAGCTGATTAAAACTTTACACACAGGTGCATTTGGACATAAGGGTGTGTCATGTACCAAAAGTAGGTCAATAAGTCCAGGATCTGGGTCACAGTGACATATTCTTGTACGTGTCCAGGCTCCAATTCCTAAACTTTGTAAGTTAGATCAATGAAACTTTCCACAAAGATGCATCTACACACAAGGGTTTTTCATGAACCAAAATAGGTCACCAGGTCAAGGATCTGGATCACAGTGACATACCCTTACTAAATTGTGTCTGGGCTGTAATTCCTTTGCTATCTAACTTAGTTTCATAAAACTTCACACACGCATATTTTTTTACCTAAAGGTGTGTCATAAAACAAAAGTAGGTCACTAGGTCAAGTATCTGAGTCACAGTGATACAATCATGTAAAACTACATTACACTTCATGTCCAGGCTGTTATTCTGTTTTCCTTCAAATTAGAATAATTTAAGTACTCTAAGGTGCATCCAGACACGAGGGTGTGTCATGAACCAAAAGTAGGTAGGTTAGTCAGGTATCTCACAGTGACATATTGTTGTAAAATCATGTCCAGGCTATAATTCCTCTACTATTTAACTTAGATTCATGAAACTTGACACACACATATATCTAGATCTAAAGGCATGTCATGTACTAAAAGTAGATTACTATATCAAGTATCTAGGTCATAGTCACATATTCTAAATATATTCGTGCTACAATGCCTTTATTGTGTAACTTAGATTAATAAAACTTTACACACAGATGCATCTATACATAAGGGTGTGTCATGTACCAAAAGTAGGTCAGTAGGTTAAGTATCTCGGTCACAGTGACATATCGTGTAAAATCATGTCTGCTTTATTCCTTTACTATTTAACTTAGTTTCCTGAAACTTCACACACACATAATTATATTGACCTAAAGATGTGTCATGTAAAAAGCAGTCACTAGGTCAAGTATCTGGGTCAGGGTGATACATTCATGTGAAACTACATTACACTTCATGCCTGGGCTGTAATTCTGTTGTCCTTTGACTAAGAATCATATGTTGACCTAATTAGGTGTTGCATGAAACAAAAGTAGGTCAAGTACCAGGGTCACGATACATTTATGTAAAACTGCTGTACACTTCATGTCTGGGCTGTAATTGTTTGACTTGGAATCATGAAGCTTTACACACCTGTCTGTGGAGTGTTTCATGCATAAACATAGGTCACTAGGTCAAGTAAGTCGGTCACAGTGATAGCCTATTTTTATTGACTACAGGTATTCCAAAATGAGACCTGTGATTAGCAAGGTTATAAATGAGGTGAGGGGGGCATGGATCCCGCAACATCTGATTGCCTTTTGATTTAGTTGGAAAGGGGCGAGGTTGGTGGTATGCCTTGTTTGTTTTTGTTTATCCCAGTACTGGCAACCCAGGACCTATTTTAGCCAGTTACTGATTTTCATCCTGAGCAGTCATTTAAAAATTCTAAAAAGATACATGTAATAAAACATAAGCCTATCATGTTACAGTTTAATGAAGGTTGGGAATAAATGTTATCAGCACTTTCTATCCAACCACAGCAGAAGTCCTTCATTTGGGTGCTGGTGAGAATGGATTAAAGAGGCTGGTGCGTGAATGCTGTGAAATTCTCCAGCAGGTGGGCCACCCATGGAGATTCACCTGGTAACTCCACATGTTCAACAGAATGGAAAGCACAATAACAGACAAAAGTTATTTTCATGTGCATGTGGTTAGTTTCAGTTCTGCTCTGGCTGTTGCAGAACTGTTGCTTCCTGGTAGTAAGGTTACCATGGTTACAATGGCTATAAAATCAACAGGAATCATTTAAACATCAAATTGATACATGAAGGCAGTGGATGGGGCAGCCAGGCTGACCACCATGGCATCAGCTTTCATTGAGGCAACCATCCCTGGTGGAGGTCAGTTGAAGGATGGAGGAACAGTATGGGACAAAAACGCATAGACATGGAAAACTTGAAACAGTGTGGAGTTCATCAGTTTAGTACTGTTTCCAGCTGCATTTCATGCATAACTGGCAGATGAAACATCAGATAGTGATGTCTGTACATGTAATGCCTGCTTGACCTCTGGTTGACCTCCAGATCTGTAAAAAACACAACAAAAAAAACAAAGAAAAAAGGACTTTCAAAAGAAAAAAGAAAAACAATGTCCCTCATGTAGCCTATTTTTCATTTCTATTCACAACATCGCAAGCAAGATGTGACAGGTAAACCTTGCACAGATTGAAGCTGCCAGTGCAGCTTGGAGCCAGCCCCCAGCAAGGCCAGCAAGTCCATTAACCCTTTCCCCCTTGAATTAAGACTGAGTCAATGGCACTAAGTGCCCAACCCATGCCAAGGAAAGCTGTTGACCTGGGGCATGTGATCTTGAAAAGTCTCATGTACATTTCTCAGTCAAATTGTTTTTTCATAGCTGTTGAAATTAGTTGAAAACACTGAAGCAGATGACATTTGACCACTAGCCGGTTTTGGCCAGTTTGAGGGGGAAAGGGCTAATGCTCAGTGCTGATTTCAGTGCAAACTAATCATTTCAAAACCAAGAGTGTCCAGTTTATTATCTGGGAGATACTAAAATTAAATAAACAGCCAGTCAATAAATGAATGATTGTAATCAAACACTTAATTTTTCCCATCAGGCAACACTGTATATTAGCCTCTGGACTGAGGCCCATGATGACGCTTTCTAATGCAGTTGCCCCTGGTGCTCAATACCTGACCTGTGTTGTTGACCAATTTGAATAATTTGTCTCTCTTTGGCAGCTTATGGGTCCATATTGTTCTCAATTTATTCCTACCTTTGAAGAAAAAGATTTTGACATCCCTGGATTCTCCAGGAATCTGTGCCAATTAACACTGTCTCTGGCTGGGTTACCAAGGCAGTCAAGTTGGCCTGTGTAGCAGCAAACAGAATCAAGAGCTCTGCCAGTTACACCAGATCAGGACCATTGCCTGTTATCTGAATGCTATTAAGCAGATCGTGTTGAGCGACATCATGTCAGCATGCTGGGGGTCATGCAATACTTAATCTAATTTTTATTTGGGGGGTTTTACCTATGTTGAGGGACAACTTCTTGCTGGCAAGAGCCTTCATACTCTGTCAATGTGTAAGGCATCATTTAGTTCAGCATCCTCTGCAGCTGCTTGTTCATATCAATTCAAACTGCAGCCCTGTACAGGATGTGTTCTTTTGGTAGAGTGTTTTGATGTACAATTCCTCTGCCCTGGAGTCTGAATGATCTCCCACCTCCACTCAGTCTGTACATCTACCAAATGTAGTGGATAGGGAATGTTTCATGACACAAATCTGGGAAATTTATTATAATTTCCATATTTGTTAGTAATACTTACCTGTCCACTACACAGAAGCCCACCCAGCTGACCCCACATCAGATCATTCTGAGATTAGTCTGTCATGAAACTGATGTGATTGGTCAATGCCAGAGGTCAAGTAATGGGCCCTGGGGTCAATCACAAGAGGGTGCCAAGAACTTCCAGTCCAGAGGAATACATACAGAGAAGTATTTTCTTATGGAAAAAATTTTTTGGAGTGGACACAGTCTCACTGAGATCATGCCAAATGTAGTGGATAGGTAGGTACTACCAGCAAATACAAAGATACAATAAATTTCTCAGATTTCTTACTATCCGCTGTAAATTCACACTCACACACTCTCAAAAACCCAAAACATGCACAGGAAAATTGAGCTTTAAATAATTTTGTCTCATGCAATTTGAACAGATTTAAGGTTTGGTGTGTAAGAATTTCACCAGCAGACACAAAGTTTCCAGCCTCCTTGAGCCGTCTGTTTGCCAAGCTTGTCAGTGTACCTCAAGTCATTGGCCGATCAAGAAATTTGAAGTTGGGTCAGGCCACAAACTGATTCTATGAAAATAGCTAATACATGTACGTGAAATATAACTGTCAATTGTTGAAGGTGCTGTATTAAAGATAAATGCACAGTTTTCTCAGGAGCAATTGGTTTTCCCAATAATCTACACTGTGCTAGAAAAGTTTGCACAAAGTGTAAACAAAGTTTTTGGTTCTTTTTGGATGCAAGCAGCCAGTCAATCAGGTAATGTACAGTCAACTCCACACCTGTCAATTTATTGACTGCCCACTTAATGAAGTTAGTAAATAATTCAAAATGACTGCTTAATATTTTGCAGCCCACTGCTGAATTGCTGTCGTAGCTCAAATTTGCCATCAAGAGTAAAGCCCAGCAGATCAAAATCGGCCTTATGGACAGGAACGACATTGTATCTTGAATGTGTTCTTCATATCGCACTTTGCCATCAAAGCATTTGGACCCAGGGTCACTATCTTTTCCACGGCTTCATCAAATTTCAAATTTTTCACTTTACCATCCCTGTCACTGATACAATCATTGACCGACTCACTTTGGGGGAAGGAAAGGTGGCATATGAGTCTGTACTTCCCTTTTTCTCAACCGATCCTAATGGGGAGGACCTGGGGTCAGAAAGAGGGGGGACCATCAAAGGGACCCATCACACGACCACAGTCAATTTCCTCCTCTGTCTTTTGACTGGCCACTGAGGGATTGTCTGTAACAGATTTCAAGTTTTTGGCCACAAAACTTTTTCTCAAACCCTTACGTGCTAACAGAAAACCCTGGTTAAACACATGGACCAATGTATGGACTGCTTTCTTATCAGGATACACTTGAAGTAATTTGTTCAATTCCTTAAGTACTACTGAGCGTTTTCCTTCTTGGGCCTTGCTCTACCCTGCCTTGGCTTAACCTTATGCTGCTTGTGTTTATTTCGCAACCTAAGCAGCTTAGAAATTAGTTTCATATCAATCACACTTTTCCCTTTCTTTCTGTCTGCAGAGAGTGACCTTTATGCTGGGGGGGGGGGGACCTGCCCACACATGGCATATTTGTGACTGTGCTAACAGTTTTTAGCTCTGCTGACCGAAGGTTGCAGAGCTTGTGTGACAGCTCATACTTGTCCGTCCGTCTGTCCATAAACTTGCTTGTTAACACAATACCATCTACAGTTTTGAAGTCAGCCCAATATAACTTTCAGGACTTATAGGGTGTATGAATATCTAATTTCCTTTTTATGCCCCCCTTCCAAGAAGGTGGGGCATATAGCGTTGTACATGTCGGTTGGTCGGTCTGGCGTTCGGTTGGTTGGTCGGTAGACTGTGGTTTCCGCACAATAACTCAAGAAGTTTTTGAGCTAGGACTTTGATACTGTACAGGTGTATTATTCTAGTCAAAAGCTAGGCAAAATTTGAAGATAGGTGACCTTGACCTAATTTCCAAGGTCACAGTGGTACCTTAGTTAACTTTGGTTTCCGCTCAATAACTGAAGAGGTTTTTAAGCTAGGACTTATATATTGCACAGGATTATAGTCCATATTTGGGCTAGGCGAAGTTTGAAGATGGATAACCTTGACCTCATTTTAAAGGTCACAGAGCCACTTTACTGAAAACGGTTTCATGATTTCTACATGATAGCTTATACCTTGGAGCTAGGACTTTTATATTGCACAGCTTTATGGTTCTTTGTAAGGGCTAGGTTAGTTTGAATATGGGTGACCTTGACCCAGTTTTCAGGGTCACAGAGAGATTGTAGTTAAACTGTGGTTTCCGCACAATAACTCAAGAAGTTTTTGAGCTAGGACTTTGATACTGTACAGGTGTATTATTCTAGTCAAAAGCTAGGCAAAGTCTGAACATGGATGACCTTGACCTAATTTCCAAGGTCACAGTGGTACCTGAGTTAACTTTGGTTTCCGTACAATAACTGAAGACCTTTTTAAGCTAGGACTTTTATATTGCACTGGATAATTGTCTGTATTCAGGGCTAGGTCAGGTTTGAAGATGGGTGACCTTGATCTTTATTTCAAAGGTCACAGAGCCACTTGGGTGAATACTGTCATAAAGCCACTTTGCTGAATATTGTTTCTAAATGATGACTAATTTTTCAGCTATGAAAGATATGTGACATTGATGTATGATCAACCTTCACTAATTTTGTAAGGTCATGAGTGCCCCATCTACCACTATCAATAGGGTAGCGAGGGCAAGGGTGATGAGGGCGGGGGGCATCTATGTTTTACAAACATATCTTGTTATATTGGTGACGCCACCTAAAAAATTTGTAATATAGGGGTCAAACTGTGAAAATCTTGTGAACACTCTAGCATCTTTAATTTTTGGTGGCTATTCACCAATTTTGGTGGGATTGTGGAGGAGGTGAAAGTCTTAAGTGGTTAATGATACTAGTGGCCCCATCTATAATTTGACGGAAATTAGGAGCCAAAATGTGTTTTAAGATACAAAATTTCATATTTGGAAAAGTGATTAGATTAGACTTGCCAAATTTATAGGATATATAGACTATGTCCAGTGCTAGGATGTTATGTAATATCATTGACTTTGACCTTATTATTGTGAGGTCACCATGCCTGTAAAGTTGAAAGACGTGGTTTGTAATGGCAAGGTCTAGCTTGGACATCAATGGCAATGTCAGCACAGCACCAGGTTCATGGGCCTCTTGTACTACATAATCTGGGTGACCTTGATCTTCATGTCGCAAGGTCAGTGAGGACATAAAAGTTAAGGACTCACTGATTGTTGTTTGGCACATGCAACAATATCCATCACAGGAGTTGCACAAATAATCTATAATTACATGTGGAGCAATGTACTATCTGGTAGAGAAACGAGACACTAAAATCGCATAAGCTTTATATGTTCAGAAGCCACTTGAGGACTTGCAACTTTGAAATGAAAATGTAGGTGCAATATACCCGCGGTACCAGCAGAGCATTAGGCCCATGGGCCTCTTGTTTTGTTGAGCAAATGCCTGGGTCAAAGGCCCAGCATACTCTGGGGGCATTCGCCTGGGCCTGGTAGTGCTGAGCCCCCTTTGAAAGACCTGATTACTCTGTGGACTTGCCTGCAAATGGCCATTTTGATTTACCTTCCAGGTGTGGAGCTACTGTGCTCCTGACACCTGGATGACCAACAATAATAAATGGTGCTCCCCATCTAATGTCCTGTATGGCTCTTTTAGGGGGTGTCTCAGTTATGTGATGTTCTCCTAATTTTTGTCATGTTTTGTGATATTTTTCTTGTTTTATTTTAAAGTAATGTTCCTAATTGCAGTTATCTGACATTTGAAAATTCTCAATTATCTGTTATAATTCAAATGTTTTCAGGTCTGATATGTGATATAAACAGTTTTTGTCCTTGTTATGCTGATATGCAAAAACCCTCAAAGGGCCCTTCGTACCTGCGTGGCTGGTGCAACACCAGATCTTTATTCAGAAAACCCTGTCATACCCTAAGGCCCAAGATCTTTCTCTGTGAGTAGCTTAAGTTTATAGTATCTTGGCAGTAGATCCTTACAGGGGACAATATTATGGAATGTATGAACATGTGTCAGCGAACAGTCTGAAACATAAATTTATCAGGCCACACCAATGTTTTTTTTTTTTGGCTTGGCATGCCATCAGTAAAACAAGAGAGACATACATCATAAGTTAAAGGTTGAAGTCACTTCTTTCAAATTAGTTTCCACAAAAATTAGCTAAACCTAAAACCTGTAACAACTGGAACAAACAAGAAAGCTTTCTGGTTAGTTAAAAAGATACTTTTCAGGGATAGAGGGGTCACTGTGATCTGGAAAAAAAAAAAAAAGAACAGAACCCCCCCCCCCCCCCAAATACAGATCCTACAAGAAATAGTCCTAATAATCTATGCATTTTTTCCCACAAAGCAAAAAGATGAAGTGGCATTTTGAGATTGGAAAGAAACTGTTTAGAAGTCAACATGAGTCTGATCCAAAGAGTATTATGACAATGTGTATCCACAGCCCTTAAATTGATCCATTTGATCCAGAGTTATGGTGTGTGTCCACAGCCCTTAAATTGATTCATTTGATTCAAAGAGTTATGGTGTGTCCACAGTCCTTAAATTGATCCATTTGATCCAAAGAGTTATGGTGTGTGTCCACAGTCCTTAAATTAATTCATTTTATCCAAAGAGTTATGGTGTGTACACAGCCCTTAAATTGATCCATTTGATCCAAAGAGTTATGGTGTGTGTCCACAGTCCTTAAATTAATTCATTTTATCCAAAGAGTTATGGTGTGTACACAGCCCTTAAATTGATCCATTTGATCCAAAGAGTTATGGTGTGTGTCCAGTCCTTAAATTGATCCATTTGATCCAAAGAGTATTATGGTGATGTGTGTCTGCAGTCCTTAAATTCATCCATTGATCCCTTTGTACTCAAGGGGACCCTAAAAACACACATTTAACATGATCCATTTTTAGTATTACATCCTAAATCTATTGAACAAAACTAACATGCCAAGCATTGTAAATCATGTGGGAAGTCAGCTGACTGAGTGTGGATTATTGGACAGACCACCGAGACAACAGGACTCCTCCACATAGCAGTGCCAAAGATACCCCAACCAGGCAGTGTATATGGTGGAGGATCTCCCTCTTGTGTGAAAATGCAAAGCAGGATTCAAGGGAAGGGAAAGGGACAGAGCTAAGGGTCGGTTCGAGAAATGTTTAGAACAGGGTCCAGGACCCCATGCTGTAAAA
This sequence comes from Hermodice carunculata, assembly GCA_964020975.1. Classification (NCBI taxonomy): domain Eukaryota; kingdom Metazoa; phylum Annelida; class Polychaeta; order Eunicida; family Amphinomidae; genus Hermodice; species Hermodice carunculata. Next base: position 133,113,762 of record OZ026612.1, on the reverse strand, counting down.
AAAAAATTGCAAAAGTGAGATTGGTGCTTTCTAGTACATGTTTCCCTTCCTTTCACTACTATGAGGGCTATGTAGCCCAGTATTCCCAGAAAGTGCACAATTTTTGTAACAATTTTCTATTTGGATGGGAGAAAACACTGTCTGAATGGGACAATGGAAGATTTGGGGGGAAAAAAGGCAAAATAATTGGAAGTCTCGCAGTCAAAACAGAAGAGTTTGAATCTCGGATGCCTAAGTTTTGATGTGTATTGACTAAATTCAGACCTGCCAACTTGTAAGATTTAGTCTTACAATGCACACATTTCAGCTCTATTGTACATTTGTAAGTTTTAATGAAAAATTTGCAAGTTGTTTTTTGTTTTGTTTTTTTTTTTTTTCAGCAGTATATCCTTTCAAGCACTAAATGTAGGTATAATGCAATAACATTAACAAATTATAGTGAAATGCTGACCAATAATACAGTGTGGTGACACCTTCAGAAATTCTCAGTGGAGTTTCTTCCAATACGGTTTTCATTTTGATTTATTCACAAAGCAAAAATCCTGTGGGTACATTTTAAGACATTTTTCAACAAATGTAATTTAATCTGCCTAAAAAATAATCAAGAAAAACTCATCTTCAGATGAAAAATACATGTCATTGAGCATAAAATGAAGAGTGTACAATTTCTCAGCCAATGGTACACTTTTGGGCTTCATATTTTACACTTTTGGGGTTTTCATGGATGGCAGGTCTAAATTTGATTCAAACAAAGCAAACGTTGGATAATGAAGACTGACATTTATAGACAAATTGGCCTTATCTATTGTAGCCATTGGACAGTTGATTTGTGTGCACATTGACTGACTTCAGTCAGCAGGAGCTGTGTTTGGGCAGTGGGTCTGGCCAGACAGCAGACCTGTTGGTGCCACCAGAGGTCAGTTATGTATAGATGTATGGTATCACAGGTGTACCTGGACCAGGTACAGATGGTGCCACACCACTAAGGCTGCACACAACTTCTCCAGGTGTCATATATTCATAAAACAAAAAACGATGGATCATATGCATGGAGGAGGCCATGTGTGTTGTACACATGGAGCCACTCGCTGCTGCAACAATCACCCAAATGAGGCTGACATCTGGTCTGGACAGGCCGCTCGCCATGAAATAACTAAGTGAGACGACTGGGACCAGATATGTTAGAGAGTAGGCATTGTGGGGTAGTAATGGATCGCTGTTTTGCCCTCCTGTGTACACACAATCAGCTGAGGTGACCTGAGGACAATAAAAGGGAAAACAGGGTCTGATGAAATGAACTTGATATGCTACATCAAACATACAGCGTGATATGCTGCAAATACATACAAAACATAAACATTGTATTTCCTGGCTTCTTACAGAAGAGTACAAACAAGATGCACATACATTGGAAACTTCCATCATTCTATATATAATAAAGAGTGTCTAGCCACAAAAAAAAAAAACAAAAAAACCCAAAACACGTGCGAGACAATAGTGTGCTGTGTATGAGACCCCTATTAATGTCCTCGGCTTTCTATAATTTGGTTCTGGTGAAGGAAGGAGGTGGTCGAGTTAATGGGTCATGTAAATGTATTGGGGCAGAATGTGTGTTTTATTTGAATTTATTGTAAGTATATATTATGAACTAAATGCATGGTCAGCTGACCAAACTCCTGCCTCCAATGCAAACCAGGCTGTTTATTGCATCTGCTACATGACTTGCCTGTCAAACCAATCTCCATGTACAAATTAATGCTGTTGAAATAATTATAGAGCTTGGCCTGCCTTGGAGACCATTACCTCAATGTAGTGGAGAAAACTTGGGAGATTGGTATGTTTAGAGGCAAAACAAACCAGGGAACTTCAGTCTGGGGGGAAGGGTGATCAGTGAAAGGGTGTTTTGAAAGACCAAAGTAGAAACAAAGACAGATTAAGTTCCATGTAAATGCAGTCAAACCTGTCTTGCAAGACCAGCCATCATGATAACCAAATGATGGTCTTTCAAAACAGGTCGTCTGTCATGCAGGACACTCAGTAAAACCTGTCAATAGTGTATTCTGGGGACCAACAAAGTTCCCACTTAGGACAGTAAATTAACATAGAAATTAAAAGGTTCTGTTGATTGATGGGGTCTTAACTTTCCGTAAAGTTTGGGTTCAGATGTCTTAGAAATAGTATCTGGTAAATTTTTACAAATATTTTAATTTCAAATGATAATTTTGATGCATTTAAAATGAGCATCTTTGGCAAGGTTTTCTTCAGATCGTGGTCACTGGTACAAAACTGTTGCTGACAATCATGACAAATACAAACTTTCTCTCTGGCAGCATATGATAGCCTACAAAGCTGCATTAGTGCCAGGATTAGAATGGCAAGACAAAAGAACCTCAGCAGTGATAGTGACATACCTGTCAACATTCCAAATCTCAAAATAGGGAGATTTTTGTAATTTTGAGAAGTCCATTGGGGGAGATTTGTATTTTTGCAAAGAATATAATAGAAAATGCTAAATTTTCATGGGGGAGATTGTGCCAAATTTTCAAAATTTTATGCATAAACTTTGAAATTTAGGATGAAAAAGTGGGGGACTCCCACCTTATGGGGGAAACTTGACAGGTATGTAGTGAGTGTGTGTGATCTGAATTTATCCTGAGCTTTTTCTGATGAGGATGAAAAAACATTTAATAGAGAAGGTAATAGTGGCAGAAAAGTGGACAATCCAGCCTTTCCAACAGCAACCAGTCGCAGTTCACGTACAAGGACACTGTGAGGCCTGCAACACAGTACAGATCAGGGAATCGAGGGCCCCAGACCACCCCAGATTTCTTTCCTCAGATTGCTAAAATGAACTTTCTGTTAATAAATATCAAATAGTTGCATTCATTATAAATAAAATTGACCTGTCTGTAACTTTCTTTTGGTTTGGTTGTCACCACATGTGCTTGTATATACTGGAAGGCATAATTATGGAACCAATATTTATCAACAATAAAGGTTATAAACATTAGTTTATACCACATGACAGTTAAAATCATTTCAATCCTAGACTCTGTTTATAATAAGACATATTTGGAATTCTTCCCTAGGATTCTGTTTATAAGATACACTTGGAATTCCTTCCCAGGATTCCTATTTCTTATCATTATAAAATTGACCCTACCCTAAACTGGGGATCTACTTAGTTCCCCTACGTTTTCCAAGGTCATTTCCCAGCATTGAAAACACTCAATAGAGCTTTTTCACTGAACCTGTGACCTCACAGGTTGATCTCCATGGAAACACGTGTCAACATGCACACAGTTTCCGTCACCGCGTCACGAGACGGGTGGACCGTTTCTTTTGGATTTCACAGACACGGGTCCTGGGTTGAAGTAGTTTCCCTTCATTATAAAGCCCACACTTTGTACAGTAGTCATTATAATTTATCTCTTGTCAGCTACTTCGTAGTTATAGAAGCTGAAATGTGCCACAAAACTGCAGCCATTTATCCAATGGGACCTTCAGTCAACACAGCAAGCCTTGCGATCACTCCACGGTCTTCACTTCAGTCAAGGACTGGATATAGGGTCCATGCTTCAGTTTTCTGGCTTGTACACAAAAATGCATGAGAATTACCAATTGTCAAATCAGTGAAAGATGACATAGTATCTTATACACTATCTGGATCTTGTTCAATTAAGGAGTGGGATAGGAGGGTTCTCTCTAATTGGTATGATTTGGTAGAGGGCTTTCATATCTATTCAAAATACATGTAACCAGGAGGTTGGTTCTTGGAATACATATACGGTAAAGCCTGTTTTGAGAGACCACCCCTGGGGCAGACCCAAAAGTGGTCGCATAAAGCAGGTGGTCTTCCAAAAGAGAGTCAACTCTTGCTTGACCTGGCCAACAACTAATCTCTACTTTGAATTTCCATCCATAGCATAGGTTCATACATGAGTGCTTGTACATTTACTAGACCCAATTCCGTCTTGCAATCATGTATTTATTATACCCCGCTCACAAAGTGGGGGAGGGGATATGGTAATGGGCACCGTCCGTCCGTCCTTCCATCCATCCGAAACAAATTTTGTCCGGCCCATATCTTCTACATTATTAATGCTACCTCTTCGAATTTTTTATGGTGTGTAGACCTTATAGGTAGTAGGTGTGCATAGGCATTGTTTTGTGTGGCTAATTACTTGCATTCATTCATTAATTAACAAAGTTCGTTAAGCAAGACAAATTTTGTCTGGGCCATATCTTCTAAACTATTACTGCTAGCCCTTTGAATTTTTTATGGTGGGTAGACCTTAGGTAGTAGGTGTGCTTAGGCATTGTTTTCTGTGGCTAATTACTTCCATTAATTAACAAAGTTCATTAAGCAAGCTCAAGCTACAATACAAATTTTGTCTGGGCCATACCTTCTAAATTATTGATGCCAGCCCTTTGATTTTTGTATGGTGGGTAGACCTTAGATAGTAGGTGTGCATAGGCATTGTTTTCTGTGGCTGATAACTTCCATATTAATTAATTAATTAACAAAGTTCGTTAAGGAAGACAAATTTTGTCAGGGCCATATCTATTAATCCTATTCCTTTGAATTTTTTTATGGTTGCTAGACCTTAGGTAGTAGGTGTGCATAGGCATTGTTTTGTGTGGCTAATTACTTTCATTAATTGATTAATTGACAAAGTTCGTTAAGCAAGCTCAAGATTTGTCCGGGCCATATTTTCTAAACTATTTATACCAACCCTTTGAAATTTTTATGGCTAATAGACCTTAGGTAGTAGGTGTGCATAGGCACCGTTTTAACGTGGCTAATTACTTTCATTGATTAATTAATTAATAAAGTTCATTAAGCAAGCTCAAGATACAATACAATTTTGTGTAAAGCATAACTTTGCAACTAAAAGTGGTAACCCTTTAAGATTTTCAGCGTTGGTAGACCAGAGATCATGTGAATTTACCACCATGATTAATGTGGTCGGGGGATATGGCTAGCATCAGCGGCTACTTGTTCATTTATTGGTATAATAAACATATTTAGTGTTTGTAAACTAATTTTAAGAAAAAAGTTTTGACTAATCTTGTACAAAATTGATGGCGTTTTCTTTTCTGAAATGGGGTATTTGTGGCTGGATAAGTGGTCTTTTGGAGTCATTTTGTGTGGTCACTGGTCAGGTTCTGAAGGTGGTCTCCCAAAAGAAGTAAATTATCATTAGAAAGTGCTTTTGCATTAGAAAAGTGGTCAAAAGGCAGATGGTCTTCCAAAGGAGGGGTCTTTCAAAACAGGTTTTACTGTAGTAAAACTTGAGTGCCTTGAGTTACAGCAGATCCTGTACCTTAATTATCAAAGATCTAGTTGTTTGAAGAGAGAGTCTGTGTGAGCATTATATTTGGCATGGCAAATTAAATGATTGGCTTTTTTTTTTTGGAACGGGGAAAGATACGTTCACACAAGAAACCCCAGGCAAATATGATGTAGTTCAGATGTGACAAGTGAATTATATATGCACAGCAAGCTTTTTTTGTATCTGATAATTTCTGATCACACAAAGAAAGATCAGAGTGTACCTTACTTTTAACTCACTTTACACCACTCTGTCAGCAAAGTGTTCATACAAAGAGCTTGGTGTTCAAGTAGCATTGTGCTGTACCTGGTAAATAATTATGAGCAACCTTAATGTTCCAAACTGCATACATTCCTGTTGATTACTATGCAAGTCAATGGGGATTGCAATGCTAATTCACATTTTTCACTTCTTCTCCAAAACATTTGGCCAGATTCACTTCAAACTTGGTGGGAATGTGTGTGAGGTAGGTATCCACCAATTATGTAAAAATAGACTGTTTTTAAGGATCGCATAGTTTTCAACACACAAGACAATATATGCAAATAAGACATAGAATAAAGGAAGCATGTAACTGACCAATGAACTCCCTAGATATTGCTGGATTAGCCTGTATAATTAAATCTTTTGTGCCCCAGTCGGGGTATAATTAAGATGCAAAACAATGGTGTTGGGAATTACATTTGCAAACAGCCATAAGATAAAACATGCCATTAACTAGGCCTGCTTGTGGGAGGGCAGGGTGGAGATGATGTTTTCTGTTCTTTGACACTTTTATTTCTGTGTCCTAATTATGCCCCCCTCCTGCTGGAGGAACGGCATATAGTAATCGCTTTTATTCCGTCTGTCTGTCTGTCTGTCTGTCTGTGTCTGCTTTTCATGTCTGAGCTATGATTCACTTGTCCTTCAACTTAGATTAATGAATTTTACATACAGGTGCACCTGGACATAAGAGTGTGTCATGTAACAAAAGTAGGTTGCTAGGTTAAATGTCTTGATCACAATGACATATTCTTGTAAAATCATGTCCGGGGTATAATTCCTTTATTACATAACTTTATCAATGGAACTTTACACACAGACGCATCTACACATAAGGGTGTGTCGTACCAAAAATAGGTCGCTAGGTCATGCATCTGGGTCTCTGCTATTGCTGTCAGGGCTATAATTCGCTTGTCCTTCAACTTAGATTTACTAACTTAACACACAGGTGCATCTGGACATAAAGATGCATCATTTACCAAAAGTATGTCGCTAGGTCAAGTATCTGGGTCACAGTGACATATTCTTGTAAAATCGTGTCCGGGCTGTAATTTCTTTTACTATGTGTCTCCGGTTAATTGAACTTAATACACAGATGCATCGACACATAAGGGTGTGTCATGTACCATAAGTAGGTCACTAGGTCATATCCTTATAAAATCGTGTCAGGGCTATAATTCCTTTACTATTTAACTTAGTTTCATGAAATGTCACACACACACACACGCACACATATCTTGACTTAAAGGTGTGTCATGAAACAAAACTAGGTCACTAGATCAAGTATCTAGGTCACAGTGATAGAATCATCTAAAAATACATGAAACTTCATGTCTGGGCTCTAATTCTGTTGTCCTTCAACTTAGATTTGTGTCCAGACTGCTAGTTTTCACGCGATAACTCAAAAAGTGTTTTGCGAAGGGCTTTCATAGTGCACATGCTTGTAGGCCTTAATAAGGTCTCAGACAAGTTGGAGGATGGGTGGCCTTGACCCAATTTCCAAGGTCGCAGAGCCATTTTAGTGAATTTGGTTTTCATGCGATAACTTGAAAAGTTTTTGACATAGGCCTTGTCAAATTGCAGGTGATTACAGTCCTACATAGGGTCTCAGACGAGTTCGAAGATTGCTGACCGTGACTCAATTCCCCAGGTTACACAATTATTTTAGTGAATTTAGTTTTCATGCAATAACTTCAAAAAGTTTTTTGCACAGGGCTTTCATATTGTACCAGCTTATAGTCCTGAATAAGGTCTCAGACAAGTTGGAAAATAGGTGACCTTGACCCAATTCCAAAGGTCACAGAGCCATTATAGTGAATTTGGTTTTCATGCAATAACTTGAAAACTTTTCTGCATAAGGCTGCGATATTGCACATGCTTATAGTCCTGTATAAGGTCTCGAACAAGTTTGAAGGTGGGTGACATTGACGTAATTTCCAAAGTCACATTGCTATTTTTGTTATTTGGTTTTCACTCCATAACTTGAAACATTTTAGGTATAGAGGTGTCATATTGCACATGCTTCTACTCCTGTATAAGGTCTGAAAAGCATTTAAAGATGGATGACCTTGACCCAGTTCCCGAGGTCACAGAGACATTTCAATGAATTTGGGTTTGATACGATAATTTGAAAAGTTTTTTACATAGGGCTTTCATATTGTGCATGTTTATAGTCCCAAATAAAGTCTCAGAAGTTGGGTGACCTTGACCCAATTCCCAAGGTCACAGAGCCATTTTTGTGAATTTGGTTTGCATGCGATAACTTGAAAAGTTTTTTGCATAGGGGTTTCACGTTTCACATGCTCCTAGTCCTACATAAGGTTGTGGATGAGTTCAAAGATGGGTGACCATGACCCAATTCCCAAGGTCACAGAGCCATTTTAGTGAATTTCGTTTTCACATAATAAGTTGAAAAGTCTTTACGTAGATCTCTCTTATTGCATATGGTTGTGTGATGCAAGTTCAAAGATGGATCACCTTGGCCCAAATCTGGAGATCACAGTGCCCTGGGAGGGGGGGGGGTGCGCCCTACATCTAGCAATCTCTGATGGGTTTTAAGCTCAGCTGACTTGTCAGTCAGCTGAGCTTATCTTATGGTCCTCCGTCAGTCGTCCGTCCGGCCGTTCGTCCGTCCGTCGTCCGTCTGTCCGTCCGTCGTCCGTCAACAATTCACATTTTTCGACTTCTTCTCCGAAAACATCATCCAGATCCACTTCAAACTTGGTGGGGATGTGCCTTGGGTAGGTGTCTACCAAGTTTGTTCAAATGGTCACGGTCCAGTGATTTTTGGATTTTTAATGAATTTTTTTGTTCTTTTTTGGGCAAATCTTAAAAAATCTTCTTCTCTGAAACCGTTCACCCAATTACTTTGATATCACACAGAAACACTCCCTGGGACACCTAGTTCTTAATTTGTTCACCAGGTGGCGCTGCAATTTTTTTCTAATTTTTTATGAATATTTCTGTGTTATAGCTATTTTTGACTTCTTCTCCAGAACCGTCACTCAGATTAAGCTGAAACGTGGTGGATATGTTCCTTGTAGAAGGGTCAAACAAAGTTGTTCACTATGTGGGAATGCTGCAGATTCCTGATTTTTAACGATTTTTTCAATTCAGGTACTTATCGGTCAATGCAGCTTTCCTATTGATTACTATGGACGTCAACGGGCATTCTAATGCTAATTCACATTTTGGACTTCTTCTCCAAAACCGTTATCCAGATTAGCTTCAAACTTGGGTGGGGATGTACCTTGGGTGGGTGTCTACCAGGTTTGTTCAAATGGTCATGCTCCAGTGATTTTTGGATTTTTAATGAATTTTTTGGTTCTTTTTTTGGACAAATCTTAAAAAATCTTCTCCAAAAGCGCTTACTCAATTGGTCTGATATCACACGGGTAGACACCTAGGGACTCCTTGTTCTTAATTTGTTCACCAGGTGGCGCTGCAATTTTTTTTCTAATTTTTTATGAATTTTTGTGTGTTATAGCTATTTTCGACTTCTCCTCCAGAACCGTCACTCAGATTTAGCTGAAACATGGTGGATATGTTCCTTGTGGAAGGGTCAAACAAAGTTGTTCACTTTACGGGAATGCTGAGGATTCCTGATTTTTAAGCATTTTTTTTTTTTTTCAGTTCAGGTACTTATCGGTCAATGTAGCTTTCCTGTTGATTACTATGTAAGTCAATGGACATTCTAATGCTAATTCACATTTTCGACTTCTTCTCCAAAACCGTTATCCAGATTAACTTCAAACTTGGGTGGGGATGTACCTTGGGTGGGTGTCTACCAGGTTTGTTCAAATGGTCATGCTCCAGTGATTTTTGGATTTTTAATGAATTTTTTGGTTCTTTTTTTGGACAAATCTTAAAAAATCTTCTCCAAAAGCGCTTACTCAATTGGTCTGATATCACACGGGTAGACACCTAGGGACTCCTTGTTCTTAATTTGTTCACCAGGTGGCGCTGCAATTTTTTTCTAATTTTTTATGAACTTTTGTGTGTTATAGCTATTTTCGACTTCTCCTCCAGAACCGTCACTCAGATTTAGCTGAAACATGGTGGATATGTTCCTTGTGGAAGGGTCAAACAAAGTTGTTCACTTTACGGGAATGCTGAGGATTCCTGATTTTTAAGCATTTTTTTTTTTCAATTCAGGTACTTATCGGTCAATATAGCTTTCCTGTTGATTACTATGTAAGTCAATGGACATTCTAATGCTAATTCATATTTTCGACTTCTTCTCCAAAACCATCATCCAGATTAACTTCAAACTTGGTGGGGGTGTACCTTGGGTGGGTGTCTACCAGGTTTGTCCAAATGGTCATGTTCCAATGAATTTTGGATTTTTTATGATTTTTTTTTTTTAAATCTTTACAAAAGATTTAATAGGAAAGTTTGACATGGGAATTTCTTGTAATGGTTATAACTTAAATAATTTTGGCCAGATTTACTTCAAAACTGGTGGGGATGTGCCTTGTGTAGATCTCTACCAAGTATGTTCAAATGGTCACGCTCTATTGATTTTTGGAATTTTTATGAATTTTTTTGTTCTTTTTTGGGGCGAACCTTAAGAACTCTTCACCTCTGAAACTGCTCACTCAATTTTTTGATATCGTACATAGACACTCCCAGGGACATGTAGTTCCCAATTTGTTCACCAGGTGGCGCTGCAATTTTTTCGCTTTTTTTCATGAATTTTATGGTTTTGCTATTTTTCACTTGTTCTCTGAATCGTCACTCAGATTAAGCTGAAATGTGATGGATATGTTCTTGTGGAAGGATGAAACAAAGTTGTTTACTAGGTGGCACTGCTTTAGATTCCTGATTTTTAAGTATTTTCAACTTGGGTACTTATCCGTCATTGCATCTTTCCTATTGATTACTATGTCAATGAGAATTCTAATGCTAATTCACAGGACAACTGACATGAAATTTACTGTTTACTTGATAACTTGAGATCTGTTTTGAGTTAGTACTGTGATGCTGCACATGTTAATGTTTTTGTATGAAGGTCATGCTCAGACAGTACATGAATGACTTTGACCTTGTTTCTCGGGTCACAGTGCAACATACATGAATTTTACTGATCAGCTGAGCATGGGCTGTTCACACAGCCCTCTTGTTTAGTGTTTTTATGTGTATATGTTTATCCATTCTCAGGTTGTAGTTTTGTTGTGTTGTATCATCAGGAGCATTACAGTGGTACCTGCTATTTAAGACCACCCCTACAGCCAACAAAAAGTGGTCTCATACTGCAGGTGGTCTTAAATTGAAGGTATATTCAACATGTAAATACAGCAGAGGGTCTTGAAAGAGTGGTCTTAAAAAGACATGCGGTCTTAAATTGGAGGTGGTCTTTAGAGCAGGTACCACTGTATTTAAGTCACGTTGTGTGGCTCCTCGTGTGTTGTACCAGAAGGAAAGATTGACCAGTAAGTGGTTTGGTTTTATCAACAAGAAAGATGAACACCAGAATTGCACATTGTGTATTTTCCTTTTCTGGGTTTTTCATGCAGGGAAACCGTTCCATGCATTTTCCATAGTCTGGGTTTTTAATGTGGGGAAGTCATTCCTGCACTCTTTTCCCTGGAATATGGTCAGGTCAGTAGACCCTCCCCTCCCCCCCCCCCCCAAAAAAAAGAAGAAAAATTGAATACTTTACTGTGTAGTTTAGTTTTTCTAGTCATCAAATTTGTAACTTTGGCAATGGCCAAATATGGTCAATGGCTAATAGAATATTTTTCATGACCATGTGGTCCTGGACATATATGAATTGATGTGTTGAGTTGGTAAGTTGTATGGGTGCATAAATAGCATTACTTACCCCACAAAAGTGAAAACAACAACCGAAGTTTCCCTGCCACCCCGCCCCTGCACAGTGCCATCTCACCCCTGCTCAGTCCCTCCTGAACATGTATGTATATTGGGTTTTTGTGTTCAGATGTTTGTATGGTGGCTTCATCAGTTTTTAGGACATCACAGTTTGTGTGGTAGTGACTTTGTGCCGGATCGTCATGATGTCAAAAAAAATTTCTAATCAAAACAGCATTGAAAAATGTCAGTTATGCTTACGAAATACCCAATATTGAACAAATTTAAATGTGAACACACTGAGCAGTCAGGCATTGGCTTACACCGAGCAGTCAGGCATTGGCTTAAATTGCTCAGCATACCACGAAAATTGACATGCCACAGAAACTGCTTTCAGGACTATATGTTGGATTGCAAGTATATTCAGATATTTGTAGTGGGTTGTATTTTCAGATGTTTGTATATTGTGATGTGTATTTAGATGTTTGTATATTGTGATGTGTATTTAGATGTTTGTATATTGTGATGTGTATTTAGATGTACCAGGCACTTCTTCATTTTCTTGTTTTCAATAAGTACATTGTTTTTTTCTTGTGATCTGTCTAGATGTGTGCAGGGAGGAGGTGATCGAGGAGATGGAGGATGGTAACCATGGTAACCTGGGCCCTGTGGACAGCCCACCTGAGGTGGAGGCCTACATCAAAGTGGAGGGCCAGGTAGAACCCAGCCTGGTCTGTGTTGATCATCTTCATGTCCCCACAAGCATGGGTGAGTAATATCTCCATTTTCATTCATTACATGTTCGCCACACCTTCGATGTCAGCCACTATCCCCGCCGCCATAACCCCATAACGCTAATACAAAAGACATTCTTTTATAAAGAAGGATTTGGCAAAAGTTTATCAAACATGATCACATTAGGCATGTGAATAAGACCCAAGTTAAAATTGCAACCTTGACCTCAGTTTCTAGGTTGCAGAGCTGCAAAGAGGAAATTTGTCCCAGTGTAATAGCTCAAGGAGATTGAACGTGATGAAATGACTTTGAGTATATTTTAATTTTTATTCTGATAGATAAACAGACAGAGAGAGAGACAGACCTTATTTATAGAGGGTATATACCTGATAAGTTGATGCTTATCTTCCCTATGGCCCTCTTACACACACCACCCAATCAACCATTCTCACACATGTGTGCAATGACCTAGCTGTTTTTTAAGTGCATTTCTTATAGCGGCCACTACTGAATCAGGAGACTTGATTCATTCCCCCCCACCCCCCATCACCGCACACATAATCAGGCACAGGTAACCCAAATACATGTCCCAGTAAGCCTTTGAGCAGTTAAGTGGTCACTGCATGTGAAGAGCCAAAGATATTAAAGTCCCTTGGATTGTCCAGGATGTGAACCCCTTAACCCTCACACAGAAAGGGATGACCGTAACCATTCAGCTACAGTGACTCTTCTGTTATGTTTATTTGGTTGCCAATGGCATTAGCCAATCAGAGAACAGGACTGCAAGTCATTTTGAGATATCCATGACCTGTAATTTCAAGAACAAATCAGTCAAACAGAGTAATTGCCTGCCTGTGGCTTTTACAGTTGACAGAAGACTTTGGAATTGTAAGCAAAGAACCTTACAACATGACAGAGTTGCCTTTACTACTGTTCCAGGAGTCATTGAAAGTGCGTCCATGACCTCTGATTAAATGCCCCACTCCTATTGGAGGAGGGGCATATAGTAATCGCTTTTTCTGTGTGTCTGTTGTTCATGTCTATAATTCGTTTGTCCGTTAACTTTAAAGAAGCACCTGTGTGTAAAGTTTCATTAATCTAATAGATTAATGAAACTTTACACAAATATAATATTATAGGTAGGCTATATAGAGCAATTAAATCACTTTATTTACGACCCAGTGCTTGTATACGTTTAAATAATATATATACAGATTGGTTTGATACACAATTTGGAGTAAGGCAGGGAGATACATTATCTCCAACGTTATTTAATTTGTATATTAATGATTTTATTACAGAATTGAATGATCTTGAACTTGGAGTGAATGTAGAGGGGAAAAATATTGGAGCGTTGGCATATGCTGACGATATTGTTTTATTGGCAAGCAATAATGAAGATTTACAGAAGATGCTAAATTTATTTGACTCATGGTGTAATAAATGGAGACTCAGAGTTAATGCTGCTAAAACCAAAATCATACATTTTCGAAGAAAAAGAAAACACCAAAGTGCTTTTGGATTTAAGTTAGGAGAGAAAAATATCTCATATGTTAGTAGCTATAAATATTTAGGTGTGAATTTAAACAAATATCTGGATTTTGAACTGACAGCAAGCATTTTAGCTGAGTCAGCAGGTAGGGCTCTGGGTGCTGTTATCTCGAAATTTAAAAGTTTAAGAGACGTGGGTTATAGAACATTTACAAAGTTATTTCATTCTGGTGTTGTACCTGTGATGGACTACTGTTCAGAAGTATGGGGTTATGGTAGATACGAGTGTTGTAGTAAGATACAGAACCGTGCTATGAGATATTATTTAGGTTTGCACACAAAGGCACCAATTATAGGAATGCAAGGAGATATGGGCTGGATTCTGCCTAGATATAGAAGGTATTATAATTTATTTGCCTATTGGAACCATCTTATTTCTTTAGAGGATAACAGATTAACAAATTATATATTTTATAGAGATTTGGAAAAAGAAAGTGACAATTGGAGTTCGGATATCAGACTATTATTTGAAAAAATAGATTTACTTGAGGTGTACGAAAGACGGGAACAGTGTAATATGGAGGCTGTGTCAATTAAATTATATCAAATAATGCGAAGAGAGTGGGAAGAAAATCTCATTACTAAGCCAAAATTAAGAACATATGTTAAGTTTAAAAAGGTATTTGAGACCGAAAAATACATGGATATTTGTCTAACAAGATTACAAAGATCATTACTAGCACAATTTAGACTAGGTATTCTACCCCTGTCGGTAGAGACAGGTAGATACCGAGCTATTCCTGTAAATGATCGAGTATGTAACATGTGTACAAATTTAGCTGTCGAGGATGAGCTGCATTTTCTTTGTGTCTGTGACTTTTATAATGACTTGAGACATAATTTGTATCAGGCTGTAGCAGCAAAATGCCCTTTATTTTTTAATCAGACGGATGAGGAAAAGTTTATTTATATGATGTCTGAGGAAAGTAAGTTAGTTGCCAAGTATATATGTGAAGCGTGGTGCAGGAGGAGAGAACAGTTGTATAGAGGTGTGATATGAGTTTATGTTGAGAATTTGATTACTATTTTCATAAATATGTGATATATATTAGAGTGACATATAAGCCAAGGAGGCTGGGTACATTCGTGATTACTGAAGTATTGTAACATGCACATGGATATATTGTAGCATGCACATGTCACTATAATAAAATAAATACCATACCATACCATACCATACACACAGGTGCATCTGGACATAAGGGTGTGTCATGTACCAACAGTAGGTGACTAGGTCAAGTACCTGGGTCACATCCTTGTAGAATCATGTCTGGGCTGTAATCCTTTAATTTTTATATTAATTTCATGAAACTTCACACACACATACATCTTGACCTAAAGGAGTGTCATGGAACAAAACTAGGTGACTAGTTCAAGTATCTGGGTCATAATGATACAATCATATAAAACTGCATTCCACTTCATGTGTGGGCTGTAATTCTCTTGTCCTGTGACTTAGAATCATGAAACTTAAAACACCTGTGGATCTGGACATAAGGATGTGTCATGCATAAAAATAGATCACTAGGTTAAGTAGCTGTGTCACAGTGACATATACAATCATATACTACATTAAACTTCATGTCTGGGCTGTAATAATGTTGCCCTTGGGCTTAGAATCATGAAACTTTACACGCCTGTATGTCTGGACACAAGGGTGTGTTCTGCATGAAAGTAAGTCACTAAGTTAAATATATATGTCACAGTGACATATACAATCATATAAAACTACATTACACTTCATGTCTGGGCAGTACTTCTGTTGTCCTTTGACTTAGAATCACAAAACTTTACACACCTGTGTATCTGGACACAAGGATTCGTCATGCACAAAAGTAGGTCACTGGGTCAAGTATCTGGGTCAAAGTGACATATCAGTTTCATGAAACTTTACACATGCATTTATCTTGACCCAAAGGTGTGTCATGAAATAAAAAAAGGTTACTTGGTCAAATATCTGGGTCACTTGTATATCATGATAAAATCCTGTCAGGACTGGAATTCCTTAACTCATAAAGTTAATTTCATGAAACTTCATACACACAGATGTTTTAACCCAACGGTGTGTCATGTTACAAAAGTAGGTTACTAGGTCAAATTTCTGGGTCATGGTATATCCTAGTAAAATCATATCTGGACTGTTATTCCTGTGCTCATTAAGTCAGTTTTATGAAGCTTCATACACATATCTAGACCAAAAGGTTGGTCAAGTAACAAAAATAGGTTGCTAAGTCAAGTATTATGCGTCCTTGCATCTGCCTGTCTGCCATTCATCTCCAGGCTGTAAGTCGCTTGCCCTTAAACTTTGAGTGATGAAACTTTACACATAGGTGCATCTTTGCATAAGAGCGCGTCATGTAACAAAAGTATCCACAATGGTTGTGCAAGATAAATTCAGCACTTTTTGACCTGGGGCTTTCATATTGCACCATATAATAGTCTGCTGCAAAGGCTAGGTCAGGTTTGAAGATTTGTGACCTTGACCCGGTTCCCAAGGTCAGAGAGCTATATCAGTGAATTTTGTTCTGCATGATAACTTGAAAAGTTATTGAGCCAGGGCTTTCATATATTGCACAGGTTTCATCTGTGTGTCATTCCGTCTGTCTGTCTGTCTGTCTGACCTAATTGATGTAAGAAGTGCTTTATCTCTGGAAGTATTATATACCTTGGCATGTTACAACACAAAATATTGCATGATTGTCATTTATTTATTTATTTATTTTATTTTTTTATTTATTTATTTATTTATTTATTTATTTATTTTATTTTTTTATTTATTTATTTATTTACTTATTTATTTATTCATTCATTCATTCATTCATTCATTCATTCATTCATTTTTTTTTAGTTTAATTTAATTTTTTTTTTTTTGCTTTTCATAACAGTCATTCAAAAATGAGACGTGATTAGCAAGGTTATAAATTAGGTGAAGGGGGTATGGATCCAGCAATCTATGTTTGCATTTGAATTGCCCTTGACCCCAACTTGCTTCCATCAGGGGACCGTGGATGAGTCATTAAGTTTTTAATCCCAGATGGATAACCCTGCTCTGATTGCACTTCTGATTTAGCACACAAAAATGTTTCAAAATGCAATCAAATGAACACCTTTACTTGATTGTGATTGTGAACATGTACATGAAGACCTTTGCTGGCTTATTTAAACAAAGCCTATACAGTGGCGGCTTCACTCCTGGCACCTGTGGAAGGTGATCAACACTGGTTACTCTTGACAACTGCACTTATCCTGAGAATGAATGCATTAATACTCAGATGATTGTGATGGCAAGATTTATAAATGTATTCATGATCAGATGATTGTGGTGGCAGTATTTATTAATGCATTCATACTCAGATGATTGTGATTCCATTTATTTATAAATGCTTTCATACTCAGATGATTGTGATTCCATTTATTTATAAATGCATTCATACTCAGACGACTGTGGCGGCAATACTTGTAGATGCATTCATGCTCAGATGGTTGTGCTGGTAATTTTTATAAATGTGACGGATTCAGGCTTGGGAACAATGCGGGTTACCACTGAAAGCTTATACTTCGGCACAAATTGACTCCTGACTTACAGCAAAGAGAACTTTCCAGACAACAACTTTATGTAATGCACAAAACTAACCCAATTATATACCAATACAGAAACAATGCTTGAAATGATAATGGAGCAGTTCACTGCCTTACTGATCCTACACAGAAAGAAATTTAAATAATAAAATATGGGAACCCAGAACACCTTCACATTCTCTTTCAAATCCATATCGCATCTGTAAAATAAACAAATATTTACATATTAATAATTCCCTGTCACATAAATACATTCATACTCAGATGATTGTGATGGCAATATTCATAAATGTATTCTTGGTCAGATGATTGTGATGGCAATATTTATAAACACTGCTCTCATGCCCATTGCACTTTTTCAAATATTTGTGCCAAAACACTGGCGCTTGTATTAACCCCAGTTCTTCAGGTGACATGCTAAGCTATGAGCTTGATTGCAATTTCTTTTTGTGCATGCTCAATTAAATCAATTAAATGTGCAAAACTTAAATAAAAGCATGCAAACAGAGCAGTTTGACCATAACCGTACATTATCCTTCAATTTTGTCAATGTTAGGGATTCATACATGGTGGAATTTGCATCCCCTGCCCGCCCCCTGAAATGCCCCTTTGTATGGAAGTGCCCTACTCAATTTACAAGGAAGTAAGATTGGTTAGCAACCTGAATTGCAACACAACAATGGACTTTTGTGTCACTAAGTGTAACAGCTATAATAAATTTCAAACAAGTCACCTGTTTGTGGGCAGTGTGTGTTGGTGTTGACAAGCTTTGCCTTTGTCTCGGCGCAGTGCCATCAGTCCGTATAGAACCTCAGTCATCAGACAAGACAGTCAGTAACTGTACATGTGCTTGCGACAGTGGACATATCGTTGCTGCCTTTGTTGGGTGTTGACTTGTGCCAGGTCATCCATCATCTGGGTATGCTCTCTGGGTATGCTCTACTTGACTGTGCATGTACCAAGTGCAGGTTGAGCACTTTTTCATGTTATTGCATATTTTTTTCTGCAAGTGACCACCATTTACAGGGCTTTGCCTGCATACACACACCTACCTGTTTCAGGTTCCTTGAAGTCGCGAAGTTCCTACTCACAGGCACAGACACATTTTATTGTCCAACATAACAATGATTCAAAGCTCATTAAGAAAAACAGCAAGTTTACTGACTTCAGTGAGTATGCTTAATCACATTACAGTTGAACCTGAACCTGCGTAAATTGTATCCAAAACAACTGGTTGGATTCTCTGCAAACTTGGGGACAATATACCTGGATGTGATCACTAAATGTTTTCGTTATGTAGCACTGCAGTGCTGTTATTTTCAGAGTTTAAATGAATTTTTTGACTTTCTGTGATGATCAATAAAAGTACAGTTCTTGGGATGGTTAGTACAGAGATACCAATGTCAATGTGTTTATATTTGAGTCTTTTTAGTCCTTAAACACTTCCTCGTTGTTGTTACCCTATTCTGCAGTCCAAACTCTATACACTCCATGAGCTTACCTGTCACTGTCTGACCTATTTAGATATGGAAGTACCATTGTACATACTGCACAGGTTCCTCTGTAGAATTTTGACCTAGGCTGCATTAGCCCAAATATATTAAAGGGTCTTCAGCGGGTAACTACTCAGAGTATGTTTCAGAGCCTGTACCCATACATGTCTCTGAGTAGTGGCAAAGACAATCCCAATGATAATGAATAAATATGAACATATCAAATGATGCATCAGCTAAATAAGTGAAGCTTTGCTTATAAATGCAGAGCTTCAATATGAATATATGAATAAAGAACACCTGTCAAACCAAACAAAATTACTAAATTTGTATAGTACAAGTTCAGATGAGAATAATTTGACTTACCCCTGAACTTGAAGGTAAATATACTTTTTCTCAAGAATCACAAACCAGATATCCTTGTCACCTTGATTGGGTTGTACCTTGCGTGGGTTTGTACTAAGTTTGTTCAACAGGTTGTGCTCCAGTATTGTTTTCATTTTTTTTTTTCTAAATTTTTTAAAAGGTTTACTCTCTGAAACTGCAAGACCAGTTGCACTGAAATGGCACAGGAGCATATCTCGGAGCCCCTTAGTTTCTTGATTTGTTCATGCGAGTGACCTTGACTAGATTTCTAAGGTCACAGGGTAATTTTTATTATGTTTTTGGAAGGTAATTCAGAGTATTTTAGCTAGAATTAATGTAATTTTGTTTTTGGAAGGCAGGTCAAGAGTGTTTTAGCTGAATTTTGAAGTGAAACACGACAGTCATCCTGTGTGTAAAGTTAGGGTGGGATTACATGTGGGTAACCTTGTCCAAATTTTCAAGGTCACAGGCTTACTTGTTGATTTTGTTTCATAATGTTAGCCGAGAAGTTTGTTAGTGAAGACATTAATCTTGTTCATGGTGATGGCTCTCAAATAGGGCTGCTGAAGTGAATTTTCCAGTTGGTTCGATAACTTGAAGTCCTCAAGCCATAACTGTGATATTGCACATGATGATGGCCATCAGTGAGGGCTAGCTTTGGGTTACCTTCTCACTGCACTATGGAGATCTGATTTTAACCCTGCTCCCTTCCATTGAAATCTGTACATAATTATAGCCGGGTGAATAGGACTTTATGTAGGCAACATATATATATGTTCTGGCAATCTCTTGTAAATTGGTGGTGTAATTTGAACTGTCTTGATGCTGCTTAGACACTAACACAACAAGATGCTCGATGTTGTGTGGATCTGGAAATGTAAAGGGGAGGGGGAAGTAAACAAGTAATACGCAATCATTGAAAGTTACTAGGAAAATGGATCATTCATCTATGTTACAGAAGAAAAGAAGTGCCAAGCATGCATCTGTAGTTTTGTGAACAGAGAACAAGGCTAAATGTGGACAGTATGATATAGCAAAGGGGAATACTTGACATTCTGTAGCAGACTGCAACTTTTAGATAAGTCTTTTTGAAAGTATCTTGTACATTTAGCAGGAGAACACATTGATAATGAAATAAAGAAATACATGTGCAATAACTATAACTTTATAACTTTACTGAGTTGGGAACAAATTGGATCTTTATTCACAAAACTAAAAGTACTAATTACAAAAAAGAGCTACAAGTAAAACTTCATTTTCTCCTATGTCTGAAGCTTACCCAGAATGGGCTTTCCTACATGGGTATGAAGGATAAGGTTTTAATTGTAATCTTTCATTTGATTTGTCACTTATTGATTTCAAGCAGCAGACAAACCAATGAGAGGCCATGGCGCATCTAATAAGATACCGACTCCTCCCAAGCATGAAAATACAACAACTTGTGATCCCAATGCCATCCTTAATGGGCTACCCATTCTGGATTCTCTATATGTCTGATGATCAGTCTCTGTAATTAAAGGCTGATTTACATCACACAGCCAGATCAAGGTTTTCAATCATTGCAGTTACCAATACATGTAGTATACTGTAGTTCTAGAAATTTTCGCACGTTTAATTTCGCACAAACTCATTTTTTTCTGAAATTACAGAATTTTCGCACAATCCAATGCCAAACAATGTAGTGAAATACAATGCAACTTATTTTTGCGCACTTTAATTTCGCGCTTTAGGTGGTAGCGCGAAAAGCGCGAAATTAAATCGAGCGCGAAAATTTCTAGAACTACAGTAACTCATAATGTGGATTGGCTGTGGATCCCTGCGGCTGATTGTGGCCTGTGTCACATATCCATATCCATATTAGGAATAAAGGTGGGACTCCGCCCCTTCTACCAAATATAAATGTTTTGTGATGAATATTACAGGCAGTGTTTTCCTGCATGAAACAGTTTGAAACCAGCTATGTACAAGTTTTTGCAAATATGTACAGCAAGAGACTATGTGCATGCAGGAGTCAAAGAAAGCCTGGCAGATGGGTTGAAAATACTGTATCCTTTCATATATTTGCACAATGTCAGGTAAAAAAGGAGCATATTTTCATGCTGATACTGTTGTTTTTATGTTTGAATTATAAACAAAAGACAACTCAGTGATTACAGTGGTAATATGTTTGCATAATAAACAAAAGAAAATTGAGTGATTGCAGTAATAATGCCAGGATTGATGTGGAAGACATGCTTTGTGTAACTAGCCTAATTAGAAGAGTAGGAGTTGGAGGTGTGCACTGCATCAAACTTGTATCTGGTCTGTTCAGAAGCTCTGCAAATATACGCTGTGTATGGGAAACCTGTGCCAGAAGCTGTCTGTGGCATTTAGGTAGCACACAGAGAACTGTGTCATCCATGTTGTCCAGGGTGTGCCAGCTCCCAGTCACAGCTGTGCCACACTGATAAATCTACCACACTTTTGCTGTTTGCACTGACGGATGATCTCTCTTGATTGCTTTTATCTTGCCACAGGGTGTTTTTATTGTGATCAGCTGCACCTGCCACCTGGTGAGCTTTTTGAAAACTGATTAAAGAGTCGTAAGAGTTGGTTCAGGCGTGCACATGCTTGCAGGGAACCAAACATTGGAATAACACTTACTGTCATTGAGAATTGGTCACTAACATGAAGTTATTTCATGATGTACTGTACTGATTTGAACTGAAACATTAACATTCATCTAGTGAAGATGGTTGCCCTGAATGGGGGGGGGGGGAAGAATATTTTCTGTACAGGCAAACTGGGGGGCATTTTATTTCCCAAACCAACGTACTGAAAGTCCTTTTACTGGCTGTTATTGTGGAACATATCTTATTTTCTGTACACTGTGCAAAATCATTTCCTGTACCAGTGTACTGTGACCAACTCCCCCCATTAACCCCCTTCCTGAATGACCATGAATAAGACAGGCCTGGACAACCTTATTCTTGGTGCTGTTGGTTTGATTTTTGTCCAGTAATTATACTCAACAGGTCTCAATATGTAATATAAGTATCCTGTGTTGCATGTACCACCAAATTTTGATGTATCTTTTCACACTGATCCATGGTCAGTCAGTCGGGGAAGCCATGCAGGCAGGCATTGTCCTGGGGAGAAAATCTTATATGCTGCTCTACAGCTATTAGATTTTACCTTTCTGCATACTTCTTCCAAATAAGGAGAGCCTCCTGCTGTGTAGGGAGACGATCCTCCAGAGAAAGAAAGAAGTCAAACCAAGTGTCTGCTTGTGTGGTCCAGGTCCCTACTGCTGACCTGCAGTCCATATTTTTATGTGTTTGAGGTGAATAAAGCTGTAATTACCAGATAGGATTTGATGTTTGAAAGCTGCATAAGTTATTTGTTAGATCCAAGTCTTCAATATGTGAATATGATACAAGGTGTGTAATATAGTTATTTAGAAGACATAGAATGGGATCCTCATGTTTTAGGTACAAGTTATCAGTAGGTTTGATTCTGTGCAGATGCAAATTAAATCTTTCAGCCTTCCTGAAAAAAGAACTCAGAAAATGGACATGTCAGATTTATAAATTCACAAAGTAAAAAGCCCAAATAGCAGAAAATACAAATTCTGAAATAGTTTTACAGTTTTTAACAAAGTCAGAAGGTTCCTGATGGATAAAATTTACGATGGGTGCATATTTTAAATTGCATGTTTCGATAAACTTCCAGACAGCTGCACAAAGAGTGCTGCCCTCTGGAGAGAATAAGACCCACTATGTCAGCACCACAGCTAGCTCTGACAGGGAGTGATTCAACAACCACAAGTCAGGGTTTTGTTTGCCTTTTAAAAACTTGTTATTTTCAGTAGCAAAAAAAAAAAAAAGGGTGAAAGTGGCATGTGTCTTTAGGACTTGACAATGAGGGTGCTCCATCTGTCCTGTTGATGGAGTCTATTTGATGCAGACAGCTGTCCTGGAAACCACAACTTTTCATAAAATGGTGAGAATCGGAGATTTCCAGGAAAGACTCAAATTTACATATCTAAGTAGCTGTCATGAAATGTGCATGAAGTATATTAAGGAAAAAAAAGTATGAAATTCTCAAGTGATAGTGTACAGTTTTCATAATACAAAGCCACTTTGCATCTTTGCTTTTGTTCATTTGTCCCAGAAAAGAAATTTCTAATATGAAAATGTATTTTTTTTTACTTAATTTTTTATTAAAGCACCATGTAAAAACATAATCATGCATGCACAAGAAGGATGGTTAGTGTTTACTACAACATTGGAGAATAAACAATGCTGCATCCATCTGTACTTACAGCAGCTTGACTGTGAATCCATGACAAAACCCTGGAAATTGCCCAAATGCTTTTATTATACATGTACATTTGTATTGATACAGTTTTTATCAAAACACTTCATA
Source organism: Hermodice carunculata (assembly GCA_964020975.1). Lineage (NCBI taxonomy): Eukaryota > Metazoa > Annelida > Polychaeta > Eunicida > Amphinomidae > Hermodice > Hermodice carunculata. Next base: position 133,090,223 of record OZ026612.1, on the reverse strand, counting down.
AACGACAAGAATATACCAGTTAACGGTAAGTGTTAACTGTGAGGAACTTATCTTCTAGTCATGTAATCAAACAACTACTGGCTAATTGTGAAAATTGAAAAAATAAATAAATAAATAAAAGAATGAGGAGGAGGAGGAAGAAGAGGGGAGGAGGAAGGTGAAGGAGGAAGAGTGTTTCAATGTTTTAACAAGTGGTGTTTAGATAGGAACTCAAGGTGACACGATTTATATGAATCTGTGATTTGCTAAATTCTTCAGTCACTTTGGGTGCAGTCTTCACTAAAGTTTGTGTCTGTGGAACTGTAACATTTAGACCGTACGTGCTGGAACTTGAATGAGATGAATTTAGATTTGGCACACTGGTACCTGAATGAGAGGCCTTAGATATACCTAGTGAGTGCTGGGAATTAGTCAGTTGTAGCTAATTAAAGTAATTAAAATGACTCCAATTTATCAGCTAAACTCACACTTTTTTAGCCAAACTGATTGTATTTTTGTTCAATCAGCAGACTAGTGTTAAGTGATGAACTTAAAATATTTGATTGAATAAAATGAAAATCTAAAATTTCTTTCACCAATCAAGCTAAAACATGGTAAATATGTTCAATCAAATCCTGCTGATATTAGCCCATGGCTAACTGGTTAATGGCTAGTGCCAGCCCAACCTTCCTTGGCATGAGTTGGGCATATTGTGCAAAGCTGGTGACTCAGTTGTACTCTGCCTAGGACTGGGTTAACTCACTCCACCCTAATGATGCTTTTTCACGCTAATATCTAAATGTCGTCTGCTAATTGTATTTTTTACTAATTTAGGGATATTTTTCAAAATTTTGAATGAAACTCGCACGGAAAATCATTCCAAATTATATGCCCATGGTCAACAGCTTTCCTTGGCACACTCTGGGCGCATGCGCCCAGAGTGTGCCAAGGAAAGCTGTTGACTCGGTCTTCTATCAGGGTGGAATGAGTTAAGCCTTTGGCCCAAGTTGGTGACATGGCAGCACACCAAAGTTGTCATTACCCATGCAATGCAGCATAAATAAATTGTGTGATAAGATGGTTCGAGATCAAAATTGACAAATTTTGTGGAACAAGTAACAAGTACGACGAGTAACTCCAAAATGGGCACAAATAATAAGCCTTTATTTGACTGTCTCATGAAGCAAATCATTGAGGATCATCAACAGCTTTCCTTGATGCCTCCATGAATGCTGTCTGCATGGTTCCAAGTCATCAGTTTTATCAAGAACCCTGCTGTATTAATGGTTGATAGAGGGTCCTTGGTTTTATCAGCGTGGTTTTATATTTGACTGACAGGAGTGTGTGTTATAATTATTAAAATTAAAAAAAAAAAGAAGAAAATACCATTTCTTCATTTTTCTGGCAGACAGAACTAAGAAATGGGTAGGTTTAACCACACAGCGGTAGCAAGACTTAATTTTGATAAGAATTAAAATCAATACTACAATTGGGCAATTGATTACTGACTGTGCCCTGCAGGTCAGCCATCTAATTATTTGTGTTACCGTCCCAACACCAACGTAGCCCTGTACTCTAATTTGCTCAAAAGATGGTGCTGTTTTTTTTATTTTATTTATTTTATTTTATAATTTTTTTTGGGGGGGGGGATTTTTCTTATCAATATATGTTGTTGGGTTTTTTTTTTTTTTTTTTTTATTTTTATTTTTCTTGGTTTTTGTGTTTTTTTTGTTTAGGTGGGTAATTGTTAACCTCTCCCGAACCAGAAGCTGTATTCTCTGCAAACTAGGTGGGAATGTTGCTTCATATGAACAATACCAAATACGCACATTTGGTAGTACTGCTCCCAGTTCCTGATCTTTAACAAGTCCGATTTTCAAAATTATGTTATGATCAATAAAAATAATAAAAATACATGTTATCATGGTTAACATTTGACTACTTGTATGTACATGTACATGTACATTAACGCAATTCTCTTCAATGACATAGAAAGTTTCTCTTTGTATTAAATCGGCCAGAGCCGTAGTATTTCAAACCAGAGGGCGACGTACCATGGTAGAACCTAAGCAAAACCAAGTCACGAGGTTAAATATCTTAATCAATCATGCCCACATATTATCAGTTCAAACTTAAACTAGGCTCAGTTTTGCTTATCTTAGCTCAGTTCAAACTGAAGCTGAAGCTCAACTCAGCTAAGCTCAGGTTGGGTCTTATTTTGGGGGTGAATATGTCTGGGTCAGCCAGCCAGGGGGTGGTCATGTGGCACTTTGGTTTTCGAAAGGCTCTTGTTTTGTGTTGGTGCATTTATATATATATATATATATATATATATATATATATATATATATATATATATATATATATACCTGCATGCACACACACACACACTATACATACACATCCATATATGGATTCTGCGAAATGACAAGAATATTGAAATTTAATTATACATACAGTGCTCCCTCTTTATAACACCCCTCATTACAAGGCGGTTTCTGATATAACACAGTGGGTACCATGGCTCCCACTGAAATAGTTTTCCCATTACTTCTATGTTGAAAGAAACTGTTGTATCTTGGGTAACAAGTTGCAAGCTAATTCCACTGGAGTGCCATAGTCTGACTCACAGACACCACCCAGTAAGTCACAGTTCCTACCACCTTGAAACAAAGGAGTGGAGATATGGGAAGCCCAGAGTACAGGTGACCATGCAGCTAGTGTAATGAAGCAGTCCCCATAGTGATGACAGGGGCCTGGGGTCAGGCTAGCCACTGCTATGCCCAGGGATCAGGATGGCCACTGCAATACCTAGCAATGACACAGTGAACTCTGCTTACCTCATGATATGTGAACCATTGGGCGGGCAGTTGCCCAGCTTGAGAGCTGTACAGAGGTTTTGCGGTGTATTGTCCAACACCACGAGGAAGTGTCTCTAACACGTGTTTATTTTACGAAGAATTACAGTTTTATCTTCATTAAATTGTCAAGTAGCTCCATTATGTGTTGATATGCTTTGTACTTGGTATCTCCCTAATTCAGACATAAAACTCTACCATCAGAACATTTTCACAAGAATGATGGTTTTTATTGCGTTAACCCCTGCATGGTGAGAACATGACAGGGTCTCAGCTTTCCTTGGTGCTAGTGAAGTTACAAATGCCCAAACAACTCTACCGAAGAAATTTGTTGACCAGAGCACGTTACCCTGGTGGGTCTCATTGGTGATTCTGGTGCCAGCGTCTGCTGACGAAATTGTTAATTAAAATCATTAAGTAGATGACATTTGACATGAGGAGCTTGGGACAGTTTGGGTTGGAAAGGGTTAATTATCCAGTAAGTGCAGACAAAGTACAATAAATTTTTAAAATTGTTTGAAAAAAGAATGAGATAAAAAGGTCATGCTCTCCATCAGTCTGTTTTGTGGAGACAAAAAGGGACCAGCTGAGATGATGACATGTGAATATGGTGCATGGTCAGTCAAGCCCGCAGGGTGAGGGTACCAGTATAGACAAAAACAAAAATAGCATTAGCTTGTTTGGCTGACCTTGACCTTACATACAGCAACATGTAACATTTATGGGGGGTTGTAGACAGACTGCATGGCTCATATAAATACATACAATTTATTCTTTTGAATTTAAAAGTGGGTTTTTAAAATGTTTTCTATATTTTATTTGTTTTTGGAATGTTGCAAAATAATTTTGTATGCCTGAAGTGCCCCCAAAGAGAACAGTTTGTTGTCATTGAAAGTTTGCCTGTATTTGTTAGTGAGCAGCAGACAGCCTGACAGACAGCCCGACTGACAGCCTGACTGACAGCCTGACTGACAGCCTGACAGACAGCCTGACTGACAGGCTGACTGACAGCCTGACAACAAGAATCATAAACTCTATAAAAGAGCAGGTTAGTGTGTCCAGGGATGATTTAACAGGACCACAACTTTGATCTTTCAATGCCAAGTTTGGGGTCAGTTGACAGCTTTTCTCAGTATGCTTTTGGGTGAAATGTGCCTAGAGTATCCTCAGGAAAGCTGTTGACCTGGACCAGTTGCAACTGCTGGTACTCAAATCAAAGGTTGGTTTACAAAGATAATGAATCTAGTATTGTGACAACCCCCCACCTCCACCCTCACACACAGCATCCCTTCCCATTTTTGTGACTCACTAAAATGGAAATATAATTTTAACCAGTAGTTATAGTTAAAAATAGTTTTTATTCAACACATAGGCATAAACTTGAGTTTTACTTTCTGAAAATTTCTAAAGCTCTTTGGTTTGTAAACTAGGAATGATAGAGCGAGTAAAGATGATGAAAATAAAGGTGACACAGTTTGTAAAATGAAGGGTTTTAGTCTTTTGATCAGTCCCTGTCTGGACGAGTCAAGGGCAGATAAGACACGAAAGTCATTTTTGGGTAACTACTGCCTGTCAAAGTTCATAGACAGAAAAATATTAATGGAAATGTGTAAAAAGTATAGCTTTCTGGAATGGACATAATCCAAAGATTCTAGGTCTGGTAATAGTTTCAACCATGTCATCTAATTGTTAAATGAACATTTGGTTTTGTGGTAAACATATCAAATGTCAAACCCCAACTTTTTACATGTTTTTCTTTTTTCTTCACAGAATTCATATATGCCTATGTGGCTTGAAAAACTTGTCATGGATTTATTTCATCAGTGTTTGTGTTATGAAAAGCTACTGTGAATACATTTATTTTCACAGTTTTTACACTTTGGATCCGTCACTGAGACTGTAAATTCATGATTTTAGTTTTACTTCCAATCAATGCCATGCTAAAAACTTTTTTCAGTGTCTTCTTAATTTCACAGTTTTGAAGCATCAGCAAAACAAGAACACAGGAAAATTAAATGAATTCACAGCATTTGAAGTTGATGTTTCCATATTTTGGGCTCCCTCCATTATTGAAAGCTTGCACATGTTTGGAAAACTGAAGAAGATGTGTGAAAAAATCCCAGATATTTTTATTGAGCCACACTAATGTTCATTATTTCTGTGAAAAAAAGTTTGAAATTTTTATAAACTTTAAAAGAATTATATCCACTTTTGCTTAGGACTCTGACATAGAATACACTTGCTTATGTTTAATGTTTATTCAACAATTAGCTCACAGAGTTGAAATTATAATCATATTTGAAATCTTGTGGTCATTTCCTTCCCAGAAATATGTACTTTATAAATGTTTTGCTTTAAGGGCGTGGTATACTTTCAGTGTTGCCAACCTGCCAAACTTAAAATCCGGGAGATAAAAAGTAAAATTACGGGAGGTTGATAAATTAATATGAAATATAGAAGGGAAATATTGATGAAATTCCGGGAGGTGACTCAAAATTGTCAAAAATCGACACTTTTTCAAGTATTTTCAGCATAAAATTCCGGGAGTCTCCCGAGGAATCCGGGAAGGTTGGCAACACTGTACTTTATGACTCTCTTGTTTAAATCTTTAAGTTATGTCTGTGGGGACCATCTAATTCCCTAAAAGCATATATTTTTTTGAAAGAAAACTTAACATCAAGTTTGATTCTAGTACGGAATATAAAGTTTTAGAATTGCTATTGATTTAATTAAATTATAATTCAAATTTTGAAATTTTGCATAAGATTTAAAATTGCATTTTAAAGAATCAAAATCAAATTTAGTTTGTTATATCAAGGGGAAGAACACATAATATTCTGCATAACCATATTTTAAATTAAAAAAAAAAAGTTCAAATTTGATTGCTGCTTAAGTTTAAAAAAAAATTAAATGGTAACTTTAATTTAAATATTGGTTTAAATTTTGAACTAAAACCCTTATCCAAAATTTAAAAAGCTGTTTTGCTACTGGAAGTTTACTATTTCATTTCCCATAAGAAAATGATATTTCCCATTTTTTTGGTGTTGGCACTGTTTTCTTATTTTTTCAATTAAGCAAGAAAAACTCAATTTCATAACTTACAGAGATTTCATTATTATTAATAGCTTAGTCCAAATTTATACTTTTAGAAAGTATTTTTTTTTATATGATCTCAAAAAAGAAGTCCAGTGTGTATAAGGGTATGTTTGGAACTAAGTCTTATTTTATGTGTAAAGTGCTGTAAAACTTTCCCATGCATAAGACTTGCTGGTCTTATAAGCTATTGTAAGTTGTAGTTATCCAAAGGTGACTTTGGTGTCTTACTTGTCCAGAAATTTTGTTATAATGAATTAGGTCTTAAAAGTATTTCTGTGCTCCGTACCTTCCCTTCTGGCTTGGAACTGTCACCGAAAAATACTGCTACAAGTAATTTGCAAAATACAGTGAAACTCGTTATAATGACACCATCTATTCCCTTAAGAATGTGTCAGATAGCTGAATGTCAGATAAATGTATCAAACAACAAAGAAAATGAACTTTTGTCATTCAAAACTTGTGTTATAATGAATATGTCAGATAGCTGAGTGTCATTATAATAAGGTTTCACTGTATCAAGAATTCTGTCTCTGCAGTTCTTGGTGCTTTTGAAAGCTAGTCTTTGCCATTTTGTGGCTGATGCCAGGCAGAAGCAGCAGGTCAAGGCATTACCACTCCTACCACTTAGGTCTAGAGGGTTAAAAACAAAACTATCCTCCCTCCTTGTGCTTTCTGGGCACAAGGGAATCCACACAGAAATCCCGCCGTACCGTAGGACTCGCTGAAAAGTAGAAATTTGAAACTGCAAATTTGCAGTGTAATACAATTCCTACTAAAACATGTAAATTTGAAACCTTAAAATTGTTTTATATGTGGTGAAATTAAAAGCTGCAATTGGTGCATGAAAAGATCTGAAATGATTTCTTGTCATAAAGACTGCAATCAGTCCTTAGACCCTATATTAATTTTAACCTTCAGAATCCCAATACTGCTGTATCTGTAATTTTTTGCTATTTTAAATTAACAAAAATGGTCCAGTCATAAATGGAGTGTGCATTTTTTTAACTAAGGCCAGAGTTTTTTATTTTTAGTTTCAAGAACCTTTTCCCTCAGAAACTTTGGGTAGAAGGGAGAATAGGTATGAAATGTGTATTTTGTGTAATTTTAGGCTTACGAGCAAGGGGTAGGAGGGAAAAATTACTCTTGACACACTGATCATTGCTTTTAACTTTTTATGTAACAAAACTGTATTAACTGAACATGGTATATAACATCAGGTGTACTTACCTGTCTCTACACCCCCCCCCCCTTTCTCTGTGCCCTAGTGTGCTTCCAGACCTTGTCACGATGCAAGCTGGGAAAATATGGAACAGAAACGGTCAGACGAAATGTACAGACTTCATTTGCAGAAATTTGGCCTATCCATCGATGTTGGTGGTAGTAAAAAAAGGATAAATTTACAGTTTTGTTTTGTTTTGTTGTTGTTGTTTTTGGTTTTTTTTGCTTTTTTTTTTATTTGGACCAATGCCTATGTCTGTGCTTTGGCACATTTTTAACACTTTGCTAGTCAGACCAGTCAACAATCAGATGGTAGGAAGTGTGAGCTTTATCTGTCTTAACTCAAGCCCCCTTAATGGCTAGAACCCTCAGCATGGTAGGGGTTGTCTGCTACTTTGGTTTTGCATTTGGGAAAAACATTTGAATGAAATACGTAAAGATGAGATGTACTGAACCACATGCTCCAGGGGGAAGAGTTTTAAATTCCCAGCCTTCAAGAATGTCATGCTTCAAACTTAAGGGGGGAAAAAAAGGTTTAATTCTCCAGCTTGACGAATGTCAGTCTTGAAAGTGGTAAAGAAAGGGTTAAATTGCCAGCTTTAAAAATGACTGGCTGGAAAGTTTTAAACTTTTTTTGCTTTTTTTTTTATTTGGACCAATGCCTGTGTCTGTGCTTTGGCACATTTTTAACACTTTGCTAGTCAGACCAGTCAACAATCAGATGGTAGAAAGTGTGAGCTTTATCTGTCTTAACTCAAGCCCCCTTAATGGCTAGAACCCTCAGCATGGTAGGGGTTGTCTGCTACTTTGGTTTTGCATTTGGGAAAAACATTTGAATGAAATACGTAAAGATGAGATGTACTGAACCACATGCTCCAGGGGGAAGAGTTTTAAATTCCCAGCCTTCAAGAATGTCATGCTTCAAACTTAAGGGGGGAAAAAAAGGTTTAATTCTCCAGCTTGAAGAATGTCAGTCTTGAAAGTGGTAAAGAAAGGGTTAAATTGCCAGCTTTAAAAATGACTGGCTGGGAAGTTTTAAACTTTTACCAGGGTGATACAATTGAATTGCAGCAAATATCAGTTATTTGTTACCACTTTTCGTGGGTGTATTCAGTTGCTTTACCTTTGGTCTGCTGAACAACATGCCAGAAAGGGACAGCTGCTGGGACAATATGCCTTTAACAGGCCTGGGATGGAAGGGGGTACTGGAGTAGCAGCAACAATTGTACCAATGTATGGTCCTTGTAAGGATGCATGGGATGCAGCCACAAGTTTGTGTGTGATGGTCCTCAAATGATGACCAATCAGGACAGAGACTCTCCAGGATTCATATCATCACCTGAGTTATACCTGCACACAGCCAATAAAATGTGACTGTTCAGTCCATTGATTCACGCCCCTCCCCCCAACTCTTTGCTCATGAAAACTCTGCATTATGAAAAATGTATGATTGATAGATAGGGCAGTGTACAGTTTATATGGATAGGGATGCACGATGGGAATAATAGCCAAACACAATAGATATAACAGCCACAGGTGTCTTTATGGAAAGACTCAACTCATGCACAATAGTTCATCCACAATTAGACAAGTCTCACTTCATGAGATACAGACCATAGATAAACTACTGTATTCAAAAATGTTATTGGTGGCAGTTCACAGAAAAATGAGAGTAAAGGACACTTAATTGTCTCATTTTATTTAAGTGGGTTTATTAATTGGTTTAGAACAGATATACTAATCGCAATTAGAGACTTCCACAAAATACAGAGGCAACAGTTGGCTGCGTTGATACAGACCCGCGCTGCAAGCTGATACCAGCTGATAGAGGAAACAGCATTTAATCAAACTTCTCTCTTCGGTTTTGGTCATTGTTGTGAGTAATTTTTACCTGTGCATAGTTCATTCATATTTATAGCGCTTCCGCCAAGAATGCAGACAAGAGACAGATAACTTACAATTTTTATAGTCAAAGGGAATGACTGGATCAGCTTGCTACAGCTTTTTTTCCCCGTTTAATGAGACATCTCTCATTGTTTATGATTTATTCTGTGGGAAAGTTCATCAGCAAAAATAATTTTTAGAGCCATTGACTTATGAGTTAGCTGAGCTTATAGGAAGTGGGTGGTTGTCTGTGTAAAAAAAAAGAGAAAGAAGTATCCTCCTCAGACTAGGTGGAGATGGAACTTAATTCTCCACCAAAACCCTTCAACAGGTCATACTCCAGTGATATTTAGCTCAGCTGACCTATAAGCCAGCTGAGCTTTTTAGATTGGTGTCTGTGGAGCCATTTGCCATCTGTGTACTATTTATGTCTTCTCAAAGACTCTTGCCCAGATTAACTATAGAATTGATGGGGACCCATCTTGGGTGGGTCTCTACTACTTTTATTCATATGGTCACACTCCAGTGATTTTTGGACTATATATATATATATATATATATATATATATATATATATATATATATATATGTATGTATGTATATACTTTTGGATTTGTGTGTGTGGATCCATTTGCCATTTACTTTTTTGACAGGGGGTGTTATTTTGGCAAAATCTTTTTGCAAACTGCTGGGCCAATGGCTTTGAAATTGCATGCAAACACTTCTGAGGACCAGCAGATCTTAACTTATTCAACAGGTGGCACAGCAGTTTTCAGCACTCCTGACCATAGGTCACAAAGCTTATGAGATATCTCAAGTCTGGCTGTCCATGACGCTGTCAGTCGGTCCATCCATTTTTATTTAAACTTTTGCTGTAAACACAACACAGTCAACAGTTTTCATGTTAGTCCCATATAACTTTCAGGACTGATGAGGTATTATGTTATATTTGGGCCAAAATAGGAAAATCATGAGAATGCTGTTTTTTGAAAAGTGTACATGAATCATCTCAAAACTTGGTGGTTATGTTTATCAGGAAAAAAAACAAAAACATGCTAAAATTTGGTGGTGCCACCTACAGTATTACAGAAGATAAGTACCCTACAGTATTACAGAAGATAAGGACCAAAGGTGTTGAAAACACAGTAAATTCATGATGTTGAAAAAGAATAAGACTAATGATACTAAGTGTACCACAAATGTGCATCAAATGTTTTATGTTGCATAATATGGATGACCTTGACCTATTTTCTTCAGGTTGTGGAGGAAATGAATGTCAGGAAACTTTTTTTTTTTTATTATGGTCACTACATCTGAATTTGTGTTCATGTGTCCACATACTGTAGCAGAAACATTATAAAGACCAAAGTCTACCATATATGGAGTCGTGGCACCACAGATGGCACCACAGATGGCATGAAGTGGAACTGGCATTATGGGTGTTAAAAAATACATTAAAAAATAATTATTTTGATTATAAGTTGAGGTGGAATTTCTGAATTAACACCAAATAGGCATTCAGTCAAGTCATTTTTTAAAATTTTGAATGACCTAATTTTTAAGGTCAATAAGAATTTCATAAAGGATGCTAAATTCTAAATTGAGAAAAAAGAAGGCTAGCAATACCAAGTGTACCACAAATAGAAGTCTGATATTGCATTATATGAGTGACCTTGACCGAGTTTCGGTAGGTCGGGGAGGAAATACATTTCAGGAAATGATTTTTTTGGTGATGGCGGTCAGCAGAGCATTAGGCCCATGGGCCTCTTTTCTAACATAAGGGGGCACAATCACTGCTACTGTGATGGGTTCAACTATCAAGTGAGGCCTTAAAAGGTTCCTGACACTGCCACATATTGTTTCACCAGGAATGCAAATGATATAATAGATGTAAAGCAGCATTAGGCATAGAACTGAGGCTGGGGGATGGGAGGTGTGTTTAATAGGATATTGCAATAATTAGGTCAATTCTGGTATGCCCATCCACCTTGTCAAATTTGTTAGCCATAGTGTTTCTTGGAAATGTCTAGATGGATTACTGTCATGTGCAGATCAGTACTCTATAAGATTATTTAAATGATGTGCCATAGCTTGAGTTGTCACACCAGGGGAGGCACCTCTGTACATGCTAGCATCATTGCTTTTCCAATACAGATATAGTGCATTTAGATCTGTAAATGCTAGCATCACAGTTTCCTCATTACAAATATAATGCATTTTTATTTGTGTGTGGGGATTTATCATCATTTTCTGGAGTGCAATTCAAAGGTAATAACTCATGACCCAAACATTGGTACAACTAAATTGTCATATGGTTGGTAGGAATTAGCCAATCATAAGGCTCAAAAAGTGTTGATTATATCCCATAACCATTGATTATGAAAAAGAATGTATTATGAAACTTTATAATGCATCTTTTTTGGGCTGACCTTCACCCTCAATAATCGCAAAAAGGGCCTGCAAAAAGGGCCCGCAAAAAGAGTGAATTAAGTAAAACCTATAACTCACTCTTTCCGAATTAACAATTTCAATAAATAAAATTTGAAATGATTTACCTGAATTTCCATGATAAAAACTTTCCATTCAAGTACCAGCACGCATTATACCATCAGCCACAAAACTTCTACGGGTCAGTAGTCTTGATGCAGTAGCATATCATGAACGCAAAGCAAACTTTGATTGTGAAATTGTAAAAACACTACAAATAAAAACCAACATACCTCCCAGTACTGCCGGTGCCATCATTTCTTTGGAAAAATAATTGCTGAGTTGCAATATTATCAAGTTCAATTAGAGGCACGTCATCTTCCATTTTGTGGCAGCTAGCAGATTCACGAACTACCTGAACGCCTGAGCCAAATCATGAATGAAGTGACTCAGAAGTGAAATGACACTGTCACATGTGTGTGTTAGAATTTGATTACGTAACTGACAGATAATACGCTTTCAATCATGAAATCACTGATCCGACCTAAACACAAATGACCATTCCTACCAGCCAATGACAAATGTGTTATAACATGAAAGGAGACAATTATGGCTATTACAACTGTCTCGTGGCTTCGCCACTCGACAGTTATAAGCCATAATCGTCTCCTTTCATGTTATAACTCTCACTTGTCACACTGCTGCACCCATGATGTAGTACATTAACATTACAGACAAAATCAAATGTTTACAAGAGATGTTTGATTGTACGTCACACATGATGTGGAACAATTACAACAAAGGTAAACAAACATGGCACATCAGGGCAGTGTTGAAAGTAGGCCTAGGGCATAGTTTTGGCAATGAGTACCCAATTTAACATAGAATAAATAAAATCTAACATGGCTTGAGAATGAGTTTCCATTTTCCTCTCACTCATGATCACTGTTGGTGGGGAAAATCATGAATGACCTTTTGGTCACTCATGGTTTTCCCATGAACACTGATCCCTTGTAAGAGAAAAATGGTAACTCACTCTCAGCCATGTAACTTGTTCTCTGTAAATCTGTAAATGTTAGCATCACTGCTCCCCCAATACAGATATACAAATGCTAGCATCACTGTTCCTCCATTACAGATATATTACATTTATGTATGTACATGCTAGCATCACAGTTCCTCCAATCCAGATATAATACATTTTTGTCTGTAAATGCTAGCATCACTGTTCCTCCAGTACAGATATAATACATTTATGTCTAAAAGCAAATTTCACTGTTCCTCCAATACAGGTATAATACATTTATATCTGTAAATGCTAGCACCACTGTTCCTCCAATACAGGTATAATACATTAGTCTGTCATGCTAGCATCACAGTTCTTCCAGTACAGATATAATACATTTATGTCTGTAAATGTTAGCATCACTGTTCCCCCAATACAGATACAACACATTTATGTCTGTAAATGTTAGCATCACTGTTCCCCCAATACAGATACAACACATTTATGTCTGTAAATGTTAGCATCACTGTTCCCCCAATACAGATACAACACATTTATGTCTGTAAATGTTAGCATCACTGTTCCTCCAGTACAGATACAATGCATTCACCTCTTCACACTCACTCTTTTGTTGTTTTCAAAGGTGAAATTATCACTTCATAATTTTGAAGGTTAAGACAGAAGTGTACCATAATTTTAGCTAATTGAAATATCCATGCATGTGGTGGTGATGGTTAAATGTATGTGTCATGTCCACTTGCTGAGTCCTAGTAACATGGAAGGAGGGCACATTAACATGTAATATTCATGGTCTTCACATGTTTATCCACCTGGGTGAAAATAAGAACATTTGGGGATTACTTTGTGCGGCCAGGGTTGACATTGGTTCATGTCCTGCAGTCCAAGCAGAAAATGAAATGCGAGATAGGTTTTTGCACCCTCGCATCTGTTGTGTCTGATGACATGTCCTGCTAAATCCCCATTTACGACATAGCATGTGGCCAGCAGTCCCTTTGTCACAGGGTTTGCATGTGCACCTGGTGAGGCTGAATGGGGGTGAAGTTGACCTCGCATTTATCAAATGCACTTGTGAGTAAATTATAGCAGGACATGCGATTTCCCTTGTCAGTGTTTAAAACTGACATTTCCCAACAGAATGTACATTTTGAACTTTCAAAGAATTGTTTTTAATGTGAAAAGGTACAGCAGCAATCTGTACTTCAAACCCCAAATAGAATAATCTCAGTGGATCTTTTTTTTTTTCTTAGCTACTTGTCAATGAAGTAAGAGGAAGGCTAAGGCACATCACTTGTGAATCAGTTGAGGTTAGGATGGTTGGTCTTCCATAATCCATCTATCTTCCACAATTTACATTTTCAACTATTTTCGACTGTTGTGAAACTTTTGGAAAGATTCCTGTTCACATTTGGTGGGGATTTACTTTGGGTGGGTCTCTGTTCAGTTTAGTCAACAGCCCATAACTTGGCTGCTAGCTTGCTAGTTTGCAGCGAACTAGTTGTTAGTTTGCAGCTAGTTTGCTAAAAATAAAAAGCTGAGGATGCAGCCACAAAGCAACTACTGGCGACTGACAGCTTAACATCTTGCTGCTAACTGAGCTATCCCAGGTTGACACAGGGACTGATGTATTTGTTAAACTTGGACCAACTTTGCAGCTAGCTAGCTTTAAAAATTAGCTCACTGGCAGCATGTTGATGCACTTTGCAGTCAACATACCGTATTACATGTGGATCACTCGAAGCAGATTTTACAGTTTTATGGGAGGTGGCTCAATGGAATGTTAGAAGCCAGCCTTTCACAGCATTTAGTAGCCAGGAGGATGCAGTGTTCCATATGTACTATCAACAGCTCATTTTGAAGCTCTGTAAACCTCAATGCCAGGCACAATGATCAATAAATTGTGAACTGTGTCTAATTTCCAATACAATTTGATGTTACTATGCCCCCCCCCCCCCAACCGGAGGAGGGCATATAGTAATCACATTTTACATGCGTGCGTCCATCTGTCCGTACACTTTTTATGTCCAAGCTATGATTTACAAGTCCTTCAACTTAGATTAGTGAAACTTTACACAGGTGCATCTAGACATTAGGGTGTGTCATGTACCAAAAGTAGGTCACTAGGTGAAGTATTTGGGACACAGTGACATATTCTTCTAAAATCATGTCTGGGCTGTAATTCCTTTATTTTGTAACTTAGATTCCTGAAACTTTACACACAGATGCATCTAGACGAAAGGGTGCACCATATACCAAAAGTAGGTTACTAGGTCAAGTATCTGGGTCACAGTGACATACCCTTATAAATTGCCTCCGGGCTATTATTCCTTTGCTATTTAACTTAGTTTCATGAAACTTCACACACACATACATCTTGAATTAAATATGTGTTATGAAACAAAAGTAGGTCATGAGGTCAAGTTTCTGGTCTCAGCTATTTGTGTCCGGGCGACAATTCACTTGTCCTTCAAATTAGATCAATGAAACTTTGCACACAGGTACATCTGGACATAAGGGTGTGCCATATACCAAAAGTAGGTCAATAGATCAAGTACCTGGGTCACAGTCATGTATTCTTGTGAAATCTTGTTCGGGCTATTATTCCTTTACTATATCATTTAGTACCATGAAACTTCACCCACACATAATTATATTGACCTAAAAGATGTGTCATGAAAAAAAGCAGGTCACTAGGTCAAGTATCTGGGTCATGGTGATACACTCATGTGACACTACATTACACTTCATGCCCAGGCTGTCATTCTGTTGTCGTTTGACTTAGAATCATGAGACTTTACACACCTGTTTATCTTTACACAAGAGTGGGTGGTGCATAAAAGTAGGTTACTAGGTCAAGCATCTGGGTTACACTGATAGCCTACTGCTGGTCATACAGGTTTATTCTGACATATTTCAAGTACTGTTCATACCGGTTTGTTCTAGCTTATTTTACCTGCTATTCATACAGGTTTAGTTGGGGGCCATCCTTAAAAATATGTTGGTTTGCTGTAACATCTAAATCCAATTTTTGGAGGGTAGGTAGGCCCTTTTTGGTCAAAATCCTCAAATTCTAAAAATAGTAATGTAGAATAAAAAAAAGGATTTATTCCTTAAATAACAGAAAACATTTGGGTAGGCAGTAAATTCATTGGGTCAGTCAGATTACAGCCAACAAACAATACTTTAAGGGTGGCCTGGACTTATTTCACCTGCTAATCATACAGGTTTATTCTGAGTTATTTCACCTGCTGTTTGTACAGGTTTAGTTGGGCTCATGTCATCTAGATACAAGATACACAGTTTTGTTTTTACTTAGTGGTTAAAAAAAAAGGAACATTAGCTTTACCACCAGCTATTATGGTTGTGTTATGATGTTTTCAGTAACATGATGACAAGTGAAGTTAATTTGTATTTAAAAAAGAAAATACATATCATAAAACAAGTAGTACTTTTAGCAGACACAGGAGCAGCATTTAGATCCTTCTTGTTTCTTACTGTCTTTAAAAGCTTTAAAATAAGTTTGCAGTCTAAAATTGTCAGAAAGGTAATTGCAGGCTCTACCTCTGAAGTATTTAGAAGAATGCAGTCCTCCTTTGGTAGTGTTCTTTTGTGGATTTTGAAGTGGTTCTGGCTCTTTGAGAAAAGCTGTGTTTTGAGGCTAAAAAGGTCACATACATATGAAGGGCTGAGTGTATTTATGGCTATAAAAATGTCAGTGGCAAGGATCCTAAGGCAAGACATTTCCAATGTGGTAGATTTGCTATCTGAAATAAACTTGTCATATACCAAGTTGTATCTATTGAAAACAAACTTTGAAGCCCTCTAGTAAATTTTCTTCAACTTCATCCAAATTTTAGCACCACTTCTGTGGTGCGAAAAATTCACTGAAGTTGCAGAATCTGGTATTTTGATGTACTTTTTATGTAGTTTTTTCTGACTAATTTTACCTGTTATTCATACAGTTTTTTTCCTGACTAATTCCAGATACTATTCATACAGTTTTTTCTGACTTATTTCATCTGCTATTCATACAGTTTTTTTTCTGACTTATTTCACCTGCTATTTGTACAGGTATATTCTGACTTATTTCACATACTATACATGCAATTTTTTTTTCAACTGCTACACATACAGGTTTATTCTGACTTGTTTCTCTACTATACATAAGGTTTATGTTTGACTTATTTCATCTACTATACATACAGGTTTATTCTGATTTATTTCACCTTGTATACATCAGGTTTATTTTGACTAATTTTACCTGCTATACATACAATTTACTCTGACTTCTCACACTGCCAATAAATTGTACCAATAGAGATGGTAGAAAAACTAGGTAAAACTACAGAGTTTCTCACATGTGAAAATGGCAGGGTGCATCACCCTGCTCTTTTTGAAGTGTCCTGCCCTTTTTTGAGACTTCTACCATGGACAAATAGGAGAGTAGGTAGAGATGTGTTTAGGGCTACCCCGTTATGCTAGTACAGGAAACAATTTTGCTCCAGTGTTGCATACAAAAATTGAAAATGTCTCCATATAATGGCCAGTGCAAAGTACAGAAAATGAAGGGGCTTCCTGTATGCTGGTATGGAAAATAAAATGCCTCAGTTCACCAGTACAGAATTACCCTCCTCCCCTCCTCCCCCCCCCCCCCCCCCCCCCCGAGAAGTTACCCTGCCCCTAATTGCCTAGCAGCCTGCCCTGTTTCAGGGTTGTAGGAAAACACTGATGGGTAGTTTTGAATGAAAGCGTTTTGCAGCACCTGATGTTTCAAACAGCCTGTGTAGGTGCCAGGTAATGGGAGACTTCTGAGTCAGCCTGTTAATGGGCTGGGTCTGAGGGGTTGGTGGGACTTATTAATTTGTTGTGTGAGTGTTACAGTTATATAGTGGGCCACATGGTAGATAGCCTTGAATTGGGTGGTGCGAAAACTAATTACAAGGTAGTGCGTTCCAAAATGGTTCATTTACTACTAATAGAAAGCGAAAGGCAATAAAGGTCACAGAGCAGAATATTAATGTTGGCGGGCCATGAAAAAGACAATTTTTCCCTTCGCCGAGGTCCAATTGAGGTACAATGCCCCGTGCCGTCTGTTTGCTACTGATAGGAAAACCCAGTGGGATTCAATGGCAATTTTAATGCAATTGAGACTAGGAGGCTGCTTTCCAGTCCTAACAGGAATTATGTTCATTATAGCTGCTTGAATAGACCGGTAAACCAAGCTACTGCTATGTGCCACAGATGTCAGGTTTTATCACCTAATTTTATCTTTATAAAATTCAGCATTTCCACAAAGGCGGGGCTTGAAACAGTTTTCCACAGATTTGCCTAATTTGGAGTGAGCAGGCGAGCACCAGGACCCAATGAAACAATCTCATTTTGAGGCTTACTGAAAGGTAATTAACACTCTAATTGCATGCCCTAAGAACTGTGTTAAACAAACATGTCAAATCTAATATTTCATTCCTGGTCATCACTGATCAATTTGGGATCTCTAAGGGCCTGTGGTATACCCATGGTGTGCTCCAGTGGCCAGGAGACTCTGGTGGTACCCGGCTTCGGCAGCAGACATCCCCTTCAAGGAAAGAAGACAAAGTTTGAAGATCTGAGGAGCCACTGAGTGATCCCAGCATCCAATACTCGGGCGGAGTAGTCGCGTACTGCTGCAAACCAAGACACTGAGTAATGCACATGGGTGAGCTGCCTCTGCTATTGGATGCTCTTGTTTGTGCTAGGGACAAAGGACTTTGGCATGAATTAGAATCCATTATTTTTCTTCTGACGGATACATAGGTCTGCAAACGGCAATGGTTTTCATGGCTATTGAGCAAAATGATACAGTGTCTTGCATGCTCATTCATGAGGAAAAATTGATCGTTGTGATTACAGTACTTTTATTAATATTGAATTGTATAGGTTATCGCAAGTGAAATTGATCCTGTGCAATGGAATCAGCAGAGAGGTATTGTTCTAGTTGACAGACATGTTTGATGATTGTAGCATAGTTATCATATAATCAAAGATTAAAATCTTAATTTTTTTCTAACATATGTTACTTTGTATCAAGGATACTGAGCCTGAAGACAGAGCTGGTAATTAAAATTGTATTTAAAGTGCACCTTGTCTCTGCATTGTGCATTTACTGAATAGGGCAGAACGTCATTTGTCTGCTTGTCATAAAATCATATTTAGATTTCGAAAGTGCACCTTGTCTCCACATTGTGGTTACATTTACTGAATAGGGCAGAAATATATCATTTAAGGTACAGTGTTGAATGTCACTGTGACGACACTTCCACATCCCAAGTGCCAGAAATGTCAGCTAAGTTCTCTACTCGCCCTTCTCCTCCTGTCACAGCATATGTCTAACTTCTCAATGCAAAAATTGTGAAGCATTTCGTTTTTAATATATCAGTGTCAGTTGTTGGAAATTTTTCTTAAAATGAATGTGAGGTGTAAATTAGCCTCTTGTGTTCGTTGCAAACAGCATGCGTAAAAATGGAAAGGGATTTATCTCCGTAAATACATTAAACTGGTATGGCGGTTTTCCTTCATTTTTCAAGAGGGGCTTGCCACACAAACTCATAATTTGACCATTGTGATAGGAATTCCTATTGGCACTTACCCCTTTATCCCAACCATTTTTACCCGTCGGCCCCAAAGGCTGAAGGGGTATTGTCGTCACCTACACATCCGTCCGTCCGCCCGTCCATGCCTTGTTAATGCCATATCTTCAAAAATGTTCACTTTACAGGGACCAAATTTTTATCACAGGATGTCATTGAGGTGCACCACATGCCTATTGAAAAGTAGGTCACTATATCTCATTTTTAGGTCACGGTACTACATTGCAGAAAAAACGGCGTTAACACAATATCTTAAAAGATATTGAATGTAGCTTCATCAATTATTTATAACAGTTTGTCCTAGGAATGCCCCAGATGCCTATTGAAAACTAGGTCACTGGGTCACATATTTAGGTCACAGTGCTGCATTGAAGAAAAATGACCAGACCATGATATCTTCAAATATTAAATTACTCATTGTAGCTGCACCAATTGTTTATGACAGTTGGTCCTAAGGATGCCTCAGACACCTAGTGAAAACTAGGTCACTGGATCACATATTTAGGTCACAGTGCTGCATTGAATAAAAAGGGCATATCTCCAAAAATAGTCACTGTACAGAGACT
The DNA here is from genome assembly GCA_964020975.1 of Hermodice carunculata. Lineage (NCBI taxonomy): Eukaryota > Metazoa > Annelida > Polychaeta > Eunicida > Amphinomidae > Hermodice > Hermodice carunculata. The sequence goes on along the minus strand of OZ026612.1, from coordinate 133,070,545 downwards.
AAATTTTTATCACAGAGGGCCATTGAGGTGCTTCAGGTGCCTAGGGAAAACTAGGTCACTGGGTCACATATTTAGGTCACTGTGCTGCATTGAAGAAAACTGGCCTTGCCATGATATCTCTGCTCATTGCATTTGCCCCAAAGGTTTGTCATTAGGTCAAACAGAAGCAACCTTGACCTACCGGAGGATATAGTCAACAGTTTTCATGTCAGCCCCTTATAACTTTCAGGACTTATGAAATACATGAAAATCTAGGTTCAATACAGGTGGTGCCACCTGTAGTATCATGTAACATTTGGGTCAAATTTAAAAAAGACAATGTTTTTCTTCAAAAAGTTTTTTTGCGAGTCATTTTGAAACTTGATGGGCGTGTCAGTCAGGCAAAATGATGAAAATACGCTGACATTTGGTGGCGCTACCTGCAGTATTATGGAACATATGGACCAAAATATGTTGAAAACACATTTAATTCAGTATGCTGAGAAAGAATAAGGCTGATGATACCAAATGTACTGTAGATGTGTATCATATGCAGAATTTTTATTTTGCGTAATGAGGATGGCCTTGACCTACTTTCTCAAGGTCACAGAGGAAATTTCAGAAAATAATTTTGTTGTTGTGGTCATTACATCTGAACTCGTGCACATGTATAACTAGACCATTATAGGAATATTACACAGACAAAGTCTATGAGGTGTGGAGTCATGGTGGCACCGATGGTGGTATTAAGTGGAAGTAGCACCATAGGTATTAAATTCATTATTTTGCTTATAAATTGAGAGGGAACTTGTAAATGTACCCCAACTATGCATTAGGCCAATGATTAAATTTTGTAAAATGTTAGGTGACATTGACCTATTTTTCAAGGTCATTAAGAAGATAGTAACAACACTTAGATTTTATGTGTTGAAAAATAAAAAGGCTAATACCACCAAATGTACCACAAATGTGTATATTATAGAAGTTTGATATTGCATAATATGTGTGACCTTGACCTACTTTCTCAAGGTCATGGAGGAAATACATAACAGGTCATCATTTTTTGTTTATAGTCATAACATCTGAACTTGTGCACATGTATCACTGTACAATCATAGGAATAGTATACAGACAAAAGTTGATGATGTATGGAGTCCTGGTGCTGGCACTGATGGTATCAAGTGGAACAAGGATCATATGTATTAAAAATATATTAAATTTTACATGTTGAGAAATAAGAAGGCTAATAACACAACAAATGTACCACAAATGTGTATCATATATAGAAGTTGGATATTGCAAAATATGGATGACCTTGACCTACTTCCTCTAGGTCATGGAAGGAATGCATATCAGGAAATTATTTTGTTGTGATTTCCATGACATAATAAGATGTGATGTAACTGCAAAACTTACACCAAATATGCATTAGGCCAACGGTCAAAGTTTGTAATATGTTGTGTGACCTTGACGTATTTTTCAAGGTCATTAGTACTTAAGGCCACTGAATTCAATACGTTGATTAAGAGCAAGGGAAACAATACCAAATGGATGACCTTGACAAAGTTCTTATGGTCATGGAGGGAATGCATGTCAGGAAATGAATTTTTTATGATGGTTATCAGATTGTCAGCAGAGCATTAGGCCCGTGGGCCTCGTGTTTAAAGTAACAATGTTAAGCCAACCATTGGCGCCTATTGATGTTGTCACATTTTTGGTGGAATATTGGTCAGTGAGTCTACAGAGCAAGAAATGACAAAGTGTGTTCATAAAATGTCACTGTAGGTGGCACGATTATTAGAGTAAAAGGTGTCCATCATTTTGTACATTTTACCAGGAAGAGCAGCCGCCTTGTTGTTATTATTGTTGTCATTTCTTTGTGAAGTAAGTAGTCATTGGGTTAATTAATACTCAAATGTGCTGGAATACATGCATATCATTTTGTTGGTGGCTGCTTTTCATTGTAGATATGGTTACTAATCACAATTACGTAACTGTTATGATTTTTATGGTATCATTGTCCAATCAACAAGTCCATGCAGTGACAGTAGTAGTAAGCATTATTGGATAGTTTGTCACGACATAAGATCACATCAACTCCCAGAATTCCTTACAGTTCCAAGGAATGACACCTATTGGGCATTAGGGGGTACAGGTGTTGGATGAGAAGATAAGAATGAGGCCAGACACCTTGAACAGGGACACATGGGTTCCTTGTTTGGTGGTTTTCAGTGTATAGGAAGAACCATAAGTATGGGACCTCTTCTTTGCTATGGCAACAGCCAGGGTTGCAGAATCCCTGGCCACTGGAACAGCCACTGACCTCAAATTCCTGCTAACACTGACATGAACAATCACTTGTTTTGAATCCCTGGCAGTTTGAACTGCCACTGGCCACAAATCCAAGGCTGTAGAAGCAACCATTTACTTTGAATCTGTGGCTTATGGAACAGTTGCTGGCATCTAATCCGTGGTTACAGTAAGTAACCAGAATGGATTCCCTGGCTTATGGTACAGAGAGTGACATCAAATCCCTGGTTACAGGAAGTAACCAGCATGGATTCCCTGGCTTATGGTAGAGACAGTGACATCAAATCCTTGGTTACAGGAAGTAACCAGCATGGATTCCCTGGCTTATGGTACAGACAGTGACATCAAATTCTTGGTTACAGGAAGTAACCAACATGGATTCCCTGGCTTATGGTACAGACAGTGATCTCAAATCCCTAGGTACAGGAAGTCACCAACATGGAATCCCTGGCTTATGGAACAGCCAGCGACATTAAATCCCTAGTTACAGGAAGTCACCAGCTTGGAATCCTTGGCATATGCATACAAACTTCATTTGTATTGAAGTACATGTATGTAATATTTTTTACTAAAACCATAGATCAGGTCCTCTTCAAGGTTGGCCGGGATTCACCTTGACAGGATCTTAGGTAAATACATGTACAGTCACTAAGTTAAGTATCTGGGTCCCTCATATCCATATACTGTCAGCTGTAAGTCAAGCTGGACTCAGCACTGGTCAGGTTGGCATTTATTAACTTTATATACTGATACCAAGGTCAGATGAGGACAGGCTGTCCATGCAGCCATCTTGCTTATGGAGTCTCTTTTACTTAATGCAATACTAACCAATAGGAACTAGGATGCTGTACGCGTGTGCGTAGCATAGCAAATCTGGTCCAGGGTTTATTACGGGCTTTGACATTTTGACCATTGTGGAATCCAATGATGATATTGCTTTAATGGGCGGCCAGCAGTCTGGAGCATTCTATTCATTCTAACAGATTAAACAGATTAAAACACAGTTTGCTCAGTACTTTGCATCAGTTGGACAAATTTTGGAAAGATTTCACACTTGGTATTTTGGTTTAAGATATGGTATATTGTTTTTTGAATGAATATCTAGGTCACACTGACCTTATTTTCACACTCCACTGATTTTACATGATATTTTGCATTCTGGTAGATGTATTTCTTATTGGTCAAATGTGTGGCCAGTGATCCCTAGCAACAGTAACAGTCATTTGCCAGTGATCCGTGGCGGTAGCGTTGGCCATTGGCTAATAATCTCTGACAACAGGAACAGTCATTAGCTAATACATCCAGACAGCAGGAACAACCATTTTTCAATGCATCCTGTAACAGTAACATGTATTTACCTGTGATCCCTGGCAACAATAACAGCCATTTGTCAGTGATTTCTAGGAATGAGAATCATTGGATGGTGACTCTCAGGGAACAGGAGGAGTTAGTTATTAGCCAGTAATGCCTGCTGACAGAAATAGCCGTTGGCCAATGATCCCTATAGTTACGAGAACCATTCGCTAGTGATTACTGATATTGGGAACAGCCATTTGCCAATGATCCTTGACAAGAGGAATAACCATTGGCTAATGATTGTTGGCAATGGAAATAGCCATTTCTAATGACCCTTGGCAACAGAAATATAGCGGTTTGCCAGTGATTTCTGGCGAAAGGAACAGCTGTTGGGTAATAATCCGTGGCATCAGAAAAACCAGTGGCTAGTAATCTGTTGCAATAGGAATAGCCATTGGCCAATTAGCCATGGCCACAGGAATAGCCATTGGCCAATTATCCATGGTAACAGGAATAGCCATTGGCCAATGATCCATGGCAACAGGAATAGTGATCAGCCAATGATTCATGGCAACAGTAGTAGCCATTGGCCAGGGATTCTTGGCTACAGGAATAGTCATTGGCCAATGATCCATGACAGTAGAAACAACTATTGGCCGATTACACAGACAAAGATGAAGAGCAGTTAACAGATGATGCGTGGCAATGAGAACAGGCACCAGTTTTAATTAGAATTGCTGGCAGAAGTTACACCCAATGTCATGGGATACCTGGCCACAAGTAACAGCTTTTGTTCATGTCATTTCATAGGCAGAAAATTTGTAATCATATGAATAGCTAGTTGAACAACAAAAGATGGCTCCACCTGGTGTTTTGTACACCTTGCTCTGACAGGCCACATGGGGAACTGTAAATTGAAATAGTACATCTGCTATGATGCAAGTACGTTTGGCAAGATGCAAAACAGGGAGTTACTGATGATCGGTAGCCCACAGTTGGGAGGGGATGGAAGCAAGTAGTTCTACATGGAAAGACCAGCAGACTGCATTAGAGCTTTTGTTTTTACCATTGTGGAGCTGGGGTCCTAGTGGCTCACATGCTGAATTTTGTAAACAGAACATGTAAGTATGATTGACACAAGCAGTTAGGGATATCATCTATCACTATATGGTGTACCAGGCAGTGAACTGTCCTGTTACCTGGCCATAGGCTTCCTGAAATGTCAAGAGTATTAACTGGCAAGGTACCACCATGGGGAAAAAATGTGTGTATTTTATGGAGGATGGCTATCAGTTTGGAATTCCTAACAGGCAACCAACCTCCTGATAACCCAAGTGGTCATTCTGTACTGATTGTCAGGTCTGGGATATTTACTCTTGTCATCCCTTTTCTCACTCATTTGTGATTAGCAGGCTTGGAACACTCAAGTTTTTATTAGCTGGCTGGGAACACTGAAGTTTTGATTAGCTGGCTGGGAACACTGAAGTTTTGGGAACACTGAAGTTTTGATTAGCTGGCTGGGAACACTGAAGTTTTGATTAGCAGGCTGGGTAGAGGATGGTAGTTTTTAGGAGGCAGGGAGCTAACAATCCATTCTCTTGAGGAAGGCAGATTTTTTAGCTCACAGATGAGGACATGAACACAAAAGAAAAACACACCAGACACATGGAGTGGATGGTGTGTGGCAATACATTGTTTACTCGTACATTCTACATGCCTCTGTTGCCAAGGCAACCATCACAGTGTCAGGTCATGACAAAGTTAAACCAATCAAGAAAGACACAATCTTGAGTTAATGGGTGGTGAGACCTTTAGAAATATATAGGACTATCTATTGTACTTTGGAAGGAGTACATGTACCTTTAACCCTTTCCCTTGACTGAATGGTCAGTCCAAGATAAAGTGTAAGATGCTGTCAACAGCTTTCCTTGGCATTGGGCATGCCTCAGTGCCCAACAAACACCAAGGACAGCTGCTGGGCTGGGGCCTGTCATCTGGATTGGTGTTATCTGCAATTCTCATTGAAATTGTTTTCCATTAACCCTTAAAGTGCTAATCACTGCTATAGTTGTTTTCTCATTACCATTGAACATATAGTGGTTAAAAGATTCAAATTCCTCATGAAGATACCTTTCATTCAAATACCAGCAAGCCTAGTCTAAAACAAAAAGGAGTCTTAGTCAACAGCTTTCCTGGGGCCAGTGCATGCAAAGTGTCCCCAGGAGAGGTGTTGACTCAGTCTTAAATCATCGCTTTAAGGGTTAATGTTGAAATTAGTGACAAACATAGAAGCAGATGACATTTGACCACCAGCCAGTGTTGGCCAGTTTAACAGGGACCTGGTTAAATTTTGATTAACCCTTTCCTTATGCGTGACACAATAATATTAGGTGGCTCTGTCAAGGAAATTCCTGAGCATCCAGTAAGTGTTACCTGGCTGTCACTGTACATTTATATTTGTTCACTGTCAAAGGAAGTTCAATAGCAGCAAAATTATGACTGTTTAGCAGCAGAGAAATGTTATTTATGTTTGGTGTGTTTCAGTGACAACAGAGCTCCTGAGTAACAAGATACAGCTCAGAATGGATGACAGTACCAGTGTTCAGGACAAGGGCACACAGGGTAAGTGATGTTCACACAGTCACCACTAGGTCACAACAAGTGTGCTTTGAACATATCATGGAAATGGGTCAGTCACTTTAGGTGTCATTACAATTTTCAATACCTGTTCTTTGGACAAGGGTGGAGATGATATATGTAAGTCACTTTAATGTGACTACTGGATCACAACCTGAGCACTAGTTCCATGGTACAGATGGGAAAATTATTTTATATGTCACCATTAGTTCAGAACATTATAGTTTAGAACACCAGTGTTCAGACAGTGACAGAGAGGGTCTGTTCAGAACACCAGTGTTCAGACAGTGACGGAGAGGGTCTGTTCAGACCACCAGTGTTCAGACAGTGACAGAGAGGGTCTGTTCAGAACACCAGTGTTCAGACAGTGACAGACAGGGTTTGTTCAGAACACCAGTGTTCAGACAGTGACAGAGAGGGTCTGTTCAGAACACCAGTGTTCAGACAGTGACAGACAGGGTTTGTTCAGAACACCAGTGTTCAGACACTGATAGACAGGGTTTGTCCCTGTAAACTGGTTAATATCAATCTGCAATGGACAGGTCACAAATACCAGTGGGTTTTTTTTGTTTTTGTTTTTTTGTTTTTTGTTTTTTTTTTTAATATGGGGGGGGGGGGGGAAGAATGTGAGCAGCATAAAAGAAGGGCACATCACAATTCAAATGGTTAACCCTGCCCCCCCCCTTTAACTGGGCAAAAGTGGCTGGTGGTCAAATGTGATCTGCTTCAGTGTTTTCAACTAAGTTCAACAGTAATGAGAAACAGTTTGACTGAGAATTGTAGATTAGATCAAGATCACATGCCAAGGAAAGCTGTTGACCCAGTCTTAATTCAAGGGGCAAGAGTTAATCATATAAATGTATGCAAATACAAGTGGTACAACATACAGTGTTGCCTTAATTTTGCTGTTCATTAAGGGTGACACTGGCAGGGCACAGATCAGGTCCCTGCACCTGACAGGTTCTCAGCAGACAAAGTGACAGAGACGGTGGCCTTGGTCCCTCACAGCATACACACCAGCCAGGGATGTCCCATATCCCAAGTCTTCGTCACCTTACAAGGGCATGATGGGTGTTCCAGAGATCATAATGGATCATCTGGCAGGTTATATTTCAGAAATCTTACTCAGTATTTAGGTAGAAGATTTGGTCACAGATAAATAGGAACAATCGTTTTATGAAGCACACAAAGATTCACCATTCAGTAAGTGAGCTCTGTTAGCCCTAATTCCTTTTTCTGGTGTAATATCCTATATGGTTGTCACCTAGAGACACGCTGCTGTGGTAAAGAAGATTTAATTTTAATGCCAGTTTTTGTCCAACTAGAAGATTAGGGAAATGAATAAGTTGTGTGGAGTGCGGCAATGAATTAAGTGTGCCTACATTAAAAGCTTAGCTGGAAAAGCCCAAGTTCAGCTGTGTTATGAAATCAGCCCAGGTGTGAGAAGAGTCCAGTGCATTACTGTGTTATCCTGGTGTTCAGGCTTAAGGGAAATGTGCTAAACAGCATTTAGATGCTGTTTTCATGGCTAATGGAGAAGAGCACACATAAAGCCCATCAGGCTAGGATTACACTGGCTTTTTGAAGTGTTTATATCTGATGGTGGCCACAAATGTGTTGAACTGGAAACTGAGCAACACCTGAGTTATCACAGGAGGCATCACTACATATATCGCTTGTAACTAATGGAGGTTTCAGGTCATATCTACGTAACTACTGTTGAGACTAGTTACAAAATGGAGGCTGTCTCATGCTTTGGGGGTTGGGGGGGGGGGGTAGGTTGAAAGGGGCCATGGAAATATCACAATGCAGGGTTTATGGAGACATGGTAATTCAGGGTTAATTTTGCCAAGGGTAATGCAGAGTTAATAGAGACATGGCAATGTATTGTTAATGGAAACATGACAATGCAGGGTCAGTGCAAGATATGGTCCATGTTGTATGTGAACATATTTATTTTCACTGGATCACCTAATAATACATAGGTGCACAAATCTAGAGGTTTTCCACTAATCCTGCATCGCCATGTCTCCACTAACCCTGCATTGCCATATCTCCACTAACCCTGCATTGCCATGTCTCCACTAACCCTACATTGTCATGTCTCCACTAACCCTACATTGTCATGTCTCCACTAACCCTGCATTGCCATGTCTCCACTAACCCTACATTGTCATGTCTCCACTAACCCTGCATTGCCATATCTCCACTAACCCTTCACTGCCATGTCTCCACTAACCCTGCATTATCATGTCTCCACTAACCCTACATTGCCATGTCTCCACTAACCCTGCATTGCCATATCTCCACTAACCCTGCACTGCCATGTCTCCACTAACCCTGCATTATCATGTCTCCACTAACCCTACATTGCCATGTCTCCACTAACCCTGCGTTGCAGTGTCTCCATGAACTCAGCATTGCAGTGTCTCCATTGGCCCTGCATAGATTGCCATAACTTTATTAACACTGCATTGGACATGTTAATGCAGGGCTAATGGAGATAGGGTAATGCAGAGTTAGTGAAGACACAGCATGGAGACAAAGGAGTGCAGAGTTAACAAGACATGAAGCAATGCTCAGTTGATGGCAACACAACAATGTCTGTTGTTTCTTCAGCACCAACTTTTTTGTTACGATTCAGTGCTGAGTTATTGAAGACTGTTTTTTCAACATATGGGACATAAAATACTGAAAATCTCTTTGCTGCCTGTTTGACCAAGATTTAGGAGCATATCTCCGACTTGTTGTTGTCTCTCCCCCTTAGCGACCCCCCCCCCCCCCGAGGACCAGCAGTGGTGGCTTAAAGGTGAACACACAACACAAGAAGTGGCCTCCTTTGACCATCCTCAAGTCCACGTTTTCTTCCGATTGACTTTATTTATATTTGTGCTCCATTAAAATTGAAGCTGAAAGCACTGGGTAAATGAACTTGAAAGGAAATCTGCTTAAATTAAGACCCAAGTGTAAGTGGGTGCATTTAGCAATTGTAAACTGCAGAAGAGCACGGAAGTCTTAATTAAAGCTGGTGGCCTTGTGATTGTACCGTGTCCATTCTGTCCAATTAGAGAGAGTAAGTCGAGCAGTTGTTTTTCCAGCTAATTAGTAGATTATTGGCTGCTTGTTGATCACTAATGGCACATGTTTGCTCACAGTCCAATAGAGGTGTCACTTGAAGACAGCATTAACTGCTGGAAAAACTGCCAGAAACTGGAGATGTTGCACAGTCCATCCATCCCAGCTGTATGGTTTTAGACAATTACTACACAATTTTCTGAGTGACTTGTGCCTGCTTTCTGTCACTTTTAGAAGACTGAGAACTGTAGAAAGCTCTGTTCTTTCATCTGGTAACAGTTTAGCGGCAGCAGTTTACAAAGTTGAGGTGATTATGCCAACAGCAGGGCAGTTTTGAAGTGATGCTGATGGAGGAAAGGCCAACATTGCTCCCAACTACACAAAGCAGATACACAGTGGTGCCACAGTCATTCGAGCTTTACCTCTCCACAGTCTCAGTAGGCTGAGGATTATTATACTGCAAGCTTACAGAAGTATTGACTGCAGGCCTAGGCTGCCACTGGACATAGGTAACTTTCTATTGTTACATTTATAAATTTGAATACATTGTAACTAGGTGGTGCATAAGGTGACAACATGTTACCTAAGGATGGAACTTTATAGCTTGTATCAGGATTCTTTTTATATTTACGCTGAGAATACGGTGAAAGTGTGGAATGTGGGTGACTACATTGTAGCAGCAAGCAGTCTGACTGTACCGTTATAACATTGTAGCAAGCAGTCTGACTGTACAGTTATAACATTGTAGCAGTAAGCAGTCTGACTGTACAGTTATAACATTGTAGCAAGCAGTCTGACTGTACAGTTATAACATTGTAGCAGCAAGCAGTCTGACTGTACAGTTATAACATTGTAGCAGTAAGCAGTCTGACTGTACAGTTATAACATTGTAGCAGTAAGCAGTCTGACTGTACAGTTAAACCATTGTAGCAGTATGCAGTCTGACTGTACAGTTAAACCATTGTAGCAGTAAGCAGTCTGACTGTACAGTTATAACATTGTAGCAGTATGCAGTCTGACTGTACAGTTATAACATTGTAGCAGTAAGCAGTCTGACTGTACAGTTATAACATTGCAGCAGTAAGCAGTCTGACTACAGTTATAACATTGTAGCAGTAAGCAGTCTGACTGTACAGTTATAACATTGTAGCAGTAAGCAGTCTGACTGTACAGTTTGACAGACAACAGGCATGCTGGCCCACACAGCAGTCTCTCTGCAACACCTCCATTATAATAACAGCATTCACAATAATCTGACAGCTGAAGTAACACTGGAATTTTCAATCTATTACAGACTTAATTAATGCCATTAGAAAGCCATTATTACATTATGATTACTTAATCAGTTGGGATGTATTGGGACCATAAACTATGTGTGTATGAGAGGCAGACATAGGCCATGGCTATGTGATTTGTTGTTGCTCGGATTTTCTCAAAGGAGGAATTCAATTTTTTTTACCCCTTGGTTCATATAGGCCCGGAGGGGCATTGCTATTGCCTGTGTCTGTGTGTGAATCCATCCACTGGTGTCTCCCTTCTTCGTGTGTGTGATTTCAGAAGAATCAGATAAGCTGGGATCATGAAACTTTTTAGTTGATCACCCTTATTGAAGTTTACGTCAAGTTTGAAGGACAATGACCATGAACCAATTTAAGGTCACCTAGGTCAATTCTTAATGAATTTCCTGCACACAATATGAGGAGAACAAAAATTGCTAGGATCATGAAATATTATAAATAATTACTCTTACATTTACAGATGATCAACCCATCATTAAGTTTGAAGGACAGTGACTTTGACCTAATTTGAAGGTCACCAGAGGCAATTTTTTTCTTTAATAAATGTCTTGTACACAGGATCTTAAGAACTGGATAAGATAGGATCATAAGACTTTTCCAGTTAATCATCATTGTAAGAGTCTAACTCAGGTTTGAAGGACAATGACCTTGACCTGTTTTCAGGATCCCCAAGGTCAGTCTCTTTTTTCAAAAATTGCAAGGAATATCAGAAGAACCAGATAAGCTAGGATCACAAAACTTTCACAGTTGATCTCCCTTTCGAAAGGTGAATTCAAGTTTAGGGAAGAATGCCCTTGCTTCAATTTTAAGGTCACCCAAGTCAATTTACTTTGAAATTCTTGCACATGATATCAGGAGAACCAAAATGTTCTAGGAGTAAGAAACTTGCATAGTTTATACACCTTTGATAGGGTCTGTCTACTTCAGGTCTAGGATGCTGACAAGTCTGATGCAATAAAAATTTATAAACTGTGTGATTTGAATGGGTACCTATCCTCAGTGGCCTATTGCACCGGCTCTCTCTCTTTCTTCCACTAAGAAACTCGCAGTTTTATGCACTTTATACTTTCATAAGAATACAGTGATCATACATTATTTATTCCCTTTTGTGGGTGACTGAGGGGTTATAAGGTGTTAGCCATTATGTCTTTATTTAACTCTTCTCTCAACATAAAGTCTGTTGGTTGGTACAAACAAACAAGGAGAAGGCCCTGGAGGCAGGCGTTCTTTTAGATGCATATATATGTCCAAATTTGAGTTGAAGATCAATTATAATTATACACACAAAGGTTAAACAATGGTTAAATTTGCAAAAAAACTGATAAACTGTTGCTCAGACTACAACCATGAGAGAGAGAGAGAGAGAGAGAGAGAGAGAGAGAGAGAGAGAGAGAGAGAGAGAGAGAGAGAGAATGAGGATTTTTTAATTTTTAAAAATATTTTTAGCAATTCAGTCGAGAGAGAGAGAGAGAGAGAGAGAGAGAATGAGGATTTATTTATTTATTCCTTTTTTTTTTTTAATTTTTAAAAATATTTTTAGCAATTCAGTCATAGTTATCATTGTAAATTTTGTGAGAAATTACTGAATTTAGTTTCCTGGGTAGTTTTTAACTCAATTTATCCCCAAACCCAAGAAGGCAAAAACTTAACCGAGTTATATCTTGATCACGGTGACAAATCTTCAGATACAAAGGATGATAACATTTGCTAAATTCGTTTTTGAATCGTTCATCAGACAAAAAATGTCACAATCTCCAAACTCTGTACAACTAAATACTGAACAGGAAGAAAAAGAAAACAAGGATTTAGGTTTTTGAGGGTCCGCCTCATAGGGGGGACCCTTTCTATTTTTGGGTTGTCTGTCTGTCTGGATGTCTGCCCAGGTAACATTTTATTAGGTTGCAGGCTATTTTCGGCAGAATTTTCCTGGGATTTTTTCTTTTTTCTTAACCAGTAAGATAGGTTGCTATATAAAGAGAATAAATCCTGCGCTAATGGCCTTACTGGTAAACCATCAAAATTAGGAAAGATATTTGAACACATGAAAAAAAATATTTATATAATTTGCTATTTTAATCACAAGGATATTTTTCTATGAGGTGGCTGGTGGGAAATAAATAGTGTCAGTATAATATATTTTTTGACCAGAAGAGTTGAGTTCTGATTGGTGTATCCAAGTTACAACAAAGCGTTACATGCATGTGTTGCCAAAGGGTGAATTTTTATTTTTTTATTTTATTTTTTTTTTTTTATTTTTTTTTTTTGTGGGATGATAGGTGGGGATGGAGACTTCTTACATTTTTTCCCAGGACCTCAGGCTTAGCAGCTCTGTTGAGATGTTGTTGTGGATAACTTGACCAGATCCAGGAATGTTAATGAGCTAATAGCCTGATTATGTCACTAATTAAGTCCATGATAATGGCAAGAGGTTGTTGTTATGCTTACATTACTGGATGTTTATGTAAGCTGTTGGATACAAGGACCAGAAGCCTCTACACATACTGCGATAATTAATGCACAAGTATGCATCAGCAGCCTCTATATATAGTCAGATACTACACAAGTATTCCATGTGGTATCAGTATCTTCTGTATATACTGGAATAATATAACAGTATTCATTGTAGTGTCAGCAGCCTGTATATATAGTCAGATACTACACAAGTATTCCATGTGGTATCAGCATCATCTGTATATACTGGGATAATATAACAGTATTCATTGTAGTGTCAGCAGCCTGTATATATAGTCAGATAATACACAAGTATTCCATGTAGTATCTGCAGCCTCTATATACTGGGATAATACACTAATATTCCATGTAGTATCAGTAGCCTCTATATATACGAGGATAATAGACAAGTATTCCACTTAGTATCAGTAGCCGCTATATACTGGGATAATACATAAGTATTGATGCAGCATTAGCAGCCTCTATACATGTATGTACTGGGATAATAGACAAGTGTTGGATGTATCAGCAGCAATAATAGCAGACTTGTATATATTTGTGATAGACCAGACATATAACAGGCTATGATCTGTCATCAGCAGTCAATTACATGTACATTTATATCACTAGGATTTGTTGTTTACACTTAAGTCAGACATAACACTTTTATGCTGTCATATGGTGAACATTTTGTCATCAGTCCATGCTGTAGTGTCAACAGTGATCCATAAAAGAATCAAAGGTGCAATAAAAAGTGTACTTGAATCAGCTACAGGTACATGTACATGTATTTTCTCGCCACATGACCAAATCTTGTTTGTTTGCTGGCACTTAACATTCTGTTTGATCAAGAATTCTTTCTCTCTGTCTGCAAGTTCCCTTTTACCTGCATATTTGTTTCATGCCAAGAGCTTTATTTTCACACTTTTAAATTTCATGTTTTCCCTCATGTAGCTTTTCCAATTTCAGTTTGAATGTACAAGGCAACAATTTTTTCCTTTGTATGCACACAAACAGATTTGCTTTGAAGTAAATCTTCTTCTCTGGTTTCTCTGTACTCCAGCATTCAGACAGGGACAACTGCATTTAATATGATATTCCCAGTGAGTGCCCATGCTACTTAGGTATCTTTGGAATGTGAGACTCAAATTCAGACTTATATTTTGAATATTGTAATACTACTTTCAATAATCGAAAGTACAAATTGCCTCATTATCGCTTGACTTTTTCCAAATGTCAACTGATTTTTTATTCTACTCGATGATCGGCCCATCACTACGAATTAGTGTAAATTTATATTCAACAACTTCTCTTTGTGTTTTATTGGATGCACTTACAGGACAAACCTATGAATTTAAGAAGTTGAAATGGCACCTCTACCTGTAATAGTTTTGAAGATATTCAAATTATAAATTTTCAAAAGGCCCTGATTTGCTTAATTTTCAGAAATGTCACCCCTCTTCATAAAAAGCCAGACTTTATATATGGAAGTCTGATTATGCCAGGTTTTGAGTTTGAGTGTATTATAATCTTTAAATAAAATGACTGACAAATGTACTGGTAAAGAAAGAAAAAAAAAAAGAAGAAAGAAATAAAGAAAGACTATGTGTCACAAGCATACAGATCTACATTTGGAATGTCAGTTTACTTGAAAAATTGATATATTCACCGTCAAAAACTTTGAGATCAATAACCGTTATTACAAGATGTGAAGTCGACGGTTGAAGTGGAACATGGTGTCAGAAGTACATGTCCCACATAAAGTGCTAACTCAAATTAACCCTTTTTACATTGAATTAAGGGATCATATAAAAAAAAAAAACTCTCCAAAATTCCTAGAAACTATCGGAATATGGGGAGGGGGGCAGAATAAAAATCACAATTTGGCTTTCTTTTTAAAACATCCATTAATTTGCAAAAAGAAAAAAAAATCACCAAATGCTTTTGTGTTCATTTGGCATCAGTAATTGCAAGAAGTTTTTTATAGCATGACACCCGGCTGCCGACTTTTCCCTGAAGCAGCATGTGAGCTTGTTTCTTCATGTTCAAAATCTACAAGTGCAGCATCAGGCAAGTAGTCGAAGAGACTTTTGCAAACAACATTGTTTGGAGGCAGCATAAAGACAAATGGAAGTGTTCACAGAAGCCCAAGGAATGTACCCAGTATTTTAACAGTTTACCAATGTACTTGTCAACATGAACCAAACTTAGAGCTAAGTGGACCTTGTAAAAAAAGACCTGAAAGAGTGGCAGGTGGAAGTGGTGAAATACCATGCTGCCGTTTATGATACTGGATGCAATACTGAAATGAAATAAATGTTCATTTTCTCTACTGCTTAGTACTGATGTATTTTTGTAGCTTTAATTTTTTTTTTTTTTTGTATTTGTAAGTTATTTATGGTTTGATCAGAGGCAAAGTACTTCTATTGTCTGGTGCTCAGTTATGGCCATTGTGGAGTTATCTGTGTTTTGTAGATGTATAATCAGTATGACCATGATTTTATATAGTAGGCCTATGTCCTTAGGACCACCACCCACTTTTGCCAACATGCCCCCAATATGGGTTGATGAGGCATGTAAAAATAGGGGGTCAAGATGCCGCCCCTTTCTACCAACACTCAGCCGGTGCATAATAATGCGTATTAAAATTTGTCAACTTTCAAAAATCGATGTCTACTCATATGTATTTTGAAAGTTTTATCTCTTTTTTTTTTTTTTTTTTTGTTAATTTATTTATTTTTGCACAGAAGCCAAACATACCTGTATGTATTTCTTCTGTTTTCTTTGTTAATTTACAAGCAGTAGTGGTCCGCCCATTATGGTCCAAAACATGTTTCATCTTTCAGAAGCCAAAACGTACCGTACAAAGTGTGTGTGTCAACACACACTTTTCTGTTTTTCCTGAAATTAATTCTTTCTTTCTTTCTTTCTTTCTTTCTTTCTTTCTTTCTTTCTTTCTTTCTTTCTTTACCAGCAAATTTGTCGGACACTTTTATACATAGAAACTCCAGATGTTTAAAATTATGCAAATTAGGGGCATTTGAAATCTTGAATATCTTCAAAAGTATAATAGATAGAGATGTCATGCCAACTTCTACTAGGGGGTTATTGACCAGTGCGCATCTAATGAATTTAAAACAGAAGTTGTAGCAATTTAAATTATGCTAATTAGCAGCATTGAAAATTTCAGAACTTTAATATCTTCAAAACTATTATAGGTAGAGATGTCATTTTAACTTCTACTAGGAGGTTATTAACCATTGCGCATGTAAGGAATCTAAAGTAATAGTTGTAGCCATTTAAATTATGCAAATTAGTAGCATTTGAAATTTTAAAACTTTAATATCTTCAAAACTATTACAGATAGAGATGTCATTTCAACTTCTACTTGGGGATTGTTGACCATTGCGCATGTAATGAATCTAAAACAAAAGTTGTAGCAATTTAAATCATGCTAATTAGCAGTATTCAAAATTTTCAATCTTTAATATCTTCAACACTATAATAGATAGAGATGCCATTCCAACTTCTTTAAGGGGGTTGTTGACCATTGCGCACCTAATGAATTAAGAATAAAAGTTGTAGCAATTTAAATTATGATAAATAGCACCATTAAAAACTTTAAATCTTGAATAACTTCTTTCTAAATTTAGAACTGATGATTACCTAATGCCAAACCATTCTGAAACATATTGTAAACCACTACTTAATTTGATAAATTAACACAATTAAATTAGTTTATTTTCCAGAATTTCTTGATGTACCATTTGGCAAGAGACCACACACTTGATTGCAATCGCCATAAAACTCAGAATGTTTAGCAGCTTGTTATTCCACTGGACTTTATAAAAGCTACTTTCGGTAAACAATGGAAAATGAGAAAAAAATTGTCTAATTAGAATGTCTTATTATTTATGCTTTTTTATTCATACACTTCAAATTTTAGCATGTGAAACATATTTCAATGTCATTAAAAATACACATGTGTAAATAGTAAAATTGGATAGATACAAGCACAGATATTCCATTTTCCAGGCTGGGAGGACATTGAGGGACAAAAATTTTGGCTTTTCAGACCCCTGTTTTTGCTACTGCATCATCCTGTCCTGGAGCACATGTTGACAGAAAGGGTTGGTGTTTTGACCCCCTATTTTTACATACCACATCTTCCCCATTTGGATGCCGAAAGGATATAGCATACTCTTTTGTCAGCAGCATGATACCAAGAATAAAACATGGATACCCAGATGAGGTGTTACTTCAGAGTGCTCCTTACCTGTCAGTAGCTGTCTCAATGCCAAAGACATGTCTCCTGATGGAGTCTTACATGGAAAAAAAATTTGCACACAATGATCACAAGGCTGATGTTCAGCCTGAATCAGAATCAACAATGAGAAAAGTTGTTTAAATAATGATAAACTGTTATGGCTGACTCCTGTTACAGAATCAACAATAATAAAAGTTATGACGGAAGAAAAGAAACACAGATACTCCCAGTTTTGACTTATTGCCTGCCACATAAGATTGTGTTGCTTAAACTGGTGAGAGAAACGTGTGCTGTGCATTGTGGTCGTTTCGGGGGAGAGCATGTATCGGGTTTTCTATCCACTTTACTGAGTCTCCATCTTGATCCTTAATGATGGCAGTCATTTGCAATCAAGTATGGACTGGTCTAATTACTAATTGATAATCATGATTAATCACCCCAATGTTCCACAGCAGATCACATAGCACTAATTTGTCATACTTCTAGGCAATTTAGCATGTACTTAAGAGAGAAAAAAAGTGGCATCATGTTCATTTGTGAGGAGAGGGTATGAGAGTGATGTTTGTCAACTGACACAGTGTTCAGCAGTCTCTGTCCTGGTACACGCCCATTTCCTCAGTGAAAAAGTTGACTGTGTCCATAATCCATTCTGCTAGCCAGTTAATTTGGTAGATTTTGTGTATAAGGGAGTATGGGCGCTCAGAATGGATTTGCTTTGCAAGGTAATATCAGTTTCTCCGATTTTGTTCTAGTGTGCATTGCTTGGCATAGAAAAAGAGTACACCGCATACATTACCACATGCACATTTGTCTGTTGGGAGATCCCCTTGATTAACTTTGGGGTAGTTATTGGGCTATCCATTTTTGCAATAAATATGTTTACAATACAGTGGCTCAAGGGGTCTGTCTTTATCATCCACGTTTATGGACAGAAATTCTAAATGCAGTCTTGCTGAAGACAGTAACATTCCTTTTTAAACAGAGAAAAATAAATGAACCCACCTGCACACCTAGTTTTTAATCAACAGCTTGCTGACAGGAAATTTAGGGAATTAAGGTCAGACAAATCACAAAGTTGATGATTCAATTTCAAATATGGAACGATTCTAGTCCCTGCCTACCTTGTTATGTGTGTACCAATATGACCAGGTTGATTGTTCGATCCTGTCTACCTTGTTATCTGCATACCAGCAGGGCCAGGGTGATCACCAGTATAGTGCCTGCCTACCTTCTTATATGCATACCAACATGACCAATCTGACTATGGTCCCTGCCTACCTTGTTATATACCAACATGACCTACCTTGTTATGCATGCATTGGTGCTGTAAACTGGCTGGGCCAGATCCTGTTTGAAAATCCAATTTAATTTGCTTGTGTGCTATAGCCCTTATCATCGAACTAATGGCTGAAACTTGAATAATCCCTCTGTCCCCAGAAACTCTTCAAACTTTTATGGGCCCATTCTATCAAGGTATTTGTTAGAAGTATCTGCATAGCATTATTAGAAAGTACCTTGCATTTTACAGATGTTTCAGTACAATATCACCTGTACAGATGTTTCAGTACAATATCACCTGTACAGATGTTTCAGTACAATATCACCTGTACAGATGGTTCAGTACAGTATCCCCCATACAGGTGGTTCAGTTTATTCATGTTAATTTCTCTCCAAAGCCTTACCTTCAGTTCATAATCTTCTCAGTATCTTGTTACTTGTTTGTGCATTGTAGTTCTCACAATGTTTGCCACTTAGTATTCTTGTGATATGGTGAATATTACAGTCGAACAGAACTAAATAATAATTAATAAGACACAATTGCAAATACTGTACTAACCTGAACAGCTCAGGTACAGTAACTAGCTCACAAACAGGAAGAAAATACAGAGTCCCAAAAGGAGGCTGCTGCGAAAGCTCAAATCTAGTATACCTCCTCAGTTGCAGATACTGCAACAAACAATACGTAGGACAAACTAAACGTCCATTATGTGACAGATTGGGTGAATACTACAGATACATCAGCATAAAGAAAGTAATTCAGCCACTGGGTAGACATTTCACCGAGGTAGGACACCATGAACTCAACATTGAGTTCACATACTCGAGTACATCCACCCCCCCCAACCCCCCAAGATTAGAACGTACCACGGAGTTACGCCTAACAACGGAACGCCACTGGATGCACCAGCTCCGAACAATTGAGCCATTTGGTGTCAATACCATGGCAAAGGGAGCTTTCTTGCTCAGTCGTATACTAGAACTAAATAATGGTTGTACTTGGCCACATATTTCAATTTTTCAAATACAATAAGCCAGCCAAGAGAGAAAACATAAACAAAACTTTACCACAGATTTGAGTATATCCAGTAAGATAAGCTGGTCAAGAGAAAACATAAATAATATGTTACTACCCAGGTAAAAACATGAAATATGTCATGAAAGGTAACAGGGAAGAAAAATAATAAAAGGTGTCTGTATCCTGTCACCAGAGGGCACCCATATCAAT
Source organism: Hermodice carunculata (assembly GCA_964020975.1). NCBI lineage: Eukaryota > Metazoa > Annelida > Polychaeta > Eunicida > Amphinomidae > Hermodice > Hermodice carunculata. The sequence continues at coordinate 133,050,726 of OZ026612.1, read as the reverse complement.
GGGGCTTCAGTTGTGTATCCCCATTACTTTCCATTGTAATTTGTAATCTAATTACTTCAAAATCACTACATGTAAAACAAGTTTGTCACATTAAATCTAGGTGTAAAACTTAAATGATTATAATTTTTTTGCATCATTAGCCTTGAAAGTAACCAGTTATTCAAGGTAATTTAACATACAATCCAATAAGAATAACTGGCCCACAAAAATGTTGTGTATTGGGTTGTGTATTCAGCTGAGTAAACATAGAAATGCTCCTATTCACCAGGCTGTGCAAGACGCTCAGTATTAACCCTTTCCCCCTCACACCGGCCAAAACCAGCTGGTGGTCAAATGTCGTCTGCTTCAGTGATTTCAACTTATTTCAACAGTTATGAAAAACAATTTGACTGAGAAATGTACATGAGACTTATCAAGATCACATGCCCCAGGTCAACAGCTTTCATTGGCATGGGTTGGGCACTTAGTGCCCAACCCATGCCAAGGGAAGCTGTTGACTTAGTCTTAATCCAAGGGGGAAAGGGTTAAATATGGTGGTCTGCCTCTGCAACCGCTACTGCAACAAAAAGTGACCACTTTACGTAGGTGGTCTTTGGTGAGGGGGCAGTATGATAGAGGTGACATTTTCTGCCTGTGTGAGAAGGACATTCATTATTTTAAAGGATATCACTGTATTTTTTGATCAACCATTTAGAATATCAAATACACAAGATAAACAACCATGGTGTGAGACGCAGAGAGCACAAAACATACCACCCCTGTGAAAATGTGAAATACCAGTATGACTTGTACATGTAATTGGCCAAGTACTGAAAGACAGAGCATAAATAGTTCATCTGACTATTCACAAATATTTGTTTACAGCATTTAATATGAAGGAGTTCCTATGTTTTGGGGTTTTTTTTGTTTTTGTTTGTTTGTTTGTTTGTTTTTTGGGGGGTGTAAGGGAGTATTATATCTCTCATGCATGCATAAGGAGCAATGAAGTGTAAGGATTTCAGGCACACAAATGAGTTTTGAATATACAATGATCATACCTACTAACTGAGGTGCCACCTGGTGATGACTGCAAACACTACTGCTTCATCAAAACTCATACGCATGCACTTTGAACTCTGCAAACAGGAGAGGAGCACTTATCTGTGTGTGCAGATGTGTACTCTGACCAATAGATGGAATTTTTGTGGGTTGGATTTGCGTATTCACTTGAATTGTTGGTTAAAGCAATGTTGAACAAAATTATTCTCTTTGCAACTTAGGTTAAAAAAAGACCAGCATTTCAGCTGGACATGAAGATTTACCACACAAAGTTATTTTTTAATATATATATATATATATATATATATATATATATATATATATATATATATATATATACATACATACATACATTTTTTTACATGGGTTGGTGTTTAAGTTAAAGTTGCAAATTACAATGGAAACAAATGTAAGTATGCTACTCTGCCTCTTAATTCTGACTGGAGTGCCCTCTACTGGAAGAGTACCAGAACCATCCACTTTTGCTCTTACTTGTTGGGATGTACATTTACTTTCACTTGGATTAGTTTTGACGGTAAATGCATGAAAGTAACTAACACCAATTCCAGTCAGAAACAAGTTTTCTTCTATATGTGGAAGTTTAACGTACACATACGACTTGAATGACATAGTTTTATGTATGGTTTGGAAGCCTTGCTGTCTTATGAAATCAGTTTCCAACATCTTCATTTATCACAAAAACAACATACGTGCAATACATGTTTGTCTTCCTGCTCAGAAATGTTCCATACTACGGCAAAGTTAGCTGCAGGAGTTACCTGTGCATATATATATATATATATATTTATTTATTTATTTATTTATTTGTATGTGAGCATGAAGTTGCAGCTATGACTTTTAGAAAGTTTAAATCAGAATTTGAAGATGATCAGGACACAAGTAGCTCATCAGCAGCTTGAGAGAGAGAGAGAGAGAGAGAGAGAGAGAGAGAGAGAGAGAGAGAGAGAGAGAGAGAGAGAGAGAGAGAGAGAGAGAGAGAGAGAGAGAGAGAGAGAGAGAGAGAGAGAGAGAGAGAGAGAGAGAGAGAGAGAGAGAGAGAGAGAGAGAGAGAGAGAGAGAGAGAGAGAGAGAGAGAGAGAGAGAGAATTTCTCATCCTGGTAACCAATTCTTATTTACAATATTAATAGCCATTCTGTGAAATATAAATACCCAATTAATTTCTCATTCTAGTAACTAATTCTTATTTATAATATTAATAGCCATTCTGATTTTTAATATTGATTGCAAGTTCAGATTTATAATCTTAATAGCCAGTTCTAATTTATAATATGAACAACCAATTCTGATTCATAGTATTAATAGCCAATTCTGATTCGTTATATAAATTGCCAGTTCTAATTCATAATGTTGATAGCCTGTTGTGATATATAATATTGATAGTCAGTTCTTGTTTGATTTATAATAATATATGCAGTTTTGGTTTATGGTTTTAATCAAAATGGTTTATTTAAAAATAAAATAGTACCATTAATAGTGTTCCAGATGACAGGTGCATGCACATTTGAAAAGAAATTGTTTGCCAAACAGAGACACGGTTGCATGGAAATTCACAATAAGATTGAATGTGGAGTTGATACACCAAAGACACTGTCAACAGGAATACTATTTTGGCTGGTCCATGGTCTCTGCATGTGTGAAATACAGGAAACCACCAACAGTCAGACAGCAACGTTCAGTTAAATGACTTCAATGACTTTTCATCTTAAAACTTTTCAGAGAAAGGCAGAATAGTGACACAGGTGAATTTGGTTCCTGTTCCCACTGTTTTTGTGTCTTTGTCGCTTGTCAATAACACCATGAAATTGGCTATTGCCACAGTTGCTGGTTAAAGAAGGTGGATTGTTCCCAGGATGACACAATGGTGCTGGTCCTTGCATGCAGCAGACAGGCGCTAGAGTGTTGTAACACTGGTCATCTTAAGGATAAAGTGCATCTGTGGCCATTATGTGTCACCAGTCTGGCTGGTTGGGCCGTCATTTGTGTTGTGTACTAAGTAGCTGATATTGCTGGAGGAGACAGCGTTAAGTGCGGAGGACAATGTCTGGCTGCTGTGCCTTTTGTTCTTGCTCCCCGTGGGAGATCACATGCTACAACCAGAGGCTGCTGCAGGAAACTTACAATGTGGTCCACAGTGAAACCTCTTGCCAAAGACCACCATTAAAGAGGCTAAGTTGAAAACTCACAGTATGGCCCACCGTAAAACCTCTTGCCAAAGACCACCATTCAAGAGGCTAAATTGAAAACTCACAGTATGGCCCACAGTAAAACCTCTTGCCAAAGACCACCATTAAAGAGGCTAAATTGAAAAATCACAATATGGCCCACAGTAAAACCTCTTGCCAAAGACCACCATTAAAGAGGCTAAATTGAAAACTCACAGTATGGCCCACAGTAAAACCTCTTGCCAAAGACCATCATTAAGGAAGCCAAATTGAAACTTACAATATGGCCCACAGTAAAACCTCTTGCCAAAGACCACCATTAAAGAGGATAAATACGGTCTATGCATAAGTTCACCAAGCAGGAAAACTCCGGCAGTTATCCCATTAGGAAAGCGAGGCATGTGGGCTGATTTTTTGCTACCAGATGGCGCGCTGTGCACCTTCTCAAAAGTGGTCACGATAATGCATGATGGCGGACACTAATCTTGTTCGTGTCAACATGAACAGAAAAGCAGGAAATGGACCAAATACAGGAGGCATATAGAAGTTTACCATTGTAGATCGTTGGCGGAGGGAGTACGGAAAGCATTGACAGTTAGAGCGTTGAGTGACAAGGCGAATTATCATGGTAAACCATCACTGTCTCTTGTGTAGTAGGCTGTAATGTTGCTACCAGGAAGAAACATCAAACTGACAAATATCAAAAATAAAAGTGCCGCTTTATTCCTTCCATCAACTGATATTCCTTTGTCTTTCAAATGCTTTTTCAGCCACCCTAGATTCTTTTTTTGACAAAATCATGGTCCGTATTTCATTCCTCGTTACTTGCTGTATTCAGTAGCGCTGTAGCCTGTGCGGTAAGACTGAGTGGCCTGCAAATTACACAGAAACCTGTGCGCGCCTACCTCAGACATCGGAATCTCCGCTTGGGTTTCCCCGCTTGGTGAACTTATGCATAGACCGTATTGAAAACTCACAATATGGCCCACAGTAAAACCTCTCTCCAAAGACCACCATTAAGGAGGGCAAATTGTGGTACCTACTGTATATACCCTCTCTGCCACAAAGTACTGGCCACATGCAGCAGGTGACCTGTCACTTCAGGTATATTAACAGACATTGACTCTCGTAGCCAGGGAAAATGCGTTCACAAACAGCAGATGACTTGTCATGGCAGTGGCTGCATACAGTAGGTACCACTGTACTGAAAAGTGGGAGAGCAAGTGCTAAAGGTGCCAAGCATAGCTGCGGGGGGGGGGGGGGGGGGAGGGTCTAGGGGCATGACCCCACAGGGATAATTTTTTAATTTTGCCTGTTCATTTCTTGTGTTTTGAGCCATTTTAGGAGTCATCAGACATTCTCGGTCAATGAAAATAATCAGTCAACAGCTAATAATTATCAAAATCAAAATAATCAGTCAACAGCTTTAACTGCTTACAAAATCAAAATGAAGTAACATTACTGTTTTTTTTATTATTATTTTGTGGAAAGCAGCAGACATTTTATAAAAATTGGGGAGTAGGAGACTGTTAAAAAAAAGTAAGAATAGGCAGGAAATATCCTGCCTTGGTGGGAAATTTGGTGCTGGTGCTGATAATGCAGTTGGTCTTTCATAAGAAATATTAATGACAGATAAAGTACTTATTAGTGTACAGTGGTACCTGCTGTATGCAACCACTGCTGTCAGCAGCCGCATTGCTTTTTGTGATCACTGACATAGGAGTCAATTTCTTTGTATAATTTACCTGTGGTGACAGGTCACTTGCTGTATGTGGCCACTTTTTCTTGGCAGAAGGGGTGGCCACATACAGCAGGTACCACTGTACTTGAAAAATTGGGCTTATAAGACAGGTGGTCACTCATCAGGATGATCTTGTGACAGGTTAATACAGTTGGTCTTTCATAAGATATATTAATAACAGAGAACATACTTATTAGTTTACTTGAAAAATTAGGCTTATAAGACAGGTGGTTTTTCGGCAGGATGGTCTTGTGACAGGTTCCACTCCCAACTTGACAAGTATTTTGCCACATCAGAAATTTGCTTATTCACATTCTGTTGGTTGATCGTTGCCTGCAGTGTTTGCCAGCACGTTGAACCCGCTATTTTAAGACCAGCCCCACTGCCAGCAAAAATGTATGTAGGGATTCCTATCATAAAATCTATGATATCTTGGTCGTTCATAAGCACGATATCCATACCTTTGTAATTCATTAAAATGATAATAATGTGAATGCTATCCAGTATCTGATATTGATATCAGTGTCAAGTATATTCATGATATTAATATCAGTGTCATCCATGCAAAATTGTGTCACTAGTCTCAAAAGACTGATTAAAGTACATGTAGATTGTGGACTTTGAAGTTCCAGAGTCCCAATAGGAGATATGCATATTAAGTTCCCGCCCAAATTGCATACCTGATTGACTAGCCTCGCTTGGTGAGATGTGGCGAGATACGGGTCGGTGCCTGTGGGGACAAGCGGGATATTACTAATATTTTGGAAATACTAATTAAAGGCATATGAAAATTCTTCTTATATGGAAGTACTAAACAAATACCAGTTTGGCATTTGTGAACTTAAAATTCTCAAAAATGCTAAATTTGTGAGAAATGGGTATATAGATTGTCTGTGACAGTGATGTGACCCGCACGTCCCCCGTGATCGCCAGACGTCAAACCTGTGCTTTGTGGTGGGAAATTGATATGCATACTGCGTATTCAACCTTAAATGCACTGGCCTGATCAGGTGTGATTCCATTCATGTACATGTGTATGATATCAAAATGAATGTTGTTCGTGGTTATATCAATTGAATCATTCATGAACATATCAGTATTCGTGCTGTTTATGTGCCTAATATTAATTTAATGTTATTTTCCTTTCTCTGTGCTATCAATATCAGTATGTCACAGTTGATGATAGCAACCTCTTTCCCCAGTGACAGCTGTTAGCTGAGACCATCCTCTCTTACCAGATCACTCTGCAGAGTGCTAAATCTTATTCTTGAAATATAAATGTATCTATCCTGAAAGGCTACCTGTCTTGTTGTCTGGACCTCTATGTTTTGGCAGCAGGGGTTATCTATTAACATAGACTCAACTGTGTTTCCTTTACATGATTAGAGTTTTGGAGGTAGACCATTACATGTTCATTGGTCATGTTTTGTGTCAGTGACCACAAAATTCTTTGTACAAGAATGAGAATTTGTCCAGTTCTCGTGACTTTGTCATATTCGACAGAGGAAAGATTGGTAGTGAAGGCAAAAAGCTCTGGGGCCTGACCTTCCATCCATGCAGATGACAGTGCGTGTGTATGGCTCTAACCACACACATGCATACACAGACAAAAAAAAAAAAAAGATTATCCTTGGGGGTAAAGAGATTTTTTTCTCAAGTCTTAGATCACAGGGGCAGGTAGGTACATAATAGCAACTTGTGTACAATGTGATCTCTTCCATTCAGTTGACCATGCCTTTTGTTATTTTGCCAACATATTTGGTTGCCTGAAATTTGGTTGTAGAGAGTAAAGGTAATATGCAGTGTGTGTGTGTATGTATGTGTGCATGCATGCCAGTGTGCGTTTATCTTTGGCATTAATACTGGTATCCTGCATGAAAATCGTTCACCAAGTGAACAAGTTCTGCTGATACAAGTGGTCATTTACAAAATATGTTCCAACACACCCCATGCTCTGTAAAAGTTGCCTTGTACACCTCATTGCTATGTAGAAGTTGCCTTGTACACCCCATTGCTCTGTAAAAGTTGCCTTGTACACCCCATTGCTCTGTAAAAGTTGCCTTGTACACCCCATAGCTCTGTAAAAGTTGCCTTGTACACCCCATTGCTCTGTGGAAGCTGAGACTACCACTCCTAAAAGTTTAGGAGGGGTAGTCTCAGGTAGAAGTTACCTTGTGACATTGACCTTTATGTTTGTGTTTTTCTTTGATGACAGTAATTTTTGTGCTGGCTCCAAGCACTTGTCATTTGGACACTATGATTATAAGACATGCTGCCAACAGGGTACATACTATTTGTGTCTTCACAGTAGTTAACCGGTGCACTTGACTGCAGGTTTCAGACATCAAAGGTGCAATGGGAAGGATACAGTTTACCAGCCTTTGCTTTGTAGTCTTCAACTTTCCCAAGCTACTTTGCTTGATGATGTAAGGACTTGCACCGGTCACAGTGTCTCCAGGGAATCCTACCTTGTCTGGTCCTGTCCTCCCTCCACAAACACCAAGTGCATTCACTGGAAGAACAAATATAATCATAATTTCAAACTAGCAAAACTGAAGTCTGTAGTAAGACGTTAAGATGTGTAGCTGTATTACTGTTACAATAGGCAGGCCTCTTGTCCCAGGTTTGTCTGTTAGCCCAACCCTTTCTTCTCTGTCTACCTTGTTATGTGGAGGATGTGATTTGATGGGACGCTAGTCTTCAAATTATATGTATAACTTCAGACTGTGGGTGGGATCAGTATTGCTACATTCTGCAGAATTCGTGTTTTAAATGGCCTTTAACCTTTGATCTGTACTTCAATGTGTGTTTAACAGTGGAACCAGGAATTTACGATGGGGGGAGATGTAATACGAGACATGCATATTAATTTCCCACCACAACTGCATGCTTGATTGCCTAGTCTCACTTGGCAAGATATGGCGAGATACAGGTCCGTCCGTACCTGTGGGGACAAGCAGGATATTACTAATATTTTGGAAATAACGAATACTTATTAAAACAGATGGAAATTTTTCTTATACAGTAAAACCTGTCCGAGTGGGCACCTGTCTTATGTGTGCACTGGGCATCCTGTATACCTTTATTTGTTGAGTAGGCAATATAATTAATCTTTTTCTTTTGGCTTACCCTTCAAATAATTCCCAACAATATGCCAAACTGCAATTTTTCTTACCAACAGGAGGATGCAAAGGCACAGAGCATGTGCTACTGTGTTTTCTTAGCATTATGTTGTTCTGCTAATCCCTTTGAAATCTATTTACCTGGCTTAGGGGGCTCTGGATGAGTGATTACATTCACATGTTATTTGCACTTCTTGTTTGTAATGCACTGCAAGGTGTAACTAACAACAGTGAAACAATAACTGTTTTTCTTGATCTGTTCATAGGTCACACAATTGATCAACCTCACATGTCACCCCTGATTTGTTCATTGGCTACTCAGGGTAGCTTCAGCAAGTGCCTGCAAATACAGTGTGAAGACTGATTAGTACAAGGCCATATCACATACATGTAGTCACACGGACTTTTTCAAGTGACATTTAACACTGATATATTAATGTTTTTAGTGCATAATTTTTTCAATCAGTAGTTGTCATTTAGCTAGGAAATTACTGGTTAAAGAAAGAAAGTATGTCAAGGATGTTGTTTTTAATATCTGTTCTAAATGAATGCCCTGTACAGCCCCCCTACAGAGTTTTACATACATAAATATGTACTTGTACTATACTATACATGGCCCAGCGGGCTGACCCTCCACTAAGTGGGCACCTGTGTTAAGTGGGCACTTTTGCGTGGTCCCAAGGGTGCCCACTTAACACAGGTTTTACCGTATATGGCTCGGGAAGTACCAGATGATTTGTGAACTTAAATTTCTAAAAAGAAAAACACTAGTTTTGTGAAAAATGAGCATATGGCCCTGTCTGTGACAGTGATGTGATCTGCACGTCCCCTGTGATCACCTGGCGTCAAACCCATTCTTTGTGGTAGGAAATTAATATGCATACCTCGTAGACATACTGTAGTTTTGAGTTGGTTGATCCACATTTTTTGGGGTAAAAGCAGGGTGCACCACAAATCTTGGGATATTTGAGGGTTTAAATGGTGAATTCAGGTTCATTCTGAGAGTAGAATAAAATTTTCTTTTCATAGGGGCACCCACACACAGTATTTTCTCACATAAAAGCACCTACGCACAGTATTCTCTGCCATACAGGCATCCACACACAGTCTTCTCTCTCATACAGGTGTCCACACACAGTCTTCTCTCTCATACAGGCATCCACACACAGTCATCTCTCTCATACAGGCATCCACACACATTCTTCTCTCTCATACAGGTATCCACACACAATATTCTCTTCCGTACATGCACCCACACACAGCATCCTCTCCTGTACTGGTTCCCACACACAATATTCCCTTCCATACAAGCACTTATACACAGTATTCTCTTCCATACAGGCACCTTCACACAGTATTCTTACCCATACAAGTGCTACATACAGTATTCTCCTCCATACAGGCGCTCGCACAGTATTCTCTTCCATACAGGCACCTACACACAGTATTCTCTTCCATACAGGCACCTACACACAGTATTCTCTTCCATACAGGCACTGACACACAGTATTCTCTCCCGTACAAGTGCCACACACAGTATTCTCTTCCACACAGGCACCTTCACACAGTGTCTTCCATATAGGCAACCGTACACAGTCTTCTCTTTCATAGAGAGTATATTCTCCCATACAGGCATCAACACACAGTATTCTCTCCCATACAGATGCCCATACACAGTGTGCTGATCCATTTTAGTATTCATACACAGTGTGGTCTGTCATACATGCATATACCCTGTATGGTCTTCTGTCCCTTACGGGCATCCACACAGGTTGTGTCCCTTCCACAGGCACCCATGGACAGTGTCCCCTCTGCAGGCACCCATGGACAGTGTCCCCTCTGCAGGCACCGGTGGACAGTGTCCCTTTGCAGTACAGTGGTACCTCTTTGAGAGACTACCCCTATGGTGGGTCAAAATGCAGTCTCTCAAAATAGGTGGTCTTTCATTAGAGGTACAACATGGAAAAGATAGCACAGTGTTCTGAAAGAGCGGTCTTAAAAAGATATGCAGTCTCTCATTAGAGGGGTCTCGAGAGAGGTACCACTGTACAGGCCACAGTAACCTACACACAGGTAGTGTCCCCCCTACAGGCACCCATGGACAGTGTCCCTTGCAATACAGGCCATAGTAACCTACACACAGGTAGTGTCCCCCCTACAGGCACCCATGGACAGTGTCCCTTGCAATACAGGCCATAGTAACCTACACACAGGTAGTGTCCCCCCTACAGGCACCCATGGACAGTGTCCCTTGCAATACAGGCCATAGTAACCTACACACAGGTAGTGTCCCCCCTACAGGCACCCATGGACAGTGTCCCTTGCAATACAGGCCATAGTAACCTACACACAGGTAGTGTCCCCCCCTGCAGGCACCCATGGACAGTGTCCCTTGCAATACAGGCCATAGTAACCTACACACAGGTAGTGTCCCCCCTACAGGCACCCATGGACAGTGTCCCTTGCAATACAGGCCATAGTAACCTACACACAGGTAGTGTCCCCCCCTGCAGGCACCCATGGACAGTGTCCCTTGCAATACAGGCCATAGTAACCTACACACAGGTAGTGTCCCCCCCCTGCAGGCACCCATGGACAGTGTCCCTTGCAATCCAGGCCAAAGTAACCTACACATCATGTTCGTGTATATGGAGCCAACCACACAGCTAGTGCCCAAATCGGCATATGGACAACCACATGTAAAGCTGCCCTACAATGCTGGCACCTGGTCAGATACCTGTACACTACTTAATACCCATCTGTGCACAGTACGTCATGGATACCTGCATCTGTATGAAGGGTCGTTGAGGCACTTCCTTTCACCAGAACTACAGTTATTGACCTGGCCATTGCCATCACCTATTCTTCATCAATAAGTACCTATCTTCCCAGACATCTACAGGCACACCCCCCATCTGTGGTGCCACCTTGTCACTGTCAGTTGGTCTCCCTGTCATGGGTAATGAGTGTGCAGTGTGTTGGTAAAAGTGAGGATTTTGTGCAAGTGAAAATTTTGAGGATTTTGTGCCTTGATCTGAGTCAATATTGATAACAGTGAAGTGTTTGAGAGTCAAGTGCAATAAGCAATAATTTTTTATGGGAAGAGTATTTTCAATAATAATAATAAAGTAAAACATGTTGCTAACTATTTTGCTTGTAATATATTGGCTGCAGGTCAGCCCAGTTACGTAGCTGTATTGATATATATACTTGTGTTCAGTGAACACTTTCAAAGCTACCTGCCCGTAGCATTTATAGAATTTGAGAAAGGTTGTATGTTATTTAGACTTAATTTTTTTCTTATCAGTATTTGTTAACCAGTTCCTGATTTCAACATACGTGTAAATGAGACGCAATATCAAATTCAATTTAAGTGAGAAAGAAAAAGTTTTGAAGAAATTGCTGTTCATTATGACATTTTAGATATTTAAGGAGTGAAATTATATAGATGTTATTTCCCCTTCATGGACTGTGTCAGTCACAATGGGTGCATGGCTGGCTGAGCGGTAGGACGCTCGCCTTTCACCTCTGCAACCGGGTTCGATTCTCGTCCTGGGCAGCATGTGGAAAAAGTTCCTACCACTTTAACTGTGCACGGTGGTTTTCTCTGAGTTCTTCGGTTTCCTCCACCACAGACAAAGTAGGAAGTATACGCCAACATCTGTGCCATGGAGAGTGACTCGATAAGTCAATGCTTGACTTCTTTCACAATCCATGTAAAACAAATGTGTCTATACTACTGTAAATTGCTTTATTTTCACGTGTTTAAATTTTCACGGTTTTTGTATTTTTGACAATTCACGGTAGCTTTAGTTTCACTGTTTTGGACATAATTCCCATTCACACAATGTTAAAATACTACTTCATTGTGTTTTTAAATTCACGGTTTTGTGCCATCAGCGAAATAACCAAAAATAAGAATACAGCAAAATTAAAGCAATTTACAGTATACACTATGAATACAGGATAAATTAAAAAGGTGGTGAAATTTTGTTGTGAAAAAAATTACAGGTATTTGCTCAAGTAAAGAACAATTAAGTCGTACAAGTCAGAGTAAATTTGAGAAATTTTTCTAACAAAAAAAGGGGCCGCCAGAGACATGTGACCTTTATGAGGGCCCTGAGGGGGCCAACAGTCTCCTCACCCTCCAACCCTGAGGGGGCCAAGTCTCCTCACCCTCCAACCCTGAGGGGGCCAACAGTCTCTTCACCCTCCGACCCTGAGGGGGCCAACAGTCTCCTCACCCTCCAACCCTGAGGGGGCTAACAGTCTCTCACCCTCCGACCCTGAGGGGACCAACAGTCTCCTCACCCTCCAACCCTGAGGGGGCCAAGTCTCCTCACCCTCCAACCCTGAGGGGGCCAACAGTCTCTTCACCCTCCGACCCTGAGGGGGCCAACAGTCTCCTCACCCTCCAACCCTGAGGGGGCTAACAGTCTCTCACCCTCCGACCCTGAGGGGGCCAACAGTCTCCTCACCCTCCAACCCTGAGGGGGCCAAGTCTCCTCACCCTCCAACCCTGAGGGGGCCAACGGTCTCTTTCACCTTCTAACCCTTAGGGGGCCAACGGTCTCTTCAACCTCCGACCCTGAGGGGGCCAACAGTCTCTTCGCCCTTCAACTCCTTGCCTGCTCAAACTGCCCCTTGGAAAGGCAACATGTCTGTGGCCAAAAAAAAAGACCGGTCTCATATTGAGATGCAGCCAGTTGCTGGATGGTGAGCGTCCTTATTTAACTCATTCTGTTTTCACGGGCAGGTTTTAACAGTCAACAGCTTTCCTTGGTATGTTTGCATTCAAAGCACATGTAGGGCTTTGCCCTTTTTCCCAGTCCCCCTTTTTTTAAACAGATAAATAAATATGTTCAAACCAAAGCATGCTGGGGTGACCTGTACAATTCAAACGGTCTCTTCAGGTGCAGTATGCTGGTACTTGATTGAAAGGTCTGTTTGCAGGGAATGTAAATCTGCCATCCTTAGGTTCATTAAGAGCAAATCAACTTGGAGACAGCAGTAAAAGAGTTAGACCACACTTATGGAACAAAAAGAGTTAAAACCACATTTGTGGAACAAAAGAGTTAAGACCATACTGTGGAACAAAAAGAGTTAATACCACACTGTGGAGAAAAGAGTTAAGACCATACTGTGAAGCAAAAGGGGTTAAGACCATAGTATGGAATGAAAAGAGTTTAGACCACACTTGTGGAACAAAAAGAATTGTTACCATACTGTAGAGCAAAAAGAGTTAAGGGCACACTGTGGAACAACAAAAGCTAAGACTAGAATCAAGTGAAAGGAACAGTATTGTGTGCATCCTGGCCCTAGTCACCATGCCGGCTTGATCACACAACTCTCATTTCTGCCTTTGTAATTGTTGCATGCTGGAAATGGAAGATGGCGATAAGAGCTGTAAATTGCCATCACTTATAAAGCCATTCATAAAAAGTTGACAATTACAGTTAGGCCATTGAAATGTTGTGCAACATTGCATTTTTAAAGCCGATCAAAGGCTATGTTTCACGGTGGAAGCTTGTACAACAAAACCTCATGATTGGTACCCTGAAGCATATATACACTCTCATTGAGGGGACCTTTCATGGTTAGTCATACGGAATTACTTGACTGAGTTTGACATTGAACTTAGCAAGGTGTGGAGCAGGAGCACCTGTTGCCAATAATCTGGTTTTGTGCTGTAGTTTGATATTGAAAATGTTAGCTTTTGTTAGGTAATGGAGGAGTTAATAGCTATACGTGGCCTGCCAGATAATGTCGCCTGCTGAGAGCACTGCTGCCCTCTTGTCACTTTCCGTCACCTTTACAGCCCCACCACGCTCTCCTAACAGTGCCACACAGTTTCTCTTTTGTTCACTTTTTATAAAATCGTCCAAGGGGTGAGAGGTTTTACTCACAGAGGGCAGGCTTCTTTCAAATCTAAATTTACTTTTCTTTTCTTGAGAGGTTCGTCATGTGTAACTTGTTAAATAGAGACCTCAAAATAACATGATAGCTTGTGAGATTTAATCAGCGATAAGTTTTGTGTAACAGAAGGCAGGAAGCAAGATGGAGGGAGTTAGTGTTGGTAGATGGACACGATAGTCATCATGCTCTGAGCTATGGCTGTGGACGCAGTCAGTGAGCTTGCTTCCACCCAGACAAGGCCTCTAGCTCTGTGCAAAGTGCGTGAGAAACTTGTCCACAATGATCTGTCGTCCACTTAAGCCCAGTACATGAGCATTAGTTTCTTATCTCAGATTTTAGGAACCATTGTATAAATATCCTGATTAACATAAGTGATGACATTAGTCTGTTTATTTCACCAAACAGACAGTCACAGAGAAAAGGAAGACACGGTTACCTTTGTATGGGATAAAACACACGGATTAAGTTGATACCCAGTTGTCATCACAAAAGATCTGATATGGTTGCATTCTGTTTCATACTCACATGTATCTTTTGATGTTTCCTCTCATGCTTGCTTGAGTGACCTAGGATGCACAAGTATTAAGAAACATAACAAGGATATACTGGATTTATCATTAGGAATCTTAAATTATACTCTACAATCAATACACAATTAAAGTAAATAAAAAAAAAATAGTTTCTGCAAAATTGGAAGGTGTTGTATATTACAACACAGTTATTTTTAATTGTGCATAATATACTGGTATGGGTTTTGATTTTAATGGTGCATAATATATTGGTACATGTTTGTTTTTTATGGTGTATAACATATTACTACGTGTATTGATTTAAATAGTGCATAATATACTGGTACATGTATTGGTTTTAATGGTGCATATTATACTGGTAGATGTATGGACGCACAGAGACCTACTAGAGAAGACTACAGTAGGCAAGACAGACAGTAGGGCAGAATAATACCACCAAATACCTTCATGCCACAAAGTAAAACATCATCAATTAGTTAATAGTGACAAAATCAGCCAATACCAATGGTGTTGAAATGTTCCATCTTAAATATATTCGTGCACTTCTGAAAAAATGTCCACATTATATTCCAGAGAACTATCTAGGGAGCCGTATATCGCCGTTTGTCGTGTAAACGATGAGGGAAATGTTGGTGTCTAATATTGATTGAAGTGCAGTATTCAAGGGACAAGTAAAGAAAAAGTGCCACGTGTCCTTCCAAGGTGAACCACAAAAACATTTGGAGATTCCTTAATACCAATCTTAAATAAATGAGAGTTTAGTTGACTATCGTCAAGTCAAAGGTGTGTATGTTTAGTTGACAGAAATGTATTACCAATATTATAAAGTTCAGAAAACCTAATTGTCCGGCCCAGATGCTGAATTATTTACGACTTCAATATTTGTATAGAAGCAGAATTCTGAATTTCATAGTCCAGCTGATTCCATAGTCCGACTGTAGAAGGGAAAAAAGAAGAGTCAAAAAGTTCAGTTCAAGTGCGAAAATTGAGAAGATCAAGTAACATGGGTTGGATTGACACACGTTGAGGCACTGCTAAGAATAGAACCTATGGTATCAAGGACAAGCTTATTTACAATTTTGTACATTAAGATCAATTATATATATATATATATATATATATATATATATATATATATATATATATATATATATAATTTCTTTGCATTTGGTCAAGGTCAACCATCCAGTTTCTTCATGTAACTTGGTATTACTGGTTCCATGCATTGCACCAGTGCCAATGCGAGTAGCCTCTAGTTGAATACTTCCAAGCTTTTTCTCCTCCATAACTGTACAACCATATCCAACTGGGCTCTCATATTGCCGTATTCCAATTTTGGTTTTATATGATTAATTGTGACTTTTTATGTGTCACTAAAAGATTTACTTGCTTATTTATGTGTTTAAGTACATATGTATGTATATATATATATATATATATATGTATATATATAGTAGTCCCTGTCATGAGAGACCCCTGTCGTGAGAGACCACCCTCTCATGACAGACCGCTTTCCAGAATCCCAAGTCTTATACTTCCCATGTTAATATACCTCTCATGAAAGACCACCTGTCATAAGGTCACTTTTTTGTTGCTGTAGGGGTGGTCTCTGGTGACAGGGACCACTGTATAAGGGAGGGGTGCTGGACTGCAGACAGTTTTAAAGGGCAGTGCAGTCACATGGAGGGACCCAGGCAGAGGGCCGTCACTGGCACCCACCTGTTACAATACTGGCTGGGGGCTCTGATCTTATCTATACCTGTACTACATACATCCAGTAATAACTCTCTCTAATTCCAATACAACAGTCCTCCAATGAGGGCTTTGATCAACTGTAATGACATCCAACCAGTTACTATCCTAGTGTGCCCCAGGAAGTGTGGGAAGGTTTCAGCATTATTTGGGGTATGTACAAAGGGAAGAGGTGCATATGTGGGTGCAAGACTTGATTTCTTGAGTGCTTCATGTAACCTGGCTATTGTATTCTTCTTTGGGAGTTGGATTATGGACATGGCTCATACTTGTCACAGAAGTTCCAATTTATTTTCTCCCAATTCAGGATATGTTCCTGATTTATCAGTAGGAATTCGGAGATTGTGCGGACAATGGGGGAGGGGGGGTCCATTCTCCCAACGGGAAAATTTTTTGTAAATATACAGTTAAAACGGTGCATTCTGGTTGTTTAAAATTCTAAAAATCAGCTGTAAGAAAGGGAATAGGAAAATGCATTGAAAATGCAGTCAGTTAGCGGTAAATACACAAAAACACTATCACAACAACGCAAAAAATTTATGCAAAATGTCAACTTTTTTTTTACAGAAAAAATATGATAATTCTGGAGTTTTTCAAGATTCTGGAGATCATGAGACTTTAAATAGATGAGTTAAATTTTGGGAAATCTCCAGAAAATTGGGGAGTTTTGTAACCTCTGTTGTCATATATTACTGATGCAAAGGTTCAACTTTATATACGTTCCCTTTATGACTGAAGAAATGTCAGACTATTTTTCAGGACGTTGTATTCTGCATTTCACAATCACTTAGATGGTTTAACTGTTTAGTTTCAATTATTCACAATTGGGACTCATTTTGTTTGAATTCTCTGTTCTCCTTGGGGATCACAAGGATATCATGGACTGATCTGCAGTTGTCATCATAAGGGAAAATTGTGTGGTACTTGCCCACGTTTGTGATCTGTCATAAGGATCTTATAATGTGCTTGCTCATTGTTGTGGTCATAAGGAATACGATATGGTACTTGCCCACAGTTGTGATCAGGAGGGATGCAATAGTACTTGCCCATAGTAATGATAATGAGGAATATAATGATACTTGCCCTTAGTTATGATCATGAGGAATATGATAGTACTTGTCCACAGCTGTGATCATGAGGGCTATTATCCACAGTTACGATCATAAGGTATTTTGCCCACAAGTGTCGTCCCGAGGGATGTGTGCCCATGGATGTGAGCACAGGGCATATTATATGGTACTTACTCACTGTTGTTTAATCATGTGGTTAAAGATCATGAGGTCTTGACAGGTAACTTAAAGCACAAATTTTCAAAGCGTCTTTTTAGGTAAAGAATTTACATGTATTTAGGTAGCCGTAACATGTGCAGGTAGGAGACACAGTCAAGCATAAGCCCAGCCTGTGTCAGGAGACTTGTTTAAATCACCCAGGCAATGGGGCACACATAATCCATCCCCTAAAGTAGGGGTTTGGTTGAACCACCCAGCCCATACAAAGCATTATGAGCTTAACAGGCACCTGACTTGAGTTACCTCATGAGACTTACGAAATAGCATAAAACTATTTAATAAACTCTTAATGTGCTTGGTCATATTAATGCCACTCCATTCCTAAGGGGATACATGTGACAGTGGTGGCAGAAGGATTTTTTTCTGTGTTTACATTTTAAGCTGATGAATTCTTCAGCACTTTAAAAGTACAACCTCAGTAAGAAGATGATAGCCATGCCTTCAAACGTTGGCTATGAATTTTAAGTCTAAGTGACAGATCCTAACATAAAAACTGTAAGACGTGGGGTGGGGTGGGGTGGGGTGCGGGGTGGAGGTGTATGGTTCTTGGCTACCAGCAAGGAATAATAAAACAGAACCCAATAGGAAGCACCAAGAATAACAGGTTTATATATCCGTCCTGTAGAGGTCGCTTCAGTCAGCACGGTGAGTCATAATTCCCATTACTTTCCGTTGTAATTTGCAAATTTGTAACTAAATTCTGCATGTAGAAACAGTCAGTTTTCCATGATAGAGCGAGGTGTGCAGTTGAAACATTCATATAAATGTATAGCATGAGCCTGGACTAGTTGCAATAAGCAGTAGCCCTATATTACATTCAGTTTCACTCTATAAAGTATGCAGTACAATGCATCTAGCCCACAGGAATTTTGTGTAATGTACTGTGTATTCAGCTGAATACACATACATGTACATGTAATTTGCAAATTTTGACCTCTGTTACTGGTTTATATGTATTCAGCTGAATACTCAACTGAGCACACAGAATTCTTGTGGGCTAAAGTCTGTATTCCCGTGGGAGTGTATGGAATTTTTGTTTAGTCCTCCTGACAAGAGCAACAATAACAGGACTGGCAGAAGAACCTTGATCTGTGCATGGATCAGTGGAGCTGATGATCTGTGCATGGAGCAGTAGAGCTGATGATCTGTACATAGAGCAGCAGAGCCGATGATCTGTGCTTAGAGCAGTAGAGCTGATGATCTGTACATAGAGCAGTAGAGCTGATGATCTGTACATGGAGCAGTAGAGCTGATGATCTGTGCTTAGAGCAGTAGAGCTGATGATCTGTACATGGAGCAGTAGAGCTGATGATCTGTACATGGAGCAATAGAGCTGATGATCTGTACATGGAGCAGTAGAGCTGATGATCTGTGCTTAGAGCAGTAGAGCTGATGATCTGTACATGGAGCAGTAGAGCTGATGATCTGTACATGGAGCAGTAGAGCTGATGATCTGTACATGGAGCAATAGAGCTGATGATCTGTACATGGAGCAGTAGAGCTGATGATCTGTGCTTAGAGCAGTAGAGCTGATGATCTGTACATAGAGCAGTAGAGCTGATGATCTGTACATGGAGCAGTAGAGCTGATGATCTGTGCTTAGAGCAGTAGAGCTGATGATCTGTACATGGAGCAGTAGAGCTGATGATCTGTACATGGAGCAGTAGAGCTGATGATCTGTACATGGAGCAGTAGAGCCGATGATCTGTACATGGAGCAGTAGAGCTGATGATCTGTACATAGAGCAGCAGAGCCGATGATCTGTGCTTAGAGCAGTAGAGCTGATGATCTGTACATGGAGCAGTAGAGCTGATGATCTGTACATGGAGCAGTAGAGCTGATGATCTGTGCTTAGAGTAGCAGAGCTGATGAAAAAGAGTGCAGGGGTCTGAAATACTGGTGTTTGAGATATGGCATTGCTGCCAAATAATATATTTGAACACTGTGATGTGCTGGAAAGAACGAGAACCTATCCAGGACACAGTGGCCTTGTAAACTCAGAACTCTCAGGTATGACCTTGACCTCTTCACACTTTCTTCATCTCCAGAAAATAGCTTAGCTTGAAGAGGTGTCAATAGATGTCGTTAATTGTTTTAAAGTTGATTTATGTATGAGGAAGAATTACTGGGCTTCTGTGGTCCTATTGTATGCTTGCCATCTGTGACTGGGAGCAGGAGAAGCACTGGAAGTGTCAAGGCATGAGACCCACTCCTTCACAACATAAAATATAATGTTAAAGTATAAATATTATTTGTTTTCAGAGATTGAGACACAGACAAGTGCTCCCAGCCAGTCACAACTCGTGGGTAAGTCAACATGTTTACTCACAATGCCACATCTCTTGTAGCGCCAATGATTTTCCATTTTTCTGAAACTGAAGCGGAATTGTGCATTTTTTTCATCCTTGAAACGGAATTTGATGTTTTTTCTCATATGAATTATGTACAAATATATAGCAGTGAAACGAAATTTTGAACATTTTCGCAGATGAATCGGAATTCCTCTTTTTTTTGAAAGGGAAAATCATTGGCGCTACTCTTGTGTCTTAATTACGTGGACACATACAGTCTATTGCATGAAAATGACTCTTAAATCACAAGCATAATTGCCTTATTTAGACTATGTATGTTATGCTGTGTTCCAGAAATTTTATTATCATAAAATGATCATTGCACATCCAGGTGACTTCAGCAACAGGGTTCCAAATCAGTGTTTTTTTGGCTGAGGTGGCCAGTGACAATTAATGCAACAAGGCCCTGTTGGTTGTCGCGTCATTGTTTAGTCTCTTGCTAACGATAATGACAACATCACACAGGCCAGCCGATTAGGCCTAGTATCAGTGCTACCTCATTGTCAGGCTAATATTGACTAGTTGATTCACACAATACACTGCATACTTATTTTAACCCTTTGTGTGTTAGTCATCATATGGCTCAATCTGACTTCACTTATAATTACTCCTCCTTCAAGTTACCGATAAAAAGGCCTCTCCTTCCACTACCAGTATGTCCTGTCCAAATGTTTGGTTTCTCAAGTGGCCCAGGTCAACAACTTTCCTTGGCAGACTTTGAGTGTATTGCCCCCAAAATGCACTGAGGAAAGCTGTTAACTTGTCTAGAATTCAGCACTTCAAGGGTTAATACTATGGTCAGTGCACCTTTTGAGCATACAATAGTCCAGCAGCAATGTTACAGCTATCCCAGTCTTACTTTTTTTTTTTGGTCCAGTTGTTGGTGATCTAAGTTATTCTTATGGTCCATTATACGTATTGTCATCTGTCCAATTTTTACCCCCCTGGGTCTTTAACCCAACAGGGTATTGTCCTTGTCGTGTCTGTGGATCTGCTTGTACATATTGTGAATGCAGTAGCTGCTTGTCAAATAGAGATATCATCATCAAACTGGTATGCCCAAAGTATCCTATCTACCGAAGACCTTGGATGGGGTCATTGTCAGGTGACCTTGACCCATTTTTCCATGATCACAAGTGTCAGCACAGAAAATCTTTGTGAATACTTTTTGTTTAGAGCAAATAAAGCTACAACTGTCAAACTTGAATGCCCAAAGCATCTTGTCAAGACATTAGATAAGTTTGCTCCCTGGTGACCTTGGCCCATTTTCTAGTCACAGGGGTCAATATAGAATATCCTTGTTAATGCTCAATCTTGAGAACAGATGAAGCTACAACCATCACACTTGTATATCTGAAGCATCTTATCCAGACCTTTTATGAGTATGTTCCCTGGTAACCTTGACCCAATTTTCAACATCATAGAGGTCAACACAGAAAATCTGTTTTACCCTTGCAGACCCCATAACATTGTAACAAATTGAGCTACCACCATGAAGCTTGTGTTGTAGAAGTAACTCATCAGAAGATAAAATGAGTTTGACATGTAGCAACCTTCACATACATTGAAGGTCACCAGGGGTCACCTTGTTGTTGCCAAGGGTGTCGTAAAAGCATTTGCCTGAGACATTTGAAAAGAAATTTTTTTGTGTTTACATAATTTTAAGCTCAGCTGACTTGTCAGTCAGCTGTCAGCTGTGCTTATCTGTTGGTCATATATCCGTCGTCCATCAACAAATCCCATTTTCAACTTCTTTTCCAAAACCGTAAGCCAGATCCACTTCAAACTCAGTGGGGATCTAGCTTGTGTGGATCTCTACCAAATGTATTCAGATAGTTAAGCTCCGATGATTTTTGTATTTACTATTATTAGTATTTTTTTTTTGGGGGGGGGTTCTTTTTTGGCAAAATCTTAGAAAACAAATTGTCCAAAACCACTTAGCTAACTGCTTTGAAATTGCATAAGGATACTTCTAGGGAACCCATACCTTAATTTGTTCAACAGGTGGCACTGTGATTTTTTTCCATTTTTTAAAATGAATTGTGTGTTTTTGCTATTTTCGACTTCTCCAAAACTGTCACTGAGATTCTTCCGAAACTGAGTGGAAGTGGAGCTTGTTCAAGGGTCAAACTCAAGTGTTCACTGGGTAATGATATTGCACATCTCTGATTTTTAACAAATTTTTCAAGTTGGGTACTTATCCATTAATGCATTCCAAATTTTTGACCAGAACCAGTCACCTGGTCTGCCTGAAGCTTGATGGGAATGTATGTTGGCTTGGTTTCTATCAAGTATCATGGAATGGTTATGCTCCATTGGGATGCCCAGCGCAAAGCTTCACTTCTTTTTTCATTAAGCTGAACCCACAGCCTTTTTTTTTTTTTTTGAGGGGGGGGGGAGGCATATTTAACTTGTAGAAACCAAACACTGTTTCACTGACTATCCTTCTCAGTCACTGTGAAAACCATTCAAGATGCCTGAAACATAATGAGGCAGAATAAATATTAAATTGTGGCCATTTATGAAAAATCCACTTAAATGTACTTAAACTTCGAGAGCCACACCCTGTCCCAGGTACCATTTAACCTAGGGCTTCCCTGATAAAGTGTCTAATACGTATGAACCTGTCTTATATGAGCAGATTAAACTTCATTATGTAAAAAATCTGGGTGTGTTGTGTTGTGATGTGTTGAAAAAAGATACATATATGATGAGTGTGATATGCGTCGTGTATGATTTCTGTATAGTTATGTGGGTATAATTGTGCTCTATTGTCCAATTGGTCAGTATGGCTTCCATCTCTTAAAATTAGTTATGTGTCCCTCGTGCCCAAGACCAGTGAAACATGTAACAGGTCAAATTGATGTTCCACTTAACCCAACTATAGATACATTTCATTAGAATAAAACTTGTCTAAGGTTTTCATTTTGGAGACTGTTGAAAGTGTCTTCTGCATTTCTGACAGGGTGCTTTCAGATTGTAATCTAACTTTTAAAGCAAACTTGCTACAGTTACTTATTCCACAACAGTTTTCAACTAGAGGGACTGTTTAGTGATCTCTTGCTCTGGTCTAACCATGTGAGAGGGACTGTTTAGTGATCTCTTGCTCTGGTCTAACCATGAGAGAGGGACTGTTTGGTGATCTCTTGCTCTGGATTAACTCTGTGAGAGGGAATGTTAGGTGATCTCTTGCTGTGGACTAACTGTGTAAGAGGGGACTATTTGGTGATATCTTGCTCTGCATTAACCATGCCTCTGATGGTTCTTGATAGCTGGGCTTTGTAATATTCAAAATATAGTCATGTGTTTTTGATATTTTGCAAACATCTCTGAACCATGGACCACCAACTGAGTTTGGTTCATGGCAGGTCAGAAAAAAGTAAAGTGTTTGCACTGGACAGGAGGCCCTCTTGTCATGTTCTTGTCTATGGGCTGGGACAGGTACATGCCCTTAAGTTTAGTATCAATAGAGAGCAAGAAGTGTTTTGTACCTTGCAGCCTTATGATCATCAGTAAATTATATACTGTAAATTAACTTAATTCACTGTTGTGGTAGTTCTGCTGATTTCACAGATGGTACAAAAACATGAAAATCAAGATAGAAAGAGGAAAGAATTTGATCAGCACATGGTGAACTTTGAACTCAGAACCTATTTATTCAACATGGACACAGATAAGCACACCCATTATGATATGTACCAGACATAGAGATACAAAGAGATGATCATATATCTTTAACAATAATGTTGACCCCACTCCTGCTTTAGGAATCAGTTTGTGCCATAGGAACGGCTTCCCAGAAGAACTTCATAGTTTAGCAATGATGTTTTTACAGGGAAACTGTTGATTTCAAGTGTAATATTGGGACAAAATTAAAATGACTAGAGAATGGTTGTATGGGTTGCACATGTAACAGTCAGGTAGAGTACATACATCAAGATTTGGGTTGACTGAGAACACCTTTATGTTTTTAAGCCCTAGGCTTTGTAAGGTGAGAAGACACATTTATGTTTTTAAGCCCTTGGCTTTGTAAGGTGAGAAGATACTCTCATCATGCTTGTTCATTTGTGCGTCCATCTATGCGGCTCATAAATGCAACAACAGCTTACTGAATAGAGATATGACCTTTTAACTTAAACGCCAAAAGCATGTCATCAACACCTAAGCTGAGTGTGCTTCCTGGTTTGACACTCAGTGACCTTGACCTATTTTCAAGGTCACTGGCAGTTATCTTGAATTGGAACACAAGGTTAATTGTGGGTCCGCCATGGGGGGGATGAGCATTATATTTTCATTTATTACTGTTGACATGGGTTTATAAATGCCTAAATTTAAAGCCCTATGAAATACCTGAACAGTGAAAGCTGTGAGAATTTGTACACTTGAAAATGAAAGACTTAGAATTTCCCTAACTTTTTGCCTCCATTTCCATTAAAAAAAGGGTAAGATTTTTACGAAATAGCTCAAACTTCCACGAAGTATCCCAAGCAAAGGTAAAAAATTTTCTTTAAGTATTTTGTCACATTTTCTGGTATTTTGGTTCAAAATGCCATAAGTAAATTACCATATTTGTGAAAAGTTACCCTTATGAAGATTGTGTTTTGTAAGATTTGAGCTGCATACTTCTACCAAAAATTTGGGCACGGAGTAAGTACCCAGCCTGTCACACACACAGAGGGACAGAATACTTCAAGCATCTTCGTCCAGCCACATGTACTCTTTCTGACATTAACCCTTTCCCCCCTTAAACTGGGCAAAACCAGCAAATGTCATCTGCTTCAGTGTTTTCAATTAATTTCAACAGTAATGAAAAATTATGTGACAGAATTGTAAATGAGACCTATCAAGATCATGTGCCCCAGGTCAACAGCTTTCCATGCCAAGAAAAACTGTTGACTCAGTCTTAATTCAAGGGGAAAGGGTTAAAAAGCAGACAAAGTAGTGATAATTGATGCTGAAACAAATAAACCTGAGAAACCTTCCTTTTTTGGGAGGTAATATGTATGTTTTGTGATTTTTTTTTTTGTCTGCTGTTCATCCATGCTTCAGGTAATTTTTATTTGTCAGTGACTGCCAATTATTAAGGCAGTTTTAACATTGAGAAGTGGCTGCAATTCAAAGCCAAATATCTTTACAACATTCTTTTTTAGCATAAACATATATATGTACTCAACCAGAAGCTTAGAAAATGCATGGATGCTAACAGATATAGACTTGCAGTGATGACTACTGTGTGAAAAAGAGGAAGTGGAGATATGAGTATATTCCACAATTTTTTGCAATATATGTTGAAACCTAAATTGTAAAAAGCTTCATTCTTGAAAAATATTAATCATTGTATATTAAACTTAGAAAGAAAAAAAAACAACAAACAAATAAAACAAAACGATTCAGCAATTTTTATTTAATGCCTCCATCCTACCATGACAGGGAGCAAAGTTATAGATTGGCCAATGTTTTGATGGTGCCAATAGAAAGTGACTGTTTTTGCACACCAATATCTTCTGCAGATACTCTTTTGAAAATAATTGCTGATATGTTTGGGTTTTCAAGTCTTCAAAGTGAGTTTGAAGAAAATCCAACAAAATTGAACTCAAGGAATAGCTGTGACAATTTGAGTTCTCCAACTGCAAGAAAAACATTGACAGTTTGCACTGTCAGAAATTACGTGAAGACTTCGATCACTACCTGGCCTTAAATAATCCTGCCAAGTCAACCCAAAACACATTCTATAGCTACAAGCGAGTTTTTTCTGTAAAAAGACATTATGCATCCCCCAAGCAGGCACCTCTCACCAGAGGCCAACACTCTAAGAGGGCCATCATTCGTCTGCAGAAAGTTTGACCTTGACCTTTGACCTCAAGGCCACCTGAGCTAATTTAAGGGAAGTCTCACCTGGGCAAACAATGACCAAGTTTGATGCACTTCAGTCATACCCATTTGAGGATGTGGCAGGGAAACCATTTTATTATGCAAGGTATTGTGACCTTGACCTATGATCTGAAGGTCATCCACAATCATACAAAAAAAATCCCCAAATCTATGGAGTATCTGTGCCAAAAGTTTTAGGTGAATCTGGCTTATGGTTTTGAAAAAGTCATAATATGAACTACCATTGCAAGTCGACTCCATTGACTTACATGGTAATCAATAGGAATGCAAAAATTACCCCCCCCCCAAAAAAAAAAGAACCATTAAAGATCCAAAAATCATTTCAGCATTACCATTGGAATACAGTTGGTAGATATCTACCTGATGTACATCCTCGCCAAGTTTGAAGTGAATCAGGCCAATTGTTTCGGAGAAGTTGAAAATGTGAATTAGCATTGCATTTCCCATTGACGTACATGGTAATCAACAGGAATGTATACAGTTTGACCTTTCAAGGTCACTCAGTGTTAAAATAAACCATACGAATACAACCTATGCATAAGTTCACCAAGCAAGGAAACCCCTGCAGCAGATTTTTTTTTTTTTTTAAAGTTTTGGGAATGTCTCATTAAGTGCAATTTGTGACATTTCTGTGTCAGCCTCAGTGCAAAACCAAGCTTGAAGCCACTTGTGGTTTATGCTCTGATTTCACAATGAACACATTGATCACCTGATCAGTACTGGCTGGAACCCTGCCCTAGTCAGGTTGGGAGCTATGATTGGGAGCAGGTTGTCTGTAGCTGGGTTTTTTTTGTTTCCTTAATCTAGGAAGTAGTTATACTCTGTCCCACAGATGCTTTGAGAAAAACATGCTCTAAAAACTATAAAATCCAGGCTTCAATCTGTTAAATTTGATGATGTATGCAATTTTAATTGTAGTAGTAGGGGATTTCTGATGTTTCAAAGGTAAAATAACACGAGATGATGCTGATTTTAGTAGTAATGATGGTGGTTAATTGAATAAATATCTATGACACATGTGGGACAGAGTATACAGTTGATGTCTGTACCTGTTCAAGTTTTGTACATATCACTATTGAGAAAG
Organism: Hermodice carunculata; assembly: GCA_964020975.1. NCBI lineage: Eukaryota > Metazoa > Annelida > Polychaeta > Eunicida > Amphinomidae > Hermodice > Hermodice carunculata. The sequence goes on along the minus strand of OZ026612.1, from coordinate 133,023,827 downwards.
CTTTTTCTGATCTGGCCATACTGTGGGTCATCGTAATCTGGCCATGCTGTGGGTCATCGTGATTTGGCTATGCTGTGGGTCATCTTGATCTGGCCATGCTATGGGTCATCGTGATCTTACCATGTTGTGGGTCATCTTGATCTAGCCATGCTGTAGGTCATCGTGAAGTGGCTATGCTGTGGGTTATCCTGATCTGGCCCTGCTGTGGGTCATTTTCACCTGGCCATACTGTAGGTCATCTTGAACTGGCCATGCTGTGGGTCATCGTGATCGGGCCCTGCTGTGGGTCATCTTGATCTGGCCATACTGTGGATCATGTTCATCTGGCCATGCTGTGGGTCATCGTGATCTGGCCATGCTGTGGGTCATCTTGATCTGGCCGTGTTGTGGGTCATCGTGATCTGGCCATGCTGTGGGTTATTGTAATCTGGCCATGCTGTGGGTCATCTTGAAGTGACCATGCTGTGGGTCATCGTGATCTGGCCATATTGTGGGTCATTGTAATCTGGCCATGCTGTGGGTCATCTTGAAGTGACCATGCTGTCGTTTATTGTGATCTGGCCATGCGGTGGGTGATTTTGAAGGCTACAGGCCAAAGCCGTCAGTGAGCACATGCTGATTGGTTGTATTACTTAGCAAATCTAGGCTTTGTAATTGTACCACTTTGTTTTATTTCAACTGCAACTGTCTACCAGAAAATGTTAGATAATACCTAGATGGGCAACACTTTACTTTAGTGTGGGTTGGGTGCTTGACACCCAACCTATGCCCAAGAAAGCTGTTGACTCAGTTGTAATTTAAGGGGGAAAGGGTGACCCTGTGTATGAATACATGTCCCTATACTTAAGGGTAGGAACTATTGCCAGGCTACAAGAGACAAGATGGCAGAACGACAGCTATAAACATTTGTGTGTTTGGACTGCAAACTTGTAATTGCATATTTGCAAAGGTAACCAAGTTGTTTGTGTGGTGTGTGTGACTGGTGGTGATGGGAGATGTGGTTCTTTCCTGCCTGTGGGGTACCTCACTGTCAGCACAATGTGTCCCTCCTTGCTCAACCTTGACCTGCTCTGGTGGCCAGTGTGGGCAGGGCGATGACCAGTCAGTGTCGCCCTCAGCCGCACTGTCCATTTTCCAAGGTGTCATGTTAATGAGAGACTTGTGAAGTGTCAAAGCTATAGCACAAAGCCCGAAGACAGGATCTCGAGTAATAACAGACACTCAACAAGTGGGCCTTAACTGGGTATTAGTTCCACATGGTAGCATGGGCCTACCTACCATTTAGCACATAATTGGTTCTGTGTTGCTACACGGTCTTCTTTGGTTCGGACCAATGACCTACGACCCCCGCTTGCTAGTCATGTATAAATTTTGGAGAGATGTCACTTGACAAAGACCTGGAGGACAGTAAGAGGTAGTGACTTCTGAGACACATTCAGTGTACACCTAGTGTCAGCCACAGCACACACACACTTTGCCACCTGAAACATGTACGAGGGAAAATCTGCACCACAGACGATGGTGACCAGAAGAAGGCGACGTAGAGGTAGGAGTTATGTTGTGCCTGTGCTGTGCTAGTATGGGGACAAGAGAGACGTGCCGGTCTCATGATGGGTATTGCAGAGTGGTGAGCTGGGCTGGTGGTAGCAGCATAGATGTCAGTTATGGGGCAGTCAAAATAGCCAGGTCTGTGTTGTGTCGACTCTAACAGGTGACCCATTAAACCATTCTGCCTCGTCACGTTTCTGTCTGACTTCAGACATCTATTTTCTTTGCAGTTCACCAATTTCACACAAACTTTTTATAGGCATGTCAAACTTGAAGTTTTAAGCTTTGATTTGAAGGGAAAAGTGTTGGCTTAAAGTGTCAGTGTCGGGGCCTGTGAGACTTGCTGTTCTTCAGGAATGCCAAAGCTATATTTATGTTCTGAAAAGTCTGGCTTGCCCTAGGAGACCTGAAGCTCAAATGAGAACCTATTGTCTGTACACTTTCAACCCAACACATAAACTTGGCAAGCTACTGATTTTATGGCTCTACTTTGCAGCATGACAAGGTTTGATACAAAGAACTGGCCACAGCTTGTGGCTGCATGCTCCTTGGCGACTGGCAAATTGTCATTCTTTTTCTAAGAAATGGACCACTGATGTTGAAATTGTCTACAAAGTTAGGACATTGAAGCCAAAATAAATGACATTTTGCTACAACAAAAGCTGCCTGTACTGGACCAAGATGTTTAGAATTGCCGCCTTCTGCTTTTATATATCATGTTAATTTGTGAACATTTTTGTATTCACATGTGCTGCATAACAACTGCTTTTACCGATTCTTGTGTTGCTGCAAGTAGGAAAATCAAATGCACATGGTACCATTAGTTTGGTCAGCCAAGCAGGCAATGGTTAGCATTGAGGCGGCTGAGCAGGCAGCTAATGGTGGACATTGATAAAGCTGTACTTGAATCATTGCCATATTCAGATTAGGACTTCCATGAGAGTTGGCAAATAGACAGATCTATTTAGCATGCAGGACTGAGTCTGGGATAAGCAACTGGGGGATTGAAGAAAAAGTCCATTTCGACTTATAATCTCCTCCAAATTAGGGACACTTTGTGGGGTCCCATGGGTGTCCTCAGTGTCAACTTCCATACCCATGTAATCACACACTTTAATTAGGCCCCAAGTTTTCTACATCAACCGTAAAAGGTTACTTGAGCTTAAGGACTTTTTTCCAATACTAGATAAGCAGGGGGATTAAAGTACATAGAATTTTGCTACTAAACAGCAATAAGTATTATATGTATTCGTGTTTGGTTTTCTTCATGCATCAGGTCCATTATTGGTGGATCCCACCATTGGTAACGGAGACTAGATTAGCCATCTCTCCGAATTACAACTTTGATTATGAAAGCCGAGGTATGCATTCAAGCTGACGGCCCTGAAGTGGCACTTTTCCCTATTGAAAATATGTTTCTTATAATTATTAACCCATTCCATACTATGGTCACAGGCCTTGGTCAGTGATTCTGGCACTGCCTGGCAAGTCATGCTGCAGCTGCCCTTGTGGTAGCTGCAGCATGAAGTGCCAGGCAGTGCCAGAACCACTGACTTAAGACTATAGGCATGTTGGTACTTGAACGAAAGCTCTTTTCATGAAGCATTTCAATATGCAATTGTCATCTTAAATCTAGGTAAATATATGGAAAAATCAGGGACTGGTATGGAATGAGTCAAGCAAGTACAGCATTTCCTGATCTGAGCAGAAACTACATGTTCAAAGACAAGATGGTTTGCAATATTGATCAGGTTACTGAGTGGGACGGCACCATGTTGTTGTAATACAGCACTGTATTCTGTGGCTGCAGTCCACAAACAGGTCATTATTCATCACTTGACTGCCACAAACATTTCTCTGTCACAGTGCTGTTTTGTAAGGTGTTAATTTATGAAAAAAGCAAAGGGATCTGTCATTGTGGCTGTCTGGAAACACACTCAGCATCATGTCCTTGTGGCCTTCATCAAGCACAGTTGCAATGGTACAGACTTCACTGTTGGTTTTTGTGATGGTGCAGACTTCAGTGTTGGTTTTTGTGATCGTACAGACTTCACTGTTGGTTTTTATGATGGTGCAGACGTCACTGTTGGTTTTTATGATGGTGCAGACGTCACTGTTGGTTTTTCTGAGGGTGCAAACTTGTTGGCTTTTGTGATAGTGCAAGCTTATTAGATTTTGTCATAGTGCAAAGTTTCTGATTGCACAATCTCTCTGTGTTGGTTTTTCTGAGGGTGCAAACTGGTATGTGTTTGTAAATATGCAAACTCGTCATGCTGGTTCTTAGGACAGTGGGAACTTTTTTCTAATGAGGCAAACTTGATAGTTTTTGTGATGGTGTAAACTCATTGTGTTAGATTTTGTGATAGTATATAAACTCTTTGTTCTGTTTTTTGTTTTTTGTTTTTGTTTTTTTTTGGTTTTTTGTGAAAGGACAATTTAACGTGTTGCTTTCATGATGACACAATCTTATGCCTCTTTGATATGGCATAAACTTAGCACTTTTTGTGACGGGACAAAGTAGTGTCTGTTTTTTTGAAAGGTACAAACTTATGATGTCTGATTTTGTTGTGATGGGAATGTAACGTTCTGATTTTGTGACAGTACAAACCTACTGATCCCTCTGTCAGCAGTGGTCGTACATGGTAGATGGTGGTTTATGACAGGTCAGATTAATCTGGCCTCCCGGAAACTTTGGGGTTTTAAGCGTTGTGAATGGCCTAAAATATCATCTTATTGCATAGCAGCATAGATAGCAAGGTCTGAAGGGAGTGATTAAAACATGAATTAAAGAGTGTTTCAGAGACAGTATACTTTCAGGTTTTATGTTAATAATTTTTCTTTATGGGCCATTGCCTGCAGGAGACTGCAGTATTTTGCACAGCTCAAAAAAAAAAAAAAAAAAAGGAAAGAGACCCACAGAGTACAAATAAAAGTAAAAAAAAATCACATAATGCACATCAATTTTATATGGGGTTTACAATTAAATATAAGGAGGATGATGATCTATTACAACCTTCCCAAAACAATAACGGTATAAGAAGTGGTCTCTTAAGACAGGGTTCACTATGTAAAACTTGACTGGCTAAACTGCATCGTTGCCGAATAATGAAATATCTTCATAGGGTGAATATTTGTAGGTACATGAGAACTTATCACACTGAGCTTGTCAGAGTGAACAGTCACAAAGTTATAAGAAATGTACATATAAATGTTTACTGGGTACACTAATCATTAAGTTCACAGTGCACTAAAAACAGGTATTCGCAGATTCACCGAAACCTATCACAACTGAAATGTAGCCTGAAATTAAAAACTATAAAGTTAGAAGAAAAAGTCATATTAAACCTGACTAGCTGCACAGAAACATGAAGGGTAAATAAGACCAAAAAACTGACAAGAAAGTCGGCTGAAAGATAAATATACATGTATTTTAATATTGAATTTTTCTCATACATATTTTTTACAGCAAAATATGTACATGTACACAAGGATAACCATCTGCCACCTGATTGTAATCGTCCACATTAAGAAATTTTGGCTTGCTGGTTTCTTGGCCCCTCAGTGTATATCCATTGTCTCAAACCTTGTTTAGAATTTGTCTCCAAATTTTAAACAACTGAGGGTCAGAAAGATCAAGCACAACTTTAACTGAAACTGCTAGTTTAAATCTTGAATCTTAAATCGCCACACTTACCAGAAGTGCATATTAAACCAGTCTGGATGGCTGGCCACATATCAGGGTTGTCCGGCTATTACCATTGTATGAATAGCAGACCACACAGCCCAATGTTCAATGGAGCATGGCAAGCAGACACATAGAAATAAGCACATGCACATGTAAGTCAGAGACAACTGGTGCTGGAGCTACACCCTCTCCCCCCCCCCCCCCCTCCATGCCTCCAAAATTTACATGTCCAAGTTCTGTCCTTCTTTTTTTTTCCTTTTTGGAGGGAGCAGATACAGGAGAGTGCAAGCAACCCCAACCCCAACCCCCCACCCCAACCCCAACCCCAACCCCAACCCCAACCCCAACCCCACCGCCGATGTCTGTATTCTTGAATATTTTGAGATTTTGAGGAGACTCATTGATAAATCCCACGCAACATATGTTAAAGTGAGCATTTTGCACTTATATCACCAGTTTTTCATGACTATTGCCCGTATCATGTCAGAGACATGTCACTTCTCACTGTTAGGAATCCTGCAACTCCAACTGTATCTTGATACCTGTGGTACACCTGCAGTTAGTTAAGTGTCATCTGCTACTCCAAGTGGTCTTACATGGCAGATGGTCCTTTATGACAGGTCAAATTAACAAAGAGTACAGTGATAGTGGTCTCTAAAAGTCTCATCATGTGTCACAACAGGTGGTTCATCTGAAAGTATGATTGTCCTATGTTTGAATGTGGGTTATCTAATGTCTCCATCATTATATGGGTACATGAACCAGTAAAATGTGACAATGTTAATTGGCATTTTCATGAATGCAGTCCAGGTGTAACTTGATGCTATCATGACAAGTGCATTAAATTCCTCACAAAGTTTTCATTCAAGAAGCAATTAATCTCATTTGAGTGCCATTACCCATTTAAATACCCATTTTTCTCTTGCAGGAAAAGAACTTGAATCATGCTATATTTTTTATATTTACTATCAATTCTATTATGCTTAATGCAAAATATATCAAATATCGATCCATAAATCAGGTATGTTCTATTTCAATTATCTAATGAACCTTGGTGTTTAAAAGAAATAATGCTGTTTATGATAATGTACCAAATAAAACTTGTCTAGTATTGTCAGGGGATTTTGCTTTGCATGATAAGTTGTGATCCAGCTGTGGTATTCAATAAAACCCCACTTACCACAACAGGCAATGAATTAAAACCACACCAACCACTGTCCTCATGAGGACAAGTAAATATATTAATTAAAACCACCACCAACCACTCCTCATGAGGACAAGTAAAGGTAGTTAAACTCCATTGCCTTCACTACCTGATGATGAGTAAAAGCAACTAATTAAAATCCTATGTACCAATAGGGCAAGTATTTAAAACCCACTGACCACTATAGGCAAGTAATTTAAAAACTCACTGGCTACTACCTTTATCACCTGAGTATGAACAACGGAAATTAATCAAAATCCCATGTAAGTTTGTCTTTATCACCAAATGATCAGTGAAGGCAATTAATAAATACCCCCGCTGACTACTGCCTTTATTGCCAGAGGATTACGAAAGGCAGTTAATTCAAACCCAACTGACCACTGACCACTGCTCTTATCATGTGATGTTAATTAAAGGCTCACTGAACACTGAAGTGGTCTCTGCAGCTTTCCATCAGGGCAGGGCAGTTTATTCTGAAAAGGGCACTTGTTACTCTGCGTATAGGGACCACATGAGGTCACCTCAAAAGCGAGCTTCTAGAAAAAGGGCACATTTTTGAAGCAAAGATCAACAAATTCTTAACAACTGTATTCAAATTACTTGAATTAAGGTGAATACACTGATTTTTACACATCTTGTGAGTCCAGTTTATATTTTATGTCCTCAAAAATGAACACAAGTGGTCCAGTTATCAAGGTATGATGTATAGGGTCGACTCACATATTTCCTATAATTCGTGAGAGCTTTACCAAATCACATGCAAATGAAAATTTTCTTCACAGATTTGAAAGACTTCAAAGCTGACGAACCTCATAATACCTCTTTTTTTTTCTCGTTTAAAAAAAATTATGGATAAAATAACAGATAGTTAAGATAAACTGAATTTTTCCGGGGTTTTTTGGTCTCAGATTATAAAGTTTTATGCAGCTTACTTTCGGACTTGTAATGTTTCAGCTGAAAACCAAATTTCATACAGGAAGTGTTTTAAAACACATAAAAAGGAAGATGTAGAAGTTAGAAAAATATTTTAAACTGGAGTTAGGACGAATTTTGATTTTTGCAGCATTTGAAATGTGATCTATCAGAAATATGAGAGGGTTGGAAAGGGTGATTGTGCTGTTATTTGTTTGGGACAGCTAATGAGCTGAGTGTCTGAGGTATAAAATATTGAAGGAATATGATTATTGTCTATGTGAGGTTTTATGATTTCACTTGATCTGTAAAATCATTACCTTTAATTATTATTGGCCTGATCTCACCTTGCATAAGAATGGGCAAATGTTGCCCAGTTTGCTTAGCCTATCAGAAATAGGAAGGTGGTTCATATATCAGAAAAAGGTAGGTAAGCAAAATAAAAAAGGCAGAGTAAATCTCCCTTCTATGTTAAGCTGCCGAGAACGCTGATCTATTACATGAGGGTGAATAAAGGCAACTAAAACTGACATACCATTGTCTTTATTTCCTGATGATGAGTAAAGGCAATTAACATCCACATACAGCTGTCTTTATTACCTGATTATGAGTAAGGGCAATTGAAATCCACATACCACTGCCTTTATTACCTGATGATGAGAAAGGGCAATTAAAATCCACATACAAATGCCTGTATTACTGATGATGAGTTAAGGCAATTAAAATCCACAAACCACTGCCTTTATTACTTGATGATGAATAAAGGCAATTAAAACCCACATACCACTGCCTTTAGTACCTGATGATGAATAAAGGCAATTAAAATCCACATACCACTGCCTTTAGTACCTGATGGTGAGTAAAGGCAATTAAAATCCACATACAACTGCCTTTATTACCTGATGATCAGTGAATGCAATAAACTAAAAACTCACCACTGTCTTAATCTTCTGAGAATGAGAGAAGGGAATCAAAAACCCAATGACCACTGCCTGGATCATGCAAGAATGAATAAAAGCAGTTATGTCAGATGGTTACTTAAATGCTTATTTCTACAGTTGGGATGGAGAGGCATGGTACATGTATGTGAGAGATCATTATGAATCCCATGCTACATCTGTTTTGAATGTACAATAGTGTAATGCAAACATGATGGGGCATGTTTAACTCATTCCACCCTGATAGAAGAAAGAGTCAACAGCTTTCCTTGGTGCGCTCTGGGCGCTTTGTAAGCTGGTGACCATAGGCATATAATTTAGAATGATCTTCCATGCAAGTTTGATTCAAAATTTTGAAAAAATAATCCCAAAATTAGTAAAAGACAATTAGTGGACGACATTTAGATATTAGCAAGAAAAAGCGGGGTGGATTGAGTTAACAGCAATAATTGCACAGTTTCAGTTATCACTTCCATATAGAATAGAATGCTGTCCCATAGTTTGTTATGGTAGTCTTACAGTAGCAGTAGTTTTGTCGGCATTGATAATGCCACACAGTCTAGATTTTACTAACAGTACAGTGTCCATGACTAGCAGTCAGTCTCCTTGACTAGCAGTGAGTCTCCTTGACTAGCAGTCAGTCTCTTTGACTAGCAGTCAGTCTCCTTGACTAGCAGGTAGTCTCCTTGACTAGCAGTCAGTCTCCTTGTCCAGCAGTCAATATACAGTTTAAAACTTCATGGAATATATATCCTTTTGGGATGATTCTGCAGTTTCATTAACTCTTTCAGTACAAATCAAGTCAATCTACTTACATCAGAAAAGTCTGAAATATCATTAGGATCCCAGATTCGTGTTCCTCTTAAAAAGACTTTTCATTCAAGTACAGTATGCCTATAGCTGTATAGAGAATACCCCAGGTCAACAGCTTTTCTGGGCATGGATTGGGCGCAATGCGTGCCAAGAAAAGCTGTTGACTCAGTTCAAAATTTTGCACTGAAAGGGTTAAGACTTGCACACCTGTTTTGAGAGCATACACTTAATATCAGATATAACACCTGTCTACGATATTTTGGACTTATTACCAGTCAGGTGCAGCAGCTGCTGAACTCAGGCCTAAGGGTTAAATCCTGGCCCCCTTACTGAAGGATACTTCTTCAAGGGTCACTCATGCCTCCAAGGGGTTAAACTCCATCTGACTGCACCTTTGGAAATTTGTGCTGTTTGGCACAAATTTATGGTGACATTGATGAGACATGTGTCATAACAGTGGTGTGTCAGTGCTCAGACCCAATATATATATATATATATATATATGTATATTATATAATATTTATTTATTTATATGGAATAAGCATTAGGTCCACCAGTGCCTAAATTGCAGTATAAGGGGGACCCCAGAAGTACCTAGTGTAATTGGTATAATCCGAATGAATAAACTTAAAAACAAACATTTTTTGTGTCCCATATACTGAGTATCAGATCAATGTAAGCGTATTTTTTTCAGTATTAGGGTGACCATATATATATATATATATATATATATATATATATATATTTATATATATATTTATATGAAAAACCCTCAACACCAGATTCTGGTAGCTTTTGACCTCATGGCCTTCTTCAGCAAAAATGATTTACTGGACAAAAATTACGTTACATCGATAACACTTTATTTAACATCAACAATCATGCAATGGATGCTGAATGCACATACAGATTTTATGTGACATATACAGTAGGTCTAATGCCATCCCCTGGCTTTTTTAATCACTAAAAAAAGATCATATTCATATTGATAATTCATCAACTTCAGAAATCATTCACAGATATTTAATCCATTTGGCCTACAGGTAGTCAATTTCTTCTTCCACAGTTTTTCTATCGTTAACTGATAGGTTACACCCTTGTAGATCTCAATTCCAGTTACCCTGATGTCATCAATCGTGTGTCCATTGTTATATAATGTTGGCACATGGGGTCATAATACTGTCTTCTAATTCTTGCAAAATTTAATAACATGCGCTGATAAAATGTTCCTTCTGTTTCCCTAACGTACATGTACTTGTTACATTTGACACAGAAGAGAGCATCAACTAAGTTTTCTGTTTTGCAAATGATATAACCTTTCACCTTATATCCCTTGTTATTCCCGTCTTTAAAAATGTTTTGATTAAAAAAATAATTTATGTTTTTGTGAACTAAAATGTCCTGAATATTGTTGTCTTGCTCATATGAAATAAGGGGTGGTTCACAAAATAGTTCTCAAGTTCTCATTATAATTGAAATGGAAAGAAAACATTATATGTATATATATATATATGTATGTATGTATGTATGTATATGTATGTATGCGTGTGTGTGTGCGTTTGTGTGTGTGCGTGCGCGTGTGTGTGTGCATGTGTGGGTGTGCATGTGCGTACATGTGTGTGTGCGTGTGCGTGTGCATGTGCGTGTGTGTGTGTACATACATATAGGCATAAAGATGACCAGACTTAGGGGACCAGTGTTTCATCTCCTTAAGTCTGTGGTCTGCCCAAGTCTGTCTTTAATGTATGGATCCCCCCCCCCCCCATATGTTGAAGTTTTATATATATTTATAGATTCGAGATTCATTTATTCCAACAATACAATATACAATGTATGTATATGAAGATAATACATCAAGTTGAAACCATCTAGTTCTGGTATTGCTGAAGAGACTATCCTTAAGGCTTGTATAGCTGCTTTCACGACAGCCACCTTCACAATTGAACAAAAAATATTGACTAATGACCATAGACATTAATATTTTTGTATGCAAGTATATTAGGATGTTCCTGCGGTACATAAGAGATGTATTTTTATTTCATAGAAATGACAACCTTAGAGTTAGTTACCAGTAATACAAAAAATTTGTTATGAACAATAACCTGTACACATTCACATATTATTTTTATAGAATTTTAAGTCTTATACAGTTCCTGGTAATATTTTTGCGTGTTCTAGTAACTGTGTGTGAGGTCTCAAGTTTGGTATTTGCATTATTTAATCTTCTCCATATGTACTGGAGGCCTGAATGTTTCTTATGGTCGGGTCAACCCAATTTGCTAGATTGAAATGAAAACTATGAAAGTAATAAGGTAATTGATTAATTGTGAAATTTATAATAAATTATCAAACATGAAAAATGAAATAAATCTTCAGCTTTCATTATTAATAGATTTGTAAAAATGGGATCCGTATGTGCATTGTATTTGGTGTTAACTACTGCTCGAATAGCTTGTTTCTGCACTTTTTGCCACCTATTCAGTTTCCCAAAGCCCCATAATTATAATTCCTTATATATATGTTTACCATATATATATATATATATATATATATATATATATATATATATATATATATATATATATATATATATATATATATATATATATATATATATATATATATATATATATATATATGGTAAACAAGAGCTATGGTCGCTCTTGATTCAAGATTTTATGTAGAAAAAGTATATAGGTGCAAGTAGAAATAGACAGGTACTTACAAAAACAATCAGGAGAGCAGCTTCCAGGTAGATTGGATCTATGTGGTCAGGTGAGACAGATGTATTGCTTGACAAACTCACTGCCCTCTCCTGGTTTATATTGGTCCTCACAGACACAATCACGAAAGCCTGCTATTTTTTTTCCCCATATCTTGAGTTGATAACCACCACAGGATAGGCTTATGTAACTTGTAATTAAAAATTGCTGGTTGAAAGTATGGTAAACAAACTCTTCCGAGTTTCTTTGTTCGTGTGTGGGTAGTGTCAGGGTTGGACAGGTAGAGGACACAACTCAACAGGTTTGTGCTATGGCTCATATGGAAGTGTTGTATGTGGGACATTGGACTTTGTAGGATAAAGTACAGTGAAACCTTCCTCAAAAGACCACCCTTAGGGAGATGACCAAATTGTGGTCTTTTAGGACAGTTGGCCTTTCCTAGGAGGTGTATACAAGCTGACAAGGGTGGTCTGTGAAGACAGGTGGACACTCATTGGAGTGGTATATCAAGACTGGGTCCACTGTATGTTATCTTCAATTAGCTCACAAAGTGTATAGTAAAGACAAGTCCCATCAATCTCAATTGTGCAGCGGTATTTCAAATTGTATTTTAAAGGCATCAAAATGATATAGATCTATTTTTTAAAACATTTTGCAAGTCGTAAAGTAGGAGGGTGTTGTAAGAGACTGGAGCTTGATAAGAGATAATGCGGTAAAAATGTAATTGCACTATTTTGGCAACAATCAAGAGTCGTAAATATCAGGCATGGACACAGGTGTACTTTGTGTCAAGTTTACCTGCGTATCCAAGACTTTGCTTTGGAGGACATGAAAGTGTATGGCTCTAACTTTAACAGATCACCTTGTGTTTCATGTGCACATGCCACCGATGCATTATTCAATTTGCAATCTTCACATTTGACTCTTTAAAAATGGTGTCACACTCAGTGTAGAGATGGATAATACTCAGAGCATATATCTCATACAATTTTACAAGTGGATTGGTGTGAACATTACAGATGGAATAATGATGAAATCAAGCCATCCCAGGAGCTCTGCAAATCCTTGATTTGTATGTAAAGCAAGCAGCCTATATTCATTGGAACTTTGCCTGTGTGCCAAAGAACAGTTTTAAAAAGCTGGTATGATTGCATTTCATAAAGTGCCATTAACAGGTAGTGTTTGCAAGAGCATCACAACTTTCATTCAGTGGCCATTAGCTGTTGCCATTGGGAAATTAGTCACAGTTACCAAAGCTGTTTTGTGGAGGATGTGATTCGAGCCCACAGATTAAACAAGGATGGAATTGGCATTAAATTCGACTTGATTGGCCTATTACCTGAGATCTTGAATAAATGTGCTGTAAGACTGTAAAGAAATTGGGGAATTGCGCATCCAATGCAGAGATGGCTACATTGAAATGGAGCGAAAATAAACTTGTCTGCATGACTAAAGAGAGCAATTACAGATTCATGGACACGGACAAGTACAAATATGTGTGTGCTAGAAATGTATAGATTTGTGTGGGGAAGAGTGGGGTAGCTGTGAATGCAGGGCCGGTGCAGTGGGGCGGTGCAGTGGGGCATGGCGGGCTGCTATCTGGGAAGCCCATCAGGACATGTGCTGATGAATGGAGTGCTAAATGATAGGTTTCTCTCAATTCATCACCTGTAAACTATGCCTAAACTACCTATAACCACTACCTTACCTGGGCGTTTCATTAAATCGGACACCGAGCAGTATTTACTGGTAGCGTGATGATATAGACAGGTAAAATGTGGCCAACTTTGATGTTAGTTGAAGAGTTCATTTTTGGAGTAAATGATCGGGGACAGTGCCATTATTTAAAAGTCTGAGATGTGTTCGTCTTATATGGATCAGGAAATCCAGACCTAGTCGGTGGTGGCATATTACGATTAATCATCATGCTTAAGGAAACCCTATCAGCTAAATATCTTAAATGGGGGGTTTATTGGGGAAGGACTTGGGTATTGGTTACAGTTAAAAAAGGATGGACATGATCATATATTATAGCTGCAGGTGCCAAAATAGTTTGGAATTGAAGACTAGCAAGAAAAGACTGAGTGGATGCAACATTTGCATTTAGCGGGTGCCTCACAGCAGCCTGTTGGGTGACAGTATGCCTGGACAGTTGGAGTACTAACCACAGGGGGAACAGTGTCAACTTTTAGTCAGTTGTTTGAAAGATCTCTGCACAAAAAGTTGAGAACTAAGGCAGATGAGTCGGAGGTGGGCCTTGGGAAGTGTCAGTTCTTACAATAGCGGGGAGAGGGATTACTGTTTGCTGGGAGCCCCTGGAACCTGATTACAGCTTACTATTGTGGTATATACATTGACACTACAATGTGTCAGAGTTACCCCTAATTAGCCTGACACTTCCACTACATGGCTGTTTAGATACTATCACCCAGACTGGCATCCAACTGGTGTGTGGTTCCCAGGCCAACCATACAGACAGTGTGAGAACATAGACTTTGTACTGGCTGTGGGGCACCAAAGAAAGTATGTTTTCATGAACTGTTTTGAACTGCCTTGGCACACCAAGCCTATTCTGAGTGTCTAGTTTAGATATATTGAAAAGTCAAATGAGAACTCAAATTGTAGTAATTTAAGCCTTTTTGGAGAGTGTCATTAATGGAGATAGTTGGCAGGGAACCCCCGCTGTATGTGAAGAGGGGGGTAAAGATACAGACACATGTACCATAGAGGGGTATGTAGGGGGTAATTTCAGGTAATATTTCATCATGTAGTTACAGCCATGGCAGAGGTCAAAGAGAGGTCACATATTGGTACAGCTGGGTGCATGCTATTAGTCTGTCACGGACAAAAGCAAATAAATGACCTTGTCTGACCTTGACAGACAGGTAGTTCAAATGTATTCATTTTGATTGATGAACAAGTCCATCAAAGCTGGCCTAATTGAGTTGCCATATTTTGTATTTTCTGTTTCAACTTTGGCAAGAGAAGCAGGGTGCATGTGTTATTATGTGACCATGGTATCTGGAATTTTTTGGCTGGGACTGACAGGCTGGCATATAGATGTTCAATAGACTGTCTGTGAAAAAAAAAAAAGAGCTGAAAAGTATCATGGCCATGGTGATTCATTTATGTCACTGACAAGCCATTGAATAGTTTCATGAATATTAATAAGCACATTTGTGTCAATTAAGATGATTAGCGTGTGTGAGTGGATTTGGTTACTGTTGTCTGATGGTACTGGTGTATTGGGTGAGTTCAGGGAAGCACAGTCTGACAGCTGGTACACTGGCAAGCCTCAGTCTGCCATCTTATAACTCAAACCATGCCAGTCACTAGCCTCCCTGTTATTTTTGTCTTTCAGGTTTTGAAATCTTTGAAACTAGTAAAATCACTGCTGTTAAAAGAAGATTTGATTGCCTCAGATGTGAAGTGGTTAACTCTTAGTTCCCATAGTGTCT
This sequence comes from Hermodice carunculata, assembly GCA_964020975.1. Lineage (NCBI taxonomy): Eukaryota > Metazoa > Annelida > Polychaeta > Eunicida > Amphinomidae > Hermodice > Hermodice carunculata. The sequence goes on along the minus strand of OZ026612.1, from coordinate 133,008,546 downwards.
AGGTAGCAGATGTCTGTTGTGGCAGGGCCTCCAGGAGAAGTCAGATTGGTCTCAACACAGGGTGCTCTCACTTGGAAATGTTATATTTATTATCAAAACTAAACTTCAACTTCAACTTCAAAACAGAATGTCCTAACCATAGGTTCCCACATTACAAGTAACAGTTACTTGTAACAGTTACAACACCTTGTATGAAACATAAAGTTATTTGAAACATGATAATGCGCTGTATGAAACAATGTAGCACTTTCTGAAACAATGTAAAACTTTATGTGGTGAGTCCCAGAGCAGGTAATGTAAAGTTACAGGTGTACCATCTCCTCCTCCCCCCCTTTCCTTTAAAAAAAAAAAGTGCTTTGTTAAGAGAATTGTAACATCAAGGTCCCATGAAAAATAGATGTGTGTTTTACAAATCACAGGAAATCAGATGTACAGATGATGATAGCAGGCGAAAAGCAGGTGCTGTTACGTGAAGATACTGCGTGTTCTCAGACATCTACATGAATATGGAGCGTAGATTTCAGGAACAGATTTTGGCACATAAAAAATGATGTGAGGACAGGGCTGAGATCATCACTAAAAAAGCCCCTCTTTGCTCTGGTAAACTTGTATATGGTGGAATCAGATTGAAGGTTTTCTGAAATGTACTAGTTTGTGATTGCCTCGAGGACTTCTGTACATGTGCCTCAGTATCACTCGGATGTGTAGGAGGACTGCATACATTTAATCAACATGACAGGAACCTTCTGTCTATGTAAAATTAAGATAGATTCAATCACCATTAAACAGTGACGGGTTAAGGTCACAGTTTTTAATTAATCATTAATTCTCTTTAATTCATATAATAATTTGAAAGGTTTCAGAAAGAAATTACATTGGTTGATTGATGTTAGTTTGTGATGAGATCATTGTGACATGTTATCAGCATATGTATATCACAGACAAATTGAAAGTGTATGGTCCTGAACTGACAAGCTTTCAAAGCACTACCCATGGCAATCATTAAGAGCATTATCTCCATTGTGCATTTGGTTTGTTTCCTTGTCATGTGTCCACCATGTTGAAAGAGAAGTTCCCTTTGGAAAATTTCAGGTGAAAGTTTGGGTCATGGAAGTTTGACATGTGCAGTATGATGCTGTTGTATTGTGGATGTGTTCAAACATGGAAACATTCCAATTAGGACTTTGATCATTTTATTGGGAATTTATCACTGAAGGGCTTCACACACCTCAAAGAAATCACAAGCTCCAAAAGCTTGCAGGGATACTTTTTTCCCCCACAAGACAGTGGCTTAAGGTTCTGTCCTTATGTTGCAGTCAGCATTGTGATTGGTCAGTTTATATTTGTGTCTTTTTGTCCAAAACCAGTTCCTAGTAGTCATTGCCCTATTCCGCAGTCCAAACTCTTTACTCTCCATAAGCTAACTTGTCCCTGTCTAACCTATATACATATAGAAGTACTATTGTCCATATTGCACATGTTCCTGTGTAAAATTTTGACATAGGCTGTATTAGCCCAAATAAATTAAAGGGTCTTCAGCGGGTAACTACTCAACATGTTTCGGAGCCTTTTACCAGTTTGGCTACAGATGGTGTCCATTTAACAAGCTAGAAAGTTAAAGCACAGACTGTGAATTCACTGCTTTTAGAAGTGCACAAATCTGTGAACACAAAAACACAAGATAGTATTTTAACATGGGTTTGATAGGAACTCTGAACACAAGAAAGTTGTGGACTCAAGTGTCAATTCAAGGGGGAAAGGGTTAAAGCTGACTGGAGACCACAGGCAAGCCAGGCCCAAATGGCACAGAGCTTGGGAGCAGGAAAAAATCCAGCAAATCAAAATTGAGAAATTTGATCACAATTCTCATAGTCAAGACCGGTGATCTTCCATACTGGTTGTCTGTTTACACAGTGTATATTACTGGAAAACACTTATCAGTGACCTGTCATTAGCACTTTCAACAGTGTTGACAGATTTTCACAAATATTTAGATGAAAAAAGATGTGATTTACACAGTCAGACTCATTAAAATAGATGTAAATGTGACTTACACAGTCAAACTCATTAAAATAGATGAGACTTAACCAGGTTGACTCATTAAAATAGATGTGACTTACACAGTCAGACTCATTAAAATACATGTAGATGTGACTTACAGAGTCAGACTCTTTAGAATAGATGGGACTCACACAGTCAGACTCATTAAAATAGATGCAACTTACACAGTCAGACTTATTAAAATGGATCCGACTTACACTGTCAGACTCATTGAAATAGATAAGACTTACAAGGTCAGACTCGTTAAAATGGATGCAACTTACACAGTCAGACTCATTATGCGACTTACACAGTCACACTCATTGAAATGGCTGCAACTTACACAGTTAGACTCATAGAATAGATGTGACTTACACAGTCAGACTCATTAAAATAGACGAGACTTACATAGTCAGACTCATTAAAATAGATGAGACTTACACAGTCAGACTTATTAGAGGAGCTTTGATTCAAGTACAAACTTGCCTCAGGTCACTGGTTTTTGAATTCCTTCAGGGTAAGTGGATTATGGCCAACAATGCAATGCAAAAACTACTGACCTGGCCCTTGACTATCTCAGTACAAGATGAGTTGGAGCAGTCAACCCTTTCCTCCTTCCACTGCATGACCAAGACTGGCTGGTGGTCAAATGTCATCTGCTTCAGGGTTATGGACTAATTCCAACAGTAATGAATAACAGTTTGAATGAAAATTGTTGATGAGAGCTATGCAGATAACCACAGCTTTCCGTGGCATGAGTTAGGCACTTAGAGCCCAACCCATGCAAAGAAAGCTGTTGACTCAGTCTTAAACCTGATAGGAAAGGGTTAAGAAACCACTGTAGAGGCACATTGATGAGCTCTCAAGGCAGGAAAGCCAAGCATTGATACAGATAGTGCCATGTCATCCAAATTCTTTCATTTAAATAGTCATGCATCATCTTTTGTTATACACACATTTCCTTGAAATAGTCTTGACTTATTATGGGCCATTTGAGGTACCAAGTTTTTGTTCACAGCAATACCTTTTTCTTGATCTATCCCTGTCACTGGTAGAGCAAGGGTCACTTTGCACTAACTTTGTAATGAAATTACATGCTTGATTTAAAGTCAGATTTAACACAAATCTCACGTCAGATAATCGGGATTTTGAAACAATTACCACACACAGTAAGTCAAGAAAACAACCCAAGTAATAGAGTATTAAGTTAGGGGTGGTCACTATTATCAGTAAATGTGTGTGGCGTAAACCTTGTCAGTATTGACTGGACTCACAATAGAGGTGCACTGATATGGCCTGGTACACTTGAGCTGCATTCTAAGGAGGATTGGTGGCCAATTAACAGATTAAGTGCTTTTCTCTGGCGGTCCATGTCATGATGATTATGAATTTGTGGTCACACACAAGAGATGTTGGTTTAGAGTTCACTTGTGTGGTGTTTGTCCAGGTCTTGTTTTGTAGTCAGTGTTCTTCCCACTACCGCTACCATTGTAGATTGGCTGACAGTGATTCAAATCTTAATATAAAGATAGGATTAGATACTGACCACTGATACATGTTCTGACTGGTTACAGGTACTTTTGCTACTGCCTGTTGGGGTTCTGACTTACTGGTTACAGGCACTTGTACTACTGTCTGTTGGGGTTCTGACTGACTGGTTACAGGCATTTGTGCTACTGCCTGTTGGGGTTCTGACTGACTGGTTACAGGCACTTGTGCTACTGCCTGTTGGGGTTCTGACTTACTGGTTACAGGCACTTGTACTACTGTCTGTTGGGGTTCTGACTGACTGGTTACAGGCATTTGTGCTACTGCCTGTTGGGGTTCTGACTTACTGGTTACAGGCACTTGTACTACTGTCTGTTGGGGTTCTGACTGACTGGTTACAGGCATTTGTGCTACTGCCTGTTGGGGTTCTGACTGACTGGTTACAGGCACTTGTGCTACTGCCTGTTGGGGTTCTGACTTACTGGTTACAGGCACTTGTGCTACTGCTTGTTGGGGTTCTGACTGACTGGTTACAGGCACTTGTGCTACTGCCTGTTGGGGTCCTGACTGTACTGCCCAAAAGGTGCTTGTCAACATGCATGCTCACAGGTACCTGGGTTTGTTCCTGGGTCTCTCTGTGGCTGGATTGTTAAAAGCTGACTCTGATTCTGAATGTGGCTTATGATCCGCAAGTTCTGGTGATACTGACACATCGTGATGGTATTCCAGTCCTTGACTGCCCACATTTATTTTAACCTCTATGGCTATAAGTCAATATTTTTCTATTGAATTGTAAAGATGGCTAACCTGAAAGTGGCCATACAAGCCTTAAGGATAGTCTCCTCAGCAATAGCAGTGCTAGATAGTTTCAGCCAAATGTATTATCTTCATATCCATACACTGTATACTGTACTGTCAGAATAAAATGGTTCTTGAATCATTTATGAGCTGCCAAAGTAAAAGAGTATTTATGTGGTCCGGCACATGGCTGGACTGCCTATATAAGCTGGTGGTCCTGTTTATAGTTGGACTACATGCCCACATAAGCTGGTAGTCCTATTCATAGTTGGACTACATGCCCATATAAGCTAGTGGTCTTATTCATAGTTGGACTGCATGCCCATATAAGCTGATGGTCCTATTCACAGTTGGACTACATGCCCATATAAGCTGGTGGTCCTATTCACAGTTGGACTACATGCCCATATAAGCTGGTGGTCCTATTCACAGTTGGACTACATGGCCCACTTAAGTTGGTGGTTGTGGAGTGCCCAGCTATTCTGGTGGTTCTTGTTGTGGCTGTAGTCTGTCTACAGAAGGTGTTTGTATATGCTTCAGCTGATGGCATGAATGGCCAACAGGTATTCAATAAAGTGCTGTGTGGGGGAACTGCCAGGCAACAGCAGTCGGCCTCTTCACGATAAGTGCCCACCAGTGCTTGTGGCTCAGCTCGCCCATTCTGGATAACAACTCACTGTTTGTGTTAAATCACTTTCACACTAATTTTGTCAAAGTGGCTGAGATTGACTTACATTTATCATGCATGTACATATAGCAGTTCCTGATAGGTATTAACAAGCATTAACAAACAGCAAACACTACTCAGCATCTTGATAACTGAGCAGCAGAGAAGTAAATTATTGGTGACAGTGTGTTCATGTATTTAGTTTAGTGTGACACCAACATTTACATTACACTAGTAATTTTTGCTGAAGCAGGTCACCCATGATTTATCATGCCACTGCTCACAACCATTATTAACTCTTTACAGACCAGGGGTTTTGGTGTTTTTTTGCAGCCAAGGAGGGGATATATTTTGAATCTCTCATATGTGGAGGTACAGGGCACAGATACACATGTATCATATATCATATTGAAGGTTAGGGTACAAAGCTTCAAAAAAATGAGGTGACGTCACGATTATGCAAATTAGGTGTCACGTGACCTCCTTACAAGGCAGGATATATCAGTAGAATTTACCCAAAAAAATCAAAATTTCAATTTCACTATGAAAGAATTTTTTTTGTTTTTCAGAGTTGCCAGTGATAGTGCACCTTGATGAATACTCCAAAGGCCAACCTTTCAAAATATGTATCATTTGTGACATTTGAACAAGTTTACCGGACATAACACCCTGACCAAAAACATGTGTACCTAGCCAAATTTGCATATTTTAGTCACTTATTGATAATTATTCAACCACCAATTGCAAGTTTGAGCTAAAAAAAAATTAATTTAAGATGCAGAAAAAGTTACATTAAGATTCAGTCATATTTGGAATCATCTATTAAAATCACATAATATATACATCCCAGATACTCTTGTTTTAATATGCAAATTACATGGTCACATGACCAAATATGGAAACTTACACCAAATTTATGTCCGCCATTTTGACAGTCCATATGAACGTCCTTACTCATTTCAAGTGCACTGACTTGTTAAAATCATGCAATTTAAACCACTTACTGCTGCTAATTCCACATTTAAATGATATCCCCTTCATAAAGGCAAGCAAAATATGCAAATGAGATATGTATTAAATCATACAACTTTATACAAAATGGCCGCCATACCTACTGTTTAGACACAGTACCTTGTTATGGAATTTGAGTTATAAGCTTGTTATAAGCTCTTACCAAGTCAGTACCCAGGAAGAGTAATAATTATGTAACTATGAACTGTGAAATGGTCCCTCAGATGCAGAAAAAGTAACAATAACAAGATTTAGCAATATTTGGAATCATTTATTATAATCACATATGGACAAAAACTCATTTTATATGCAAATTACATGGTCACATGACCCAATATTCATACTTACATCCATACCGTGTCCTCCATGTCAACTGTCTGCATGAACAAGCTTGTGTGGTCATAAACTTGTTCATTTCAAATGCATGGACTAATTTTAATGACAAAATACAAACCTTTAACTTCTGTGCACTTCACTTTTGAGTGACAATTACTTCCTTCATAAATGCAAACAAAATATTCCAGTAAAAAAACCTTGTACAAAATGGCCGCCATGCCTGCTGCATAAACCTAGTAGTTTGCTAGGGAATTGTAGCTAAGTCAGCAACCTGAAAGATCAATCAAAATATTTTCATTGTCATACAGGTAATATAAAGGGAAAGCTATTATTATAGTTTTAATCATCAGTTCTCACAAATTTACATCATTTAACCTTCAAAAATTATATGGATATAACACAACTTTATGCAATAATGTCTAACTTGTTCAAGATGCATCTTATATTTACAACAATTGATACCATCCATAAACATGATGGAACCATGTATACCTCCAATAAAAACATGCACTCATGAGGCATTTCTGTGTAAGTGCTTTGGTTGTTATAAGCTCTTACCAAGTAGTTATTTATCAAATATACATGTTCCGGTAATTGTCTGCACACTTCAGTTGTGGTACATTACTAAGCAGTTACGCTCTCGGTTGAAGCACAATGGAACCTTACACACCTCACATGAGACATAGGTTTTTATTTCTTTGTGGAACTTCTTGTAGCACAACCTACAATTTCTTATTTTAGCACTCCAAGCTGGAATTAATTCATGGTTTGATCTTAGATGACAAGCTCGACCAGCTGTTGGTACAGGTGTTGAGTCTGAAATTCCCCCCAGTTCCCGAACTACTTCCTCAATAAAATCAATCTGAGAGTAACGATTACGTCGTTTAAACTCTTCCACATCTCCATGCCTTTGGGACAAGTTTCTGAAAATAATGTAAGAATTAACCTTTGCAATATCAATTAAGTGAAAAAATAGTGTCTTCCACCATTTTTTTGTCTTCCGTAAACAGTTATACCGCCCTATAAGTTGATCAGACTTGTCCACCCCTGACATAAACATGTTGTATTCTTTTACAATGTCTGGTTGTCTTACTGAAATTGTTCTAAACAAACCATTTTCTTTTACTCTCCTTTGTGCCTCGCCATAGTTACCCATCACATGTCCGTTGGACGCTAGAGTCACAGGTTTGTTGTCTTTCCACTGACAAAAAACAACTTCTCCATCTCTTAACCAACGCATCCCTCCCCGATGTATGCGTTTTGCCCAGTTTTTTATGTCCTTAAGTACTCTTGGAAAATTCCTTCTGTTTGGCATCATTGTTCCACATGCACGAACACAATTTTGAAACAAAGACTTCAGCAAGTTTACAGAGGTGAAAAAGTTATCAAAGAAAACCGAATACCATTGATTGAAGTACCTGCTACAAAGTTTCATTACAACATTATGTCCCATACCAGTGCCATCTGAAACAGTTTCACGATCCTCTGCATTGTCTTTACCTGTATAAACATCAAAATCGAGTGTGTAGCCTGTGTCTGATTCTGCAACTATCCATAATTTGAAACCCCACTTGGTTGGTTTATTTTTGATATATTGCCTGAAGCCAAAGCGGCCCTTGTTTCTGACCATCCGCTCATCTACTGATAAATTACATTTTGGTTGATAAAGTTCATTACACTTCGCCTTTATATAGTTGTACAAATACCTAACCTTGTACAATTTATCCTCATGATTTTGTTCATTTTGATAAGACGAAACACGCAAAAATGACAATATTGCCTTAAATCTGTTTCTGCTCATAAAACTACGGGCCCACAATCCATGGTAAAGAGATGAAGTTGACCAGTATTTGTCTGCTGAAGGCACTACTATTATTGACATGTACATGAGCAGTGCTATGAACTTGTACATCTCATCTGGTGTAATCAATGTCCATGATTGATCACATGCATAAACACTACCCAGTGTCATTGTGGCCCTAGCATGGTCATTAGTGAACTGGCACAACTGACCTATGAGCTCAGCAGTGAAGAACAACTTGAAGATGCTGCCAGCTGTAGAGAATAGACGGACATCATCTCTGGTGCGTACTCCGGGGATGTGGACACCAGGCACTCGGGAAGGCTTGAAACCTTGTGGCGGATTGGGGTGGCTGTCTGTATCATCATATGATGTTGTCCTGGTACAAAGAAAAACATAAATTAAATTTGCATGCTTTTATATGTGATGTTTGTACTTAAATAAAAAAAAGATGTATATTTATATATAGAATAGTACAAATAACATACACTGGATTGTTCAAGAGGTCTACATAGGCCCTGATTTTGATAAATGCATAATCCAGGCAGTAGATATTATACATTTGCAAAAAATTAACTGCTTGGCAAATTGTAAGTTTGTTGGTCTTAAATAATGAGATGTACTTACAACATAATTCCTGGCAAGCAACTTCTTTTTTTTTCTTCATTAAAAAAAAAATGTACTGGTACCTTAAGTATTTACGCACTCTTAGCGGTGACAAAATATAAGAATACAGGTATGCATTTCTATTCTAAAGTAAATCACTGTCTATTAGTCCACAGATGTTTGGCTATTACTGTTATTTCCTTTGTTTTCATAAATTAATACATAATGTCATCCTGTTCCACATATGGTTTATCATCCTTGTCCTGTTGGAACTTGTTGTCTTCTGGTCATCCAAGCCAAAAATCTTGAAGTTTGTTGCTGCTTGTGAAGAATTTGCTTTATCCCAAAAGAAAGTGTGCCAAAGTAACTGTGTTTATAATTAAGCACAATACAATGGCATCCTTATTTGGGCATCAGCCTTCATAATTCTTCTTTGTAGTACATGTAGGTGACTCCAGAAATGCAAAACAGAAGAAAAGAAACGAATAATTAAGCTCAACAGTCAGGGTATGCAAGATTCAGTGAGAACAGTACACAAGTAACAATGGAAATGTGCCAAGTAAAATATTGTTGGCTGTATAATGTAACAAGCTGTCATAGTTTGTAGGCCTAATAACATTTCAATTTGCAAATTATAATATCTGCTTATTCAATATAAACAATATATGGTGAGTGTATGTGGTACATGTGCCGGTATGTATTGTATAAAGCTATTAGCTTGATACTGGTAATTATATATGCTTGCATGCATGAAGACTTTATCTTTTTTTTTGGCATAATTTACCCAAAATTATGAAGTTATTACAATTTATTTAGAATAGGCCTGCAAACCATAGGTAATATTTATGTCAAAAATGCTACTAAAATGTGCAAGCAAGAATGTGTGGCAGAAAGCAACATCCAAAGACCAATCAACTCAGACTATAATACTTATAAATAAACTGCTCTCTTATATTTCCATTGGAATTTACATGTAAACAAATGAAATATTATGTAGTAACTTGTCACCAAATTTAATGTTTACCCATGAAAACGTCATAACTACCTGTAATTACCTTAACCAAACATTTAAAATACTAGAACTTACGTACAATTCTCAGAAATGAAGAAACAGTATCTGTACTGATGTACATAAAAGATGCCCACCAACGAAAACTGATTTGGCACGATTAGGCCTAGGCTACTGCCTTGTGTAATGTGTACTGGGGTCCTTTTTTGGTAACAGCTCTTACTGGATTTTATGTAAAATATACAATAAAAGCAGTCTTGCGATAAGAGAGTAGCAAAATCCTAATAAAACCGTATGTTTGGTGACAGTTTGCTCATGAAACGCAACAAAATTACTGTTTGATACGTGAATGAAGGCCTCGTGTCGGATAGCACGTGGGCGATAAAACAGTACCTTGCGTCGTTTCTTGAACTCGCGGGTGACCCATCATCCACATCTTCACTCGAAGAGCTGTCATTCTCGTCCTCTGTGGGTGCAGACATATCAGATGCAACTGACACATTATCATCTGACGATTCTGAGTCAGAGGAGTCGTATCCCCCAGACAAAAGACGAAAATCTAGCTTCTTGCCACGGGTCACTCTGGTTGCCATGTCGGTCGGTTGCGAAGGGGACGCCTTTCCCCGTTGCACCGGAAGTTTTGAAATTTCAATTTTTATTTAGCAATGAAATACGGGACAAAGTGCAGAATTTTTGGTCTTTATAAACAAATATTTGATATAAAATTGTGTGTTCAGCTATTTTAACCACAAAAATATTGTTTATAAGGGTCAAAATAGGGTCATGACGTCATCGTTAATATATTAACGATTTCCATTGATGCGGTCGGTAAAGAGTTAACCAGTAACATGTGTTGATATTCTCAGTATAGGGACATTAAACATGACATATGGAATGTTATAAGTGCAATTGCCGTCCCAATATTATGTTAAAAAATTTTGAAGAAAATGTGTTCATTTGATGTGTCAATTGTAGAATTATGCAATAATAACCAAAAATACAGAACAGGTTTTTTGGGGGGGTGGGGGTGGGGTGGGATGGGGTTTGGTTTTGTTTTGTTTTTGTTTTTGTTTTTGTTTTTGTTTTTGTTTTTGGTTTTTGTTTTTGGTTTTGTTTTTTTTGTTGTTGGTTTTTGGGGGGTTGGGTTTTTTTTGTTTGTTCTTTGTTTTTGTTTTTTGTTTTCCCATCTGTTAAGTTATCCAGCTCAATTAGACATGTTGCATCTTCTCTCCAGAAAGTAATTTCACATTGATCTGTGTGCGTGCAATCACATAAAGAAATGCCACGGCCAATAAAATAGTGTACACATTTTTCACAAACTTTGTTGGCCCTGAGATTAAGCAGAGATCAGGAGCACTGAGATCCCTGATCTCAGGAAGAAGGAAGCACGCACTGTGTGCTCTGTGTTTCAACATATGTGCACAAAAACGGCATTGAAGTTGACACCTGAATGTAGCCCATGATTATCAGTCTGTGCACTTTGTTCTAGAGCTCACTTGTCCAGAGCATCAGTACCTGTATGTAGCCCAGGACCATCACAGTCTGTGGACTTTGTTTTAGTTTTAATGAAGGTAATATATTTAAGATGTTCATACCTGAATGTAGCCCAGCTGCAGGACTAGGACAGTCTGTGGACTGTTTTACAGAAGGTAGTATACTTAAGATGTTAACACCTGAATTAAGCCCAGCTGCAGGACTATGACAGTCTGTGGACTGTTTTACAGAAGGTAGTATACTTAAGATGTTAATACCTGAGTGTAGCCCAGCCACAGTACCATCACAGTCTGCTGACAGGTGGGGCCATGAAGGAAAGCAGGGGTGGATATGCACTGACAATAGTCCCCATCTTGTAAGACACACTGTCAAGAGTTTGCCCCATCTACAAAGGCCACTAGTCCATACTACAAGTGTGGTACATATATTTCATTTTACTTTCCCCTTGAGAGAGGTCACCCCTCTTATGAGGCCACTTTTATGATGCACTTGGGTGAGTTGATGGGGAGGAGGGATGACTGTATTGGAGAAATTGAGATTTAGTTGTGTTCAAAGGGCTTTAAGCTTCCTTGACATTTACAGCATTGAAAATGAGAACAAACTTCTAAAGTGCATTTTCTGGAAAAGACAGAAGCGTATTACATCAGCAACCTTCCACCGGCACCCCATCCCCACCCCATCCCCACCCCATCCCCGCCCCATCCATTGGTATACACACTATCATTATAGAACTATTACTCTTTCCTGGTTATAGTAAGACAGCACAAACAGCTTTTCTCCATGGGGTTGGCTGCATTGTGCCGAACCTAGGTGAAAGAAAACTGTTGGCTTGTGGTATATACCATGATAGGTCATGTACAATTCTCACCAAAATTGTTTTTACTTGAAATGTAAGTAAGAACATCAGAGTAGATGATGAAAAAACATGGGCACTATTAGGCAATTTGAGCAGGAAAGGATAAAGTCATGAGACCAGACTGGGAAGACAGTTATATTGATACGAATCACTGTGGCCATTGTTTTGACTCAGAGCTGAGAACATCATTATTATATACACCAGAAAACTTTGAGGCAGAAGTCTTCATATGGTACTGTAGTAGGTACAAGACCAGAGGCAGGGTGAGGATGGGTGAGGTTGAAGGTTACATAGTAGAAGCCAGTGTAACTCATTGCTGGTCATGATTCATAAGTGTGGAGGTTGCATGGTAGAAGCCAGTGTAACTCATTGCTGGTCATGAATCATAAGTGTGGAGGTTGCATGGTAGAAGCCAGTGTAACTCATTGCCTGTCATGAATCATAAGTGTGGAGGTTGCATGGTAGAAGCCAGTGTAACTCATTGCCTGTCATGATGGGTGAGTGTGGAGGTTACATGGGAGAAGCCAGTGTAACTCATTTCATGTCATGATGAGTGAGTGTGGAGGTTACATGGTAGAAGCCAGTGTAACTCATTGCATGTCATGAATCATGAGTGTGGAGGTTACATGGGAGAAGCCAGTGTAACTCATTGCATGTCATGATGGGTGAGTGTGAAGGTTACATAGTAGAAGCCAGTGTAACTCATTGCTTGTCATGAATCATGAGTGTGGAGGTTACATGGTAGAAGCCAGTATAACTCATTGCCTGTCATGATGGGTGAGTGTGGAGGTTACATGGGAGAAGCCAGTGTAAATCATTTCATGTCATGATGAGTGAGTGTGGAGGTTACATGGGAGAAGCCAGTGTAACTCATTGCCTGTAATGATGAGTGAGTGTGGAGGTTACACAGTAGAAGCAGTGTAACTCCTTGCCTGTAATGATGAGTGAGTGTTGAGGTTGCACAGTAGAAGCCAGTGTAACTCCTTGCCTGTCATGATGAGTGAGTGTGGAGGTTACACCTCAGAAGCCAGTGTAACTCCTTGCCTAGCTGTCATAGTTTAAGTGTGAACTACACTGTTTAAATGTGCTGGTTATGGTTACAAGACCAGAGGTGGGATGGTGATGGATGAGTATACCTGGTAGAAGCCAGTGTGAGTCATTGCCTGTCTTACTATTTGTTCCTGTCTGCATTGTGACCAGGCTATAGTAATATGATCTAGTCCTACCTTTACCCATCCTTTTCCCCTTGTCTTGGCATCAGGCTCAGCCTGGTGCCACGTTGTCTTTGTTGCTACAGGTAAAAAGACAGATAGTTTTCACCAATATGAAAGGAGATATGATGTCAAGTTTTTAATGTTTCTGTGTTTGTAGTGGAGACAACCTGCAATGTGTATTCCACTGTGTGTAACAAATTGCTACGATCTACAACAATGTAGCATTCAAAATGGGTTCATTTTTCCGTCAGTGACAGCTATCTGCAAAATCTTCCGATACATATTTTTTTTTCCATGTTTTTTTCATGGGGGATGGATCACTAATGTCAGTTTTGATATTCATCTAGCTTTACAAGTGACACTGCCTCAATCAGATGTCCAGAAATGAGCTAACAAGAAAGTACTGCTTTACATGGGTCTGGGCAGAATGAGCGGCAGTGGCCCGGTCAGATCAGCAGATTGTGTTCAGCTAATTTGGGGATGTTTTGCCAGCAACATGATACGGTAGGAGATGCAGGTATAACTTTGGAAGGTAAAGGAACTGATGAGTATCAGAACTGCAGCAACAAAAGCCAACAAGGACAAGTATTGCCAGTCTGGAATTCACCTACAAATGAAGTGGCATGTGTTACGGTAGTGGATAGCCGCAGGACACCAGGACGCGGTTGAGGTGCGACAACCCCACGTTGATCACGGCCTGGCCAATTGGACAGTCATTGAGCAGATAATACACATAATGGCATGTTTTTGTGCAGGTTTTCTTGCTTTATTACGGGCCATAACTAGCATCTTTGAGCACATTGTTATATCCTTGGGCCCTGTGGAGTGTATTCTGTGCCAAATCACAGGGTGGCAAATCTCAGGTCTTCGCCTATAATAGACTGGCCCCCAAGCCCAAGACAAGCAAATAAAGGAATGTAGCCATCATTAGGACAATTCCTCATTGGGATTATCACTGCCATCTTCTGTCCCTTGTCTGTTAAATCTTACTGTCTTGCTTATAGTGGTCGCTGCTTTTTGTCAGTCGTGACATGGGAAGTTGATTTGAGGGATAACGATCCATACTGGGCTAACTTGCATATGCATTAGCACCATCAAAATGCCATACCATTTAGAAACACAAAAGTGAAGGTACTTTGAAACTAGCTCTATCTCTATCTTATTCTCAGCCAGCAGTTTGTAAGCCATTATACCCCATTATGATGTGCATTTATTTGGTGTTGTTCACTTCAATTTCATCTCAATTGCAGTTTCTGTGATACATTGAGAAGGCATATAATTATCCTCCTTGATATACAGGAGTCTCAATGAAATGCACAGAATGGCAGTACAGGTGTAATCACTTTCACCTGAACTGCAAGCTGAGATACCGAAGGGATTGTAAGATATTTAAACATGTGAAGAGACAGGAGGAACAGGTCAGCTGCCACGCCAAATTTTGAATCAGAATATTCATTTCATAGAGAAACACATTATTTGGTAAAAATCACAAATAAATGTTTTTCACCAGCATGGAAAATCCTTTTTCATGCACAGATTTAAGGGGGTGCAGTTTATTGTAGACTGATTGTAGACTGTCATCATTTAAATTTAGCTGTACTTAAAAGTCTTTAGGGTTGGGCCCAGAGATTAAGATGGCTGTGATTTATTATCTTCATGCCATCTTATATTTCTACTGTGGCTTGTTAAAGTGATACTCACTGGTCATTTGATACTATCCTGACCCCACCAGCATTTAATTCTACATTTCTTTTATCTTGTCTGAAATTCAAAATGGGCCTTGAAATGGCCAAGACTGCACAATTTATGTCCTGAAGAGGCAAAATTTCCAGGGGGTGGGGATGGGGGCAAGCCCCCTGCCCCTGCCCATTATTGGATTGTAATTACCACAGTAGACTTCCTTTAATGAGTCTCCTTTCATTACACGCCACCCTTGTTAAAGACCACCATTGTTGAATACCGCCCTTGTTAAAGACCAGCATTGTTGTGTAGAAATTGTATAGGTTCCTTTGTACAAGCGACTTTCTGAACAGAAGGCCAAAACTCTCATAGTAAGATCACTTTTGGGCTGCTGTTAGGTTAATGGACAATATCTCTTGCATTGAGGCCACTTTTTTGCCCGCATGTATGTTAATTGACAGTTCTTTTCACTTGTTTGCAATAAGCCCAGTTTTTGCCCGCATGTTTGTTAATTGACAATTCTATACATTGGTTTGTAAGGAGGCCACTTTTTGGCTACATTTGGGTTAATGGACAGCTCTTTAGCTTTGGTTTGTTATCAAACCAGTTTTTTTGGTACATTCGATGGAGATCTCTTCAATTGGTTTATAATAAAGCCACTTTTTGCCTTCAGTAAAGCAAGTGGACAACTCTTTATTTGGTTTGTAATCACTTTTTGGCACATTTAGGTCAATGGACAGATGTTTATATAGGATTGTGATCAGGCCACCTTTGGGCTACCTTTAGGTTAATTGAGAACTCTTTTACATTGATTAGTTCTAAATAACCAATCATTGCATGGAACTAACTATTCAGAGGCTTGTAATGAGAGCCAAGAGTTACCAGGAACTGGGTGGAGAAGAGATTTCAGAAAGTGTTTAAAGTTGCACAAACTATGGATCTAGACCTGTCTGAAGTCCCAAGAGTTATAGGTCTGAACGAACTTGCAAGAGTTGTAGCTCTGAACAAACGTCCAGGATTTGTAGTTGCACAAAGTGTTAAAAGTTTCACAAACTGGTCATGTAGGTTGTACTAAATGCCAACATCTCTTCTAACTTCCAAGAGCTGTGGGTCTGTACGAAGTGCCAGCAGTTCTAGGCTTGTACTAAGTGGCTGGAGTTGTACGCGTATACTAAGTGGCCAAAGTTGTTAGTGCAAACAGTTGCAATCTTTTACTAAATGCTAAGATTTTTAGGGAACAGTAAATGTGTCATGTTCACTGAGCACAGATAGTTAGTGGGAACATATTCATTGGCGTATCAATTTTCCTCTTTTCATTTAACTCTTGGTATTTCAACATTGAATCTGCATAAAATATAGTTAATTAACCTTGCAAGTAACAGTACACCTGGAATATACTACATTCCTCAAAGTTTGTGTATATACTGGCCACAGTTCCATTGCAATAACGGTTTGGGAAACATTCTGAACACCAGACTACCTCATCAGCAAGTTTGGGTTTTGAATCTGAGAATGCCTGACATTTTTATATTGTATGCTAGTAGGCTACAAGAAAGGATGGAACAGGTACTGGTATCATGATAATTATCTTATTCTGTATGAACACAGGTGATTATCATCTGTATCAATACATTTCTTTGGGTGTATATTGTGCATTATATTTCTAGGCTCAGCAAGCCTTGCCCAATGCGTGATATACCCCCTCCGTACCTCAAAAAACCTTGGTAGAATGAAATAAAATTATTTGGCATGCCCTCTATATTTTATTTTATTCTACCTTGGTTCTGGGATCAGTATCCTGAATAAAACAAACACTAAGAAACAGCATGTGAGAAACAAAATTTAATCAAATGTTCAAAGAAGTTAACTGACCTGCATTTAAATTAAATCAAATGTTCTAAGAAGTTAACTGACCTGCATTTCCATTTTCATCTGTCAAACAAGGAAATCACAAATGTTCACAAAAGAAAACAGAAATACAATCAAGGTACAAATTGAAAATGTAAAGTCAAAATGTTTTCGAAGGTAAGTCGCATGAAGTTACCCCCCCCCCCCCGAAAAAAGTCAACACAAGAATTATTTGTCCTCATTATTTGGAAAGTTACCTTTCATTCCAACATCTTCACACATATCCGATTTAATTGTGCAAAGTGTGTTATGGCCTACAGGATTTGTGCTGAACCATATACATGTATTATCTTTCTGATTTCTGACTGGGGACAAATAAAATGCATTGTCCCGACCATCTTCGGGGCAAACAGACAAATATATTTCTGATATAGCTGAACGTGACAGCATTTTGTGCAGCTAGTATTCTCATGATATGTCACTTCCTCGCACTGAATTCTTCGTCTTTTTAACCCTCCTTGGTTGCATTTGAAAACATTTTTGATGTATTTCAAGTATTTTTTGCCGTCACTGCCAGCATGCAACGATATCTTGGTCAACTGTCTATGTTCTACCCCACTTAAAAGTGTAAAATTTTTCCCTTTGAGAAAAATAATGCTACAAAGCAATACTCTTCCATTGAAATCACCAAGAAACTTGCACTTCCACAGCATATCTTCAAGTGCAGGCATGAAAATGTCAGCTTTTTTTATTGTCAATGCCAATGTGGTTAGCGCTTATATGTTTCACTTCAGAGTTCAATACGTTGCGGAAATGTTCAAAGTCGGCGAGTGCATGGTTTCCAAATTGCCTGTTTTTCATATCTACAATATGAATAAATACCCATAATGAGGCTCGAAAGTGTTCTTGAAGGGGAGCATGTGGTATTTTGTTTGAGAACTTCACACACGAATTAGGGCTACCACTGTTTTAAGACCTGGTTATCCATGTGTTCCAAAGCCTGTTCAATCTATTCCTCAACAAGTCGATTGTTGTTGTGGGCCACAGCTCACTTTTTAAAGGTACGTACAGCCCAGTCATTCCTCCCTCTCTGACTGGAAGGCACTCCCTCCCTGGCTTTTTGTTCTAGGTCTGCTTTATTAAAAGACTTACGAACCGGTCGGACTCAAGTTGGGCACTGTTGTCTGGACGTTCCGATTTGTCGGAGTTGTCTGGCAGTTTCACCTGCAAAAAGAAATGCACTGGTTTACAAATAAATGGACCTTATACATGTCACAAAATTGGGACTACATAGTATTAACCAAATAACTTTAAATTAACACTCATATATAGAAAGCTATAGCATTTTCCTGCTGGTATGCATAACATAGTATTTTTGAAAAAAGGCATGAAACCTGTGACATCCGAATCTGAATATAACAAAATATTTACTGAATTTCTGGATATCCCTGAATAATGGCTAAATAAATGGAACCTGCTTCAAAGTAGCATTGAACTGAGCACCTAGGCCTACTGTAAAATAACTTTTAATTTTTAAGCTAAATTTCTTTAATGAACAAAAAATACTTCTGAGCTATGCTGTGTTTCATTTGTTTTCAGGCCATTAACCTGTGGAAAATGATACATATTATATGTCTATCCCTTGGAGTGAATCAAGACTAGACTGTGACATCCGAATCTGAATATAACAAAATATTTACTGAATTTCTGGATATCCCTGAATAATGGCTAAATAAATGGAACCTGCTTCAAAGTAGCATTGAACTGAGCACCTAGGCCTACTGTAAAATAACTTTTAATTTTTAAGCTAAATTTCTTTAATGAACAAAAAATACTTCTGAGCTATGCTGTGTTTCATTTGTTTTCAGGCCATTAACCTGTGGAAAATGATACATATTATATGTCTATCCCTTGGAGTGAATCAAGACTAGACTGGGTTTCTTGTACATCGTGTATCACGTTAACCAGGTATTTTCCCTGTTGAGTAGCTTCACACGATTTATCGTCTGAAATGTCACTGTACACAGCAAGATCCATTTCTGCGTGTTCATTTTATGAAGACTGAGATGGCAAATGGGCACCAAACTTGTCAGGCAACTATTTTCTCCAATTTCTCTCACAAAAATTTCATGTGCCAAGTTTACAAAAGACAGCACCACTTTCAGTATGCATGGTCAGACTGTAAAAATTGCCCAGTAACGAGCATACAAACAACAATAAAACCGTAGCCTTGGACAATGACAATAATGAGCCGGAGTAACAGGGTCACATTTCAAAATTGTGATCATATACAATATGTTAAACACCGTATGGAAGTCTCATGAATATTGTGACAACCTCTTCACCTTCGCATTAGAGGGTTATCACGATACTCACTCTACATCCATACGGTATCTCCCACATATAGCTCAGTTGTGACCACATTCAGTGTAAATGATCTCCAACAAAAACGTGTGCCAAATAATATAATCCAGAAAAAAAAAAAAAAAAGCGTTAGATAAAAGCATCCACCCTTTTACTGCTGTGTACTATATATATGGTGAAGCCAGCTGGTTTTAAACCAGGGGCTGTGTTCGTAAAAAACAATATACCTGGGCATTTAAGAGACATTGCAGATACAGCAGGCACAGGTATGTGATGATACAGGCAGCAATACTTGAAAGCAAATTACATCACAGGTGAAAGTGACATAGATAGACTCTGTAGGATCTGGGTTATATAGTACCAAATGTGAGGTGGAAATGATGGTGAAATTTTACAGCTAAAGTGGTTCAAAAAATATCTAGATTTCTGGGATGTATATCTCTACTGCCTCAAATATGATTGTATTATCTTTAAAACTATACTGAATTTTTCTGAGTTCAGGATATTTTGATGAAAACCAGCCAGGTTTGTATGACGTGTAAGTTTGTGAAGCCAACATGTTGCAGGGAACTATATGCATATGGATGTGTTTAATGCATCCCATACTGCATATAGACGTGTTTAATGCGTCCCATACAGCTTATCAGTTTCGTAACAGCAGCTTGGACAGCTCTTGTGTGCATCAAATTGAACAAACAATAAAAAGAGTATCGTTTTTATATTTTTCAAAAATATCTCATGCAAACGAACTAATCTTTCAGTTGGCAAATTTATCATGAGTGTTGATGGGCGAACAATAGATCAGCAGACCTATATTGGTGAAGAGCATGGGGGGGGGGGGGAGCAAAACATTCTCTCTGTACAAATGTAACTATTTTATGAACTTGCATTTTCCAATTGTCTGGAAGTACATTTCACAATGTTTATATTATTTTCTCTATGTATGATCTGTGCCAATTTAAATTTTGATATTGTTCTATAATTTTGCTTTGCCAGAGCTGAGAATTATCATGTGGGAATGGGGCCCTCCGAGGATGTAGTCTATTGCATTCCAGGGTGTACCCAATAAATCTTCCCTCTACACCCAGGGGTACCCTGAAAAACCTCTCTCCACACTCAGGGTGTACCTAGTAAAGCTTTTCTCTACACTCAGGGCATAACGAGTAAAGATTTCCTCTACACCTGGGAGGTGGGTGGGTGGGTGGGTGGGGGGAGTTTACCCAGTAAAGCTTCTCACTACACCCAGGGTGTACCCAGTAAAGCTTTTCTCTACACCCAAGGTGTACCCAGTAAAGCTTTTCTCTACACCCAAGGTGTACCCAGTAAAGCTTTTCTCACACCCAGGGTGTACTCAGTAAAACTTTCCTGTACACCAAGGATCTACCCAGTAAAAGTTTCCTCTAGACCCAGGGTGTACCAAGTAAAGCTCATCTCTACTCCCAGGGTGTACCAAGTAAAGCACTTCTCTACTCTCAGGGTGTACCAAGTAAGGCTCCTTTACACCCAGGATGTACAGAGTAAAGCACTTCTCTGCTCTCAGGGTGTACCAAGTAAGGCTCCTTTACACCCAGGATGTACAGAGTAAAGCACTTCTCTGCTCTCAGGGTGTACCAAGTAAGGCTCCTTTACACCCAGGATGTACAGAGTAAAGCACTTCTCTACTCTCAGGGTGTACCGAGTAAAGGTTTTGTCTGCACCAATGGTGTACCCAGTAAAGCTTTTCTGTACACCCAGGGTGTACCCAATAAAGCTTTTCTGTACACCCAGGGTGTACCCAGTAAAGCTTTTCTCTACACTCAGGGTGTACCCAGTAAAGCTTCTCTCTACACTCAGGGTGTACCCAGTTTTCTCTACACCAATGGTGTACCCAGTAAAGCTTTTCTCTACTACAGGTGTACCAAGTAAAGCTGTTGACTGATAACCTATGTCACTGTCAGTGCTGTGCATGTTTTAACTTCTTAGCTCCACAGTTTGATAACTAAGGAAGGAAGATGTTTTCAAAGTGAATCTGAAGCGATTTTCACTTGCTGATGGAGGTCACACTTTGATAGTCAATGTGAAATAGGGCGCTTTTGTATGTATGTGTTATGGTCCCTCGCAGATCTTTACTGCAATAAAGTATTTATATATAAAATTTAAATCAAAATGTAAAAATGGCATAAAATATAAACACTTTGGCTTTCAGTCCATTTTCCGTGCACAGTGTATATACTTTGCATTTGTTTTATAACTTCATGTACCTTTTCACATGAAAAAATAAACAATGGCATGTTTTCCATCCTACCTCACCCTCTGGCTCTTTGTGCTGCCAAGCATTATCAGACTGGTTGGGTGGGGTGGGGTGGGGTGAGGGGAGGGGGGGGGGGAGAGATATGCTCTCACCAGTGTGTGAAGAAAGCAAAGATGACTTGGTACACAACCAAATTGTTGAACACATGAACATTTATGTGTTTTACACAGATAGTGTGTACTGTTACCACAAGCTGTTCACCCACAATGTCGGTGGAAAGCTCTGGTGAACAAGGCAGGATGAGGCTGGAGATATGCATCAACAGTTGTCAATAAGCAAAGACTTTATTAAATTTGCTACTGGCCAATCACATATTGATATTGGTTTATCAGCAGTAGCACAATGCTGTGTCAGCGTGCACGAACGTCAGGTGCTTACAAACACCTCTGCAGCAGGTCTTCCCTATCTCTGGCATCTGTTGCCGGCATTAGATCAAACACCTTCTGTATGCACCCCATGTCGAAAGACCCAGTTTAAAGTTGACAAGGACTATGAATAGAATGAAGCAAAAGCTGTACTTGAAGTTTAATCTGTGTCTGTGTCAACATGGTATGGTTTAGTCGTGTACAGACGGGACAATGCCAGCTGCTGTGTGATGGCTGTGAACACTCGTCATCTTTCTGTCAATACTTGCACATTGACAAGAAGTCAAAAATATAATGTCTTGCTAATAGAGCCACTCAGTTTATAAATAGCCAGTACATGGATAAGTGAATTCACGTGTTTGTATGACAAACAAATGTTAAGATTAATTGGAATTCAGCATTTCAAAAGGTATCTTGAATTCTCTTGTTAGCAGACGAATGGCTGTGTTTTATTGAAGTCTGTCGCTGTGTGGTTTCCCATGGCAGAGCCTGTCAGCTTTAATGGCAGTTCATAAGGTTAGTTTTCTAAAGGACATTGCAGCTGTCACCAGATGAAAACAAATTTGAATGTTTTATTACAGCAGACTGATATTAATGGACAATTATAAATTGGATAAATTAAATAGCAAAAAGAATAAACAGTACGATAATGTTATGTGAAAATTTCATGCTTTCTGGAATAGCACAAGACAGGACTGTAATAAAGGACGCACATAGAGAACATATATACAAGTCTTCCATTGCACCCCATTGTCAGGAAAAATTACTCTTAGAGCAGAATGTCAGGGTAAAAAGTATCTTTGTGATCGTAGAAGGGAATCTGGTTGGCTGTCTGCATGTACATTTCGGCTGGGCCAGCAATTTGAAGACAACCCCAGTGTTATGATCCATGTACCTGTACATAATAGTCATTTTTCCTTATGTTCGGGGTTAAAACTTAGACGACAAATTTGTTGGCTGTCAAAAAATGTGTGGTTTATTTCGGTTATTCTTTAAGAGCATGATGTGAATGAGAATTACTGACAATCACAACTTTTACTTGTTCTTGTTTTTCAAGGACTTCAAATAATTTAGTAAGAAAGACACTGCACATTTTGTCATTTTTTTTAATAGATTATGAATTATATGATAAGAACATAAAAAGTCAATTTGTTCTTTCAAAACAAATGTAAAATATGAAAATTGGACACAACACACTGGTGTTACCCAAACCGTGGCGTACATTACTAACAAAAAACCATCGTGATCAATATCTGACTGGCATGTATAGGGGCATGGCTGGAAATTGCTTGTATATCACAATTAGGTCCATAGTCTTCATGTAACATGAAGAAACCTACAGTTTTTATCACATAAATAATGTTATGTAAATGTCCTTTCATATTTTTCTGGCTTATGGGCATCATTGCCAGCACCACACTTCCAGCAAATGCCGGATGGTGCAATTGTTCACACGATACAGAACAACTTTACTGATGCACTTTGCCACATGTTTATAACTGGTAGTGTAGAAACAAAAACTAATTTAGAGAGATTAGATAAAAAATAATGCCATGGCTTACAGAAAGTGACTTCATTTGAAGACGGTTAGACACCAAAGTCATCTTGGGTAACTGCTACTTATGAAAGTTCACAGAATGAAAAACATTAATGGACGGATGTAAAAAGTATATATTTTTGGAATGGCCATGACATGAAGATTCAAAATTTAACTATAATTTCAACTTTATCATCTGATTGCAAAATAAACATTGAGCTTTGTGGCAAATGTGAATGCCTTGGTCTGCAGTTTTACCAATGTTCCTGTAACAAGCAGAGGGTATACAGACAGAGGGCAAGCTGTTTATTTATTTGTGTGTTTGTTTGTTTGTTTGTTTGTTTGTTTGTTTGTTTGTTTGTTTGTTTATTTAGATGGATGGAAGGAAGAAAGGCAAAGAAAGAAAGCATATCGTTTTTGTTTGTTTTGAGTTAAAATGAGGGTACCAGATAACATTTGTAGTGCATATTCAGCCAGCCTTGGGCATCATTAGAGAAGCTATAACATAAGCCAGGATGGAAACCACACCTTAACATTCAAGAGTCAGCACACACAAAAAGAAGTGGACATACCACGTGGTATAAAAAACTTTGCAGCCCACTTTTATACAAGTTGTGCAAATTTCAATAAATTGACAAAGTTTTGTGTCTGGGTCTCCAGCTGCACTTTTGCCAAAATTCTGCCTAAGATGATCCTGTAAAGATACATGATTATATGTTCATGAAAGCAAAAATTTCATATTCAGCTGGATATGTATGATTATAAGGTGATCTTTGCTGGCTGACATTGATCCATTTATCTCCTGGACAATTTATAAAATATTATTGCATCCCCATTTATGGACCACCTGCTTTATATGGCCACTTTTTTAGATGTGCTGTGGGGGAGGGGGGGGTCACTCAAGGCAGATACCAATATATACCCAAGCAGGGGGCATCCAGTCTGTCAGTGACAACTGTTTGAGTGTTAAATTCTTAGGAACTATTGAGATGGTTAGAAAGGATGTGGAACACAGATCCTTTGAATCATCATAGTACCTTTCCTGTTTGGGCAGGCTGTCAATTTTTGTATTTTAGTCTGTACAGAAGCTATCCACTAGGTGGCACTACTGTCATTTCATGATTAAATTCAGTTTTCTGTGAAATGTTGGGCTAGATGCACTGTACACTTTGTGATGATTTACATTTGGTATCTCCACCTGAAAGGTACAATCGGTTTAGCTTCTTCATTATTATTATCATCATCATCATCATCATCATCATCATCATCATCATCATCATCATCATCATCATCATCATCATCATCATCATCATCATTATTATTATCATCTTCTTTCTTTGGCTTCGGGTGAAAAATCTTAAAAGATTTCTTCTGAAATTGCCCAACAAAGTGCTCTGAATGATACAGAGCCCCAAGTGAAACTTGCTCACATTGATCAAATTTTAAAGGTCAAGGGATCACATTTGTGAATTATACCATTCACTTGACAAATTGGTAATTGTTTAGACTTGGACATAGATAGGTCACATACTGATGGTCTCCTCTAATTGCCAGGTTGAAACTGCACACAGGTAACCTTGATCTGAATGACAAGGTTACAAAGTCAATTTAGTGAATGTAACAGTTTACTTGATGACCCCAAATACTATTTGTGCAAACACTTTGATATTGCCAATGATGATGGTTCTCAATAAGGGTCAGGTTGAGACTTCACATGGGTTATCTTGACCTAAATCCCAAGGTCACATGGTCGTTTAATGAATTTCTCTGTATATTTCATAACTAAAAAACCATTTGAGCTGAAACTTATGATATTGCAGATGAATTTGGTCCCTTATAAGGACTAGATAGGGAGTGGAATTGGATGACCTTGGCTTTATTCTTAAGGTGAAGGAACAACCTTACTAAATTTCTTGCTGGGTAACTCTCGGGTCTATATGAAGTAGGACTTGGATCTTGTACCTGATAGTGGCCTTCTGTAAAGACTAAACTATGATTACGTACAAGTGAACTTGACCTTATTCACAAGGTCATGTCAACTTTACTTAATTTAAATCAGCTGCCTACTTTCTTATTACATATTCTGCAGCAGGAGGGTCAGATGTCTGAGATGATGTTTGATGTTAATAATATTTATACCTCAAATAATCATGTGTGCTACTGGCAATTATCAGTGTGCATGCAAGCTCAGCTGAGCACAGGACTGTTGGAGTGCGCTTGCATTATTTCAGGTTGAATGGAAATTGATATGCATTCAATATGTACTTAAATGTAGTGCATAGACAGATTAAAATACATTTATAAGTCCAAAGTGGCAAGATTGACAATAGTGCATGCAGTGTGCATGATGTTTGAAGCCACAGGAAAGTTAGTATGTGGGGCCAGTACTGCTCCATAGTGGGTCACATCACTAATATTGCTTTATCGCCTGCAATGCCAGACAGATATTATCAGCAATGGACACCAAGAAGAGGTTAAATGTTTATCTTTCCAGGTGCCTGAACACCTTGCTTTGCCAGCCATACAGAGAAGTGATGTTTATTGCCCCCAAGTGGGCCACCGCATTGCAGCATTCCCACCTCTATTCTGTAGAGAGTTCCAATATGCCTGATCTTGTCAGAAATGATTTTCTGTATTAATTCCTGTGTTAGATAATGAAGGTCACACTGGACTGGTTTGAACATCATCTGCTTCCTTTATGTGCCTGTTACTGTCTTTCCCCAAAGTTCAGAACCATGAGTAAGAATTAAGCTGTCATTAGGGAATTCTGCAACTATTAATCACACAATTTTCTGTGTCAATTGCCTTTTTCAAGTAAGAATTAGAATTTGTGAGAAAACATGTAGAATGGTATCAAAGCCCATGTGTGTGAGATTATGAACCTGTAAAATACATGTGTGAAATTGATTTCAGTTGTGCTACGTACAACTGGTTCATTTCACCTGATTTTCTCCCCTATCAATAAAAATCATGACTGGACTGTTTCTTATTTGGCTGAGTGTTCCTGCAATGAGGAAGGACAGCTTGTTGGTCTTCATCGCTTCACACTCAAACTTAAACCTTTTTTGTTGCCAGAAAAACTTGCTGAGTATGGTACAGACAGGTGAGATATCCTGATTGTGATACTTTGCCTGTATGTTGCTGTCTCAGGTTGTGAGCTTATCTTTTGACTGAGCCAGCAAAGGCTATCAGACTGGGTGCTCCAGCATGTACGTGAAGCAACATGGCTGCATCAGTCTTTATTCTCAATTGGGATTTGCTTCCATCATGGCAGTCTGATTGTCACAGGTACACAGGCGCTAGCCACTCTCTGACTCCCTGTCACAGTCAGGCCCTGCATCAACCTGTGGGCCAGTGGATGTGGTTGATAGCCATTGTGTAGTGGCTCCACCTGGTGATAACTGGTTTGTGCAGGACATTCAGCAACAGTAAAATGATGTTTCGTTTTTTTGTTTCCTGCCACCCTTTTTTTTTTTCAAGTTTTAATTTTGTAACCGTGCTGTCACTATGCAAGAAATAGCCCCCCAAAAAACCCTGCTGACATGGTAGAGTTACATCTTTGTTGTTGAATCATAAAGGTCTGTCAACATTGTATTGGCAGATTTGTAGCCTACACAATACTCAAGACTCTGCCTCCCAACAACTGCAGAGTGGCCATGGAGCAGTTGATGGGCATCCAAGATGGCAGGTTTCCCTGTATTAGACAAATGCATCACATTGTGTTGTCATCAAACTGCTCAGGATCACTTCAATCTCACTTGACCTTTACCACTGTGTCAGGGATGGAGCCTGCCGCTGAAATCAATAGCATTTTCATGCAGGCTGTGAAGCAGCGAGCGGTGCACAGCTGTACTCAGCCAGGAACACCAGTGGCCTGCACGACAGTCCTTAGTTGATGAACGCCCCAGGGTGATGATAATAATGATTTGGATTGGCAAATATGATGACTCCTTAAAGCTCTGACAATGATGATATCCTTCAGGAGGATTGACCTGAAGATGTTTGAGGAGGACGATGACGATGACCACAACAACAACAATGGTGATGACAATGAAAATCGGGATAATTGTGGATATGATGATGAGACATTCAAGTTGATGACACTTGACAATAGTTTCGGTCCTGAGCATCAAGATGTGTTATCAAAATGCCACTAAGTGTGGAGATACAATGACAATGATTATGACTGAGGGTTATGACAATGATTATGACTGCGTGACAGGGGTGAGGGTTATGACAATGATTATGACTGCGTGACAGGGGTGAGGGTTATGACAATGATTATGACTGCGTGACAGGGGTGAGGGTTATGACAGTGATTATGACTGCGTGACAGGGGTGAGGGTTATGACAGTGATTATGACTGCGTGACAGGGGTGAGGGTTATGACAATGATTATGACTGCATGACAGGGGTGAGGGTTATGACAATGATTATGACTGCATGACAGGGGTGAGGGTTATGACAATGATTATGACTGCATGACAGGGGTGAGGGTTATGACAGTGATTATGACTGCATGACGGGTGAGGGTTATGACAATGATTATGACTGCATGACAGGGGTGAGGGTTATGACAATGATTATGACTGCATGACAGGGGTGAGAGTTATGACAATGATTATGACTGCGTCACAAGGTTGAGGGTTATGACAATGATTGTGACTGCGTGACAAGAGTGAGGGTTATGAGAGTGATTGTGACTGCGTGTCAAGGTTGAGGGTTATGACAATGATCAGATGACCACACATAAAAAGAGTGAATGTGACAGCATTGATGATTGAATGAAGTTTATTTCCCAGAAATACATATCTGCATTCATACATATGGAGTGGGTTCCAATAAAAGCTCAGTTTATCCAGCTGGAACCCATATAGATACATTCTCTACAGTAATTACTGATGAAACATCAGAATTCAGAGTAAACAGAAACAAAGACGAGACTGGAAATAATAATGATAAAATGTATAGACATCTTGAATGATGAGGATGATAAAGATATGATAATTACTGTATCACCTGGTATTGACAGCGTGATGATAGTAATGCCTTTATGAATTATAACCCAACAACAATGATGGTTGCCAGTGGCGTGCATTGACAAGGTAAGACAGCTCAAAATGGACAGTCCTGCCCTTAACCATCGTGTGTGGCTAGGTGTTTTGTTAATTCCAATTGTAGCACATCCCCAAATGCAAGACTAATTTAACTTTTACATGTGAATCAGAAATTTTGTACATGTCATTAGTTTCCTCGGTCAGATTTTCCCATGTTGAAACTAACCAGATAAGTCGTCTTTATGAAAGTGTTTCAAACTTGAAGGTGATCTGAAATTGTGCTTTTGAAAAGAATTGACATCAGTGAAAGTAAAAGGTTTGTTAAGGAAGTGTCATATGATTCATTGACTGTTAAGTTAGGCTGGTTTAATTGCTAGCTACAACAGATGCAGTAATTGTGTGTCTTAAAATTAACTGCACATTAATGTATACGCACCATGTGTGTTCCCTGAACACACATCTTGTGCTCAAAGAAAGATAAAAAGGCAGGAAAAAAGACTGAGAAAACTACTGCTATTACAGTAATGTCACAGATCAATCTTTTATTAGGTGTGTGTTTTGATGAATAGCTGTGATAAAAGTTTTGTATATTCAGGGTCATGAAACTGTTTCCATGCATACACATTGTCATCTATTTGACCGTGAGTGGGGCACTGTAAAACTGTCATTGTAATGGCAAATAGATCTCCGAGGTTTCCCTCCATTGTCCGCAGAAAGCACATCAGAATGAAAGAAATCTTGGCGGCAGAGCTAAATGCACCTTGGCATAATGTTGTAGTAATTGAGGCCACGGTAGAGACAGGTGTTTCAACACCCTGGTGCCATTGCCCCGCAATATATGAGATTCACTCATAGCCTTCGACCAGCTGTTTGTATCAGGTGGAGACAGTTACCATGGCAACTATTAGTTTTTTTGTAATGGGTTTGGTTTCTGCCCAAATCTTTGGTATGCTGGAGAGACTGGGGCTGTGTGGTGTGTTCAGGAAGGTCAGGGAGGCACACCAGGGGCAGCGACCACCCAGGTGTTCAGTTATTTTCACAGTGCCACAGCGCATCTTCACCAATATCCATGTTGATGGACTTCCGCAGGGACAGGCCTTATGCTGACCACCCCTCATGATTAATTGACTAAACTCCTTATAATTGAGTCCGATCCTTTTCAATTACTGGACTTGGCTTTGACTTAATTTCACCATAGCCTGCCGAAATAAACTCAGGCTCATTAGACCTGTCTGCATTCAATACTGTGCCTTTTAGCTGGGCATTTTTGAGAGCTCCTTAATTTCCTGATTGTATTTCGCGTTGACTCTGGTGATGCCATTTTGAACCGCCATCCATCAAGATCAAGCCGAGCCAAAAGATTTTGATGTAATGACAAAAAGGCAGGAAGACGAAGCTGGGGAAGCCCTTGACGCTGGCCTGCATTACTTTTCCACACAAGTAGGCCGCCACAATCCACAGTGATATGTTTGCTTTTGCACGACTGGCTCCAGCATAGAGGCTTTATTAAAGTTTAATCAATTTTATAGAAATTGGACCTATTAAAGTTGAAATGCGAGATGCCACCACATTAGGAACATTCGCGTCATTTGGCGGAACATGTCATTTGGCCACTGGCCCTCCATGGATCAGTCTATCCCTAGTTATAGCGGCAGTGTAACTCACAAATATTCTCTACATGCAAGTTCTGTAAATTCATTTCATTTCCGCTATGTCGACAAGAAGTCGTTTATTGAGAGATTAATGAAATGGTATGAATGTTTTATTGTGATGGGGAGATCGTAATGAGGAGGTCACACATGGACTCATAATGGTAGCAATCCCGTCCTCATTGGTGGAGTTTGCATTCATCGCATCTCGTGTCGAGCACACTTCCCACTTTGAATGGGAACATGACAGTACTCAAGTCAATTGTGTACAATGGGATTTTGAGCGGAGCACAAGTCAATAGCAATTAGTTGTTAGTGGCAAGATTCAGAAACACATCCAATCGCCAGCCAGGGAAATTATTTTTCCGCTCTGTATTTGATAGAGTCGGTTTAACTGAGGGATAAATCTTGGAGGCTGATCTTAATTGAAATCGAGTAATTGCTCTGGATTCCATTAGATGTTTTTGTTGATTGTTCTGATCAAACTCCACAAAACAATGGAGTTCAATCAGAAATGCTATGCCATATGAGGGTGAAGCAAGCCAGACTGCCCCTCATCTCCAGGAAGTCGATTGTATCCCATTCTAGCAAAATAAAAGGTTGTGGGGATGTTTTCTGGTCAGGGAAGTGGCTTATGCTGGAGTGTGGTGTTGCCACCCACCTTTTAATAGAAGGAAGGAGAGTTAGCGGGAAGTGATTAGTGGCATGGCCTACAGGGGCCCGTTGCATGGCCACACAGTACCTTGATCATGGTGGCTGTCTGAACACTGCCATAATTATCGTAATCGTATATCTGACACAGGATCTTAATTAGGTGCACAGTGGCTGTGCCTCCTTGCATGCACGCTCCCATATTTTACCTACCAACAAAATGCTTGCCATTTTATACCACACCTCGAGTCTGGCCAGTTTGCCCATCAGTTACAGATTACAGTCATTTGGCAGTGATCATGTAGCAGCACATCTGTGTTGTGTCCTTTTGGAGCAGTGGCTAAAGGCTTCACCAACAGCTTCCTCAATCAAGCTTTGCCTGAAACCAGCCCTGATGAAAACACGCAACAGTCAGAGCAGCAAAACAGACCTTGTCTGCATCTGTCAAGAAACTATATAGTTCCAGCAGTCACCACCAGGGGCAGTCTGCTGAAAAGTGTAAGTACATGGGGAGATTTATAGGAGTCCTAAAAGTCAGTTTCAAACGCATCAATATAATATGCTTTGACAAGAAACAAAGAGAATTTTTGCTGTCATGATTAAAAATATATATTTCAGCCTCCCCCCCCCTCCAAAAAAAAGAGATACAGTAAAACCTGTTTTGAGAGACCACCACTCCTAGGACAGGCCAAAAAGTGGTCATATGAGGCAGGTGGTCTCTCAATAGAGGTGAAATAACATGGACAGGATGGCAAAAGGGAGGTGGTAAAGATGATCTGAAAAGGCAGGTGGTCTTCCTCACAGTGGTCTCTCAAAACAGGTTTCACTGTAACTGTTTTTCTCGATTTATCAGAATTCTTTCCCAAAGAGGGACAAGGTTACAGACCACAGTTGTGATTGACTGGCTGCGCATCCCAATGGAGATAGTCCGTAATTGAGAAAATACTGTGTTTTCAGCATGCTGTAGCTTCTGTTTAAATAAAGTTGGCTAAGTCAGGTTTGCTGCATCACAGAGTTGCTTCATTGGTGGTCATATAGATGCACTGTCTTCCAGGCCAGGTGGGAACTTTATGGTGGGAAAGGACAATGATGTGACCCTGGCAAGAGCACAGTTCATACACCTGTATAAAGCTGACATCCAGGTGTTGTTTCGTTTTTCATTATCACAAATTAATGAGCTGGGAATTATATGACAAAAATCTATCCATGTTTTTCTGACATTTTTATCTGTTAAATGCCGTTCACGGAATTTTAAAATACATGTACCAAAATGCTGATTTTTAGACTCAAAAAATGCTAATATGAAAAATAGAAGGATTTATAACTGTTGTCTGTGGCCTATTAGGGCTAACTCTGTATGTATTGGGACTCACATGGTCATGTTGTTATTCTATTATCGTCCATCAAGCAAGTTAAAAATGGCAAGTCAGCACTTTTTGACAGAGCTGCCTGGACAATTTTGAGTGATCCTAACAACTTTCACATGGATGGAGCATGCAAGATATGGTCCTGGGACTGTAGATCACAAGGCAAATGGTTTGGGCTATGGTATTGTGTACCTCAGGCCAGCTTATGAAAGGAGAAAAAAGTTTTACACCCACAGATTGGCTGTGAATATCAAGTTTAACAGTCTCAATATTCCAAAAATTCATGAAGTGTCACATTTATGTCACAAATCATTGTGCATAGACATGTTACACCTATCGGTGGAACCACACTGCATAAATAATAACTGGATTTCTTCAAGACATTTAACAAGTGCACAGGCCATGCCTCCTTTGCTGACTGCTTGGTAGATAGATAGCTTCCACAGCCCTTTGTATTTAGGGTTGCCTCACAGGTACCACACAGGTAATCATATGCGTGTATGAGAAATTAACAATGCTAATATGATATGAATAAGTTATGCTAATCCCATTAATATGAAACTTTGTAACCCTCTGTTTCAAACTTTTAATTTTGTGGCATTGTCATTGTTGGCCTATAGCCTCCATTCATATGCAGAGCTGTTTATACAAAATCATGTCAAAGTGACTTTGGGCATACCAGAAAAAATGTGCATTGTCTGCCAGTAGAGCTGTACAAATCTTAGGTAAAATGTAAATTTCTTTGGTTTTTGGGGGTTTGTTTTTGTTTCCCCCCCCCCTTCCCCCCTTCCCCCCCCCTTTATTTTTCTTTTCTTTTCTTTTTTTTTTTCAGACAAAAGCTTGTCATATATGTGTGTCATTTGATTGGGGTAAATCATTTAAAACCAGGCATGCTGACTTTGTTGAGCTGTTGAGTTCATCAGCATGTCATTATCACACAAATGAATCAATTTATATCCATGAATATGGATGACAGCACTAATGAACTGCAGATTTTATAACTTTTACCAAGCTAGTGTACATAGGTGGCAAAACATTTGAACTTCGACATACAACAATATATAATTATAAGAGTTTCAGAAAGTGAAACAAGGAAAAAAAAAGTTAGCTTCCATTAAAAACTTGCCTGAAAACACGAATGCCTGATAATTGGATTGATAATTGGATGCGTATCAAATTTAAAATCAGAGCACTTGTGAATACAAATATGTATTTATGATATTGGAGTAACTGTACAAACTTTTGTCATTTTCTTTCTAATATGTGCACATACACCAGAAACCATGTCAATAAACCACAACTTAAACAGTCTACTGCAGAAAAAAAGGCATAGCACTATTGGTTTGTGGAAGCTGGATCACCCAACTGCCCTCCTGATGTTCAAACAATGGGCGCGTTAAAATTCTATAATTTTGGTATCAAAAAACATAATGTGCTGAATACTGCTACCCTAATCTGTGACCTACTGGTCTTAAACTGTGCACTTTATTGGGTCAATAATGTTTAAACACTGAAACTATTCCATTGTCTGCCATAATTCAGATTATATCAGGAAAATACTGCCATAATGACTGGTATTAGATGCTGACTTGGTGTAACTGATACTCCCCCCCCCCACCCCCACCCCCACCCCCATTAGTGCCTCAGCAGTGATAGATGTCATATTTTTTGTAGACAAATGTTACGAATCTATCAATAAATAATAAAAAAATCACCAATTTCACCTAAAAATTAATAAAATTTTAGCAGTATATTCAAAATTTGGGTTAGATTTAAGGGGTGGGGCATTGTAATTTGATCTCTCATTGTAAGGGCAGGACATGCAGGCAAGTCATTATGGGTTTGCATCATAGCCCACTGTGTATCGTATTCATATGGGACAGAAAAGAATTGATTGGATGCAATTATATAGTTTTCCTCAAAATTTTAATTAATTAATTATTTTATTTGTCATTAAAAACTGATTTTTCAGATTTAAAGGTTGCTTGCAAAAAAAGTTGATATTTTCCTTAATATTGGTAAAGTTAATGCAAATCCTTTGCAGAAAACAAGTTGTGGCTTCAGTTAAACAAGTTTTAAAAATTTTGATAAGTCTATTAGGTTACAGACCACAGTTGTGATTGGCTAGTTGCGCATCCCAACGGAGATAGTCCGTAATTGAGAAAAGACTGTGTTTTCAGCATGCTGTAGCTTCTGTTTAAATAAAGTTAGCTAAGTCAGGTTTGCTGCATCACAGAGTTGCTTCATTGGTGGTCATATAGATGCACTGTCTTCCAGGCCAGGTGGGAACTTTATGGTGGGGAAGGACAATGTTGTGACCCTGGCAAGAGCATAGTTCATACACCTGTATAAAGCTGACATCCAGGTGTTGTTTCGTATTTCAATTATCACAAATTAATGAGCTGGGAATTATATGACAAAAATCTATCCATGTTTTTCTGACATTTTTATCTGGTAAATGCCGTTCACGGAATTTTAAAATACCAAAATGCTGATTTTTTAGACTCAAAAATGCTAATATGAAAAATAGAAGGATTTATAACTGTTGTCTGTGGCCACAAAGTTTGAGTTCTATGCTTTAGCTACAAACTCTGCTCATGTATGTATTTAAAATGTTACATGCTACTGTGAAAGTCATGCTTACATCTTTGAAAGTTGTAAATTATGGTGAGGGTTTTTTTTCTCTGATACAGGAAGTGAAGTCACCGAAAGCTCATTGTGGTTTATGATCATGGTAATGAGAAATTCATCGGAAATTTTATTCACTTTTTTTAATTATATGTACCAGGAGGATGGATTCTAAATAATGTTGACTGATAGGGTTCTTGTGGCATGTATAAACATCTTGTGTTGGTTAATGTCATGTCCTACTGCTAGTGCATTTTTATAATCAAAGTGGTGCTTATACCCATACTGTACTGTGTGTATGTGTGTGGGTGGGTGGGGGGGAGGGTAGGAGAGGGAGAATTAGGACAGGAGTTTATATAGGCAATGTCTGTTCTGTACTGGGGAAGAGCAAGAACAGAAGGTTCCTGTCTCCCCCCTGTAGAGGGCTCTTCAGTCAGGAAGGCTGGGGTTGTGTTTTCCTATTACTTTCCATGTAATTTGTACCTTGATAAATTAAAAACCACAGCATGCAGATATGCCAAATTATCATTAAAATTCTCAGTGTACAACTTAAATGATTCTAAAATTTTTCATTTCACATATCTTGAAGGTTACCAGTTTATCAAAGGTGTCTTTGACAAACTGTGCACATGAAATTGCTAATTGTGGTTTTTCCTATTGCTTTTGAAATTAATGTCTGTTTAAGAAAGGGGGTTGATCAGCAGAATTGATGGGGTTCTAACCAGCCTGTGGGTATGCCAAATCACAAAGTATACTGTATGCATGATAAAAACATGTAGACACTTAAATCAGAGATACAGATTGTTTGTTCAGGCCAACCTACAAAGGTCTGATACAGAAAGGTACCATCAATGATTTGTGCCACCATGCAGATGTAATACTCTGGGTTGCCATATCTGGGCACCGGGATCATTGGCCAGTGAACAAACCTTCGGACCCTGCAGGATGCTCTTTCAAGTTTGCCTAAATCTGTAAAGGTGTGTTGGAGTGGAAAACAGGTTGCTTGTGATGGGTTAAGTTACCTGTCTTCTGACTGGGCCCATCACATCTAATCAGTATGTGCAGGCATGGATGTGGGCCAGATGAGTACTAAGCATGTTGCTGCAGTGCTGCTGTGTGGGATATTGTTTTCATAACCAGCAATTGTTTACTCAGTGTCTGTGGGCTTTTGCAAAAGTTGCTTTGTACATTCCTCCATTGCTTGGACTGGTGATAGAGACATGCAGAACCTAGGACCTCCTATCGTGTGCCACGTGTTTTAACGGTCCAGATTCAATCTACAGTTATGATAAAGAAGAAATCAGAGAAGTAGCTCTTCCATACAACACTACTACAAGAGCCCAATGCAGTCCATGTATTTATTTTCAAGGGTGTAAATTTTCACATTTTAGCCTTTTGTGTATTTTGCAGAACCTTTCTATTTGCTGTTTTGGACATTTGTTTTAAACTTTTATTAAAACAAGTTAGTCTTCACTTTTTTTCTGATTTGTGTCCTCAGCAAGTGAGCGGCAAAAGTGTCCCTCAGTGAGGCCAATTAACTGAAGGTCACCAGAATGTAGGCTCCAAGTAGGAAACTTGACTCTTTATTTTTATAGTTTTTGACACATAAACGTCCTGCTGGGTAAGTCTCTGTGAGAGCAATGAGAAACAGGGAGGCGGTGTAGGGCCGTTGGTGCAGGGCCATCGTTTACACCACTAACTCTCCCAGTCAGGCCGCCCCTTCTCCAGCTGCTTCTTCCTCTATTGTTTGAAACAAATCCAATGTTTCCGCTCAGTTTGTAGAGACTTGTTGGGCTACAACAAATCATTGAAGCACAACATTGGGACGCAGGAATGTGGTCAAGGTTAAGGGGTCATTGTGCATCTTTTATCACCCAGTACACTATATCTTATGTTGTTTCATGTGTGACCATTCCTTTTCCATCATCTTCACTTTTTGTCAGTGTTTCTTCACCCCAGAATCAATTTTTACGACTCCACTGGACACAAGTTCAGACACAGGACACTGTTATGGCGATTACTGCAAGATGGATGGCCGAGACTGTAATGCAGACACTGCAAAGGGTCTGGTTTCAAGGCTTTGTTCTACAGTTTTCTTATACCTCCACTTGTGTAGGTTACCATGTTGCAAATGGCATCTTTGTCATTTGCCATTAGATTGGCATTTCTCATTAAGGGCATTGATTTCTCATTGGGGTATGTTTAACGGAATGGCATGCTGTTAGCATCTACATCGACTTCCTTCCCATGTTTGCTTGAGTTGTGAACACAAGACAGGTTCATTTAGCCAGCCAGTACATGTACCTTTGCAGTACAGTTTTCCCTGTGTGGAGAGATTGCTTCAATAAGACTCCACTTGCTTTCAAAGACTATCTGCTCAGGATACTTTGCTTGTTAATTTTTACATGGTATCTTTACGTCCAGTGAGAGACCACTTGTTCTGCTCGAGCACCATTCAGTCATCCCTTAGGTTGGTCTCTAAAGCCAGGTTTTACTGCAGACTTTAGCATGTACTAGCTAATGGTGCCCCCAACCAGGTAGAATATATCCTGGTGACAGCCACCCATACCCAGCCAGATAGAATATATGCTGGTGACAGCCACCCATATCCAGCCAGATAGAATATATGCTGGTGACAGCCACCCATACCCAGCCAGATAGAATATATCCTGGTGACAGCCACCCATACCCAGCCAGGTAGAATATATCCTGGTGACAGCCACCCATACCCAGCCAGGTAGAATATATCCTGGTGACAGCCACCCATACCCAGCCAGGTAGAATATATCCTGGTGACAGCCACCCATACCCAGCCAGGTAGAATATTATCCTGGTGGCAGCCACCCATACCCAGCCAGGTAGAATAAATCCTGGTGACAGCCACCCATACCCAGCCAGGTAGAATATATCCTGGTGACAGCCACACATACCCAGCCAGGTAGAATATATCCTGATGACAGCCACCCATACCCAGCCAGGTAGAATATTATCCTGGTGACAGCCACCCATACCCAGCCAGGTAGAATATATCCTGGTGACAGCCACCCATACCCAGCCAGGTAGAATATATCCTGGTGACAGCCACCCATACCCAGCCAGGTAGAATATATCCTGGTGACAGCCACCCATACCCAGCCAAGTAGAATATATCCTAGTGACAGCCACCCATACCCAGCCAAGTAGAATATATCCTGGTGACAGCCACTCATACCCAGCCAGGTAGAATATATCCTGGTGACAGCCACCCATACCCAGCCAGGTAGAATGTATCCTGGTGACAGCCACCCATACCTACATATCCTGGTGACAGCCACCCATGCCTAGCCAGGTAGAATATATCCTGGTGACAGCCACCCATACCTAGCCAGGCAGAACATATCCTGGTGACAGCCACCCATACCTAGCCAGGCAGAATATGTCCTGGTGATAGCCACCCATACCCAGTCATGCAGAATATATCCTAGTGACAGCCACCCATACCCAACCAGGCAGAATATATCCTAGTGACAGCCACCCATACCCAGGACTCCTTTACAGTTTACCACAAATTTAATCTACAGCCAAGCACCTCAACACAGGCAACATTTGCTAAAAAGCTAAAAAATTTAAAATGTGTAAACAAAAAGCACTCCACCCCTTTGATTAGGATTAGCCCCCCCCCCCCCCCCCCCCAAGAGGAGTTTAACTTCTTTCATAATGATAGTTTTGGAATAAATAAATAGATGGCAAAAATGATTGAGCTTTTGGCAACAGTATAAAGCTAATAACTCTATTTGATTGTGAACAAGCAAAATGATTTGAAGTGAAGCATGACTTGCTGTGGTATAGGTCTGTGCAAGTTGAGCTGCAGGGTCTAGGACATTGGTCCTAGTATATACTGCTACCAAGAGTTAAGCCAATTACTGTAAATTGAAAAGCAACAAGTGGCGGGCCCAGGCAATGAGACCAGCTGCACTAAATTAAATATAGCTATATGTGTTGTTGCTATGAGCAAGTTATTCTTCCTTCATTTATTATGATAAATATGTAAGCTACCAGGGCAAATAACATGTAAAATTTTCAAAAGTTCAAACATGTATTTCCATATACTTGTGTTTTTCTTCCAGGAATAAATGTTTATGAAATACATTGAAATCCTGGATGCTATGACACGGAATGGCTGCATGCATCTGACACTGAAATCTCTTCCTGGTTGTCAAAAGAGTGGGAACAGTGGACTGGGAACTGCTACATACCTATAGCAACACAGTTTTGGCATTCACCTAATTCATGACAGGCATATATTTCCATGGGTACACGATTTAGGCACTAATTGTTGTTAGCATGCTGTCTCTGGTCACATGATTTGGGTATTGGTTTGAACATATTTTATTTTTAAAAAAAATGTAATTGGAAAAGGGGCACCATGAATTCCTCTTGTGGTAATAAAAATGTACATGATTACACTTACAGTTATTGCTGTTGAAATACAATTATACTTATGCTACAATCAGGAACAATATTATAGGCAATGTGTATAACTCAGTCACTCAGCAATTAAAAAGAATCACATTTTGTGCAATGACAGTAAATATGTTAAAAACAGAAAGGAAAGAAACACAAATCACAGGACAACACAGTAGCACGGACATAACACTGAGATTAGTCGCGTGACATATATGGGACAGATAGAGGGACTTCCAGTTACTTGGTCAGAAATATAGCTGTAATAACTTATAATTGTCATAGAAATATTCAAACTTAAAACTTTGTTCTGTTGATCGAGACTATAAATGTTTATGGCTTGGTTGATTTAAGCTGGGTCAATCTTCCAGATTGAAAAAATAAAATTTTGTGTTGCCTCACATATAGTTATGTTGTTTGCTTTTGAACAGTTATTACTTCCATACAATAAAGTATTTAGAGTGAAAGGTTTTGAACAGTTAATACTGCCATACAATAAGGTATTTAGAGGTGAAGGTTTTGAACAGTTATTACTTCCATATAATAAGGTATTTTGAGTGAAAAGTGCCAGTGGTATGATTATTAATTGTTATCTATTTCTTTAAATAACATAATTTGGACATTCAAACAAATAATGAAAAGACGTTTCTGCAGGCGCACCACATGTACAGGCAGGGGAACTTGAAGAGTCCTATTTTATGCATGTCTTGATTCAACTGGATTTGGGTATTCATCCAGTAAGCATTTTGTCTCTGTTGAGACATGATTTGGGTATTAATTCCTGTAATGCATGTTGTCTCTGTAGTTGTATGATTTGTTCATTCATTCTCTGAAGCATATCATTATATAGTAACATGATTTATGTATTCATTTTAATTAAGGATGATGTGTGATACATAATTTGGGTATTCATTTTTGTAAGCAAGATCTCTTGATGAATACGTGACTTGGAGATTCATTAGTTAAGGCATATTTTCACTCATACCATGCTTTATGGAAGCATGTATTGTCTCTGAAGCAACATGATTTTGGATATTCACTCCCATTAAGCATGATAATTTTTGTTTCATAATTCGGGTATTAAATCCTGTATGCTGTCTCAGTGAGTACATGATTTCAGTAATATTTCCTGTAGTATGCTGTTGTCATAGTCACATGATTTAGGCACATGGTTCTGTGATGCTTTTTGCACAATAACATAATTTTGGGGGTATTTATCCCAACAAATATATTCCTCTTTGTGAAAGAAAACATGATTCTGAGATTCTGATATTTCTTCCTTTAAACATACATGTATTTTCTCCTTGTTTACATGATGTAGTGAATATGTCCAGGCTGTAAGTACACAGACATGCAAAATGTCACCATAGTTTTGGGTATGCATCTCTGTAAGCATGCTGTTTGCATGCTTACATATTTTGGGGTAATTATTCCTATACATGTTTTTATATATATATACTTGTCTTTGTTATAGTAAATATGGTTTGGATATTCATTCCTTTAACCCATTTCTCCTTGGTTACATGATGTAGTGTCTGTTCTTGTAAGTATGGAGAGATGCCAAATACGAAATATCATTACAGAGTCATTTTGTTTAAAACTTTATGGATATAAAATAAACAAAAAAAGGAAGCATGTATAGAAGAAATTAGAGTGTTACATTTTAAATGAGAAAGTGGTCCAAAACATTGCCAAATATTAACCTATCCTCAGGAAAGTGAGGGACAGTATGCTGTCCCCATGGTGTGTGTGTGTGTGTGTGTGTGTGTGTGTGTGTGTGTGTGTGTGTGTGTGTGTGTGTGTGTGTGTGTGTGTGTGTGTCACAGATACTGTGGCAAAATCACACAGTTGCAGTCACATGTAAATGTGCTGGGTTTGTCCCCATATATGTATATATACATATAATAAATATATATTTAGGCATGTATCTTCTCTCACACACACACGCATGCACACACACACATACACACTGTGGCAAGATGACAGTTGCAGTCACCTATAAATGTGTTGCATGCAGTGAGTTTTACTGCATACGAGAAACACCACCACTACCCCACCACCCCACCACCATGTTAAAGTAGTACTCATCGTAATCAATTGGAGAAAGGTTAAGTCAAATGGATCAAAGTAAATGTATGTAAGTTTGAAAAGAGCTCGGTAAAATGATAGTGTGTGTTTCAGAGAGAGAGTGTCATCATAGATTGGTTCATAGCTGGAATGAACTAGTGCATGCAGGTGTACAAATTGGAATAGCCCCAGGTGGACGAAGCCCCTCACTTGACACAGGCTGAGACCTGTGGCCAATTGCTTTGGCAATTCCAGCACTTGTTAGCACTAGGTGAAACAGAAACAAATTAGGTCACCCAGGCCAGAAGTCGCAGGCGCTTGATTTCCCCAGATGCTCCAGCCACAACCTGTGCCGGCTGACTGGAATACATGCCTCTGTCAGAAGTGCCACAAACATGTACAAGAGGGTGAGGGGTATATATGAAAGAGTTGCGTGCCCC
Source organism: Hermodice carunculata (assembly GCA_964020975.1). NCBI lineage: Eukaryota > Metazoa > Annelida > Polychaeta > Eunicida > Amphinomidae > Hermodice > Hermodice carunculata. The sequence goes on along the minus strand of OZ026612.1, from coordinate 132,966,840 downwards.
CTGTGCCCCCTCTCAGTCTCAGCCACTGCATAGCATAGCAGGCCACTTGTAATAATATTTACACACCAATTACACACCTATTTGTATTGACAGTCCCACTGGGAAGTAGGTGCTCCCTGGGGATCAGCGCTTGCTGTCGCCATAGCCCGCTTGGGGGCAGCTGCAGTTGCTGGGCCCTCTCAGTCAGTGCTGCTGTTTTTTTTTTCTCCGAATTTCAGTGGACCTGTGTTTGAAACTTGCATATGTGTCACTGGAGGGAGATTTGAAGAGTCCGTGGTAGTTGGAAGTGGTGGGGATGAAGTGTGCTGGTCTGAGATAAAGAATCTGATGTATGGCAGACTGAGGGGATCTCCTACAAGTGTACTGGATATGCATGGTTATTGCCATTGTAATGAAATAGATGGTACCATTGTGGCCCCCCATAAGGACCTAGGCTTTACCTCCATGGACACACAAATTGACATATGGACCCTGTGGATCCCGGGATCATGTCTGTGGACTTAACCAACCCCTCGGGAACACTGAATGCTATCCATCCCAGTCCCTTGTCTCTCTCACACAATCTCCCCATCTCGTCAGCTGGCCTTGCCAACTTTGGCCAAAGCTTCCTGCGCTATATCTTCATGTCCATCCATCTTTGACTGTCCCTGTGTGCACATTGTTGTAACTGGTGATAAATATTGATGATATTTGGCAATAAGTGTCCAGCAAGTTAGCACCGTCCCAGGGTATGCACACCTCCTCCGTCCATACCATGTTAATTCTCCACAGTGAGTATTTGTGCAGGCCTGTCATATAAGACAAATGCCCTGGACTATTGTTTGCCTGCATTGTCACAGAAGTCATAACTCAACTTGCCATTGTTTTGCCTGACGTGCCTGTCCCTGGCTTGTGTCAGTGTAACCCGTACAAGTCGTGCTTGTCTGTGCAAACTTCCCTGATTAGCGCATATGTCAGATGCCACCATTTGTATATTGCTTCATTTAAAGGAAAAAAATGCACCTGTTAAGGTCTCATGGACACGTAGTTATTTACATTTTTAATTATTATATGACAGGGCAGGCCCTGATGTATGGAGGCTTTGATGTATGACGGGAGGATATTAACACATGGCTGTGCCATCTCAGCCATAACTCACTGCACATACAGCTCACAGGGCTGCCGCAATGTTGGAGACAGCAATACAGAAATATTTTGAGGTCAAAAAAAAAAAAAAAGGACTGCAAAATCTTCCTGTAAGCGGTAGGCCCCTTGCTTGTTGGTGTTGATATTTCTGCATTAAGATTCACGATCTGACACAAACTACCTGAATGTTACCTATACTTTGGTTTAAAGGTTTTTTTCATTCTTCAACAATATACAGATACAATCAACAAAAGGGCTAAACCCTATATTAATCCCTTTCATTGAAGGATGGACAACAAATATACAGGATATAATCAGATGCATATTAATTTCTCTCGTGGAAGAATGGACAATAATTAAAGAGGATATCATCAGACACACAATCACTGCACAGTTAGGCAGTACCCACCAACTTGCTGTAATACAAGACTGAGAAGACATCACAGTTGGACAGGGACAGATAGAGGGGCATACTACGTTCAAAATAATTGATAACTATGCTTACTAGGTAAATACTTCAGTACCTCAACTAATACCTGTGTGTGAGAACCTTCCAGAAAGAGCAATGAAATCTTGAATTGCAGAGAAAATTTAGGTGTTCTCTGTCAGGGTGCAGTTAGGAGAACCATACAGTACAGTTTGCAATGTAAAATGAACAATGAAATGATATTGTGTAGGTGGAATCATATAACAATATATATACTTTGGACAAGAAAAAAAGAAATGCCAAGCATCCTCATTACTTGCACCACATTGACAGCTGGCATGTGTTTTGACACCAATCTTGAACAGATAGGAATTCAGCTGACTGCTACCCAAGCGAAGACAAGTGTGCAAGATAGAACTATATCTGTCACCAGAATCGTAGTACTCTGGACAGTTGTTCAACCATCCAAAATGATCAAACAATCTTAATTTAAATATAGGTAAAGATGGCAAATTTTGAATTTACAAAAATATTTCATTCCAGATGCATACAGTTGATGAGAAGAAAGAATTATTAAATAAATCAGTGTGGGCTGTGAAATGAGGCAGATCAAATCTTTGTCGAGTATTATAACATGTAGGAGTTTGATTGCATCATTTGCAATAATACATTACAAATAGTTTGGTTCTAATTTATGAATTATTTTATACATTAGTGATAATTTGGCATGTTCTGTACAAGACACCAGGGTTTGCCATCTGAGTTCTTCATACAATTTGGCATTTGGTGTGCCATGTATCGCGCCAGTAACTATTCTTGCAGCAGTCATCTGAATTCTTTCATGTTTATCAGCATCAGTTGATGTGCAACCATCCCAAAGAGGACTTCCATATTCTACAATGGGTGTTATAAAAGAAAAATAGATGGTTTGTAAAGTTTGGCAGTCTGGGTGAAACTGCAGGCTTTTCAGATTGTAAAGAAGCTTTCCAGTTTTTACAGCTAAATTGTTAATATGGTCAGACCATCTCAGGTCAGAGTATAGTAATACCAAGATGTTTGTGGATATTGACATTTTGCAGTATGTGGCACTGAAAAATAATAGATCGGTAATCATGAGAAAAAACCTTGCATGAAATTAGCATACTATCTGTTTTACAGGCATTAGAGTTAATTAACCAGTCATTTGCTCATTTGTTGATAGATGCAAATTCTGAGTTGATAATTTCACTCACGACCACAGTTAAATATACAGATGTATTATCAGCAAACAATTTGATACTACATGTACATCTGACATGGTCGACAATATCATTAATATAAATTTTAAGAAGTAGAGGTCTGAGCACAGAACTTTGTGAAACTCCGGCCTTTACTGTTGCCCAGCTAGAAGATTGTCCTTGAATCACAACACATTGATGATTTGTATGATGACTAGAAAAGCATCGCAACAGATCCCCACAAATTCCATTTTTCTTAAGTTTGAAAAGTTAACCAGTGTGTCAAAACCTTATCAAAAGCTTTGCTGTTGTCCAAGCAAACAAGGTATACCTCTTTTTTTGTTGATTGACAGCAAAGCATAACTCATGATATGAAACAAGTAACTGATTAACAGAAGAGTCACCTGGTGTAAAACCAGACTAGTTAGCGGAGATCAATAGCTTGTCCCTAAAGAAATTAAAAACATGCGTGAAGATTACTTGTGCAAAGACTTATGCAACTTAACAAGGAAACCGGTCGATAATTATTCAGAGATTTTCAGCACCTTTCTTATGTAAAGGTGTGACATTAGCATGTTTCCATATAGTGGGAAATGAATTGTTACTCAAAGACGATTAAAAAGTTTAGTTAATGATTTATGAATAAAAGGTGGGCCTTCTTTTAAAACTTTGCTACTAATGCCATCAGGTCTGGTGGCCTTAAAGACATCTAAGCTATGTAAAGTATCCAACACTTCCTTGTCTGAAATTGAAATTGAGCGAATTGTATTAGTGGGGTGTATAATGTGTTCTAGAAGAGAAGCAAATATAGAATCAAGTGTACCATGTTTAAGAAAGAAAGAATTGAAAATTTCTGCCTCAGATAGATGGTCAGTAATATGATTATCATTCACTAGTAGCAAAGGTATTTAAGTCATGTGGGTAGAATTAAAAAATACTTAAATGTGCGCCACCAGCTTTTCTTATTTTTATTAGGATTATTTAAAGAAGTGCAGAGTTTATCATGGTAACCTTTGTTCAGCAGCCATAAGTTGCTTTTGATAATTATTCTGTAATCTGCAAAACGAGGACCACAATTCAGTGTCATGACTACGATTGTTAGCTTTTACCTACTCTTATGCTTGGTGCACTTTACGACGCAAGGATCGTAAATGTGAATTGTACCAACAGAGGTCAAAAGGGTGAATATCGATATCTCGGTTCAGGATGCAGTGTTTGGCAGCGTCAAGAAACATTTCCGACTATATATCGCAACAATCATCAATATCATCAGGAAAAAAAAAACTATACGCGGGGGGAAGAGTCGCTGACTTCGGATTGTTTTTTGTGAAGTGCCCACAGTTTTCATCCTCCTGTCTTGCCACAGTACAAAAAGTGTCAACTGTGACATCAGGTAGATTAAGCTTCATTTCTCACAAAGATAATTCTATTCTGCTGTGGAAATATCCGCTGCTAAATTATTCTGCACTAATCAATGGGAAATGCTGGAAAATTTAGCCTGGTATTTGCAGGACAGTTTCAGAGGGAATTTGATGTAAGTTGTTCAACTATCAAAATGTTTTGTAGTAAAAAATGTGATGGCTTTCCTCAGAAACTTCACCTGGATATTTTTTTTTTTTTTTTTTTTGTGGGAAATGTTCTGATACTGTGTTGGTTTGGAAAGTCCTTTCTTTCTGTTACTTTCTGATGTATTTCTCTCATATTATTATGAGAATTCCATCACAATAAAATATGCTTTAAATTCCACTTGACCATCTGCCCATTTAGACTCCAGATGTGCTCCAGAACAGGATTGAGTCTTCACTTTAAACAATCCATATTTTTGTTGTGTGTCCAGAGAAAAAAAAATTGTGAAACTCTCGACTTGTGAGCATATATACTAACTGATGTGCTAAGACTTGCATTCAGAATGTATTATGACAATGTCAGTCGTATTTTCAGCAAGTTGAGTTTAATTACAAATTCTTTAATTATGAAGTAACACGTCCATTTCAAGTAAACTGTCAAATGTAAATATATTTTACAAAAAATGTTGAAGTAGCCATGAAGTAAATGGACTGGGAAAGTGTGAAGGCATTGATTGGCTATACACTGTACTGGTGATAAAAAATGGTGATGTACAATTAACAACACGTGTTACATTATTAACATTCAATTATAGCTGTAAACTCAAATAAGTGTATAAATCATATGGTCATAGACATGCTTGCCTGAATTAACCTGTTAGGTGTCATGCTGGGAGAGCTGCCAGTCATGATTCTCTTGTCAACAGTCAGACAGGTATTCCAGTTGGCTTCAGGTCTCATCCATCCTTCAGCTACAGTTAACTAACACAATTATTTATGTATCTTATTGTGCAGCATAAAGAACTTCATACAAACAATGTAGCATCTTTTAATTATTACAAGGGCCTGCATATCCTGGAAACACAATATTATGGCCTATTTGGGGGATTTTTGTTGGATTGGCATTGAAGATTTCTTTTTTTTTTTTCTCTCTCTTTTGTATCCAATATCCCCTGCAGAAAGACAAACACGATCACATTGGGTGTATTGATATGCTACCTTTCCAAAAGTTGTGTTGTGTATGTAGATTTGTGATAGAAGTCGTCCTGTAGCTGTCATGTTGCTGTGGGCTATCGCTGCTGGCTCCAGCACAGGGCAGAAGAAGGGTGAATGTAGAGCACGCAGGCAGCTTCCCAGCCCAGGTGAAGTCACCCAGAACATTGATAAATTAATATCCACTTTGAGGCCATTTAATGGTAGCATTGTGCCAGCTTTTCATGCTACTTTCTATTCACTTTTTAAAAAATGGGTCAATGCAGCAGAGAAAGTAAATATTTTATCAGAATTATCTCCTCGTAAATAAATGAGTACATGATAAATTGATTCTTTTGACAGTCAACAGGTGAAAATGTTTATGTGCCAGTGGCTGGGTTAACCTGTGGCCAGGGTCTGAGCCAATAGGACTGCCACTAAAGGACAAGCCTCCATTTTCCATTGTGCACAAATCAACAGCAGACAAAGCCTTGCAGGCGAGTCCATCACTTCATGTGGCAATATATTTTCATTAAATTCATGTAGAATATAAATATATATGAGGAGAAAAGAACATATTCCCTGAAATATTGTATAGTGGGCATATTACATCATGTATCTGTGTACAAAACTATCCATACATACCAGGGGCCCTTCAGAATCTAGAAGATGTTTGCTCAAAACCACTTTACCTGGCCAATTGCCTCGACAGGACACAGGAAGAATTCTGGCAGCTGGTACATCTTCATTGCTGGTGCCACATATGGAAGATTTTTAAAAATAAATTCTTATCTATTTTGTAATTTTCAAGTTCTCTAAAACTGTTTATATGATTAATTTCAAACATTTCCAGAGGCACCTGATAGAACAAAACTACGCCCAACAATTTTTTGTTTTTCCTCATTTTATTTGTTCCTCTCATGCAAGGCCTGCAGCTAGGACCAGTCTGGTCACTCTCCATACAGTTGTAACTGAATTGAGTTACAGGAATAAAAAGGAAATGGGCTGACCTTGACCAACTTAATTTGAGAACTCCCACCCCACCCCCACCCCCTCCATAATTAAAGAAGTTATGAACTGATCTTGGCAAAAGTACCCAGCACAGAATCATTCAGAATCTGAGTTTGTGTTGCCCATATTTTATATCCTCATCAATACATACAGATACTGATTCATATATCACATGTGCTGTAGTTGTTTCTGTTAACCATATTGTACATTTCGTCCCGTTCAGTTGACTTGAGTCTTTAAGCTAAGTCTAGGAGAAGACAAAGAAAATATGACAGTGCTGCCAAACGAACAAATTTGGTGCTTAGAAGATGTTCACCTAAGACTGTACCCCAACTGATTTAACAAGAGAATTGAACTAAAATTTTTAGAACATTCTGTATACATGTTTGTGCATCGAAACATCTGAAGGCATATTGACATCTACTTCACAATATAGCAATCTGTTGTTTTAAATATATTTTTTTCAAAGAAAACAATTGGGGAGAAGAGCAACATTCTATATGGAATCGTGTTATTTTTCACGAATCCCTGGGTTTTATTTACTTTTCACATGATTATTATTTTCCAAACAATTAAAGTGTAAGACATCATTCCAAATTTAACTTGTCTGTCCAAAATAACAACTATAAATTGATTGATGATAATAGAAAGTACATAGAATTTTCTTGAAGATATGAACACTCTTATTGAAAAGCAAAACTGCTTCTGGTTATATTTTCATTTCTTGACCTTGTATAAAAAGGAAGATATGCCTGATTTTAAGAAAAAGTAGAGCGATATGCTTAATTGCCTTGAATGACCAGTATGCCATTTCCCTTGAAAAAGTGAGATTCTTGTATATTTGTATAGTAAAAGTATACATTCAAGAAAGACGTTCTTTGTTGTTTTGGTTGTCATGAATACAAAAGAAAGAAAATATATTTTTTAAATGTGGTGACAGTTTGCCCACCCCTGGATATAAGACAATTGTCATGCATGTCACTCGGTAACAATTCATACGACAGTTGCCCAGCACATGTCGGCAGAAAGTACAGTCTCATGAATCCGTACAGTCTGATGAATCCCAGTCAGGTGAAAGTGGAGAATTCTTGTGATCTTAGTTTACAAGTTTCAAAATCAGGTTGCTGTTAATCGTGAATATCAGATGATCATATTAGTGCTGGATGGGTCATGAAAGATATGGTAAGGGTATCAGATTGACGTTTGCTTTGTACTCAGCCCAAAAATGTGATAGCTCTCTGTCATTTATTTCAGGAAAGAATCCTTTTGTAAACTGCCAAAAAGTTTTATTGTCCCAGTTTTTTTCCCCAAATATCAGATACAATGTTCTGGCAAGAAATGTCATACAACTTAATTGGCTTCATGTTGTGCTTTTGTGCTGATTGTTAAAGAAATATTTGAAAATGAGTTTGTTTAAGGCCTCTGGGGGAAAACATTTACTGCCCCACAGGTCATTCTGTAGGTCTCCATTACTGCTGTATAAAATGATTGACCAAGTAACCCCCCTTTTTGAGGAGAGATCAACCATCACTTACACATTCCAGTTTATAGTTTGTGAAAACCTTCTGCCAGATACTGCAGTGGAATAAAAATGGACTTTTTGATATCAGTTCCACATTAGAGATGAAAGATGAGGGGTGTCTTAAAGAGTATTTGTACAGTAGTGATGTGTGAGAGACCTGGGTGATGTAATTTGAAGCAAATTACCAAATGATAAACAGCAGATATTGGCTCCCACAACTGGTGTGTCAATCAGTCACTTAGTAATCTTAGGCACTAGATGGCACCACTGTATCTGGCCTCATGTCTGAGCCTCTCCACCTGTCATTGCTGAACAAAACTCGTTTAACTCTTATTAGTTTCTCTCCTCAGCCCATTTACTACAGATCGAAAAGTATGCTGACTTGCATTATTGTGCACGGAAATATGTTAATGAAAAAGTTCCTGAGGTGATATGATTCATGGAAAAGGATAGGAAATGTTACAGGTTTAAGCAAATCCTGGGTTTCAACTTTGCCTTGGTTTTGGAGCTACAAAGTTGAAGACATTGAGTGTTCCCAAGTGAATGAAAAGAGTGGCTGCTCGCCTTCAAGGAATTAGCATTGATCAAGCACCAGCTGTCAACACTGGGCAAAACTTCATGTGAAAATGACGGGCGGGTTGAATGTCATGCACTCGGCAGAGAAAAATGCAAAAAGATTGCTTAATTTGTGGGATGAAAGAGGGGGAATCAGGAAACCCTACAAAGAGGACGTGGCAAAGATCTGGAAGATTGCAGATGCCAACAGGCTTATGTTTCTGCTTCCTGACATTGCCAGGTTTCTCTCCTGGCTTCAAATTAGTTGCCTGAATTTGACTTATACATATGTACCTGTACCTATATCAAGAAGCAGGCAAGGCAAGGCTAGTCTGTCAAATAACTTGCTTATTCCCAGTTTTCCTGCTGGGAAGTCGTCTGATGAGGCTGTCCAGGTTATTGCTGGAGACTCTGATAAATTAGGCTCTTATTTCTTAGTATCTGTGTGTCCTACTGACTGACAACCAATTAGTCATTAGCCCACATTTTCTGTAATTAGATCCCAAGGCTATGCTTTCAGCAGGCAGGTTTAATTACATGTAATGAGTTTAAAGCTGTATGCAATATGGGATTGGTGGTCAGCATTCACACACAGGCTGGCGGGGGTGACCCAGAGCCAGGCAGGCCAGCATTGAACTAACCATTCCGCCAATTAAATGTGTCTGCTTTGTAAAACAATGAGTGTAAAGGAATTACTTTCAGTGTGAAAAGGTACTTAAAATCCATTGATTTCAAAGCATAGAACTCTACAGAGCTGACATGGACAGAAAGTATAAGCTTATAATTGGTTGACATGAAATCAAAGCCCAGGCTGTAACAGTCATGGTTAACAATGCCAACTCCACAATATAAGAAGACAGTGCTGTCCAACTGGAAATCTCTGTGACAAAATTTAGATTCCCTGGAGCATTTTCACCACTTCTTCACACGAGAAACACTTAGTTTGGATTAATTCTGTAGCATCTTTAAAGAGCTGTGAAGCGAAAAATTTTACTACAATGCTCCAGTTGGACAGCACTGGAAGAACACAGATTTTAATAATCTAATAGTTGTACTAAAATCAGTACAAAATATATCACTGAAAAGTCAGAGAAAAACAGACATTTTTGCTTCATAATATCTCTTGTGGCTCGTGTGTGACAGTGTGGTTTTTTTTGGGGGGGGGGGGTTTGTTTTGTTTTTTTGGTTTTTTTTTTTTTTTGGTTTTATTTTTGTTTTTTTGGTTTTTTTTTTTTGGTTAAACAAGAAACAAGGTACCACTGATTGAGAGTTTAAACAAACATACATTGAGAGATTATCTAATCATGGAATCAAGGATTGAAAGATTATCTACACAAGGTAAGAGATCTTAAGAAGTTAAAAAACATAAAAATTGTGCAGGTCCACAGCTTTCCCAGCATGCTTTGGGCACAGTACACCCAAAGTACAGGGAGAAAAGCTGTTGACTGCCAAAATGTAGCACAGAAAGAGTTATGCAAGGCAGTGCTGGCTGAGGAGCCACCCAGATACAAGTCCATACTTGTGGCTGGGAGGAGAGTTGTGTGTCTACAGGCACTGAGCCCAGCCCCCACAGTATGTATGTACAGGCACTGAGCCCAGCCCCCACAGTATGTGTGTACAGGCACTGAGCTCAGCCCCCCCCCCCTCCCCACACACACATATTATGTGTACAGGCACTGATCTCAGTCCCCACGGTATGTATGTACAAGCACTGAGCCCAGTCCCCACAGTATATATATACACACTGAGCCTAGCCCCCCCCCCCCCAGTATGTATATACAGGCACAGAGACCAGCCCCCACTGTATATATGTACAGGCACAGAGCCCATCCCCCACAGTATGTATATACAGGCACAGAGCCCAGCCCCCACAGTATGTATATACAGGCACAGAGCCCAGCACCCACAGTATGTATATACAGGCACTGAGCCTAGCCCCCACAGTATGTATATACAGGCACAGAGCCCAGCACCCACAGTATGTATATACAGGCACAGAGCCCAGCCCCCACAGTATAGAATGTTGAGTGAATTAATCCTTTCCTGCTTAAATCATCCAAAAGCAGCTGGATGTACATGTATATTTGTCATCTGCTGAGAAGTTTTTAAATTTCTCATTCCTAAAAACAGTTTTGCTGACATTTGTATAAAACCTTTTATAAAGGCATAAATAGCTTTCCCAGGCACAGGTAAATAGCTTTCCTAGGCACAGGTAAATAGCTTTCCTAGGCACAGGTAAATAGCTTTCCTAAGCACAGGTAAAGGTGCAATGTGCTGAATGTATGTCAAGGAAAGCTCTGACCAGCAATGGGTTAATCTGTAGATCAAAGAACACTCAGCATTATCCATAAGTTTCATTGAATATGTACAAGAAGACTGTCATTTTGGTAGTTTGATAGGTCTCATGTACAATTCTTATGTAATTTAACAGTTTGATAGGTCTCGTACAATTCTCATGTTTTGGCAGTTTGATAGGTCTCATGTACAATTCTCATGCTAGTTTGGTAGGTCTCTTGTACAATCCTCATGCTGTGTTAGTAGTTTGATAAGTCTCAAAATGTTTCTCATCAATATTTAAATTAGGAAAAAAAGTATGAAAGCAGACACGATTTGCCCAAGAGCCGGCATGACCAGGGCAAGGGGAAGGGTTAATGAGGCCATGGATTATTCTATCTTTAGTGCACAAGGTTTTGTACTGTGCTTGGTCCTTGGGTTAGGACAGGAAGACACAAACCTGGTCACCTGCCCCCTTGAAGGGGCTCATCTGCAGACAACATCAGCTTTCTGCCTCGCTAGTCTGGGGATCGAGGCACTTAGAACTGCAGAGAAACAGCAGGTTAGGATGTTGCTCTGTTGGCAGAACCTCCCAGGTTATTTCATTCAAGTGTCACACGTGTGACAACACTTCATGTAAACCTTGATATGCCAGACTGTTCAAACAGATTTCTTGCATTCTTGCTGGTGCTGTTCGGAGTTGTATGGTAAACTGGACAGCTGGTCATCACAATTGTCCACTGTCTGCTTCGCTCTTCAACCTTCATTTTGTCAAAAGTGTTTCTGTTTGCTCATCCTATAGAGAAAATCAGTAGCGTGTGTAAATAGATTTACTTAATGACTGTCATTTATAAAAACTGATCATATTTTAATTTTAACTCAGCTGATCTTGTGAGGGTCCGTCGCCCGTCATCCGTCCATCGTCCACAACTAACATTTTCAACCTCTTCTCCAAAACTATCAGCCAGATTCACTTCAAACTTGGTGGGGATGTACCTTGGGTGGGTCTCTACCGAGTTTGTTTAAATGTTCTGCTTTAGTGCTTTTTGGATTTTTTTTTTTTTTTTTTTTTTTTTTTTGCGATTTTTGGGGGCAAACTTGGTGGATATGTTCCTTGTGGAAGGGTCAAACAAAGTTGTTCACTAGGTGGCAATGCTGTGGATTCCTGATTTTTAATGATTTTTTTTAACTGGGGTACTTACAGGTAAATACACCTTTCCCGTTGATTACTATGGAAGTCAATGGGCATTCTAATGCTAATTCACATTTTCGACTTCTCTGAAGAAACCGTCGTCCAGATTGACTTCAAACTTGATGGCAATGTACCTTGGATGGGTCTCTATCAAATTTGTTCAAATGGTCATGCTCCAACGATTTTTGGATTTTTTATGTTTTTTTTTTTTTGAAAATCTTTAAAAAAATTTAATAGGATAGTTTAACATGGGAATTTCTTGTAATATTTATAACTTTAATAATTTTGGCCAGATTTGTGTCAAAACTTGGTAGAGACACACCTTTGATAAATGTCTACCTATTCTGTGCTAGTGGTCATGTACCAGTGATTTTTGGACCTTGACCTCATTCCCAAGGTCACAGGACAACTGACATGAAATTTACTGTTCACTTGATAATTTGAGATCTGTTTTGAGTTAGGACCTTGATGTTGCACATGTTAATGTTTCTCTATGAAGGTCACGCTAAGACAGTATATGGGTGACCTTGACCTTATTTCTGGGATCACAGTGAACATACATGAATTTTACTCTTTACTATAACTTGAAAACTACTTAAACTGGGACTTTGATGTTGCACATGTTAGTGTTCTTTCATAAAGGTCAGACTTAAGCAGTACATGAGTGACCTTGATCCTTTCTCAAGTTCACAGAGCCACAAGTGGGATGAATCTCTAAGTCAGCTGAGCATGGGCTGTTCACACAGCCTTCTTATTACTTGTACCATCCATATTGTTTTTCCACTCTGTATAAAAGTTGGGAGTTTTTATGCCCAATGGAATTGTGGGTAAGACTCTGAGAGTTAAGTTAGTAAGAAAGAACATAACAATGGGATATATCAATGGCCCAGTCATCTATAACCCCAGTCCCCATGGCAGGAGCCTGGTAATAAAAGCCAGGCTATCTGTGCAAACAAAGCTCTCCAGCAAAGCAATATGTGGCATATTTTATTAAATATTTGGTGAATCAATCACAATGGGCAGACTGTCCACTAATCAAAGCCAACCAAAACTTGTCTATTTATACAGGGCTAGAATAATTGTGCCACATGATCACTATATAGCATTGGTGTGCTTACAGCAACCTTTGATTAATAAGCATTGAAGTTCTTCTAGTCATGGCCTTATAGTCATATCCCATTATAATAATGCAGGATTTGTAGAATTCATGGAAATAACAGCTCTCTGTAATTGACCAAAGTTGGCAGGTCTATGGAAAATATGTTGAGGTTTCCTAGTCACAAATATGCAATTAAACGATATGCCATTAATTAAAGGTCTGTGGGTACCTCTATTATTGAGGGAGAAAGGGATGATCTGTGACTGATAGAGTGGGCAGGGTGCAAACAGAACAGTTCTAGGTGTGAGGCACACAGCTTTGTCAGTGATCCAGTCAGGCATTGACAACTGCTTCATACCAATATTGATGGGCACAATTAATAAAATTGGAACTGCTTATTACACGAGGGGGAAATGTGAAGTGGTATAAATAAGCAGAGCCCTCAGAGACTATCTCCCAATATTACATTTATTAGAGTGATGGCCAAATGATGGAAGTACTGTGTTGTATTTATGTCAGCATACAGGCAAATTATATTGGGTGCAAAGAACTGGCAGACGCTACATTGATCACAAGTTAATACAGGTTTATATGGACCGTCATTCCAGTCATAGCCAGGGGCAGGTGTCTCAATAAACACACACCAATTTGAGCCCATATTTCACCACCCTCATAGATTTATGCAGAGTTGAGTGTCAGTGAACAGTGCAGACAGTGGACCCTCTGAGCGATGCGCTCTCTGGAAAGAAATGTGATTTTTCAGTTGCAGATTGCATGGAGGCATTCAAAATGTGACTGTCTCGTAAGATTGCAAATGAGATGAATGGTGTTTGAAGGAAACCCAAATTTAAAGAAAAAACTTTGATAGGATTATCATTTTTGTGAACATTTTATGTGACTAAATATGAACTACCCATAATTCTAAATAGTAGGTGTGATTAATTGAATCTGTCAACTCTCTCGATATTGTAAGGAGTCTCCTGATTTGGAGACTCCAAAAGTTGTGAAAGTGCAGTAGTTTTGATGGAAAATGGCCAATTTTCTTTACTTTCATGCACCTTTTACCCGCATCCCCTAATATGAAATATTTAGATATTGACACCTTTGAGTTACTGTTGAACCATCCAAATTGCCACAACCTTTCACAGGTATATTTTTAGCTCAGTCAGCTGAGCTTTTGGATGGTCAGGGGTCTGGCATCCGGCATCCACCTACATTTTTAACTTCTCCAAAACCATCAACTAGATCCACTTCAAACTTGGTAGCAATGTCCATTGGGTAGATCTCGACCAGGTTTGTTCAAATAGTAATGTTCCAATGATTTTATCTATTTTTTTTTTGGGGGGGGGGAGGGTGATTATTTCTAAATCTTAAGATTGATGTGGGTTTTGCTTTCATCATGACAATAGCTTCTATACAGGTATTAGTGATGCATATCTTTCATTTTAACAGTGGCTTCTTTACAGGTGTTAGTGGTGCACATCTTTGATCGTGACAAAAGCTTCTATACAGGTGTTATTGGTGCACATCTTTGATCGTGACAAAAGCTTCTATACAGGTGTTAGTGGTGCACATCTTTGATCGTGACAAAAGCTTCTATACAGGTGTTAGTGGTGCATATCTTTCATCATAACAATGGTTTCTATACAGGTGTTAGTGATGCATATGCACAGCTATAGGTGTATTTTTTGCTCAGAAACATGGGAACATGAGGTGGAAAGTTTGAGAAAAAATGGCAAGGAAAGTGCATGAAAAAAGTCTACATTTTTCGTTTGCTCCTGCTACATGAACCCCGACCTGCCTGCTAAGCAGACCTCCTTGTTTTCTGAACTTCATTCCAGTGTTCTGGAGACTTAATTTGTAGTTTGAGGATTATCGTCTTCACATACTTCTGCTGTACACTTTTAAAACCACTGATATGTTACTGTGACTGGTCATTGTATCCATGAGCCTTGTTCTTCAAGTAAAAACATTGAATTAAAATGAATAATACACAGCTTGGTCTAATATAAGGAATTGATGGTTTCTTATATGCAAACTCCAATTGTCTGTGTGAGTAACTTTCTAGTTCCACAGGACAATGTGTGTGAAGATGATATCTCAGCTACAGCTTTATAAACTTCTCATTTACAACTTTTCATCTGTTAATTATATGTTGAATTGTCTTATTGTACTTCAATAAATATTACTATTAACAGAGTATGACAATAATTTGTGGCATATTCAGTAACTCTGTATACAAGACCCACTGTTCAATTAATTCTGCAGTTATTTTGTTTTATAATATAAAATGAAAAGAGGTGAAAAATTGAGAATTTCTGCAATGCCTTCAAGAGATGAACGCCGTCATGTGCAGTCAACACGAGGCTTTCATCAGCTTTATTGTATTTCCTCATATGTTCCTTTATTTTTTTTGTTGTGTTCATGTTTGAGTTTTTTTCCCCTACAATTTTGCATGCTCTGTGTATGTGGGGTAAACATTCACAAGAATAGCACGATGCACTCTTTGTGACATTACATACTGGTAGCTCTTAATATCTGATGTTATGCTCCAATTATGTTGCTCAGATCTTATTTATCTAAGAATTAATTCTTCTGCCAATGAACTGACAGAAAGCACTGTGTATTGTTGGGACAGCTTCCATCTTTGTCCATGGTGTTTACTAGAGTACGTTGTCAAAGTGTGGGCAAATAGGAGCCAGACTTTATAAGCACACTGTGTTTATTACAAGTTGATGTGAAGAATAGGCCACGTGCGTCTGTGATGTGTACATAGCATTGTGTAGCAATACAGGGTCGGGGTGCTCAGACTGCGCCAGTATCAATAAGCTAACTTACGATTTTCTATATCCCTTTGGTAATGGTTCTGTCAGGGCTAATTATTATCATGATGTATCCCTGCACTCTGGAAGGGTGTGCACTTATTGCAGATGAGATATGAAATAACGAGACAGACGAGTGTGGCGTCTCATTCAGTCAGGCTGGAAGAAAAAGCTGCGGGGTGCTGGGCTGCAGGTGGGAGGGGAGGAAGCACAAGACTTCAGAAGTACACCAGGATGGAAAAAAAGAGACCAATTACTAAGGGTTAGGTAGTAACTTAGTGATGTATTTTGATGGAACAATCTTATAACAGATACCTGTCCTGGTAATAGATGAAAACAAAAACAAAAATCCCCACCCAGACACGCTTTTTATGACAGCCTGTCAAATACTTCTTAGGTTAGGTGAGATGAACACCCACATCTTTCAGAGACCAAAATGTTGCCAATTCTGTGAACAGAGGTTTTATGTTTAATATGCTCTGGAATAAATGAACACCTGGTTTTACAGCCAGAGTATGCTCCCGGAGTGTGCTGAATACACATCTGGTTTTACATCCAGAGTATACTGAAGAATGCACACTTGGTTTTACAGCCAGAATGTGCTCCTGGAGTGTGCTGAGGAATACACACCTGGTTTTATGGCCAGAATGTGCTGAGGAATATGCACCTGGTTTTATGGCCAGAATGTGCTGAGGAATACACACTTGGTTTTATGGCCAGAATGTGCTGAGGAGTACACACCTGGTTTTAGAGTCAGAGTGTGCTGAGGAATACACTCCTGGTTTTATGGCCAGAGTGTGCTGAGGAATACACACCTGGTTTTAGAGTCAGAGTGTGCTGAGGAATACACTCCTGGTTTTATGGCCAGAGTGTGCTGAGGAATACACACCTGGTTTTAGAGTCAGTGTGTGCTGAGGAATACACACCTGGTTTTATGGCCAGAATGTGCTGAGGAATACACACCTGGTTTTAGAGCCAAAGTGTGCCAGAGTGTGTTTCCGGAATGTGCTGAGGAAGCTAAAGACTGGTCACAAACACTGCTCTCAATTCAAAAGAAAAAAAGAAGCACAACATTTCTGATAGTGGATCATTTGTGGTTATTTTCATGGGAAAAAGTTGCAGACTGATACAGCAACTGACGGTGAAGTATGGATACCAGCTGAATTTACTGCAAGCATCAAAATTGCACCATTACATGTTTTGGTATTTTTAAGAAAGAGATAATTTACATGTAAACATGCATTTTATCAGAAAAAAATAGCAATGTACTCTTGTCCCTACATATGCAATGGAACTGCAGCATAACCATCTGCTAGTTCATATAGGAAGGACTAAGTGGGCAGCTTTTCTTGGCCTGGGCTGGGCTGGATGTAGTACTCTCACCCAGTGCTAGGAACAGCTGAAGTGCACTGTCCTGGTGGGCCTCAGTCAATGCTCAATCAAAGTAGTTTGTATGAGTGAGAAATTTTAGCTGATAACTTGTTACATTGGGGTACTTTGAGCAGTCAAGTATTTGGACTGTATCCTGGGAAAGACAAGTATTTTTCACTGCAATGAATTTACCTTCTGATGAAAAAGTTACCCAATGAAAAGTTTCTGAGTTCAGAGCAGCCTTAAAGAAAAGAATTCAAATGCCACCACTGCCAATGTTGATTTCAGATTTCTTTTTTAAGAGCCATAGACATACAAAGGTCACTAGATGTGCCTGAAATAGTCCAGGTGGAGGAAGGCAAAGATGTTTTAATAAAGGAGAGGTTTCTATAACCCCCCCCCCCCAATATCTCATGATTTATAGGCTGCATCAAACTTACATTTACTTCTGTTGTACCTTGACCCTGTTTCTTTACCTGATTACATTTGGTGACCTTGACCTCATTTTCAAGGTCACATCCCCATATGTCATTGTGTGTGCAAAGCAGTGGGTATCCGGTCTGTGTAGGGTGACAGTTCTACTTGTGGTACAAAAGACATTAGTATTCATTTTGTCATGAAGTTGTTTTGTGAATTTTAAAATTTATTTTGCCAAAGTACCATTTTGGTAGCTGGATTGGATTGAATACTCCTCTTTTGAGCAAGCAAACCAAGATGGAAATGCTTGTAAACAATACTTGCCAGTTTAGAGTATATTGGGTGTCATTAACCACTCACAAGGTATAAAATACAGAAACTTGTGTATTCTGGGAAACCCACCTGGGACATAAGATTTGTGGCTTGGTGTGGGCTGGTTATGCTATGTGTACATCTGAGGCATGTGATCATCCCTATGGACTGTCTTGGAGAGTAACCGACCACAGAACTGCTCAATCACATGTATATGTTTATTTGTAAGCCTCACTTCACTTTTGAAACCTCAACATGAGCCCACACAAAGGACCATCATGCCACTTGAGATTTCACTCAGCCTCAGGTAACATTGCGAATCTTCGTCAAAACATTAGTAAAACAAGCCTCAAATGACTTCCCACCTTCTGAAGCAAACCACTTCACAGTGACCAGTAATTTCCAATTTTGTCATCTTCATTTGTTCCTTTAACCCTTTCCCCCTTTAATTGAGACTTCAGTCAACAGCTTTCTTAGTGTGGTTTGAGTACTTAGCACCCAGCAAACACCAAGGAAACCTGTTGATCTAGGTCATGTTACCATGAAAGGTGTCATGTACAATTCTTATTTTTTCATTACTGTTGAGATAAGTTAAAACATTGATGCAGATGATATTTGACCACCAACTGGTTTTGTCCTGTTTAAAGGGAAAGGGCTAATTTTATGCTTTCTCCACTTATTCTGAATGAAAACATCACATAATTGTTTTTGAAAGGAAAAACAATGTGCTTGTTGTCATAGTTATCAGCTGCTTGTCATTCTTTTGTCAGACTGAGCACTGACAGTACCACTTACTAGATCATGTCAGACTGAGTACTGACAGTACCATCTACCAGATCATGTCAGACTGAATATTGACAGTACCAGCTACCAGATCATGTGAGACTGAATATTGACAGTACCATCTACCAGATCATGTCAGACTGAGCACTGACAGTACCACTTACTAGATCATGTCAGACTGAGCACTGACAGTACCACTTACTAGATCATGTCAGACTGAGTACTGACAGTACCACTTACTAGCTCATGTCAGACTGAGTACTGACAGTACCAGTTACTAGCTCATGTCAGACTGAGTACGGACAGTACCAGTTACTAGCTCATGTCAGACTGAGTACTGACAGTACTGCTTACTAGAACATATCAGACTGAGTACTGACAGTACCACTTACTAGATCATGACAGACTGAGTACTGACAGTACCATCTACCAGATTATGTCAGACTGAGTATTGACAGTACCGCTTACTAGATCATGACAGACTGGGTACTGACAGTACCAGTTACTAGATCATGTCAGACTGAGTACTGACAGTACCGCTTACTAGATCATGTCAGACTGAGTACTGACAGTACCGCTTACTAGATCATGTCAGACTGAGTGCTGACAGTACCGCTTACTAGATCATGTCAGACTGAGTACTGACAGTACCACTTACTAGATCATGTCAGACTGAGCAGTGACAGTACCACTTACTAGATCATGTCCGATTGAGTACTGACAGTACCAGTTACTAGCTCGTCAGACTGAGTACTGACAGTACCAGTTACTAGCTCGTCAGACTGAGTACTGACAATACCAGTTACTAGCTCGTCAGACTGAGTACTGACAGTACCACTTACTAGATCATGTCAGACTGTGTACTGACAGAACCACTTACTAGCTCATGTCAGACTGAGTATTGACAGTACCGCTTACTAGATCATGACAGACTGAGTACTGACAGTACCGCTTACTAGATCATGTCAGACTGAGTACTGACAATACCGCTTACTAGCTCATGTCAGACTGAGTACTGACAGTACTGCTTACTAGATCATGTCAGACTGAGTACTAACAGTACCACTTACTAGCTAATGTCAGACTGAGTATTGACAGTACCGCTTACTAGATCATGACAGACTGAGTACTGACAGTACCGCTTACTAGATCATGTCAGACTGAGTACTGACAGTACCGCTTACTAGATCATGTCAGACTGAGTACTGACAGTACCACTTACTAGATCATGTCAGACTGAGTACTGACAGTACCGTTTACTAGATCATGTCAGACTGAGTACCGACAGTACCTCTTACTAGATCATGTCAGACTGAGTACTGACAGTACCGCTTACTAGATCATGTCAGACTGAGTACTGACAATACCATTTACCAGATCATGTCAATGGAGGCTGCAGATTCCAGTCTATTGACATGACCACCATAGGGTTAATGTGTAATCAGTGCTGAATAGGTCATGGTGCAAGGTGTGAAAGTCACCTAACACTGTCATTAAGATGGTGCTCACAGTGATGACCCTGTGATATTACTTCTGCTAGTTGCAACATATTCAATATTTTATTAGACATCCTTGGCTGAATGCAGATATCTGAGGGACAGAAATTTTCACAGAACAAAACATACTGTTAAGAATGCTGATATTCATGGCTACTGCTGTGTTAAAAATATTTTAACACAGACACCTTGCTCAGATTTGTATAATATTTTATTGTTTTATGTTGCTTATCTATTTGAAGCGGTATGAGAAGAAACTGGTATTTGAGCAGGGTTGTCTTGCTGTGTGTGAACACGAAAGTGGACATGATCCAAGAGTTGGTGAACCATGGTACATTGCTCTGTTAACTCTCTCATTCCCTACTTGGACAAATTTCATTGTGCTGTGAATAACATTACTATACTTGATTTATATTTATTTGTCAACTAACCTTTCATTCAGGTACCAGCATGCCTATAGTTGTAGAGGCCATAAGAATAGTCCAGGTCAACAGCTTTCCTTGGCATGCTTAGGGCTGAGTGAAGGAAACCTGTTGACTCAGTCCAAACTTAGGACTGAAGGAGTTAAAAACAAACAAATTTTGATAAACATGCAGTTA
Organism: Hermodice carunculata; assembly: GCA_964020975.1. Lineage (NCBI taxonomy): Eukaryota > Metazoa > Annelida > Polychaeta > Eunicida > Amphinomidae > Hermodice > Hermodice carunculata. The sequence continues at coordinate 132,946,081 of OZ026612.1, read as the reverse complement.
ATGGTCTGTTCGCCAGACAGGCTGCACACAGGACAGTTCAAGTTTGGGGGGGGGGGGAGGTATTTGTTGGACCTGCTGTGGTACTTGCCATAAAGACCATATGTAAGAGATACCATGGCCTCTTTAACTAACACTAGACTGAAATTGGTTAAGTTGACGTGCCATGTGAGATGACTTGACTGGCCTGTGAGAATGGCTGGTTTAGTGGGTACTTGCTGTACAGGCCAAAGGCAGTCTTGTCAGACAGGACTTCAGCTGCAGTAAGTAGCTACACTGGGCCACCTACTGACCTGCAGGCGGGCACAGAGGACACTTATACACAGCTCCCCCTGCACTCTTCTGCATAGCCTAATATACATAATAGCTTTCTGTAAAAAAAGAAAAAAAAATAATAATAATACATGGATGCTGTTTTTTATGTTTGAAATTCTTTAGTTTTGAAAAACGCTTCTTTTCCAGGAGTTATATTTGTAGTTGAACCTTGTAAAAGATGAGGACTACATTTATTTATTATAACATGAAAGGAGGCAGATAGAGTAGTTCACATGTAAATGTCATCTTCCTGCTTGCTCTGTCATCTTCCCCTCTACCACCATATTTGCTTATTTGGACTCATTACGGAGCTTTGCAGGGCTCCCAGCATCCGCCTGGCCAATCAGATGGGCCCGCTGGTCTTTGAAGGCTGCTATAATGCAATCTAATCAACGTTGAGTAGAACAATGCTTCAAGGAGACCCAGAAATCTTCCATGGAAGCATAGCCACCTTGCAAGAAACAGAAGTTTTTGATGGTGTGTCAGAGGAGTGGCAGCTAATGGCGGACTGCTTGCAAGCTCTGGTTGCAGCTAATGAGAAAGGTGAACCTTCATAGAAGTTGCAGGCGGCCTTGTTTTTAATCTGACAGATGGCGGTGCTCGCACTCTGTCACCATGCAATCAGCCCGGCTGACCTTTGATTTAATATTGCAGTCTTTATTAAAATGGAGATGGTTTTAATAGAATAGCTTTGATGGAATGATGGCAAAAGCAGTCTAGCCTTACGCACAACTTTGTGTAGAATGCCAAGTGATTAATTGACCTGCTTTGGTAGTGTGAATCTTCTTTCCAAGCCATGGAAACAGTACGATTCTCATCTCAACTAACTGCAATTTGGGAATTGTCTTTAATCATGGTGGCTGTGGGATTGTGCAGGGCACAGGCCAATGGCTGCTAGGGGTGGTTAGCTTTCACACACGTCAGATTAGGCCCAGGTAGGCCCAGGGTGATAATGGCAGGACTATAGCCAGTGGTAAGGTGAGGGGTGGGGGTCCTTACCACTCATCAAGGTAGCTGTTTGTTATTACGATCCTTGCTCCCCACAGCTTGTCTCTGATTGCCTGGGGACGTAATTTCCATTGCTAGTCCACTTTTAACTTTTGGTCACCTGCGAGGACCCCATGACTTGTCATGGCAATTAAGGAGCTGCTGAGTATACTGTGACATTTTGTAATATTAGGGGAGAATTGTATGTGTGTGGTGGTCATTGTTGAGAATTGCCAAGGCAGCATTGTGTTCTGCCTCAGCGCTGCCTCTCTCAAATAACCCTATCAAATGCCATAAACCGCCTATTTCTATTCCCATTAAAAGTTGACAAGTTGCTGATTTAGCTGCACTTCATATTTCTTTATTTGGGACTTATTACATTCGCCAAGTGGCAGTGCGCCGAGTGTGACATTCAATAACTTTGTCACTGCACACAGGATGTCATGGGTTCCTCCACTGACGTGGCTGTCATCTGTGAGGCTCCCATAGCAGACAGTTTGTATGGGATCCTTCTCATGCTTGGACACGCAGTCTCCAATACTGGCCAGGTGAATGCTGCACTCACAGCATAGTACTAGTAGTAAGTCATGTGACTGCCTGCCAATCGATTAGCTAATGAATAACAGCCTGTGACCCCTAGATTGCAAAATGGACTTGCCCTGTGCATTCATTTTTTCACAGGAGGCCCCATTAATTGCATGTTGGCAGTGAATTGCATGTGTGCACCCGTATGCTAAGATTACCACAATTATGCAGAAATCAATCATGGAGATTGGGTCCATTACTCTCATTTCTCCGGTTTCATAAAATATGAACGCAGTGTGCTCGAGTGTTTGTGTTTGCCACCAGTCGACAGCAGCACTCCCTCAGCATCAGGCTCTGCCCAGCTCAGCAACTCTGCGACCAGATCGTCCTCTGACATACACGCCTCCTCCTGGCTGCCTGTCTTGCGTGCCCACAGTGAACACAGTGCAGTCAACATACTCACACTTGCCCGCCTGTGCAGGCTTTTGACTGTGATGACAGCTGAGTGAAGCCTCCACACACGTTCTCACATACTTGTACAGGCGCTGTGGCAGTGGGACTTTATAAACAGAACGATATAGACACTGGTGTAAAGTACACACAGCATGGACAAGATAATGGACAAGGAAAACCAACAACAGGATTCCAACTCTATGAAGGAAAATCTTCCTCATGGTAAGCAACTTTTACTTGTCTTTTGTTTTCTTTTGATTGATATCAGGCATCAGTTTTGGACACCAGCATTACAGGGAGCACGTGTTGATGTATTTATCCCCTAACTGAGGACATACTGGCTCCTGGAAGCCCTGTGTCAGGAACTCCGGCAGTCCCATAGGCAGCTTTCCTGGCTTGTCTGTATCATACATAAGCCACAAGTCTCTCAGACTATAAATGTGTATGTCCGTTTATGCAATTGTAGGCAACAGAGCAAGCCTGTGTGATGTTACTCAGTGCTGTAGCCTGCAGACCGCCACCTTGTGCTAGCCACCTTCAAAAATTACACTGTTTTCCCCCAGCAACTGGCTCTAGCTAACAAGGCTCAGTTTCTCAATACGTGCCAGCCGGCCAATAAATCTCGTGAAGCAATTATTCTGCTATAGGTACAAGGTACAATCATCTTGTTCATTATACAGGCGTGATCATTCTGGCAGAATGTAAATATTAATCCCTTAGTTCAATTAGCAGGAGGATTGTGTTTACCTTCCCATTCTTGCCGCTGAGAAATTTATCCCATGGCATCCACCACGCGGTTTGTACTTCAGCTTTTCAGCCCCACGGAGCATATAGGAACCTTTGTGCCATGAAAACCTCCAAGCTTATCCTAAACTCAATATTGACATAAATTTTTCCTGTTCTGCTGTATTTATTCCATTAGTAGCTCAGCCAGTTATTTAGTAAGGTAAAACTGTCCTATCAGCTCAGGACCTGCCCTGTCCAAAGCTCTTTAATTAAGGACTAGTGTTGGTTGTGTAATACAAGGAGATAGCAGTCTGGGACGGTGTAGTGGGATGTTTTGTGGGAGCGGGTGAAGAGACTGGGTGGTATGTACGTTATTGATATTAGCAGTAATTTGTCTGCTGTAGACCTGTGCAGAGGATGACTACCTCATTAGTGGAAGCCCTGCCTGCTTCCCAGCAGCCTTAATTAGTTTGGTAGAGAGGTCTAATTTGCTTAATTGCTGGTGAACTTGATGCGATGCAGAGTCCTGTGATGGGAGCCATGCAGCTGAGCCAGTGTCCCCAGTGATATAGCATAAAACACAGCAGCACACCCCACCCATGTACTCAGGCACTGCATCACTCTCTCAAGCTACTTACCACTGACCACTGGCCCTGACCACATAAATTAAGCCAATTATCCCTCTGCAAAATTAAGTGAAACTGTTCAAAATAGGACTCCTACTCCAGCACATAAAATAATGAGGATCAGTGTTGCTTTGTAATTGCTGCTTCTACATCCTTCACTGTTGGTGATAATTGGAAGGAGAAACTGATCTGGAGCAATTACTGAGCATTATTTGAGACATAGTATCACAGATAGCCTCACATATGAAAGCCGACCTGGTCAGACCATTTCTGTTGTACAATTACACATCACCCATACACCCATGAGCTGGACATGAATGCCTTTCCACTCATTTTCAACACCATTTTTCCCTTGAAAAAAAAAAAAATATTGATACAAACTCTGCACTTGACATTTTCACCCCTATACTAATTGAACCAAAGGGGCATTTTCACTATCATGTCTGTATATGCATCCGTTTGTCCATCTGTCTGTCTGAACATGCATCCATGTGTCCATCTGTCAGTCTGTCTGTTCATACATCCATGTGTCTGTCTGTACATGCATCCATGCGCCATCTGTCTGTACATACATCCATCTGTCTGTACATACATCCATATGTCTGTACATGCATCCTTGTGTCCATCTGTGTGTCTGTATATGCATCCATGTGTCCATCTGTCTGTACATGCATCCATGTGTCCATCTGTCTGTACATACATCCATGTGTCTGTCTGTACATGCTTCCATGTGCCATCTGTCTGTACATACATCCATGTGTCTGTCCATGCATCCATGTGTCCATCTATCTGTGCACATTGTAAATGCAATATCTTCTCGCCAAATCAAGATACAGTGATCAAGCCTTCAGAACTGAAGCATATTCTGGAGACCTTGGATGAGTTTTCCCCAGGAGACCTTGACCTTAACCTCTCTTTCAGTCATTGCATCAATGTAGAAAATCCTTTTAAATCAAAGAATTGTGTTTGTTACAACATGGTCTTGTCATGTCCTGGATTTTTCTTTTCTTTGTGATACATTTCTAAAAAGAAATCCAGCTTAATCAGAATCTTTTTTGTGTGCCAGTCATTGTAAATGTAGTACACCCTCTCTTTTAATCTAGATGTGAATTTTTTTAACCACACCACCCATGGACAAGTCAAGATTAAAGGAAAAAGAAACTTTCTGACATACAGCAATCCTATTGGGTAAATGTAAAATGTCCTTAATGGATCACCAAACATGTTTTAACCCAACAAAAAGTGTATAAAGACAGAGTCTGCCCAGGTCAAATCAAAAGTGGTCTCATAAAGAGGTGGTCCTTAAAGGGCCTTTACAACAGGGCAGGGGTAGCCTGGGCACCCTATGTGTATGTGTACTGGAGTGGTGGAGTGTTATGGTGGTGTGCCAGTCATGCTGCAGCTGCTGAATGGACAGTCGGGGTATGGCCACTGATCAAGGCCTATACATAGTGCCATATTACATGGCATACATGTAATGATTTACACATTAAGAAATATGAGACTCAGTTCACAGGGAGTATAACACCAGGTACAAGAGACAGTGGTAGGCCATGTATCTATTGTGAGGGAGACATTAATCACAGGTCAAAATTCTATACATTAAATGCAACTCTGACATCATTGTTTCCAAAATATGACATCACATACATATGATAGAAAGGCTTACAAATTTAAATCTTAGTGAATAAAAAGCAAAATGCCTAGTTTGACTTTTAGTAAACCTTTCATTTTGAAGCTATCTGGATATTTATGGGTCATGATGTCTCTGTTGTTTTGATTTGATATGTGATGGTCATAATGTCCATGTTGCCTTGATATCTGTGGGTCATAATGTCCATGTTGCCTTGATATGTGAGGGTCATAATGTCCATGTTGCCTTGATATGTGAGGGTCATAATGTCCATGTTGCCTTGATATGTGAGGGTCATAATGTCCATGCTGCCTTATGTGGGGGTCATAATGTCTGTTACCTTGATATCTGTGGGTCATAATGTCCATGTTGCCTTGATATGTGAGGGTCATAATGTCCATGTTGCCTTGATGTGTGAGGGTCATAATGTCCATGTTACCTTGATAGCTGATGGTCATAATGTTTATGTTACCTTGATATGAGAGGGTCACAATGTCCATGTTGCCCAGATACCTGAGGGTCATAATGTCCATGTTGCCTAGATACCTGAGGGTCATAATGTCCATGTTGCCTAGATACCTGAGGGTCATAATGTCTATGTTACCTTGGCATCTGAGGGTCTTGATATCCATGTTTCCTTACTCTATAAAAGCAGTATAAGGGCAAGTTGGCTCCCTGTGTCCAGTGTTTCCCAGTCACTGTCAAAGTACCTCACCAAGGTACCACAGAAATCTGCACAGTGCCTGGCTTGTTTTTTTTTTTTTTATATTCTTTTTGTTTCTTTTTCTTTTTTTTTCTTTTTTGTTTTTTTCTTTCCTGTATAGAATTGAGTGGTGACTGACCAAAGCCCAGCTTCGTATGGTTTGTGGGGACTAGAGCAATTATCAAGCAATAATGTGTGGTTAAAGTACACATTAACTGGTTTTAATGATAACATGTTCTGTCAACAGACATGCATGATGTATCATAATTGACTGTTAATAAGACCCACTCAATTTAGGTCCCTACAGAAAATGAGGTAACTGCTGGATACATGGATGTCAATTAAGTGAAAAATCACTCTGGAGTATCCTTGAGTGTTGACCAATGAGATCAGCATTATTCTTACGGGACCACAAAAATTTATATTTAAATGGAATTGAGGAAATCGAATGTGAGTTGGCAATTTTAACATTTTTATCATACATATTAGTTCTTTGTTTCCGTTTTGATGACGGCTTCGGAGCTTTTTAAAAGCACTTCAGAGTAAAAGTTTGTGGAGCGATTTGTAACTGATTGGCTGTCTGTGATGTTTTGCCGGCTCTGGCTCATTGTGTTGGGCGTCATGTGCGGGGTATGGTCAACTTCTATTAAGGGAGGCAGGACAGTGCTCAACAAGGCCTGCACAGAGCCCACTTTGCCAACTCAAAGGAGTCTTATCACAATACACATTTCAATTTTTTTACACTTGTGCATTATTATTATTATTATTATTATTATTATTATTATTATTATTATTATTATTATTATTATTATTATTATTATCATTATTATTATTATTATCATTATTATCATCATTATCATCATTATTATCATTATTATTATTATTATTATTATTATTATTATTATTATTATTATTATTATTATTATTATTATTATTGTTTTAATTTTTTATAATTTTTTTCCCTGCCTGCCTGTGGTCTCAGACAATGGTCACACTATCCAAGCTTTTGATACAAGTAAAATTTGAGTGAAATGTGTTGCAAAGCAGCCCATCTATACTAGTGTTAAAATTGTTCCAGGATTATACAATGGTTGATTTTGTGAGGATGGTGTGTTCACTGCTGCTGTCATGCATGATGGTATGGTGAACCCCTCCAGTGGGGAAGGGTGACGGGAGCTTAGGTAATAAACTCTGCTTCCTGGATTCACCTCACTACATTTGTATTCTGTCGCTGATTTCATAGGTGATGAGCTTACCCAGTGTTTGGGTTTGAACCCAATTTACTGTAAACTGCAACAATTTGATGTTGCATTCTCAACTGAAAGAGATGTCAAACATTAGTTGATGTGTGTATGAGATACATCCTTCATGGTTTTCATTTTAAGTAACAGGTAGACGAGTAAAAATAGATGGTGGAAGTAAAGTATTGACAGTGTAGGGTTTTTGTTTTTATTTGTTTGTTTGTTTGGGTTTTTTTTTATAATTTTTTCCCAGCTATTCTGTGATAGTAAGAGTGTCAGGGTATCTTGTAGACCTGTAGATACTGTATGCCTCCTGCTGCCGTGTTTTGAAAACGCTGTCATTGATATGATGGAGGTAACTGTCTGGGTGTGCTAAATACTGCCTTATAGACTTTTCTCATTTACAGCTGTGGTGGGATAAGCCTTGGTTGTCTTTCCTACAGCCAGGTACACAGCAAAGAGGCTGACAGGTTATAGATTTCTCTATATCAGACTAAACTGTAAGCTTGAGACTGGTCACAGTTACAGTGTTGCCAACACCCCTGGATTACCCTGGAGACTCCCAGAATTTTATGCTGAAAATTCTTGAAAAATTGTAGATTTTTTGGCAATTTGTAGCCACCATCCTGAATTTCATCAATATTTTCCTTGTATATTTCATATTAATTTATCAATCATTCTGAATTTTACTTTCCACCTCCTGGATTTTAAGTGTGGCAGGTTGGCAACACTACAGTAATCAGAATGAGTTACAAATGTAAAACTTCAGAATGTAGACATGTGCAATGCAGGTTTAAGACCATTTGGAGTTTGCAGGCAGAGATGCAAGTATGGGTGATCATTTTTGGACTAGGTTCTACGTTTATGATATTGGGAAAATTTGAAACTGTGCTGCAAGTTGAAAGATAGATGTGAGAATTGTTAGATGAACAACAAAACTGAAAATACCAAAATAATGTGCAAGTTACTCTATAATGTAAGCTGGTGTTGATGCTCGTTGTTTTCACACAGAGTTCCAAGCTTAGGACAGGGCATAGGTACAGTTTTCAAGTGAAGTGGCAGTTCCTCCCGAACTGAAAACTGTGGTGTTGAGTGTTCAGGTATGACATCAACGTTAACATTGTCACAACTGTCATGTCCTTTACCTGTGTATTTTCTCGGTTTATTGTCACATCATCCATAGCGATTGTAGAAACACTGATCTCCTCTACACAACGGCTGTAAAGCAGAAGAGAATGTGAGAATGTGCTGAGTACACCAGCAGTGTGTAATGGCAGACAGACAATCTGGGACAGTGTTATCCACCCTCACACTTGTCACCTCCCTCTGTCTTGGTACATAGGCTGAATCTTTAAATTATTCCAATAGTGTCTTGCAACCTTCCATTCATCAACACCTGTTTAGATGTTGACTGTAGATTGTTAGTTACTTTTGCAACAAAGATGATTGGACTGACACTTTATTTCTATATTCAGCCTGGCAAACATCATGAGCAGAAAGTTAAGCAGTGTATTGGTGGATTGTTCAGAGGCCACACCACCAGTAGGACCTGGCACTGGGCTCTTAAGCCTTGCCTTCTTTGAATTAAGAGGGAGTCAACAGCTGTCATTGGCGTGGGTTCAGTTTAAACATAGTTTATTCAACAGAAAGCACTAAGGAATGGTGTGGATTGGGCACTCAGTGAATCCACACACTTCAGAATGATGTGGATTGGGCACTCAGTGCAATCTGCACTTAGGAATGGTGTGGATTGAGCACTCAGTGTAATCTGCACTTAGAAATGGTGTGGATTGGGCACTCAGTGCAATCCACACTTAGAAATAGTGTGGATTGGCCACTTAGTGCAATCTACACTTAGGAATGGTGTGGATTGAGCACTCAGTGCAATCCACACTTAGAAATGGTGTAGATTGGGCACTCAGTGCAATCCACACTTAGAAATGGTGTGGATGTGGCAATTAGTGCAATCTACACTTAGGAATGGTATGGATTGGGCACTCAGTGCAATCCACACTTAGAAATGGTGTGGATTTGGCACTCAATGCAATCTACACTTAGGAATGGTATGGATTTGGCACTCAATGCAGTCTGCACTTAGGAATGGTGTGGATTAGGCACTCAGTGCAATCCACACTTAGGAATGGTATGGATTGGGCAGTCAGTACAATCCACACTTAAAAGTGGTGTGGATTGGGCACTCAGTGCAATCTGCACTTAGGAATGGTGTGGATTAGGCACTCAGTGCAATCCACACCTAGGAATTGTATGGATTGGGCTCTCAGTGCAATCCACACTTAGAAGTGGTGTGGATTGGGCACTCAGTGCAATCTGCACTTAGGAATGGTGTGGATTAGGTGTTCAATACAATCCACACTTGGAAATGGTGTAGATTGGGCACTCAGTGCAATCCACACTTAGAAATGGTGCGGATTGGTCACTCAATGAAATCTTCACTTAGGAGTGTGTGGATTGGGCACTCGGTGCAAACCACACCAAGGAAAAGTGCTTCATGTTATCTTGATAGGTCTTGTTTGTTTACCATTACTCTTAAAATGAGTCAAAAATATTGAAACAAATGGCACTTGAGCACCAGCCAGTTTTGACCAGTGGACTTGTGGGGGAGTGGGGGTGAGTGGTGTTAAGGGCAAAAGTATCATAAACTTTCAAGGTGATATCAACTCTGATTTACTATTCATGGTGAATGTAAACAATGACATCATGCTTCATGACAGTATATATTACTTGTATGCTTTTATCAAAAGTTTTTCTATTACACTATCCGGGAAGTAAAATCAACAAATAGTGAAAATATCTTCCTTGTTTATAAATCTACTTGCAGTGTGAACAGTGGATTTATTGCCTACGTGTTCAATCCTATGTGAGGGTCAATGCGTTTTAATTGAAAGTGTTCATGTTCCAATTTGTAAATGTCTGCATAACACTTTATGGACAGTGTGAGCAGGTTTGTGTGGCCCATCAGGGCACTTTGTGGACAGCATGAGCAGGTTTGTGTGGACCATCAGGGCACTTTGTGGACAGCATGAGCAGTTTTGTGTGGACCATCAGGGCACTTTGTGAACAGTATGAGCAGGTTTGTGTGGACCATCAGGGCACTTTGTGGACAGTATGAGCAGGTTTGTGTGGACCATCAGGGCACTTTGTGGACAGTATGAGCAGGTTTGTGTGGACCATCAAGCTGTATGCTGCCTGACTGTGCCACAGAATTCCCATCATGTATATCATTTGTAAGGAAAAAAAGGAAGCAGATGACGTTGATGATACTAGATCAATTATGGTAATTTTAATCAGAAAGAGTTACTTGTCCGGCACATCGGTATAAGGTCTGTCCTGGCTGATTCCTCCCAAACAGATGGCTGCACAATAGTCGTATGGTCGGGGTGTGGTTTTTACTGATGAGTTGATTTGTTGTGCTGAGATAGCAGCCATTCAGATTAGGCTGTTCCTCTCTCCTGCTCTATGGCAGTATCTTGGTCCTGAAGGTTGGAGGAGACGCAGTTGGTTCCTTCTTTCAGCAAGGTTACAACTTTCAGCAAGGTCACAGCAAGAGACTGAGCTGTCCCTTGTTCTCGTTTTCCTGTGCACAGGCAAGCAGGCTTGGTCCTGAACTAGGTTCCCAGGTTTACTTGGTTTGCCTGTCAAAAAACCCTTGATATCTTGATTCTTGTAGTTGCCTGTCAAATATCCTTTGTTGACTTCAGTAATCAGTTCCTGAACCAGCTTTTAAATTTGTGTGTAGCATTCTGAAGAGTGTAAAAAACACTATCAACTTGTTTCATTCTAGCATATGTATGTATAAAATACTGGTAGAAACATGAGTAGTGCTGCAAGCCAAATGTGTACTGCTTTGTCATCATTCTATCAGTGCAAGGTTCTGCATTACTACTCAAAAATGATTGAATGTATTCATATGTGCACCTAAATGTCACAAATTTGAGTTTTTATCTTTTGGGGCCTAGCCTATATTTTTGCTAATTTTTTTTGTCTGAATAATAGTTTCCTAGACTGCAATATGGATCTAGGGCTATGTGAAGCACCTTATTTAAGAAATTGCCAGCATTTGGCTTTTAGTTTTGAGAAACAGATATCAAAGCCAAATCACTTGAGCCCTGACGGCAGTAGTGTATTGTAATAAAAAGCTTATTCACAAAATTGTAGGCAGGTCATAGGTGGTTGAAACAGGTGTTCTGTAACAAGGACAAATCTTTATGTTTACAGCTTCATGGATTCATCTAATGACCATTAATTATGTATGGCACAATTTTGATTGGTTTAATTTGTGCCGAATGAAAGGTGTAATATGTGATTGTATTGCACCAGGTCACACACGACGTGCAGAGGCTAATGACGTGTTTGAAGCTCAGTGGTGCAATAGACCCTGGCAGGTCCTCCTGACTGCCAGACATTAGACAGTTGTCATAGTCTTTATTAGAGATACAAACAAACCGTAACAGTACATTTACTATTGACAGATGAGGCAGCTGAACTGTCACACTCCAACAGTCAGCTTCTCATGCATGTAACAAGTGTGGTCATTTACCAGGTGCCATCGCCTCTCTTCCTCTACCCCGCTGTAATGATGAAAAATAAACAACACGAGCATACATGCAAATGAAATAGATAGACTGTGTAACTGTGAGGTGTCCACTGAGTGTGCTGTGTGACTACTATCATGTAGTATGAAACTGAGCACCGTACTCAACTAATCTTCCAATGGATTGAAACCTTGATCCCAGTGTATGATTTCTATCAAGGGCCATTTGGTGAAAGGATAGTGGATACTGGGTACCCAGCAGTTATGACCAGGGTGTGTCGATCTTACCAGTACAGTGCCTTACCCCGACTACTCACTCTAACTAAATCAAATTGCAATCTAATTAAGAAAATAATTGCTCTGTCTATTTCCTATAATTTTGGATAGATGGAAATAACAGGAAGTAAAGTGTTGGATTGCAATTTGCCAAGGTTTTTTTTCGTGTGGTTTATGTGTATCTGTTGGGTATATGATATGAGCACTGATCCTGTACACATCATCATCACACATATCTGAGGGCCTTCCCACCAGCCAACCCAGCAAAGCAATGCACGGCCACAGTTGCAGGAAGAAAGATGTATCCAGCAAAAATAATAAGCAGTGATATCTATGCTGTCTGACATGTTTCTCACCCTAAGTTAAAGGGAAGATGGCTGTTTCAAGTACGCGTGGACTAACTGAAGCTTTTTTAAAGCCCAGTAGATAAATGATATGAGGAGAATTTATAATTATGTGTAGACACTAAGACTAAGTTTCTTTAAGTTGGTGAAACAGTGAAAATTAATTTAGTAAGGTGAAAAAAGAGGCATATGAGCTGCATAGATGCATCCATTACTTCTGAAAATTAAAAAAAAAAAAGCAAAAAAACCCCATTCAGTTCTAACACTTACGTGTGTATATACTAAACAGTTGCCTTTGCAGGTCAACACACTGCAGCCATAGGGTCAGGACGTGCTCCTTATCTCTGTAGCACTTCACCTACCCATGAAATGCCCTGTCCCACTGCTTATGAATGAATTAAACACTAATTAATAACACATTAATTATTCCCATATAACCAAAAGAACACATCAGCTTATAAATTACAGCTCTTGTTACTAGGTGGCACTGTAATTACAAATTGTGTGAGTATTATATACATGTAGTTGTCATTTGCTTTGGCACATGAGAACTTGGTTACACTAGTACGTAAAAAATAAATAAAAATAGAAGTGTGCAATGAGATACGTAGTGCCGTAGCAGATGTATTTTTTTGTATTGAAGTCTAAATTGACAATGTATGGCAGACCAAACCTGTATTTGCAGAGAAACAACCTACACTGTACACTTAACTTACTTTTAATGTCTATTATGATTAGTGTCAAGTGCAACCCCTCACAGTAGACCTTGTCTGCTTTCTTGGCTCTATCAGAGTGATTGGATGGGAACATCCTGTAGTAGACCTTGTCTCTTATAGTAATCATAGTTGAAACACAGTATAGTAGACCTTGTCTACTTAGTTGGCTCTGTTGTAGTGATTGTATGTCGGACATACATATTAAACCTTGTCTACTTACTTGACTTCATTGTGATTATGGGGGGGGACATCCTGTACCAGAACTTGTCTACTGACTTGACTTCATTGTGATTGGGGGGGGGGGGGATCCTCTACCAGAACTTGTCTACTGACTTGGCTCTGTTAAACTGACAATATAAAGCAGCTTACAGTAGATATTGTCTTAATACTTAGCACTTTTATTGACATAGTTGGGACCAGCCAACACTAGACCCAGTCTACTTGTCACTATTATATTGACATAATGTGAAACAGCAGTATTATGTTGACTTTATATGGTACAGTCTGCAGTAGACTTATCTACTCAGTTACCTCCTGTAGTAACTTCATGTGGGACAGCCAACAGGTAGCCATTTTTGCTTACTAGTCTTATGTGGAACAGTCTACAGTAGACCATTTACCTACTTGTCTGTTATATGGAACAGCCTACAGTTGATATTTCCTACTTGTCTGTTATATGGAACAGCCTACAGTTGATATTTCCTACTTGTCTGTTATATGGAACAGCCTACAGTTGATGTTTCCTACTTGTCTGTTATATGGAACAGCCTACAGTTGATGTTTCCTACTTGTCTGTTATATGGAACAGCCTACAGTGGATGTTTCCTACTTGTCTGTTATATGGAACAGCCTACAGTGGATGTTTCCTACTTGTCTGTCATATGGAACAACCTACATTAGATGTTTCCTAATTAATTGTCTGTTATATGGAACAGTCTACAGTAGATGTTTCCTACTTAATTGTCTGTTATATGGAACAGCCTACAGTGGACCTTGTCCAGTTCATTGTTTCTGTTATTATTGTGGAACAGTCTGTAATGCACTTTGTCTATCCATTTGACTGATAGAGTTAGCAAGAACAACCGCTCTAATCACTGCAGTCCATATCATAGTGTCTGGGCTTGGCTGTTTGACACTTCCTACTTACTTGACCTGTTGCATTTCTGAAAAGTGAGCAATATACAGTTGGTCCTAGTTTGATTATTATAAAGAGTTGTGGCCTATAGTTGATCCTGTCTTACTCATCTGTAGTCCACATAAGGAGATGCAGTCTGCTGCCCACTTGTGTACTTTCCTCTTGTTAGTCCATTCTGCACTACTTCAGCTGACAAAAGTCAAAGAAAGTGTTGACAGACATGATGGCTTTTGATAGGCTGATTGTGAGACTTGAGACACATGGAGTATGTGTCAATAGTAGAAAGAAGGGTAAGACACAAACTCTGCTTTGCACTAAATCTGAAGTCCACACTAATTATAATTGAGATGATCAAGGGGATTTGTCAATTAAGGCTCCCATGAGCTGATTACTGGCTGATCCCTTGTGGCACATGCATGTACATGAGGTGAGGTGAACACAGGATTTTATACCTGTCTGCTTGCGCAGGGATAGCCTGACAACATGCTTTGTGTTTGATAGCCACTTGCGCAGTGGTACTTTGTATTCATAGAAGGCAGGCAAAAAAGCTGTCAAGACAGCACAGCTCAAGGGGTTGAGCACAAGATGTCAGACAGCACAGCTCAAGGGGTTGAGCTCAAGATGTCAGACGGCAGAGCTGAAGGTGTTAGACCTTGAAGCTCAAGGTGTTGGACAGCGCAGCTCAAGGTGTCAGACAGCACAGCTCAAGGTGTCAGCACAGTGCAGCTCAAGGTGTCAGCAGAGCTAAAGGTGTCAGACAGCGCAGCTCAGGATGTCAGACAGTGCAGCTCAAGATGTCAGACAGCAGAGCTTAAGGTGTCAGTACAGCTCAAGATGTCAGACAGCAGAGCTTAAGGTGTCAGCACAACTCAAGATGTCAGACAGCAGAGCTTAAGGTGTCAGTACAGCTCAAGATGTCTGACAGCAGAGCAGTGTTGATTGTTCTTAGGTCATGTAAGTTTGATCTGAAGGTTTTCGTAGCTTTTTATGCCCATGCCACTTTGGTTGGGGGCTCATACATTTGTCTGTGTCCATCCATTGGTTCATCCCACACCCAACGTAAAACTTGTGTCATGCATACCTGCAAAACTGTTTGACCAATAGTCATGAAACTTTACAAGATTTTTAATGAGTACATGTGTATGGAGATGTGCACATGTGGGCTTTGTTGTGTATGTGAGATCTCCTTTGTCAGAACCATCACAATTCGTGAGTGACCTGACAAACATGGCTGCTGAAACTCATGCTGATACACTTCTAGGAGACTGACTTCAATATTAATGTTGACACCACAAACTACAACACTTTATGAAGCAGACTGGCAAACTACATTCACTGTACAATCCCATGTAAGTAATGACAGGTGGGGGCATCTGTGTCCTAGTTTGATATCTGAAATTAAATTGCCCACTAGACAGACTGATCTCGAGCCCCATTCGCACTGCTAAAATTTACCGCATTTAATTGGTAAGACTTGCGAAAGTAACCCGCATTCTTCCACAATCCGCTAAGAATGCGCCTGGTGCTTCTGAAAGCAAAAGCTACTGATGGAGGTGGTAGTTTTGTTGCATGTGTGAACACAAAATGTGCATGTTTGCTGAATAGAGAACATGTGCAAGCCCGCCAATTCGGTAGGTGAATGCGAGAGTTAAACCTTACAATGTGAAATATCCATCTGCATTTATTTCAGAAGTCCAGTAAAACAGTCTGAACGCACATTTTGGATGTCTTTCGGATGTGCAAAAATGCAAATCTTAATTCCGAAAATAAAATCAAAGTAGTGTGAACACAGCATCTGTGTTTTCTTCACTTCATTCATATAGCAGACATTATGCAGAGCTTGATCTGCTGACCAGGCGACATATCATGTGAAATGAATCAAAAATTAATAAAAGGGAACTATGTACAGGTGTACATGCTCAGGAGTAACGCTTTAAACCCCTGTCCTGTTAAGGGCCGTTTGTAAAGCTATTTTGCAGTATGAATTTTAGAAAATCAAGAATGGGGGGGGGGGGGGGAGATTAGGTCCCAATCTACAATATGGCCAAATGTTGAGTTTGACAAGTGCAAATTTTTATGAGAATTTTGGAGCTTAAGAAATCATGGTTTTGGCTGAACACCCACATGGTATGATATTTACAACGGAATGTAAATGAGCTGTCAGTCAGACTTGGGTCTTTCAGGCAATGGGAAGTGATCAAGCTGCTCATTGGTTGGGGAGAACAATGAGCCAGTGGGTTAGGGAGAGAACAACGGACCGGTGGACCAGGGAGAGAACAATGGGCACTCCTAATCTGTTATTTCAATGACTGAAACCAGCTATTAGAAACCCCATCTTTGTGATCTCCAGGTAAAACTTCAGAGATTCCTTTTTAAACATAGATTTAAGAGATGTTTTTTCATGACAGCACGTCAGAAGTATAGTATTATAAGAGTACTACTCACAAGACTAGTATCGATCAGAGGGAGGGAGTATTTTTTCCACAAAGGCTAGTTTACTGCTCCAAGAGAGCCATTAGACCTAAATTGCATTTTCTCATAATTCTTATTTTCATCTGACTTCTTAGAGGTTTTCAAGAAATAGCTCGTAAATGGCTAAATTGATTTTGACGAATTAAAAAGCTCTTGAAAATATACATTCTTGCCTTGGAACAGTATGTGGCGTTTGTAGATATTTATATTTTTTATAGGTTTTTTTATGCTGAATTACACAAAGTGGAAAACTGAAACGGTGTCTCTTTATAAATTAAAAAAAAAATTGGTTCCCAGACATCATATCAAAGTTTAATTGTACCAAATTTGAAGATTTTATGTTAAATATTATGGTTTGTAGGCCCAGAAAACCTCTGAAGTGGACCCCTCTGTAATATGTCGCCTATCACCTCAAATAATGAGAAAATGATTTTTTTCTTCACATATGAAAAATATAGATTAATATCTGAAGAAAATATATGGTTTTGGGGGGGCTAACAGCAATATTGTAGAAAGGAGAGTAGAATAAGATACCATGACGCTATATACGCTGAGCTTTACAGACAGCCCCTTAAAAACAAAAATTGTCTATAAATATACTGTTCAGCCAGAGCAGACAATTTTCTGTGTATTGTGTACAATAATATATATATTTGAAAGCATTTTCAATAGTAAAAGCATCATTGTTGTATTTGTGGTGCTCTAGATATTATTTTTGCTAAAAATTCTGATGCTTCATGAAATTTAATGAGAAATTTTGAATCCTTTAGAAGTAAAAATGGTGTGAAATCATTTCATATATTTCCTCTGGCATTTAGAATATAGTTGTCCCTGTTTCAAGATACAATTTCAATGCAGATCATACTTGTCACATACATATAACCATGTTTTCCATGTATCATTACCTGTACTGACTTATCACCTGCCATAAAAGACAACTTTTGAGTCTGCCATAAGCTGGAGGGCATAGTTTTCCACAGGAGGGACCAGCATGTTTTTGTAGGTATATCTCTGAACACATCTATTTGGGAGTCCTCTCAGACAAACAAATAATCATTGTTGCAAAATTGGCAGCATAGTTTAGGATTGAAAAGACGATTGACTTGGTGCAGTGTACAGTGATGCCCGCCATATATCCCCATGTATACTTCATGCAATGTAATATGCCAGCCAAATGTCTTTGTATATGAACTGAGTGCAATATAATATGATGCCAGCCAAATGTCTTTGTATATGAACTGAGTGCAATATAATATGATGCCAGCCAAATGTCCCTGTGTATGAACTGAGTGCAATGTGATATGATGCCAGCCAAATGTCCCTGTATATGAACTGAGTGCAATATAATATGATGCCAGCCAAATGTCTTTGTATATGAACTGAGTGCAATATAATATGATGCCAGCCAAATGTCCCTGTGTATGAACTGAGTGCAATGTGATATGATGCCAGCCAAATGTCCCTGTGTATGAACTGAGTGCAATGTGATGTATGAACTGAGTGCAATGTGATATGATGCCAGCCAAATGTCCCTGTGTATGAACTGAGTGCAATGTAATATGATGCCAGCCAAAAGTCCTGGTACATACTTCAGCAAGGTCCCTGTAGCAATATGTACTGAGAGCAGTGTAGTGTGACAGCCAAATGTTCCTGTTGGTACTTAGTGCAGTGTAGTATGATACCAGCTACATGTCCCTGTAGCTAATTTGTGTAGTGTAGGGTGATGCCAGCTGTATGTCCTTGTACTAAGGTACTTACTGCAGCATTGTATGCTGACAGTCCCTGTAGCTACTTAGTACAGGGTACGGAGATGCCAGCCAAATGTCCCAGAAGCTGGGGTCCATGTCACCCTGGCACCACCCCTGTCATGGCTGCAGACATCGCTCCTGTCTGGAGTATTTACCAAAGCCAGCAACATGTCTAAAGCAGTGCAGTTCATCCTGAATGCAGTCATTTTGGTTGTAATTGGCAATCTATACATTCCCTCAGACATTCCATTAGACTACCGCTAATTGGTCTAACAGTCTTCCACCATTGAAGCTGACTCTATGATGTCTCCTTCGCAGTCTTCCATCATAGGACAGCTGACTATGATGTCTCTGCCCACTGATGGGCTTCACAGTCCTCCAGCACAGGACAGCTGACTCTGTGATGTCTCCTTCCACTTATTGGCCTCACAGTCTTCCATCATAGGACAGCTGACTGTGATGTTTCCTCTCACTGATGGGCTTCACAGTCTTCCTTCATGGGACAGGTGACTATGTTGTCTTCCATTATGGGACAGCCGACTGTGATGTCTCCTCCCATCATCATAGAGTGTATAATAATTCACTCTATTTAAGAAAGGAATGTCTTGGTAGTTATAGGTATACTCACAACTTGCTGTATATAATATATGTATCATAATACATGTAGTTGTTGTAAAAACCATCCTAAGCAAATTATAATACATGCGTATGTATATGTGGCTTTTTAAAACCACCCAGCCAAGATGGGAGCTCTCTGTTTTAAAACCAATTATGACATTATGGTATTATTGTATTACCTCATGGGGTGTCTTTGACCCATGATGCAATCCTTTCAGCTTTCTGCATCATATAAAAGTAAGACAAGAATATTCCACATTTAGCATACATTTTATGGAAAATGTGGCTGTAAACTTTGAAATTGAAGTCCATAGTTGAAGCCCATTTCATTTGGGCTTCAACTATGGATTCTTTTGTAATATTCCATGAGTCTGCCACACTAATTAGGGAGATTACACAGTATGCATATTAATTGCTGAATTATGTGTATGATCATTTCATCCACTGTGTACAGCAGACTTTTACTAATGTATTCTCATGATATAAACTGGAGCCCGAACAGTTACATCATTTCATCACTATGCATATAATGTCATAATTGTAATGGAGTTCTCAAATTACTTTCATGGGGAAAAAATGGCAGCTGTTCATTCAAATTTGCATGCTAACGTACATTATGGGCTATCAGATTTCTTTTCTTTTTTTTTTTTTTTTTTCTATTGGGGGGGGGGGGGGGGAGAAAGCTCAGTTTAAATTCTGTGCAGGTCTTAATGCAGTGTAATGTGACAACAATGCAGGGGCATTATCAAGATGTGATCTGGGTACTGAGCTGCCTATAGTATTCTTTTCCTCAGCACACATCCTGCATGTGGCCTCGTTAGGCTCATTACAGCACTCAGTTTACTGGTCTGCTCTTCCACAATCCTCATGCCTGTCTGCACATTGACAGCTTTTCAATGTACACTCACTGCAAGGGCAATTTTCCAATAACTGCACCAAAAAAAAATAAAACAAGAACAAAAAAACCAAAAAACAAAAACAAAAGCAAAACAAAAACAAAAACACCGCCCCCCCCCAAAAAAAAAATCTGCTTGCTTGCTACCATATTGTTTCTCCAGATTGCCCTTGTTGTCATGATTATAGGTCAAGGTCAACATAACCTTTCCATTAATTCGACAATGCATTAATGTTGTATTAGTAGTTAAGTGAAGTGCTTAGAATAATGTTTACATGTAAACTAAAACATTGTTAACTGCACAGTCAACAATGAACTGCTGAGTTTTCCCAAGTTAATTACTGTGACCTTGAAAATAATCCAGGTCACCCATTTCTTGTATGATATATCACTGAGGCAAAGATGGTTAAACACATACACTTTTATCTTGCCTTGAGAAACTTTCTGTAGGTGGATAGAGAAATGTTGAGAATGGGCAGAAATTTTAAGAAAGCTACATCGGCCTGTTAAAAAACAAGGAAAAATAGTCTTTATTTAGATAGGAAGTAACATTTATGTTTTTACATTGATTGTTTATTACTGGTAAAGCACAAGAGTGTGAGGGGATTGAGGTACAGATGCACACATGTTGAGGCTGGGAGCCTGGAGAGCTCCCATATCACCATAACCCTGTAAGCTGAGAACACAATTAAAATGGAAGTTGCAGCAAGAAATCACAGAGCATTTAGATGTCTCCATTCCAATTAAGGAGATGAGAAGCTGACTGTTTACCAAGCGATGCTGTCAGACTGTTTGATGGCATCCTGGCAATCATGTCTCGGTTATTCTTCAGCAACAAAGTCATGTTGCCATGTGTCGATCTCTTTACCAGCGCCAAGCACTTGACTGCTTGGTTTGGTTTGTAAACTTAATCCCATTCCAAAAATACAGGGCCGCAATTATATTATGGCCAGAAAGGATGCTTGCATAGTTAAGTCACCGCCGAAGGATATGATTACAGAGGAGATGTTGATCCACACATGCTGAGCAAATGAAGGAAGTGATGTTCTCCCAGGATTTTGACTGTTTTGCCCAATTATTCCTACATAGGTTGCCACATGACAAACCACTCAGGGTCAGCCTGTTGCGCCCTCAATTGGTATAGTTAAAGGACTGGGCTTGTTGTCTTTAGGAGGTCACAGTAATTTGCCCTCTGGGCTGTAGGCTGTTTTTTTCCTCATTAGTGGCAGCAGAAATCAGGGCCAGCTAATTGGCCCATTACGTGCATATTATTGTATTTGGATTATTGTCGGTCTTATTGGCTCTCTCCTCACACCAGCCACTCTTCATTTTCTGCTGTTTGATAGGAACCACCCTCTCCTGTTATTCTTGTATGGCAGCTCGTGTGTATCTTGCTTTCAAGATGGGAGAGTACAGTGGGTGAGGCTGCCAAACAAGCCGTCCTCTATGCCGAGAGTCTCTGCACTGAGAGTCTGGTGCAATCCACAGCTTGTAAGCAGCAGTCACAGGCCACAGTCACTGATTTAATAAGCCTACAAGATTGGTTTATTATGCTCTTGTTATAGAAGAAGGGAGAAAATAGAACAGGGAAAAATATCTGACCAAATTAACGAGGGGATATTAAATCCAATCCTGTCACTGTGAGTATGCACCAAAAATATTGAGCTTGTGGTTTGGGAATAGGTTTTCATACAGCGCACATTTCAACTAATTTCAGTTAATGAGAAAATTCAGAAAATTTCACCCTTCAGTGAACGAGTGTCAGTGGCCAATTAAAGAACTATACTTCATGGCAGTGCGCGTGGCACAGGAAAGCTGGATGCAATTAGCCGGGCGACCCAGAGCATCCAGGGAACGGAGGAGAGCACCACGATGAAGTCAGGGATCGATAGGTTAACGATTTCAGTTTGAGGCTACGGAGCAATCCCATCAATCTGTACACAATTTCTTCTTTGGCCACCGAATGTGTGAAACAATATGAGTGGCTAACATACATGTGTAGCATGGCCTGTTCACACCTGCCGCCCACAGCACCACCAATCAGAATGACCAGCCAAAGAAACACTGGGGCATATTGGTCATGTCAATTCCTGTGCCCACCCTCTGCGCCAACCATGCCAGCCAGGTGATCCATGGGTTGCATCAGTTCATCAAGAGACTCAGACAGGTAGGCCTGTCACTTGGTTCAATTACATGGTCCACCGCAGCGTGGGCCATAGTTGAGACAGTAGCAGTTTCTTTGCTTCCTTCTTGCTTTGACACGAACCTCCCAAGTTGTAGGGCCAAACGTTTATGCTGCCCTCTAGTGTCAAAAAGTTACATTAATTTGTTGTGTCAAAAGCACTTTTTCTGTCCATAACCCAGTAGGGATAATGTTCCTGTCCCAAGTGGGTGGCTGTCATCTTCACAAGACAAACTTCTGATACCATGTCATTACAGCAGTGTTTAGATAATCTGTCAGTTATGTCTTGTCTGGGTCCAAAGTTGGCTGTGTAAGATACTGACCTACACCTGAGCCACAGAGAAGTGTCAGCTTACCACTATATACCACACCAGTCATGTTGCACTCAGGTGGATGTCAATTGACCTTGCGTAATATTGGATAATGTGGTTTACATCATGACTTAGGGCTGGCTGGCAATCACCAGGACCCACCCACAGGTGAACTTTCAGGTCAGCACACATCAGACCATCTAATTGTGTGGCTCCACAGTCAGGGGTAATATATGTTATACAGTTATAATAATTACTGCTGTCTGCAATACTGGCACACTGATAGCTGGCATATTGACTGCCCTCATTAGGCAAATTTTCAATCTTTTTCATCATTAGTACACCTATCTAGAAGAATGATACATGAACTGTAACTGTTTTATTGCATGTCATTTATCAAAAAAAGATTAATTTTGTGAAGTGTATCCAGAAACAAGTGAAATTTCTGGCTACAAACTAGCCTAGATCAGTTGTATATGTAGCCATGGTCTAGCACTGGAGCTGTGGAAAACTGGATGTTGTGACTATGACAACCAATCAAAACTGCCTCCTTTTACCTATCCCAATGTCATGATTTATGGGACAATTAGAATCACCTCCATAACAGATGCATGATTTGTGGCAATAATACCACTTATTTTCTATCCCACAGTCTGAATTTCAGACTATATCAATATTTTGAGTGACATTTTGAGGTAGAGACCAGAACTGAAGCTAGTGACAGGTCATAAGTCAGAGGGTGGCTACAAAAGTTCCATGCTGTGTGTTTGGTGCATGTGTCATGGTTTAAGATATCATGGGCAGTTTTTTATCACTAAATCATGGTAGCACATTCTGACACCATGCATGGTAGGGCAGTGTGTTGCCAGTCATTATAGAATGTAATGTGATTTTTTTCTCTCTTTTTTTTTCATCAATGTATCATTCATAATAGAACTGTCTATAAAGCATCATTCTTAATGCAATGGCCCTATTTATCATAGGGTATGGAGCACCATTCATGAAAGTGTAGTGCCATAATTCATGATAGTACCATGGGACACTATTCATGATATAGCAGTGTGGCATCATTCATGATGGAGCCATAGTATCACCATTCATGATAATGCAGTGTTCAAGTCATGATATACATTGATAGATGTGGGACACTGTTCATGATATAGCAGTGTGGCATCATTCATGATGGAGCGGTAGTGTCACTATTCATAATGCAGTGTTAAAGTCATGATACATTGAGGTGGGTTACTATTCATGATATGGCAGTGTGGCGTAATTCATGATGGGGCAATGCTAGTAATGGCAGAGTAGTGTGCTTCAGTTCCATATTTTTATTTTGCTCTGAGGAACAGTTTTTAGTTATTTTAGGACAGGTAGGCTGACTGGAAACACAAATTACCTCAGATGGGTGAGAATCTTTATTTGGAATATGTATTTTATCATGAATGATGCAAAGAGCAAAAATCAAGAAACATTATATATATATATATATATATATGTGTATACATACATACATATATATATATATATATATATATATATATATATATATATATGGACAATTTTAGAACATTTTAAAATATTATATTATGTTGTGTGCATTGTAAGTATATATCAGAGGGAGCAGCGAGTTTATAGTGATGGGAAGATTAATGCTGGGTCTGCAGCAGAGAGCAGGTGAGAGCAGCCCAATTACTGTAATTGGAATGGGAATTGGGTGGGTGTAACCACTGGCCAAGCCAGAGTTGACCAACTAGAGTTATCAGAACGAACACTCTTTTGACTAATTATTTCAGTAATTTTACAGAGTGTCTGTAGCCTGGATTGTAAGTAAGCACAAAGATGCAGCTATGACTGTCTGATGTTTGTGGGAACACCAGATATGATTTAACTAACACAGCCCTCCCTTCCTACAGTGTGCATCATTGGTTCAATACTCTTGTCACACAAAGCTGTTTTCAAACATTCAGAAGCCAATCTCTTTTTACAGGCAATATACCTCCTTTCTCACCCAATCTCTGGTTATGAGCAATATGCCTTCTTTCCTCTAAACCTTCTCTGACTCCTAAATAGCCAAGATCAAATTATGTGATAACATTCAATTGTTGAATGTTTTACCTATCTGTGTTTGATTATGAAGTGTTTTGAACAAGACAAGATCACCACACATATTTGTGGTTCTTATGTGTGTTTTGTATATTTTTTGCAGTTCAGACGGAAATTTAATCCGTGGAAAGGACATCCTCAAAAATATGTCGGGTTCATTGTAGTGATAAATCAGTGCTGAAGACTGACAAGAAAACAAGCACGAAGCTGTCTAACCATCCCGATAAGGCTAGCCATTTAGTGTATTTTTTTTTCTTTTCATTTCATCATTTCAACACAACCTGCCTGTCAAGTTTGAGTCAGGTACGCTATGTGATCCAGACCTGAATAGAATTGAAAACTCGCAAAATTGGTACTTTTGCGATTAGGTTTGCCTTTATTTTGTCTACAGCAATGCTTTTATACTTTAAGGATATTTCAGTCAGCTGTAATATCCTGAGCACTCTTGTGCTTACCATAGAAATGAACATGTCCATCCCTAATCTGCAACAATAGGAATTGGTAAATCCCCGTAATATCCTTTTATATTTTGGAAGCAAACATTTGCCTACATGTGCATAGGTCATACTGTTGAAACATGCCAGGCAAGCTTCCCTTCCTAATGCCACTGTCCTCCTCAAAAAGAAATTGGTGTATCGATCAGTCCCACTGGTAACCAGAGCCTCTATTTGAAGCCCACTGCCATAAATATCCAATCATACCCTTTTGCATGTAACCCATTGGAAAAGCGGATGAGTTGTTCAGCACAGGTTTTTTGTACCCATGTCACGCAGGTTGGAAAGTACACAAGTTGCCTGAATGCACTTCCAATGGTATTTTGTAGGGCAAACTTGAACTTCACTTAAAATAGATTATGGCGGATGCTGCTTCATCTGGTGCTTTACAAGTTGTATTTACATGGAAATTAATTTAGAGAAACTATAGAATGGAGAGTAATGTTATTTCGATCCTGGTAGATGAACATGAAAGATCAGCATCATGGTGGCCGTCTTCCCTCATCATGTGCACAATAGGTGCCGCAGGTAGGAAGGAAATTAAAGCACACCGTATATTACCGTTGTATGATTACGTGAGGGTTGCCGCTAACAAAGCTACATTAATGGGCTCCCAGGCAATATACAGCAGAATCCTCTTAGTTCCAATTTCTCTCCTATCAAGATTAGATGTAGGGATTAGTTGGCCAAGGATGTTGGAAGCCCAAAAGCACGAAGTCTCATCATAGGTTTAATGAGTAACACAAGTCGCTCCCCTAAATCAGTGGGAGAATGAGTAAAGCCTGCTATCAGCTTACCCTAAATTAATATCTATTCAGTAAGGGTGATGCACTAAGCACCAGTAATTGCAATTGATTTTGGTCGATGCTCGACAGGCTATGGAATTAAAACTTTGGTAAATAGCAGCAGAATTGAATGTTGAGCCGTTCATATGAATTCTGCAGTGAGACTGTTTGGCTGGGCGTGAGAGTGCACAGC
Source organism: Hermodice carunculata (assembly GCA_964020975.1). Taxonomy (NCBI): domain Eukaryota; kingdom Metazoa; phylum Annelida; class Polychaeta; order Eunicida; family Amphinomidae; genus Hermodice; species Hermodice carunculata. The sequence continues at coordinate 132,920,051 of OZ026612.1, read as the reverse complement.
ATGGTCGGCCTTATGAGCACCCTTGTGCCAAGAAAACACTTATTACGAGCTGCTGTGATCACAATGAATTGAGATTGCAACAAATTCATTAGAATAATGATTGATAATACGAGATAAATCCTGCCCTTTGATTGGGAGTCACTTGACAATCAATGGCCAAATGGGGTATACCGTCGCGTCTGTGTGAGAACGATTATCATCATTTCAAAAGCCCCTTTATCACAGGGCATTATAAATCAACATATAAATTGTTTGAACATCTCTATATATATTTCAATAACAAACAAGCACAATAAGTGTGCCATGATTTTATGAGATTGCATTATAATGACTGCCCCTGACAAGGGCCCAGTGACTCGAAAAATAGCCCAGTCAACAGAGAGACAATTGGAGGACAGGATTTCATTAAGTGGAGTGTTCCCCATTGTGTGGGACTGAAAAGAATGTATTGTGTATAGGCAGCAAGGCGTGTACCAGTAGAAGAAAAATTGGAAAATTGAACTTTAGGGTAAGTGAGTCTAACACTTGCATGCAGAGACACTTTGTGTCTGGCTGTGTTTGCGTGTTGCTGTGATTTCATCTCTGTCTTCGGGTAACAAGAATAGACGGGACATGAAACTGGAAGGTAAGACTCTTACAAATAACAGTTTTGTGCTATTTTCCCCATCAAGCAAGTGTTCTTTTTCCTATTATGCCCCTGGGATATTCCCAGAGTACCCCTGAGAACAGGTGCCCCTTGCTGCATGCCTTAAATGCAATCAATTTTACAGAAGGGCGGTGATGACAGAAGAAGTGAAATTTAGGTCTGGTATAAAGTTGGTGCTTGCAGGGGCCATGTTATGCTGGCATTATGTTTCTGTATGGGCCCATCTGTTTCCAGATATCATAATTTTACACTCCATTGTTTCCATAATGCAGGCAATTCAGTTGGATCTGATAGCAGCTGATGGTAAGGCAGAGCATTATGCCACTTGATAGGACTCTGTAGTTGTGCCTGGGATAGTCTAGGTTGATATGGACCATATAGTGCTGACTTGGCGAATACGTGTGTGCCCTGCTCTCTCCCTCTGGCTGGACCGCTACCAGCCAGCAGTCAAACCATTCCACACAAGTTTCAGGCTTGTGTTTTAGTGTAACGCCAATGCACTGTTATCCACAGATCAGGAAGACTGCACAGACATGAACCCTCTTAGATATACACAAAGCTTTTGACTGGCTTCAGCAGGTTGTCAGTTTCACTGTGACTATAACAATAGCACAACTTGGCCTGAAGGGTTACCCCAACAAAGTGATGAATTTTAATCAGTTGGAAGCTCAGTCGTACCAGTCATCCAGTGGTCAAGGTGTAAAGAATCAATTCTATATAGTCAAACTGACTAAAGGAAAAACTCTTGAAAAATATCAGATGCTGTCTGCCCATGATAGGACCAGGTCACAATTGTTATAATTTCCATGTGTGTATAAAACATAGTGGGGGGGGGGGGGCTGTGTACTTGGTCATGGGGAAAAAAATAATGATTTGTAGCATCAATTTTTCTACACCCAGAGCAAGTTTTAAACCAGTCAGTGGCATCTCCAACCTTTTATTTAAATTTGGTGATCAATAGAATATGGAATAAAGATGTGCAATGAAACTAACAATTCTGTTCCTAGCGAGTTTGCTATTTTGTTGTTATGTTACCAGGTTGACTTCTTGATATGAAAAGAATGAAATGATAAAGTATGATTCATGAGAGCAACTCCTGGAGGCATGTATGTCAAACCAACCTCATAGTATCGTCATTTTCAGAGTTCACGTTTCAGAGGGGGAGGTGTGTAGCAAAAGAGTCCTTACTCACAAAAATTATGACAATTGTGAATGAGACCTTAGTATAAGTTATCTGCGCTCCTTTCAACCTTAACCATCACATATGTAATGGGAGTTAACATGTAGGGCGAAAACCCAGTCACACAGGCCATAGGTTGAGGGATAGCTTGCTAGGGGAGCCAGGGAGGGTTGGGGTGGGAGGTTCTTATCAGTTATCAATGTAAGGTGGTGGCCAGCAGTTGTAGCCTGGTTGACCCAAAGCCAGCATAAAGGTCAGTCCCAAAATGTTGGCATCTGCATGTGATGTGTTTTCAAGTCGCCTCAGACATGCAGGCAGATGGTTACCATACAGTTTACACAGGGCAACAGCAACTGCTCGCTCACGCATCACTGCTAGATGGCTGTTACAGTGGCATCAAATATGCCACGGCCATGATTGACAGGAGAGGGCCCCTGTCAGTGAAGCCACTGATAGTAGGTAGACAAGGACTGGGTGTTGATTGACAGGCCTCTGGCAGGCTCTGTCATAGATACTTACTTTCTGCTCCAGCAATGCAGGCTAATTGACCCTGAGAGCATGAAGGACTAGGCAGACAGAATACATAATGCTACACCACTGTCAGCAAACACTCCTACACGTCATCTGCCAGTTTTTATTAAAAATTTCAATCCTATTTTTAATATGGGTCCTTCAGTGAGCTCTCTTGTCAGGAAAGAGACTGCAGGAATGCTATCCAAACTGATTTATTGTAAAAACTGCTATGATTTGCAATCAGCGGATTATTACTTATTGAATTACTGTCAGGGAAAAAATATTTTAGTATCAACTGTCACAACAAGTTACAGATTTGTACATTTTGGACAGTTTTAATATTTTAAGAGCCCTTAGGAATTAAGTAACTCATAAAAAGCATGAGTGATATAGCGCGGTAGTGTCATGGGAAACATTAAAGATTTAATTGCCTGCTCAGCAGCTCATTGTCCTGTTTCTGTCCACTATGCACAGACATATGGATGGTCTGTTTAGCTGCCAAACAATTTTTATTTTCCTTTTTTTTTTCTCCCTGAGATAAAAATTAAATGATGTTTATGTGTTCGACACCAGATTGTGAAAAATGTGTTTGACACCAGATTGTACAGATTATCAATGAAATACCTGACATAGTAAAAAGTAAAGTACACACACACACACAGTTATTCAGGTTTTAAAATATATATCAAACAATATCTTATACAAAAATATGAGTATATTTGTAATACAGTGGTCCCTGTCTTGAGAGACCACCCCTAGGGCAGGTCAAAATGTGGTCTCTCAAAACAGGTGGTCTCTCATTAGAGTTATTATAACATGGAAAAGATAGCACAGTGTTCTGAGAGAGTGGTCTTAAAAAGATATGTGGTCTCTCATTGGAGGAGTCTCTCAAGACAGTTACCACTGTATTCCTAACTGTTATATATTTTTTAAGTTTACATGTCTATTCAAATATTTAATTCTCCTATAATTATCCGTCATGTACAGCAGAGATATCTGTGTCTTCAAGATATCTATATATTTGTGTGTTGTCACCATGGTAATTTATAATAATTAAACAAATTTAATTTGGTGGCTCATATGCTAGCGATTGTTGAACAATCTTAATATGAGTCTCCTGACCAAATCCATTGTTTTTAAAGAAATAAATTATTTGGACTGATTGTTAATTTGTATTGATACAATATACCTAGTATGAATTATACTATACTTTATTATATTGGTCAAATAAATGAATTGAATTGAAATATGTACAAGATACCCAGGTGAAGTTTGTAGATCAAAACACGGGTTTCCTGACCTCATAAAAGTTTAATTGATGTCCAATAAATGAAGCGTCACCATTTATCCTGCAAAGCCAAGGGAGCCCCCACCCCCCATAGGCATATAAAGGGGAGTCATATATCTACACAGAGTGCTTTGTAGTGGGATTTTTTTGTGTGTACTTCACACCACTTGTACCTGCATAGGACTCAGACCTGACACTTGTCTGTCAACTGTGAGGTTTGCTCAATCCTTGAGGGCTGTCCCCGCTCAATCCACAGTGAGGCTATGCTGATTGTAAATAGCACTTGCGATAGCTGCTTGTCACAAATGGAATTTTATCCATAGGCAACAATATGAGGAGCAAGATTTTGTTTTAAATGCATGTTTTAAGGACAAAAATTTGGATAGACATTTAATATTATTGTGGCTACAAACTAGCTTTCAATACAGAAAAAATGTTAGCTTTTTAATGTTGTTACCTAGTAGGCAATTCTTAGTCATCAACGCTATACACCACTCTCTGTATTTTTTTAGGTCTCCCATGAAACTTTTCTTGTTTTAGAGTGTCCTCCTCCTCCTCCTCCTCCTCCTCCTCCTCCTCCTCCTCCTCCTCCTCCTCCTCCTCCTCCTCCTCCTCCTCCTCCTCCTCCTCCTCCACCTGCTAAAGAGTTTAACAAAGAAATATGAAACATAGGAGTGTGTATCAAGGTGAGAGCTAGGTTGCAATTGTATGTGAGTCACCTTGACCTAATTCTCAAGGTCAAAGGGTCACATGTGAATATTTGTTTCCTTGCAATAAAATCTAAAGAACTTAACAGAACCTCAGTGATAAAACTCAATTCATGCAAGTGACCCTGTTAATTAAGGTCACATTGATCACTTATGAATTTCATTGCCATGTGATCAAGCCTGAAGAACCTTTTAATTATGAATGAAACTTGCTAAGATTATGTATGTAGGTAATCCCTTGATTGGGATTATGATTGGATCACCTTGGCCTAATTGTAGAGGTCTCAGGGTCATTCATAAATATCAATTTAATTTATTTGATATAAGTATGGAATAATATAGTACTATATCTAAGTTAATCCTGTGTTGGGATTGCATTTGGTAACCTTACTGCAATTGTCATGATGGCACAAATTATAAACAAAATATTAGCACAGATGGTTTGGTTGCCTGCTTGGCTTGACCTTGAAATGCCTCTTGCTGTGACTGTTGGGAGAGCAGACTATGGATGGCAGCTAAGGTAGGCATAACAGAATTAACACAGCCCCTCAGTCAACTCTATATGTCTTGAGGAGTCAGGCTTCTGACTAAGTTAAAGTACATTTGAAACTCTTATGGGAAGGGGACAAAAAGAAATACAAAACACAAATAACTGAGCTGCATAAATATATCATTTTTCTTAATATTTTTTTAGATCGACACTGAGGATACGTGCATACTTGCTATTTCTGATCTACATCTCAAAACAGCATTGCGTGGATGACTAGAGGATTTTTGTGCATATTCTTCAGTCACAAAAGCTTGCCATGTGGAGACCTTTAATTTTGTGTTGCATACTCAGCAAATTGTGGTTTATCTATTGTATGTTTACACCAGTGCACCCACTACTGGTTACCTCCTGACATGTGTTCAGATAACATTGTGGAGCCACTTAATGTTTGATGTATGTGTCCTGGTAGAATATGAATGGTCTTGTAACCTAATGTTCTTAATAATGCAGCCTATCATATAGCACGGTTTGCCTGTTTGACATCTCTTCTTTATTAATGTGCTTCCTAGTGGTTGAATTCTGTGTGGAGTTGTAGTTACCAAGGCAGAGGAATGTATGTAGGTCTGCGTTGCAGGCTGCCGCACAACCTGTGAGGGCAAAAGTGATATTGAAAGAGTCCCCGGCATAAAACACCATAAGCACTCTGTGTCAGCGTGGCTTCTGAACCGCAGATCAAAAGGAGAAATTGGAATAAGCACTTTCAAATAAGTGGTACGGACTGGAATCTTGAGGCATTTTATTTTTAGTCAGGGGCCACAAAGGGAAGTATTGGGCTCTGTAAGGTTAAAACAATTAGTATATTAGTATGTAATATAAGACCTAAATGTTTCTGTGCATTTCCATCTGTATGAGCAGAAGTGCACTTTAGGCTAAGTATGTTTGTAGCGGATGAAAGTGGCGTACCTGACCCGCGTGGTTCAAGGTATGACCAAGGCTGCTGCTTGTGTGCAGGCCAAGCACCACTGATGGAGGGAAATTACAGTTGCTGAGCTTTCTCCGTCTCGTTGAGTGCCATTACTCAGGTTTCTTTATGCATTTTTGCTCAGGTTAACATGAACCTAAAATAGGGAGACTTAATGGACAGTAATTGCATCGAATATAGGCTGTTTTCTGTATGCTGTCATCCGGCCACTTTGAAGTCATAGTGAAATAGGGAGAAGGCTCCTAAGCAAGCAGATTGACGAAAGGTTGCTCGCCACAGAGAATACACGAGTGTGCTACTTTATCATATGAGGCAGGAAAAATTATTACCATCCAAATGAGCATCAGAGGGAAGAAAAAAGTGGATGCAAGGATGGAAGGTGTGCTTTCATTACTAGGGTAGGTGGGGCAGGGCAGCAGGTCAGATATCCTGCATAGTGGCTGACACCTCCCCCCAGTCACCCGGCAGACATACAGATGCCGAGATGGGGAAACTGTCCCAGCTCCATCATGTAGTCTCTGATCTTACCTCATGTTTCTTATTTCAGTTCAGATTATTTTCATGAAGAAGTTTAACAGTAGCATGTTCAGGGAGCATTCATTGTGAACTTGGCAACTCGAATAGTACTAAAGCAACCAGATTTGAATTGCTGTGTGCTTAATTGTCTCTGCTTAAATCTTCTGTTAATGGAAAATATTTTGAATGTCAGATGTTGATAAGACCTTCCAGGATAACATATCACAGGTCAACAACTTTCTGTAGCACTGATGACCCAACCAACCCATGCCAAGCTGAACTCTTGATTTAGTCTTATCCAAACCAGTAAAGAGTTAACTATTAAGAGTCTTTGAAATATGTTTTGTCCAATCTGGAGCAATTGAATGTGAAAGCTACCTGACAGAATTCTACAGTCCAAATAATTATATTGCATTATGGTATGCTGTACCCGTGTGGATATGCTGTTAAAAGGTTTTTTGTGGTGTGAGACTGGACTAAGATACAAACAAAAGTCATGTTGGTGAGTTGATGCCCTCTGCTAAAATTTAATTGAAATGTGCTGCAACACAGCAAGTGATAATGTGGATGACTTACAGGGAAGGTCCTGACTTCTTGCACCACAGAGAAATTGGGTGTCATTATTAATGCATGTAATTATACATGTACACTTCCCTTAATTGCAAAATTGGAAAATTAGTGAAAAGTGCTGACAGCAGGCTGATGGCCAGTAAGATTAAACCTAAGGCTCCGCCAGGGCTCCAATTTGGCAGCTATCCCGTTGTCCCAGACAACAAAAAATTTGTGGGACAATCTTTTTCTGCCTTCACAGTTGCCTTGGGGCAACATTTGATTTTTATGTCTTATGTTGGGCAACATTTATTTAACCCTTTCCCCCTTAAACCAGCCAAAACCAGCTAGTGGTCAAATGTCGTCTGCTTCAGTGTTTTCAACTAATTTCAGCAGTAATGAAAAACAATTTGACTGAGAATTGTAGATGTGACCTATCAAGATCACATGCCCCAGGTCAACAGCTTTCCTTGGCATGGGTTGGGCACTTAGTGCCCAACCCATGCCAAGGAAAGCTGTTGACTCAGTCTTAATTCAGGGGGGAAAGGGTTAATATGTAGTTGTGGTGATCATTGACATTTCCCAGAAGTGTTCTGACCGTGTACATGCTCAGGACCCTTGATGCTGCTTTAGTAATGCAGTGAGCACCCTGTCCAGTTTGCAGGTTCACAAGTCACATGATCAGCTAAATTTCTTATCCCGTGAGCAAAGATAGTTACATTCTGTAGCATCAGATGCCACCATGTTTTTTCTCAGCTTTCACGTGAATAAGAATTACTGTGGCTGTGATAATCTGACACAAAGTGTCTCAGTTGACAAGATGTAACATGGGAATTAGCCATATGGTTCTATACCTGTGACAGTTTATCACATACTTTACTACCCCACTCCCACACAAAGTTGGGAGAATATACTGTTTTCAGCTCATTTGACTGTCCAACTATCCATCCAACGAGGAATCCTTGCAAGCAAAATATCTCATGGTTCACAAGTCACATCAAATTGACCTCAGTCATAACTTGACACTATTTCTTCACCTGATTACATTTTGGTGACCTTAACCTTATTTTCAAGGTCACAGAACCCATATGTTTGCAAAGCAATGAGTATTCAGGCTGCTGGCAATGGCTGTTCTAGTTTAGGTGTACAGTGTATGTCATGTCTGTGATGTTATGTACACTTACTGTTTGTTATATCTCAGTGAGCCTTTACTAGGAAAGGACAATTCCCTCCAGCCACGCACTTGACATTTAGTCTGTGCTGAGATTTTAGACTCATTTACGAGATTGTGATGGAGATTTTTCTGACTGAATCACTTGATGCGTTGCAAATGTTTTGGAGGTAGTGCATATGGAAGTTAAAAGAATGGAAGATATCACAATAGTTTAACTTCTTAAAGTTTAAATGACAATGATTTATCATCACTAAATACAAGCAAATGAAATTTTGGGGTATAACAATGCAACTAAAGTGGTTTGGAGACAAAAAGAAACACAGTTTTTGATGTATTGTCATTTAGAAAGGTATTTTGAGTTGTCCTATACTATACCGAAACCTAAGCTGTCATTTAAAAGACTAGAATGCTCATTGGGCCTTACTTGGCCATGCTTTCTTGGAAATGATCAGATTCAGACATCTTTTGGGGAGAAAATGTTTTCCTTCATCTTTACTTAGAGCAGCAGGTCATTGGTAAAGTTGCTGTTGTGTGGGAAATGGACTGGCTAGCTAATTTCCACAATGACATCAGATAGACACCCTTCTGCCAAGGAAACAATTATTTTAAACATGACTTTGCAATAGTGCCATTGTGTGGTTGGAATAGAGATGGGGGTCAACTTATATTACGTGCTCTTTGTGCCTTTTTGGCTGGCTGGACATAATCGCATCAACTGTACCAACATGGGTAATAGGGATGTTACGGTCAGCTCTGCAGCATTGTCTCTGTAATAGCTATAGCATGCCTGGCTGAGTATAGTGCATGCTGGCTGAGCCGATCTGTCATGCATCACTTGGTACACAATGCATGCTCCCTCAACCAATGCATGCCATGTTGGTCTTGTCAACAACTGTGTGCAGCTTTAAGAATCCAGCAACAATCTAGAACCAGCTCTGTTTGTTCTTTCACAAAGAAATTGGATAAAATGACGTTGTTCTCTTTAATGTTTTTGTAGAACCTTCATCAAGATCTCTGTTCTATAAATTTTATGTTTTGAAAACAAGGTTTGCCATTCCTAAAAATAAATTCCCACAACTTGTGGAAATATGTTAACTCGTAGTTGAATCTTCACATTGTTCATCAACGCCAACTGCAATTGAGGTCTTAGCCTCTGAACTGCCTGTTGACTTTTACCCACAAGATCAAGTTTTCAGAGCAGGAGAGGTCAGTTTATAAGGACATTGGATCCTCACAAATCCCAACTCATCAGAGACGACTGGCAAGTAGCTGAATCACATTGTCTGTGGCCCAACCTGTTCCCTAATTTGAAAGAAGCCAAATTAAAACCAAAATTGGTGTGGATTTAATGCTATTGTGACCTGGGAGACCACTTCTCCAGTAGTCAGTTTACATCAGATTACCCAGCCAGCAATTGTCCCCACAGCTGCTAACAGTATCCATAGTCCCTAAATTATGTGTACGGACTGGGCGCAGGTTTTGTAAGGTAAGTTGTGGGGCAGGCATGATATATTTGTGGACAATATAAAGAGACATGTAATCAGAGCCGTGGAAAGGACATTAGTTTAATTAATAAGCGGTCCCCTGATTACATGTCCAAACAGATCAGCAAGTTGAAGATGCACTGGCCCAAATGATACCTTGGCAGGATCAAAGGGCGCCTCATGTGCACTGAGGGGAAGGGTACGCTCCTGCAATCCTGGGCTGCTTGGGGGGGAGAGACATTTAATCTGCCGGTGACACTATTACTATGCTAGAACCATGGGAAGATGCAAAAGGGGAGCATGCAGGTTGATTGCGTTAACATTGGGGAGGCAAATAACCATAATACAATCGCCTGATCTCCACATCTCTAAGGGAATATGGGAGGCTTGTAGTCTGGCTATGGATGGTGTCTCTGTCTTCAGTACTAGCCTTGTCTTGCCACATACAATGGCATTATAAAAATGGCTGCATGTGTAATCTCTGTTAAGTAGTCTGTGTTATGTCCCGGCAGGTACTTGCTGTTAGTGTACTACAATTCAAATACACACTGCGTGCATTGATATCAGCTAACTATTGTCAACATGTACCATACTCTACGGTAACTTATCTGCACACTTAAATGTTAGGGAACTATTTAAACTGGAAGTACATTTATGTCTTACAAGATAAGCAAACGGCAGGCACACTTGAGGATATATGTTAAGTGATCATTGATCATAGCGCTGACTGATACTTCTGTATGTAATTACTGTAAATTCACTTAAAGATTGCAATAAAGTATACATTTTTAGAAAGTGACCAAACTGCTGATTTATGCTGTCACTGTGCTAATGTCTCTTGAAGCAAAGTTTTGACAGCAATTATGAAAGTGTACAAAAATTGTCGCCATTCTTTGATATAAATTTTCAGTTCAGCTTCTACATTTTCACATATTTCGGCATCAAATTTATGGCAAACTGTAGAATACACTGCAAATTTTAAGAAGCTTATTAATTTTATGTATTTGTTGTTGTTTGTGAAATACAGGTGTCTAAAGTTGTAATGATGACACATTGAAGGATAATTACTTTTAACTGACTTGTGTGACACAACGGCACCAAATTTCTAAAATCTGAGACACCTTTTTATGATTCATTGAATAAACTTTACAGCAGATTTGAGGTCCCTATCTTCAAAATTGGATGAGCTTAATCAATATCTGTGATGACTTATGATGATCTTTTGTGTAATTGTTTTGTAAAGATTGCCACTATCTAACATGAAATTGTTGCAAACAGAATTTTCAGTTTGTTGGTTTTCAGAAAATATATACTTTACCACACCTAAAATCAAGATTTGAGGGTTATAAATAACAATTTGTGAAAGTCTCGGCTTACGGTATGTATTTCCTTAAATCTTGGCAGCGCTACAGTTTATTTCTGTGCCCTCAATTACTACATTTTAGTCTCAGAGAACTAATTTTGTGATAGAACCTTAAACAACTAATCTGCATATTTAAGTTTAAAACAGCTGTTGTGTCTATGACTGTGTTGAATCAAGCATAATAATTTGATCAGTAAAGTTACATGTCTTAGAACACAGCGTAAAGTCACATGTCTTGGAAGACAGTTGAGTCACATGGCCTAGAAGACAGAGTTGAGTCACATGGCCTAGAAGACAGAGTTGAGTCACATGACTTATGCTGCCTCATTCATTTTGTATGGTGTGGATAATGAAAGTAAACCAGTAATTATTGGTAATTGGTTTGCAGCAGAGCATGTGAAATAGAATATTGACTGTTTCCAGCCAACCTCTGTCTGGCAGCTGTCAATTTTGGTTGAGGTAAACCTTTCAAACGTTTATGATATAAGATTACAAGGTTTGTACCCAGGCATTTTTTGGAAAGAATAAGATTTTCACGATGCATATTTCTAATTTTGTTGCAAACACTTTTCAATTGTTCCTGGTTCCTTGTTTATGCAGAAAAACTCTGATCTAATTCATCTATATGTGTGTGCATTTTTTTTTAACTGTCAAAACTGTTTGGAAAAATTTCACTAGGTGAGGTAGGTATTATTGGTGACCAGCACCTTATGAAGTGAGAAAAACTCCATTGTCATCTTTAAACCAGTAGGGTAAGAAAAGCTTTGAAAAAAGGTGTCAGTAATGGTCAAAAATTTTATACACAATTCTGCAGTTCACTGACATAAATGATATGCTGCATTTCTCCCTTTATAGGCTCTACAATTTTAGTGTCCTATTGTCAGGGACAAGTAAAAATTGATGCAGGACAAGTAAAATTTGAAAGAAATAGCATGCAAAAGATAAGGATGCTTGTCCACAGGGCAAGTGGTCTTTTTGAATCCAAAAGAATTGCAGAGCCCTGTATAATGATATGTGTCCATCTTTGTCATGTGTTTGTATTAATGATGAAATATATGTATGTATGTTCTTTATTTACCTCCATTCTCTGAAGAGATACATTAAATTGAAAAAGTTATATACAACAGTTATAGTTAGCACACATTGCACAGCAGATATAAAGGTATATCAGATTATAGTAAGAATATACCAAATTACACTGACATTATTAGTTTGAGTAATAAGTCTTCTCACAAAGACTTATCCAATCAACATCTGCTACATGACTAGTATCAAGTCACCAGTGCTTATACGCAAGAATAAATAATACAAATTTACTGTAATTGTCTGGATCTTTCAGACGCCACCTTTATTTTTTTACATGAAGGCTGTACTGAGGCAGCTAGATTTCATAATTTTTCCCTACTATGATGTCCAATGAAATGATATCAGTCGGTCAGTGAGAAGAACGGGCAGTAGAAATGCACCAAGGACATGTGTTTTGATCACACCTTTCAGTCCCAAAACACAAAACATCTCTGCCTAAAAAATCAAAGATAGCATAAAAGGCACCAAAGCCAAATTGTTGGCTGACAATCAAAAATAAGGCCTTACAGTTAATGACCAAATAGCTAGTGCTGTTACAAGGACTGGGTTCAGAACACTTGTAGCCAACAGTCTGGCTACCACTGGCTTCTGTCAGCACAAATGTTACCTGTAGGTTGCACAGTGCCATACTGTAACCTGTAGGTTGTACAGTGCCATACTGTAACCTGTAGGTTGTACAGTGCCATACTGTAACCTGTAGGCTTCACAGCGCCATATTGTTTGTGTACTTGTGTCAAGTAATATGGTGGAGCTGCCAGCCCTGTCCCCCTGCTGTAGTGGCATTGTGCAGCTCTCTGCGGCACATTACCTATCGCTTTCAATGCCATTGTTTCCCCTGGGATGGCAATAAAACTTGTGTTACCAGTTCTGTGGTATGGTCGACTGAGCTGTCCATGGCCCACTCAGTGGGGCTGGCTGAATGCTGCACTGATTGCTGCTCGGTTTCCTGATGTCAGCATTCCATGCATTGATTACCCTCCCTGGTGTGGGCAGTGTCTGCAACCAAGTGTTCATTGTCTCCGTAATGTAGCCCACCATTGCGTTCGCTTCATTTGCTTCACAAGCCCTCGGCCAACTTCGTGACACACAGTAGCTTCAGGAAACATCAACATGTGATTCTGCAGTTCTGTAGCTGTTGCTGGCCAAACTGGCATTCACGATATTGATACTTAAAAAAAAAAAAAAAAAAAAAGGATCGGGATGCTGAACACGTGACATTTTTAAATTGCAAACATTATAGGTAGATACTCACTGTTTGAAGTGCATCAGGTTACCATTCAAAAAGTTTATTTTGTGCTTTGTTGGGCGTTCATCTTGCAAGTGGCTGTGTCTCTACTCAGACTCTGACCTATCTGTACTCTGTCTGGGAGTATAGGACAAGGGAATAACAAGTACATGCATCTTGTCTCGTATGATAAAATCACCGGACACTGGGAACTCTCCCCCCCCCCTTCTGAGTCCTGTTTTCAGGAGCTAGCCACGATGTGCTGTTCAGTGAGACAGCCGACACTTCAGGCTTTTTTTCTGTCCATGAAGAGCAGTATTCTGGGCCTCCCTGCAATGTTGGCCTTGTACAAGTTGCTCTGATGTTATTTTGGCAATAATTTGACAGAAGAGGGGCTGTTTTGCTGTAATACTCTTCGTGATACATTTCCATTGAGACACTTGTGATCTAATTAGCTCTACTTTTTATATCTTTTTTTCAGATAAAATTCAATATTTTAGCTCTTTTCCCTCTTTAAATTTTTGGTTTGTTTTTTAATATGTGATATGACTTGGGCGTTTGACTCCAAATTGCATAGGGCGGCAGCTTGGCACCCCTGGACCATTTGTTCAACAAGTAGCACTGATTTTTTTTTTCCAGTTTGTTTCATGATTTTTTGGTGTGGGTTTTTTTTTGTTTTGTTTTGTTTTGTTTTTTTTTTTTTTGTTTTTTTTGTTTTTTTTTTTTTTTTGTTTTGTTTTTTTTTTTTTTTTTTTTTGCTATTTTGACTTCTGCAGAACAGTCACACAGATACTTCTGAAATTTGGTGGAAATATACCAGTTAAACAAAGCTGTTCAACAGGTAGTGTTACTGTTAATTTCTGATTTTAATGAATTTTTCAATTTGAGTTTACATTAAAAAGTGAAAGGACCACTAAAAGGGGGCAAGTCGTAACAGGGATGTTAAACTTATGGTGGCAAAGGAATAAAAGGAAACATAGACAGTCTCAATATACACAGGATGAGGTGTCAAAAAACCTTTCAGATTGGTCTCACTCAAGATACTTGAGAATGACAGTTGCATGAGCAATGAATGTGGCATGACTGAGTTGAGTTGCTCGTGTTCTAGGTATACAGATGTCTATAGTGTACTTGTTGCAGTAGCATTCATTCTATGGCCAGAAGGTAGTTTCTCAGGAGGAATGCATGGCTATGAAGTCAAGTATACAAATAGTGCAAACATATACACACTGCCATGTGGCGGGATAATTTGTTGTTGTATCTTAGGACTAGACGTCACTTGTATTTAGAGTGTACAAGAGAAGCGGGCGTGTACATACCGCTACCTGACTGCTGATGTTGAGTCTATACATAATGGCACTGCCAATGTCCTGTTTTATCCCCAAGATGAGTATTATCATATCGGTTGACTTGGTCTCTGTATGTCTGTCATATAGACATTGTTATACAGCTTTATGATGTTATCATAATTGAAATAATGGACGCGGCTTGAGCACAAATTCCACAAAGAGGTTGGTGTGTGTGGCTATATACAAGGTTTAGCATGAAGCAGGCAGAGACAAGTCTTATTTCTACCTGTGTATATTTGTGGGCTGGATCACAGGTGTTGTTTGCTGGGGTAGAGCTGTGGGCTCATAGGCAGGCTTTTATCCACATTGCCGTAACACACACCTTGTGGATAGTAATCCTGTGGGAATCAAAGGTCAGCTGTTGAGAGGGATGGCTGTTGGTGAGACATGCTGCAGTCCATTAGTACTGCTGGACCAGCAACCATACTGCGGGGATGTGGTCAGAAGTGTCTGCTGGCCCCCAGGTGCGAGCTGGTGCTGTGCTGGGGCTTACAGAGCAGCAAGTGTTACGACTTGACCAGCCCAAACATGCTATTTGATGGCGCTGTACCTGCGTCCTGATAAAAGGGATGACATCAGAGATTATTATTGAAAGGCAAAGCTTGCCTTTGAGGTCTCTGCAAAGTGGACAGAGGGCATAGCGCTGCACACCCAGGCAGCTGGGATTGGTGTCAGCCTCAGCTGCTGCCCGTTCCTGTGGCCTTGTGGCTTGTGGCACTGTGGCTTTCCCAGCCACTCTGTCACTGGCAACCTGTCCTGTGCTGGCAGACAGTGCAGGGAAGAGCTGCACTACAGCAGTCAAGTCACAGTTTTGCTGTTTCGAAGGAGAGCGTTCCCTCACCCTGGAAACAATGACATCATTCATGGACATTGCAGAGCCGAAGGTAGAAACCAACGAAATGAGGGACTAAGTCGCAAGTAGTATTAAAAATGAGGAGCCTCCCAGGAAGTGGGGCATGGGAATTATTACAGTGGATATACTGTATGTACTTGACTACTGAAGGCAGAAATGCTTTTACAACTGACCTGAATGGCTGTCCACACTTTGTGAGATTCTTAATAGCACATTGTTGAAGACTGACTTCAGATGAAGCCAGTCCAGTGACAGCCAATGTCTTTGCTGTCCAGAAGAGCTAGAACACACCACATACATCTGCCCCAGCACACCAATGGGGCCCTTTATACTGACACTCTGGCAGGGACCTGGCCCTAATTTTTACTTTTTGTCCATAAATATACACTTGATAATGCATATATGGACCCCACATATAGTGGTGTAATGAATTGTTTTAACTGCTCATTTTGCCAGTTCATATAAGGCAACGGTGTACAAAATAGTGTCCAAAAAAAGGTATAACCAGAAAAAAAAAAATACAGACATGTGTGAAACAAAGTTGAACTAGGTATGCAGACTGTAGTCAACAAATGCTTGCTTCGATATACAGAGGTCATCAAATCCAGAGTTGGTCTCATAAGTAAGGTGGTGTGTCTACACAGTGTAATGATATGTTCAAGCACTTGGGACAATCACATTTAAGTGACCTTTTAAACCTGGTGGTTTGTTTTCAGAATGCATGGTCTTTTAGAAAAGAGGACCACTGTACACATGAATCTTTAGCTCAGCTGACTTGTCAGTGCAGCTGAGCTTGGTGCTGGCTCAGTCATCTGTGATCATCACAGTCCATCCACATTTCACATTTTCAACTTCTCACAAACCAATGGCTTGATTCCCTTCAAACTTGGTCGGGATTTACCTTGAGTGGCTGTCTACCAAACTTGTTCAAATGGATACGCTCCGGTGATCATTGGATTTTTTATGATTTTTATTTTATCTATTTTTTTTTTTTTTAATTTGTTTTTTTGGGGGGGGGGGTCAAATTTTAAAAAAATCTTCTTCTCTAAAACCACAAGGCCAATTGCTGCAGATTGTTGTGAAACATGATGGAAATGTAGCTTGTGGGAATGTTGAAATTGTTCAATAGAGTTGGTGAAACTCTGGATATTTATTTTTTTTTCAGTGTGGGTTGTTGTCAGGAACAGTCTTCTGTACTATGTAAATCAATGGGGATTGCAATGGTAGTTCCCATTTTCAATTTCTCCAAAATCATATGCCAGATTAACTTAAGTCGTGGTAGGGATGTACCTCAGCTGGGTCTCTACTGGATTTTTCCAAAAAGTCCTGCACCACTGAGGTTTTTTGGGTTTTTTTCATTTTTGGGTAAAATCTTGACAAATCTCCTAAACCACCTGTCCAATTTCTTTGATATTGCATCAATTTAGATTGAGTAGGCTACACTGACAGCATAAAAACCAGACCCAATAGGAGCTGAATCAAATGGAAAAAAGGGGGGGGGGAGTATTTGGGTATTGACAAACAAGGAAAAACATAGTTTTAGGGAGAGGGGAAATCACCATAATTAAGCTGGATAACAATATATAGGGGCCTTTGGGAGCAACAATTAAGAAAGTAGGCCTTTTGGATAGATGGGTTGAAAAACAGAGCTCCTTGAGAGTGACAAGTGACACCCCCCACCCCCACCCCCACCTCACCACCACCCCACTCCACCCCCACCCCCACCCCCACCCCCACCCCCACCCCCACCTCCACCTACATTGCAAAGTAATAGGAGTAATGTCTGGGGTGTATTTTCACAGTGCTCTGTCCATAGAAAAAATGCATCTGTAAAGACTTTCACTTTTATTGTTACCCCCTCTATTAGGGTGTGCCAGCCAGAATGATTTCTGTCATGGATTATATTACCTACTCATCCTTTGGGGAGGGGGTGTCAACTTTATTTCAGAGTGGACACTTAATTAGACGTGGTGGATCAGTATTCTGAGGGATCCAACTGGATAACAATTACTGGTAATCTTTCTGGATCCTTATATTTGTAGCAAAAAGTTCCCTAAAATTTGGTGATACTTTTTTTGGGGGGGGGGGTATGTTTATTCTTTTCAAAGTTTGTATGTGCTGATCACCAACACTGCTGAAGACCTCACCGAGAAATATTGCTTGGCGGCTGGGAGGGAGGGAATGGACACAGATTGTGCTAGGTCTTTCTTGTCAATCTTGAAATAGCCACTTAGAATGTCAACATATTGCGGCAGCACTGATAAGTAAATTGCACATGCATGTATGTGCGACCAGGACTACACGGTAATCCTGCTCTCAACAGACCTGTTTCTCCACATCAAATCTGCCGTACCCAAAGAAGTGCATCATTATTGCCATATTGAGCTTCTCGTACGGAGAATGATCTCTACAAAGGATTCAAGGATAATTAGTTTCTGGTCCTGGGTCAGGATTATAATTATAGCCAGGGCAAAGAGCCAGGCTTATCAAGGATCATGCAAGACAAAATAATATGCAGCTAAAACCAGGTCAGATGGCCAGATGACAGCACCAATCAGCCTGGCGCCTTTCAAGCTCCTTCAGGTGAATTGGAGGCTCTAAATAATAAACATGTATTTTCCCTCGACATTTCGGGTATGATTTGTAAAATTAGTTCTCTTGATCACAAGAGATTAAGTTGGGGATGATTATGATTGGAAGCAAGATTTTATTTTCACCACTACAGGAAGAGTAGATAGAGAACGACAGCATAATGAGTGGTAGTTGATGTACCTGTCGTAATTGCATGTGTCGTTGCCCTCTTTTCCTTCCCGGACTCATTAGCATTGCATGCAGCAGGCAACTTAATTTGAAGTCTAAGTAGCACTTCTATGTGTCATGATACTAATAAAACTTGAAAGCAAATATTGCTTTCAGAGGGTTTTTTTTATGTGTGGAGTGTTACACAAACACAAACTGGATGTATTCATGGCATGTTAGAAAGGTAACCCCAAGGAAAGACAAAGTTACTACAAATGACAAGAAATGTATAAAAAGTTTCACATGACAATAATGCTGATTGGACTGGCAGACTCAACTGTATGATGTTTCAGGGTTTGTTCCAGTTGGACGTATTTAGCTATTGGAGCCATGCAGTATTTGTTACCCATGGTGCATCAGCAATGACATGATCACATGATGCAATTTTTGTGAAAGATAAACTTTTTTCTTTTCAAACAGATTGTATGTCTGCATTCATGACAATGACATGCAATTTGACATGATTCACCACTGAAACCCAATGCATGTATGATATACCTAAATGAAAGATTTGAAAAAAAAAAAATCATGATTCGTTTTGTGATGAATCTAATATGAAATCCTACAGCATGACCTCTGTGATCCCATTTAGACAGACGAAATTTAGATTTGAAAATTTATATTCTGAAGCCTGTCAAAAGCTTTGCTTGTATCAATAAGTAATTGGTGTGTGTGACATTTCTCCACCAGCCAGCCTCGTTGTCAAGCTGGACACATAAAATGAATATAACCTAATAAGATTCCAAGCCTACAGTTTAATAAATTAGTTGTTTAATATAATTATTTATCAGTTGAACAATGTGATTAATTGCTGTATAACAGAATAGATGGCCCCCGGGGCCTTTTTGTTCAGCAAACAGATGGGCCCCAGGCCCAACCATTCTGAAATATTGAGTCCCTGTGGGGGCAACTCTTCCAGAATATTGAGTCCCTGTGGGGATAACTCTTCCAGAATATTGAGTCCCTGTTGGGATAACTCTGCTAGAATATTGAGTCCCTGTGGGGGCAACTCTTCCAGAATATTGAGTGCCTGTGGGGATAACTCTTCCAGAATATTGAGTCCCTGTTGGGATAACTCTTCTAGAATATTGAGTCTCTGTTGGGATAACTCTTCTAGATTATTGAGTGCCTGTGGGGATAACTCTTCTACAATGTTTAGACCCGTTCCAAATACTCCACCCACCCGCCCCAAAATTAAAGATTAAGTACATGACCACTGAATACATTGTGATTACACTGGTTAATTAGAACTTGCATTTACACTAGTAGTGGTGTCATGTTAAACAGTAGGTTTATGATACTCGAATCTCTATATCAAGCTTTTGATGAGAGTAACGACCTTGTTTCCACCTTGTCCACTAAGACATCATATTACATGCTGGGCTGGGACAATACACATTACTCATGATATGATACATATCTCAATACAACCTCTATGATCGATACTTATCACACAACACTTTTGATACGGCTTACTTGCCTGTGGGTAGTGCGTAACCATAGATGACAAATGGTGCAAAACAAGTGTTATAGGGCTTATGACTAATAACCAAATGTGTTGTTTTACTGATATTGTTACCACGTGATTCAAAAGTAATATATTGCATAAAATGAACTATAATTATGTGAATGTCTGTACAACTGTATAAGGGGGGAGGGGTACTGGAATATTTGGGGCCTACTCCATTCTGGATGTCCATAATTGGAGGGGTGCTTATGTTTCTGTGGAGTTCAGTCAACCTAAAACATGTGCAAATGGAACATGGAGGGAAGGTTTTGGTTCTGAAATTTTTAGGTCCATATTAGACTGCCCTCACGCCACCCCCTCGTCTTATCCTTTCACCAATGCAGAAACAAGTATACATGGGAGGGGAGGGGACCTTTGGTTCTGAATGTTTGTCCCCTATCAAATTACATGTAGTTCGTTCAATGCACAATATGCATAAATGGTATATAGAAGGGAATAGGGTCTTTTGGTTCTGGAAAATCATCAGATTAGCTTGTCCATTCAATGCAGAATACCGTGATCCCCTCTTAAAAAAAGGCTACCCCAAATGCCGCCCCAAAGTGGCCTTACAGTAGGGGTGGTATTGCAGAAAGGGGGTGGGTGGGTGAACAATACAATAGGAATGTCACACTTTGTGCTTAGGAATGGTGGTCTCTAAAGAGGGTGGTCTGTGATAAGGGGCCTCTTACAAGAAGGGGACCACTGTATGTATAAATGGAGCAGGCTTTTTGTTACAGAAGATTTGGACCCTATCATGATAGTGTGGTCCGTTCAGTATGTGTATAACTGGAGACGAGGGGCCTTTTGGTTCAAGACTGTTTGGATGCCGTCCAAATATAACAGTTTCTAGGGCACTGTCTGTTGCAGGCTGTGAGCCTACCTGTTTTTATGTTCTCTTACAGCAGTGGACAATAACAAGGTCTACTCAGCTTGAGCAAGTGATAATAGATTGCAAACTTTAGATATGTGATGGAGGTGGACTAGTCTCCCTGATGTTTGGGCATCCCTGGGCCATTCCTCAGGGTACGAGGCTGCTCTATCTAGTTTGTTATAACTGACCTGAACATGTAGGAATGAGGCTAATAGGTGGAGATCAGTGGCTATGCTTTCTTGGCATGATGTCACATGGTAATTGTCCAGATAATTATCGGGTCATTTTATCTTTCGTGATACAGGCATATGATGAGAGGTATGTTCAACAAAAGCTTCATGATTGGAATTCCACATAAATTTTTGGGGATCACATAGTGAAATTTAGTTTAAAAATTTATGTTTAGAGTGTAGAGTTAACATTCTTTTATCACTTATTCATGCAAAGTGGACCTCGTTGCTGTCCACTGCTGCAACTGAACAGTTTTTTTGACCAAGTCTCACTCTGTGGACCCTGCATCTTTCATAGATCCAATGAGACTGTACTTCTATTATTAATATGCTGAGGATGTGTCATACGACCCCTTCATTCCACTTATTTTTATGCTTCAGGGTGGTGCTCAGAAGCCTTAGTTTTCAGGTCATCCATCTAGTCACTTTTGTCAAAATAATATTTCAAAAAAATGCTTTGGCATATTTTGCTCAAAATTGGCACAAAGCATTATGAACTGATCAGATTACTGGATGACCTTATTAAGGCATGTTAGTCAGCATGTCTGTTGACCTACTTCTTGTTTCATTCAGTTTTAAATCAAAACATGTAGTAAAATATTTCCATACCAGACCTTCATGGGACGAATATTGAATAATCAGGTCTGTAAGAGAGTAAAGTTTGGGAATTTGTGTGTGTGTTTTTTGGGGGGGGCGGGGGGGGGGGGGGAGTAGGAAGGGTTATTTTCCCTTTCATGAGAACATTTATAATTTCAGTTTATGGTACCTGCAATATTAAAATCAATAAAAATCACCTGATAGTGGTAGGTCAAAATGCCCACAGTTGATAGTGGAGTTATTTATTGCCATGTGTTAGGTGCTCATGTTCAGTAGGAAGTCACAAGTGCTTTTAAAGTGTAGTCAAAATAGACCCTCCTTATCCAAGCCTCCCATATGCTTGTATACATTCTGCTAACCCTCCTTATCCAAGCCTCCCATATGCTTGTATACATTCTGCTGACCCTCCTTATCCAAGCTCCCCATATGCTTGTATACGCTCTGCTGACCCTCCTTATCCAAGCCTCCCATATGCTTGTATACATTCTGCTGACCCTACTTATCCAAGCCTCCCATATGCTTGTATACGCTCTGCTGACCCTCCTTATCCAAGCCTCCCATGTGCTTGTATATGCTCTGCTGACCCTCCTTATCCAAGCTCCCCATGTGCTTGTATACGTTCTGCTGACCCTCCTTATCCAAGCCTCCCATATGCTTGTATACGCTCTGCTGACCCTCCTTATCCAAGCTCCCCATGTGCTTGTATACATTCTGCTGACCCTCCTTATCCAAGCCTCCCATATGCTTGTATACGTTCTGCTGACCCTCCTTATCCAAGCCTCCCATATGCTTGTATATGCTCTGCTGACCCTCCTTATCCAAGCCTCCCATGTGCTTGTATACGTTCTGCTGACCCTCCTTATCCAAGCCTCCCATGTGTTTGTATACGTTCTGCTGACCCTCCTTATCCAAGCTCCCCATGTGCTTGTATACATTCTGCTGACCCTCCTTATCCAAGCTCCCCATGTGCTTCTGTACATTCTGCTGCATATCGTCCCTCAAACTGCACTCCCACCCATGTTAAGCTACATTTCACCACTTTTCCATATCATTTCCAAAACCAGCATGAAGAACAATTAAGGTTTGTGCCATACTTAAGTGTAGGAAAAGCTGCCCAAAGTAAGTCTCAGTCTAAATTGATTTGAACAACTGGCACCATTGCATTTGTCACGGGTCTTATAATTAAATGTCATCACTTGTAGCTGTCAGCTGGAGTTCAGAAAATATATACTGGTTAGAACTGAAAAAGAGTAACATCACAGCATGCTAACTATAACAGAAAGATTTGTTTATGGTGGTCTTTGTTTTAAACAGTTAATCAAGGTTCGTGCCATACTTAAGTGTAGGAAAAGCTGCCCAAAGTAAGTCTCAGTCTAACTGTATGCACATACAGTGGAATATACAAGCAACATGCCACTGTGTATGTGCATACAATTGGAAGCACAGACCATATGTGGGTTTCCTAATTTCGTGGTGGATCTGTTCCACTTTGGTAATAAAAATGTCTTGATATTGTCCTACTTTTGCTTTGGCTATGTATGTAAGATAGATAAACTTTTAATTTTGAGACCATGTAGTTCACATTTAACTGGGTCACTGCCAAATTTTTGACTGAGTCAACAGCTTTTCTCGGGGCACATTGGGCACAATGTGCCCCGAGAAAAGCTGTTGACCTGGGATATTCTCTCTGGAACTACAGACATGTTGGTACTTGAATGAAAGGTCTTTTTACGAGGAATACCAATCTGGGATCCTTATGATAATTCAGACTAGTTTGACGTAAGTAGATCGACTTTAGTCGTGATTGGCACTGAAAGAGTGTTTAGCATCAAATGTTTGTAAAATCCAAAGATTGGTTACAAGCATTATTTGAATCCGGTCATAATTGACAGTTGCCATTCAAACCTCATATTATTTTAGCAGTGTGCATTTGAACAGTGCAATCAGCTTGTAACCACAAAGATACACAGATAACTTGTCAAGTGCAAACACAGTGGTAGTACACCCTGTACTTGTACAGCAAGAAAATAACACAAGTAAAAGGGGCTCATCGTTACTTTACACGTGTTTGAAAAAAAAGTCGGCAAAATATGTACTGGTGGTAGACATCAAAGTTTGTATGTGCTGCTTAAGTGGGAGCAGGATTCCTCATCCTCATGTTACACGTGCAGTTTTTACCT
The DNA here is from genome assembly GCA_964020975.1 of Hermodice carunculata. NCBI lineage: Eukaryota > Metazoa > Annelida > Polychaeta > Eunicida > Amphinomidae > Hermodice > Hermodice carunculata. The sequence continues at coordinate 132,896,462 of OZ026612.1, read as the reverse complement.
TTTTGTATTTGACTGTCACAACAGACTTTATTCATTCATAGTATACTTGGTATTAGCAGATTGTGACTGAGCACCTGGCCTTTGTGCTTGTGAAGTTGCTGTGTTTGTGTGAACAAAGGTGTGAAGGAAACTGGCACAGGAAGAAGACAAACAAAATGAGATGCCTTGGTAACATGATGTTTATTGCTGCAGAGAATGAGCGTTGAATGTAAACGGGGAACGGAGGGGCAGTGCTGTTTGTGGTTGCTTCCAGCCTGCATGCACAGCACACGTGTAAGCCTGTGTGTCATGGCCAAACACTGCTTTGAAGTATCATGTTGTCTCTTCAAACACTGCAGCAGATTGGGTTGCTCTGATCTTTGCAGACAGCTTCAGTTCTTTGACATGGTGTATTTTTGTAGAGAGGCCACTTCAGTCTTCTTGTGGCCCTTCTTCCCTCACTCTCCCAGTTGTATGCTTCCTGGAAAGAGGGGGGGGGGGGGGGCAAATTTGTAAGAGTTCAGTGTAACACAATTTACTTCCTGTGACGGAGGAAAATGGCATTTTCTGGTCATCTGTGTGGTGTCAAGTCACCATTCTTAAATACATATATGTCACATATATGCCAAGACGAAATTAAGCACAAAAGTACCTTATAGGGGTAAGGTGAACTTCTGACATTTTTGGATCACAATGACCTGCTTAATGAGCAGCATGCATCAACCTTTCAGAGTGCTAGTGTTGCAACTGCATGGCTGTCTAAGTTGCCATAGCTCTAATCATAAGATTGCAACCATCTAAACTGGAACACCAAATATCTCATGAGTGCCTTACCTGCTTTTTCTTAAGTCATAACCAACTTATCTTTGAAGATTTTCCTCAAAGTACATCAAGTTTTTGTCCAGTTTATATAAAAACAAAAACAAAACTTAGTTCTAAAGCCAGCTTGTGGATAGGGGCTTTTTAATTTTAATTTTATTTACACATTATTTCTAAATATTGTAAGTCAATGTGATATGGTCATCAGATGAAAATGTGTCTTGTCCAAAAAGCAAAAGTACTATAAAGGTACTTGTCAGATATCTAGAGATTTTTACCATCATTGTTACACAAGGGATGGAGTACCACTACTGCATCTTACTGTCATGTCATCAGTTTGTTTTATGGTAGGAATCTGAAAGGCATTTTACACTTATCCATGTACCCTCATCATTAGAATCTGTGAGAGAGACAAGTCCCAAAGTACATGTAAACTGTTCAACATTCCGTTGCTCTTTGCATTTACAAGCAAATTGCAACAAACATCAGGAGAGCGTACCAGAATGACATCTGAAATAATCAAGTCCCAAATTGTCTGCAGTATGAACTAGGTTCCATCATTCTGTACAAGCAACAATGTAAGGACCCTCTGAAGAGAGGCCACCCCTCAAAAAAGGCCACTGTTATAAGGCCAAATTTTTTGTGCAAACACTGTGTGTATGTATATGTATGTCTCTATGTATGTATGTATGTGTATATATATATATATATATATATATATATATATATATATATATATATATATATATATATATATATATAAAATTGTTAATTTTGTATGATTCTTTTGCTTCTGTCATGGGATAAGGCACCTAGTATATATTCCCAACCCATTTCCAAGTGGACCTCCTTCAATATGTAATGTTATGCCAACCAATTATGCATTGTGGCTCATGGCTTGATTTGTTTTGGAAAGATACACCATGTTAGAAAATGAAGCTTTACTGTATAAATGCCTTGTCACCATTGGAAAACAGTAGGACTTGTCAGGACGAGACTGCCCTCAACCTCAATGGAGCATGCTGCCTGAAGGTGGCACTGCATGTAACTTCCCCTTTGCATCCACCTGTTGCAAATGACAACAGCTCAGGGAAAAATAAAACCTCCTTCAATCATTATTTAAAAATGTAATGACAGGAAGCAGGTGCTGCCACCATGCACAATAGTGTATCTTGACATGCTTTATACAGTGTAATTTTGTGTGAAGTAATAGGGCATTCTTGCCAAATCTCACCATCATAAATAATTTGAGTTTGATCTATCACCCAAATATTAAGCAGGCTGAAGGGGGAGGAGCTTGGTATGGAACTTGATTCCAGTGTTAACACTTCAAACAAGGTGGTAGTTGCCATTAATGTAGGTTGCAGCCATAACAACATTTACAAGAAGCCAGTCGTAAAATACTAGTTCTGGTAATTAACTGAGCCATGTTCCATGTACTTTCACAAGGATTAACCTACAGTGCAAGAAGACTGGACCATAGTCACGGATTGTTACCCTGGGCACATAAAGTGCCGCAGTGTATTGTCGTCCCCTGCATTGTCCGTCCGTCCATCTTATCGATGTTACCACAATATCTCAAAAAATATTCACTGTAGATGTGCCAAATTTTTATCACAGAAGGATCTTATGATGGACCAGGTTCCTCATGAAAACCAGCTTCCTCTGATCATTTTAGAAATTTTTATGAAACTTTTAATATATTTATTTGAAGGCCGTAAAGTGTGTAATGATGAGTGTGACCTGTCTCTCATTATGGCTGGTTACTGTCATCCATACCAGTGTGACAGCTCTATGCATGCCCATCAGCACTTGTGCTGGACACTGGGAGGTTGATGTTAAGCAGGGTAATGAGCAGGCAGTGTCCGCAGGCAAGTGGCTGCAAAAGGACAGCATTGGTCTGTAATAAATGACTTACCCAATTCCATGTCAGCAGTGCAAATTTGTCAGGAGCACATGCCGCTTGCGTAGCATCCCTGTGGTGTGTCCTGGCTGCCTAGGACTTCCCAACATGACTGTCAGTTATGCAATAAAGCAGTCACCAGTATGTCCTGTGGGCCCCTCTTCCACTCACTCCAAGACCAATTGCCCATACATCTTCTTCTTTATAATTCTTTGACTGACTCCCTGGTCTGGCACTCCCGCACAACTTGGATTCTCACAGGCTTGGGAAAAAAAGGATGCTGCACATTGTGTCAAGACTTGCATGTCCCCCTAAAGAAGTATTTCATCAAAATCTCTCCCATTGAGCCAGCTTAATTTGAAAAACAATGCGGCTACAAGGATAGTGAATAATCCCTGTGCACCTGAGTAAAACTAATGAGATGGGATGTGAGTTTATTGAAATTTGATGAAAATCAAATTCTTGAGCCTACTTTGAGGGTGACATGTGCTCATAATGCGTTCTTCCGATGTAATTTCAGGGTTTCCAGCTGCTTCGAGCATGTCAAATTATGGTGATGTATGGAGCAACGTGACAATGTAGGACAAGCAGTGGTGCTAACCTTTCAAAAATTCCCCATTATTGAGAGTTAAACTGAATTGCAGGGCCGTTATAAATTTTTAAGCATATTGATAAGAGAAAACGGCTTAGGAGGAAGAAATAGGGGCTGGTAATAGTCATCAAAATGCAGCAAATGTGAAGTAGAACGCAATATTGTTGTGAAGCAAATGAATAAACAAAATTCATTTCCCCGTCCTTCTGTTCCCCACGTCTTATTACATTCATACACTTCCAAAGATGTGATTAATTTAATGTCATTACTTTTTCATTACCCTGATTATTCCTAGTAATCTCGAAGATAGATGTGGAAAAGATCACACTTGGTATTAGTTGTGAGAAGGATGGAAAATACTGAAGGATGGCGGCTATTGCATGACGTTATAAATGGCTAATCAGCAAGAACAAGGATATTGAGCTTTGTCACCCAAAACACTTCATCTTTTCATCATCATGGGCAAATAAGCTGAGGACGATAGTTTGTTGTCGACTTGTCATCAGAAGGGTGCTCGCTAGTTAAACTCTTTCAACCTTGACAGAAACTCGTGGCCCAGCTCTCCTCCAGATTTCCTCAGAAGGTGAGCACTGCTTTGAAAATAACATTGTGTGGGGGGAAATGGAATGAGTGTGTGCATGGAACAGTTGACAGCCCCATGATATCATAGCCGCTTAATATCACTAAGATTACGAGAAGCCTTTCGCTGGAGATTGAATCTCATCATCGGGAGAATTAATCGAGATGACGGATGATGGGTACAATTGGTGTGTGAGCAGTGCTTGATCTGACAAGAGTCCCAAAGGTGCATGCGGCTGGACCCTCCACTCTGTGAAACCACAGGCTAGCAGCAAAATGGGATTTGGCTCTGTGACCACAGCATTTTCTACTTCATATTCTTACAAGAAGGGCATGTGGAAGATCATATAGATTAATGGGGAGGAAGCCTTTCACTGATAAGAGGTGTGGAAATTTATCAGCACATGGCAAAGAGTTATGGCATACAAGTCAATTCCATGTTTGTGTAAGTGGGAGAACACAGGACCGGACAGTCCTTCTTTCATATCCTTTCATTGGCAAATATGCATAGTTTGCAACCCTCTCTTACCAGCACTAGCTTGCTTATCTTATCTTTTGATGTCATTTGAAGATTCTACTCTTTCTTGCCACTGCTGGCCTGCTGATCATATTGTTTCATTCCAACACTATGGTCCTTCTTGCCAGTACTGGCTTTATACCCTAATTTGGTTATGCCAGTGGAAGAGTTTCAATCAGTGCAACCTGTCCACATGCCAGTACTGGCTTAGTATTTGATATCCTTATCTTTCTTTCTTTCTAGTCATTTCTGGCTTGCTATACATGTGCTTCCCCTTCTAGCCACTACTGGCTTGCTCGTAATCCTTATCTTTATTCCTTTCTTGCCAGTACTGGCTTGCTATCGTAATCTTTTTCCCCTTCATGCCAGTACTGGCTTGCTATCCTTATCTCTTTTCCTTTCTTGGCTGTACTGGCCTGCTATCCTTATCTTTTTCCCCTTCATGCCAGTACTGGCTTGCTATCCTTATCTCCTTTCCTTTCTTGGCAGTACTGGCCTGCTATCCTTATCTTTTTCCCCTTCGTGCCAGTACTGGCTTTCTGCATGTATCCTTATGCTAGCAGATTGTCTACTCTTTGGTACCAATACTGGCTTGCAAGGCATCTTATTTTTTTCCAGTTCAAGATTTGATACCCTTTCCTAGCATAACAAGCTCTGATTGGTATCCTTGTTGTACATGTATAACACAGACTGGCTTGCTACCCTACTCCTCTTCTGAGCTTGAGCTTTGCTGATGGCTCCCACAACTGTAGGCCTCACTCCATGCTGCAGTAACTAGCCTTACTATCCTGCCATGCCATTCAAGGCTAGTCATTCTGAGACCCTTCATGTTTTCCATCCCTTGCCCTCCTAGAGGTCAATGACTCTGCCAGCCTACCAGCAGGTACAGTTCTTCATGACATTGCAGGCTTCACTTGTCTGTTCTGGCAGTCACCAGGGACCACCTGCCTGTCCTGGCAGTCACCAGGGACCACCTGCCTGTCCCGGCAGTCACCAGGGACCACCAGTGCTGGCCACCAAGCAGGACCTGTGTCATGCCTGGTATAATGCAACACAGTGCTGCCTCCACAGGCTTACCCCGGGCACTGCCCAGCAACAGCGTAATGAAAAACTTCTCTTTCTGTGAGCAGCTGAAGGAATTTGAGTCAAAGTCACTCAAAACTTACGTCATGTGGTGAATGTGTCAGGTATCTTAGTGTTGTTGTAATTAGTGTGCACTGTATTGGTCTCTGTGACCTACTTTTTCACATCATGACCCACTTATCTGATAACTGTTTCTATTTGATTTTAATGAAGTTGACTTACCCAGGTAGGAGAGGGATTATATATTATTATCCCAAATATATTGGTGAGGAGCATTTGGCCATGGAAAACAAAACAAAAAAAGTTTTGTTTTTTCATAAAAATCTCAAAAGCTGTTTATGGTGATATCCTGACATAGTAATGGCAAAATCCCCCAAACTGCTTTATCCTCGAAGATGTCCACACATCATAATACTGTATATGTTAATAAATATATTACCCTATCTTTATAAAATTGAGTTCTGGATTGCTTCATAAATCTAATAAAAATTGTTCATATTTCTCCGCCACTTTGAACAGTATATCAATTACTGTCACCTATTACTGAGTAACAGCCTTGATAATATGCTGATTCTCCAGCCAAATTTGCTACCCACTGCCTTCAAAATGCCAGCACAGACTTTGCTCTAATTTGGTTGCTAAGCATTTCACAAGGCTAGATGTGTGGGCAGTTTAAGAGGTGTGACACCAGGGGGCGGGGGAGGCAAATCCTTGAATGCAGGATTTTTCATAGTTCCTCTAGTTAATCTTGAGATTGGCAGGGTTGTCACTAATGGAAAAAGACAGCGTTCATAGCAACGCCCATATACCCATTATTTCTTGACTGCTTCCGAGAAGGGCCATCCATAGAAGTAAGTTGACGGGACGAGACAAAAGCAAGATTTACTACCAGTGAGGAAATCCCAGTACAATTTTTAATATCCTGGCAGAAGGGCATTATTGGAGAAGGATATTGTTCCTCTTCCTTGTGGTAAACACTCGCACCTAGCACAGGAAATTTAAGCGAACCACTATAAAAATGAAAAAGTAGACAAATTTCCTCTTTGGCTTAGTGTGCAGGTAAAGTAAAGGAGTTTATTACTGCTAATGGCCGAACAGGTGTTACAAGCTATATGCAAATCAGGCTAGTTCCCTTTCTAAAGGTTTTTCAATCTACATATATATTTGATCATACCCTTGTGTTTGAGAATGTCAACAGTAGATTGAAGTGACAGATCAGGGCACTGCCGCCAGCGTTCATGCGTGGAATCCTTTCTATGGTACAACAGAGGTGTTTGTTTTTCTTACGAGTCTCAATCATTCATGTTGGGAAATATCTACGGAAATGGCGCATTTCTTCTGTCACAGGTAGAGATGGAACCCACATGCAGGACAGGTGCATTAATACAGGAAACAGGTTGAGTGGGCTGTGAAAGCCCTGGACACTGTTTTGCCTGATGTCTCTATACTGGCATGCTCACCTCATCTCATTCTGGCATTTATGTCATTTAAAGAAACCTGGGTTTTTTTGAAGGTCAGGCATATCTGTCAGGTAATTTAGGAAATTACAGACTCTCAGTGTGGGTCTGTGAATTTGCATGCACTTTGAAAATGAACTTTAGGGTAAGTTTACTGGTATCTTTGTGTGAGCTGTGTATGTGTGCAGGTATATGTATGGGTTGGCTAGGATTTCAGTGGGTATGGGGGGTAGGGGGTGGGGGGGTGTCCAACTTGATAAAAGTGCAGGCATTAAAAGAAAATTCAAGAAACAAAAATTCATATACATTGTATTGTAAATTGCTTTAATTTTGCTTTACTCTTATTTTAACTTATTTCACTGATGGCACAAAACTGTGAAAATGAAAACACAATGAAATAGTATTTTAACATGTATTGAATAGGAATTATGTCCAAAACAGTGAAATTAAAACTACAGTGAAATATCAAAAATGCAAAAACTGAAAATTTGTACATGCGCAAATGAAGCAATTTACAGTATGTGAATTATCCGTGTCGCAATGTCCCTAAAAGTAAAAGGGTCACAATGTGTATGAGCTAGCTGAAAGTTCTGGTTATGTTTATACAAGGACCAGAGTTTGTGATCACAATCATGTCTAAACATATCCGTAATGAAACTGGCTATAATTTCATGATATATTGACAAATGAACTTCATTTGAAGTTAGCCTGGAACACCCAGTGCCTGGATACTTGGCCCTGCAGCTTCCTTGGTACTGCTGGAAAAAATCACTAACCCTGTACAGCCCAATATTGACTGCTACACAATCCTCCCAGGTACTCCCTTAATTTCCTATTTACTGCCTGTGATAGCCCTAATCCATTATTTGCAAAACATCTGCACAATTGCTAATTGTATATTGATTGGCCAAATGGAGTGGGCCACTGTACTAGGTATTTCATAAAATATGTATTTCATCAGATTAACTTTTTTTTTCATCAACAGAAGATCAGGCAGTCTGAGTTTCAATAACGCTGATCAGGATTTTCTTTCAAGTCTCGCTCTTGATTTTCAATCACGAAACCTAACATTATGTATGTTGACAATATTTTTGGTCAAGATCCCCTTGATGTAATTAGACTGGTTTATAATAGAGGCAATCAGGGTGATGACGGTAAAGGGGAAGAATATGTACTAATTAGCATGACAATGGGCTAAATTTACATGGAAATTAGATTGGGAAAGACCCTGTGTAGTGTTCGCTTGTGGTGAGGAAAATGGATTTTGCGCTCGAGGGCCACAGAACGAAAAGCCCATGCCCTATCAGTTTCTTCCACTTAATTATTATTAAAGACAGCACAGTTTTCAATCAGACTGGTCAGACTAATGCGACCTCAGTCCCCTAACAAACTGGTGCGTGCAGTGGTAGGAACACAGACAGACTTGGACACAGAGTTAGATCATCGTGCTGTTGGATGACGCCTTTTTATCCACGGAAGTATTAAGTCCAGATGATCATTTCCCATTGCTGGGGTAAGTGTATGATTCATTGCAAATGCAAATTGAAATGGATGTCTACATTTATCAAGGATATGTACATTGTGTACGCAATGAAAGGCAAATATGACAGATGAACACCACAGCTCCGATGATGTGGCATGCCAAATGAAATTCACGCAGGGAGGGATCGCAGTGTACAAGTGAAAAGGTTTTTTTGTTGATGTATGGCTTATTTGTGTTGAGAATGGTTAGTTAAGTGAACACATAGATGGTGGGAGTAGCTATGACAACTGGAGTTATACAGCAACTAATTACAGCAAATACCAAATAGGAAAGTATAATGTGATATCGTTTCTAACTGCATTGTACAAAATGTTAATTATGGTGCCGGCTGTTAACTGGGCTTTGATCGTTAAACTGTAAATTTGGTGGAAATTGTACCGTATTAATCCTCTGTCGACAGTGCCAGTTATCCAGCCATTAAACCATGTACTCCGTGATCCGTGCCCCAGTGCCACCCACCGATCCACCCGTCCATAGAGCGCTGGTCCACTCACCATCTTTAAACTGAATGCCACAATATATGCCTCCTGTCTTCTGTCTTTTAATTGTATAATTTCAGTTACTGTTCACTCTTGTTTGTTGTCTATCTCATCATCCATCTCTTGTCTTCACTCATTTGCACCCAGACCACACACAGGCTTGTTGCTAGGTCCGTAGTAGAAGTCGTATTAATACAGACAGTTGATTTATTAGGCCAAAAATAGCACAAAAAAGGAGACGAAATGGAGCGGAAATGAACGGAGGCAATCACTCCCTAATTCCACATACTTTAATTAAAACCTGATTAAGCATGACTGGTAGAACACAGAGTAAAATGTCAATAGTTCATTTACCATTCTATTAATCTTGTGTGTTCTATTAACAAGAGTTTTCTGTGCATACCATTCAAGCATGATAAGTTGAGGAGGGGACGGGGGGGCACACTTGGTGCTCATGTCTGGATGATATTGACATGGAAACGCATCAGGAATTTCTATTGCACTCAGCAATTTGTCTACACATCCTTTTAATTTAAATTATAAGAAGTGAGGCATGCACAAATATGACTGGAGATTGTGGAGGCACAAACGGGGACATTTAATTCCCGACATCATCAATATTAGTCATATCGAAATTGGAAATACACAAGTATGCATGTTTTGGAGCCTCATGTGAGGTGTTGTATGTATCATATTTGACACAGAGGTTTCTGCACGTGCAACTATGGATGCACAGACTTATGCGACAGTGCACACGTGTGCCCAGCGACTCATCAATTATACCAGGGAGCACTCATTATTTGCAAGTGTAGCACCCTCTCCACTGCAGGCTGGCAGGGTATTGCAGTCAGAGCATTGTAGCAAGCGATCTCATTATCTGCGTGTGAATTCCCTTCAGCAATAATGACTTGACAGCCATCACTCCCCCAGCCATTCTTTTTATCCCAATCCAATTTACTTTTCATAAGTTTTTCCATGCTGTTACACTTAAGCATCATAAATAGAGAAGTTTTTGATTGAGTATTGACATGAGCACTTGTCAATCAGGCTGCATTGGAGGAGGCTTTGTGGCAGTGTAATCAGGGGTATACACTCATCATGGTCTGTTAGAGGTGCCCGCTAAGTATTATGGTCTGTTAAAGGTGCCACGCAAGTGTCAGCAGCTGTTTTCTCCGTATGTCCTGAAACATACAGAGCAGTCATCAGCACTGACTTGGTCATATGCCTGCATGGATGTGATCCGCCGCAATCTCTGTGCGACAGGTGTGTTGACCTTGCCAGTTGGGGCAAGATGGGCCGGGTGTCGCTGTGCTCATGGTAAATATTAGGAAGACTGTGAGGACAACTGGGAGTAAGTGGACCCTTTTTTTAAATGACTTTTTTTGGGATCGTGCATTGCCAGGTGCAAAACCAGCTGAGAGGTACATACATTGGGTTTCGATTAGTTTATAAGTTACCTGGTTGGCTTCAACATAGTTACATTAAATTGACTTTTTGTGAGTATTAGAACAAAAAGTTAGCTCTAGAATCTTACATTAGTTGTACTTTTCATAATTCCATGTCTTAAAAAATCAACAATACAACAAGAATATGGTCCTATGCAGTATTTTTCAAAACAAGGAGGGTCCCTCTACCCTCATTTGTCAAAGTGTGGGACTCTGGACACCTTACAGACTCGAGAAAAAAAAAGAAGCAGGTGGTGATGTGTGACACCGGGCTCTGAGTACAGTATCTGGGTGTCAGGTGACACCTGACACCAGGCTCTGACTACAGTATCTGGGTGTCAGATGACACCTGACACCAGGCTCTGACTACGGTATCTGGGTGTCAGATGGCACCTGTGTGTGGAGGTGCTTGTCACACATCTTAACCAACAGGGAAAAAACAAAATCACTAGATGGGCAAAATGATGCTGCTATATAGAGGTTCCTGTTCACACTTGTGAGCCAATAAGGTGATCCATAGGCACAACAGTCTCCAGATGACTCCACGTACAAGATGGCCTAGCTGCTTGTTCACACTTCTCAGCCATGAGCCAATAAGAGACGTGTAATCCATAGGCACAAGAACAACTGGTTGGCGCCACCTACTGGAGGTTCTTAGTCATATCTCTGGACCAATAAGATGATCCTTTGGTACCAGAACCAGTTGGTGGAGCCACTAACAGAGCATCCTTTTATCATGGATCGTAGCAAGGGAAATTGTTTGCAGGAGAGGTCCGGTGAAGTCAGCAATTTCCAGTTTAGCCCTTCCACTTTGATATGTATGACCCTTGATGAGTTCACTCTCTACAAAACCTATGAATTTTGGAGGAAGAACATTTAATGGTAGACAAGACCTACCACCGGTCCAGTCAGAGCAAATAAATAGGTCTTGTCAGAGTTTACAGTGAAGCCGCAATAAGCTCTTTCCAACGGGAATCTATTTAGTAAGGGAGACTACTTTTTATGATTTGATCAGTATAATCTCAAATTCGTGTCAATATAATGAGTACCAACATTAAATTTTCAAGTACAGTGAAACCTCCCTATACCGAACACCCCTGGGACCGGAAAAAAGTGTTCAGTATAGTGAGGTGTTCGGTATATGGAGGTTTGATAGCATTGAAAGTATATATTTGGGACCGAGAAATGGTGTTCAGTATAGAGAAGTGTTCGGTATACGGAGGTGTTCAGTTAGAGAGGTTTTACTGTAGTTAAAAATCCTGTCACTTTCAAATATTGTACATGGATGCTAAAAAAATCAATTTATAGGCTGCAGGAATGTTGGCTGTGAACTTTTCATTTTGTGCCAGTAGTGCCCAATACAACACCAGCACTTCTCACCATGAGCAATACTGTAAAATGCTTTAATTTCGCTGTACTCTTATTGTCACTTATTTTGCTGATGGTACAAATCTTTAAAAGTAAAAACACAGTGAAATAGTATTTTAACATTGTTTGAATAGGGGTTATGTTCAAAAGAGTGAAATTAAAACCAGAATGAAATGTCAAAAAATGTGAAAACAGTGAAAATTTATACGTGGGAAAATAAAGCAATTTACAATATTATGAATAGCTTGGTAATTTGTTCAACAGGCTATGCATCTACTGATCTCTACTGTTCTTCAGGCAGCTCACCCTACATCATTTACTGTGGTCTTTCCCAAGATAAATATTGCAGTCATTTTGTCTTTGGGAATGATGTAACCATCAAGGAGCAAAGTCTAATCATTGTCACATGATACGAGATCCCATGCATTTTACACCAGAGATTGTGATTTTGTGCTTTGTATTATAACAGTTTACTTATAATGACAAGGTTGTGTTGAGAATGACAGAGATGGTGTTATTAATGTGGTGTCATTGATCAAGTAACCTCACAAAGTCTTGGCTAAGTCTTTATTACCCTGGATGAGAGGAAGAGAATGTTGCTTATGAATACCTCATATCATGACATTAACGGCATACTTAGCCAACCCACTTTCTTAGCTATTTTTATGATTCACAAAAAAAAACAGGCAAGGCCAGTGGCACACAAGACTTTGAAAAAGTGAATTAAAAACTCCAACTGGTTTGGCTGATTCCTCAGCTGACCAGAGAGTAACTGACACACTGTCAAAAAGCACTGTCTATACATGTATACATCAAGAGGGAACATTGCCCAGGGACCTTGAATACTGTAACATTGAAAATGACACCTGTTTATTTGAGCTGATCAGTCATTTTCATGATTCACACCCAAGTAACCATAGCGATTCCCACCTGGACCCACTTTCTGGTGTTTTATTAGCTAAAGCTACAGGGATTTGCTGTACATCTGCATACACATACATACCCCACCCTTTATTTTTACCCTACCCCATCCAAGGTATCCAAAATATGTTTTGTTTGTAGGGTTCTGGACATTCAAAAAAGAAATAAGTTTTGAACAAATTGAGCTACTACCAAGAAACTTGTAGTGTAGCAGCATCTTATTGAAAGCTTGGCTGAGGTCAGTGTTCAGTGACCCTCTACTTTCAAGGTCACCAGGGATGATCATGCTTTTATGGTTACAGAAACAGTACTACTAGCATGAAACTTGCACCATGTATGCATCTCATTGGAAGCTTTGCTGAGTTCAAAATTCAGCAATCTTGACCTATTTTCAAGGTCACCTGTGGGTCATCATTTTGCTATGGCTGAGGGGATCTTAAGGTCATTCTGACCACTATATTACTTGCCCTGTCGTCCAAATAAGGCCAAAATACCCCTGTTCCAAATTCAATGTCAGATGAAGAAGGGCTGAATAAAAGTTGATGTATCACTATGAATGATGACAATTGAGAAACAGCTCTACCCAATTTGCCAGTTAAATTTTAAAAAAACAAAAAGAGCAGTTGGAATACATGGTTCTTCCCATGCAGTTTCCCCAGTTGTGTCTATAACAAAATCTGTTGAAACCAATACTCTTCCCTGTCCAAAATATAAAAAAAAATAATAATAAAATGAATAAACTGATAAAAGAAAACTCTCTTAAAGAATCGGTAAATTTTTGGGAAAAGTCTTAGGAAGTCCTGCAAAAGTCCTTGAATTTGAAAATTACTGAGAACCAAATTCAAAAAGTACTGTATCCTCCCTCCCTAATTGAGTGTACTAATAATTTTGATCTTGCTGTTAATCATCAGTTTTGCATTTTGAGAAGAAAAGAGTGCATTAGTGAAGGTCAAGCCACTATCCCCTTGTGCATGGTGTCTATATGTCTAGGAAAATAATGAAAATTAGTAACCCATAGCTATTGAATTTTTTTTTTTTTTACTACACATGAATGAGAAATCACAGTTCAGAGTGAAGAACCCAGTACATGTATGTGCAAATGATCAAGAGTAATATATGGAGGAATCATATGACTCAAACAATCAAATGACAGGAAAGCAATCAAACTTTGGGGGCTGAATGAACAACATGTTTAATTAATTATTTGACACAGTTTTATGTTTTATATTAACATTTGTGGTTTATTTTGATGGCGGAGTGGGGAGTATTAAGGCATTTAGACCATATCAATGATGACAAGTATGCAGGCCAGGAGGCATTGCTGGTATATGAGGATATCAGAGAACCAATCAGGTTTGAATGATAGGTACTAATTAAAGGTAGGTATGGAAGGACAATACACCTATTATTGAATTACTAACTACCAGCCAGGCTCTGATATACCAGGACCTTGAATGCCACAGAGAAGCAAAGACTGCTTTCATTTTCTCTGCATTGACTATGGCATTGGGTAACAAATTAAGAAAGGTCATCATTTCATTGTTGGATGTATCATGGATTCGTCCAATATATTATTTTCCTTGAACACAATGTATTCTGTAACTCTATACCCCATCACTGGGCTACAATGTGACATTCACATAATTGGTGCACTCTAAGTTTCTGCATGTTTTTACCAAAATTATTGCTGTTTGAAGTTGGGACTTCCTTTCACATTATACTCTGCAGTTTACGCAAACTTAGGAAACTAAGGTGAATTGATTAAACTATCAAAGACGAGCAGCTGACAACCAAGATTTGATGTCATCCACTGCTGTTGGGGAAATGATGTTCACAGCCAGAATGTAGGGCCTCAATGACATTGGCACAGTTCATGGAAACTAATAAGGCTAAATATGATAGAAGAACATATGCAAGACAAACTGTTTGTGACATTTATCAGTAGGGCATTAGAAGCCAGTGTAATTGAAGTAATCGCCAAGTTGTGACTTTGAGGAGGTTGTGGAGAATGCAGTGGGGTATAATCCCATCTAATTGTGGATGTGGCCAATCTGGGCCTTGCTGTACATGATTTGCCAGGTGAGTGGATTAGCCACAGGTGCGAAGTGTCGGCAGTCGTGCATTAAAAAGGACAAATGGGCTGTTGGCAGTATCTCTGCTATCACTGGCAGCCGCATTCACACCAGAGGCCTCAGCACGCAGCAGCATGTTGGTGATAACCTTTTCCGTTAATGGAAATGTATAATATCAATCCCAGAGAGGCTTTCTTGCAAACGCATCATCAGTACATTAGTATTAAGCATACAAGAAACTTAAAAACTGCAAGTTGTGTGATGTCTCGTCTGATGTCGGAATAATTCCCTTGTTACAGTAAGACCCCACTTAGTTGGAGTCAGTGTTTCAAAAAGCTGTCAACGTGAAAGTTTATTTCTATTTGTCATATATTGAGAGCACCTGCTGGATCAGATGTAAGATTTAAGATAGAAGAACCACCGTGCTAACCATACCAACAAAACTTCACGTGCCTATCTGTAACATAAGGTTCCTGTCTACTTAGTGAGCTTTAACAACATGAATTATATATTTGCCTGCTTAAAAAGTCATCCATAGCTTGTGATCTGCATTTTTTCTTCATCATTTTGTTGAATATTGGCTTTTTACAAAGAAAAAAAGGAACTTGTGATCTGTGTTGTTTTTTCTTCAACATTTTGTTTAATATTGGCATTTTACAAAGAAAAAAAATGAACTTGTGATCTGTATTCTTTTTTCTTCATCATTATGTTTAATATTGGCTTTTTACAAAGAAAGAATGAACTTGTGATCTGTATTCTTTTTTCTTCATCATTTTGTTGAATATTGACTTTTTACAAAGAAAGAATGAACTTGTGATCTGTATTCTTTTTTCTTCATCATTTTGTTGAATATTGACTTTTTACAAGGAAAAAAAATGAGCGGACCCAGCTTATACAGCACCGTGCCACATATCCATGGATCTGTGAGGATTGTTTGACTGTCCAGTCTCACAATATTCACAGGAAAGCGACTGCTCAGATGGATTTGGACCATTAAGAATCAACAGTTTTCTTTGGCATGGGTCAGGTACTCAGCAGTGAAACCATGCAGTGGAAGATTGTTGACCTACAGCTTGTCACTACAATTTTTGTTCAGATTTTTTTTTCATCACTGGTGAAAATATGTTGCAGTCAAAAACTTGGAAACAAATGACATTTGACCACCACCAGCCAATTTTGCCCGGTTTAACAGGGAGCGGGTTAAAACTACAATAATCAAATAATACAAGTTGTCAGTGTAAATACAACATCAGATCAAATAATACGAGTTGTCAGGGTAAATACAACATCAGATCAAATGATACGAGTTGTCAGGGTAAATACAACAGAAATATTAACCGGGGACGGGGTGAATTTATTGTAAATGGCATTTGGATTACAACAGTACTTCAGAGGACCTTCATCCTTGGATGAAATCTTAATCCAATAATAAAACAACACAAGTCATTAGTCCTAGTCACCACATGACCTGAGTTGGGAACATATTACCCGACCCGGAGATGAGGCTACAGGTAATGTGTCAGACCAAGGTAGTGTGGTGACAAGGACTGATGATATGGCTGGTTTTACCTTAATTTTGTACTTGAAGAATAAGAAGAAAACATTTTGCTGCAGTTTGTTAAAAAAACCTTTGATTTGTGAAAATTTTCCATGGCCAAATACATCAATGAGGCTTAGTTGCTGCCTTTTACAGAGAGGGGAGAGGAGGTGCTTGGCCTTGGCCTTGGCCTGATCTTGGAGCAGCATTGGGCAGACTCTCATTTGTATGAGAGCCAATTCTAGTCACCTTGTAAATCAATGATCAACTACCCCCTACTTTAATTGTTCTGCACTCCGCCTCAAAATGCAACTCCCAACAAATTATTGCTCTTGTTTACCTAAAATGTAATTGTAGTCTGGCAACAAAATTCCTTATAGGGTGGCTCTCACGATAGCGGCAATGTTTTGCCTTAGTGAGAGTCTCCCTGACCACTAACTGTACCCTCTGAAATGTTCACATATGAAATTGTATATTGGTCGAATAAAATTGTGTCTGAGTCTGAGTCTGAGACTAGGAGAGCTGTAATATTCAGCAGATGGGCCAGATAGTGGCTTCTCTGTATTTGGCACTAGGCTATTTCAGCAAGCCACAAAGGTGCTTCATATCCAGCCAAGTCTGGACTACCCGGGAAACAGCACTCTGGGCAGGGCCAGTGGAATTATTCTCACTGGCCCAAGAGCGGCAGTGCTCAGGGATAGCACCAGTATCACTGGGGTAAGGGTGCATATCTGCCTGGACGATTGGATCATAAGGTCTCTCAATCAGTCCATAATGTTGAGAGATACAGACTTCATGATCAGCCTTTTTCAGAGGTAAGGCCTAATGGTAAATCCAGTCTGGATCCTTTACAGGGCTTTGTTTTCCTGGGAATTCAGTTTCAAACAGCTCCATACACCTGTCAGCCCTTGGAGGACCACTTCCAGAGGCTTCCTGCCTTGCCATTGTTTGTGGCTTCCTGTGCAGTTGCATGGTGACAGCACAAACGTGGATGAAGTTGATCGTAACACTGACCTTGATGGATCCTCAAGTGCTGCTATGTCCTTAAATTGGTAACCTCAGCAACTCAGCGTCAGAGATCATTGGGACCAGCACTGCCAATCACTGGTTCAGCAGATTGCGGTCTGTCCTTTCCATCGGCTGGTGTTGTGCTGGTGGACCCTGAAATCCATCATCATGAGAGGTGTATCACTGTCTCCCATTCCAGGCCCAGATGACCATCTTCACGGATACGTCGCTGGTCAGTTGGGTAGTGCCTTTGGACTCTCATTAAGTATTCAGCATCTGGACTATTCAGTGGTTCTTTGCAGTCAATTGGCTGGAGCTGGAGGCTATCAGACTCGCCCTCCTTCACTTTCAGCCAGTGATTCAAGCTTGGCATGTTTTTATAATGAGTGACAACAGGACAGCGGTGTTAATGTCAACAGGCAGGGAGGCACTCAGTCAACAGGCAGGGAGGCACTCAGTCAACAGGCAGGGAGGCACTCAGTCAAAGAGACTGTGTTGACTAAAAGGATGCTCCTCTGGTGTGCAGAAAATCAGACACAGATCCTCTGTAGTCACCTAAAAGGAGGACTCTGTGTTCCTGCAGGTGCACTGAGCTGAGAATGTCATATCATGGCCACGGAATGGTCACATCTGCTGTCAGTGGCAGATGTGCTGTGTTTAAAATGGGGATGCCCCATGATGGACTTGTTTTACAATCCCAAACCACAAATTGCTTGACGTATATTTCAAGATTCCAGGACACTCGAGCCTGGGCTACAGATGCTCTTGCCATTTGGTGGGATGGGTCTTTTGATGTACAAGTACCCTGCCACTCTGCTGGTTCCATGACCCCTGGACAAGGTCAGGAGGGAATCTGTGGAGCTAATTCTCATTGCATCATGGTGGCCAAAGAGGGTGTGGTCACTAGACTTACTAGATCTGAGTATTGAGCCTCCAAGAGCTCTGCTGATTAGATCAAACATGTCTCACAGGAACCCCTCAGTTCCACAACTACAGTCTTGGAGGTTATCACGCAGAGTGTTAGATCTGGCAGATTGTCAGAGTAGGTGGCATCTCAAGTTGCCAGAGGGAAACTTCCCAAGGCTCGTCTGTGAAACATTATGATGCAGCCATCTCTATGTTCAAAATGGTGCTATGAGGGTCACATTGGCCATTGCCTCTTCCTTGCAGGAACAAGGCATTAAGGTGGACAGAGACCCATCTTTGTGTCAACTTATTGGCTGTCTTTATGTCGACCAGCTGGTAGCAACCAATTTTTTCTCTCAATGGGATCTGGCCCTTCTTTCGTCTGCATTTACAAAGTGGCCTTTTGAGTCAACTGACATGTCTTCCATAAAGGTCAGGTATTTTTACTTATAAAACAGTGTTTTTGCTTGTTTTGGCCTCTCAGACTCGACTAGGTGAGTTACACGCTCTAGATTATTCTAGAGTATCATGGACAGAGGGTGACAAAGAAATTATTCTCTGTCGTCATATGGACTATATAGCTAAGACCCGTGTTGCCAGGGATCCTGGAACTGCTCTGACAGGTTTTATGATTAAATCCCTGTCATGCACGTTGGACAGGTCTGAGCCAGAGAGAGCTCTGTGTCCAGTGCTGGCACTTTATTATCTTTCATGCACTGACCTTGTAGGGCTGGGCAGAGATCCCTTTCCTCCCCATTCCTACGACAGCATCTGAGGCCTTGTCTCTGAATACAGTATATTTAGGCCCCCGAATGAACTCGTTCCGTATCACTGGCCTTTTTTGAGGGCAGGGCATTCAAGTCCCTGGTGTTTTGTAGACTCATGGCTCCACAAGAGCTTGTTTACTTTGGTGACAGGACAGACAGCCAGAGTGATGTTTTTGTGTATTACCACTGGTTCAGTTCGCTGGGAGGAAGCTTCCTACCTCCGTTCAGCTGTTAAATCAGTTGTGGACATGTGTAGGTGTGGTGTTGTGTAGCAAATAGGAGATTGTTTCATACAGTCTTCTATGACCATGTATTTTAACTCATTCCATACCAGTCCCTGATTTTTCCGTATATTTACCTAGATTTAAGACGGCAATTGCATATTTAAATTCGTCATAAAAAGAGCTTTCATTCAAGTAGAAACATGCCTATGGTCTTAAGTCAATGGTTCTGGCACTGCCTGGCAAGTCATGCTGCAGCTGCCACAAGGGTAGCTGCAGCATGACTTGCCAGGCAGTGCCAGAACCACTGACCAAGACCTGTGACCGTAGTATGGAATTAGTTAAGATTAATGTACACAGTATGAGATTGTAAGGAAGTATCGTGCACTGAGTGTATGGAGTCAATTTAATTGCTGTTCAGTTGTGGAACTTGCTGGCTATGTATGGCGTGACGTGATGGAGAAGTAGGGATTTTGTGAGCTTTGTCAGACTTGCAGTGTTCACTAGGAGCAAGAACAGACAGTGGCAGACTTAGATAAGTTTGTGTCTACCTTCAAGACATTGACCTTGGCATAGGATCATGTGCATAAATTGGAACCAATTAGGGCTAGTCTCATTAAGTTGCCACCTCAAGCGAGTACATTAAGTAACCACAAGGTTGTCCCACTGTAGAGTATTACACCCAGGGCAGAAAGCTACCCTCAAAGTGTACTGGAGCCATATACATAACATCCATTGCTGGCCAGCCAAGAATCATGAAGTATTTTGTATTGGCCAGAGCTGAGATGACGCGAAAGATCCATTGTAGAGTGAGGATGGAAGGACTGGGCAGAGGAAGCTGAGGGCACCATGTGCATGACCATCAGGCAGTGATGCTTGGTGGCAGCAAGATGATGTAGGCCCATCGTAAGTGGCAGACAGTTATGCCCAAGTCATGTACACATAGCCACACCACAAGCTTTTTAATGTGCAGCTTGTGACGGAGGCTAAAAGCTGGCACTCTTGTCTTGTTTTGGACATCTTACCTGCCTTCATTTCACTGAGTACACTTATGCAGCTGACACTACTTACTGGGTTCCCACAAGAAATGCAATGGGGTCGTGCACGCAACAGGGTTGGCCACAAACTTGTATTTGCCATCAAATAGCCAAGTTTACGTGGCAAAGTAATCTGCACTTCCCTGATGGAGGGACACAACCATTTTGGGGCCCAAAGAATCAATCCCGGGGTGAGAACATAATTTGTGCATAGCGGGACACTGTGTAGGTCCCCATGGCATGAGAGGCGAGGACACTGGCTGATGGACATGGGCTGGGCATGCAGGATGCAGGGATCACTTACTGGCATCTGATTGGAAGTTTAATTGAACTAGTGGCAAGATGCAGTTGTGTCACTTGGAGAGACAGCGAGAGTGCATTAGGCACACTTTTATGTCCGTAGTGCTTATTGATTGCGCTAGTGTTTCCTCAATTTACACACATTGCCACATCCACCCAGATGGAGTTTTCCTGTTCTGCCCATGACCTATTGTCTTTCTTGTAATGCAGGGGAAGTTTTGATGGCGGTAATTGTCGAGTCTCAATACTCAGCCATATTTATCCTTGCACATTTGTGGACATATTTGGTTCACTAGCTGCTGTGGCGTGTTTTATGTCGTTTAGTAATTTGGCATTGTTTGCGAGACATTGGTTCGAGGAGTGGAGAGGACTCAAAGGGCCCCTGTCGCTTTGTCGTGGCATTGCAGGACATGTTCGTCTGCAGTTTTACATAGGAAGCATTGCCGGTTACATCAAGTCTAATGGAAGGGCGTGCTATTAACCACGCACTAATGGAATGGTTATCTGAGCATTATGTCATCTAATGGCCAAGTCTTGCTCCCTCAGTGTACGCCAATTGCAATACGGTGACATTTGTAGTAAACGTCTAACAATGAATCAATTTTTATTGGTAAATGATGTCGTCCAGAAAGGCCAAACACAAAGTAATGGGATTATAGGTTTTCTCCTTTCGAAAGCATGCATAAGACACAATCCACAAGTCTTGTCTAAAACCCTTTAAGCTGAAGTGGGACCCAATTAATTAGGGGATGCCAACTCCTCAGAGCACCAATTCATAGCTCAGCAATATTGGGGGGATTGTCATTGGTGGTTGTGCCCTCCATCAGTGCTGCTTAATAGCTGGTTACTTCAAGTAAGTAGTATTGTGTCTAATTTTTGGCTTGTTAAGTACACATATACAGGAGGATTTTATCAGCATCTACCCTTTAGATGATAAGGAGAAGCATTATGTTTGGTCAAGGATAAATTATAAAAAGAGCCATTGAGAACTATGGAACATTATATTGAAGTTTCGCGTTATTATATGCTTCAATAAATATTCTAAATTTTCTTTGTAGTGTTTATATATACACTTCAGATCTAATGTGTGATCAGATTCAGCAAATCATTATTCCAAAGATATTCCTATCCTTTTTGAAAATTGCTATCAGTACAAAACATACATATTGTGTGCCAAAGTGCTTACACCAAGCTGTTTAGCATTTTGTCCAAAGGAAGTAAGTCCTTGAGTGTTTATGGGAGTTGCATGCTTAAATCCTGTGTATCGTTGTGAAGGACCAAGCCAGTAGACAGGTCTGTTGGCTCTAACGCTTACAGCTCAATAATACTAATTGACCAATATATGACATAACAATGTGTAAACATGATGAATCAAAGAGAATGGGCAAAATGGGTTAGTTCAGGTTATCCCTTGCTGGAGATCGCCTCAGAATAATACTGACGTATCTGCTTCAATTTTCAAGTCCTGGTACAACCCATAGTGCTGACCTGACAGCTACAGCATTTACCATATTAGTCTGCAACTCAATGAAATAAAAATTGAAGCTTGCAAAAACATAAAACTTTTCCTGGTAAGTTGAGGTTTATAGTTAAAATGTTCATATATAAAGTACCTGTAAGTGATTGAAGGTAGCAATTAATCCAATATTTTATTAACAATTAAGCAAAATAATGAGAATACATTTTTGTTCAGCTGAACTGTTTTGAATGAAATAACTGAGATAAAAATAAACACATAGGAATTAATTGTGACCTGTCATCCTTTGCATTTCCAGTTTATTAGCATTCATCTATCAAAACGTCAAGTGTCCTGCAAAATGTCGGTATCAGTATGAGAAATCAGTCAGCCTGTATACATCAGTTGTGATGTACACTGACTGTTGAGACTTGTTGGTAAACATCAGCTGGCCCAGTGTAGTTGAGTCTGCGAGTAGTCAGTGTGGGATGGTATGAAGCCATATAGCTCAATAAACATAACTCAGGGAAACGAACAGGGCATATCACAGAATGATTAATGTCGATCATTTGGCGATTCTCATTTGAAGAAATGTGATCATAACAATTGTACACTTGGGGTGACCATACAGTTAATTCATCTTGCTCACTGCTCATTCAAGTGTCATTAGCTACCCCATTCATCCTTCCCACACGTACACACTTCATTCTCTGCTTGAAGTCTTGTGCTAAAGACAGCTTCACAGTAAACCACTATTGGTTGGAGAGGAGGGGAAAAAGCTAAATTGGGTGCACTTTGGACCTTTTCTGGGTAGCTATCCGTGCATCTCTCTTTAATGTGAACCTCATCATTTTACTGAATTCTTTGGCATTTTCCTTTTGGCTGGACACCTTTTGTCATCCATCTTTGTATTGCAGTCCACCAATCTCTCCTGTCCAACAAAGTGCAGTGTTTTGCATCCTTTTGTCAATCAACCCATTTGTCTGTCCACTGTTAATCCACACCATGTTGTGTTTCTCACCTTATAGCTTATTTCTATCCCTCTTGTTGTCTTGCTTGTCAGCCCTTCGTGTCAGCCTGCTGGATCATCTGGGCTCTACCAACACATAAGGTCCCCGGGCATCTGTGTGCACAAGGGCTTTTATTTAGCATCAAAACAGATTAACTTATTCTGTTCAAGTAATGGATTTTTCTCACATGTTAAGTTGGAATAAGATGGAGAGTGCATATAAATTCCAGTTCCTCACAAAAACGGCTTTCATTCTGATGCGGGAATGTCAAAAAAGTCATTGCTTCTTGAATTTGCCTTTCAAGTCTGGCACCAATTGCTAAAAGGGCAGCTAAACTGGAGCATGACATTAGCCCTGCAAGCCCTGCATCCATCAACTTCTTGGAAGGCCACTGGGATTGAGCATGACTTAAGCCAAGTCCTGTACTAACTTCTGGGAAGGCAGCTGGGGTAGAGCCTGACTTGGCCAAGCCCTATTGTAACTGCTAGAAGGGCAGCTAGGGTGGAGCATGACTTTGGCTCAGTCCTGCTGTAACTACTCCAAGGACCACTAGGACGGAACATGACTTAAGCCAAGTCCCGCTATAACAACAAGGGCTCCTAGGGCAGAGCATGACTTAAGCCAAGTCCTGCTATAACAACAAGGGCCACTAGGGCGGAGCATGACTTAAGCCAAGTCCTGCTAGAACAGAGTTGTAATATATATTAACTGCTATGTTTGTCAAAATAATTAACAATTATATTTTCCCACCCATGTTGTGTGTGTAAACTGTATTATATTTTGAAGTTTATTTCGACATTTAATGTTTAAGTAACTGCCATCTATGTTGTTTCAAATGTTTAAGACTTAAAGGTGGCTCCTATGAGAGCGACATGTATTTGTCTTAATAGGAGTCCCCCAAGCCAAATCAATTTTTTATCATTATGTACATATGTCTCAATATTGAAATCGTCATTGTATTGATTGGCTAAAATAAATGAGTTTTGAGTTTGAGTTTTGCTATAACAACAAGGGCCCCTAGGGCAGAGCATGATTTAAGCCAAGTCCTGCTATAACAAGAAGGGCCACTAGGGCGGAGCATGACTTAAGCCAAGTCCTGCTATAACAACAAGGGCCACTAGGGCGGAGCATGACTTAAGCCAAGTCCTGCTATAACAAGAAGGGCCACTAGGGCGGAGCATGACTTTAGCCAAGTCCTGCTATAACAACAAGGGCCACTAGGGCGGAGCATGACTTAAGCCAAGTCCTGCTATAACAAGAAGGGCCACTAGGGCGGAGCATGACTTTAGCCAAGTCCTGCTATAACAACAAGGGCCACTAGGGCGGAGCATGACTTAAGCCAAGTCCTGCTATAACAACAAGGGCCACTAGGGCGGAGCATGACTTAAGCCAAGTCCTGCTATAACAACAAGGGCCACTAGGGCGGAGCATGACTTTAGCCAAGTCCTGTTATAACAGCAAGGGTCACTAAGGTGGAACGTGACCTAAGCCAAGTCTTGCTATAACAAGAAGGGCCACCAGGGCAGAGCATGACTTAAGCCAAGCCCTGCTGTACCTATTACAAGGGCCACTAGGGTGGAGCATGACTATATATGAATCACTCAGTAATAATGATAGTATCATGTTAAGACTGTTTAAAAGTGAACTGGAATGCTATTGTGTTTGGAGACCACCCTGCATGTGAGTCTACTGCCATCATGCAAGTGTATGTCAGATTTTTCATCATCACACTATCCAAACTTAATTGTAAACAGGTTAAATTTGTTTTCACAAGAAAATACCATCACCAAAGATTGGGGATGTCTCATGGTAATGTCTTAAAGAACAAATATTGTACAGAGGTATGTTCTCCATGAAATATTATGAATATAGCATTGAATCAGGTGGTGAACTGATTCCTACCAGGCGGATGAGTTTTGTTTATTTTTTAAATAAAAGTAAAGGTCAATAAAAGGACACTCATTAAAATAAGAATCATCTGTCCAAATTGCTCTATCTATTTTCTAAATATTCCCACACTTTCAAGGTCAAATGTTAATGGGTATGCGTCAATTTTTGGTGCCAATCCATTCAAAAAATTAGGGATGGTTTTGTTTCTCAAATGTATTGCTTGAAAATGCAGATGTTTATGTCACATTGTGCATTGTGTGTCCTTGTTACTAATGTGGCCGTGTTCATTCATGCATCAACTGTGTACACACGCTGTTGAATCTAATCTATTCTCGCAACACCTGATACCAGGGTATCTTCATGTCATAGAATAACAATGACTTCATCTTTTTACAGCTTTTAAATTTTCCTAAACCTAGCACGTGATATAGACCAGGAGGATTTGTTCTCCATTTTGTGACCATCCAGGTATAACCTTATTTTATTGTGGATACCTGTGGTGGGGTACTCAAGTTGCTACGCATGAAGAATTTCGTGGAATAGCCATCTGAACCAGATTGTAAATGGCCACCATGAATGGGGGAGCTGTGGCTAATGCAGTGCTCTGTGGGAATTTTGGGCCAACTGAATTGGATCATAATGAGCAGTAAGAAATAACCGGGTGATAATTCAACTTTGATGGTTTAATTGTCTGTGCAGCCATTGTTCACAAAGATAATTGCACTGTACATTAGCAAACACAACCATGAAATGTCATTCATTTGCTCACACACTGTTGTTCCACAGATATTGATGTGGCTCCCAAACCATAATAAAAAAAAATGTATTTTGTCACCCAGCATCAAAGAATGCCAATTGCCCAGTATATAGGATAACCTATTTATGGTCCAGTCTGACTTTGTAAAGGTAAACTTCCAGCTTTGTTAAAAAATACACAAAAGCTGCAATAGTTGCTCAAATTTAAAGAATGCACCTGTGATGAACAATGGCTTTGGTATGACACATTTCTTTTGTCAAATGTTGACCTAAACTGCAACAGTTCAAGCTGCCTCACAGGGAGCAAGTTTCATCTAATCTGTTGAAGATGACCATCTACCTGGCACACCTGTGCTGTGAAGTGAACTCTTCCCCCTCAGATCTTCATAAAGTTGATGTATTTAGATTTGCCCACAAGCATAACTAACTTCAATCAGTCAGTCAAGCAGGTTGGCACTGTTCAGTTCTCTTTTTGATGATGACTGAAAAAATGCACAGAAGTTTGTCAGGTAAGGAAGCCTCAGGCATGGACATGTTTGTGGATGACAGTGGAAGTGATAAGGACGACCACAACCCCTGGGGGCACCTACTTGTTGCTCACCCCTCACCTGTTGAAGTCCCTAGTAGGCCAGTTGAAAATGGGAGAGCTGCAGTCCAGATGTCGAGGAACACGGTGTCTCCACTTTACCGGTTCTTGGACGAAGCAGTCACAGAGAAAAATTCACGGAAGCCATCAAGTCGAAAAGGTAGAATGAAAATTATACATAGATGTAAATTGTTTTTAAAGAGTCACAAAAAAAAGCCAATGAAGTCATCAAGTGACAAGGAAAAAAATGCAGTATAAGTGAGATAAAGATAAATGGGAGAAAAATGTCTCTGGCTTCTTTCTTCCTTGCCATTTTGAGGGTAAGATAAGTTTATCATTAGATTGGGGTATGGTATATGGGTGGATTGTGTGTCCATACTGACGTTTTCTTGGAATTACCATACCTACCATGGTTCTTATGCAAGCATCATGTCTAGCTGATACTTTCGCATTTGTTGTTTTGAATGGCAAAGGTCAAGAGCTTAGCTTTTATGTGCATTATGATTTTATGAAACTTCAGACTTGTGTTAGAAAAGCCACCTGTTATGCACAATAGGCAACAAGAGACATTAATATGTCATGGTTGACCAGATGAAATGCTTTCTTCAGCTGTAGAAGAGCATGACTATCACAATGCAGTACTTTCTTCCCTCAACGATTCTCCATGGACCCTGCTGCCAGTGCAGAAGTGGTATGTATTTGTGCTGGTTTTGAGCCCATCCAATAGCTACACAGGTTGACCACTGCCAGCATACCATGTACTTTCCTAGCATCACAATTGGGGTTTCAACTTGAAGGACTTGAAATGTTTTGTCTACATCATACATTATGTTAAAATTTTTATCAAGTGCTCAGCTATATTTCATATATATATATATATAATGTTCAATTCAGCTTGTTTTGGCATGCAGCGTACTGATGCTATCTCACATGAGACATGGCAGGGCCCATATCTGTACCTTGGTAATTGCATTCAGTTTCAGAAGCTGATATTTAAATCAATACATGACAGTTTTTTTTTGTGTGGGATATTTGTAATCAAATACAAACAGCAAACAGTAATGATGAACACAATGCAAGAAACAGGTTAATTAGTCAAATAATACACACAAGACGTGCACACAATAGGTTTTTCCAAGAACACAACAAAAAGACATAACAATGGGATGCCAGGGAAAATAGAGCATGGGTAGGCAGATAAGAAGAGAGACAGGTACATACATGTAGTGACTTGGCACATAGACTTCTGTGCAGTCATCGTCTCCGTACACCTCGCATGCTGTAGGCGTGAGTAACGTAGTGTTGTGTGACATTACACTTGGTTCCCAGCATTCTTGTATCACCAAACATAGTCAATGTGCCAAGCTATTGTTTGTTACAACAATATCAGGCATTACATGTAAGTCATTTCATGCTGTTAATTTTTGCCCCATATGTATCTGGACTTCTGTATAGAATTGTATCTTTGTGTTTCTCACAAAGACATAGAATAACTTGAGGTATACGCATGCTTAGTCGGAAGTTGGTGTTTTTTGAGTGAAGCCAAAGTGTGTGCACTGTATGGCATCAGTGGGCCTTACTGCACTGCCATGCCCAGCAAGAGCCCAGTCTAGGCATATTTTTAACTCTTAACCTTGACAACTGTCAACCTCATACAGTAGAAAATGCCTAAAGGTAGGGAAATGTATGAGATAAAAAACATGCAATTATGTTTTTAAGTTCTAGTGCAGTAGCCCCACCACCACCACCTCTCCAATTAAGAGACCACCTGTGTCTTCAGACCATATTCGTCAGGTCCTCAGTGCTACTTTTTCCATGCTATTTGACCTCCACTAAGAGGTCACCTCATTCATGTGACCACTTGTGGCCCAGTTTTACAGGTGATCTGCTGACTATGTTTGAATGGTGTCTGCTTGATAACAGGTTTTAACCTTTCCCCCTTCATCTGCTTTAATGTTTTTGAATTAATTTCAACAGTAATGAAGAATAATATGAATAAGAATTATAGATAAAACCTAGCAAGATAACGTCACCCAGATCAACAGCTTTTCTTGACGTGAGCTGGGCGTGGAGTAGCATCCCAACTCATGTCTAGGAAAACCACTGACTCAGTCGTAAGGGGGTATCAAACCAATTGTTGTCCAATGCCTTCCTGTCATGTTATCCTGTATAGCTATTATTCACGCTAATTGTGTGGCGTAAAGTTTAAGACTATTGGCTAGAACAAAATAGCCACTAAATAGGATGCATGCAGCAACAATGTGTCTATGGCTGTCACAGTGTAACAATAATATGTGTCTATGCCTGTCACAGTGTAACAACAACATGTTTCTATGCCCGTCACAGTGTAACAACAACAACATGTGTCTATGCCTGTCACAGTGTAACAACAACAACATGTGTCTATGTCTGTCACAGTGTAACAATAATATGTGTCTATGCCTGTCACAGTGTAACAACAACATGTTTCTATGCCCGTCACAGTGTAACAACAACAACATGTTTCTAGGCCCGTCACAGTGTAACAACAACATGTGTCTATGCCTGTCACAGTGTAACAACAACAACATGTGTCTATGCCTGTCACAGTGTAACAACAATATGTGCATGTCACATGTAACAACAATATGTGTCTATGCCTGAAACAGTGTAACAACAATGTCTCTATGACATGAGCGAGGCTAGGCAAGTAGCCGTTGAATGGCAAACGCATGTTTGACAGGTTTCGATACTGTGTGTATCTCGTCACGAACTGTTAAAAAACTGTTGATACACAAGTATCGTGCTGTTGTAACAAAAAAACGATGTCTCTATGCCTGTCATGGTGGAAAAGCAATATGTGTCTATACCTGTCACAGTGTAACAAAATGTGTCAGTGCCTATCACAGTGTAACAGCAATGTGTCTATGCCTGTCACACTGTAACAGCAATGTGTCTATGCCTGTGATGCTGGTGCTGGCAGAATGCCCAGCTGGAGGCCTTCACTGCCTCATACCCAGCCCCACCAGACAGCCATAGTAGCATTGAAAATGGTGCTCAATGTCTACTTCCAGGAGAAGAACTTTATTCATCACAGAAAATTATATGAAGAAAAACAAGTTTGGCAGTGCATATTGGTGAAAAATTTAGTCAATTGAACTATTATACTTGCAATGTTGCTGATCAAGATTGGTTTCATGTTCTAAGTTGAAAACAATAAAATTATGAGTAATCTACATGTGAAACAAATTCAGCCAAGCATCTAATAAAGAATAGACTGTAAAATGATGCCAGGGCCGGTAATATATCAGCTGCATCAAATATCCCACATAGAGACAATATGTGACTCACACATGGATTGCCACCAACTGTGTGGGGGTTGTTGACATGTATAAAAGCACAATATACTTGATGCTGGCCCATACATGTAGCTAGTCATTATGATAACAGCACATCTGCAGGGTCCATTGCCTCGATATTTTACAGTTGTAAATTGATCGCTTGATGGGTGGCATAAGGTATCACTCAGAAACACAGTGGCATTTGTTTTATAACTGGTTACCAACATTTTCAAATGTAGAATACAATTCATTACATAGGGTAGTTGGGTTTCCACCATCATAGACTTGTGGACAGAGTCATAAAATTGATTTATCTAAAACAGCAGTGCCTGTTTCCTGGAAGTCTTCAATTATATTTGGCAAGATTTGATCAACACAAGACAGAAATCAGGTCCTTAACATTTTAAAGATGAAGCTAAACACTTGTCAACAGCAGATAACTTCCAAGTTAAAACAAAACTCAAAGAAAACAAAACCAAAAAAAACCCTAGCTGATCCACAAAAATCAAGTTTTTATTGATCAACTTCTGCAATTTCCAAAATAAGTGAGATGAGTGACAATAGGTGAATTTCATATACCTGTGTCTCTGGGCCATGTACAGTTCCATCACAACATTTTTGCAAGAAAAACAGTTACTATAGTTTGTATAAACCTTTATTAAAATAGCTCACACCAGACATAGTGGAGGCTTTGAGCACAACAAAGGAGTGGTCCTGATGAGTATGTGGCAGATGACTGGTGTGATGTTCCCAATGGTTTTCTTAATTGATTGCTTTGCAAGGTTACAGTAAGCTGGCTACCAGGATTAATTTTATGGTAAATACAAACTCATACCAACAATTTTGATGTGAAAAATGCAAATAAAAAAGCCCACTGATTTGCCTCCAAAGCAGACAAAATTCCATGTTATCTTAACTACAATTGGTCTGCCCCTCTTTGACAGAATTTTATGTATAGTAAGGGAAATAAAACTATACTATGACCCTAGTACCAGCCTGGAGTCCCTAGTGTATTGCAGCCTGTTACCGTGGTAATCATACTCAGCTAATTAGAAACTGAGTCACTTTTCGGATACTTAAACAGTGACCTAGTTAAACAAGTCTTCTGTGTACTGTAGCCTGTTACTGTGATAACCATACTCAGCCAATTGAAAACTGAGTCACTTTTTTCAATGCTAAAACATGGACCTTGTTAAACAAGGGCAGACCCTGGCAGAGTAGATATAACATGGAGCTTGGATCTGCTTTGAAGGCAGGCCACTGATAATTATTTTGAGGATTTTAAATGTAAATCTAAGTAATCTTAATTGCATGTATTTATTAAACATGGTTCATACCAACTTCTCAGTTTAAAGAAAATCATCTTTAGATATTTAGTTGTGCCTTTAAACTTACCCATATTGCAGTCATTTGGCATCAAAACAGTAAAATATGTGGTTAAAAATGTATTTAATATATTTTTTGCTATATTTTGAATTTCTCTTATTTACCCTAATCTTGGCAAAAGTGTGAGACAGAAGAGGAGAACATTTGCTTTGGAATTGTGAAAGCTTGGGTTTATCAAAGAGGGTAGAGAGTTCGCCTTGGGTTTATTCTGGAATTTATTTTTGCAATGGATCAATAGTTACATCAGTCGAGTGTATGTTTTAGATAAGAAGACGGTTATTTTAGATATGCCAGGAGAGAGTCTTGAAGGTGTTGATTTACAAAATTTTCTAATATTGCAGGGAAGATACTTTATACATGAGTGTAAATTCACACGCACCTGGGTGTTTTGTGGTGTTTTAAATTGTCAATTTTTTATATCATGTAGATGAAACTATAAGTCTTAGGTTTCAGGAGTGAAGTGTAAGTGACTGGAGGAGTTTGTCAAAAGTCGAAACATGTGCATGTGTGTGTATGTTCTTTTTAAACATATGTATGTGTATGTTGTTTTTGCCAATAAAGAAAAAAAGAAAAGAAAAGAAAAATGATAATGAAAATGTATTTCAACACAGTCATCGTAGATATAAATATTTTCAAAGTATTTAATTCATTATTGCTGTGAATTGCTCCAAATGCAAAAACTGTGCAAAATAGCTCACTTGAAATAACCATGACATACTCTCCCTGATGAAATATTTCCAATGGGTGTATGCCAAACACCCATGAACTGGCCAACCGTTTGAAGTGTAATACACATAATTAGTGGCATGCTTTACACAAGGAGGCTAGTAGTCTCCTGGTTCATGCTGTTAGGGTTAATTGTACTGTAATAAGTAGGTACTCAATGCGAGGGGTTAATTGGTGCCATTGTTTGTTAAATGTTTACCCCAGCTTCTCCTGGTAAGGTGCCCTCCTTGGGACTAATTTACCAGATCAAAGCACTTGCAGAAGTGGCAGTGATTATAGTTAATACGCAGAGACAAAGTTGATGAATTGTTTAAAGGTTTTAAAACATAATGGGTTGTCATTGTCCAGTGAAATTTGTATTTGTTAAGCTGGAAAGGACTGCTTCCAGGCAAGCATTTAGAAGCATACCCTTTATTTGGATAGAAAGCTGCACCTTATGATATAACTACACAGGCAGCTTGCCTACTTTTTGAAATCTTTCCCAATTAAAACCAAATGTTATACCTCATGCTAGTGTCCACCCACTTTGTGTGGCCAAATGTTCAGATTGCGACAAGCTTGATTTCAATGATAAATCTTAGCATAAAGGGGCCGTGACACAGTCCCCGTGGCTGCAGAAATGTGTACTTGGTTGATAGGGAGTTAATTATGTAGTAATCTGTGTGAGGGATGGCTTTCTACATATACAGAGAATAGACTATAATTATGTTGTTATCGCATACCACACTTCCGCTGTCCTGTCAGGCTCCCCCCCCCCCCCCAACACGCACACACTACACAGGATCACTTGATTATGTCACCTGCCCTTACATCTCAGACGCCTATTGTTATGTTTTATGTATTTGCTGATAGGCCTAGATTGCTCTTAAATTGGGACGAAAGCAACTTGGTGATTGATCAATAGTGAGAGTAGCAGCCAATCAGAGAGACACAGACACCGAGGTGTGGGTAAAGAGAGACACAGGCAAGAGGGAGAGCAGATAGTAAGGTACACACGTGCTTGTATACAGCAACCAGCCCATGATGCCTGACCAGTCAACAGGTGCCCTTTCCGCCACAGGTATATCAGTCCCTGGTAACTCAGGGGTCATTTTGTGACTACTTAGTTGTATATAATGTCAACTTTATCATTGAAACTTTGTTGGTTTTTGCTGCACAATAGTAGGGTATTCCACTGCCCTCTCAGTAGGTGCAAACCTTCCTGCGTGGGACCATCCCTCTTGAAATGTTTACTTTGTGATTATGTGCTCTAATCAGTACACTGCTGGGTATCCTTAACATATACAATGTATGCCTTTGAATGTGAACTTAGAAGGAACATCTCGCTTTACTTGTAAAGTATGTTTGCTTGAGAAACACACCTGCCATTATATTTGTCAGGTATCATCAGTGGCAGAGTTTTGGTGCTTCTGATTCAGGTGATGATCAATGATAAAATAATGTAACTGTAAATTTGTGAAGGCTCTGTGCATGTAGGCAGTTGTGAGCATGCATATGGTGCGGGACATGTATTGTATGTCAGTTTGCCTTGTTCTCTGACCCATTTACAATTAAATGTATATGCAGCATTTACAGCATACTGATACACTGTACACACTTTGTACACACAGTATTTGCAACATACTGATACACCATACACACTGTACACACAATATTTACAGTGTACTGATACATCATACCCACTGTGTACACAGCATTTACAGCATACTGATACACCATATACACAGTATTTACAGCATACAGATACACCATACACAGTGTACACACATTATTTACAGCATACTGGTACACCATACACACTGTGTACACACAGTGTACACATAGTATTTACAGCATTCTGGGACACCATACACACTGTGTACACAGCATTTACAGCATACAGATACACCATACACACTGTGTACACACAGTATTTACAGCATGCTGATACACCATACACATTGTACACACAGTATTCACTGATACACCATGAACAGTGTACACAAGCCACATATAATCATTCAGTTTTTACGATGTATGCATACTGTGTACACATGTTATGTGAAACTGCGAGTTTTTATACAACTTATCATTTGATATTGATATAGTATGGTGGATATTTTGCTCCACTGTGTATGCAGTTTAATTCATGGTGACAGAGTTACAGAAGCGTGTTTTTAACACAATCAAATTTAAAATGACTTGTCATAGATTAGAAGGTAACCTCCTGATTAACAATGTCATTGGTTGTTGCCAGTCGTGATTTAAGTTGGGGGCTCATATTGGATGTCTTGCAGAGAACGGGCCACAATGAATTGCGTGGTACATAGAAAATTTGCTATAATTGTCTTGTGGATGGAACAAAACAGAGAAGGACAGACAGAGGCATCAGGAAAATGTTATTATGGTACTCCTCAATGTCATTAGTGTCCATTTCAATCAAAATACTGTGTGCGGATACCTGAGAAATTGGAATTGATGGCGTTGTCAGCTGGCTGATGGATTGCATTGCAATCACTGTCATTGTAGAATCTATGTCCCTCACAATCAGTCTTGGTATGCACACAAAGCGGGCATGACGGCTTCCCACTTAATGCAATTGTCTACTGCGCCCAGATTCAACTCACAAGTGGTATTATATGTTGAGTGCTTCCATGGGATGTCGCCACAGTGCTGGCACATGCCACGCTTGATCAGGATGACAGCCCACCAAGCATGAGCCAGGGCTGATTGAGTGAGACAGATCAGCCCTGGATTGTGCTAAAATGGTGAGAACAGACAAAATACAGATCAGGCTGAGTATGATATGGCATGTCTGAAAACTGGTGTGACATGGCCAGATCTGACTACAAATGTAGTTAGTACATTGGTATGACTAGTGAGTACATAGATATGACATGGCCAGGTGTGACTAGTGAGTACATTGGTATGACATGGCCAGGTTTGACTAGTGAGTACAATGGTATGACATGGCCAGGTATGACTAGTGAGTACACAGATATGACATGGCCAGGTTTGACTAGTGAGTACATTGGTATGACATGGCCAGGTTTGACTAGTGAGTACATTGGTATGACATGGCCAGGTATGACTAGTGAGTACACAGATATGACATGGCCAGGTTTGACTAGTGAGTACATTGGTATGACATGGCCAGGTATGACTAGTGAGTACACAGATATGACATGGCCAGGTTTGACTAGTGAGTACATTGGTATGACATGACCAGGCTTGACTAGTAAGTACATTGGTATGACATGGCCAGATCTGACCAGTGAGTACATAGGTGTGACTAGCCAGAGAGTACATAGGTATGACATGGCCTGGTATGACCAGTGAGTACATAGGTGTGACTAGCTGGAGAGAACATATGGGTATGTCATGGCCAGAACTGACCAGTGAGTACATATAGATATGACATGGCTAGGTATGACTAGTAAGTACATAGGTACGACATGATCAGGTATGACTAGTGAGTATATTGGTATAACATGGCCAGAACTGACTAGAGAGTATATTGGTATAACATGGCCAGAACCGACTAGTGGGTATATAGGTATGACATTTCAGATCTGAAGAGTAAGTACATAGATATGACATGGCCAAATTTAATTGTTAGCACAGAGCCATGACAAACACAGCCAGATAGGAATTAAAGCATAAATATCACATGGCTGGGTACAAATAGCAAGAACTTACATATATCTATGTACATGTATTCTCTGGTATGTCTGACCTGATAAAAGTGAGATTATATCTGTGACCAAGGCCAGGTTAATTGAAAATTGTGAAACAGCAGATGATAAGTCCAATTGGTAATGCTAGGAACATGTGTGACGTTTGTCTGAGTTACAGAGAGAGGTAAATGAACAGAGGCAGACACAGTGGACATGTGTACACGGACATAGGCCAGGTCTGGGTGGACCATGCTAGATATTGCCATAGAGCATCACTTTTATGGATAGCTAATAGTCTATAACAGGCTTATAATAGTGGAATGCTGCCAATCATTGTTATTATGCCCAAATTGGGTAATAAGATGCCTCTGTATAAAATAATTACTACACAAATTGATGATGACAGCAGAACTGGTAATGAACGAGGAAGGAACTGGTCAGCTGGTGTTCAATAATATCGTGATTTGTATCATTGTCTTGCTGATGATTACTTGATTTTTGCTTAATGATACATAATGAATAATGAGTATTTGATTTTTGCTTAATGATACATAATGAATAATGAGTATTTGATTTTTGTTTAATAATACATAATATCATGCATCTACATCAACATGTTGGCTACACCCTTAATACCCATTTTCTGAGTATTGAATATCTGTTGAAGTATCTTGCTTTGGAAACAGACCACAGAAAGACTAACTTTTTAACACCCTGTACTTGGTACTTTTCATTTATATTTACCTCATTCCACCTTGATAGAAGACTGAGTCAACAGCTTTCCTTGGTGTGCTCTGGGCACTGTGCACCCAGAGCACACCAAGGAAAGCTGTTACCCATAGGCATATAATTTTGAATGATCTTCCATGCAAGTTTCATCCAAAAATTTGAAAAATAATCCCTAAATTACTAAGATACAATTAGCAGACGACATTTAGATATTAGCGGGAAAAAGTGTCATTAGGGAGGAATGAGTTGCCTGCTATGAGAGACCACAGTGTGGGGATGGTGTCTGAATGCAGATTTCACTTTACATACAAAATCCCAGACACAAGATTTGCCTGCGTAAATCTAAAAAGTTCAGTGACACTTTTCAAGAACTTAACAATCTTTTATTTTTTTCTTTGTGTGAATTTTCAAGAGCCTGCCTTGCATGGGATTGCTGTTGCCAGGAGAACATTTAAGGACCAAGGTTTACTGAAGCACTGTGTACGATTTTCTTTATGTCTATTGATAATCGATTTAATCTCCCCACCCACCCACCCCCAAAAAGGAGCAATGTGTGGTTCTTTTCTTGTTCAATTGAGAGCTGCCATCTTGCTTTGTCTGCTCCAATGTTTTGGTCTGCCAGTGGCCAGATAGCCAATCAGGTGCAATCACTAACTTAGTATGGTCAGTGTACAGCCAATCAGATGTAATAACTTACTCATTCTGGTCAGTGAGCAGCCAATCAGTCTGATCAGCTAAAGAGCCAGTCTATTGCAGTCAGTAACTCAGGCTGGTCAGTGTACAGCCAATTAAATGCAATCACAGAGTCAGTCAGATGAGTGCAGAGCCAATCAGGTTACAGTCAGTAACTGTAGTGAAGCCTGCATGGCTGCTGGGATACAGTCATCTTTGAAGTCAATCTTGACCATGCTGCACATTGCCACCCCATCCCCAAATGCATCTCCATATTTTAGATGCAAGAAATTGTACATACACACAGTATCTTCTTCTAATAATTTAAAGTATCACCCACAGAGAACTGTACATATATTGTGGAACCTCCTTGTCTAAAACTTCTCTTTTTTGTGCCAGTCCAGCAGCAGACCATTATGTGTGGTGGACAGTTTAGCCAGGAGGACTGGGAAGCTCCTGTCAGTGGGTGTGACTGCAGCAACATGTATATACTGGTAGCAGGGAGCTCTCTTTGCAACATTAATTCTGATACAGATGAAATGAACACCCACAGTATGACAGATGACATATTATGACTTTGTGGTGTGCTAAAAGTGATGACAGTGACACTTTAATGGTTGTACGGGCCGCTTACTGTAACTAATGACTTGTATTTGTTTAGTCTACATTTTATAGTGGTACAAGTGAGGGGGGGCCAGATATATATATATATTGTTACACTGCCTATCTGATTTCCTCAAAATCATCTCCATTTGCTGTAACAAGTTCAGTTTTCTCATAATGGAAATTGAATATACATTTTTGATGACCTTGATCGTGCTGAACTCTGCCCTACAGGTCAACCCTTCCCGCATGACAGTCTCGTGTCAAGCATAACAAAACATGTGGAACATAGAGACGGTGGAGGTTAATGGAGTTTCACTTTCCAGGTTAAACTTTTACAAAAGTGGAGAGCAGTTTTGTTGGTCCTTTTTACAGTGTAAATTTGATCCAGAAAAATACCTATATGACAGTGAAAGTGGAGACCTAGGATACAGCTGCCAAAGTGGCAATTTGCACTGAGCACAGAACACAGGCCTGCATTAACTGATTGCCCTGGACAATGACATTGCCTGCCACTCTTTATTAGATTAATATCATAATGGAATTAAATGGGGCTGGGTATGATTATTTGTCATATATACACACACCTTCTCCTCCTGCAGCCAACACATGACAATCAGCCCTTTGGTCATTATTCCCAATTTTAGCCCATCAGAAAGTAAATCTGATTAGTGCATAATGAAGATAATTAAGACAGGGATTTGCCACAACTGATATGTAGGGATTTTTCTGAATTGCATTTCCAGCAAGTATTAATTAGATTTTTGTATGCCAGCCGTTGGACACAGCTCCATTCTTCATGTCTGGAGACATTTTAAGGTATCCATGACAGCCGTGAAACTGATTCATCCAGTTATATGATGATATTTGAAAAGTGTGTATTACACATTTTGCAGCATTAATAAAGGGAAGGAGCAGTCTTCCTGATACCAACACTCATGTCATGATGCACGGGCTGTAATTCCACAATTCCAACAATAAATAAGGAGTTTGACACCGGGGATAGATCTTGATAAATTGACACTGCCAGGAAATTATTGTGCAGTGTTGCTAGACCCCAACAGCCAGGCTACACGCCTGCCAGCACTGAGGCAGACAGACCAGAACAATTCACATATACACGTACTCTAGCTAGCACACTTTTTGACAAAGATACAAAAATACATTTGGATGGGTACACAGGAGCTCAAATCAGGTAAGTTTGATAAGAATTTTCTGAACATTTTGGACCTCTTTGACGACATATGAAGGATTGACATGTCTTTGTGGTGCTGTATGCAAATCAAGAGATGACTGATTGTGTGGTACCAGTTTTATGGACTGTGTTTTCTGCACTATTCAGGTCACTGTTTGACAAGTCACACAAAACAAATTAGTGAGACAGTTTCAGAAGAATAGTATACACATGTAGTTGTTAACACTCCAGCCAAAATTCAGAGCATCAAGGTACAGAAAATGAATGGGACTCCACCATGCCACAACAACTGGTATGACCCAAAGCACTGACTGCAGACTTTGTGTGGAGACAAGGCAGTAGTTGGCCTGCTATGACTGGCACCACTGTGTTGTGTGCAGAAAGGCCTGGCATGGCCAGCTCAACAACATGTAATGGCTGTGATCTGGTATGTCAACTGAGATTATCACAGTGTTTGATGATTGGTAAACATTTAGACATCTAAATAATATATCACGTTAGTGTCGGCCTGATTTGAGCATAAGACAAACCAAAATGGGTGGCTCTAGGAGGGCTACGTCAGACTTCATTCACAGGCTCCCCACACCGGAAGTTTAGAGACCTTTGGATGATGATGATGAACTCACAGAATGACGCATTATCAAATATCAAACAATTTGGGTGAGGACGTCTGAAATACAGCACAAGAACAGATACACATGGGACAGGTGACATATTAACCTTTACAATGCTGATTTAAGACTGAGCCAACAGCTTTCCTCAGGACACTTTGTGCACAAAGTGTGCCAAGGAAACATGTTGACTAAGACTCCTTTTTGCTTTAGACTAGGCTTGCTGGTATTTGACTGAAAGGTATCATTATGAGGAATTTGAATCTTTAACCATTATATGTTTAACAATAATGAGAAAACAACTATAGCCATGATGAGCACTTTTAAGGGAAAAAAATATTTTTGGCAACGATAGTCTTTAAAGGATCAAACATTGAAAAGCATTATTGCAAAGATGTTACAAAGTATACATTTTTGGAAAGAAAATTAATCAGAATTTGATTTAATCTGTAGAAAGTTACTTCCATACTTATGTTGTCATGCAAAATGTCACATCTTTATCACAAATGTGTATGTTTATTCGACAATTAGCTCATAGAGTTAGATTTATTTTCAGATCTGAAATCTTTGGATAATTCTCTTCCCAAAATATGAACTTCTGAAAAGTTTGCAACAATACTTTTCAATCTGTGAACCTTGAAAGGTAGCAGTTATGAAAAAAATGTGTTTGTTGTACGACATGTCCTTAAGGTGACCTGTCGATGTGACAAAGCTTTAAATCACCACTGCTCAGGCCTGTAAATAGTAGATAACGACTGGTTATAAATTTATTTCCCAAGCAAATGCAAGGAAATTACATATATGACAACAACTATAACCTGTAAGTATTACTTTGCCATCTGTCCACTGTGTAGTCTGTCCAGAGTGATGAGGCACCAGAACCGTTGTATGTGACAGGAGCAGATGCATTAGTAAAAATGCAGGTATGAGGGTGGACAACCTTTTGGCTCATGTAGGTCTATGGAAAGTTCTGCACAGAAACAGATTTTTTTTCTGTTCCAAAGTGAGACATTTTGGGAACTCAAATCTATCGAGTGGCTGCTGATGTGACTCTGATCAGAGGACACCATGGTCAGTTAGCGGAGTAACATTTGGGTACTTTGAGGTCAAGTGCACGGTGTAGATGAGTTTTAATGTAGCAAGATGATCTTGGTCGGGGGGGGGGGGGGGGAGAGGGGGACCAAGACTCACCTCAGTACTGTACCCTTTATCTTGCTAAGATAAACTACAGTGAATATGGCTATGTTAAGGTGAATGTACTTTCATGATGTCTTTATTTTTAAATGTATAACTGACTTCAAGGTCACTTTTACTACTTCAAAAAAAAAAAAGACATCCTGTCCATTATTTTTCATTTCATATTACTGAAAATCAACTAGAAACACAAGAAAATAGAACCAAGTTGCTCTGTGAGAGGTTAACACTGCAAAGTTGCTGTATGACAGGGTAACAAAGCTGTCGAGTAGGTAAAAATTTGAGTTTCAGTATGGTACATTAAAACTGGTCAAGCTGGAACTGTAGAGTCAAGTTTCAACATGGTAAACCTTGTGAAGTTGTAGGTTAAGAGTCAGGTTACAGTCTGGGTTGATAAAACTATAGTGAAGTGACAAGTGTAGCATCAGGTTACAATCTGGGTTGATAAAACTATAGTGAAGTGACAATTGTAGCATCAGGTTGCAATATGGGTTGATAAAACTATAGTGAGTGAAGTGACAAGTATAGAGCCAAGTTGCAAAACTAGGACATTAAAACCAGTGAAGTTAAAAGTTGAGACTTAAATTACAGTATTGCATGTCAAAGGGGTGAAGGTGTAAGTGTATAGTCAAGTTACAGTATGATAGGTTAAGATTACATTGCCAAGTACTGTGAATACATATATTTTCAAGGCTATTGCATTTTGGACCTTTCACTGCGATTTTAAATTCACTATTTCAGTTTCACTTCCAATCAATGCCATGTTAAAAACTTTTTTCACTGTGTTCTTAATTTCAAGGTTTTGACGCATCAGTGAAATAAGCAAAAATAAGAGCACAGCAAAATTAAATGAATTCACAGTATGGTAGGCTAAGTGTATAGTCAAGTTACAGTGTGATAGGTTAAGCCCACATTTTCAAGTATGGTAGGCTAACAATGTGGTCCTGTTTGAGTCATTAGGGTCAAACTGTCTACCATTTTCAGAGTATAGTCGGCAGAAGCTGGAACTTCATAACATTTGAAAAGTTTCAAAAGTGTGGGATGGTGATATGGCCTGGCCCAACTGGACCATATACCACCAGGACTTTGGGCTGTTATAAATTACATTTTACCACCACATCAAACGAGACTCCCATACCTTAAGATTTACATCTCACAGCCTTTAGCCCCAGATTTCAATTGGTAGAGACTTGCAGATAAGATGTACATTTGTATGAAGTATGGGATAATGGGGTAGCCTCACAATCCTGGAGGCACAGTCCTGTACAGGCAGATTCACAAAAGTAATGATTCCTGTAGGCTTGTAAAGTCCTGTAATGGTCTCCAAATTGGACATAGTTCCCAACCACATATAATGGCTGTCAGTTCAATGTCCTACCTGTTGCAGCTTATAATATATGACTTTGTACAACAGGTCCATGCTGATACAAGGCTACTCTTGGTGCATGGATTGGCCAGATTGAGTCTACCTGCATGACCATAACCAATTACTGACAGATTGTTTGGCTTCTGTTTGTTATCTGGTTACTGCCAGGGTGGGAATGAACCACAAGGTACCAAAGTCTTGACAAGGACTCAAGTTGTCTCAGTGATTCTTGCCACAGTTTTTATCACCATGTATACCATGTTAATTCCTTGTTTCCGTCTCTTGCCCCTCCCACCCTTACAAGTGACGAAATGCTACGTTAGGGTAAAGGCTCAAAATTTCATCATTAATCATATAAAAATAGTGTTATGATATTTAAAATATAGGTCTTAATTAAGACTCACATTCTGAACATTCCTTGTCTGTAAAATGTCTTGACCCTGATATGTTCCTCCCATGGTGGAGAGAATACACAGAGCCAAGGTGTGTTCAGCAGGCAACTTATGACATCAGTGACTCGGATAAATTTTAAGTACACATTATTGATTACATGCTGTATCTTTGCAGAAAGCCTTGGACAAACAGCAGAGGTAACTGTTTGCTCTACATGATTAAGATACAGCTTGTTTGAACTTTTAAAGACTTTGTGTTACTGAGGTCATTTGGCAATAAGCAGCCAATGGTGGGAGTTTTCACTTTATTGTAGCAAGTTACAATTAACGGTGGAAGGCTGGAGGGGTTGGAACCAGGAACAATATGGCAATCGTATGGTGTATAATTTAGGTCCATTGATATGTGTGCTACACCTATCTGTGGCTTACAGAACTTCCTGTCTATTTACTGTAATCTCTGGCTCCTGCCCTCACCTGTCAACACAGGCACAGCCTTTTATCTCCACGGCCATCTGTCCGGCAGCCAAACAGTGACTGCTTCATTCATTCTTTCTCTTATTTCTATCTGTCCGGCAGCTATGCTGTATGCTATTCCTGTGTACAGAGTTCATTCACTGCTATCGGACCTGTAGCTACACAGTACACCTATGGTCTTCATTCAGTCACTTTGTGCACTCACTGATACAAACTGGGAACATTTCACATGCAAACGACCCAAAGAAAAGTCAGGATGAACTGAAGTGTAATTCTGATGTAACGTAGCTTCCAAAGTGAAAATGACTAAATGCCTACATGCTTTAAAATTCTTATCAGTGTGGAAACAACACTGAATTAGAAAGAGAGAGTTGAGGATATTTTACTGCGTTCGCTTGCAACATTTGTCTGTTGTTTATCCAGTAAGTGTCCACAATACAAAAATAAAAATCCCCCAAACCAGCAAAACAAGGATTAATTTCTCAAAGTACAAGCTTTTATATGTAGATGTTGCGACCCATCTGTTCATCATGCAGTCATGACACCTAAACTCTCTATGTGGAAAGTAGCTTTGATCACAGTTCATTTTTTACCATCACTTACCTATCTTTTCAATTATATTAGAATTATTTTTATAAGACCACTCTTTCTATCTGGATGTACATGCACATTATGGATTTAGCATCAGTTATCCGTTGTTTTATTTTTGCCTATTAGCCCTGCCGAGCATCGGCCATGTCACCCCAATAAGAACAATATTTATTGTCCACTCACCAAGCCATCAAATCCATCAACCTTTTTTTAACGGCTGATCACACTGCTAAACTTGAGACACAGCCTCTGTTTGCACACATGCATACTTTTCGTAGATTGTAAAGAAGTTTGCTGTGAAGGAAAAGCACTAATACCACTAATGCATTCCCTGTCGCAAATATTGTCAATTTGGGACAAAATTTGGTAAGATTGATTGGTTGAGACACAAGTGACCCGGGTACTCCATTACGTGGCCAGATCCCCCAGGCAAGATACATTTTTACCAAATGACACAAGTATGAAATTCTAGCTCAATTCAATAAAGCCATGCTTTTGTAGGATTAGTTGGTGGATTGTGCTGAAAAATAGGCAGCATTATGATTTGGGAGGTATTTTCGTCAATCAAGTCTCATTAATCAGGCCTGGCTTTGCGTGGCAAATAAGGACCAACACCATTATAACATCTAATTGCATGCTTTAACCAGAACCCACAGAGACCTGTGCTGTTTTGTTCACGATACTAATTCTGTTGTTTCTGTAAAGGACAACGGTGGTTTTGCTGTCGATGATATGGTTAATGATGTCATTTGCCATCTTGTTATCAGCGCTGCCTCTGGTCACAGGAAAAGAGACCCACAACTGCTGTTTGTTACTGCACCCTTTTCACGTCCTCTGCTAAGTAATCGGATCAGGTGTGAGTGGTCGAGAGATGAAAGCACTCCGCCATCTTGCCTTAAGGTGGGCACTGATCGGTTACCTTGGAAACCGCACATTGCCCTGGGGTGGTGCATTTATCATGTGTGCCCCAGGGTCTAATTACAGGGTGAAGCTGAGACTCGTAGGGAGATTGGCCTGGGTACGAGCTAGCCCCAAGGTACTGCTACTGAGGTCATGTGACCTGTTCATCAGAAGGGTCCAAAAAGGCCAAACAGCAGAATCTTGTCAGCAAGGTGATGTGGGCTTCGCCATTCCCATCATGCACTTGGTTAGCCAAAACTTTACTTTTTAGTGTTGTTCTGCCTTGTCAGACTAGTTGAAGACAGTTCTTGCTTTCTTTTGGCCAAAGTATCTGATGTGTAGTCTTAGCCTCAGGAAAAACAGACACTTATACCAATATTAGGGCAACTGAAGGATTAGACCATGTGCTCTCTTAAGAGCCAGGACAACATTTTAGCATTAATGGAGATTATGTCGTTTGTGCATGGCAGGGACGAGGCAAGGGCGTGAAACAAGGTTGCTGCCAGTAAGAGGATGGCTTTCTTCTGTATCACAGCCATTTCCCGATATAATTCAAGT
Source organism: Hermodice carunculata (assembly GCA_964020975.1). NCBI lineage: Eukaryota > Metazoa > Annelida > Polychaeta > Eunicida > Amphinomidae > Hermodice > Hermodice carunculata. The sequence goes on along the minus strand of OZ026612.1, from coordinate 132,851,858 downwards.
ACTCAGTTCCATGTTGCTCAAGGTCTCCATGTGTACTGTATGCAAAGGGCCTCACTTTTTCTGTTGTCTTCTTTGTTTCCTTATGCCTAGATTAAATTGATCATGAAACCATAAAATAACATTGCTTCTGCACACAAAAGGATTCATATTCATATTGTTTTTCTTGAAGTAGAATGAGGTTTTAGACTCTTTGTCTAAATAAATAAAAGTATATCTGAGCTTTACCATAATACTCAAGCAGAAGATTACAGAGAAAGCAATTTAATCAGCAGAGAGCCACTGGTAAAAAAGGGCAGTGTTTGTTTACAGGTACCTTTACCACTCATGGTTAGGGGGGCAAGGGGTTCCCTGTATGCCACACTGGGCCATGTAGGTTGTTTTTATACATAGCCGAGATAAAAAATTATTGTCTTGAAAGTAAAATCTATTTTCTGTAACATACACTAGGCACAGTTATTACTTGTATGTGTACTTCTAACATAAAATTTCCTCAGTAAATGTCATATGTTCGACAAACATGATAATTTTTTTTTTTTTCAAGTTACACAGGTGAAACCTGCAGAAAGTTTTAAGTGGTATAATAGGTACTTTACTCCTGAACTGTACACTGTAGGTTACTCAGTCCATGTGCTCACTACTGAAGTATTCTTTATTTTGTATACCGGTGTGCTGGCTAGGATTCTCCTTACCACCTCGCGCTCCAGTTGCACTTTTAACCCTTAAAGTGCTGATTTAAGATTGAGTCAACAGCTTTCCTGGGGGCACTTTGCGCGCATTGCGCGCAAAGTGCCCCCAGGAAAGCTGTTGACTAAGACTACTTTTTGCTTTAGACTAGGCTTGCTGGTATTTGAATAAAAGTTCTCTTCATGAGGAATTTGAATATCCTAACCATTCTATGTTAACAGTAATGAGAAAACGACTATAGCAGTGATTAGCACTTTAAGGGTTAATATAGAAAACCAACAAGAAAAAGAGATGACAAACAAGACATGGAGCATATTTAGTAAACTGAGAATCTTGTGCAGTTGTGCATTATGACTTGATGTCTAAGATGACTACGCACACACAAAACATTGCTACATCAATTGAAGGCTACTCCCGCACTGGCCTGGACACAAACAATGCATCTTGAAAAGTGAGTTGAGGTCATGCACCTGATTGCCAAAGGTAGATATAAGACATTATTCATGCAAGAGAGTGGACCAAAGATAGACCCAAAACAGATACTGTACTCCAACAAGAGCCGTTAGAGACACCATGAATATCAGACTGCCAGGTCAGACCGTCCAACATGAGCTGTTAGAGACACCATGCATGTCAGACTGCCTGGTTAGACCATCCAACATGAACCACTAAAGACACCATGCATGTCAGACTGCCTGGTCAGACCATCCAACATGAACCACTAAAGACATCATACATGTTACATGTAGACTACCTTGTTAGACCCTCCAACATGAGCTGCTAGAGACACTGTGCACAAACGTTCCAAAACTCCTGAATTTTTGGGAGATTTCCCAAAAAATTTAACTCCTTTCTTTAAAGTCTCCCAAATCGTGGAAAAAACCTCCTAAATTATCAATTTTTTTTCATTAAAAAAATTTGACATTTTGCATAAATTGTTTGTGTTGTGACAGTGTTTTTGTGTATTTACTGCTAACTGACTGTGGTTAACAGCATTTTAATTGCGTTTCCCTATTCCCTTAATTCTTACAGCTGATTTTGGGAATTTAAACCACCAGAATGAACCATTTTAACTGTATATATTACAAAAATGTCTCACGTTGGCAAAGGTGCACGCCCCCTCCAAAACCCTCCCCCACATCGTCGGCACAATCTCCTGAATTCCTACTGATAAATCAGGAACATCTCCTGAATGGAGAGAAAATAACTTGGAACCTCTATGTGCATGTCAGACTGCCTGGTTAGACTCTCCAACATGAGCCATCAGAGACACTGTGCATGTCAGACTGCCTGGTTAAACCAATGTATTTAGGTCTACAAAATGACACCTATTGATCAAGCACTGCTTCTGATTGGACCAATGATGCACCAGTATCTTAAAGAATGTTAGTTGGACTAGTGGTGCACTGTGACAAACATGCATGTTACCAGTACACGTGACAGGACCAATGATATTGTCAAAAGCATTAGGCTTTGTATCCAGTTTTCCATACATATTACTCTACCACCACTAGCCCCAACCCCTTGAATGAAGTTGTGGGTGGGGGAACAGTATTTAGCTCATCCAACTGAGCCTTCAACAGCTGAACTGTCTGTCTATAGCAGAAACCTCACAAGCAAAAGATCTTGTGATTCACAGGCCATATCAAAACTCAAAGTTTACCTCAATTTTGCTTTAACACTGTTTCTTTACCTAATCAAATTTTAGTCATATTGACCTCATTTTCAAAGTCACAATAGTGGCTTAGTCTCTATGATGAATACACTGGGCATAGATTGTTTCATCTTATCATTATTCAACCAGAGGCAACAGACATAAAGTGTGAAAAACGTTACAAGGGTACAGGTCTTTCCTTTCCAGCCCTTAAGAATGAGCCAGCAATTTGAAAAAAATATGATGTTGCTGGATATTGGATATAAAGGAATTCAAAGCCATGTTATTGCTGTGGTGGTTCCGGCCAGAATAGGTTGTCAGTGACTGACGGATTGGTAACACAAACACATTGCTGTCTCCATTGAGGGTCTGTGGCAGAACCTAGAGCCTATAAGGCCAGGCTGTGGATATCAACATTAAGGTTTTATAGGTACTGTGGCAGAACCTAGAGCCTATAAGGCCAGCCTGTGGATATCAACATTAAGGTTTTATAGGTACTGTGGCAGAACCTAGAGCCTATAAGGCCAGCCTGTGGATATCAACATTAAGGTTTTATAGGTACTGTGGCAGAACCTAGAGCCTATAAGGCCAGCCTGTGGATATCAACATTAAGGTTTTATAGGTACTGTGGCAGAACCTAGAGCCTATAAGGCCAGCCTGTGGATATCAACATTAAGGTTTTATAGGTACTGTGGCAGAACCTAGAGCCTATAAGGCCAGGCTGTGGATATCAACATTAAGGTTTTATGGGTGCTGTAGCAAGAGCTAGAACCTATTAGACCAGGTTGATGACATCAACTTTAGATTTTATAGGTATTGTGGCAGTACCTATAGCCTATAAGGCCAGGCTGTGGATATAAACTTTCATGTTTATATCATGGACCATCTGCAGTGAGAAGATTGCATTTATTTTAGTTTTGGTCACAGCTAATACCATTGATGATGTCATTGTAGCCTTATGGGTTAGTAGTATAGGTTGGCTTCAGTACAGAACAGGAAGTACAATATGCAGATTCACTTGGCAATATATCTTAACTATCTTTAAAAAATAGGTTTTTGATCCAATATTTTCTGTTTGGTAGAAGCAAAAGTTTTATGTGATAGTCACATGATGATCAGACACTTCTTTGAGGGCAGTTTTCAGCTATAAGGGAAGAAAATTACCAACAAATGATTTTTTCCCATGTGGGGCAGGGGCAGCTAACAGGGCTGTGAGTGAAGCAGTGGACACGACTTGCATTGTGATCCCGGCAACACGCGGCCATCGACAGCAGTAGGAAGCGGCTGCACAAGACATTCCATTGTGCAGGTGCGGTGCTGGGTGTCGGCTGACAGGATATCCCTTGGCACAATCGTAGGAGACCGTGGTTACACCGACCCTGATCCCCTTGCATTATTGGTAATATGATGCAAATTAAACAGCAACAAAAAACATCAAGGTTTATATTGCATGAGCAAAAAGCAATTAACTATTTGTAATATCCAACCCACCATGTGCAATCTGTTACCAGCAGACTGACTGCAACAAGAGGGCGCTGTAACATTGAGTATATTTTCAATTGGGAAGTAGGTTGATCTATGTTCTTGTTCAGTCCTCCATTTAACTAAATTCAGCATCACATTAACCAGTATCATGTTGCTTTTCATGTAGCTGCCCACAGCCATTAAAAAGGTAGAAAAAAAGTCAATAAAAACACCTTGGAGCTCATTTATAGATCAAATTCATTGGATATCATCTGCATGAGTGAATTGTGTAATTTTGCTGTAGTTTTATCAAAAATAAGCAGGCATCGTGAAAACTGATTGCCTGGTCATAGGACTAGTGACAGGGAGGGGTTATCTTATAGTTAGTATGGTGGTCACTGGGTGATACAAATGAGAAGTAATCACCTTGTGAGTACAGCCAGTCACTGCATGAAGCAAATAAGTAATCACCTAGGCAGTGCATCAAGTCACTAAGGCAAGCGAGTAGGAAGTAATTAACTAGTTAGTGTGTCTAGTCACTAAATGCAAGCAAGAAGTCAGTGTAAAGGCCAATGATGTATGTATTGATTGGCAGAGTAAATAAGAATGCTGACCTGTCACGGCAGAAATTACTTTTTAGTTCTTTTTCAAGCATACAAGCTAGCTATAGGAAGAAAACCCTGTTGAGGCCCTGTAATTCACTAGATTAAATGCGTGCAAATCCAAGGAGATAAAAGTGCATTAATGGATGGCGCATATATATAGGAAATAGAAATTTGATATATCGATAAAATTACGGGGGCAGTGTTTATGCCATGAAAATGAGATTTATACGTGGCGGAAATTGCAAGAAGTGCTGGTGGGAGCTTGCGAGCAACTAGCCCAGGATAACGACTATATAGAACTCAGACCAATTGTTATAATGGGGCAGAAACCTGTACAAAGCTGAGAGAAGAGACATTGTAGGAGGTCACAGGTGTAAGGTTACGACATTGCCAGTAAGCATCCCTAGCAGTGTAAATATAAAGCAAACAGGACCAGATTCTCGTCTTATTGTATTTTGCCACAATATACAAGTCTAAGTGGAAATTCACTTCATTTGCATGCATCAGCAGACACATTGTGTTGGTTATAGAGAAGAAACCATATGTCAGATTGGAATAATGGCATATTGCTTTCAGCTTCAGGACAGGATCAAAACTGTCCTTCATTTCACATGAACGGACTGTTAAACATACACCTGAAAGGCAAGTGTCTGCCTCATACATTTCTCATGAAGCTTCATAGCCAGAATGGGGGAGAGATAATGGCGTGATTTGTTGAGTTGTTTAGTTTACATGATTATTACTGCATGAAAACCCAAAAAAATCTCACAATGAGTGCTACAAACATTGTCTGCAACTGTCACGCAGTGCGAGATATTTGTTCTCACATACCTGTATTTCATTGAAATTGCAAACTATTGTCTCAACTTGGTGCAAATTTTCCTGTCAAGGTGCTGCTAATTTGTTACCCCAGTCATGCAAGTAATTTTACCCCCACAAAAGAAGTTTGGGGTATATGGTTTTCAGCTTGTCCAACTGTCCATCCATAGCAGAATCTGTGCAAGCAATGTATCTCATGATTTACAAGCCACATCAAACGCAAATTGTATCTTGATACTATATCTTGACCTGAATACATTTTCCTGACCTTGACCTCATTTTCAAGGTCACAGACCCATGTGTATGCAAAACATGGTATGTAGTTTGTTTACAATGACTGTTCAGTTGGAAACAAGCAGCAAAACTAATGAGGACAGTTATTCTCAACCAGCTGTGTATAGAAATGGTAAGCATGGCTTGAGACAAGTGATAGGTATGTGATATTATTGTTCAATGGTTTGAAGTGGGATACTGGGTATAGCTCATGTCTAGGAAGCTGGATCCCACTCTAAACCATTTACTAATGACTTTATCCCATTTTCAATTGAAAGGAAATGCTTCCATTTAGAAAGAAAACACAAGAATCCGATATGTTTGTCAATGTTGACTGGCCCCTTGCACTTGTTATAGGTTTGCCATTTTGTTTGTCGTATGGACCAATATGCATGTGCAGCCATTGGCTATAGATAATACTTCTCAGAAATCATTAGATCAAGATGGATTGATGATGTGCAGTACACAGTTTATGGCAATCAACCAATCAGAAGCTGAGATACTACTTAACAGTGGGACATGTATGTGTGTATGTGTATGTGTGTGTATATATATATAAATATATATGAAAATACAGTTGATGCTAAATGAGTTTTGAATGAAGCTATTGGTGTATAACAAATGTTGAATATTCCTATTTACTTATATGTTTCAGGTGCTATGCAAATCTCACAGGAACCCAATGCCATGTCTGAGCGGCATGAGTGCATGGGGTGTAAAAAGAAGATCACAGACCGCTACTTACTGAAGGCATTGGACCAGTTCTGGCACGAGGACTGCCTCAAATGCTCGTGCTGTGACTGCAGGCTTGGTGAGGTGGGGTCTACGCTGTTCACTAAGGCTAATCTACTACTCTGCCGCAGGGATTATCTTAGGTAAGTTTCATTTATAATTTTGGCATGTTTAAGCCAATGGTTAGACAAGCATAAGACCAGCACACAATACAGTAGCATATGATGGCCACAGCAGTACACCGGGGACCCCCATCGCACTTCAACTCTGACATGGCACGCATTCTACTCCAGTTAGTCACTAGGACTGCTTGGCAAGAATCTTAAAACCATCATGTCGGCCTGTCAAGCAAAAAAATTTCATCTTTAACTTGTATAATCTGGTAATTCGTGGAGAAGTCCTCTATGACTTTGATTGCTGATGAGCTTTCCCATGATATTAATTTTGATTCCAGACTGCATGCATGACCAGCAACAGATCAGCAGAATCCCATACTTGTCCTAAATCTCCAGCACTATGATCCTACCTGTCCAAGCCATCAGTGCTATAACGTATGTAGATGCCCTATGCTTCTGGCTGTGCTAGTGTATCATCACACTTAAATACACAGTCAAACTGCCCCAAGTCTCCCCTTTGTTTGTTTCATCCTAAAAGTATAACCACATGTAGTAATATGACGCTATCACAGGATGACGATGACATCTACTTTAACTGTTTAAGTGCCAAATTTTGGACTGAGTCAACAGCTTTCTAGGCGCTCATTGGGCACAATGCGCCCTGAGAAAAGCTGTTGACCTGGGATATTTTTTTTTTCAGAGCTAGAGGCATGCTGGTACTTGAATGAAAGGTCTTTGTACGAGGAATAAGAATCTGAGATCCTAATGATTATTCAAACTACTTTCACTTTAGTACATCAACTTAAGACATGATTGGCACTGAAAGAGTTAATATGAGTGCAGACTACAAATGACAACTTAAGTTAAAAAAGAATTTTAGTGGAGATATAAAATCAATTCATCCAGTGGTCACACGTGTCAGCTTTAAGTGACCATGCAGTGTATATTCCACGGAGGCACCTTGCTTTCAAACTTGATGGCAAGTTTTACTTACTTTTTACCCCTTGGCCCAAAAGGCCTAAGGGGTGTTGTCGTCAAGTACACATCCGTCCATCCCTCTATGCCTTGTTAACGCCATATCTCCAAAACACTCGCTTTACAGAGACCAAATGTTTATCGGGGGGGGGGGGGGGGGGGGGGGGGGGGGGGGGGGGTATTGAGGTGCTTCACGTGCCTATTGAAAAGTAGGTCATTAGGTCTCATTTTTTAGGCCACAGTACTACATTGCAGAAAAAAAAACGGCATTAAAGCAATATCTAAAAAAAATATTAAATGTAGCTCATCTATTATTTATGACAGTTGGTCCTAAGAATGCCCCAGATGCCTCCAGATTAGTCTCTGTATACTACTAGGCAATCCAGAGAAAATAAATATGTTTATAATAATGCCCATTGAAAACTAAGTCACTGGGTCACATATTTAGGTCACAGTGCTGCATTGAAGGAAAATGGCCTTACCGTGATATTTTCCAATATTAAATTACTCATTGTAACTGCACCAATTATTTATGACAGTTGGTCCTAAGGATGCCTCAGATACTTAGTGAAAATTAGGGTCACTGGGTCACATATTTAGGTCACAGTGCTGCATTTAAGAAAAGTGGCTTTGCCGTGATATTTCTGCTCATTGCATTTGCACCAAAGCTTTGTCATTAGGCCAAACAGAAGTGACCTTGACCTACCCGAGGGGTATTGTCGTCACCTACACATCCGTCCCTCTGTCTGTCTGTCCGTCCTGGCCGAGGGGTTTGCAGTAATTAAGCTGACCTGTTCAAGTTGGACAGGGTGATTGTGTGGATTGCTGTCGTCACCCAAACTGACAGGGTCAGGTTGGATAGGGAGATTGTGTGGAGCACTGTCAGCATCCAAACTGGCAGGGTCAAGTTGGACAGAGTGATTGTGTGGAGCACTATCAGCAGCCAAACGGACAGGGTCAGGTTGGACAGAGTGATTGTGTGGAGCACTGTCAGCACCCAAACTGACAGGGTCAGGTTGGACAGGGTGATTGTATGGAGCACTGGCACTACCCAAACTGACAGGGTCAGGTTGGACAGGGTGATTGTCCACAAAGGCACAAGTAAGATCATAAAACAGAGTTGATAACAGGGATATTAAACCTTAGGCAGAGCACAGGACGAGATGTCTCCTTGTCAAATGTAAGAAGTGAGGCAGGTGTCACATGTAAGAAGTGAGGCAGGTGTCACAATTCATATGCTCGGCTCTTGCTTAGATATATTTGTACCTTGCATATGACATTATAGATGTAAAGCATCACCACAATAGACAAAACGTCCTGCCTCCATCATCACATATGACTCAAGTTTGCATGTAAAGGATGCCAGGCCCACTGATGTGTGTCGGGATCTCCAGGAGATCAGGCAGACTCATGCATGAAGAACAAGTAGCAGGCACCTTTCTGGGAAAAAGTCAGCTGTGTATACCATAATACTCTGATCTGGTGCTGCCTTTTGAAGCATTTCAATTTTTACCAAACCTGGGCTTAATAAGGCCTATCGGCCCGAGAAAAAGTGGAAAGGGAGGAAATTTAGCAAGTATGTGGGATTGCAAGGCCTGAGCTACAGGAAATTGGCCACAACTTCTTCTCACTTAATCAGAAGTCACTATATGAAATTCTTTTGATGCACAGGAAATTTCATCAAATCTCGCTGATTAGCAAAATTTGTAATAATTTCCTGCCTACAGTCAGCGTAATTCATGGCGTTATATTGTGGGTCTGGAACAATTGCCTAATTTAAATCTTCAGAGAGAAATCAGGTGTGGAGTTTGGGATCATGCCGTAGGTGGGCTTTAACATTATGGACCGGGAATCAGGTTTACTGTCAGAAGTGGAGGGGGATAGTTGAGGAGATCCTTTCATCCTTTCATCAATTTCATGATACCGTCAGGAGGTATAAGGCACTTTGGGCCAAGTGGATGAAGCTAGAAACCCATATATCATATCTCCTGTTTGATTCAATTCAGACATGCAAGTGTTGTTCAGCAGACCAAATGAAATTCTGCTTCATAATTCCCCACAGGGAAAGCAATCATCGTGATCTGTTCATTAATTATATTATGCACAAAGGTTGGCACTGATAGTGCAGCAATACTGTCTTGTCATCCCTGTCAATGAAAGAAAAGTAATACTCTCTTCTTATCCTGGTCAATGATAGAACAGTGATACTCTCTTCTTATCCAGGTCAATGATAGAACAGTGGCACTGTCTTCTTATCCAGGTCAATGATAGAACAGTGACACTCTCTTCTTATCCTGGTCAATTATAGAACCGTGATATTTTTTTATCATCCCGGGCATTTATAGGACAGTGATGCTGTGACACTATCTTATCATAGCAGTCAATTGTAGAACAGTGATACTGTCTTATCATTTCCAGTCAGTTGTAGAACAGTGATACTGTCTTATCATTTCCAGTCAGTTGTAGAACAGTGATACTGTCTTATCATTTCCAGTCAGTTGTAGAACAGTGATACTGTCTTATCATTTCCAGTCAATTGTAGAAGAGTAATACTGTCCTATCATTTCCAGTCAGTTGTAGAACAGTGATACTGTCTTATTTCCAGTCAGTTGTAGAACAGTGATACTGTCTTATCATTTCCAGTCAGTTGTAGAACAGTGATAATGTGTTTTCATTCCTGTCTTACCCTTGTCAATGATAGAACAGTGATACTGGTCCATTAGTCTTATCAATCTGGTCAATTACAGAATGTCATTCTTACGGTCCCAATCAGTGATATCAGTCTTACTGTCCCAATGAGTGATATCAGTCTTACTATCCTAATGAGTGATATCAGTCTTACACACATGTGCCCCCAAGTGGCAAAAAGTCTGGTAACTATCCAGTGCTAGAGGTTGGAAAACCACAAAAATATTCACTTCTGGGAACAAAGAACAAAAAGTTTGCACATATAAATGTGTCACAGTCTACATCAAAATTAACTTGTCTTGTCACTTAAGTGGTGATAAAAGACTGATAATTAATAAATTTATAGATATCAAGGTTAGAAACAGGTTTATAGAAGAGACTCAATGTGCATCTCCAACACAAGAGAGTACTGAACAATTTCATATTAGGGGGCGCATATGTGTTAACATCCCAATGAGTGATATCAGTCTTATCATCCATATTAATAATTCTGGAATGATATAGACTTACAGTCAATGAAAGCACACAGCAGGGTTTATGTTCAAATTTTTTAATATGTCTTCTTAAATTGTCCATTCTATCATATATAGAAACTTTGAACATTTTACTGGGAGTTAGAATGTTCAAGTGCATTGAGGCATGACCGAGTGGCTATTGCCTAACGTTTTCTGAGTGTCCTCTAATTTCAAAAGTCATATGTTGGTAGTGTGTATAGCCACCAGCAGCAGCTACACAGTCATTGTATCAGTGGCGTATGCTTTCCATCAGATGCTGTATTCTGTTTTGACAGAGGTGCAGTGCATCTCTTCTCTTAAGGCCTGGACCAGTTGTTGTCAGCTATTCGGGCAGGGCATCCTTCTGGAAAGTCACTGGCCACTATTTGGGCAGGGCATCTTTCTGGAAAGTCGCTGGCCAAGTTGATCAGCTTTTGGGTAGGGCATCCCTCTGGAAAATGGCTGGCCAAGTTGATCCCAGAAGTGCTCAATTGGACTCATGCCCAGGGAAGATGCTAGCAATGACAAAACCCTAGCATTGGCCTCCTGCCGTGGTCACACAGTCCCTGTGTGGATGTGCATTATCTTGCTGGAACAAGTCAATGTCTGGGTGGTTCTGAAGAAAGGGCAGGGGATGTGGCTGAATTTGTCAATATACCACTGTATGGTCCAATTGCCACCCACCACCACCAGAGGAGTCTGTAACACATGGACATATAACAGCCCAAACCATGATATTAGCAGCGCCTCCCAGTGGGTATACATTGTACCTGTCTCTATGTCTACACCACACACATTGCCAGGCATCAGTCCATCCTGAACACAAGCAGGATTTCCTGAGCACAGGGCTGTGGCGCACTGTGCCTGGTTCCAGCAGGCATGTTGGTGAGACCATACCAGGCAGCTGTGATGGGGAGCGGGGGTTGAGCTGATTTCCCATGAAAGGCCTTCTGATGCTCCACTGATTCTCCCAGAGATGTCACCTCACTGTCTGACTGCCTTAGCTGGAGTTGCATCTTCCAGGTGTTTCTCTGGCTGTACAAGTTGCTGTCCCAAATCTTTCTTGTAGATGGAAAAACGCATCTGACAATCTCCTACTGCTATAGTAATCCTGTTACACCCTGGATGTGGCCTGTTGTCTATGAACCTTTTTCCCCGAGGATGAGCAACTAGTCTGCTGATTGTGGAATGAGCACAACCCATTTGGTGTGCCACCTCGGACTATAGGAATGCCCAGGCTGTATCATCCCAAAGGATCAGTGGTGATCAGTCACCTGTATCATCCCCAAGGATCAGTGGTGATCAGTCACCTGTATCATCCCCAAGGATCAGTGGTGATCAGCCCGCGTTTGTCCTGGCATCGGACCGTATGGAAGTGTCATTTGTGTGTTTTTCTGACAGCCTGTGTACAGGGACTGGAAGACACTATTTAAAATCACTCCACAGATGAAACTTGTCAGATCGAAACAGTTATTCCTTCAAAAACAAACAACAACAAAAATACAGTGAAGAAAAAAATATCTGTGTATTTTCATTGTCTCGAAATGGAAGTCTTATGTGGGCAGTCACAGTGTAATGACATCTGTGTTATCATCCCAGTGTGAGTGCAGTTGTCGAAAAAGCTTCTTTTTTTTTCAATATGGGACTTTCATACAAAGTGCAGTGCTGCTTTGGCCCATATCATTTATCAAGGAATTACCTGTACATGAGCATATGCCTATAAAACATGGTAAACATTTAGCTCTTGCCAAACTAGCAACTTGGATATATATATATATATATATATATATATATATATATATATATATATATGTATATATATATTGATGGGACTTTTTATTTTTTGTGAACTGTGAATTGAAATGTCAATAAATCATGGACTGTAAAACATTTGGTCCCCCAAACTGTGAAGATCTGTGATGTTAAGTTATCTTTTTACTGAGAACTGTGAAAGCAGAATGTCTTTTTCTCCATAATATGCAAACAGTCTGTCCCCATTGCCACCCCCACCCCTCACCACCAAACAGACAGATGCTGTCTGAGTGTCGGGCATGTCAGTATAGATTAACGGCAGCGTGCAGGTAGCCTGACCCTGGGAAGTATAAGGTTAATGACAAGCTCTGGCAGCCCAAGTCACCCAACATGGCCATTCCACATTGATTCTCTGCAGTGTTACAATTCAGTAAAACTGCTAAAGAGTACCATGCAACAGTGGACATGATAGGCAAGGTCACAATATGAGGTTTGTCTTTTGACACCAGGGGGCTCTCCAGCATGGATCAATGCATCCAAGCTTGGAAAAGAATTATGTTACCTATAGATGTCCCTGCATAGCTGTCAACAGCATTTGACAAGAAATGAGAATTTATATTAAAAAATGTTAACCAAAGTAAATTAAGCTTTGTGAGCTTCATATGTGTCTGTTGCAAATGAACAAAAGTGAGACATATTATGAGGCTTGGCAGGCGTGTATCTCCAGTTTTTGGGGAATCACAGAAAGAAAGTAAAATGAAATTAATTTTAAGCTTGCGTGCAGGTACAAATGTTGTAATGATAGCTTGCTGTGTATTGAACTAGATTCCATGTGTCAGTGTGTGTATTGGATGCAGCTGTCTTATATCAGTGAATATTGGACAAAACTATATATATCAAGTGTCATTTTGTACTTTCAGTTTCAGCAAAAAAGATTGAAGTCAGGAGTTTTACCGGATATTTTACCATACCACGTGACAATAGCACAACAGAATTGAATTGATTATAGTTCAAGATTTCATCACAATTAATTGTTTTCTGACATCTAAATTTTCCTGATGTTCATGTACCTCTAAGTTCATATGATCCATAAGCACAAAAATCTGTGCACCAAACAACATTCCCTACAAAAGTGCTGTTGGAGACAGATATTGGAGGGGTGGGGTAGGGACTTGGCTCTGGGAAATAGGCATAAGAGGGCAAATTTGATCTTGGAAGAACAGTGAGTGAAGATGAATGATGTACATGGGAAAATAATGTAAAGAAAATCTTCGAGGATTTTTTTTCAACGTTGTGGAACACTGTTGACAGACAACCTTGCTGTGGGTAAAAAATATAATTAGGTCAGTTTCACGTATATAGTGGTACCTGCTGTATGTGGTCACCCTTTCAGCCAAGAAAAACTGGCCACAGACAGCAGGTGACCAGACACTGTAGGTAAATTTACAAAGAAACTGGCTCCACTGTCCAAGCCTAGTTACCACAAAAAACATAGCTGTTCACAGCAGTGGTTGCATATGGCAGGTACTACTGTATGTGGGGAAAAGCTCTTTGGTGTGGGTGGAAGAACATAATGACGAGTGTGACTGATTTATGGTGTAAATGGAAAAGGAAGGAAAATGGCTGCAGATAATGTGCAAGAAAAGTATAGGAATGAACAGCTGCAATGGAAAGGATATTTACAAGTTGTAAGGGGGTTAATTTGTTGGGGGGGGGGGGGCACTGACTTTGTTAGAAAATTGCAACATCCAAAGGGTTGAGTTGACTGTATATGGGAGGTACATATGAGGATAAAAAGAAACTGGAGAGAGACAAAGAGCCTGTTATATGCTGTGTGCTCACCGAGTACAGCAACACCAGACACTTCCTCACAACATCAGACATATCTTCACATCAGACACCTCTTCATATCAGACACATCCTCGCAACACCACACACATCCTCACAACACCACACATATCCTCACAACACCAGAAACATCCTTGCAACACCACACACATCCTCACAACACCACACACATCCTCAAAACATCAGACACATCCTCACAACACCAGAAACATCCTCGCAACACCACACACAACCTCACAACATCAGACACATCCTCACAACACCAGACACATCCTCACTACAGCAGACACATCCTCACAACACCACACACATCCTCACATCAGACACACCCTCACAACACCACACATATCCTCACATCAGACACATCCTCGCAACACCACACACATCCTCACAACATCAGAAACATTCTTGTAACACCACACACATCCTCACAACGTCAAACACATCTTCGCAACACCACACACATCCTCACAACATCAGACACATCCTGGCAACACCATACACATCCTCACAACATCAGACACATCCTGGCAACACCACACACATCCTCACAACATCAGAAAAATTCTTACAGCACCAGACACATCCTCCTCAGGGTCTCAATGCATAGGAAAACTTTAAGGGTCATTTAGTTGAGGCAGGCATTTCTCAATCTTTATAGATTGCTCAACGGGTCCCATAATCTGCAGCTTAATCTCGCTTTATTCTGCAGCTAAACATGTGATTTAAGAATGTACTTTTGTTTCTGGCCAGTGTGTTAAGCGGTCCATTCAATCAGCAGGTGTGTCTGTGGAAGTATCCTATCTTCCCCTTTGAATGCTACTCCCTCCATCATAATGTACTCATATTTTGTTACCATCTTTGAAGTTCTATTGCATATTGAAATTATTTTTCAAGTCCTTCCATGTAATATCTTTGAAATCAATTTGAGTGGTCACCTGGTGCTATATGCAATCATCGGTTGCTGATATACTTCCAGCAACACAGCTAGCTCGTCATGCCACCAATTTCCGTGGGAGCATCCATAATGCATATTGGTATTTTCAATTTCGTGGCGGCGCAAAGGTCAGCTGCAGGTGACTCTGATGAGGTCAGGTGCGATGACCTATTTTAATGTATCATGCAGTGTTGTTGAAAGGTGCTTATTGTACATGAGGCAAAGTATAGTTACATCGCATTATGCTATGACGGCCACTTATATCACATTAGATGCAATGGAAAGGTGCTACAGCTTCTGTCCCCGCCACCTGTCACAGCAATGCAACAGATAGCCGTAGCCACACGATAATCCACTGTGGCAAGTTGAGAGTGATACACCTCTTCTCCTGTGGCTTGTTAAGCATTGTTCCTTGTTCTCACAATCAGGACAATTCCCTGAAACAGGCTGGTTAGCTTATACGTATCCGCACTAGCCATGAGGTGCTTGGTGGTCAACAAAGAAAAAGTGCCAACTTTTCCTTGCCCTCTTATTTCATTATTCATTCAGCTTAAATTTACTGTTAGTGTGCAACTCCTGTAGACCCACGGTAATCATTTGTGGCTGCTTTAATACAAGGCAGGAACAGGTATTTCCGCTGCTTAAGTAGTGCTCCATTGCTGCTGCTGTTCATTTTTAGAAGGATTTTGTGATCTTGAGAGGCAATTTATTATTCATTTGTAATGTGCAAGTATTATTTACTATGCAGTGGCCGTTCCTATGGAAGCTCCCATTTCCTGAATGGTCCAGTTTTAAGAGATGAAATTATTTCCGATTGTACAAAAGGATACAGCTTTTCCATACTTTTTTTGGATGCAATAACAAAGCAGCTGACTGAGCCAGGCATTACAGATCATACTGATGAACCGACTGCTCTGTGTGAGCCAGGCATTACAGATCATACTGATGAACCGACTGCTCTGTGGGAGCCAGACATTACAGATCATACTGATGAACCGACTGCTCTGTGGGAGCCAGACATTACAGATCATACTGATGAACCGACTGCTCTGTGGGAGCCAGACATTACAGATCATACTGATGAACCGACTGTTCTGTGGGAGCCAAACATTACAGATCATACTGATGAACCGACTGCTCTGTGGGAGCCAGACATTACAGATCATACTGATGAACCAACTGCTCTGTGGAAGCCAGACATTACATATCCTATTGATGAACTGACTGCGCTGTGTGACATCAAACCTCCAGTCAAATGCTGAAGTTGACGTTTCAGCAGAATCACTTCAAATTCTAAATATGTTGTGCATGTATTAAAGAGTATTACAGATTTGGATGTAAATATCAATATTCCATGCTAGTTTGCCAACTCTCGTAAGTTCTTACTTTGCATTGGGTTGTGTTTGATAAGCTTTTTTTTTCTGTGATTATTAAAGCATAATTTTCCTGTCTGGGTTACACCAAATTTTTGCAGTTCATAATAGGACTCTTCAGTGATGACCTGTTAGAATCAGGTCTGTCTTACCATTGACATCATTCCACCCAGTTACACTTCCCAACACGCAACTTTTTTATTCCATATGCATTTGATCTGTTCATCTGATAAATGGCAATTTTCGTACATGCAATCTGGCTGACCTTTCTGACTGAGGTCGTCAGGAGATGTTCTCACCTCTTGCATTCAGCTGCCTCAGATTGTCCAAAGAGTTTCTAGTTATTTGCATGCTCATCTTAAGCAACTCTGAAAAAGTGTGCTTCAAATCCCATTTTACACCAGTAACCAGCAAAGCTCCCAAAGCAACACCAAACATCATAGGTTAAGATTGAATCAACAACTTTCCTTGGTACAGGTCAACCCACATCAGGAAAGTTTCTGTGGCACAGTTTAGTAGGGCGTACTTTCCTTCCTTCCTTGAGAGTGTAGGTAAAAGTTGAAACAGACAACATTTGACATAAAGTCACTTGTGACAAGTTTAGGGGTCGGGTTTTTGTGTGTGTGTGTGTGGGGGGGGGTCAATGTCTGAAGCATTGACACTATCAAGGGATCAGCTGGTCCAAAATCAATTTACACATGCCTTTTGGTGTTTATTTAGTGTAAAGTATGACATTAGATTCATAAAAAAATACTGGTTTTTATATGCCACACCAAATCATTTATATTTCAGTATCAACACCCCATTATGGAAGTTCATTAGGCAACCTCCAGATCAGAAATGATTTTGTGTGGGCCATATATTTGGAACTATAAATGCTAGCCCTTTGAAATTTTCAGGGTTGGTAGATCTTGGATGGGAAGTGTACATGGGATTAAATGTGTTTGTCTGATTACTATTTTACTAATTAATTAATTAACAAAGATTGTTAAGCAACTCAGAATCATCTGCATCCGAAACAAATTTTGTCCAGGCCATATTTTCTAATTAAACTATAAATGTTAGCCCTTTAAAATTTATAGAGTTGGTAAATCATAGGTAGTAGCTGTGCATAGGCATTGTTTTGTGTGCCTAATTGCTTACATTAATTAATCAATTAACAAAATTTCATTAGGCAACCTCCAGATCAGAAACTATTTTGTTCGGGCCGTATATTAGGAAACTTTAATGCTAGCCCTTCCAAACTTTCAGGATTGGTAGATCTTAGGTAAGAAGTATGTATAGGATTGAATTTATTCGGCTGATTGCCTTCTTTTATTAATTAACAAAGACCATTAAGCACCTCAAAATCATTGCATAATTTTGTCCAGGTGATATCTTCTAAACTATAAATGGTAACCCTTTGAAATTTATAGGGATGGTATATGTAAGGTAGCAGGTGCACATAGGCATTGTTTTGTGTGCTGAATTACTTTCATTAATTAATTAATCAACAAAGTTTATTAAGCAACCTACAGATCTGAAACAATTTTGTCTAGGCTATATCTTTGAAACTATAATATAAATGGTAACCATTTAAATTTTCATGGTTGGTAGATTTCAGGTAGGATGCATAAGCATCAATTTGTGTCTGGCTGATTACTTTTGTTTACTAATTAATTAATTCATTAGTGCAGATCATTAAGCAGCTTAAAATCACTTGCATAGTTTGTCCATGCATTTTCTTGAAAGAATAATAAATGACCCTTCAAAATTTGCAATGTGGGTACTTCTTATATTGAAGAAGTGCATAAGCATAGTCTCACATGGCTAATTACCGTCCATGATTTATTAAATAACAAAGATCAATAAGCTTCAAGATCACAGGGCCTTTCAAATAGAATTCTGTTCTATGCAATATCTATAGAAGGATTTAATGGAAGTTCATTAAACATGGTCACAACATGTTTCAAGGTAGCACCTCACTAATGTACATCATGTGTATTTACCACCGTGATTATTGTGGGCGGGGATATGACTATCGTCAGCAGGAACTTGTTACAGTTGAATCCAGTTTCACATTTGTGTTTACCATGCTTGTGAATGCATAGAATTGTGTGTGGTCCGGCGTGTTTATGACATGGTCTTGACCATCATGTGTATTTTTCAAATTATTGTATACAGGGAACATACCATGTTTACCATCATGTTTTGAAGAGTATGTTATACAACATGCTGCTAAGTGTATTTATTTGTATATCAAAAGGTTCCGTTCTTCATGTCACAACACCGTGCACTGGGTGGGTTTATGTGCAAAGGAAGCACATGGTGAAGAAAGAATGGTTTATTTGACAGGTAACCAATCTCCAAACACAACAGTATATCATGACCCAGTCATGTATACCAATTCTTGTGTGAATGAATATATAACAGACTTTGATAGAGTGAAAACAGATCTTAAACCAGTTGTTTATGTCAGTATATTTACTTTTTTTTTTTTTTTTTGGCAATAATGATATCTAACAGAGTTGACAGATGGATGAGTGACAAAACAGATATCAACTGCTGAAGGACAAAATTTAAAGCTTGTCATTGGTCATCTATTGCAACAAAGCCTTGGAACAGCCAATGGCAATAGCTGATACAAAGCACATGCCAGCGGAGCTTTTGCAACAAAACCTTTAAATGGCCAATGCTATAATCAGATACAAACTTCATACAAGGGGAGCTACGGAAGGGAAATGAAAACTCAAAGTGACAACTGCTCACTTCCAGGAAATATTGGAATAATTCAGGTGCTTCTACAGTATATGTGAAAACATTTCTGCATGCAGCATGTTTGTGAAGTTTGTTGAAGTGTTGTCTTTTCCCAATTTTTTTTGTCCAATCATGAGAAAGACAGAAATCCATTCATTTGTGTCACAATCTCAAACGTATCCTATTAATTCAAGAAATGAGGACTGAGTAATTGGGACAGTGCTTAGAGATGCAAAAATGAAGCTGTGGGAACAGTTTATGACAAGCAGCCAGAATGAATCAGAATTGAACAAGGTTAATTGCATGCTTCTTCAGGTTGTATGTTGGTTATCGCTGGACATCACCTGGCTTGCCACACACACAGATTATATAAGATTGGATGCCCACCTTCAGTTCCATACAGTCATCTGCATGTGATTGACATGGCCATATCACCAGGGAGCATCCATTATGCTGAATATGTCACCATGGACCAACTATTATATTAAAACCTGGTGACCCTTATGAATTTCTATGGGTTTGTACTAATGCATGGTGGCTTGATATGACAGACTTCAGATACACTTTGAGTTAGCATCTGTAAATTTGCATGGCTTTTCTGCAAAATTGCTAACATTTTCTTAAGACGGTTGATAGTTGGTGGCTGAAGATATGGTAATTGTTGTATGGGATGCTGCTTGATGCCTTTTGCCAATCGTGTTATCGTGTACCGTGTGGACCAGATCTATGTCAATAAAAAAGCCAGTTCATTGTATGAATCCTCTGTATGTTCATGCACAACATTTAGAAGGCAGTTCTTATAGCTTAGTAATGGAACTTTGCTTATGTTGCACCCACATCAAGTACTTCTGATTTGTAAGGTAAAAATACCCTTATGGAAACTTGATTTCAACATAGTTATCTGAGGAGCGACATATTATATAGTCTTTGAGAGACAATTTGTTTCTCTAATAGGTTATGTAGGAACACTAGTGCTTCAGCTTCAGTGTGCAGAGTATTACTGTTTTGCAGATATAAAGCTGGAAGGTCTATTAATAGAGATGAGAACTGAGGTATTAAATTCATTTCTTGTCAAAAGTATTTGTTCCACAATTTTCTGGATTATGTATGAAAGCACAATATGAGAGGTTGTGCTTTCTCTTTTTTGTTTGGTTTTCTGTTCTCATGTTGCATCTGTTTAGTAACACATTTAGGCATAGAAGAGCCATTATGTACTAGAGTTGTGAAATGTACCACAATGCATTACATGTATTTTGTCCCAAAGTAAAGCATTTTCAGTCCCCCAGATACCAGCATCTTTCTGTTGGACATTGTATTCTGCTTTCTTTAGAGGAGCCCAAGGTGATGTCAATATCTGTGCCGACATCAGTTTTCTACAAAATACAGTGGTCCCTGTTGTGAGAGATCACTCTAATTGAGGCCGCCTGCCTTTTTAAGATGCTGTGCTTAGTACTTTTAATGTTATTTATACTTCCTATGAGAGACCACCTGTCTTGAGAGACCGTGATTTTGTCCCTCCTAAGAGTAGTCTTACAAGACAGGTTTTGCTTTATATAAATATAGTGGAACTATCTCTGATCAGTTATAAGTGTGAAAAGGAAAGAATGCATTAATACAAGTCATGTACATGAAAACTTTTGAAGTTTTAGATTCAGTGATCCAGTATACATATGCACTATGAAGTCTTGGTCTGTGTGTCCCTGATATCAATCACAGATGCTTTTGAAATCGATACAACTGCACTTAGTCATGCCAGCCTATTTTTTTCTTGTCTTATGTAGTTTTTGTGGTGTAAATAAAAGAGAGTCATTCTTTGTAAGAATTAGTGATAAAAGTGTATAGTGTTGTGTCAGGTACCACCAGAATAACTCATGCCACACAGTAACTTTTTTCACAATGTCAAAGTTGTCAGCTTATTGCATATAACATTGATGTATAAGGTAATGTTTTCTACAGCTGATCAGAGGCGACAAGATAATTGCAGCCTTTTTGCAAACTTGTGGCCTGTAGGGCAGAGCATAGTAAGACATCTGTCTGTGTCGACCCTCCGCCGTAGGCCCCGACATTACGAAACTTATTGGAACATGTTGTTCAATCTGATATGCTCCAAGCTGCACTTAAAATAAGGCTTATCAGCAGCTCAAAAATCGAGTAAAAATTGGTCGTAAAATGGGTTGAGCATTTGGGAGTGTATTGTAGCTGCCAAGGGTGCTGGGACACAACATAATTGCTTCTCGTGGTATGATACTGCAGGAATCTTTCCGCACAGACTGTCAAATAAGCTTTGTCACCAATAGACAATTCTTCTGAAAATTGCCCTTAAAATTCCACAGCATACCGTTTTTGACGAGGAAAAAATATTGCTGTTGTAAATAAGGAGTAATAAGTCGTGTGTATTTGGTGTTAGTGAGATTTAATGAGTGTGAAAAGGACTAATTACTCACACACCGTCATTAGTGTCGATCAGGGAGCACCCCATTTGTCAATGGCTTTCGTGCAGAAAGGCACAAAATTTCAACTTCAGTGTAAATTGCTGAACTTTTGTGAAAGTTAACAAGCATGTGACAGTACATGGGGTTGAATGGGAAGGTGGGCAGGTGACATGGACGTAGATGTGTCACAGTACGGCGGCATCAGGGCCTCCACTCCAGGCCTCCTGGAGAGCATGCCTGCTGCAGCACACATATACACAAATGAGACAGACTCCTCGCACAATGTAATACACCATGCACAGCCAGCTGAGAGTGCAGAGGGTCTTCTAAGGGGGAGTGAAGGAAGCGTTTGCCACAAACAAATTAAACAAGGCTAAAAAGGGAGGAAAAAAATGCAAAAAAAAAAACCCCAAAAAACAAATATCTGACAGATTTGATGTCTAATATTAGATGACTCAAACAATGTGTAACATTCTGATTCCTTTTGATTGGCAATTTACTGAAAAAATGAAATATGAATCTTTGATCCTTCTCTCTGGCCACTGTATTTTTTTCCCTCGCTGAGAGACTGGTGTTTTTAATAGCCAATCAACAGTAGCAAACAATTTAGGTTCACATCACCAATTGGGTCATTTTGAGTAAGCTTTGACCCTTATCCCAAACTGCATTCCTGGTGATCTAATGCCAATCGTGTCCGGATTATAATGGAGGTTTTTCTTGTTGTTGAATTCAGCTAGTTCCTGTGGGGTCTTTATTTCTCAGTTCTCGTCACACACAAATGGTCCATGCAAAGATGCGCATAGGTTCATCACAAAATTATAAACCTCTAAGAATGCTTGCTTGCTGGACCGACCCTTCTGTGCGGTGATGGCAGACAAAGTTGCTGCTGATACTGTCAGTCTATTAGACCAGGTTGCAGATAGCTCAGTGATCCAAGCAAGCTTTACATATAAATACCTTTATGCTTTAACTACTTAAGATCAACAGAAGATGTCAGACTTGGCAGTCAAGTCAAGTTCATGTCCGTAAAGACAAGTCTTAAGATTTCTGCAGCTCTTTGGCCAGGATCGTATCAGTAGTCCAATTTTCTTATGGCACTTTCAGAAATGGCATTCCAGTGGAGTCAGCAACCTTTGCTCTGCATGAATGGAAATGAGTCAGTTTAAGTTGGAGCCACAGCTCTTGTTGCTCATTGATGTGTCTGCCATTGGCGATGATAGCACAACTATCGCCATTGTAGCCTCATTACCAGTCCAGCACTGGCGTCCCTGTCCCGGGCCGGCCATGGCCAGGACGGTGGTTTAACTACCCTTACAAATGTCTGATTACTGCTGGCCATGCTGCCTCAATCCCCCTCTAATTACAGTGTGCAATTCGGAGGAGTTTGTGTTCTTTTATTAATCTTCCTCTGGACATTTTCTCCCATTAAGAGAAAATAATTTGAAGGAGCGCTCGTTGGGTAATTATGTCAGAAGTAACGTGATTTAACATCCCGCCGGTTGCATTTTTCAATCAGTGCAACTCTTCCAGCGGATGAGAAAACCAAATAAAATGTAATGAGGACCCTGTAATTCCTCTTTAATGGACATTAGGGGACTTAGATGTTCAAACCTAATATATACGTTTAATTTGTCTTCACTGGGCCGGAATTACAGGGATCCTTCTTCAGAATCCACCAAATTAAAGAAGTGACACTTTTCTGATTAATACTCTCCCGTGTTGTGATTGGCTCATAAATATTTACCTCTAGAGGACCATGATAATTGTCCCAGGGAGCAAAGAGCCCATATTCACAAACTGTTATATTAAAAAATTATGAAAAATCTATAATTAACACATTAGCATGCTGTGATAATCCCAGGGTTCATAGCCAGAGTTCATTAATAGTTGTGGTGCACTCGAAAAACTAACGGGGTAATGATGTTGGCGATGGGGCCAATTTGAAGAAGGAATGATGCACAAATTGCCCCTAATGCTGGGGTCTTGATGAAGATTTCTAGTGGACCTCTCCAGCTAAATGAAGCAGGCTCGTGAGGGCTCATGCATCTGACAAGCTTCTCAGTTGTGTGTGAAAATTGTTCCAATTATTGCAGTGTGACTCTGCACATATGTAGTTTAATGTCTGTCAAATGAGGAGTCAGGAACAGTAAATCTTTCCTCTCATACACACATTATGCCTGACCCCAGTGTTCACAGCTCCAAAGCCATCCCTCTACTGATGAAAGTGTAACCAAAATTTAATGGACATTTTGAACAAATTGCATAGGATTTCAGCTTGCTGTTCGTTGGTTCACAAAGGTTCAAAGTTATGTGATTGAGTAACAGTCCAAACATCTGCACTACTCACTTAAACTGTTCGCTTGTTGGTCTCGAAGGTGTTCTCTGCATTTAATAAGTAAACGCAATCAGACAATTAACTGGCACGTGGGGTTGCTGATCATTGCATGCAAAAAATAGCCTTTCAAGGTCTGCTTTGGCAGCTATTGAAAGGGAAAAATATATGTATAATTTACAATTGACACTTGAGATAGTCATTAAACCTACAGCCGAGGTACTCAATAAATCCAGAGAGTAACACCAGTTATCGTAATTTTCCAGCTTACTGTGGAATGGAGGGCATTAATTTATTTTGAACTCCCACAGATCCAAAGGCAAACTCACTATAATCAATTGCATTATGAAATTTTTATGGGAGCCCATTGCTGGGCCCCACCCAAAGTAAAGGAAAGGGTGTTCTAGCTGGCCATGTCATTACGCCTGTATGCCTAATGGACAAGGATAGAAGGATCATTCTGAATGGAAAAGAAATGGACTGAAGTGTTGAAAGCAATTTTCTTGTATTTTGTTGAGTGTGGAATGGAGAAAGATGACTGTGTGCAAAGGCGGGGACCATATTGTGGACAGCCAGGCTATTTATCTCCCCAGCAGTCCACTGACAGCACGTGTAGTCATGTGTGCTAACTTCCTTTTATCCCCTGGCACGTGTGGCGGAATGAAAACACTGACCATAACTCTGGAGTACCAAACTCTTCTTTTCTTTTGTCATAGACTTTTTTCAATAAGGAAAGGCACATGTATGAGGGAAGTTCACAATCATAATTGCAATTCATCACAGGGCTCTTGCTGCACGTGTCAGAAGCCAGAGTGTTGTTGTCCTGGCAATGTATGGAGGATGATAATTCATTCCTGACAAATTCCGTAGTGTGAATCTTAGATTCGGTGCTGCTAGCCTTCAAGTCTGGTGCATATAACTCAGAACAAATGTTTGTGCATGGATCT
Organism: Hermodice carunculata; assembly: GCA_964020975.1. Classification (NCBI taxonomy): domain Eukaryota; kingdom Metazoa; phylum Annelida; class Polychaeta; order Eunicida; family Amphinomidae; genus Hermodice; species Hermodice carunculata. The sequence continues at coordinate 132,826,997 of OZ026612.1, read as the reverse complement.
GGTGGGATTAGTACAAATAATGCCAGTATGATGAATAATTACCTCCTTTCACCCAACTTGTTAACACGCCTTTTGCTGTAATGTAATATAAAAAAAACCCTGCTGTTCGACAACACTTCGCATTACCACTTCACACCTCCGGTTTATATTAAACTACCAGTCATCTATTTCTGAAAATAGGAAAAAAAGTGCTTTATAATGACAAAAATTACAATTGAAGAATGCACAGGGTGCCAAGGACTGATGGCCCTGAAGAGTTGAAGCAATGATGTTGTAAGTGGTGCTTTGGGTGGGCTGAGCAGCCGGGCAGATAGTGGCATGATATATTGTGCTTCTGCTAGCACTTAACACATACTCAACACCCCACAACATAATGACTTCTCACTTCCAGCCAAACCAATCAGGCTTTGTATTGAGATGCCTGAATGCAGATTTTAATTCTCTTCAAATGTCTGAAGACTGTTTAGTCTACATCACCAATACTGTCAACTTAGATGATATCAAGACATTGATTGGGGGGGGGGGGACGGGGACATTTTGTAAACAGGAAATTTGCTGTCTAGAACAGTGGAATAATTTATGCACAGGGACAAGCAAAGTCAGGTCTATATGATTCATGTTTTCATAATTGTAGTGTTGGTTTTCACCCCCAGGTGGCTAATTGTGACAAGGGACTTCACTTATTTGAGGCATTGGTTTAATAGGGACTTGTCTTGTCATTATCAATGCAGACATCCTTCTCTTGGGTGCAGGCATCCGAAGACAGCCTCAGCCCAAAATTGTTGAATTCTCCAGTGGTCAGGTATTGCTGCTTGTGGATTTAATAGAGAACAGGGACATGTATGTGTGTGGTTTTGCTTTTTTCAATTTTGAAATTCTAGATTGAACTGTTCTACAAGTGAAACCTCATATCTGTAATTTTTGTTTTTATGATGAGTATGTCCATGTAGATGGGAGGTGCCCCCTTCCCATGCACAGCACAAGGTTTGTTTAATAGCAATATGTTCTCTTTCTCTGTGCACTGCATCATTCTATATAAAACAGATGGCAGAAAAACTTTAAATATACATGTATATATGTAGTAGCAAGGCATTAAATTGGAAATAGGACTGGCATCCCTCATCTTCTATCCTACAAAAAAACTGTAACAACAATTAAAGCAACCTAACAGTGAAATCGTTCTTTGAAGGAAGTTTCTGGCCTGACTTGGCCATGGCCCATTGGAGTGCCAAACTCCATTTCTGATGACACATATTGTATGCAGTAGACTACATGGTCACATGTAGGATCCTGGTACACTTAAGGGTCTTTAACCAGGGAATTGTTAGAAGACCTGTTAGTCAGGCTTATATGTATGAGAGCTGATCTTAAGATCCTGATGGCCTAAAGGGTCTTTAACCAGGAGATTGTAAGAAGACCCCTCAGTCAGGCTTATTTGTATGAGAGCTGATCTTAAGATCCTGATCGTCTAAAGGGTTTTTAATCAGGTTTATTTGTATGAGAACTGATTTTAAGATCCTGATGGTCTAAAGGGTCTTTAACTAGGGGATTGTAAGACCCCTCAGTCAGGCTTATTTGTATGAGAGCTGATCTTAAGATCCTGGTGGTTTAAAGAGTCTTTAACCAGGGGATTCCTCCTGTAAGAAGACCCCTCAGTCAGACTTATTTGTATGAGAGCTGATCTCAAGATCCTGATGGTCTAAAGGGTCTTTAACCAGGGGATTGTAACAAGACCCCTCATTGAGGCTTATTTGTTTTGATGAGAGCTGATCTGCAGTGGTGGGCAGCTCAGGACAACATGGCCAGTAGTGCTACATTATCATTGTTATTGTAGGTGAGGAAGGCTTGTGTGTCAGGCAACATGTCAGGCCACTGGCGGCTCACCAGTCATAAATACAGTGAAACCTCATTGTAATGACATTGTCTGTGCCCTGCCAAAAGGTGCTAGATCTGAAATTTCTCTTGAGTCAGTCAAATAGCAAACATATTTGACTTTAAGTCCCCAGAAACTTGCATTATTAAGTGAATATAGCAGATACCCGAGTGTCATTTTTTTTTGAGGTGTTACTGTACCAGTCAGATGCTGTTTTGTGGATGTTGTCACAGGTCTTTTGCAAAGTTACCACAGTTTGTCTCCTTGTGCATAGTGATTTTCCAAGGATGCAGATTGACTTGGTGGTTTGGCAGCCACCAGTTCAGTGCTATGTGGGTCTTGCTGGTCTGATTGGTGTCAACCTGTCCCTGCTGTGGTGGGACCACATGTCAAGTTGACAGTCTCTTGTTGGCCATGTTCACCATTGTTGTTTACATATCTGGGACTCTGTTTCAGATGTACTAGATGGCGATTACATGCACACATGGCTTGCCACTGGTAGCCCTGACCATCAGGCAGATTTTTTATGACTCCCAACTGACAATTTGGGCCTTTGAATTTCCACAATTGCACTTGTGGTAATAAAAAAAATATGAAAAAAATAAAATAAAAAACCCCCACTGGTACAGTCATGGTTAACCTTTAGTGCTGGCTATGTAAGCCTCCCCAGTGACATCAGGCTCAGGCTCTTGCTGTTTTTCCCTGCACAAGACAGACACATTCAAAATATAATTCATAGCATCATGATTTAGACATTTACACCCAAAACTTATCCTTATAATACCATCACAAAGTGCAGTGTAACATTTGTTAACAACTAGGCAATAATGATGCCTCTTTCTCCTGGGTAACGAGACAGTCAGGAGTGAATTACAAACATATCAATTGAAGTATGATGATAATTTCAGGACAGTTTTAACAGCAGAATCACAAATGGCAACAGTGTGACAAACTGGTGCGACTGTTCCAGTGTGACTCAAACTGGCATGACTTCCAATGTGACTCAAACTGGAATGACTGTTCCAGTGTGACTCATACTGGCATGACCATTCCAGTGTGACTCAAACTGGCATGACTGTTCCAGTGTGACTCAAAGTGGCATGACTTTCAGTGTGACTCAAACTTGCATGACTGTTCCAGTGTGACTCAGACTGACATGACTGTTCCAGTATTACTTAAAGTGGCATGACTGTTCCAGTGACTCAAACTGGTATGACCGTTCCACTGTGACTCAAACTGGCGTGACTGTTCCAGTGACTCAAACTGGCATGACCGTTCCACTGTGACTCAAACTGGCGGGACTGTTCCAGTGTGACTCAAACTGGCATGACTGTTCGTGTGACTCAGACTGGCATGACTGTTCCAGTATTACTTAAAGTGGCATGACTTCCAGTGTGACTCAATCTAGCATGACTGTTTCACTGATTCAAACTGGCGTGACTCTTCCACTGTGACTCAAACTGGTGTGACTGTTTGGTTTGTTGCAGGTGGAATTTACCCAAAGTACAGGATAAAAAAAGAAAGACTAGCATGTCCAGATTATACATAGATGCAACTAATTTCCAACATTACACTTACCTAACACGAGTGTACAGGTAAAATGGAAATTCATCAACACATCAAATTTCCAAGTTTAATTTGATTATCACAAAATTTGAGTATCATATTGAACTGCATGCAGTGCCACCCTAGATGACATATACAAGACTGATCTCCACATTTCATCAGCAATTTCTTTCCATGTTCTTCTTGCTGTATCAGTGATTACCATATACTGAATGCCTGTGAAGTGCTGCCTGACAGTAGATTTGATATGTTGTAGGTTGTTTGGCACCACAGGATACTGCTCCGCGTGTTCCAAGATGATCCCAGCATTTGAAATGGTGATGAGGGCTAAGGGCCACGTGTACCACCTAGAATGTTTTGCCTGCCAACAGTGTAACCACAGGTAAGCAGCACACAATTTGAATCCTCCTTTTATCGATGTGCATGTTCGTAAAAGTATAGACTTGTACTGAATATGATGCACAGAATTTAAACCTTGTTTTCGTAGATGTGTAAGCTCATAAATGTGCAGATTACCAGGAGCAATGGTACACAGAACTGCAGTGGAATTTTTTTCTGCAGTAATACAACCCATTTTTTTTTATTTATTTGCAGTACAAACTCAACAACATTCTTCCACAGAATATTGGTTGCAGAATGTAAAGGAAAATATTGGCTGGCCAGTTAAACTCTAAAGACTTGAGTCAACAGCTTTCCTCAGTGCACTGTGGGTGCAATGAACCAGAAATGCATTGAGGAAAGCTGTTGACTGGATCATTCTGTATGAATAAACAAACAGACAGCGTGTCAGTCTTATGATGCTGGAACATTTCTGGTCAGTTTAAGGATAAAATGGTGCATGTGGGTAATATTAGGTAAGGTGTCTATGGGTTCAGATGGAGCCTTAATTCAACTTCAGTAATTGTGAACAAGTGCCAGAAAGTTTTGAGCAAGTTGGTCTAAGTTCATTTTCTCAATTCGTTTTGATTTAAAGATCTTATTTTAATTTACAATAACTGGCATTGTTTGGACAACAACCTATGCAGGAAGACACGTGTAGTCTGTCTTCGTGGGGACCTCACACCCAGTGACGGGCGAATCCTGATGCTCGGCCAATACAACATGGAAAGACAAAATTGGTGACAGTACAAGTGGAGAGCATTGAGAATGGCATTGCTGGTATCACTTAAGGATTCTAAATTGTAGTTTGGACAGAAGTCACAAGTTTGAGTCGATGGAAGAAAGCGGGCTCATTTCACAATGGTGAATCCTGATGCTTTGTGAATGTAACAAAGGAGAAAAGAAAACAGGAAATGGTAAAAAAATAAGACCACAACATCAAAAATGGAATTGTTCATTTGTTTGTATCAAATAGATGAATGTACAATGGTCTTGTTACTGCAGTGGTCCCCGTCTTGTAACCATCCATCAAGTATTGTCTTTTCATTTTCCCCATGAAAAGAGCCACCCCTCGTGTAAGGTGCACTTGGGATGGCCTTATGAGGGGGGGGGGGGGCGCTGTATTATTTATTAGAGAATCACATGGACCACAAATTTAAAAGGAACCTCTCTAAAGAGCATGCTGCAAGGATTATAAAATGAACATGGTAATTAGGCATAAACATCGTGGTGTTTATATTGACTGTAAACATGGTGGGGTATAGGTTGACCTCAGGAGACTTCATCAGCTCATCGCAGGACATTAGTATTCATGCACTGGTCCAGGTAGCCCCTCTGGCCTGCAGCTCTTGCTCTGTAGCAGGAAGCAAAGACAGGTTCATGTTGCATTTTATTCTTGGTCCCAAAATGAGTTGTAGACCATTAGTATTAATTGATGTAATTTAACTCTTTGAGGAAGGATGTGGCTGCCTGCATAAGAACTCATTAGTGCACTGGTACACTCCACTGGTACACTCCACTGGCTCCAAGTGCTTTTTGTGCACTCATATATAGACCTTGTCTGGGACAGGACACCATTTGATTGGGCTACAATCATATGGACCTAGTGCTGTCACATACAAAGTGTTAATTGAGAAACAAAGTCCTTATTAATTAGCAGGGGTCAAATGGTTACGTATTTACCACTCATTCACAAGCTATCCAATCAGCTGCCAGGAGGGTGGTCACATGCTCACCTCATTTATAGGCTGTCCAATCTGCAAGGTCTGATAGTGGGAAGGGAGTCCTAAACAAGAACTGTTTAGGTCCAGTACACATAGACAAAATGCACTTATCTCATTCAGACTGCCCGAGACCTTGAGTACATGCAAGGACTCCCTGCAGGAACATTATTTCTTTCTGTTTGGTAAATAAGTCAAATGACAAAGGCTCTGTTTTTAGTTCCATGGAACGAAGATATCAGATGTAACAATCACAGAAGGAGTTTCACATAGCACACAAATATATGCTCAAGATATGGTGGCATCTGGTGGGTGGGAGGGGGGAGGGAGAGTTCAAAGTGTAGGTGTGGATAGGTGAGTGAGCAGGTCAGCCATGCAGCTGAATCCTCACAAAGCTCACCAGTGAGCAGGCCAGCCAGCCAGCTAAATCCGCACAAAGCTGACCAGAAATTAATTGAGTAATGAAGGGGTATCATTTCATGTTACCGTGCAAACATGAGGAAATGTTATGCTAATGAAACTTGTCTGGCTTTTGGTTTCAGCCAGCTTTGTGGATCAGCTTTGGGTGTGATTATGAGATGAGGCCTAGCCGCAATTAATTAGCACAGCATTAATGTGGAGAGTTATCCTGATTATGTTCTTTATCTTCCATTGCAGATTCTGTGTTGGTGATCGCTTCTATTTGTGTGACAATAAGATCCTATGCGAATATGATTATGAGGAGAGAATGGTGTTCGCCAGCATGTCCTACAACTACAATGCCCTGGCACAGATTAAGCGCCAGGCACAGAGCCTTAGCGACGATGTTTCCAGTGGTTACGGTAGTCCCAGTCCTAATTCCTTATAGGGATGGCTACATTAGTCGCTTGGACTTTTTATATCTATATCTGGACTGCATACACAAACTGCAGATTATTATCTGGGCAGCACCTGATTGCGATCTATTGACCTTTGACCCTGGGACCTTAGAGGTCATTGGTCAGAGAGAAGCTGGATTTTTTTTGCCATTTTCTGTATATTGTGAATACTTGAGCAGTGTCAGTGCGCAGGCTGCCTGTGTCAGTCACATGTGTCAAATGGGACATTTTCTGCCAGAATACAGGAACTTATGACTGCATTTCCTTGGAGGCAAACAGATGAATCTCTCTGGGAGATATGATATATCAGTATTTTGTTTCTCATCGTTTTTCCACAATGCATGGAAGTGTCTTGTTCTTTAAACAATTAAAAAAAAGCTGGACTTGTCTGTCTCAAAAAAATTATATTTGAGATATCATTGTTTAAAGAAATTTTCTTAGTGGGAGACTGTCTCATGAAATATATTTTGACTATTACTCAATTTATAGTGACCTGTTTGTCTCAATGTTGGTCATATTTGGGACATTTTTGTCTCCAAGAACTTAAAATGAGACATGTCTCATCTCAGTCTTGAGACTTGCCTCCCAGATCAGTCTGAGACTTGTGTGTCTCCTAGATCGATCTGAGACTTGTCTCCCAGACCAGTCTGATGCTTGTCTCGTAGATCACATTTGGGATTGTGATTTTGTACCCAAGATACTGTGTTAAACTGGCGGGAGTATCTGCTGGCAGGCAGGCAACACAGGAACTGTTCACTTCTGACCACTAGCCAGCAGCTACCACCGTTGACGTGTCATGTTTCAGGGTATATACTTTGTGTGACATTTGTACAGTTTATGATCCAAGTGAATTATCTGGTACCGTGTCCTGGTTACCTAGTATTTAATATTACAGGGGATGGGAGGGAGGAGAGTGAGGGAAGATCTTTGTTCTGCTTGTACAGCCATAGTTGTGTCAATCTGTTATTGAAATAACTTAAATGCTTTAAAACCTTGTAAATATGCTTTTGCTGTATGTAATAGATATAGGAAAGAGATGAATGCAAATTTATTTTTATTTTGAAAAATTATTTAATGGTATGAATCCTAAAGGTTTTCTTCAAATGTTGGACCAGAAGAAACATACAAAGCTATATCCAGCAATACCAGGTTTTTATTTTTATTATGTTTTCTCAGGTGTGATTGAGATACAAGAAAGAACCCACATTTTGCAGGATTTAGTCAACAAAATAATATTTCCAAGTTGCTTTAGTTATACCACAAATTGATTGCCATCTTTTCTTAAACAGGGAGCTCATGTTGCTTTGGACACCCATGAAGACAAGAAAACAGACTAGTAAAATAAATAGATTCTACAGACCACAAGGTGCTAAATGGAAGGACCCGCTGCCTCCACAGACATGAGGCGACAGGGACAGGGCCCAGTTTATTTTATCTTGCACCCAAGAAGAATACCTTTTTATTTTGAATCCTGTTTCTCAAAACCATTTTTGCTAAATAATCTTGAAGTAATCAGTTTTTACCCTATCTGAAATATAAAGTTCCCCAAAGACCCACATAATGACTGGTCCCAAGGAACTGAAAGGCCATGATGAAAACTTAAACATCTGGGGAGAAGTAATTATGGCCCTTTCAGCAAAGCTGTTTTTTTTTTTTTTTTTTTCATACTGCGCAAAAATACTTAAAAAGTGGTTATCCATAAATCAACACTTAGTATCAATACTATGTATCAAGTAAGGCAGAGAAGGGCAGAGGTCATATAAGTCTGTTTAATTTCACATGAAATAATAGTGTTGTACTGAGCATATGTCTGAATTTGGAACCATATGTACATATTGGTAGTATTGGCATGGTCATTTGGTGAGACTTGGTTTCCTTGAGGGTGATGGAGGTTTCTTTGAAGTGTAATATTAGTATGCAAACCAACTGATCTCATTTCATAATTATGTCCCTAGGTAAAAGCACCAGTGGGATAAGTTTTGAAAACATGAAATACTAGAGGACAATGCAGGTCAAGAGGGATCATTTGGTATCTCTTGACCAATTAGATATAGCAGAAGGTGTCGGGTGATCCTTTTGCCCAGTGATGCCCTCTAGTGATATAAGTCAGGCAGGCTTATTCCATTATTCTGCAGAGGGCATCATGTTGATGAGTTGTGTGGGTTATTCAAACCTATGACATTTTATTTTGGGGGTTTTAATATTTCAAGACACATTTATTACATGGTGATGCATGCGGGTAAGTGTTCAATCTTTGGCATTTCACTTTATGTTTGCAAGTTTGATAATTGATTTCATTCTCATTTTCTAAGTCCTAACTATTTGAAAAGTATTTGTATCAGCCAGACCACTGAACATGCATGTGTACTTGGAAGTGTTCTCCTGTAATTTTTTGAGCCCAAGTTGTTATTTTGTAATAATTACACAGCACAAAAGCCGCTATCGAAAGTATTGTGTTCAATGGAGAGATGGAGTCAGTTCCTATGAATGATATAGCTGTGTAAGCATGAGTTTTGTAACTTTGTTATCATTTTGTCCAGTCAAAATATACAGGAAAACTAAGTATGTGATATTGTGATTTATTGCATTGTATATGGATGCCTTGTGTGGATGCTGGGAATGGCCAGGGCTGGGTGACTGTCACCCAGAATCCTTCGGTGGAACAGGCTGTGTTCCCGTGGGCAAGTCAAGCAGCACCTGAAGGAGGTGAAAGTACACATCTGAGCTGATAAATATTGAGATAAGCCTTCTCCACAAGTTGTACATGAAATGTTTGTACATAGTGTTTTCTTTTTGGGGGGTGGGATCAAACATTGCCAGTGGGTGCAGGTACTCGCTGGAAGGGGCAAGGTGTGGTCCCCTGACCATGTGACAGTGTCATGTGATCGTGTTTTGCTGGCCAGCAGAGCAAGGAGGTCACTGGGGGACAGTGTTTATGCAGAACAAGATTGGTACTAAAGAACAAAATGGTATGTAGGGAATGCATCATGCTTTCCTGCAGAAGGAACGGACATATGGATCTTGTTCTGTACCTCCGTAAAGAACAAAATGATGTAATGGGAGTGTATCAGAACAAAGTGATGTATGGAACAGCATCATGTTTTTTCTACATAATTGAATGGTGCATTGGGACTGCATCATGCTTGCCTACAGATCAAAATGGTACATGACTATGGGGAATGTATGATGCCTCGCTACAGAACAAAGGGGATAAGGGGGGCATCCTGCTGTCCTGCAATATGGAGTCTAACTCATTCCATACAATGGTCACAGGTCTTGGTCAGTGGTTCTGGCACTGCCTGGTAAGTCATGCTGCAGCTGCCCTTGTGGAAGCTGCAGCATGACTTGCCAGGTAGTGCCAGAACCACTGACTTAAGACTATAGGCATGTTGATACTTGAACAAAAGCTCTTTTCATGAAGAATTTGAATATGCAATTGTCGCCTTAAATCTAGGTAAATATACGGAAAAATCAGGGACTGGTATGGAATGAGTTAAGGCTGTATACAGTGCACCACAGTATGGTGTGTAAACATGAATTGTATGACAGCACAGTGATGTGGCAGCATAGAGGTTAGGCAGAGTAGTGGAGTAGACCATGTGGAAGGACAAGACGTCTCCACATACTAGTGAGACTGATGAAAGGACTTGGTGTATCTCCAGTTGTGATACAGTGGAATGAACAGCGCTGTCCTGGTCTCCGTCAGTGGTGATGTCTCCAGTTGTAAGACCTTTTCACTAAGGGACATGCTGCTGTCTTTATCGTGGTTTCCATAAGTAGTAAGACAGCAGTGATGTCTCCAGTTGTAACACTTGGAGACCTTGGTTTACATCAGTGGTAAGACAGTGGTACACAAATCTCCACTCACAGTGGTGAAACAGTGTGGAGAGACATTTTTGTCTCCACTTCTGATCAGTGGTTTAACCGTGCAGAAGGAAGTGGTGCTTATTTCCACCCGCTGGTAAATATAGATCTGTTACATGCGTTATACTCCATCTTTTTCCTGGCACTTGTATTACTGTGGTGTTCTTTCTTGAACAGATGTAGAGGAGTATTTCTGGGGTTTATCATTAAAAGAAAACTTTGTAAATTCATTTGCACAATGTTTGTTATTATTTCTTTGTTTACAATGTGATTGACTTTGTATAAACCTACTTATTTTCCTATTCGTTGTGGCTATAGCTTGGCTGTGGCAGAAATATAAATTTAATATAAATATAGAGCTGTCCTCTTTACATCACCTGTAACACTCTGTGACCCAGATATGTTGCTAAGGGTAAAGCTGAGCCAAAATTTTTAACAGCTTCAAAATCAACAGTAAACCATGAAGGAAGATAGGCAAGACAATTACGTGAGGGAAATTGAATTTTTGCCTGATAGAAACAGACAGTTCTATGCAGTAAAGAGACATTTCGCAGCAACTAATCATTAGCAAATGCCAGCGTTCACTTTCATATTGCCAGGGAAAACATTAACCTTTTGTGTGGACTCTCCCATCTTGTTTTATCTGGAGGGACTGTTCACAACTGGATCAATGTAAAATTTAGTGTAATACATGGTTCACATTTACAGAGTTAAATGAGAAGAATTCTGCTTCGGTATCTTGCCTTTAAAGCTGATGTATGGCTTCAAGAAAAAGTCAATCCGTTTTCTGTAATCAGAATCATCCTTTTTAGCTCTGCTGACCATAGGTCGCAGGTCATGTGATCACTCATGTCTGTCCATCCGTAAACTTACTTGTGAGAGTGATACAGTCCACAGTTTTAAAGATAGCCCCATATAACTTTCAGGACTTCTCAAGTGTATGAAAATCTAGGTTGAGTTTGATATTGGTGGCACCACCTCCAGCATTATGTAATATATGGGACAAAATGTGAAAATGTGACCACTCTAGTGTCCTTAATATTTGATAGATTTTCATCTTTAGTGGAATTGTGGAGGTCAAAATCTTGGGTGTATGTGGTACTAGTGGCAGCACATAAAATTTGACAAATTATGAGCCAAAATGTGTTGAAAAATACAAAATTCCATATCCTGAAAAGAAATTGAATAAGACATGCTGAATATATAGGATATATAGACCACGCCCAATGCTAGTATGTAGTGAAATGTCGGTGACCTTGACCTATTTTGATAGGTCATCAGTCCTGTAAAGCTCAAAGAAATGATTTTGTAATGGCAGTGTGTAGCTTGGGTATCAATAACTGGGAATTGAGCCTCCAGATCAAAATTGCACTTGAGTACATTGCACATAAAACTGCTTGGTAACCTACTTTTTGGGCCACCTTGACCCAATGATTATGTTGCCTTTACCAAATTTTGAAAGTCATTAAGTAGCCAAATTAATCCAGTAAGTACTTTTTTGCACATGTTAATGTGAGCTGTAAAACAGTCTTTCGACAGATGCATCCAATAATTATGGATATTATTTCACACACACACTCCTCCACCCGTTCCTTTAAAAATGTGAATAATAAAGGTTGATCTGGGTTGAGGTCCTGCCAGAAGTGCTCAGTCAGACTCTGCTGCTTGGACCCCAGAGATACAACTGAGACCGGGTTCTACTTCTGTATAACAAGACTGCCCTACAACTGTTCATCTTCTGTTTTGTGACTGGCTACACAGTTGCCTAAATAAGACTGCCCTGCAACTGTTCGTCTTCTGTTTTGTGACTGGCTACACAGTTGGCTAAATAAGACTGCCCTACAACTGTTCGTCTTCTGTTTTGTGATTGGCCACACAGTTGCCTAAATAAGACTGCCTTGCAACAGTTTGTCTTCTGTTTTGTGATTGGCCACACAGTTGCCTGCATGACCGTTCCTGGTCCCAACATGCACAAAGGCAAGTCTCTGAACTTGTTGGTGGTGGGTTATGTGGACCCTGGGAAAGACCACCCAACAAAATGTCAACCATTATGCAGTAGGCTTGCCTGCTGAACAGACTTCAGTTTCATGGTAAGACGCACAGAGCATAGTCAGCTTTGAAGAGTGAAGCATGTGATCTCCAGCATGCAAATATGCATAAATAATGCCGAGAGGTTGATCGAAATGAACAGATTGGTACTTTTTGGTCAAAGTATACATGGCATAATGATAATAGCATATTCTTTCTCCCAAATGGCAACATTCTCCGATTTGTGTCATTTATTTGTTGTAATTTTATCAAATAAAATGCATTTAAATCAATACACAGTGGGTTCTGCAACTGATGCAGATTGTTTGAGTACAACATATTAGAACCATGTGCCACTGTGTGTTTCAATGTCAGACTTGCAATTTGATTCTGTTCTACTGCATGACAGATTGCTGTGTCTGATTTTTCAGATAATTACCTCAGTATTATTCTGCCATATCTGTTACAATTTTCAAGTGTAGATATGACTGTAATACTGCTGTGATGTGGTGCTTTGTCTACCAAGTCAATAAAAGCTCAATGTATTTCTGCCAACTTTCATGGAGGTTGGCTGTCAGACGGCACCACCTGCTCCGCAGTATCATGCAAGATCATTGGCCTACAGGATGGGTGGAGCTATATGGTTTGATGCCAGGAAATCACTGGCTTACATAATGGGTAGAGCCCTGGTATGATGCCAGATCACTTGCCTACATGATGCGTGGAGCTCTCTGGTGTGATGCCAGGAGACCACTGGCCTACATGACAGGTGGAGCTGTCTGGTGTGATGCCAGGATATCACTGGCATACATGATAGGTGGAGCTGTCTGGTATGATGCCAGGAGATCACTGGCCTGCATGATGCGTGGAGCTTTCTGGTTTGTTGCCAGGAGATCACTGGCTTGCACGATGGATAGAGCACTGGTATGATGCCACCAGATCACTGGCCTACATGATAGGTGGAATTGTATGATGCCAGGAAACTGTTGGCCTACATGATAGGTGGAGCTGTCTGGTATGATGCCTGGAGATCACTGGCCTACATGATGGGTGGAGTTGTCTAGTGTGATGCCAGTAGATCACTGGACTGCATGATGGGTGGAGCTATCTGGATTGATGCCAGGAGATCACTGACTTACATGATGGGTAGAGCTCTGGTATGATGCCATGAGATCACTGGCCTACATGAAGGGTCGAGCTGTCTGGTGTGATGCCAGGAGATCACTGGCCTACATGATGGGTGGAGCTCTCTGGTGTGATGCAAGGAGATCACTGGCCTACATGGTACGTGGAACTGTCTGGTATGATGCCAGGAGACCACTGGCATACATGATGGCTGGAGATGTCTGGTATGATGCGAGGAGATCACTGGCCTACATGATGAGTGGAGCTGTCTGGTGTCATTCCAGGAGATCACTGGCCTATTTGATGTGTGGAGCTCTGGTATGATGCCAGATCACTGGCCTGCTTGATTGGTGGAGCTGTCTAGTATGATGCCAGGGGATCACTAGCCTACAAGATGGGTGGAATTGTATTTTATGATGCCAGGAAATCAATGGCCAACATGATTGCTGAAGCTGTCTGGTATGATGCTGGGAGATCACTGGCCCACATGATAGGTGGAGCTGTCGGGTTCGATGCCAGGAGCTCCCTAGCCTAATGATCAGTAGAATCACATGACTGGATTTAACATTAATGACTAAAACAATGGTATTTTTAAAATCACTTCCAGGAAAATAAAAGAACTTATGATTGACAGGGTTTATCAAAATGAGCTGCCATCTTTTTACTTCACCAAATAGCAGTGAAATAGTGGCCTAAGCCCATCAGGTGTTAGAGAGGCAAAAAGTGAGAATGCGACAACAGAGACCAAGAGATAGCGCCAGACAAAGAATCACTTGACCGCTTGACAAGGGTGCACAATTATAGATGCTAGTAATGTGTGGTTTGCATTATGCCTTGGCAGTCTAACCCTGCTTCTACAGTACATAATTCACCCTTGAACAAAAACAAGACCAAAAAAAAAAAAAGATTGAGCAAAGACAATGCTGCAGATGTGGGACATGTTGCTGCAGGGGTGCAGTATGGTGACCACATGAAGCACTGGAGGGTTGCAGGTGACTGCATGCTGCCAGGATTTACTGGTCCAAGATGCCAGCAGCTCCAATAACAAGTGGTGCCCCCAGTGCCTTATGCACAGCATCTCTGCCTCATGCGCAGCGTCTTTCGTCTGCTTAATATCTCTTACATGGCAAGGTTGTGTGCAAAATGCGACACAGTCCTGATCACACCCCAGCAGTGCCTGACGACCTGTCCATGGCTGTGCTAGGTTATATTTAATTTTGCTGAGGTTTTCAGATGTTATAAGCCAATAAAACTACAACCCACAAAGTTATCTATCATGGTGTCATGGGAAATTTAATCTCAGAAGAAGATTGAACGTCTATTTGCCAACAACAAATATGCAGCACCCATTTTTTAATTCTCTTCAGCTTGAGCCTCTAACACTACAAATGTATGATTTGTAATATATCGAGGAGATCATATAAATCTCCTGTCACCCACAATGTATTGTGACTGTTGTTCAGCAAATGTGATTGTAACAGTCAAGCATCTTGACACGATAGCCTCGCCTTTCATACTCTCACACCCTGGTTACCACACTTTGCCTCCACTGTGACGCGCATGGTAAAGTACTTTGGGGAACATGGTGAAAGGTAGTGTAATGAAAACAAAACTAAGCTAATAAAGTAAGCACAAACAGGTTACCTTGGAGATGGAGACACAGCAAGGTCTGCTGCAGAAGTCTAATTCTCTAAGTGCCAATTAGAAAGCCTTGCATACATGTGGCAGAATAATTCTGTCAATTGCATCAGTCCTTACTTACATCCAAATACACTTAAATATTTATAGGTAATCTTCAAGTAACAAACCATAAATGTGATTACCAATATGCATAAGTGCCTTTAGGTTGTTAAATAGCAGGTCCATGTCCTTAATTGTCTCCACATGAGCATGTATTCATGTCCACACCGCGGGGGTTTAATATATTGCTTCATACACTTTATGAACCCTCCTAAATGGTCATTTTTTCTTTCTTTTTTTTTTTTTTTTTTTTATCAGACATTTCCATTTGTACTGTTCAGCTTGTACTGTTCAGCTGTCACAGCAAACAAGTAACTCATAAGATGTGGGTTTATCAAAGCACATATGCTGTCTATTCAGTCCTCACCAGCTGGCAATTAACTTAGGCTGCCACCTAGTGGTATTCATATAAACCACTTAGGGTGCATTTGGCTTCAACCATGTGACAATGTTTCAGCAGCGTTTGTGGTCCATGCAGTTTCCTAGACTGGGTTAAATGCTATGCAGGCACAACTCATAACCTGGAAAACACAACACTGCTGCTATTGTTAAAAAATATTAAATAATTGATAAATTAAGAAATAAAGATAAATCATAGAAAAACATATATAGGACTCATGCAGCACCGAACCACGATAAATACTTTACTCTTTTCCACTCAAAAGTAGCAATCACAAATCGGTCGGTTTGTTCTGGTATCAAGTACTAATGTTACTGGCACCATTAACTGAGCCAACTACATGTACATGACTGTTAAAAACAAGTTCTCTCCTTGTCCACCCTTGTAAATATAAAAAGTCAAAAGTTTACCCGGGTGTGTATAGGGCACTGGTGTGCAGCCCAGCACAAGACAAAACATATCACATTTTTTTCTTTTTTTTTAACCAGGGTCATGCTTTTTTTGAGAGGTCAAATTCTCATTAATATTTTAACTCATTCCATACTATGGTCACAGGCCTTGGTCAGTGGTTCTGGCACTGCCTGGCAAGTGATGCTGCAACTGCCCTTGTAGCAGCTGCAGCATCACTTGCCAGGCAGTGCCAGAACCACTGACTTACGACTATAGGCATGTTGGTACTTGAACGAAAGCTCTTTTCATGAATAATTTAAATATGCAATTGTCATCTTAAATCTAGGTATATAGGGAAAAATCAGGGACTGGTATGGAATGAGTTAAGGAAACATTTAATGAAACTTGAAGCAGACAGCATTGCCATACAGGTGCTTATGATATTAGTCAGAAGCTTGTACCAGAAAGGGTTAACCCTTACCCACTCAAACTGTCATCTGCTTCAAGGTTTTCTCATTAGCGGAAGACCTGTTTTGTGAGAATGGCAGATAGCATCTACCATGATGCCCTGCCCCATATCAACAGCTTTCTTGGCCACCAAGGAAAGCTGTCTAACTGTGGCCATGTACATAGGAACTGCTGCATTACATGAGACAAGTTAATTGCTGCGGTGTTAGTAATCAACTGCTGTCATTTGTGTCTGTATGGTTTGCTGGCCTTTTACCAGCCTGCACCTGCTTTGCCACTAGTAACTTTAACTTCTACGAATAATTAACTCCTGCTGGTCACACTAATTTAATCAACCCCACTAGTACACAACTGTTCTGCCAACATAAGATGAATCATAAATAGCTGAAATGTCTGGATTCAACTGAATACATAAATGTATGCACAGATACTCTGGTTTGTTTTTCGTTTTTCAAGTTTTGCTGAACTGTCATTGGTCAGGTGAACATGTTTTGGTAATGTTCAACTTCTTAAAAACTAGTGGCTGGGTTTTCTTCAAACTTGATGAAAATACATTGTGTACCTTTGGCTAAGCCTCTACCAATCTGTTCAATAGCCCTGCTATTATTTTCTGACTTAAGGAATTTTAAGGAATTTTATTTGTGTAATACTTAAGATTAGTACATGTTAGCATGGGGTACATGGATGTATATGTGCATTTTTTTCTCCAAAATCATTTACCAGATCTCCTTCAAACTTGGCAGAGATGCACCTTGGGTTGGTATCTTCCAAGTTTAAACTAGAGCAATGCTTCAGGTTTTCATTCATCCATCCACCCATCCATCCATTCCTCCATCACAAAAACACTCATCTGAAAGTACTATGCCAATTGCTTTGAAATAACAGGGACACATCTTGGGGTCCCTTGATTCTCAGTTAATATATTGTTCACATAAATTTGATCTCCATCGAATTCCCAAGGTCAAAGCCAAATTTTAATGATTTTGATTTAGGGTGCATGCAAGATCTACTGAGCACAGGACTGTAGCAGTCCTCTTCCTCTTATTCCCATTTTTCCAACTCACTGGTTTCATACTAAAAAGAGAAAATTGAATAACTGGTAAGTTTTTATAAGGTTTAACCATTTCAATACTAAGCAGTCTGTGAATGAAAGGATTGACATTTGTGCCATACCTTACCTATCCACTACATTTGGTATGATCTAGATGAGATTGTATCTACGCAGTAGAACCTGCCTATGAGCCCACCCCTGCTAAGGGACCACCTGTGCTAAAGGACCAGTCTCAACATCCCCAATAGCATATTTTAGTTTAATTTTACCTGCCTTAAGGAACCACCTGTCAGAAAGGACCATTTATCACAGGTCCTGTGGGTGGTGGTCCCTGAAGACAGATTCCACTCCAAAATTTTATCCCATCAGAAAAACCTCTGTATATATTCGACTGAGCTGAAGGACTGTGACACCTTGGAGAGGTTGATTCAGAGCCCATCACTTGATCTCCAATGTTGACCAATAACATCAGTTTTCTGTCTTTGACAGCTTTTATATTTATGTACATATTCTGCTCTATAGAGCTTTTTGTTCAGTTTTGACTTTCATCCTGTCTGTTATCTGATCAAACCTGCAACTTTAGGTTGAAGATTATGGAATAGTGCACTTTTGGATGTAGTTATTTTAGTTCTGTAGGGCACTCCCATTTCTAAGTCAACTTGGTGGTGCTGTTCCCACTCTTCGTTGTCTACAGGATGATATCTGGTGACAGCTTTGGTAAGTGGAATACCAAAGGACATGCCATAGCTAGTTGAGACGATCATCAGCACTGCCATCGTTGCTGGGAGCTCATCAGAGGTGTTAGATGCTCCCAGGATAACCCCTGTGTGTAAGAATTGTCCTGCCAATATTGGCAGAAGGTGGCCAAGGCAGACCTGAAGTCCGAACAGAAGAGGACGATGAAGCAGGCCATGAGTCAGGCTATAGCGTCTCTTTCATCTTCAGTCCCAGTCTGTTCATCCAGTATCAGCAGGCCCACGCCAACCATCATCAATTTACCAAGTTCATAATCAAAAGCAGCCAAGTTACCAGCATCCACACCAGCTACACATGGAGCCAGATTGACTACATCTGAAAATGCAGTTAGTTCTCTGGCACAGTTTGTATAATGCACAGTCTGGATAAGGCTGCACTCCAGGACTTTAAAGTGGGCATCATTAATAGGCAGGTTCCATTGATGCTGTCACAGCTCCAGGATTCCCTACAGGATCAGGTACAGGCCCTGGTGCAAGCCCAGCCTCTGGAGGCTCCTGGTCTCCCTCCATCACAGAGGATCCCGGCTCCACAGTCAATACCTTCTATGTGTTCCATTGAGGAAGACCAGGATGGGGAGAAGGTACAGAGGGCAGAGCAGCAGCACTGCAACAAACATAGGAAATAGCAGCAGGGAAAGTCTCACTCCCAGTCTCACACCCCATTGTGGCGGATGCAGTCTTTGTCACCGGGATCGACTGGGCCCTGTACTACAGAGTACATATCCTGCAGGCCAAGAGAACAGTCACCAGAACACTCTCCCCCTCACCCCTCACCATTTTCACAGAGAAAGGGACCCGTCTCTGGCTGCTCCACCTACATGCTCTTCAGTGCCATCTCTGTCTCCATTTCACCATCATTCACTGGCTCCAATCACCTCCTCCCTGGGTCCAACTACCTGCCAATGACCTGAGGCACCAAATATCAGGCATAGTAGCCCACTCACTGATCTGGTTTCCCTGGCCAGCCCAGCACACCACACTTCAGCAAGGTACTCCACATTGTCCATCTCCATTGTCATTGAGAAGGAAGCATCACAGTACGCCCTCACTGTCCCCACGGATTCCCTCAGTGATTGGTAAGGGGCCCATCAGGTGTATGAGAAGTCATGCTTTGGTGGAAACAGAGACCCATTCTGACTTTATAGCCTACAGTTTCTGGTGTTGACCAAGCACCCTCCTTGATAGCCTCTTGTACATCAGGAGAGAGTCCTAGCGCTTCTTGCAGCAGCAGCATCTGCATCCTACAGTCATTCCAAACATGTCAGCAGGGGAGATGGTTAACTCATTCCATACTATAGTCACAGGCCTTAGTCAGTGGTTATGGCACATGCTGCAGCTGCCCTTGTGGCAGCTGCAGCATGACTTGCCAGGCAGTGCCATAACCACTGACTTGAGACTATAGGCATGTTGGTACTTGAACAAAAGCTCTTTTCATGAAGAATTTAAATATGCAATTGTCGTCTCAAATCTAGGTAAATATATATGGATAAATCAGGGACTGGTATGGAATGAGTTAAGGATATGCTCAGCAACAGCACTGCTTGTCTTCACACAAGGAAGAGGAAGCATGAGGACTGCAATGTGGAAGGGCTACCAGACAACACGGTCACCACCCAGAACATAGATCTAATCATGGAGCCAGGGTCTGGGATGACCAAAGCTGCAACCCTCAGCTCTGAAGCTGATGTCTCAAAGAGCAAAGGAAGAGCAGCAGCTAGTGATCCCCTCCCAACATACACGTACATCAGGAAGCAGACCTAGATGATGTTGAAGCAGCTGGTCCTTGGCAGCTGACTGGTTGCACAATGTCAGCCTGTCAGATTTGCTTCCCAAGCCAAGAAATCTGCCCACGATGTACACGGTGCCACTCTCCACTTGGGATGTTAAGTCTACCTGCGTGTAGGAGTTCAGTACCCTGTGCCCTGGTAAGAAGTCAGCGCATGGCATAGACCTACCTTAAAGGATCCTTGAAAGTATCATCTCAGATATATCAACCTTTAAGGATCCTTGAAAGTATCATCTCAGATATACCTACCTTAAAGTATTCTTGAAAGTATCATCTCAGATATATCTACCTTTAAGGATCCTTGAAAGTATCATCTCAGATATATCTACCTTTAAGGATCCTTGAAAGTATCATCTCAGATATCAGGACCATTTGGCTGGCACTTTCCGGATCTGACGTCTAAGAGGCCCTAACACAAAGCCAACTACATGTATTGCACAGGCTCACCCACTGCTCAGATGTGGACCCCAACATTCACGAGGTCCTCAACATTTTTAGTCAGATAGAATAATCCATGGCTATATGGGTGCATCATGCCCTGGAGATCAACTCCTTGTTACTTCAGCTACAGGTGTACATCAACATGGCAGCAGTAAACCAGCATCTTGGTTCATGGCTGTCCACGTCACCCATTGGTCAGTCATGGTTGTTTGACCTGGATGTCCTGCAGATGGTTATGCTTCAAAGACCTGCTGGGAAAAGCCCCAAGGTGGAGAGGGCGGTGGCAGCAACAATTGTAGACCATTTCAGGGACAGACGAACAAGTTCAAGTGCAGCAGGGACCAACCAATAGAGTCCACAGTGGCCACAGACTGGGTGGCAGCATAAGATGCAGAGGAGCAGCAGGCCCTTCTCTGCAGCCAGCCTGAAGGTGTGCTCCAGTCGTCTGTTACCACACAGCCACCCACCATTCAGAAGCCCCAACAAGTGGGAGTTAGGTCATCTCTTTCAATGTACACAGATGCTGCAGATGATCCTGAATCAGTTTTCATCCAACATCAAGCTTTCCATGGGTAATGGCAGAGTCTGATAGTCACCTCAAAGTCTCTGGACTTTCAGGTGCCCATGGGGAGACTTCCCTGCAGATGAGTGCATCAAGCATGCCTAAACTTATGGTCAAGGACCTCCTGACACAACCCATAGCAATCTGCAACAAAGCTGCCACAACCAAGACTTGGCATTTTTAACCAGAATCTGGCTGTACTCCATCTGCACACTTGGAGACTGTTGTTAAGGGCTTTGCATTAGACAAGGTGACAGCATCTGTTGTCAGAAGCAAGCTTTATGCCACTTCCCTGAAAGTGTATGACTTTTAGTTGGCAAAGCTTGCCATGTGGTGTGATGAAGAAGATCCCGATATTGACCCCTGCAAGGTATCCATTCAGGACATAATCAACTTTTTTATGCACCTGTTTGATCAAGGCCAGGAGGTTTGTACAATAGCAGGCTATAGGTCTATATCATCCTCTTTTATGATGAAAGGCGCCAATGTTGGATCAAGCATGGTACTTTTCCAGTTCATTAAGAGCTTTTTTATGGATAGGTCAGTAAGACACAATGTAGTCCATCATTGGGACTTACCAGCGGTTCTCATTGGCCTATAGTCACCAGTTTTTTAACTTAAGGATGTGGACTCACTTTGATTAGATTATCTGTCATATAAGTACAGTCTTTTGATCATGTTGGCCTCCAGGGCCAAGAGGGGTGAGATTCATGCCCTTGACCACTCCAGATTAGACCAGTCCGAAGACCACACAGAAGTACTCTCAATACCTAACTATCCGTTTATGAGTAAGATGTGCTCCTGAATGGCTGATTACTACCTTTGTGGACTTGTTTTTATCAAGGCCTTGGCTAACTTGGATCAGCAAGATCATGACAGCTTGCTTTGCGCAGTTAAAGCACTTAAGTTCTATTTGAAAAGAACAGATTCTATCAGGAAAGGTAGGTGTCAGCTATTCCTACCTTTCAAGAAGAAGACTTTAATTTTGTCAGATTCTCCAGGAATCTGCACCAATACTGTCTCTAGCTGGGTCACTAGGCCAATCAACTTGGCCTAAGTGAGGGCAGAAAATACTGGAGCTCTGACAGTTACACCAGATCACAGGTCATGAGGTCAGGGCCATCACAGGTCATGAGGTCAGGGCCATCACAGCTCATGAAGTCAGGGCATCACATCCTTCTGAATGCTCTTAAACAGGTTTTGTTCAGTGACATAATGGCAGCATGTTGGTGGAGGTCACTTCCCTGATTTTTATTTGATGGATTTGTCCTATGTTGAGGGACAACTTCTTGCACTTAAAAGCATATGTACAGCCTCAATGTGACAGCCATGATTTAGTTAAGAATCCTGTGACAGCACTTTTCCTCTGGAGGCTGGGTTTTCATATCAATGTATACAGTCATCCCTTTGGGGGATCTATTTTTGTTTTTGAGTGGAATGTTTTGAGAAGCAATTCCTCTGTCCTGGAGTCAGAATGATCTCCCTCCTCCACTCAGTTGATAAATCTACCAAATATAGTGGATTGGTAATGTACTAGAACACAAATCTGGGACATTTATTATATATTCCATATTTTTTAGAACAGTAGTCCCTCTTTTGAAAGACTCCTACCTTTGGGAGACCATCTGCCTTATGTGACCATTTTCACTGTGTGAAAGCACTTTCTAATGATATTTGACATCTTTTGGGAGACCACCGGCAGAACCTGACCAGTGATCACCCAAATGACCCAAGAGACCACTTATTCATCCAGAAATTCCCCATTTCATATGAGTAAAACCCACCTATTTCTTCCAAGATTGGTAAATTCATTTGTCAAAACCAGTTTAAAAATCCAAAAAATATATATATATATTATACAAATACATGAGTGAACCCATGACTGCAAGATGGAATGGGGTGTAATAAGTGTACATTAGTGAATACATGAGTGAACCCATGACTGCAAGATGGAATGGGGTGGGGTGTAAGATGTGTACATCAGTGAATACATGAGTGAACCCATGACTGCTAGATGGAATGGGGTGTAATAAGTGTACATTAGTGAATACATGAGTGAACCCATGACTGCTAGATGGAATGGGGTGTAATAAGTGTACATTAGTGAATACATGAGGGAACCCATGACTGCTAGATGGAATGGGGTGTAATAAGTGTACATTAGTGAATACATGAGTGAACCCATGACTGCTAGATGGAATGGGGTGTAATAAGTGTACATTAGTGAATACATGAGTGAACCCATGACTGCTAGATGGAATGGGGTGTAATAAGTGTACATCAGTGAATACATGAGTGAACCCATGACTGCTAGATGGAATGGGGTGTAATAAGTGTACATTGGTGAATACATTAGTGAACCCATGACTGCTAGATGGAATGGGGTGTAATAAGTGTACATCAGTCATATTTAAATCTAAACTGTGGATGGGAATTCAAAGTAATGTTTGGTTGTTAGGCAGGTGGTGCAAGAGTTGGAACCTCCTTTGGGACACCACCTGCTTCATGTAACCACTTCTTGGCACTAGGGTTGGTCCTCTCAAAGGAGGGACTACTGTGATACTTATCCACCACGCAAAAGCCCACCCAGCCAATCCTGCATCAGACCATTCCAAGTTTAGTCTGAGGTGAAAAACTGATACTATTGGTCAATACCAAAGGCCAAGAAATGAGTACCAGGGTCAACCAATAGCAGGCACCATGGTCCTCCAGCCCAGAGCAATATATAATATTGACGGAGGTTTTTTCTGATGGGATAAAATCTTGGAGCAGATAGGATCTCATGGAGAGTATACTAAATGTAATGGATAGGTAAGCATTACTAACAAATACGGAAGTCATAATAAATTTCCCACTTCTGCTTCTCATCATTGCTAACATCCTACATAGCAACTATATATCATCCATAAGGGTAGTCATGATTTTCAGAATTCTGCTGGTTGCATTTTTAGCTCTGCTGACATAAGGTTGCAGAGCTTATACGATTGCTCATGTCTGCCTGTCATTCCGTCCATTCATAAACTTTTGGGTTGTGAGCACGATACCATCCTCAGTTTTCAAGGTAGCCCAGTATAACTTTCAGGACTTATGGGGTGTATGAAAATCTAGGTCCATTTTGATATTGGTGGTGCCACCTACAATATTATGTAATATAGGGGTCAAAATATGAAAATCGTGTGAACACCTATTATCTTTAAATTTTGGCAGATATTCACCAATGGATTGTGGAGAAGGTCAAAGTCTAAGTTGCTAATGATATTAGTGGCAGCACCTATGATTTGATGGAAATTATAAGCCAAAATTTGTTTTAAGATATAAAATTCCATATTTGGAAAAGGAATTGGATAATACCTACCATATTTATGAGATATATAGACCAGGTCTAATGCTAGAATGTTATGTAGTATCAGTGACCTTGACCTATTTTTCTGAGGTCATCATGCCTGTTAAGTTGGAACAAGTAATTTTGTCATGTCAGGGTGTAGCTTGGACATCAATGGCAATGTCAGTGCAGCACCAGGCCTATGAGCCTCTTGTATTACATAATCTGTTTGACCTTGATCTTCTATCCCAAGGTCACTGAGGACATAAAGTTAAGGACTCACTCTTTGTTGTCTTGGCACATGCAACAATATCCATCACAAGAATTGCACAAATAAGCTATGATTACATGTGGAGCAAAATGCCATCTGGTTGACAAATGAGACACTAAAATCACATTAGCTTTATATGTTCAGAAGCCACTTGAGGACTCACAACTTTGAAATGAAGATGTAGGTGCAGCCATGGTGCCAGCAGAGCAATAGGCCCATGGGCCTCTTGTTTTAAATACTTACCATTTTGAAACTTTATTTTGCTTCTCTTTCCACTTAATTGTGTAAGTGACTTGCACAGATTCATGCATCCTATTTGACGGGGAGCATGTTTGTATTATCATTTTCACCACAGAATGGTACTTATTTTGATTTACTTATTAGCCATTTTAGAAAAAAGTGATGTGCACAAACCTTGTAAGAAACTGGTTGAGGGTGTTGGCCCAGGTTTCATCTAACCATCAATGATTAAATAGATGTATATTACAAATCAAGAAATCAGGTGCTAACATTATCATCACCCTATGTCAGTATAATAATGAAAATATCATGTTCTTTCATCATGTCATGATTGCATTATCATACTTTAGCAGCATATCACTTTCATGCTATAATGATCATACCATAATTGCCACATATGCATATCATGTATCCTATCATATCCAGCACATGTATGTCAATTTCATGATCATGTCACATCATTTTAGTGAAATGATAGTCAAATCACATTCATTCATTATATAAATCATCATGCACCATATAGCGCCATTCATTATCACCATGTTACTTATCATATCATTTATATGATGATACTATTACATTCGGGAAACTTTATTTTCTTAATTATCAGCTATTCTTGCCATCACATTTTATGAATATAATCATGACCATACCACATCACATCAACTCCTTTGATCATACTGTGATCATTTTCATTAGCGTACATCAATAGCATATCACTTTTATGATCATCATAGCATAGCTATCATAATCATCAAATTGCAATTCACAATTAGTAGGACACCACATCACGTCAATATCATGATCATGTGATGTGAAATCAATTTGATCATCAACCACATTGTGTCACTCCCATATACACAATACCATATCACATCAGTATCTTGATAATCATACCACACTCCACTACTTTGATCCTCATGCATCATATCAACATCCATATAACATCTGTATCATGATAATCATACCACATTCCACTACCATGATCACCATGCATCATATAAACATCATTATGATCATACCACATTGTATTACATAACATCACTTTCATGATTATCATTCATCACATACCATATCAGCATCATTATGATAATACCAGAATGTATTACTGTCATACATCATATCACTTTCATGAGCACCATATCCTTTTCATTATATCATATTTTAGTCTTTTTTTTTTCACAAAGCAGGCTTCGATATGCACATTACTCAATATGGACAGGACCTGCCATAAGAATGATATGATATCAATTCAGAATGACTAGTAAAAACGCCTATCATTTTCATCATTATATTTGTCACTACAACTCACAATTGGTCATCATAATCACATATTCAGCTACAATCATCAATAGCAGCTTTGTATTTAAATGTGCAGGCAACATTGGCTTACGTACCATCTTTATCAGTAACAGCAAATTTAAAGTTGGAACTCTCATCATCATCATCATCATCATCATCATCATCATCATCATCATCATCATCATCATCATCATCATCATCATCCTGTGCTGGTACTTCTAGCACTGGGATTGTGTAGCAGCTTACAAATTTTTCTGGGCATGCTACATAGACTGTAAGAAGAAAGCAGAGCGGCTGAGGGCTGTGGAGCTGATAAATTGGGTGGTAGATTGTAGCTGACCAGGGATTCATGACAACTACCTGCACTGAATGCAACTTCCTAGTGGTTCCTGCTTCACGGAGCACACAAATTACCAAATTCTATTACAACATGGTCACATTTTGTTGCTGGGCTGGCAGAGACTGGTGGTAGCAATGTATCGATGGATCACATGACCTGTTTCACACATTTTGGCCGTGTGCTAGAGATTTTGATTGTGCGTGCTGTATGAGGTTGATTTACATTTGGAAGCAGAATGACATGGCATCTTTTCTTTCTGTGCCATGACGTGTCAGTGAGCCTGACATTGAAGACAAAAGCAAGCAGAGTGCAGTCAGCAGAAAATGAAGGGAAAACTTATCAGCCATTACATGTTGAATGTTGTAAATGTACACAAATGCAATTTATTCCTCAAAGTGGAATGTTGAGACGGGCTGATCAGTCATGCTCACTGATCATGCTCAGACCTGTAGAAATTCAATTATTGAAAAAGCGGCTTGAATTTCCTGATGGGCCAAATCAGCATTGATAGCATCAAATTAAGTCCTGTCAATGCGATTTTGCTCTCATTTAAATTTTCCACCCTGTCTCAAGCAAAAGCTGCCATTGTATTAACACTTGTGTCCATGCAAACGACTTGCAAGCTTCGTCAATGTCGCAAAGTCACATTGACCCCACCCATGATAAAAAAAAATGACACTTATCAATCTATTAACGATTTTTTTCATTAAATTCTGCTTCTTTCATATTGCCTATTGAGTGCAATGAAAAATTGTCAGCATTTCTTTACACTGCAGTGATAGATTTAATTTGCTGAAAGCTAGGCCGTCCAAAATAGCCTTTTGGCGTATTTAATAGGGTATATTGAGACACATAATTATATTAGTGAGAAGTTGACAAAGGATGGTTTCACAAAATGGGATGGCGATTCATTAATGGAATTGCTTATCGCTAGAGAGTGTATGATTACATTGCTAAATTGAATGAAAGGGATTTCTATAGAGCCCAGGATGGGATGTACAATATTTTATGAAAACTGTCATATGGGTTTCCGTCAGAATACTTGCGATACCATTATAGTATTCATATCACAAGTTAATATATTTCTGCACCAGGAAACATGGCAGGAAATGCAGGGCACATTTTCATTGGGTCTGGGTTAATAGTTTTTCTTGGGAGACAATAATTCTATTAACCGAAAACTGAAGTGGTGTATGGTCAGTGTACAGGCTCATCCATCACAGGCAGAGGAGAGACACCGCCAAGATATGAGCGGCGTGAGGCTGCGCCAGCACCAATATCATTTCACCTGTATCCATACATAGCCTGAATATTCAATTAAACCTGCACAATTGCATGGCCCATCGCATTCTACATTCATTACTCAAGTTCTGCCATTGATGCTGGTATAAAGATACGACACTTGACAAGAAATCAAATGTTGATTAAAACAAAATTAAGCATGCAGTCTGTCTGGCTCAGTGTTTGTGTTGACTTGAACAGATTGTAATTTCAGACTGTTTTCATAACACACTATGCGTCTCTATAAGATTATGGTTTCTCAGTTTTGTATTGAGTGGTGTGACTCCAAACTGACACACCCACTAAATCAGATCCTATGGGTCCACCCTCTTTTCTATGGGTTTGATTTCAATAATTTTTTCCATAATAAAAGAAATTAAAAGCATTTAAGCAAGCTGGTCATTGTACACTCTTTTTTCCTAAGGATGATATTAAACCTGGTTTTCTTGATATTAATTTATAGAGAAAGATTAAAACACAACAAAAGCATCATTTCACAACACAGTGGTACCTGCTGTATGCAATCACTGCTTTGAACACCCACATTGTTTTTGTAGCCACTAGGCTTGGACATAGGAGTCAGTTTCTTTGTAAATTTACCTGCAGTGACAGGCTGCCTGCTTGATGTGGCCATTTTTTCTTGGCTGAAGGGTTGACCACATATACAGCAAATACCACTGTTCTTGTATTCACAATTTTGTACCTGCAGTTCTGAAATAACTGCTTGAACATGATAATGGTAAAATTTAATTGTCAAATCATCTTGTTCATGTATCAGATACAGGTATTTAATGACAAGTGACAGACAGGTTTCATAGCAGTGACACTTTCCAAGATATGACTAGGCTATACATGTACATCTATATTTTTTTTATTTTTTATTTATTTTTTTTCTTTGTTTGTTTGTTTTTTAATTATTTTTAGGTTCTAATTGGCAAGCTAAGACATTTATGTCATTTAAATTTGCAAAAAGTAGGACCATAGTTGCAATGTGCTCATGTGGACAAGGAAAGGCAGTGCCACCTGGTGGAATAAAGCAACAGCATACTGAGCTTTCAACCGCTTTCAATAGAACAGCAAAGATAAATCAATTTTGCATTTTTTCCCAAGAAAAAGAGAAAAAGGCAGAAGGAAAAAAGACAATCCCATGTCCAAGTAATTTTAAGCTAAATGAAGAACGACTTTTCCTTTTAGCTGCAGGTGAGAGTATAGACAACAACTCACTGGCTTCAGCTGCGACTCAGACTGAAATATGACCAAAGTGTAAGTCCAGATAGTCATCAGTCGGACACTTTGAGCCTCTATGGTGGTCAGTATGGCCACAAGACATTAGTATTGCCTAGTGTAATTACCAAATGTGATATGGGTGAGACAACTGATCCACATTATGGCACTTTATACTGGCCTCTGTAACGTACAAGTTAATGGACATCTCATGTCTGGAAAAGTCGTGGATACCTTTAAGAATTATGTCGAGCCCTAGGTCCTTAAAGCACAGTCCAAGACACAATAATGACAGAGAGTAAAGCTATCTTAACATTGCAGACTCCACTGTCTTCTGTCATAAATGTATACGATTTGTGGTCATCAAAGCTCGGGGAAGTTAGCAAGCTTGGGTCAGGACATCTCATAGGAGGCATTTGGTGCTGCATTGGGGGAGTTGCTGACAAATTAACTATGGGCCATTATCTTGTAGGAGAGACCATCTCCCCCCATAAATTGCAGCCATTGAAAGCCAGTCCTCCATTGCGGCCAGTAGAATGTGTATCTGTGCTGTTCTGATTACAAGGTTGAAAGGACAAAGTTAATTGGACAAGGTATCATTAATTGATCAGAAAACCTGTACATGCAAAACTATAGGTCCATCCCATAACCACAAACGGCAAAAGAGAATATTATGTTTGCCATCTCATGAATAAGTGGTACAATGTTCAATGCAGTGTACAGGTTAGGAAAACATGGTGGCCTCACAGAATATATTCTTGTGATTGTCTTTGTACAGATCTGCCACTCTTTCAAAACAAAGGGACTCTGACATTCCTGTGCTCAGCTTATTTTACATGCACAGACTGAATTTCCGTTGCAATCTCCATTAAGTAGTCATCAAAAGGAATGCATGCATTACCTGACAGGTACCTGAATTGAAAACAATCATCAAAAATGAGGGATCCAGAATCTCACCACCTTGTGAACATCTTTGCTTAAGCCTCACACAAGCTACATTTCCACCAAGTTTCAGAACAATCTGAATAATGTTTTTGGAGAAGTTGAGAACAGCAAAAACAAAAATTTGCTTGAAAAAATTAAAAACAACAATGCCACTTGCTGGACAATACAGGTCTGGGGGGTCCCCTAAAGTGCCCCTGTGCAATTTCAAATTTAAAAAAAAAAAAAAAGAACATAGCAGCACTGTTCCATCCTTAGCTGACCTTAACATTCAACCCATAATAAGTCTAAGGGATGAGGATTTTGGAGAGGCAGTTAGTTTTGTTTTTTGTTTGTTTGTTTGTTTGTTTGTTTGTTTGTTTTGCAATCCCCATTGACTTATATGGTAATCACTAGGGATGCATGCATTACTTGACAGGTAAACAAATTGACATTTTTGGAGAGGATGTCTAAAATAGGAAAAACACAAATATTTGTGAAAAAAAAAAAAAAACTTAAAAATCACAGCACCACCTGTTGAACAAATTAAGGTCTGGGGGGCCCCAGAAATGTCTGTGTTATTTTAAAGCAATTTACATGGTGCTTTTGGAGAAGAGATTTTTATGATCTTGCCAATACATGAACAAGAAAATCATTAAAAAATCCGAAAATCATAGGACCTTGGTCATCTAAACAATTTAGTACAGACCCAGTGTGCATCTCCACCAAATGAAGTGAATCTGGCCTGTGGTTTTGGAGAAGTCAAAAATGTGACTTGTTTATAGACAGGTGGATGGACAACAGACGGAGGACTATAAGATAAACTCAGCTGAAGGACAGGTCAGCTGAGCTAAAAACTCACACACACTTCCACAATAACTTGGAAATTTGCCAAATTAGTAACAAATGAATAAGTGAATAAAATAACTAAATGCTACTTATTAAATCAAGTTTATCATTAGCAGTGTCCAATGAAATATATTGATGACTTAGAAATGTTGGTAAAATTGTTTTACATGTACAGATCTAAATTCATGTAAAGCTTTGTCCTATTTACACATAATAACCTGGCAAAATGTGCTGTATAATCCAATCAGGAATATAAAAATTTAAAAAGTTATATTGCATTTAAAGCAAGATGAAAATGCTTTTCAGCCGGTACCAGCATCAATGTATCTTTGGCATCCATGTATGAAGCCTGAGCAGTCAATATCATGGCTCAGTATTCCCTTTCACCTGTCACTGAGGATGACTGGCATTTATGATCATCTGTGTTGGTCATTCGATTTCCATCTTTATTGCTGCATCAAAACTCACTCTTCCCACTAAATATATTAGGCTGCTTATGTTCTAGACTCCACCTAAAATAGGGCTAGAGCTTGGGCCTTACTGATAGGTTTATAAATCTCTTGTTCCTTCTTGTACTTTATGCAGTCTCCATCTTTCTTCTGTCAGTACATCTCAGTCTTTTGTCCGTGCGTAGAAATCTGCAGTTAATGCTCCCTATCCACAAAGGACACGTGTCCACCTTTTCACAAAGACTGGATCTGTCTGTTCAACACTTCCATACACTGTTCATCTGTCAATGTCTCCTTAATTCTGTCCACACATGACCTCCATATTCTCATCCCTCTTCATCAATGCATGTTATTTCCAGGAGACTGTTGATATACAGTCTCCACCTCTTACACACCCTTCCCCATGACCATGTTTACCCTGAGACCATTCATAAACACTTACACCCTTGTGTTTTGCTGCTTATTCACAACTCTTCATGTTTCCATTTGTTCACCTTCTTGTGGTCACTGCACGTGCCTGCATGCCTAATTCTTCCCTGTTTGTAATGTCTTTTAATCAGTTCTCTTTTGCTGATAAATGTCCTCACTTACACCACTTTATTAATGTCTCCACTACTGATTCTAAACATCTCCATATCTTCCTTCTGTTTATAAATGTCTCCATCTATCCCTGTGTTTTAACATGTTTCCACCTCTCCCTCTGTTTATAAATGTCTCCATCTATCCCTGTGTTTTAACATGTTTCCACCACTCCCTCTGTTTATAAATGTCTCCATCTATCCCTGTGTTTTAACATGTTTCCACCTCTCCCTCTGTTTACAAATGTCTTTCTGGTTCCAGCAATTCCCTCTGTTTGTAAATTTCCCCGTGTCTTCCTCCTGTTTTAAAATCCCCCCCCCCCCTCGCCCCCCATTGGTAAATGACTCCATCTCTTTCCTCTGTTTATAAATGTCTCCATCTCTTTCCTCTGTTTATGTCTCCACTGCTTCCTTCTGTTTGTACGTTTCTAGCTCTCCTCTCTGTTTATAAATGTTTCTACTCTTACTGTGTTTATATTAGAAATATTTCAATCTATTTTGTTTATGTATACATTTCTACATCTCTTCCCTGTGTTTATAAATGTCTCCACCTTTTCCTCTGTTTATTAATTGTTCCAGTGCATTTTTTTTAATTTACTAATTTTTTAAAAATAATATATCCACTTCTTTGTGGCCTTTGCCCTCTTTTAATAAAGTCTGTGTCTTTGGTTCACCTTTTTTCTCGTGATCTGTTGATAAACGTCTTGACCTTTCCACTCAGCTCACAAATTCCTTCCAGATATAAATTTATCTTGGATCTTTTCTCCCTGTTCACAAAAATAAATGCCCTTTTTATTAACCCTTTCCCCCTTAAACTGGCCAAAACCAGCTGGTGGTCAAATGTCGCCTGCTTCAGTGTTTTTTTTTTTGTTTTTTTTTTGTTGTTGTTGTGTTTTTTTGTTTTTGATTTTTTTTTTTTTTTTTGTTTGTTTGTTTGTTTGTTTTTTGTTGTTGTTTTTTTTTTTTTTTTAAAATTTTGACTGAGAATTGCAGATGAGCCCTTTCAAGATCAGATGCCCCAGGTCAACAACTTTCCTTGGCATGTGTTGGGCACTTAGTGCCCAACTCATGCCAAGGAAAGTTGTTGACTCAAGTGTCAATTCAAGGGGCAAATGGTTAACTCTTCATAAATGTCCCCATCTTCTCCTTCCACCTGTTTGTATGTACCCATTCCCTTCCTTCAGCTACACCATGTACACTTCCCTCATCCCTCCCTGTACTTCCATTTCATCTGCTATGTCATGCATTGATAATTAATCTTCACTCAAGCTGTACATTTCCATTACGTCCTTTATTCATACTGATCCATAACTTAATCATTGTACATCCATATCTGCAATCATCATGCTGAGTTACTGACACTGTGACTGACCCATTCATAATTCCACTTTCTCTCATCTAAACATTTTGATTTTCCTCTCCAGCTCCCTGTCAGTTGATGTATTTATGTGTGTTGTGTACCTGTACCAACCTATGACTATCATAGTCATCCAATTTTCCATATGCCATTTTGTCATATCATGACATCTGCTGTTTCACACACCTCTATAGACAGACAATACGGCCCTAATGTACAGCTCATGGGATTTAACTACTGTTAAATTAACAAAGAAATCGACTTAAATGGCCACCTCAATGGTAGTCTTGTTTCTGTCTGTCTGTCTGTCTGTCTGTCTGTCTGTCTGTCTGTCTGTCTGTTTTTCTGTTTGTTTAGTTTCCCTACACATGCATACAGGTCTTTAGAGCATTGCCACTGTACACAGCACAAGTACCTTACATGCTCAAGCATTAAATTTCACTCAAGAGAGCATTTCCCAAGTTTTCATTTCTCCCACTTTTTTACTGTTTAGCAACATCAGTAACAAACATGTCAATAGTTATAGAGCAAACAGAAATGAAAACTAAAACTGAAGCTGTATGCAGTACAATAAAGACAGGAATGTACACATGTTGTCTTACCACAGCTGACTTGTCAGTCAACTAGGTAGTGTGGTGGGTCTTTGTGACTTTTATCATCTGTTTGTCCGTCCATTCCTTTTCCACAATTGACCTTTGCAACTTTTCCAAAAATCATTGGCTGGATCCTTGTCAAGCTTGGTGGCTCTGTACTAAGTTTGTTTAAATGGCTATGCGCTACTGATTTTTGTAATTTTATTTTTATTTTCTATCTATCTATCTATCTATCTATCTATCTATCTATCTATCTATCTATCTATCTATCTATCTATCTATCTATCTATCTATCTTTCTATCTATCTATCTATCTATCTATCTATCTATCTGTCTATCTGTCTGTCTGTCTGTCTGTCGGTCTGTCTGTCTGTCTATCTATCTGTCTATCTGTCTGTCTGTCTGTCTGTCTGTTTGTCTGTCTGTGTATCTATTTATTTATTTTGTTTGTTTGTTTATTTCTTTGTTTATTTATTTTATTTTTGCCAATCAGCACTAAGCTTCTGGGGAGCAAACAGTGTGGGTCCATTTCATGAATTTTTGTTATCAATAATTTGTTTATTAGTGACATACAGAAATCCCCAATATTTATTGATATCAATAAATGATTTTTGATGTCAATAATTTGAAGTTTGGCTGTTAAAAATTTTAGCCTATTTTGGGGTATCAAAAGAAATCATATATTGATATGAAGACATTGAAAGGAATTTTTTATATTAAGAATTTACTTTTTGATATAAAGAAATGCCCAATTGATTGCATAACAGCACCCCATAGATATCTACAATTTGAATTCCATATATCTATAAATCTATTTCAGATATCTTTAAAGGTGGCCAAATTATAGATATGTATAATTCAATCACAGATATTTAAAAATCAATAGCAGTGAAAACTTGTTATAATGTTCCCTTAGAAATGTGTCAGATAACTGAATATGCCAGCTACAGTTGTACCTCTTTTGAGAGACTGCCCCTACAGCAGGTCAAAATGTGGTCTCTCAAAACAGGTGGTCTTTCATTAGAGGTACAACAATATGGAAAAGATAGTGCAGTGTTCTGAGAGAGCGGTCTTAAAAAGATATGTGGTCTCTCATTAGAGGGGTCTCTCAAAAGAGGTACCACTGTAAATGAATCAAACAACAAAGAAAATGAACTTTTCCTATTCAAAACTTGTGTAATTATAATGAATATGTTGCTTATCTGAGTGTCATTATAATGAAGTTTCACTGTATATACATAACATATATATCCCGCCCTGGGAAAATTTGACCTACATTCCGTGAGTTCAGT
The DNA here is from genome assembly GCA_964020975.1 of Hermodice carunculata. Lineage (NCBI taxonomy): Eukaryota > Metazoa > Annelida > Polychaeta > Eunicida > Amphinomidae > Hermodice > Hermodice carunculata. The sequence goes on along the minus strand of OZ026612.1, from coordinate 132,791,973 downwards.
ATTTACAATCTATCAGCCTTTGGAAGTTCCACTTACAAGTACCGCAGAATGCTTTTAGTTCATCTCCTGTCCTGTAAGCAATTTGAACAGGTAAAGGTACATTTTTAGCTCAGCGTACCTCAAGCTGAGCTTGTAGGATGGTCTGTCATCTGTCTGTGCCTCAGTCCATCTGTAATGGGTTCACACTTGGACTGTTTCTGTAAAACTGTCAGCCAGATTCACTTCAAACTTGGTGCCAAAGTTCCCCTAGTGTACCATTTTCAAGTTTATTCAAATGGTCATGCTCCATTAATTATTTTATTTTTCAAGATTTTTTTGTTCTTTTTTTGGCCTGAATCCTATGTAAATCAAAAGGAATTCACATTTTTGATTTCTCCAAAACAGTCAGCCAGATTCACTTCAAACTTGGTGGCAAAATTGTTCCTCCAGTCGGTCTCCACCAAGTTTGTTAGAATGGTCATGCTCCAAGTATTTTTGTATTTTTTCTCAATTTTTTTGTTCTTTTTTGGGCCAAATCTTAGAAAATCTTCTCTGAAACTGCTCACCCAATCACTTCAAAATCGCACACCAACACACCTGGAGAACCCTAGTTATTAATTTGTTCACCAGGTGGGGCTGCAATTTTTTTTCTAATTTTTTGTATGAATGTTTGTGTGTTTTTGCTATTTTCAACTTCTTCTCCAAAACAGTCTTTAAGACTTTGCTAAAAGGCTGCAAGAATGTTCCTTGTGGAAGGGGTCCAACAAGTTTGTTCACTAGGTGGTGTTACTATGGAATCCTGATTTTTAACAAATTGTTCATTTTGGGTACCTATCAGTAACTACCCAATTGCTCTAAAATTTCACAAGGACAATCCTGGGGACACTTAGTTGTTAATTTGTTCACCACATGGTGCTGTGATTTTTTTTCTTTTCTAATTTCTTATGTTTTTTTGTGTGTGCTTTGTGATTTTTTACTTCTCCAAAACTGCCTGTCAGATTTTAGCTGAAAGATGACAGTCAGACGCAACCTGAAAAAAGTGTACTTAAGCTATAACTTCATTAAAATATTTGACTCCCATTCTCCCTGATGAAGGCATAACAATGCCGAAACCGGTTGGGAAGGAGTTCATATACATGAATATAAGGTGTCGCAGTTTTTTTATTTCAGTTATAGACATATGGTTTTCCTGTTGGTATTGTTGCTACACACCCTATACCACTGAAAGATGACAGAAATGTTTCTCGTAGAAGGCTCAAACAAGTTTTCTCACTAGATGATGTAACTATGGAATCCTGATTTTTAATGGATTTTTTTCATTTTAGGCACTTATTCATAAATGCATATAGAAATGTAATTTTTGCTGACTCAGCAAATATGATATTTTGGCTTATGTGCTGGTAATGGTGCATCCTAGGCCCATGGTCACTATTAAACATTGATAGGAAAATACCTATGGAGTTTCTGATGGTGTTACATTTGACTTTGAGTGACCTTGAAAGGTCAAACTTAGGGTCAAAAGGACATGTTGGCATATATCCTGTCAGTAGCTACTAGATCTGTGGTTACTCTTTTTACATTAATAGGATAACACATGTGGGGTTTACGATGGTGATGTTAATTTTGACCTTGAAAGCTCAAACTAAAGGTGAAATTCAAATATTGGTTTGCATCTTGGAAACGGTGAATCCTAGACCCATGATTAATATTAAGTGTTAATAGGAAATTTTAAGACCTATGCTTTTTTCTGGCATTGTACATTTTGACCTTGAGTGACCTTGAAAGACTAAACTTAAAGGTCATGCTGACATATTGGCTTATATCTCGAAAATGGTGTGTCATAGATCTATGGTTTATAATGAACATGACTAGCAAAACACCTGTGGGACTTGTTTTGGTATGGTTAATTTTGACCTTGAGTGACATTGAAAGGTCAAACTAAAGGTCAAACTTAAATACTGGCTTAAAGCTTGATAATAATGGATCTTTTAGTTACTCATTCAACAACCATAACCGAGCTTAGCCCAGCCCAACCCAGGCTGAGGGCTTGCTTAGGTCTAGGCCTTGGCCTAGCCAACCCTCAGCCTAAGCCTAACGATAGCCTTAGCCTTGTCAAGCCTAGCCTAGCCTAAGCTTAAGTCAAGCTCAAGCTCAGTCAGCTGAGAACAGGGTCAGTTCCTGGTCCTCTAGTTTAACTGACACCATGATGCCTGTTGCCAATATGGTAGGCAAGCATGACCAGATCTGACTGAGAAGTCAATGCAGGTGACTTCACTGCATGTGCTGTCATTGGGCTACTATTTTTTATCAGCTCTGCTGACTTCCAAGTCAGCTGAGCTTATGGGAGGGTCAGTTATCCATGGTATGTCATTATGTCATAATCACTGTCCAATCACGTTTACATAACAACTTAATATCTAAAAATGTTAGGGGGATTCTCTTAAAAAGTTTTTGGGATCTACCTTGGGTGGGTCTTTGCCCAATTTATAGACTATTGATAGTTTGATTTTCAGATTTTTCATGATGTTTTGTTCCTTTTTTTTTTTTTTTTTTTGACAAAATGTTAGCATTGAAATCCTCTGTGAATCTGCTTGGCCAATTGCTTCAAAATTGTATAGGAACACTTCTGGGTACCCCTAGATCTTGCTCTCCTTAACAGGTTGTGCATGCAATTATTTTCTATATTCTTACTAATTTTTGTGTTTGAAAGCAATTTGTGATTTTTCAAAAAAAATACATTACTCAGATTATGCTGACACTTGGTGAAAATGTACCTGGTGGAAGGTCAAAGGTCTAGGTGGTGGTGCTCTGGATCCCTGATTTTTCACAAGTTTTTCAGTTTTGATACTTATCAGTCAATGCATACTTTCCTACTGATTTCCATGTATATCAACAGAGATTGCAAGAGTAATTGAAACTTTCATATCCAAAGCAGCCAGCCAGATCCATTTCAAGCTTGGGGGCTGTACCTTGGGTTCGTTTCTACAGTGTTTACTCAACAGTAATACGTCAGTGTGATTTAGATTTTTGACTAATTTTTTTGTTCATTTCTTGGTAAATTTTTCTCAAAAACTGCTTGGCCAGTTGCTTTGAAATTGTACAGTTACATTTCTGCAAACCCCAGGGTCTTATTTTTTTCATTAGATGGCAATGCATTTTAAAAAAAATGTGATTTTGTCATGTTAAACTTCTTCTCCAGTGTGAAGGAACAGATTTCTTCAAAAAGTGATTCAATTTAGTCCTTATGCTTAGTTGAATCAAATTTGGCCATTTAGAAAGGATATTTCTATTAATCATGGTGTTTTATGGCTTTGAACTTTGATGGTGGCTATTGCATCAGCACACAGAGGTAGCATTGCCTTATATCTGAGTAATCATGTTGCCTAGGTTCATGGTTACTATATTGAATATTTATCGGATCATATCTGTGGGATTTCTTCTGTTGTGATTGCTTTTGACCTTGAGTCAATATGAAAGGTCAGATTATGATCAATGACTGTAAAAATCAATATTTTGATATTTCACTTAAAAGCCATCTACTGGAATTAATTAAAACTTACTAGGTATGTACTTAATTTGGGCCTGTATAAAATGTGTTCAAGTAGACAACCTTAACCTGATTTCCAAGGTCACAGACAAATATTGTGTTTAATTTCTGCAAAACTGTTACTCTGAGATTGAGGTGAAACTTGCTGTGTGTGTTGTCTGTCAAAGAGCCAAGTAAGATGGTCAGGATACATTGTTGCTGTGTGCTCCTAATTTTTAACCAATCGTTCATTTGGAATATTTATCATTAAACTGTATGCATACCTTCCTATATGTAAGTGAATTAGCATTACTACTTTTGCAGTTTTTTTTTCTTCTTAAAGCCCTCATGCTATACATGTAGGTTCAGATTAGCACTGCATAGCACTACATAGCCGGAGGAAGACTTCAAGGTACCGGGTACTCTGGGTAAGAACAGGTAGGTCAGCCTCATGACCATGGGCTGAACACACAGCCATTTAGTTCACAATACAGGTGGCTTCACCATACTTTCATGACTTGCATTTTTACTTACACAGTCTGTCTTCAGATCATATCTACAATCTTTCTGTAGTGCCTGTCTGAGGTTGAGAGATCATGTTGTGTATATGTGGCATCCTCAAATCACATATCTGAATTTTGCATGCATCCCAGGCAAACAACATGTGTGGGGTAATTTATTAATAGTAACATTTGAAGGTACTTCTCACATGGGCCTGGCAGTATTATAATAGAAGGTAGCTTCTGTGTAGAACAATAAAGCTTATTTGACATCCGAGGAAAAAACATTTTGCCGCAGCTACTATATAGCCTATAATCGCCGAAGGTGATTACTTCGGCAAAACATTTTATCTGAGGATAATAAATAAACTTTATTGTTTTACAGAGAGGCTATGTTCTATTTTTATTCCCGTGTACTGTGTGATTTGTTGTGGAAATTAAGCTGTAAGCTGTTTGGTATCCCTGTAACCCACTGTAAACTGGATGGTACCACTGTAATCCATTGTAAGCTGGTTGGTACCACTGTAATCCATTGTAAGCTGGTTGGTACCACTGTAATCCACTGTAAGTTGGTTGGTCTCCCTGCAACCCACTGTGAACTGGTTGGTGCCCCTGTAACCCACTGTAAGCTGGGTGGTACCACTGTAACCCACTGTACACTGGTTGGTGCCCCCAAATTAGACCATGATTTAAATCCTGATGCTTAAAATACAGAAGTAAATAATTAATGTGGTATCTTATGGACTTTGTTTGTGCTCACTGAACTTTTGTCCACCAGAATGTCTGTGTATTCACCAAACTCACAAAAACATCTTTTGCCACATGATGGATGTGAATGTGAAGTGGCCTAATTAAGCCTCCCCTGATTGGGGGTGGGGATAGGCTTATACTGTTTGCAAATTCAAATATTTTTTTTCTTAAATCTATCTTAATTTTCACAATTTTGATTTTGCCATATCTGGGTAACTATTTGCATGTCTGAAAAAAAAAAAAAAAAAAAAAAAAGAATCCCCAATTACTTTCTACAGACACTTGTCCTCGTGATCTACTTTTCAGGTCATTGTGACCTAGATTTCCTAGAAATTGAGTCATACTGTCACTTTTGGATTTTTCACCATCACTCAAAACTTACAATGTGATCCAGTCAAACAAACTATATACGGAAACCTTGGTGTCCTCACCACATTTTGTCGATTGAAACATATGGGTTTTGAGTTGAAGGTCAAGGTCATATGGCTATTTTTCATAAATTTTGGTGATATTTTAAAATTTTGGTGACATTTTTAAATGTTGAATTTTGTACATGCTGAATCTCAGAAACAGTAATGCCGGCTGGGGTGTCCTTGCACTAAGGAGCGTAATTTTTATTGAAGTTATGCAATCCTATATTTGGTTAACGATCTTGACCTACTTTTCTCCAATTGGGTGGCTATGTTGAAAAAAATAAAAAATACGTTTTTCTGCATATAACTCAAAAACTAATCAACTGACTTGAATGATATTGAGTTCTGTGGATTGCTGGTGTCGGGGTACAAAAAAACCTAATAAGGACCCTCCCAATCAATAAAGGTCAAGGACATATGGATGCTTGAAAAAAAAAGCATTTTTATCCAAAAAAAAAAATTGTTAGAGAGAAATCTCAGAGATGGCTGGGGCCTGCAAGTCATCATTCTAGCAGAATTAGACTTGTGTCCTGAAGTTTTGCACCTGATATGTGATTTGTCACCTTGACCTATATTTTCAGGGTCACAACCTTCTACAGCTTTTTCAGGGGTCAATATTTTGATCCTGAAAAACTTTCATTTTGCCAAAACTTACTCAATTTTTGTCCGATTTTATACAAGTTGGGCTCAAATTATGTGAAATGTATTGCCACACAATTTTGTAATTTACATGTGATCTCTAAAGGTCAAAGTCATTTGGCCCTTTGAAATATTCATGAAACCATAACTCAATTAACATCCAATTTGGACCATGTTGGTGCCAAATTGTAACACTGCACAATTTTGTAATATACATGTGACCTCTAAAAGGTCAAAGATCAAGGTCAGTTGACCCTTTGAAACATTCATTGAGCTATAAATCAATCAATTTACATCAAATTTGGACCATGTTGGGGTCAAATTGTAGATATTGTCACACTGCCAATTTTGTAATTTACATATGACCTCTAAAGGTCAAAGGGCAAGGTCACTGGCCCTTTTGAAATTTGCATTGAGCCATAACTCGGTCAATTTTATTCCCATTCATTTGGATAATGTTGGGCTCAAATTTTGGCTATTGTCACAATGCAAAATTTTGTAATTTACATGTTACCTCTAAAGCTCAAAGGTCAAGGTCATTTGGCCCTTTGAAATTTTCATTGAGCCATAACTCAGCAAATTTTCAGCCGATTTGGAACATGTTGGGCTGAAATTGTAGCTATTGTAGCACTGCACTTTTTTTGTTAATTTCCATTCGATCTCTAAAGGTCTAAGGTCAAGGTGGTATAAGGTCAGATGACTGAAGTGGGAGCATGGGCAGGGGGAGGCTTCCCTTCAGCCATTGCATGTGATGTCTAGTTTGCAAGTTCAATTTGTATGCATTGTAGTTAAAATATTTGGTGGCATCACAGTATCATAGGAACATAGAGCAATGACTGTTCTATGTTATAGATGTATAATATAAGAAATATACATATCATACTGTATTGTCCCTTTTAAGTGTCCCCATCCTCTATAGTCCCTGCCATCTTCTGTCACAACAGTTCTGCAATATGATAATTCACAAATTGCATTTGGTCATACCTAAAATGTAATTTGGAACTCACCTCATTTAACTTTCTCAAGTGCCCAGGTGCTTAAAAAAGGATAATACAGTAACAGATGTGTCACATAAAGTCTGATGATGTATCACATTGCACATCTGACAATTGGGAATTTTTACACACTCTTGATTCATTGTACTTTTACTTTGGCATCAAACAAGGGTAAAGTAGGTGTGTGTGTGTGGGGGGGGGGGCAGGGCAGGATGCTTTGAGGGTTACGGCGAGGTCAATACTATTAGGTAGAGCTGGCCATTAAAGCATCAGCAGCCTCTGATTGGCCAGTCCAGTAGAACAATCAAGAGTTATTGATAACAATAACTATAATACAAATGTTAAAGTTTAACAATTCAACAGACACCCATGCTTAATAATTAGATGCTTGTATGTTGGGTGTAGGTATCCCATCAGCCATATGATAACTGGCAACATTAACACAGCTGCTGAAAAAAAAAAAAAGAAAAAAAATGAAAACAGAAATTTACCTTGCATCCAACCACACAGATATGAACGTAAGAACGGCTGGCATAACAATGATCATGTGTCCATGTATATGTGGGCTGCATACATTAAATTAAAAAGAACAAAAGAAGCCTGGAGACCATAAATAAATATGACAAATCAAACACTTTCATTATGAAAAGTAAAGCCATAAGAGAAGTAGCCATGCATCTGTAGCAGTGAACTGCTGCAGTAGAAGCTACCTGTACACCTATACAATGACATCAGATACCAGGGCTTCAGTCTGCTCATTTATCATGTTGACGTTGATTATTTTTTTTACTTTTGTTATGGCAAAGTCTACAGCAATGACTAGAAAAACAGACATTGAAGGCAATCCATGCCCTCATAATTACCCACATGATGTTGCCAAGTAAACAGATGCTGCACCAACAACAACAGATATTTAGCACAAGTCAACACAGATGATTGCATTAGTGCCTTTTTTAAATAAATTTTTATTTACTCATCTTCCCTGATTAGCCCCTGTCCAGATGTTTGACACAATTTAAGGTATTTATATATTTTTTTCAAATTTAACAACAAAGTAGTCCTATCTAATGCCTGATGTTTCACATAAGGTGATATCTTGTCTTTGTTCTCTCAGAGGCCTAGCTTTAATCTGTATCAATCAGACCATAAAGGGGACACTTTTCTTGCAGCTGTTTTTCCGAGGTGCGTAGCTGCCACTGTCAATGAACTTGTTCATTAATTTATGATGGATTGCATACCCAATGCTGGGACTTGCTACTTCCGTCTATATGCACAATGAACTCCAATCTAAACCATGAAAACATAGTCGTTGGGTGATCTTAGAAGACAGGTGATTCCTGTTCCATGGCACACTTCCATATTTTACCTCCAACCTCTCTTGATATGACTGTCCATGACCCTGTCTGTAAGGGCGCCGGACCTGACACATTGTTGAACAGAGGCTACCAATCACTGCTGATCAAAGCCACCCTGACACATGATATATACACGGGCACATCTCCCCTTGCCCTATACAGCCACAGATATATGGGTTTTACGCTGCTACTGTTATCACACAATGCACAAGTTCTGCTTGGTTCAGCCACATTTTATTCATCAAACTTCAATCATATAATACATTTTTAGTACCTAAACAGCTGCTACTTTACAGTTGCCCTGTATATATCTAGGTACACTAGGGGTCACTTATATATCTATAGGCACACTTGGGGTCACTTATATATCTAGGTATACTTGAGGTCACTTTTATATCTAGGTACACTTGGGGTCACTTATATATATCTAGGTACACTTGGGGTCACTTATATATCTATAGGTACACTTGGGGTCACTTTTATATCTAGGTACACTCCATGTCATATATATCTAGGTACACTTGGGGTCACTTTTATGCTTGGGGTCATTTATATATCTAGGTACACTTGAGGTCACTTTTATATCTAGGTACACTTGAAGTCACATATATCTAGGTGCACTAATTGGGGGTCACTTAGATATATATATATATATATATATATAGGTACACTTAGGGTCACTTCTACTTGTGCATTGTAGCAATATATATATATATATATATATATATATATATATGTATATATATATATATATATATATATATATATATTGATTATTTCAGTTACTTTGCCTGATTCACTCAGCAATTGGTATCATTATACAGTAAAACCTGGACAAGGCCAAAATGCTCACTTAAGATACCTACTGAGTGGTGAAATGGTGCATTCCACCATACAATTAAGGTTCATGCACTTAAGGGGTTTATTGTACATTACTCAATTATAGTAAATGAAGAACAGTGCAGGTGATGCGTAAACTGATCAAGCACTAACACAATTAATGTTCCATTGTTATGTCACTTAATCTCACAGTCCAATGAGCACAACAGGTGTATATTGCAGGTGAGTGAAACTGATCCCCATAGAGGCCTCATTTTGACAGGTAAAAGGATCACTGGGCACACTGAATGATTTTAAGAGACAGAAATAAATGTTTTGTATCTGTGCACCTTGCTTTTGATAAAAAAACCCTAGCATTTCGATATACACTGATCTGCAAGACCATTGGAAATTGTGTTTGTGTGTGTGTGGTGTTGTTGTTTTGTTTTGTTTTTGTTTTTTGTTTTTTTGTGTGTGAGTGTGTGTTGTTGGTTTTTTTTTGTATTAGTAAAATTTTTTTTTAAAAATTCAGGATGGTGTGCACTTAAAGTTTGATTCAGTGCCCTTATTGGCTTAATTGGTGGGTTATTGCAAGTTAGTCAGGAAGGCCTATCCAGTAAAGTATGTCATATTTTTCCAAATGAGGGGCTATTGTTTCATATATATATATATGGGTTATTTACCTGGTGTTTGTGAACAAAAAGAAAGGAAAAGAAACAAATAAACTTGAGCATTGCTTACCAAGTTAGGGTAACACATATGCAGTGTTGCTTGATTTTGCTAATGGGAAATGAGGTCTACCAATACCATGGCAACAATTAAAGGTTAAATGCTGGTACATATGTATGTGGATTCTACATAATACCACTTGACAGTGGTTAATAAAGGACATTGCCACACCTGTATATGGTGCCAGTAAACACATGTTAAACTGGGGTCATTGACATGTACAGGGATGGTTCCATCATTACCTAATACTGTGGAACGTGTTTTGAGAGAGAACCACATACAACTTTCACAGTTAAGAGTCTCAAACACAATATTTTTACCCCATTTTCAATTGTTTCTTACACAGTAAATTCCATCTGTGTGTCATATTTGATGCCTTAAGAGGCCCCATTCAACAGTGATGCCCTTTAAAATGCCCAGTCAGTTACATTGGTTGGTCTCACCACTGCTTCCTTTGGCAGGACAAGACTGACGTTGCTCTATTAATGTCCCTATCCACATGTTTATAAAGTCTCAGTCTTGTCTGACATCACACTATTTGAATCTCGAAATTGTTTTGGTGTACACTGAAATACTTGATTAGTAAAAAGGACCAAAACTCTTTCCATTACTCTGACTCTATCATTTTTTCAAACTGTCTAAGTCAGCTATGATTGTATATCCCTGCTGTCTACATGTGAATTTTTGTTTTCAAAATGGAAAATATGTCAACTGAGTGATGAATCCAACTTTAAGGTAAGGTAATGTCTAAATAATTTTGGATAATTTTCCACATTTTAATATCATGCGATATTTGTGTACATAAATGTTGTGTGTCAAGTCCAAATTTGTACGTTCTAGGCCCAATACAATTTGGAGAAATGAACAAAGTACATTTAATGTTAACATTTTTTTTCAATGTTAACATGGTTGTCAGTGGATTGTGTTAACTAACCATAACATCGTGATTACAGTCAATAGGTCTCTGCACCACAGAATGTCACTTGCCAAAATAGCACCTACTAGGTGATTCTCAGATTATTCTAACCTTTGTATGAATGTGAACACTAGTGTCCTTATTACAGCATGGCAAGTGGATATACTATTAACAGCAAACATTAGTTAGTAGTAGCCAAGAACCCATAGGGTCCACCATTAAGGAGATATGGAAGTCGATATGACAGATTTCCTTCTGTCCCTGTAGTAACAATGCTATCATGTACATATACCCTTACCGATTTTTCTTAAATTTGATAATTCATTAAAAGTCAAGAAATGCAAACAGCAATTGAAGACAAAGGTGGAAATCAAGTCCAGGTACATTCCCGCTTGGTTTGAAGAAAATCCAACATATCGTTTTGAAGTCAAAAATAATGAAAACATACCCCAAAAATATACATTTTTTTTTTTTTAACAATAGCACCACCTTGTGAACAAATTAAGCTCCAGGGGTCCACAGAAGTGTTCCCATGCAATGTTGAAGCAGTTGGTCTAGCAGTTTCGGAGTTGGGTGCAAGGTTGGCAAAGCAACAACATGCAACAACATGCTCCCCTTCAACCTCTGTGGCCTGGGTTTGATTCATTGCCGGGAAAGCATGTGGAAAGAGTTCCTTCTGACAGTGCACGGTGGTTTTCTCCAAGTCCTTCGATTTCCTCCACCAAACATGTAGGTAGGAAAGTATACGCCACCATCTGTGTCATGGAGAGTGATTATAGGCTTGGCCTGCTTCACAATCCATGTAAAAGATATGGTTCTATACTTTTAGTTTCAGAGGGTTTTTTTTCTAGGATTTTGCCAAAAAATAACCAGAAAACACACACACACACACACACACACACACATACAAATCCAAACAACAGTGAAGTGTAACCAGTCGAGAAAACATGTTAGAGATCCACTCAATTACATTCTCACCAAGTTTGAAATGGATCTCATGAACAGTTTTGGAGAAGTAAAAATATGAATTGCCATTGCAGTCCCCATTGACTGACATAGCAATAAATACAAAATGTGTTACTGGGTATCTAATCAAAACACCCAAATTGAAAAAAAAAAGTATTCACAATCGGCATCTTCACCTGGTGAACAACCTTCTTTGACTCTTTCATAAACTACATTTTCACAAAAATTTTCACCACCATGTGAATGATGGTTTTCAAAGTATGCAATTTTTAAACAATTGGTCATGCAGTTTCTGAGCTGCATGATTTTGTGGGATAAAAAAAATCATAAAAAATATATAACCTCAGTATTGACCCATCCAAGGCACATCCCCAACCATCCTGGAGTTCATCTGGCTGATGGTTTTGGAAAAAGTTTGAAGAGGATCTGGCAAACAGTTTTCGAGAAAAAGTTGAAGATATGAATTGCAATTTCAATCCCCATTGACTTATATAGCAATCACAATGAATGTATGCATTAAGAGACAAGTCCCTGGATTGAAAAGCTCACCCAGTGAATAACTTTGTTTGACTCTTCCACAAGGTGCATTTTGACCAATCAGAAGAATCTGAATGACTGTTTTGGCGAAGTCAAATGTAGCAAAAACACACAAAAATTCATTGAAAAATAAACAAAATAGCAGCCCTACTTGTTCAAAGAATTAAGTTTAATGGGTTCCCAGAAGTGTCCTTATGTAATTTTGAAGCAAGTTGCTGAGTGGTTTTGGAGATTTTTTTTTTTTTTTTAATATTTCAATAACCAACAACAAAGCAAGGCATGAGAAAATTTGAACAACCTAACAAACCTGGTAGAGACCAGCCAAAGGTAAATCCCCACCAAGTTTGAAGAGGATTTGTTCAATAGTTTTGAGAGGTTGAATGCATACATGTGAAATAGTGACAACAGGTGTGCAGATGGGAGGACTGATCATTTATAAGCTCACCTGACTAACAAGTCAGCTGAGCTAATAAATAAACTAAACTGAACTAAAACAAAATGGGATGGGGTTAGTGCAGATAGGATAGGACACACTAGATTACTGGTCCTTTTCAGATATGACATAAATCTCTGATAGATGTGGCAAAACTAGCAAAGACAAAATACCTTTGCAATTTTTTAGATATTGGAATCTGAGCCAAAAGCAAAAATGTTAAGTCTGTGGGAAAATAATCATTGGTTCCATATGTATTCCTAAAAACTGACATTTTACAATTCAATATGCCATATGAACCTCTAGAATCCATAATCAACATCTACTTAGTGCACTCAGCATTCAGTCAGCGAACTCGTACTATGTCACCACAGTCAATATAAACACTCGTGTGGACCAACTGCATCACAACTTTATTCAGTGTACACCTGTACTTGTGCTACATGGACAGCCAATCAACATACCTGCATGCACTCAGGAGTCAGTCAAATCTGTTTTGTACACTCATGGGCTTTGTGTTATACAGTCAGTCAAATATGTTAAGGTGAATGGCCATGCCCCGGTCAAATTACATCAGCCTACTATCCCCTTTCTGGCCAAATATAGCAAAAAGTATTCATGTAAACATATGCAAAGTATATATTTTTGAAAGATAATGATCTAAAGATTACAAACAACCTAAAATCATGACCCTTTGGTATACACTCATGGGCAGTTATATACCGTCAGTCAAATCTGTTGGTTACACTCATGGGTATAGTTATATACAGTTAGTCAAATCTGTTGGTTACACTTATGGGTATAGTTATATACAGTCAGTCAAATCTGTTGGTTACACTCATGGGTATAGTTATATACAGTCAGCAAATCTGTTGAGTACACTCATGGGTAGTTATATACCGTCAGTCAAATCTGTTGGTTACACTCATGGGTATGGTTATATACAGTCAGTCAAATCTGTTGGTTACACTCACGGGTATAGTTATACAGTCAGTCAAATCTGTTGGTTACACTCATGGGTATAGTTATACAGTCAGTCAAATCTGTTGGTTACACTCACGGGTATAGTTATACAGTCAGTCAAATCTGTTGAGTACACTCATGGGTAGTTATATACCGTCAGTCAAATCTGTTGGTTACACTCATGGGTATAGTTATATACAGTCAGCAAATCTGGTAAGTACACTCATGGGTAGTTATATACCATCAGTCAATTCTCTTGAGTACACTCATGGGTAGCTATATTCAGTCAGTCAAATCTTTGAGTATACTTATGGGTATAGTTATATACCGTCAGTCAAATCTGTTGGTTACACTCATGGGTATAGTTATATACAGTTAGTCAAATCTGTTGGTTACACTTATGGGTATAGTTATATACAGTCAGTCAAATCTGTTGGTTACACTCATGGGTATAGTTATATACAGTCAGCAAATCTGTTGAGTACACTCATGGGTAGTTATATACCGTCAGTCAAATCTGTTGGTTACACTCATGGGTATGGTTATATACAGTCAGTCAAATCTGTTGGTTACACTCACGGGTATAGTTATACAGTCAGTCAAATCTGTTGGTTACACTCATGGGTATAGTTATACAGTCAGTCAAATCTGTTGGTTACACTCACGGGTATAGTTATACAGTCAGTCAAATCTGTTGAGTACACTCATGGGTAGTTATATACCGTCAGTCAAATCTGTTGGTTACACTCATGGGTATAGTTATATACAGTCAGCAAATCTGGTAAGTACACTCATGGGTAGTTATATACCATCAGTCAATTCTCTTGAGTACACTCATGGGTAGCTATATTCAGTCAGTCAAATCTTTGAGTATACTTATGGGTATAGTTATATACAGTCAGTCAAATTTGTTGAGCGCACTTATTGGTATAGTTATATACAGTCTGTGAAGTCTTGAGTACACTCATAGGTACAGTTATTTACAGTCAGTCAAATCTTTTGAATACATGTATGGGCAGTTACACAGTCAAATCTTATTAGTACTCTTGTTGGCAGCTATAAAGTCAATCAAATCTGAAGCTACATGAATGAAGTATATCGAATACACTTACAAAGAGCTTTACGAGGAGTCAGGTCTGTTTAGTTCAAAACAGAAATAAAGTGGGCTGATGGGCGCTAGTAAATCAGCTACATTTAGTTTAGTTACAGTTAATCAGCTACATGCAAGGTGTTAGAGTGCAGCGTTATCAATTGTAGTGTTGATCACGGATCACCTGGAGTGTATAGGTGGCTTTATCAGCTATGCTAATGTACAGCTGCAGTCACTGACACTGTTAATTGTACCATTTGGTAAACTATTCCAATCATAAATAATGTGACATATATTTTCCCACGACCATCTGACCTAGCCAACAATGCCAATCAGCTACTAATCTGGGGGTGACTTTCACAATAACACATAATATGAGTGTAGGGTAGAACCCCCCTATGATCCCACCTCTGCTAAGGGACCATCTCTGCTAAACGACCAGTCTCAACAGCCTCATTAGCATATTTTAGTTTGATTTTACCTGCCTTAAGGGACCACCTGTCAGAAAGGACCATTTTTCACAGGTCCCCTTGGTGGTCCCTTAAGACAGATTCCACTGTACAAATGTTTATAGATAATGCATTGATCATCACAAATGGCTACTTACAGAGCAAGAATAAAGTAAACTGTATACCCACATGCATATATGTAAGATTAACATCCACTGTACCTTGTACATGCCGCAATATAATGTCATGCCTACAGGTATAGATCAAACATGGGCCTATGTGACAAACGTAGCAAGTATATTTCAGGTAGAACACACACACAGTCACACATAGAAAACAAAATCGAATAAAAAAATGTTGACATTTAACATTTAAACATTTGTTTGCCATACATGTTCCAACACATGCAAGGCACCCCTAAAAAGAAAGGGGTTGGGGGTGGGAAGGGGAAAAATGTGACAGGCCTATTAAGTTACCGCTAAGCAGCCACTTAAACTGGTCACAGCTTTATCAGTTGGCTGCTAAGCATCTGCTAGTTAGCGGTAGCTTGAACAGCTAGCTAGCTACTAAGCAGCCGCTAGTTAGCAGAAGCTTAACAGGAAGGATTGTTTCTGGCCAGTGGGCAAGGCTTAGAGTCCACCAGTATGCCAAATATGAAGTTTCCAGTTCTAATATTTCTTGTACTCGATTTTTCCACCCATGTCCAACCTTAAATTTAATTTTCTTAAGAGTTATCTCTATATACATGTGCATGACAATTACATCATGTTTCGAGGTTATATAATCCATAATACATCTTAATTAAATGAGTTCTCAAAGGAATAGCCCAAGTGTACCAAAATAATCATCACAGTTTCACCATTGCATACCATCCAATTGATTTTATATTCTGGCTGGAAAATGATCAGTCCAGACTGGTTTAAAAGTGACAGTTTATGTCGCTTCCTTTCACAGAAATTAATTTTAAAACTTTTAAAACTTTTTTGTTACATTCTTGAACCATTAGAAATCACTCAAGTTTTAGTGATCATTCTCGGCTAAATGTAAACCATGATACCATTGCCATTCATGGTTAACCATGGTTAGCCATGGTTAACCATGGTTAGCCATGGCTGGCAATGGTAAGACCATGGTGTGTGCCAAGGGTCCTTTCTTGGTAGTGGTCACAGCTGCTGATCCTTCCTTGGCAGTGATCTGACCATGGTAGGCAATGGTTTCAGTATCAGTAGCGATGGTTGGCAATAATGTCACTGTCAATGCCATATTTTATTGAATAGAAATAATTTTTAGCTCAGCTGACTTGTCAGTCAACTGAGCTTTTAGGAGGTTCAGTCATTTGCCATCCATCCATCATCTGTCACGTCCACAATTCAAATTTTCAAATTTTTCACCAAAATCTTTTGCTAGACTTACTTCAAAATTGGTGGGGATGTACCTTGGGTGGGTTTCTACCAATTTTGTTCAAATGGTTATGCTCCAGTGATTTTTTTATTTTTATTTTATGAATTTTGTTCTTTAGGGGGTTTAAAAAAAAAAAAAATTCTCCAAAACCACTCACCCAATATCTTTGATATCATACAGGAACACTCCCAGGGACTTCTAGTTCTTACTTTCTTCTCCAGATGGCACTGCAATTTTTTTTCTACATTGTTATAATTTTTGGTGTGATTTCCCTATTTTCAACTTCTTCTCCAGAACCGTCACTCAGATTAAGCTGAAACTCGATACATGTATTCCTTGTGAAAGGGTCAAGCACAGGTTTTCACTAGGCGGCACTGCTTTGGATTCCTGATTTTTAATGATTTTGTCAATTCAGGTACTTATCGGTAAATGCACCTTTTCTATTAATTACTATGCAAGTCAATGGGCATTCTAATGCTAATTCACAGTTTCGAAAGAAACTGCCAGCCAGATTCAATTCAAATATGGTGGCAATGTACCTTGGGTGGGTCTCTACAGAGTTTTTACGAATGGTCACACTCTAGTGATTTTTGGATTTTTTATGATGGGGGGGGGGGGAATTCTTAAAAAAATAGTTTTAATAGGAAAGTTTAACATGGGAATTTCTTGTAATGGTTATAACTTAAATAACTTTGGCCAGATTTGTGTCAAACTTGGTAGGGATGTACTTTTTATAAGTGTCTAACTCCAGGTACTTATCCGTAATTGCACCTTTCCCATCGATTGCTATGTAAGTGAATGGGCATTCCAACGCTAATTCACATTTTCGACTTCTTTGAAATCATCATCCAGATTGACTTCAAACATGGTGGCGATGTACCTTCACCAAGTTTGTTCAAATGGTCATGCTTCAGTGATTTTTGGATATTTTTACAATTTATTTGCTGTTTTTTTTTGGGGGGGGGGTGGGGTGGGGGGGGCAAATCTTAAAAATTTTTCTCTATAACTGCTCACCCAATTGCTTTGATATCACACAGGAGCACTCCTCGAGACTCCCAGTTTGTAATTTGTTCACCAGGTGGTGCTGCAATTTTTAGCTCACCTGACTTGCTTGTCAGGCTGAACTTTTAGTTGGCTCAGTCATCTGTCTTAGAAATACTTCTAAATGTCAAATGCACTCAGCTAAAGCTCAACCCAGGTCTATTCAGTTGCAAACTTGATTTTGTGGGATAGGCTTAGGTCAGATGAGCACATGCTGTTCACGCAGCCCTCTAGTTAAGTAGCCATTGCAACATTGAATATTCTTTATTATAAACATGCAGTTTACAACTGACTGAACACTAATTCGATCATGCCTTGCATGCATAACCTTAATCCCCTTCTACATTTAAAATGTCCATAGCTTATTACACAGAGATGCCAAGGAAAAATTATAGTTTATAATTACAGTGGATAGGGGAAAAATGAGTGACACATTGTCTCTGAAACATTACAAAACGATACCCATGACAAACTGAACATTTTAAATGGTGAAACTTTTGAGCAAGCTTCTACATGTATATATTTTTCCAAACAAACATAAACACTTTAAATCTTAAGATAAACAAACATTTACAATGCAATGTATATTCCCATAACATGTAAATTAAATTGGAAAATTTCACTTAGAATTCATCAGAAAGTATCAATTCAGTTATTTTGGTATTAGTGAGTATACTTACCTCTTGACCTCCGTGTCTGGGCTACAGCACCTAGCACAATTAAGTTGGGACTCAATTGTTCTGAAAAAGACCTGATGGTCCTGGTGGCACCACCACTCGATTCCACGGGGGTGGGGGGTGACTTCTGGTGCGCATGCGCCCCTATTTTTCATTACACCTCATGATTGGTCAATGGACATTGTATGTGGAGTGGAAGAGGGGAGGTCAGGTGGGCCTCTCTGGTGGTTGACAGGTAAGTATACTCACTAATACCGAAATTACTAAAAATTTCATGTATTAGTCAGTAATGTTACCTCTCAACCACCATTGATGATATACAAACAGATTGGTAGGAGGGAGTAACAAAACATGCATACTGACACAACAACCACCGGGATCAAGAGCCTGGGAGGACAATCGGTCCAAGTGAGGAGGCGACATCTGTCTGGAAAACTATCAGAGGTTCTTGGACATGATCAAGGCAGAATCAGCAGAATCCTGGCCTGAGCCTGGAAACCCTCCTTACCAACCAGCATTGGGCTGCCAATAGACCTCCCAGGGATGTCCGCCAATCTGAGAGCAGTCTGCCATAAGGGAGCTGCTGTCTGTTTCCACTCTTCAGGTCTTGGCGACCTCACAAGACCAGTGAACCATGACAAACATGGTGGGCACTCAGGGGTGGTCACATGGTTCTGTAAGGCAGTATCCAATGGAACGGTTTGGTCGGCTCTCAGCCTAGCAAACTCCGTGGACATCCACCTAATAGAAGTCTGAGACAAGATCTAGGCATACTCTAGGTAGGCAAACCTAATATAGACTGCACCCGCAGGCACCAAAGACTGACTTTGAAACATGGTGGCTGCCCTGAGGGGACAAGGGAAGTCCATTGGACAAATATCAGGAACCAATGCAAAGGAGCCTTTCTACGTCAGCAATGGTGTAAATGCCCTGCTCCTGCATCATCAACTTGCGCAGGTAGTGCTCAGCAAAAGTCGTAGACGATTGCCAGAGGTAACCCTGGAGGACATCAACAACAGCGACATTCCTTAGGGTTTGCCAGGAGGCATTGAAGGCTTAGGTCTTCAGAATGGTTCGCTTAATCCACAATGAGATTGTATTTCTGCAGACCTGCTCTTTTCAGGGCTTACCCAGGGGCGAAAAGAAGGCAGACTTCCAATCCCTGGCACCATCAGTGCGGGAGGGATACCAATGCAGAGCTTTCACTGGATGCAAGGCTCTTTCCTCAGATGGTAGAGCAGCATCAATGGCACAAATTGTAAAACCCCTTAAGGCCAGCCGTAGATGGATCTTGAGCCACCTAGCTACTTCTTTGCAAGGAAGCCCAAGTGAGGTCTTGGGGGTCACCTGGGAGTGGTCAGGTGACCATTGGATTCGGTCATACACTAGAGCATGGATCTCGCTTCTTCTAGACCCAGAAACAAGGGTTCACACAAAACAAGTTTTCCACGTCCAGTACTTGAGGTCCACCCTGCGGGGGGTTCTCTAGGCACTCAAAAGGCCACCTCTTCAGCATGACTAAGACCAGCAGGAGGTCCCACCAAGGTAGGACCTGCCTATCAGCCAGTTTGTCCACTCTGTCTGTATAGAAGGAGGCTACGAGTGCCAACAGATAAGGATTGCACCCTATGCAAATGTGTACAACGTTCACCAGGATTGAGGAGATGGCGGACTGAAACCCCTCCAAGGTTCTCAAGCTTTTACTGAGGACCTCCCACTGGTACAGCAGGAAGTCCATGATGTCCATGATATGCAAAGAACACTGATGGATTCTCCAACTGGTGCACCAGTCAGAAACCACCTTCTATCGAACCAAGTATACTGCTGGAGAAGAGTATCAAAGCCGCTGTGGCAATTCTATCTGCAACTGATTCCAAGAAAAACTTGTTCGCAGATTTGCTGTGCGACAACTGCCAAGCGTGAAGGTTGAGCACTTGAGGGTTCTTGTGGAACACACTCGTCTGCTGTTGCACCAGAAATTATAGCCATGCCGATATACATAGTGGTGCCTCGACGGTTAATTCTAGAAGGCCCAGGAACCAACCCATCCTCAGACACCAGGGGGCGACTAAGATCAGACTGCAGTCGTGAGACCGAACCTTCAACAGGACCCTTTGAAGGATCTGTGGAGGGGGAAAGGCAGAAGCCCAATGATTGCTCCAGTCCATGGCTAAAGCATCCACTGCTGGGGCCTGAAGATCATGGACAGGGGACACACGAACCGGAAGCTTTGCATTTGTGCTTGTCATGAACAGATTCACATGTGGGGTACCCCACATGGCCTCAATGACCTGTGGGTGGCGCGACCACTCTGTCCCTACCGTTTGACCTTTTCTCAAAAGTCGGTCGGCCAGGACATGGTGTAGTCCCGCAACATGCCTCATGTGCTTGCGTTCGTTGTGTTCAGAGCACCATTGGATGATGCGACTGGCTAACTCCATCAGCTGTCAGAAGCGTGCCACATGCCCTGCCAGTTGAGGTAAGTGACAGCAGTCCTGTTGTCGCACATAACCAGAATGTGTTTGTACTCCCCTAGGTCCTAGAAGTGGGGGTGCACTACGTGTATTGCCTTCAGTTAATTCCAACTAGTTTATGTAGTGGGACGTAGCCTGTGGCACCCAAGAGCCCAACACCATCTGGCCCACCATGTGGGTTCCCCAACTGAATCAAGAGGAGTCCATGGCCAGGTACATGGTGAGTTGTATCTAAAATGGCAACAATGTCTTATCCGGCATGACGTTCTCCCACTTGATCTAGCAAATGAGGTGCCATTGGGCCTCTGGGAGCACTGGCACCTGCAATTGGTAGTCTTGTTCTTGTGCCCATCTGTCCTGCAGGGCATGCTGCAAGGGATGACAGTACAGGTGGCCCAGGGGGACCTGGGAGTCCATTGAGGTTAGGGAGCCTTTCAGAGTTTACCACTGCTGGACCATGTGAACTTCAAGATTCACAATCAAGCCTAAGCATTTGCAAAGTTCCAGAATGGTCTGCGTGTGGCATAGCAAATCCAGACGTGATAGCGCCCCAATCAGCCAGTCTTCCAGGTACACATGAATGTGCATTGTGCTCTGGTTAAGCTGTGCAGCTACCACCTGCACAAACCAGATGAACACCAGAGATGCCGTGGCAAGGCTGAATGGAAACATCCTAAACTGGTAAACCTAGCTTGAGAATTCAAGCCATGCACAGATATTACTCCCACGAAGGCCTTGTTATCGGCATGTGGAAGAGCGCATCCTTGAAGTCCAAAGACGTCGTCCACTCCTGAGGCTGCAGGGCCAGCCCCACTGACTGTTGGGTCTCCATCCTGAAAGACGGAATCTCCAAGTACTCGTTCTGTGATGACAGGTCTGTAACCAGAGGCCAATTCCTCTGTCCCACTTGGGGACGAGGAAGAGTAGATTGTAGAATCTGGGCACCTTGGGATCTTCCACCCGCTCTATGGCATTCTTGCTCCATAGCTTTAACACTGCCTATAGCAACGCTAATGCTTTGGACTCCTTTATAGGGTTTGTGAATCACTTGGGTTCATGGCATAACGGAGGCTTGTCCTCACTGAAAGGCAGCGAGTATCTGTGTCTCACGGGATTTACCATGAACAAATCATCTGTGAGAGACTCCGTCTGTCAGTGAAAGGTGGAAAAGCAGCCGCTGACTGGGCATTCGGAGATGTCTACAGCAATGCCGGAGGGCGACACTGAGAGGGTGTGGTCTGGAAGACAAGTGTCAGGAGCCCTGAGGCCTTTCCCATATTCTTGCCTTTATCCAGTAATTATAGCTGTATCATCCAGAAAAGGTGGAAGATACAGACTGGGTGATAACCCTGTCCATATCACCACAGTGCAATGGTCAATCCACTTGGCTGGTTTAACTATTTTATCAGCCTTCTTTCCCCTCCTGGATCACTTCCCATTGTCGCTAGGCACTTGCAAGGCCTGAGGTGTATACCTAAGGCTGGGGAATAAGTGGATACCATGCTTCAGGGTGGCGATTGCTATATACGGAGGAAAGCAACCGAACGGAGTCGGTAAATGATGCTGGTCTGTCCGGTAGAGTGGCCTGGCCATTTCCAAGAAGATTCCACGAAAAAAAATTTTAAAATAAAATAAAAATTAATAAAAGTGCAAAATTTAAAAAAAAATAAAAATAAAAATACTGAAGTGTGTGATGTGCTCAACAAAATGGGTTGAGGCTCACCAAATATGCAGCTTAAAGAGGCTCTGACATATGTTTTTGACATAGAAAAATTAAAATATGTCAGCTGTGAGTGAAAAAACAATGGGTGTTCAATGGAACAATAGACAGTGGACTATTAAATAAGTCCAGCTGATTGACAAGTCAGCTGAGCTTATAAAATCCAGGCATATCCATCATTCTATTTTCCCAACAGACATAAGATGGAAAGATTGTGATTTAGACAATTGTAATTAGGTAAATACACAAAATTATGCTAAAAACTGTATCTTTGTTTTTCACTACAGATGAATAGCCAATTGTCAGTCATAGCAAAAACCACATGCAGGTGTTCACATGTGCAATATGGCCCATTCAGCAGACACAAATCGAAAAGGCACTTTACTGCACGTATACAAATGCAAGAGGCAGGGTCTGAAAAACACTTCTGCTAAAAAGCTGCTGCAATTCATTCATTGGATGTGGGGACCTCTGTTTACAAATTAACTAGGACGCAGGACATGACTTTTGTAACCAGAAAAGTGGCAGACCTGCCACTTCAGTGGGAAACTTGGGAGCCTTGGACAGTGTGTGTGACAGTTAGTGTGGTTGGCATACAGTGTGTGTCACAGTCAGTGTGGTTGGCATAGCGTGTGTCACAGTCAGTGTGGTTGGCATTTGTACACAAAACATGTCACAAATATACTGCTATGTGTGGCAGCCAATTAGCTACATATGCCAACCATGTCACACATACACTGCCAGGTGTGTCAGTCTGGACTTTGTGTGCCTGAAATTATTTAACAAAGTCACAAATATGCTGCAAGGTGGGACAGCCAATTGGCTTATACATGTATCTGCACACTATAAACATGTCACAAATATGCTACAATGCATGACAGCAAACAGACTTTGTGTGTTGGTACACCTTTTAGCTGTGTCACAAATATGTTGCAATGTGTGACAGCTAATTGGCTTTATGCATATTCATGCTTGAATAAATGTGATGTGTGACATCCAGCAGACTCCATGTGCCTTCATTTAACCAGGTAAAATGTTATGCAATGTTTGACATCCAGTTGATTTTAAGCACCAACCATATCACAAATATGCTCCATCATGTGACACCCAGTGGCTTTGTGTACTTTGATGTAACCATGACACAAACATGCTATCACACATGCAATGTGACACCTTCAAACTTTCTTAGCATACACGAAGGAGCAATGCAGCATCAAGGCAGTAAGCTTGCAGCACAGCTGTGGCATAAATGCAGTGCAGAAGGCAGTATGTAAACAGCATACTTCTTACAGCTCTTGCACAGTACATACTGCCTACTTCTTACAGCTCTTGCACAGTAACCATCATGGCAGCACACACAGGGCCAGCATTTGAACACTACCATGGAAGCATGTTTCAAATACAGTGCTCCCTCTTTATAACACCCCTCATTACAAGGTGGTTTCTGATATAACATGGTGTGTACCATGGCTCCCACTGACATAGTTTTCCCATTACTTCTATGTTAAAAGTCCCCCTGTTATAAGGCACTTTTGATATAACACGGTCTGTTCTGGGGATCCCAATACCAGAGTTGTGAGGAGGGAGCAATGTATTTCAATGAGATTGTAGCATTTAGACAGTATATACATGCTACCAAAAAGGCCTTAATTGATGTTGTATTATTGCAGCATCACACTATGTATGTATATTCTATGGAGACCGTGTGAGTACAGCTAGTATATGATACGGACGTGCACGCCATGAGTGGGTTTTTGTGTCAGAAGGAAAGAGAAAGCATGATGTGTAAAGCATGGACTGGTTTGTTACTCATTCTGACACAAGAACTGATGAGAGGATTCTTGTGTCAAAAGGAATGAGATTTTTGTCATTCATTCTGACACAAGAGTGGTGTCTCCCTAAACCATGATGCTTGTGCACGATTTTGGCAGAGTGACGTTCATCTTCACTTTGAACTTCAAGTTGTTCAACAATCTGAGCAACCACATTGAACTCTATTATTTCTAATGTCTGATGCACTCCTTGAGTAGCATGCAGCTCCTTTTGCATGCAGGAGTTCAACCAACACAAATATATGGACCCAATGGTGTGATGGTTAAGACAGGTCAGAGTTCCAATGGAGCCAATATGGTGTGATGGTTAAGGACTCTACATACATGGGACCATTTTTGAAGAAAACCAACTGTACATCCCTCTACGGTACTACTTCTTGATTCAATGGTAGCTAAAGCATATACTGGGTTGGTATGGTCATGAACTACAGATTGGTGCAAGATCTATACTTGTCCCAGCCTAATTGTTTAAACCAACACAGTGATAATGAAATGGCCAGAGTTTATGCTATTTATGTTTATTTCTCTTCCAAAACAAATGGCAAAACTGTAAAAAATGGTTTGGTGTGGTTCCTAGGTTGCCATCTTTTTTTGGATATCTTGTTATGTCTGTGTGTGAACACAGACATATTGTTTTACCCAATATTCTTTCTTTCTTTCTTTCTTTCTTTCTTTCTTTCTTTCTTTCCTATCTTTCTTTCCACCAGATTTTTGGGTCGTCTTAAACTCTTAAACGCAAGCTAGAAACTTCAAACTTTGCATGGCTATAGCACCTGCAGTGAAGTTTCGCATATCATTCTGAATAGTCAAGATTTTGAAAATTATGCAAATTAGGGCAATTAAAAAAAATTCAATTGCTTCTGGCTTCCAAAGTATTCATCCAATTTTGATGATGTTGGACCCAAATTGTAGATATTGCAACATTGCACATTTTTGTAATTTACATGTGACCTCTAAAGGTCAAAGGTCAAGGTCATTTGTACGTTTGAAATATTTATCCAGCCATAACTCGGTCAATTTCCATCCAATTTTGATCATGTTGGACACAAATTGTAGCTACTGTAACACTGCACGTTTTGGTAATTTACATGTGACCTCTAGAGGTCAAAGGTCAAGGTCATTTTGCCATTTGAAATATTCATGTAGCTATAACTCGGTCAATTATCATCCAATTTTGATCATGTTGGACACAAATTGTAGCTACTGTAACACTGCACATTTTTATAATTTACATGTGACCTCTAGAGGTCAAAGATCAAGGTCATTTGGATCTTTGAAATATTCATCTAGCCATAACTCTGTCACTTTTAATCCAATTTTGATCATGTTGGGCTCAAATTATAGATATTGTAGCATTGCACATTTTTGTAAGTCACATGTCACCTCTAAAGGTCAAAGGTGAAGGTCATTTGGACCTTTGAAATATTCATCCAGCCATAACTCAGTCAATTTTCATCCAATTTTAATCATGTTGAGCTCAAATTGTATATGTTGTAACACTGCACATTTTTGTAATGTATATGTGACCTCCAGAGGTCAAAGGTCAAAGTCATTTTGTTGTTTGAAATTTTCATCTAGCCATAACTCGGCCAATTTATCATCCAATTTTGATAATGTTGGACTTAAATTGTAGCTACATATGAGCACTTGTCTGTGTGAGCAGTCAGGATGTTGCTGATATTTTGGAAATAAAGAATACTATTAACAGGCAAATTCTAATTTCTTCAGATATCCAGATAGTTTTCATTTACATTTGACCTCTAAAGGTCAAAGTTATTTTGCCTTTTGAATGTTTCATCTAGCCATAATTTGGTCAATTTCCATCCAATTTTATTCATGTTAGACTCAAATTGTAAGTGTTGCAACACTGCATATTTTTGTAATTGTGCAAATTTTTCACACACACACAGATTTGCTTTCAAGCAAATCTTTCTTTTCTAGTTTAGTTTATGAAATATCACTCTGCAAAGTTGAAACATCTACCTTGTCAAAGAAAAACATGAGAAAGTCAAATTTACAAAGCTATAACTTGTAACTCCCACTGTCATGCCCTCAAGTGTTCTATGCAATTTTGAATCAATTGGCCAGGTTGTTTTGGAGAACAAGATTTTTTAAGATTTGGCCAACAATGGAGGGGAAAAAAAAACTCATGAAAAATCCAAAACTCACTGAAGTGTAACCATTTGATGAAGCCTTGCAGACACCTACCCAAGGTATACCTCCACCAAGTTTGAAGAAGATCCTGCCAGCAGTTTTGGACAAGAAGTCAAAAAGGTTACTTAAAAATGCAATCCCCATTGACTGACATAGTAATCAATGGGAATGTGTACATTTACCAATAAGTACCCACACTGAAAAATTCATCAAAAATCAGGACTCCACAGCAATGCACCTTAATGAACAGCTTTCTTTGACCCTTCCACAACAAACATTTCCACCAAGTTTCAGCATGATCTGAATGATGCTTTTTATGCTAGATGTTGAAAATCACAAAAACACAAAAATTCATTTAAAAAAATTATTAACATCTACGGATCCCCAGAAGTGCCCTTAAGCAATTTCAAACCAGTTGACCATCCTGTTCCACAGGAGATTTTTTAAGATCTGCCAAAAAAAAAAAAACAAACAAACAAAACAAAAAACAAAAACAAAATCAAAAACAAAAACAAAAACAAAAACAAAAACAAAAACAAAAACAAAACAAAACATAAAAATTAAAAAAAAAAAAAAAAAAATGCTGGAGCATAACCACTTGCACAAAATAAATAGACACTTATGAAAAGTACATCCCTACAAAGTTTGACACAGATCTGGCCAAAATTATTGAAGTTATAACAATTACAAGAAATTCTCATGTTGAACTTTCCTATTAAAATATTTTTAAAGATTTTCAAAAAGAAAAAAATCTAAAAATCACTGGAGCATGACCATTTGAACATACCTGGTACAGACCCACCCAAGGTACATTGCCACCAAGTTTGAAGTCAGTCTGGATGAGAGTTTTGGAGAAGTCAAAAATGTGAAATAGCATTACAATGGCCATTGACTTACATAGTAATCAATGGGAAAGGTGCACTTACCGACAAGTACCCAAACTGACATTTAAAAGTATCTCTAAGATAATGTCTAAAGAAAACTTCAGTTAAAATAAACATTTTACTGGAGCACGACAAAATGAAGAATATTTAAAGAGAACTTCAAAAAGAACATTGCTACTTGGTGGAGAAAATACATGATATTGAGCATTAGAATGTCCATTGACTTTAAATACACAGTAATCAATAGGAAAGGTACATTTGCCAATAAGTACCTGAAGTGAAAAAATCGTTAAGAATCAGGAATCGTCAGCAGTGCCCCACAGTGAACAAGTTTGTTTTACACTTTTACAAGGAACTTATCCACCAAGTTTCAGCTTAATCTGAGTGATGGTTCTGGAAAAGAAGTCAAAAATAGCAAAAACACACAAAAAATCATTAAGAAATATGAAAAAATTGCAGCATCACCTGGCTTACAAATCGAAAAGTAGGAGTCCCTAGAAGTGTTCCTGTGTGATATCAAAACAATTGGGTGAGCAGTTTTTTGGAGAAATTTTGTTTAAGATTTGCACAAAAAACAAACAAACAAAAAAAACAAAAACAAAAAACAAAAAAAACAAACATAAAAAGTCAAAAAATCACTCAAGCATGACCACAAACTTGGTAGAGACCCACCCAAGGTACATTGCCACCAAGTTTGACATGAATCTGGTTGATGGTTTTGGAGAAGTCAGAAATGTGAATTGTGGATGGATGGATCAGGCACAATGGACCATCCTATAAGCTCAGCTGACTAACAAGGTAGCTGGGCTAAAAACAAACAAACAAGTAAGCAGTGTTTTAACTGACATCACTGAAGACTAAATCCCTGGTGGCAACAACAGAAGCATGGTCCCACTCTACTGAATCCATGCTGTCCATGCTGCCCTACTGCAAAGGGGTATTAATAAAATATTATTACAGTGTGGATACCTGGAGGTTATCCCATGACTAAATCTATATCCTACCTGTCACAGTTCCCCTGACAGCCTGTATACAGCTCTAGGGTGAACTATACAGGGTAGGAGACTGATTTAGCCATTGGATGATCTTTGTATCTTACATGTATCTACTAGAATTAGACAAAAAGCAAATGCAGCTTTTCCTGGGGTTATGTGAGATGCTACATACCAAATCAGTAGCCAAAACGTACAATTTTTAGTTCATACTTTTGTGTCAGAAAAGCCCACCTTCCCTTCAGGAAGAAACAGACCTATACTGCTTTCCTGCAAGGTCATGCATTTTGTGTGGCATACCCTTGCAACGTGAATGACGTATATGGCACAGAACGTCATTATAGTTGCTGTTTACCCCACCGTGGGGGATATACTGACTTTCATAGCTATATTTCATGTTCGGAACGAGCGGGACTCGAACCTGCAACCTTTGGCACCAGTCGCCTAGCTGAAATGGGAAACGCACATATCCACTCGACCAAATCCCCATTCTTAAAAAGAATGGTTCAAATGGAGGTAGTTATGTGCGAGTGCCATATCAACACGGTAATGCAGTATATTTACTGAGTCGGCATATATTTCCAGAATCGGGGACTTAAATCCACCAGCATTAAGGAAATGCCGAAAATATATATTTCATGTTCGGAACGAGCGGGACTCGAACCTGCAACCTTTGGCACCAGTCGCCTAGCTGAAATGGGAAACGCACATATCCACTCGACCAAATCCCCATTCCTAAAAAGAATGGTTCAATGGAGGTAGTTATGTGCGAGTGCCATATCAACACGGTAATGCAGTATATTTACTGAGTCGGCATATATTTCCAGAATCGGGGACTTAAATCCACCAGCATTAAGGAAATGCCGAAAATATATATTTCATGTTCGGAACGAGCGGGAGCTATTTTAATGAGTAGGTTGTATTTCCCAGGGGAAGATACTGGCTGTTGCTAGTGTAATATTATCCATATGTTCTAATTGGACAGTTTTAGTAGCACCCTTCACGACACTGTATGCTACAGGACTAAAAATGCAGTATAAGGGCAGTTTTAGTACTACATTTAGGATACAGGAAAAGTCATGCTGGACCATGCTGCTGAACAAGTAGGAGAAACAGCATTCAGACACTTCCACTGCAATATAACATGACATTTCATGCTTTTTCTAACTTTCAAACAGCATGCAGGCAGTATAGATATGTATAGTACTGTCAATTGCTTTAATTTTGCTGTAGTCTTATTTTTGCTGATAGCACAAAACTGTGAAAATAAAAACACAATCAAATAGTATTTTAACATTGTTTTAATATGAATCTTATTCAAAACAGTGAAATCTAAACTATAGTGAAATGTCAAAAATCCCCCCCCCCCAAAAAAAAAAAAATTTATCCATGTGAAAATAAAGCAATTTACAGTATGATGTTGGAACTGGTAGCCCACATTGATCCCTGTCACCAGCAAGCTATTAGGCACACAGTGGGACCACCATCAGTCACCAGCAAGCTATTAGGCACACAGTAGGACCACCATCAGGCACGGTGTGCCTGTATTTAAGCAAGTTGCACCATGTTATTGCACAGTTCCTGTTACATCAGGCTTTGTGAGGCTCTCCTTGTAGGGGAAGACAAAATGCACTTGTCTCATACACTTAATCTTATTATCTGTGGGGCAACACTGGAATCTGTCACCTTAAAACCATCTTTTAATTCATCTTCCACACAAGTGGATAGGAAATATTCCTTGCAACACTTTTTCATGATTTTGATGTAATTTTCAAGATCAGTCCAAACATAAACACTAATTTTCTCCAAATGTGCCTGATATGAAAACTTTAAAATTGGTAATTAATTTTGCTAGGAAATGCATTGCCATTACCACAGAATCACTAACAACACTGTCAATCAAGTATTCAAAAATATTTTGCTAATTAGAAGATTGTAGAGAGGATGTGAAGTAGCAGCCCTCGAGACAGGAGTATAAATCCACCAGCCGCCATCGCCATCCCGTTCTCTCTCCAACTTATTACTCACTAATCAATTTGATGTCCCAATGAAAGTTGAGAGCGTGTGCTTGAGAAATATTAGACATATATTTTATTAATCTGTCTTAGTCCTATTGAAGAAATTTGACTTAAAATTTAGTGGTGTTACAATGGGCAGGCGTGATGTATAGCCCCGTCTTATTCTGGACATCAATAACTACACTGTTATATTTGTTCAAACACTTCATGCCAGATTGTCACTCATATTAAATTGTACACCCCATGGCCTTAGGCATCTACAACTGGAGAAGAAACAAATCAGTGCTGCTTTCATTTCCATTTATTCTTGCAAAACAGCAGTGTGATGTGGATTTTTTACTTCATTAAAGAAATAGGAAAAAAATGATTATATAGTTAAATCTCCCATAGAAAATTGAGCCAATGTCCCAATGGAAGTTTCATGACAGAACACAATTATTTGAAATCCATCAAATATTTAAGATTTGCCAATATTTTGAAGGGATGTTTTTTAGCTTGATTGGTAACCAGGACCATTTCATTACAATAATATTGGCTAGTAAGTGTTGAGTTGTTCAAGTAAGGATACATTTTCTTTTCACATTTTTCATTGTGATGCCAGTAATGAATCTAGTGGCAATTTAATAGCCAAGCACCCTGCTGTCTGGGGAAAATAAATGATGCTTTTAATGAGAAAGAAATATCAAAACAAGGAAATTGTGTTATGAAAGCTATACATAGCAACCATAAATACTTCCTGTGCCTCCCGGCAGCATAATGTGGCAATTAATGTGATCATTACCTTGAAAACTTTACCTTGTGCTAACTGCATACAAAACTAAAACTGATGTCTTACTTTTGCAAATTTAATTAAAATGTGATTGAAAAGATTATAATTAAAAAACAGAAATAAAAATGCATGCTTCATACTTGATAAAACTAAGCTTAATACAATTATGGGCTTTATGTGCATTTGCCCACTTGATTGAAACTGAAATGTCATTTTGTGTAATAAATTAATGCCAAGAGTAAAGACACCTCTAAATATGTACTTTATAGACAGATACTTTAATGCTACATGCACTGCCAATCTTATCCAATAGAGCATCAGTGCATGTAATCCAGGCTGCGAGGGATCAGCAATTAGTTTTTAGATATTTATGACATAAAGAAAACCCACTGTGACTAGGATCTGAACACACATTTCACAAGAAAAAGTTCTTTACCACCTAATGTTATCATGTTATTTACTGTTCAAAGGCAAGTGAGAGAGCACAGGTGCTGGCATCATATGAGGTCAAGGCTGGCATCACAATAGGTCAAGGCTGGCATCACATGAGGTCAAGGCTGGCATCACAAGAGGTCAAGGCATTTTAGTGTCCACGTACCTTTTACTCCCTAGAAGTCCGTTGTTGTGAATGGGGGGCTTTTTTCATAGACATTGGCTGTTTCAATGCTTTTACGTTTAAAGGACCCTGTAGTGATCCCTAAATTGACCAATGTGTATGTGCATGGCTTTGTGTAATTTTAGGGTTTACACTTTTAAACATGTAATGCTCCAGTGTATATATACTTACCCCAACAGTCCCTGTTGTCATGGGTAGATACATGGACAAAACAACTGTTAGCTAGTAGGTCTCAGATGGACCTGCCAATTAAAGCATAGTCCATTCCTCCACTCCCACCCCAAAATGAATAAATCGATGGATGGATAGACAGATACGTTTTTAAATAAATAAGCAAGCTAGCAAGCAAAGAAACTAAGTAATTAAACATGTAGAGGTTATCAAATGTTTATGATATGTGATCATGTTGCTCTTCATTATTCTTCCAAACAATAGGGGAGGTCATGATTACCAATTATTTGTGTATTCAGCTGAATATACAATCCAATACACAGAATTCTTCAGGGCTGGAGATGTGTATTCCCATTGGATTGCATGTTAAATTAACCTCAAATTAAAAGACTACTTTCAAGCTGCAAGAATCAAATTCATGTGAATATTAAAACTATATATGTACATAAGTTTACCACACAAATTTTGCTGTTTCCTCAATGAGTGGTTTTAAAGGTCTTATGCTGTAAATTACAATGAAAAATAATAGAAATCCACAACTCTAGCCCCGACTGACTGAAATGCCCTCTACAGGAGTGCAGTAGAAGCTTCTGTTCTTGCTCTCCCCTATTGATCAGTTGTATTTACCCCACAATGTCCAATGTTCAGCAACACTTACATATCAGAAATCTAGCTGTTAATGGAGATCAGAACTGTCCCTGCATGGCTAATTTCTAACATACATGTACAGGTATAAATGCTGATATTTTGAGTAATTTGTGGTGAGATGAAGTGGTTCACAAAGTTACAAAAAGATCAAGTTTGTGAAGTAAGTTTCTTGCCAGCCTCAGTGCTCCCCGGCATGCTCCTCTTATGGCATTTTGTGCTAACTGGATCAAGTAGTCGACAGGAGACATTTATCTGTGTCCCAATGAAAGCATGATGTACAAGCTTCTATTATGGGAGCCTCATAACTTGCAGCAGATTGGGTTTTGTTGGGCTGCGACAAGCGAACGAAACCTAGACGATCACAACTTGCACTCTGCTTGGCAACTAGGCATGTTTCTCTCTCAGTTACCCAGCCATGTGCATCTCTTATTTCCTCAAATTTAATCAGGATCTGTCACAATTATGAAAATATTGCTGATCCAATGAAATGGGTTCCATCACCAAGTGACTACATCGACATTTATTAGTCTTTAAAAAGCAGAGCAAGGTGTTTATGTGATTCAGTGTATGCATGTGCCCAGCCTCACAGGGTCCTCTCGGCACAGGTAGCCACAGCAAACCGTGTGCCAAGCACTGGCACATGTTGTGGTGAGCTAAATGGTCCACTGAGGGTGAGACAGCATCACAAATATGTCTGGCATTTCACCACTTTGTCACAAAGTCATTCAAAATTGTCTCCATCAACATCATATGATGTCTCTTTCCTTGTTTTATTATTTTTTTAAAATTTTGTTCTTTATATACATTCATACACACACACACACACACACACACACACACCTACACATACACATGGTCTTGAAGCCAGTTTTCATGGCACATCAGTTTTCGCGGTATGCTGAGCGATTTTAGTCAATGCCTGACTGCTCAGTGTGTTTACATTTTAATTTATTCAATATTGGGTAGTTTGTGAGCATATTTGATATTATTCAATGCTGTTTTGATCAGAATTTTTTTCTGACATCATGACGATCAGGCACACATCAGTACCATGAAAACTGTGAAGCCCTGAAAACTGGCAAGGCCACCATACATACATGCATACATACATACTTACATACATACATGTACATACAGTAAAACCTCCCTATACCGAACACCCTTGGGGCCGGGAAAAAGCGTTCGGCATAGTGAGGTTTGCTTACATTGGAAGTATATATTTGGGACTGAGAAATGGTGTTCAGTATAGAGAGGTGTTCAGCATACGGAGGTGTTCGGTTAGAGAGGTTTTACTGTACATACATACATACATACATACATACATACATACATACATACATACATACATACATACATACATACATACATTCGTATTTGTTGTGTTATTTTACTGGTAATGTCTGCACACTAAGTTGCGCACAAACATATCACACCTATTTTTTTTCTCATTCCTTCATGTGAATTGTGGCAAAACTTGCACGAAAAGACTAACTTATAGCATGAAAAATATGGCATTTATTTATATTCTGAACAAAAACTGCAGATTTTATCTATCAACAAAGCACACTAGATAATTTAAACACCTTTCACCCACATATTTTTACTCAGAGAACACCAATGAAAGTCATTCCTTCTGTAGTTTTAATTTACAAAAAAAAAAAAAAAAAAGCGGTAACCGGGAAGTGAACATTGTTCTCACTTATCAGATAATTTATTTGTGTGTGTGCTAGCATGTGGAAAATTACCTGCATATTGCTGAGCAAAACTTAATGGACGTGATACCTCATGCTGGGTGTGTGTGGGGTGGTCCTGCTCCTGGAACACCATTGTGGTCAAAGGGCACATAAATCAGGTGTGCAGAGCACATCACATTTGGGCCTGTAGTTGCTGTGTGTGCTCTGCAGTCCACTCTGTGATAATGATGATATGGTACAAATAAGAATTGTAACATATATATATATATATATATATATATATATATATATATATAGTACAAAATGTCAATCCTTCAATGAATAATACATAGATTGGAACCAAGCATGGAAGATCAGTAACATAAAATGGAGTGAATAAAACAGGTTTGGATTACCTCATGGTCTGAGTTAACTGTTATCTATTTCTGCTTCTCATATCAAATCAAGGAGGGTAGAGAGATGTCTCTCTTCTTATCTACCCTCCTTGGTTAAATGCGTGTAAAGCCCTTATGTACATCACAATCATTTTTGCCAAAAGATTTTGTTGAATCTTGTCACCCTTTGACCTGAACTAGCTCCTGTATGTAGACTTATTCTTCTGTGGAGACATTGTTAGTTTACCATTGGAAAATGTTTGTCAGAACATCCATTTTTTCTTTCTGTTTTTTCTTTTTATTGACTAAAAATATTCTATAATAGTCAGGTTTTGAATTTCTCATCAGGAAAAATTGGGCTATATTTTGTTTTGATAGTTCACTGACTTCATTATACACCTGCTAGACAAGTCCATGACTAAACAGGTCCAGGACTAGACAGGTCCAGGACTAGACAGGTAGGTCCAGGACTAGACAGGTAGGTCCAGGACTAGACAGGTCCAGGACTACATGTGTCTTGTTCCAGAAAGCGGTGCACTTTGTCATTGATCCCTGTATGTGATAACAATGCTTACATGTACACACAGTCCAGGAGTGTGGAAACAAAATTAATTTTAGGGGCATGTTTTCAGTCAGAAAAATTGTGAATTATTTTCAGAATAAGGGATGGTTGACTGGTCAATGGAACATTCCAGCCATTCTTCTACCTGTATCCAATGGATGCTGAGTTGGCCTCATCCTGATGGGCCAATTATGGTTCACATGGCAATGACCACATACCCACAGTGAAATACATGAATAGTGTACAGAATACAAGCAGTACTCTCAAAGGGGCCACTGATCTGCAAAGACTGCTTCTCCTGGCAGCAAGTATGCCATTTAAGTACATTTTAACCCCCAAGAGAGGCCACTGATCTTGTCAGGCCATATTGAAATTACATTTTAACCCAATAGGTGCCACTGCTCTGGTCAGGCCACATATCAGTTCTATTGGGTTTCATAAGAGGAGCAGAACTACTTCATACAGTATTCTGTGTAGTTTTTTCCTTTAAGGTCCAAACCATCTTACCCTGGTCCCATTTATTGGTGAGTAACTCTCTGGGTCATGAGAGCCAAAACATCAACTTTAAACACATTGATTAGTTCTGGTCCAGAGTCCTGCAGTGTATGGTGGGTAATGGACCAAAAACAAAAAAAAACAAAAAAAAAAACAAAACAAAAAAAAAAAGAAAGAAAGAAAAACAAAAAACAGAAGAAAAGGAAAAAAAAGAAACAGTAGTAGTTTCAATGTAGCAAAATGTGCAATTTTTTCAATGTTGCAACTTTGTCATCAAATACTCTGTAGCAACTTTAAACATATTTTTGTTTAATGCTTGCCAGTTGCACATCCCTGTTAGAGGTATACCTGCATTTTGATGCCTTCTTTGATGTCAGAAGCTCAGGCAACAAAACTATACATAGTCTGTAATCTAGAGAGATACCAGAGCCCAAACACCAACACCAGTCTTGTCCAATACGTGTATATGATTCGCTTTGTTTAATAACTACACATGCTCCTGAGTTTTCTATGTATTTGTAATTCTACATCTTGCAACATAATAATGTCCCAGGAAGACATGCATGATCAAAGGCCTATGAAGTATACAAGCAAGGACTATCAGGAAGTATTAACCCCATGCCACTAGTCACAATATAACCACAATAATATTACTAAAATTAAATTGAGTACAGCAACAAAGAGAGACCATCCTGAATATTAATTCTGCTCCTTGTTCCACTCACACAAAAACAGACTATCATAAGTACTAATTGTGATCCCTGTCCCACACCCAGAAAGTCAGACTATCATAAATACTAATTGTGATCCCTGTCCCACACCCACAAAGACAGACTACCATAAATACTAATTGTGATCCCTGTCCCACACCTAGAAAGTCAGACTATCATAAATACTAATTGTGATCCCTGTCCCACACCCACAAAGACAGACTACCATAAATACTAATTGTGATCCCTGTCCCACACCTAGAAAGTCAGAATATCATAAATACTAATTGTGATCCCTGTCCCACACCCAGAAAGTCAGACTATCATAAATACTAATTGTGATCCCTGTCCCACACCCACAAAGACAGACTACCATAAATACTAACTGTGATCCCTGTCCCACATCCAGAAGTCAGACTATCATAAATACTAATTGTGATCCCTGTCCCACACCCAGAAAGTCAGACTATCATAAATACTAATTGTGATCCCTGTCCCACACCCACAAAGACAGACTACCATAAATACTAACTGTGATCCCTGTCCCACACCCACAAAGTCAGACTATCATAAATACTAACTGTGATCCCTGTCCCACACCCAGAAAGTCAGATTACCATAAATACTAATTGTGATCCCTGTCCCACACCCAGAAAGTCAGACTACCATAAATACTAATTGTGATCCCTGTCCCACACCCAGAAAGTCAGACTACCATAAATACTAATTGTGATCCCTGTCCCACACCCACAAAGACAGACTACCATAAATACTAACTGTGATCCCTGTCCCACACCCAGAAAGTCAGACTATCATAAATACTAACTGTGATCCCTGTCCCATACCCAGAAAGTCAGACTACCATAAATACTAATTGTGATCCCTGTCCCACACCCAGAAAGTCAGACTACCATAAATACTAATTGCTATCCCTGTCCCATGCCCACAAAGACAGTCCATTGTTGCTCCCTGGTCGTGACTCGCCCACAGCGGTCTTCACATGTGTCCTCCTGTCTGTCTAGCTGCCATGTACCCATACCAGTACTTCAGTGCTCTGGTTCCTGTCTCAAAGCTTCACCATTAGCATGCTTTGCCTATAGTTTCTATGCTATGAATACCTCCCAGGAGAGACCCCCTGTTTCCAGTGACCACAATTTTGATGCTTCTTCTGGGTGGTGTTTGGTGACAGGTTCTACTGTACTGCCCTCACTCCAATAAGACATACACATTGCCTGTGTGAGGCAGACACTGCCACACAGCAAGAGGATCAACAGTGGGTAATAAGTGGAGAAATTGGATTTTAAAGAGGAATTCCTGTGCCAGGGTACAAATTATACCAGGGGGCTTCATAGGGTGTTTTTAATTACCAGCACTGGGGCATCACATACACCCTGTGTCAACTTCAAAGCCACGTATCATGTGCAGGTAATTTTTCATTCTGGTAATATGTGGTCTACATATATGCTATCATAAAAATTAATATACAGGAAATGAATCTGCAGGTCCTTTGAACTGTAATGGTGAATACATACACCATATTCCTCTCAGTTCACACCCATGCTCTCATAAGCACCTCTTTCTGCTTCCTTGGGATCAGAAAAGGGTGAAATTGGCAAAATATGAAATACTGGTACTACCACAAAGTCTTGCACCATACCAGACTACCTACTGGTGAGGCCATACACCAGTACCACTGCCCACATGATCAAAATACAACAGGTAAGGTCAAGATCAGCTAGTTTATGTGGCTTCTCAGTAGAGGCCTCTGTCAACTGGTGGACTAGGTATGTGTTTTTCCATTAGTTTCCATTGTAATTTGCACATATGTAAGTCAACTTTAGAACTGCTCTGCCTAGTAATGCCATATTTTTGGTGGTAAATGGTTGTATATAATAAAAAAATAATCTGCAAATTTGATAACCTTTGCTGCAAAACTATTCAACATTTTGAATGTTACTTTAACATAGAATCTTTGGGAATACACACCTTTAGCCTGCAAAAATTTAGTGTAGTAGGTTGTGTATTCAGTCGAATACCCATAAAACTGCTAATTGTGACCTCTCCTATTCTTCAGCCTATCCAGTGAGACGACAGGCAGGTAGCAGCAGGTGTCCATGTCATGTGGGATCCATCCTATGGGTCTGCTCTGTGGGAATCTTTCATGCTAAGGAACCTGCAGGAAACCACTCTGATGTGGGCCATTGGCCGGGGAGGGTAGGGAGCATTCGAGGATGAGCACACAACTTGGCAGTAGTACTGTATACATGTCCATTGAACTATAATGTTCCCCACACCAGGTCACTCTCTCAGTGCCACACTTTGGACTCAATCAACAGCTTTCCTCAGTCTGGATACATTGCGCCCAAAGCATACAGAGGAAAGTCATTGACCTGGACTACAAAATGCTATGTAACTACAGGCTGGTCTTAACTCATTCCATACTATGGTCACAGGTCTTGGTCAGTGGTTATGGCACTGACTTAAGACTATAGGCATGTTAATACTTGAATGAAAGCTCTTTTCATGAAGAATTTACATGTGCAGCTGTCGTCTTAAATCTAGGTAAATATACGGAAAATCAGGGACTGGTATGGAATGAGTTAAAGAAAAGGTCTTTTTACAATTAACATGAGCGTAGCAGCCTTGCTGTAGTCCAGAGCTTAAGTACTGTAGTATGACTTCAGTGGCAGCCTTGCTGTAGTCCAGAGCTTAAGTACTGTAGTATGACTTCAGTGGCAGCCTTGCTGTAGTCCAGAGCTTAAGTACTGTAGTATGACTTCAGTGGCAGCCTTGCTGTAGTCCAGAGCTTGAGTACTGTAGTATGACTTCAGTGGCAGCCTTGCTGTAGTCCAGAGCTTGAGTACTGTAGTATGACTTCAGTGGCAGCCTTGCTGTAGTCCAGAGCTTAAGTACTGTAGTATGACTTCAGTGGCAGCCTTGCTGTAGTCCAGAGCTTAAGTACTGTAGTATGACTTCAGTGGCAGTTGGCACTGAAAGAGTTCATTTTGCGTTATTTTGTAAGCATTATGTTTCATGTTTTATGAGGAATTACTTAAGGTAGCCCCGGCCTCTCGAAATGCACCAGCCTTTGTTTTCAGTACTTCACCTGTTTTTTCTTGCATCACTTCATATAAATTTGTGCGAGTGTTGCGAGATCTTTTACACAAAGCTGGTTATCAAGCTCATGATTTTTCAGGTCATAGTTTTTGCAGGGGTGGTGCCACCTGTGCTTTCAGAGCCGGGGTTCCTGGTGAGTTGATTCAGTTGCACGGTGACTGGCGATCAGATGCTTACCTAAGATATTTAGATTTTTCTTTTGACTCTAAACTAAGAGTTAGTGCTGCCATGAGAGACTTCATTTTGGCTAATCCTACATGAGTGGGGTGTATTAGATATTGAGCATTTGTCGTTTTCATTGCATGTATTTCTGTGTGTACGGTATTATGGTGGTACTGGTTCTGTGATTTGATTCTCACTAGTGTATATTTTTATGTATATCAGGTGGTTTACAGACTATAACAGAAATTGTGAGAGGTATGTAATATGTTTATAAATTTTGTTTGGCCTTTTTCCTTTTTTTTTTTTTTTTTGGCGGGAGAGTGCTTGACAATTTTTTCTCCTTTTGCAGTTTTGTGTTTTTGGTTTCTTTTGTTCTTTTCTTTCCTTTGGTTTTTGTTTGTCAAGACAGTCCTGTTACGGCCAAATAAAATTTATTGTATTTATGTTTGTGTTTGTTTGTTTGTTCAATGAGGATGCTCACCAGGACCATCACTTACAAGGTCAGAATTAGCAACTTGATGTGTATTGGGCTGAATACACAACCCAATACACAAAATTCTTGCAGACTACAGGTGTGACTATACCCATAAGATTCTATGTTAAAGTAAAATTCAATACATTGATTAGTCCTGCAGTAAAAGTTATCAAATTTACATGAGTATTTTGATTATATGCAAACATTTACAACATGAAATTTGGTGTTTCTTGGTAGAGCACTGTTATTAAGGTTATATATCATGGACACTAATGGAAATACACATACCTAGCTTACCTTCCTGCAGAGCCCTCCAGTGAGAATGCAAGTGGGGGGGGGGGGAGGGAGAGAGAGAGATGATTTTGAAGAAAAGGTAATAAGAATTGGTTGTTCTTTGTTCACCCTTTATTTTCTGGGGCGGGTGGATGGAGGTTGACGAGGCCCAGTTAGAACTCTATTGGGGGCCACAGACGGGACAATAAAATCCCTCAGTCCCCCCACCCACCTGACACACACACACACACTCCTGAACTTAACATAGGTCTATATGAATACCAGTCAAGAGTATCAGGGCAGAAAAAGTGATAGCTGAGCGCAGATAAGCAGGCAACTTTACATGTAATTAAGTCTCTTTGATGCAATAATATTCCAGTTGGTTCAGAAAGCACTGGAAGATAGCATTTAAATAGGAATTAACTAGCATTGGAAAAGCTGGATAGTTGACCGAACAATGGCATTTAAAAGTTAAATTACACCACACAGCATGTATCATGTTGGGTTTGCATGCATATATCTGTGACATTTTGAAGTCAATGAATGCTATCGACAAAAACAGCTTGTCCTTTACTGGTTCATACAGTCAAACTGATGCAACCACTTTCCCTGGTGTGGGCCCCGCCTTAACACCTTGAGCAGTTGTTGCTGTGTCAAGTTCCCTCCATCCAATAGGTTCAAGCAGAGAGTGTCCTGGAGATGTCATAATTACCAATTATGTGTGTATTCAGCTGAATACACAATCCAATACACAGAATTCTTCAGGGCTAGAGATGTGTATTCCCATTGGATTGCATGTTAAATTAACCTCAAATTAAAAGACTACTTTTAAAGCTGCAAGAATAAAATTTATGTAAACATTTCAGCTATATATATCATATTACCACAAAAATTTTGCTGTTTCTGCAACAAGTGGTTTTAAAGTTATTGAGCTGTAAATTATAATGAAAAATAATAGGAATACACAACTCAAGCCCTGAATGACTGAAATGCCCTCTACAGGAGAGCAGTAGAACTGTCTTGGCTGCATAAACATTCTTTCATCTATTAAGTTGATATATAAATTGTCTTTCACACTGTCATGGTCAATACCTCTACATAAACTGACATTTGCCAATTATGATGAACTGTTTTTTAAACTTTCAACTAAGAAACTAAATTACTGTAGACAGAGCCTCCAAGCTAGCCTATATATATGTTAAAAGTGGGAGATCTCCCTCCTGCAGGTACTGAAAAGTGTGAGGGTAAGTGTTGAAGGCACAAAGACTAGCCGGGGGGGGGGGGGGCAGGTCTGGGGGGTATGCCCCCCTTCCTCCCCGGAAAAATTTTTAATTTGCACCCTCATTTGCTGCATTTTGAACCATTTCAGGCACCATCATAAACATATTCCACGCATATATAGTACAACATCACAGCAAAAGAGTACAACTTTACAGCCACTGATTGAATAATGCAACCTTTTTTTTTTTTTTGAATTGTACAAATGCAGGAGACATTTTATGAAAAGCAGGAGAGTGGGAGAAGGGAGACTTGGAGGGTCTGTGTAGAAAGTGATAGATGTATCATGTCAGTACCATAAAAATTATACTCAACACACAACAGCATTTATGTATAAATAACAGAAATGGTCACATTCTGACAATTTCAGAATGAACAATTTAATTGGTATATTGAGGTAACTAAATGTACAGTGTGATACCACAGTCTGTGGATGCTATTAAGGGTATCTTACCTTATGCCACCTCAACATACATGGTTGTGAAAATAATCATCCCTAATACAATTACTGCTGTGTTAACTGCCCTTCACTTGTTGCTGAGTTGCAGCACAAAGTATCCTGCATCTATCAGGGTGAAGTGCAACAGTTCCATAAACGATCCTCCGCCTGTCTCTTATTAACTGAGCTGCACAAAACCATTCTCACATGCCTGTTATGAAATGAGCAACACAAAACCATTCTCACATGCCTGTTATGAACTGAGCTACACAAAACCATTCTCAACATGCCTTTTATGAACTGAGCTACACAAAACCATTCTCACATGCCTGTTATGAACTGAGAAACACAAAACCATTCTCACATGCCTGTTATGAAATGAGCAACACAAAACCATTCTCACATGCCTGTTATGAACTGAGCAACACAAAACCATTCTCAGCCTGCCTCTTATCAAGGAGGGTAGAGACTCTATACCCTCCTTAGGCTCTACCCTCCTTGCTGTTATGAACTGATACACTGAGCTATTCAACCAATCCTTGGCCTCTCTGTTAGAAACAGAGCTGCTCAAAACCATTTTCCATTCTCAAGCTGCCAGCTAGGAACTCCTACAGCCACATAAACCATCCTCAGTCAGTCTGTTATGAACTGCTACCATAACATAAACCATCCTCAGTCAGTCTGTTATGAACTGCTACCATAACATAAACAATCCTCAGTCAGTCTGTTATGAACTGCTACCATAACATAAACCATCCTCAGTCAGTCTGTTATGAACTGCTACCAGTACATAAACCATCCTCAGTCAGTCTGTTATGAACTGCTACCATAACATAAACCATCCTCAGTCAGTCTGTTATGAACTGCTACCATAACATAAACAATCCTCAGTCAGTCTGTTATGAACTGCTACCATAACATAAACCATCCTCAGTCAGTCTGTTATGAGCTGCTACCAGTACATAAACCATCCTCAGTCAGTCTGTTATGAACTGCTACCATAACATAAACCATCCTCAGTCAGTCTATTATGAACTGCTACCATAACATAAACCATCCTCAGTCAGTCTGTTATGAACTGCTACCATAACATAAACCATCCTGAATCTGTTATGATCTGCTACAGCAACATAGACCGTCTGGAAACTGTCTGCTATGAGCTGTTACAACCACTTAAACCATGTTTACTCTGTCTGTTACAAAGTGTTACAGCTACACAAACCATCCTTAATCTCTCTGTTACAAACTGTTACACCTAGATAAACCATCCTTAATATCTATGTTACAAACTGTTACACCTAGATAAACCATCCTTAATATCTATGTTACAAACTGTTACACCTACATAAACCATCCTTAATGTCTGTTACAAACTGTTACAGCTATATAAATCCCTAATCTGTTTGTTACAAATTGTTATAGCTACATAAACCATCCTTAATTTTTCTGTTACAAACCATTACAGCTACATAAACCATTCTAAATTTGTCTGTTACAAATTGTTACAGCTACATAAACCATCCTTAATCTCTCTGTTACAAACTGCTACAGCTATAAATGCCCTCCACCTGTTGCAGTGAATTGCAACATACACTACCCAACTGATGGATTGCCCTTCATCTCAGGATTCACTGTCATCCAGCTGTCCAAACAGGAACTTTTCTCCACATCACAATGCACTGCATTTGAACTTTCCCTCACATATTATAATGCATTGTGGCACGTTATCATTGAACCCAAAGTCAGTCTTCTTCATTTTTGACCATCCTGTGAAAACGTTTCCTGTTTTTACTACAAGACTATGCAATGTATGTATGTATGTATGTATGTATGTATGTCTTTATGTATGTATGTATGTATGTATATATATATATATATATGTGTGTGTGTGTATATATGTATATATATGTGTGTATATATGTATATATGTATATATATATATATATATATATATTCTAACAGCAAGCAAACACACATGCAAATGAGTATGATTTTGATACTGAACACACGTTATAATCCTCAGAATTAAA
This sequence comes from Hermodice carunculata, assembly GCA_964020975.1. NCBI lineage: Eukaryota > Metazoa > Annelida > Polychaeta > Eunicida > Amphinomidae > Hermodice > Hermodice carunculata. The sequence goes on along the minus strand of OZ026612.1, from coordinate 132,747,908 downwards.
TTTTTTAATAGTTTGCATGAACTAAAAATAAATACATACTTTAGTTTGTGATGTCTAATGGGAGGACATACAGCACTCCCTCTCTTGAGAGACCACCCCTAGTGCCATCCAAAAATGGTCACATAAAGCAGGTGGTCTCCCAAAGGAGGTTTGACTCTTGCGCCACTGGTCAACTGGTTTTGAAAAATTATTTTGCAATCTTGTTCAAAATAGGTAGGTTTTATTTATCTGTAATGGGGAATTTCTGTGATCTTTTGGGATCATTTTGTGTGGTCACTGGTCAGGTTCTGCAGGTAGTCTCCCAAAACAGGTAAATTATCATTGCAAGGTTCTTTTGCGCAATGAAAATAGTCATGATAGGCAGGTGGTCTCCCAAAAGACGTGTCTTTCAAAGAGTGACTACTGTATAAGTCTCTAAAAAACCCTATAAGATATAGAAAGACAAGACCATATATCTTTATGATGTAAAAAAGGCTTTATTCAAATTTTTACTGCTGATTAGAATCAATCAAATAAAAATATCAATTCATCTTGACTGGGCTCAACTAGACCCTTCATTATGGCACTTGGCAGCTGTAACGTGCTCTTTCATTCTTCATTGAGCAAGAATTGATTCCTTTGTTGGTGTTTGGGCTATTTTTCTTTTTACAAAACAAGTCAAAATCAACTTAACTTTACTTTTTTAACAGCTATTAAGACCGTGACCAAACAATGTATCTAGTTTTAGAGAATACAATGCATACAGTTCACACAGACTCATATGAAAGCTTTACATGTGGACTAGTTTAAAACAGAGTAACTTTTTGTGTTTGTTTTTTGCTTTTTATAATAGTGTAATATGCTGGCCTTTACAATGCACACAGTGATGCCTGGTAGTGTGGATAATTATAGGTCTTATGATAGTGCAATGTTGTCACACCTGCCATGACCTGTTCTCTCGGTGATCTGCTGCATCAGACAGCCAGCATGCTGGTACTCAGTCTCCTGGCCGGTCCACCTGACTCCAATTCATGGTTTTCTGAGCAGCAACTTTTACCTAAGTTTATTATTTGTCCAATTATCTAGTGATATGTATGAGTTAACATGATTCACTTACAGGTGGGAGAAATCAATAAACTAGAACACTATGACAGTCCTGTGCCCAGCTTACTTTGGAAAGAGAGACTGAAGTGATCCTGTGGCAATCAAAATAGTACAAAAGCCACTTTTCTGTAAGACTATCATTGCTGAGTGCAATATCAGTCTTCATTCACTTACATTGTTGGAGTCATCATTTTTGAGATGAAAAGTGACACTATCCACCAACACCAAGATACTGAATTGAATTGAATTGAATTGAACTATTATTTTCAATAAATCTATACACGATTTGTGATACAGCAATGGGGATGAAGGCTCCCAGGGGAGTAACCCTCATCTAGCTGGGCACCTTGTACAGTAAAAATAGTTTGATGAACTTGATTGAGAGAAGAAAAGAGAAAGAAAACAAGAGGCCCACGGGCCTAATGCTCTGCTGGCACCGTTGCTACACAGAAGTTGTGAGTCGTCAAGTGGCTTCTGAACATATAAGGCTTGTGTGATTTTAGTGTCTGATTTGTCCACCAGATGGCAATTCCCTCCACATGTAATCATAGCTTATTTGTGCAATTCCTGTGATGGATATTGTTGCATATGCCAAGACAACAATGAGTGACTGTCCTTTATGTCCTCAGTGACTTTGGGAGTGAAGATCGAGGTTATTCAGATTATGTAATACAAAAGGCCCATGGGCTGGTGCTGTGCTGACATTGCCATTGATGTCCAAGCTGCACCTTGCCATTACAAAATCACCTCTTTCAATTTTACAGGCATGGTGACCTCACAAAAATATGTCAAAGTCACTGATATTATATGACACTCAAGCATTGGACATGGTCTATACTTCATCAAAAATCAGAAAATGCCAGCAGCATCATGTAGTGGAGAAGCATAGTGCACACTGAGTCTAGCTAAAATCCCTCAAAGTTTTAACAGAATCAAGCACAAGGTTTAAAAGTGGTAAACAGTGAAAAAAAAATTTTAAAAAATACTATAATAGTTACAGCAGCACCTGACAAAACAAGTTAGGGTCTACAGGGCTCCAGATGTATGCATGTGCATTTCAAAGCAATTGACCAAACACATTTGGAAAAGACCTTTTTTTTCCAGATTGGAACGTGACCATTTGAACAAAGTCAATAGAGACCCACCTATAGTACATCCCCACCGAGTTTGCAGGGAGTCTGCCTGATGCTCTGAAAGAAGTAAAAACTGTCACTTACCATTGGTATTTCCATTCACTTGCACAGTAATCACTATGAATGTGTGCATCAACCAACCCAAATTGAAAAATTTGGTAAAAATTCAGGGTTCCGCATAATCACCACCTAGTGAACAGCTTTCTTTGACCCTTCCACAAAGTACATATTGACTGTTCCACAAGGTACATTTCCACCATTTTTCAGCACAATCTTACAGGTTGTTCTGGAGAAGAAGTTAAAAATAGCTTTAATATACCAAACTTCACCCCCCCCCCCAAAAAAAAAAAAAATGCAGCACCACCTCTTGAACAAATTAAGGTCTAAGTGTTCCTATGAAATTTCAAAACAATTGGCCAGGTGGATTCAAAGAATATTTTTCAACATTTTGCCAAAAATTAAAACAATTGATTAAAAATCCAGAAATCACTGTAGCATGACCATTTAAACAACCTTCATAGATACCCACCCAAGGTACATTGCTACCAAGTTTGATGTGGAGCTGGCAAACAGTTCTGGGAGAAGAAAGAAAAATGTGATTTAGCATTGCAATCCTCCTTGGCCTACCACACACATAGTAATCAATAGAAATGTGTGCATTGAAGAAGTACATGAATGGAAAAATCCATTAAAAATAGGGATGTACAGCAACACCACTTGAAGAACAACTTAGTTTGACCCTTACACAAAGTTTACGAAATTCTGACTGACAGTTTTGGAGAATTTGAAAATCACACACGCACGCACACACACACACACACATACACACACACACACACACAAAATGAAAAAATCACAGCACCTGGTGAACAAATTAAGGTCTAGGGGTAAGTGTCCCTATGCAATTGTTAAGCAATTGGCCATGTGGTTTTGGAGATGATCTTGCAAGATTTCTCAAAAATATTCAAAAATCAGTGGAGTATGACCACTTGAACAAACTTGGTAAAGACCCAGCTGGAATAGACCCCACCAAGTTGGAAGAGGCTCTAACCTGCACTGCGTCTGGAGAAGTCAAACATGTGAACTGAGAATGGATGATGACAGACTGATAAGCCAGCTGAGCTAAAAATAATTCACATATACATTTATGTTGTTTTATTTTTCACTTCCAGAATTAAATGAAAGTATACTGAATTTTAATATTGTTTTTTCATGTGAAAAGCTGAAAAATGTTCGTTTTTTCTTCCTTATTGCTCAAATGTAACTTTTATTTTTAACGCAACAACAGAAGTTCCCAAATGTAGCTGCAAAGTGGTCTTCATCTTGTTCACCCTCCCCAACAGACTTCCCTCAATCCAATGCATTGCACATGTGTAGAGTATGCAGTAACTTTATGTCAGGTTGAAATCTAATGAACAAGCCCACCAATTAATGGGTGCGAGTTGAAAGATTCTTGATTCTCATTACAGAATGGGACTCAATTCTGATGTTTAATTTGAAACTAAATTAAGACAAACAAATTAAAAATTGAGAGACAGTTATTTATGGAGTAAGTCATTACTTGTTGTATATTGTTATCAGAGATGTACTGTGAGGCTTCAACTAGAGACATGCTTAGTCGCTGCTTACCAAGAGCATTTACTATATGTATACAATATCAAAAACAAGCTGATATTAATTTGGGTACTTCCACAAAATCTTATTGGGCAATGTTTCATCAAAGTTGATATAAATTAAGTTGAGGGCCTGTATTTCCATGTAATGTGAGTATAATGATAAAATATATTGTATCAGGGAGGGTCATCTGGGTCACATCAAACGTTTCATTTCTGATGGACGTCATGACAAAGCTTCTCTGCCACACCAAATTACTGTAATTTTGAATGATTTATTTTGACTTTACTTAATTAAAAGTACCTGTTGTCTAATAAATTGTAAAGTGAGTGATCTCTACAACATAATCCACCCACACTCAACCCTTTCTCCCCTGAATTAAAACTAAGTTTAAGACTGAGTCAATACCTTTCCTTGATGTGGGATGAGTGCCAAGGAAAGCTGTTACCCTGAGTGATGCCAAGTTGATAGGTCTCGTCTACAATTCTCATTCAAGTTGCTTTTCTTACTCTTGAAACTAGGCACACATTGAAGCAGCCAGGGTTTGACCAGTGTCCACTCATTTTGCTGCTTTTACCGGGTACAGGTCAAGGGTCATGCACACGAAGACTTTTGTCGGATGCGGCCACTGGTCACGCCTCCATTCAACACTCTGATTATGCACAAATATTTGTCAAACACAAGAACGAAATTTTCTGATATTAAATTCCAAATATTACCTAAAAGTGTTTTATTGTTAACTAATGAGTAACACCCACTCTGTATTATAATAAATAAATGGCAATGTGATACTGGTCAAGCATAATGGCTGGTTAATTGTAATTTTGAAGTGACTTGCACTTACCAGCAGACAACAGTCACACAGGAAGTACTCTGTCACTGCCAATTTGGACAAAATTGATATGTTCTGAATTCTTTAAAGAATACAAATAGTAGCAGTATCTGTAAACCAACCTTTCATTGAAGTGCCATCATCCATACAGCTGCAGAAAGCATCAGAATGACCAAAGTCAACAGCTTTCCTTCAAACCTTTTGGAACTTAAAGTCCAAAGCTGATGGAAACTGTTGACTGAAGCACAGCTTGGCACTGGAAGATTGAAAGCTGTTCATTGTTGAACACTAACAGACTCGAGATTCATTCTGTGACAGTTTGGACTGGAAGGCTGAAAGCTGTTCATTGTTGAACACTAACGGACTCGAGATTCATTCTGTGACAGTTAGCACTGGAAGATTGAAAGCTGTTCATTGTTGAACACTAACGGACTCGAGATTCATTCAGTGACAGTTTGGACTGGAAGGCTGAAAGCTGTTCATTGTTGAACACTAACTGACTTGAGATTCATTCAGTGACAGTTAGCACTGGAAGATTGAAAGCTGTTCATTGTTGAACCCTACCTGACTTGAGATTCATTCTGCGACAGTTAGCGCTGGAAGATTGAAAGCCGTTCATTGTTGAACACTAACTGACTTCAGATTCATTCAGTGACAGTTAGCACTGGAAGATTGAAAGCTGTTCATTGTTGAACACTAACTGACTTGAGATTCATTCAGTGACAGTTAGCGCTGGAAGACTGAAAGCTGTTCATTGTTGAACACTAACTGACTTGAGATTCATTCAGTGACAGTTAGCGCTGGAAGATTGAAAGCTGTTCATTGTTGAACACTAACTGACTCGAGATTCATTCAGTGACAGTTTGGACTGGAAGGCTGAAAGCTGTTCATTGTTGTTACCTTTCCTTGATGTGGGATGAGTGCCAAGGAAAGCTATTACCCTGAGTGATGCCAAATTGATATGTCTCGTCTACAATTCTCATTCAAGTTGCTTTTCTTACTCTTGAAACTAGGCAGGGTTTGACCAGTGTCCACTCATTTTGCTGCTTTTACCTGGTACAGGTCAAGGGTCGTGCACACGAAGACTTTTGCCGGATGCGGCCGCTGGTCACTCCTCCATTCAACACTCTGATTATGCACAAATATAAGTCAAACACAAGAAAGAAATTTTCTGATATTATATTCCAAATATTACCTAAAACTGTTATATTGTTAACTAATGAGTAACACCCACTCTGTATTATAATGCATAAATGGCAATGTGATACTGGTCAAGCATAATGGCTCGTTAATTGTAATTTTGAAGTGACTGGCACTTACAAGCAGACAACAATTCACACAGGAAGTACTCTGTCACAGCCAATTTGGACAAAAATTGATGTGTTCTGAATTCTTCAAATACAAATCTAGTAGCAGTATCTGTAAACCAACCTTCCATTCAAGTACCATCATCCATACAGTTGCAGAAAGCATAAGAATGACCCAAGTCAACAGCTTTCCTTCAAACCTTTTGGAACTTAAAGTCCAAAGCTGATGGAAACTGTTGACTCAAGCACAGCTTGGCACTGGAAGACTGAAAGCTGTTCATTGTTGAACACTAAGTGACTTGAGATTCATTCTGTGACAGTTAGCACTGGAAGACTGAAAGCTGTACATTGTTGAACACTAACTGACTTGAGATTCATTCTGTGACAGCATTGGAAGATTGAAAGCTGTTCATTGTTGAACACTAACTGACTTGAGATTCATTCTATGACAGTAAGGTGATCATTGTTCCATGCAGCAATTACAAAAGTGGTAACCATCATTTCTGCCAATAATTAACTTTTTAACTTTTACAGTTTAACAACTGGAAGCCAATTCGGTGTACCATGGTACCTGCTGTATGTGGCCACCCCTTCTGCCAAGAAAAAGTGGCCACATACAGCAGGTGACCTGTCACCACAGCTAAATTTTACAAAGGAGTTGGCTTCTATATCCGAGCCTAGTGACCACAAAAAGCAATGTGGCTGCTCACGGCAGTGGTTGCATACAGCAGGTACCCCTGTATTAGCCTTCCCTGCTCTTCACCAGGGGGCAGCATCAGACCACTGAAAACATTCTGCATCAGTCCCAAATTCCAAGAGAAATTAAACAAAACTTGGGGAATGATCAATATGTCCTGAAAATGAATCAGCATACGAGTATGACCTTAGTGCTAACAAATATACTTTAAAGTATCACATAACTTGTTACCTGCTCAATTAAAGGTCTAAAACTTCCCAGATTACTGGCCCTTCAGCAAAAATGACAATTAAAATTGAATAATTAAAATGATGACAAATACAACAAATTATCTGATGTATCTTGTTCTGAAGCAAAAATGACCCTCATGAAATAATGAGTTTGATTTGACACATTCTAAAGCTACATAATCAATTGTTTCAATAGTTTTGACTATCAATTAATTGGATGTAAATAAGTTGTACACGTCAAGTCATTTGGCAGTTTTGTGCATATGTACAGCATACCGTGTTAGCCTTTGAGGAACTAAAGCATGAGATACATTGACTGCCACTGCAGCTACAACTGCTAACGGTGCACGGAGATAAAGTACAACTTACTCATAAAAAACATGGTTGTTTGATTTGTCAATATCTATGCCTGGATATATGGTGGGAGTAGTCTCAACACACAATGGAAATAAAATTTTATTATATTTTTTTTGGAACAAAGTCACTGTGATGCTTCATGGATGGTTTTGAACTATTAACGATACAGTAGGAAATGGGGTGGGGGTGAGGGTGAGGGTGCAGGTGCTGATACATACATGTATATATATATATATATATATATATATATGAATACTGGCATTATGGAGTCCCCATATATGATCAAAGAAAACTGCAGGTACTGGGTTACTTTGAACACACACTAGGTGGTCTTTATTGTTGCTGAAACATGCTGAAACTAGAACAGCCAGTTGTGAATGTATACTTAAAGTAACAAGCAAGTGCAACAATTTTTTGTTCCCTTTTCCATGTTTTCATTGCATTTGAAAAGTATGACATCTCTGGATTTATCTCGATGTCCTACAATTATGGAGGCACAATGCACCTGCATATCACAATTGACAGATTACTCTTCTTGTTTACAGTTCAGTCACTAGAGGTCACCCTTGGTGAACCCTCAGGACCACCAAAGCCACACTGCATGCTCTGACCCATAGGATGGTTGGGTGGTTTATATAAGAGACTGCTATTTCTCCTCTATCCTAATCTTCATGTGCTTCATTGCCTGACCAAATTGTATAGAGTTAAATAAGATCCAAGGTAAGCTATGAGCAGAGCAGTGGAGCGATGATACACTCACAGGCCGCTGGCAATACAAGCAAACTTGGGCAGAGACTGTTCATAGCAAGAATATGATTATACATTGATTATCTTTTTAGATTTGATAAAGATGGACATATCAGACATCTTTCATGGCATCATCCCACAAGCACCAAGTATGTTCTGAAACAACACAATAAAATAAAATAAACTAAAATAAAACAAAACAAAGCACCGAGTATGGACTGAAACTACACAATAAAATAAAACAACTAAAACAAAAGAAAAAACAAAACATTGTCTTTTTTGATTTGATCAAGGTGGACATATCAGACATCTTTTATGGCTTCATCCCACAATGCACCAAGTATGATGAAATAAAACAAAATAAAATAAAATAAAAGAAAAGAAAAGAAAAGAAAATAAAAGAAAATAAAATAAAATAAAAGAAAATAAAAGAAAAGAAAAGAAAAGAAAAGAAAAGAAAAGAAAAGAAAAGAAAAGAAAAGAAAAAAGAAAAGAAAAGAAAAGAAAAATAAGATACGAATGACTGGAGACCAACCACAGAATAAAACATTTGAAGAGTCAACAGCAATTTCACCATGCATAGTTTGATTGTGATAAAAGACCAGCAACAGCAATGATTATGCTCCCTAAACAAACAAATTCAGCTAAAGTGTCACAATGACATATTCCCTATGTTATTGAAACAGTTGAACCATTCACACACTGATGAGGGGGGGGGGGGATAATTTAAATTGTATTTTATACAAGACCTCCCAATTTCCTGTTTCCTTGAGGCACTACAAAGCTGCAAATTGTCCTCTGCACTATTTAAAAACAAAAAACAGCAAGTGTTTGACAGACATTATCCAATAAAGCTGTGCATTATTATGACTGGCAAACTTATCATGGTGTGTTTAGCCAGATGTACACCCTTTGTAAACAGTCATAAAATAATCACAGAATCAAAAGTACCATATATGGCTCTGTAACCTTGACAATTAGGTCAAGATCACCCAAATAAAATCCCAATCTACATCTTACCAAGTTTCACTAAGTTTTGTAAAATCCTTCATGAGCTCTCACATGGAAAATGAATCACCATGTATGGCTCTATGACCTTGAGCATAAATTCAAAGTTGCCCAAATACAATCTCATTCTAGGCTAGGTCTTATCTCGTTACATACTCCTACAAAGTATCAATAAGTTTCATGAAATCTTTCAAGAATTATTACATGGAAACCAATATGCTGAAGATCAAGAACAAAAGAAATAGCGGTGGTAGTCAGCAGAAGAAATGGGAACAAAAACAATGTCTCACAATAATGTACAGGGAGCCTTAATGTGGCAACCAAATTGTAACTTGACTTATAGCATGAATGATGAAAGAAAAAAAGGCCTATAAAAGTATGCAGAACCTTTCCAAAGAGAGGATCATGATGATCCTGTGCTCTGCTGACTGGAATATGCTTTTACAGTAATGTAACACATGCACTGTAGTCTGTATAGCTATATATATGCACTGTGGTAGCAAAGCTTCACATATAATTCAGTGCCACCATGTGGCCAAAATAAGAACTAGGTGACCCCAGGTGGCCTCATGTGCAATATCAAAGCAATTGGCCAAGTAGTTCTTGAGATGAAGAACTTTATTTTTCAAAAAATCAATTAAAATTTTCATAAAACATAAAAAAATTATTGCGTCATCATCTCCTTTGCAAACTTGGTGGAGGTCCAACTGGGGGAACATCTAATGCAAAATCAAAACATTCCAAGAACCGCATTTTGAGAAGTTGAAAATGTAAATACAATAGCTAAATATACTATACAGTGGTAGCAGTTACCTAGAGTCGCAAAGTTAATTCTGTTCAAGCATTCTGGGGAAGAAGTCAAAAATAGCCTTAACACACAAAAAGGTCATAAAAAAAAAATAAGAAAAAAGTGTAGTGCCACCTGGTGGCCAAAATAAGAACTAGGTGACCCTATGCATAATATCAAAGCAACTGGCCGAGTAGTTCTTGAGATAAAGATTTTTTTTTTTTCAAAAAAACAATTGACAAATTCATAAAAAATAGAAAAATAATTGCATCATCACATCCTTTGCAAACTTGGTAGAGGTCCACCTGGGGAACAACCATGTGCAAAATCAAAACCTTCCAAGACTGCATTTTAAGAAGTCGAAAATGTAAATACAATAGCCATATATACTATACAGTGGTAACACATACCTACGGTTGCATAGTTTGATTTCCTCAAACTTCCTCAAAAATTGATGCATATCCATATCATTTTCACAAACTTTCAATGCCTTAAGTCGAATAGTATTTTGATAAAAAAATTTTAAGCAATTCTGTTAAAGCATTCTGGGGAAGATGTCAAAAAATAGCCTTAACACACACACACACACACACACACACACACACACACACACACACAAATCATTAAAAAAAATAAGAAAAAAATTTTAGTGCCACCTGGTCGCCAAAATAAGAACTAGGTGACCCTATGCATAATATCAAAGCAATTGGCCAAGTAGTTCTTGAGATGAAGAATTTTTTTTTTTTAATTTATTAAAATTTTTCATAAAAAAGTAGAACAGTTATTGCATCATCTCCTTCACAATCTTGGTAAAGGTCCACCTGGGGAACATCAATGTGCAAAATAAAAACAGTCCATGCAGTGGTTTTTGAGAAGAAGTTGAAAATGTAAAAAGTCTAATAATGGACGGAAGGACAGATGGACACAGAGACGACAAATGCAAACAGATTCCAACAGTTCTGCTGACTGACAAGTCAGCAGAGCTAAAAATGATCTGTTTTACATGGACAACCATATACCCATACATTTGAGTAAATGGTAAATTCAGTTAAGCTGCACTGAGGATTAAAAACAAAACAAAATACAGTATGTACATGTATATATCACATACAAAAGTCTAGCTCCCCAACAGCAATGCAAGGGGCTAACATTTTCATAAAGAATGTTCAGTCTTTCTCAGAAAAAACAGCCCTTATCCTTGGGTAGGTCCAAATAAAGCAGGTGATGTGTGGAATGGTGTGGTACATGTGGACTCCACTTACATGTAGGCTCCAACCTAGGCACCTTGGTAACAGGAAGATTTTCCCTCACGGATAGTTGGCAAGAGGGAAATGCAAGAGCGCAGTGTGCAAGAGAGGGTGGTGGGTTCAGGGAGGGGGCTGCCTACACACCACCACCCCCCTTACTCTGGGAAATTTTTAGAATTGCAAGGTTAAAATGGTGAATTGTGGTGCATTTTAGAAGCAATATTTATGAAAAATGCATACCCCTCAATGCTCACTAAGCTCTGTAATTAAAATACAAATAAACAAAAACTTAACAAATACCTTTTCTCACATTTTTTTCTCAGGCAGGAGAAATGTTATGGTAGGCAGGAGAATGGGAGAGTTCAAATTAAGCACCAAATACGGGAGAGTTGGGAGCCTCTGCTCTTGTGATGATCAGACAGGCCCAGGATGACTTCTCTGTTCTCGACAGTAACCTTCCACCAGCAATCCTGCCACTTCACATCAAATCTGAGATTGTTATCAAGAAAAACCTCATCAACTAATGTAATACTCAATCCAGTAGGTCTATACATCTCAAACATCATTTCTAGTTCAGGGGAGTTTCACAGCAGCAGACACTGGTCAGTGTGTCAGGTATACCTGACTCTGTACACTATTTTTGTTGATAGGCCTATGATAAGCTAAATCCCCAGTTTGCTATTGGCATTCCTTGCTACAATCTCTGGAAGCCAGATTTAGGTGGCACCAGTTTGGTTTTGTTTGCTTTAATTGCGAGGAAAAATAAGTTGATTGACTTTTTATGACCAGTCTTTAGAAATGTTCAAAGATACCACTATCAATATGTGATAAGAGTTCTTTTCTCCTAAATACTCCCACTTAAGGGACCAATGCCTTCAATGGCAGACTTGTAATAAACCCAGTAAAATGGACTGTTAACCCCATTTAATGTCAGGGACCAGTGTCCTCAACTATAGACTTGCAGTAAACCCAGAAAATGGCGTGTTAACAACCCCATTTAAATTCATTTATCACTGTCTTCAACTATAGACTTGCAGTAAACCCAGTAAAATGGCCTGTTTACAATCCCATTTAAATTAGAATGCTCCATGCATGCTTAATGAACATTGGGGGAGGGAGGGAAGAACTGACTGCAAGATTTACATATTTGCAGCATGTGAACAAGCTGGACATTTCTTCCATAAATCATGGAAAACTGTTTACAGATTCAGATTCAGATTCAGATTCAGATTTCATTTATTCGACACAAGTGGATACATGTAACAATTTATTTAGTAATAGCAAACAAACAATACATTCAAGAAAAGCCAACATTGTTGCTACTACCATTGAACATAATTGTCAGGATAGTGGGTCAGTGTGGGCACACCGGTGGTGATAGGCAAAGGCTTGGACTCAACATCATTTAACTGAACATATTGAGATCCATTTGACAGATAACTCATAAACCATTTTAAAGATATATCAGAGAGACCATAGTATTTTAGTTTATGCAGAAGTATTTGGTGATCTAAGGTATCGAAAGCTTTAGATAAGTCTAAGAATATAGTCAGAGGTATTTCACCGGAATCAAGAATTTTATATATTCGATCAATAAATTCCAGAGTAGCGGATAAGTCTAAGAATATAGTCAGAGGTATTTCACCGGAATCAAGAATTTTATATATTCGATCAATAAATTCCAGAGTAGCGGTTTCAGTACTATGACGCTTTTTAAATCCATGCTGACTTGAATAGAAGATATTATTCAAAGAAAAATAATCATACAATTGTTGGTACACAACTTTTTCAAAAACCTTTGAGAAAACGGGAAATAGGGAAATTGGTCTATAGTTGTTCAGAATATGCTCGTCATGTTTTTTGTAAATTGGTATTACTTTGGTTACTTTCAGCTTGTCTGGAAAAATACCTGTCATGAGAGACTGATTAATTATAAGAGATAAGGGTTTAGCTAGTGACGATTTAATTTTTTTAGCAAATCTCATTGACAAATTATCATGACCTGTACTTGTTTTAGGTTTAAAGTTATTCATGATTAATTCAACCTCGGCTGGGGAGGTATAGGTAAAATTAAAAATACTTTCCCACTGTCGATTTAGGTAGATATTGAAATGGGGTATGTGTCTTTGATTAATTTTTGCAGCCATTTTTGGGCCGATGCCAGCAAAAAATAAGTTGAACTTTTCAGCTATTTCACTTCTATTTCATTCCTTTTTGTTTTCTATCATGAAAAAAGATGGAAACTGTTTTTTTGTTTTGCTGACATTTAAGATATTTTTAATAATGTCCCAAGTTTTCTTTGTGTCATTCTTAAAATTTTCAAATTGCAAATGAAAATGAAATCGTTTTTGCTTTTTAATCAAATTTGTCAGTATTTTATTGTAAGTTTTGAGATTTTGCTTGAGAGTTTGGAATTGGGGAACATCAGGGGATGTACATTTCAATTTTTCATAAAAATTATCACGAAATTTTATTGATGTTAAAATTCCATTTGTCATCCAAGGGGATTTCTTATGCTTATATCTTTTGAAGCGGACTGTTTTAGTAGGGAGATGTTTATCCTTATGTGGTACTCAAATTTAGAACTGTGCTCCTCTTTATTGGGAGTTACAATAGGCGTGTTGAGAGAGTGAACTCAACAATTTACTGCACTGTAGATATTATTCTGTCACTGAGGGGTGGGAGTGTACCATGTAGTCTACCAGTGAAAAAGATTGCAAAATGCTGCTATGGCCCAGTGTTACCACTTTGTGGCATTGTCAAACAGAGTTCCGTAATATCACACACACATCGACATGCATCTAGATTTTCTGGATTGACGACATTCTGATATATGCACTATCATGACAGAGTGGTAGCTGCTCTATGTTCTTTTATTTTTGGGGGCATACAAGAGTCACAGTCCTTCCCTATTCACAGTGAAAGGCCACCTGTCGTATGCTGGTACAGTACTAGCTTGTACTTGGACGAATGTGTGCCACATATCACAGGTACCATTCAAATAGCCATCCATTCTGCTGACTAATCTTTATGGTTTTTGCTTAATTTTTTTCTATTTGTTGTTAATGTCACAAATTAAATTGTGCTTTATGTAAACCATGTGCTTGAAATAAATAGATTGTAAAGAAAAAAATATACTATATAATGTTTTAGAATTTAATAAAGATTCAACACAACAGTACATGTAATTACACATTTTTGTTTGAAACAAATAGCATGGCCAAAGTTATTTACAAGCTAAAATTTCATATTAATATAATGAAAATCCCTTCTTGACAGGGTTCTAATGGACACATGGTCATAACTTTTATGAATATATCAATAGGTTCTTCACACTGCACTGTCTATGTCCAGAGAGCATGGTTATCCATGACAACACGTTATACTGCGGACTGTCCTTGTCTATGCTGTTCTGTCTGTGTCCACAATGCACTGTCCTTGTCTGTGCTGTTCTGTCTGTGTCCACAACACACTGTCCTTGTCTATGTTGTTCTGTCTGTGTCCACAATGCACTGTCCTTGTCTATGCTGTTCTGTCTGTGTCCACAATGCACTGTCCTTGTCTATGCTGTTCTGTCTGTGTCCACAATGCACTGTCCTTGTCTATGCTGTTCTGTCTGTGTCCACAATGCACTGTCCTTGTCTATGCTGTTCTGTCTGTGTCCACAATGCACTGTCTTTGTCTGCACTGCACTTTGTCCACAACACACTGTATTTGCCAACACTTTATTGTCTTTGTCTCCAATAATACTCACTCATTGTCCAGAATCCACTTTGTCCACACTGTACGGTCTTTGCCTACACTTCACTTCATGTTCAATTCTTCAGTGGTTCAGAATTCTCTGTCTTTGTCCATAGTGCATTGTCTGCTCATGCTGCTTACTCATTACAGTAAATACCCTGGTATAATGTACCATGTGATCAACATAAAAATGTATGAACGTCACATTCTGTGTAGTGACTTCCTTGTACCCGGCTGTGGTCCACTAAATGATGTCATAAACATATCTGTACAGTTGTTAGAGGCCTTGTCACTGGTATACACTGTGTCACAGACAGTTATCAGAGGTTCTCACTGGTATACACTGTGTTACAGACAGTTGTCAGATGTTTTCACTGGCATACACTGTGTCAGTAACAGTTGTCAGATGTTCTCACTGGTATACACTGTGTCACAGACAGTTGTCAGAGGTTCTCACTGTTATACACTGTGTTACAGACAGTTATCAAGGGCCTTGTCACTGACATACACTGTCTCACAGACAGTTATCAGAGGTACTCACTGGTATATACTGTGTCACAGACAGTTGTCAGAGGTTCTCACTGGTATACACTGTGTTACAGACAGTTGTCAGATGTTCTCACTGGTATACACTGTGTCGCAGACAGTTGTCAGAGGTTCTCACTGGTATACACTGTGTTACAGACAGTTGTCAGAGGTTCTCACTGATATATACTGTGTCACAGAAAGTTGCCAGAGGTTCTCACTGGTATACACTGTGTCACAGACAGTTGTCAGATGTTCTCACTGATAGTACTGTGTCACACAAAGTTGTCAGAGGTTCCCACTGGTATGTACACCATCTCACAGACAAGGCTCAGTGAACTTCTCTGGGTGGTGATATGTGAAGGTCTGATGTGGTATCTCCTTGTGATATCACATGGCAGGCTCTGTCCACTCTGTCTGGGTGGTGATATCTGTCAGTTAACTGTGATATCTCTTTACCCTGCCCACTATAAAATCTCTGTGTTTTCTCCACTCCACACCTATTGTGATACCACTCCGCTACTCGTGATATGTATTATGGAAAGACTGGTGATGAGATCAGACGGACTGGAATGTATCTCGTATTGAACAGTATCATGTAACTGTCTTGGAGCTGTCCTCGCATTCCTGTGTCAACAAAGGAAAGAACAAATGTACAATAAAACATGCACAATGTACGCTCTTTATATGTGTCAATACCAGTTAGACCTAACTCCACCCCCCCACCCCGCCTCGAAAAAAAAAAAGTGAAACATGTTTAAAGTTGCAACACAATATATTTTCTAACAATTCCAGCATTTAAACTGTGTTGGGCTTGGTAGAGTGAGGATAACATGTTGTGAGACATGTTTGGTAGAGTGAAGGTAACATGTGAGACATGTTTGGTAGAGTGAGGGTAACATGTTGTGAGACATGTTTGGTAGAGTGATGGTAAGAGGTTGTGAGACATGTTTGGTAGAGTGAGGGTAAGATGTTGTGAGACATGTTTGGTAGAGTGACGGTAACAGGTTGTGAGACATGTTTGGTAGAGTGACGGTAACAGGTTGTGAGACATGTTTGAGAGAGTGAAGGTAACATGTTGTGAGACATGTTTGGTAGAGTGACGGTAACATGTTGTGAGACATGTTTGGTAGAGTGAGGGTAACATGTGAGACATGTTTGGTAGAGTGACAGTAACATGTTGTGAGACATGTTTGGTAGAGTGAGGGTAACATGTGTAACATGTGAGACATGTTTCACACACCTATACCTGTAAGTGGTAGCTTTTCAGTCAGGACATGAAGGTAGACATTTTCCTGCAGTTGATATCAGAAAGATTGATGATTTGACACATTTGTCATGTGAAGTATGGCCTGTTGGATTGTACGCTGTGTCTGTGGAAGTCTATATGTATGTACCATTACGGGACTACGACAAAAAAGGAAGCTTTTGTGACATGACATTTTGGGACAAAACAGGTTTATTGAGTGGCAAGCATGCAAAACACATGGTAGTGTGAAATATTGATCAGTTGAGGTGATAGAAGCAATTTGGCAGCAGAGCAAGTCAAAGTTCATCAATACTTGGCCCGCTGTTCACCGTGTGCTAGTGGTCACCTCCCACTTTACTCTCATAATTATCATCATTAATCTTCACGTTTACCACTCAGATCTCCTCACTGCGACACAAGCACAGACACCTAATTAATGCATGATCCACCTTTAATTGCATCTTTCCTAAGCTTGTCTCCAATAGTCCTGTGCTGAATGTCAACACTGCCACTCCATGTAGCTGCACACCGGGGATGATAAATGCATCACAAAAGGTTATGATATTTACTTCTAAAATCATAGATAGCTCTAATTTGGCCTTTTTGGCAGAATTACATCAAACTCTATAAAGAAATACATATTTTATGAAAATTATATACATAACACTGAAGTTTAAAAAGAAAAACAAAAACTGAAAAAAACCACAATAACTTAGCCAGTTGTGTGTTTGCACCTGTTATAAATATTGACCCTATCACTGCTAAGCTGTGTTTTGACCTTTCATAAATATTAACCCTATCAGTGCGAAGTTGTGTATTTGCACCTGCTACAAACATTAACCCTGACACTGCTAAGTAAACTTTGCCAGTTGTGTGTTTGGACCTGTTACAAATATTAACCCCACTACATGTACTGCCAAGTTGTGTTTTTGCACCTGTTATAAATATTAACCCTATCACTACCAAATTGTGTGTTTGGAGCTGTTACAAATATTAACCCTATCACTGTCAAGTCGGTCAGTGAGTCAGTGTCTGTACAGCATGTAATTTGGGTACAACTGGCCAACAGTACATAGAGGAAAGCTGTAATGTCATGGACCCGAGACCAGTCTTTTGTTTTAATTACTGGTGTACTTATATTCAAATGAAAGATATTTTTACAAGAAATTTGAGTCTGTGATCAGCAAAATAATTCAAATGACCATGACTTTTCTTTTGATTTCGCTCTGACTGTCACGCAGTTAATGTTGATGTGGTTTTTTATATTTGAGGCGATCAGCAATATTATTTAAGTGGGCTGTCACAAGACACAATTCCTGATTGAACCAATTGCTACAGGTACACATTGCCTGGTGAGAAAAGCACACAGATGAACAAAATTACCATAATCTATTATACTTACATGGATTTTCAACAGCTCAAAACACCAGAGACATCTGGTGGACAACATATCTGATGCCATCTCTTTTCTGACTGTCACATATCTTCGACTGTTCTAGATCTGTTACATGTATACTTTTAAAAGTTTTTTTTTTTTCTAAAAACATATGCTTTTAGCATGTTGGATGAAAATACTGACAGTGACAGGCATATGCATGCTAAATTGATGTTATTGTGGGTTTCTTCAGTTAAACATGAGAGTGCAATATACAGTCAGCCATCAAGGATATATGACACATTATAACAGAGGCTCACAAATTGCCCAACAATGTAAAACATCTTCACAAAAAGTGCTACAAGTATACATTTTCTGAATGCTAATGAGCTTAGGATTCTGTATTTTGTACTGTCAATGACGTGTAAGGTTTTCATGGTTTTACAACAATTGTGCAAAATTACTCTTCCCAATCTCCCACAAAACTTACAAGTACTTGTTTACTTATGACTTGATTTGACAAATTATTTTAGAAATATTGAGTAAATGTGCTTCTCTCAGAAAACAGCTCTCCCTTTTTTCTCCTTTTGAATCAATCTTGAAATATGACCCTTTGAAACTGAGAAGATAATATCTCACTCAAATATCAAAGATCCTGCCATTTGAATGGCTCTCTCACACAAATCTACTAAAAAAAATTAAAATCTGAGACCCATTCTGAAAAAAACATTATAGCAAGGATATTACAACAAATCTCAAGTCTTCATGAGCAAAACTGAGCGAGCAGTTTTGGTTTATGGTTGTGATTGTCCCCTTTGTTGATGCTGAGAAAGGGCCTTGAAAGGAAACACACCCATCAGTGGGATTTGTCCTGCTGGCATGGTCTACTGTGACACCCAGCTAATCCACAGGGATTTGTCCTGCTGGCATGGTCTACTGTGACACCTAGCTAATCCACAGGGATTTGCCCTGCTGGCATGGTCTGCTGTGACACCTAGCTAATCAACAAATCCACAGGGATTTGTCCTGCTGGCATGGTCTACTGTGACACCCAGCTAATCCACAGGGATTTGTCCTGCTGGCATGGTCTACTGTGACACCCAGCTAATCCACAGGGATTTGCCCTGCTGGCATGGTCTGCTGTGACACCTAGCTAATCAACATATCCACAGGGATTTGTCCTGCTGGCATGGTCTACTGTGACACCTAGCTAATCCACAGGGATTTGCTCTGCTGGCATGGTATGCTGTGACACCCAGCTAATCCACAGTGTTCCTTTATACATGTATACTGCTTCAGTATTCTGACTGGTTTTTCATTTCAAACTTCAAAGATTTTGCATTTTGATGTTTTTGCACCCAAAATGCTGTCCCTGTAGCCTGTCATTGCTGCGTGTTGTACATGTGCTTGGGCACAGTGTGAACGAAGAAACCCTGATTGGTCAATAGGAATTGTGATTGGCACCTCATCCCAAATTGGGGCTGGATAAAAGACACGCACAAAGACTGCCAATCATAGCTGACTTTGTGAGGTCAAACTGGGATCTTCATTGGAGAAGATTTGAGGATTAAGTGATACATTTGAAAAAACTTTGCAGAACAACAGAGACAGAGAGTCTGATCTTTCCAAAAATTTCCTCTTCATGTTCATAATTCAGAAAATTTTAATGCTGTACATGAAAATTAAACATTTTTAGCATGTCATACACTAAATTATCACAAAAAGGCAATTTTTGATCTTATAGCATACTGTATATTATTAAGAGAGTTGACATTTGTGTGTTACTTTTAGCTTAACAAATGTTTTTTTCCAGGAAACAAAAAAAAATTAAATTAAATTAAAATATATATATATATATATATATATATATATATATATATATATAGACCCTAGAGTTTTTTTTTTCGGTCATAGAAACAAGAATATCTACAGACCAAGCATCCTGTTTCAATTGTCAAAATAAAACCAGAATAGGTTCCCCTTTGGTACACAGTCTACATTTATCATCATGAATATACCAGCCATTACATCACTTGTCAAATGTATAAAGACCACAATAATGTGTGTGTGTGTGTGCGTGTGTGTGTGTGTGTGTGTGTGTGTGTGTGTGTGTGTGTGTGTGTGTGTAAACAAACATTTGAGTGAATACGTGTAGGGGAGGGGGGGAAGAGAGAGAGAGAGAGAGAGAGAGAGAGAGAGAGAGAGAGAGAGGAGAGAGAGAGAGAGAAGAGAGAGAGAGAGAGAGAGAGAGAGAGGAGAGAGAGAGAGAGAGAGAGAGAGAGAGAGGAGAGAGAGAGAGAGAGAGAGAGAGAGAGAGAGAGAGAGAAGAGAGAGAGAGAGAGAGAGAGAGAGAGAGAGAGAGAGAGATGCCCCATTCCCTCTGCAAGTGTGTATCTGGAGAGCTATTTAGTTCGGCTTCCAATATTTCCATACAGTGCATACACTGTACATGCCAGTCAACAGTTTATCTATGGTATCAGTCAGTCCTGACTGCCTACCTGTGTCTCTGGTGGCTGCTGGGTCTGGCCACCAGCCTGCTTACAACTCTCTAAATACTGCATCTCTTCTGGGGTAAACTTTGGGGTGAGTATCACATTGTCATAGTCGAAGTCTTCATCCAACTGAAAGGGCTGAACTGTGTCCTCAACTGACCCAGTGTCCTTGACCTCTGCTCCTGCTGACACCTGAAACAGAGACACGACTACAATACAGCACATTCACATTACCCGCAGTTCTGCTTTTGGCCCAAATCTTTCAAGAAGAAATGGCTGATCCCTTTATTAACTCATTCCATACTATGGTCACAGGCCTTGGTCAGTGGTTCTGGCACTGCCTGGCAAGTCATACTGGCATGACTTGTCAGGCAGTGCCAGAACCACTGACTTAAGACTATAGGCATGTTGGTACTTGAATGAAAGCTCTTTTTGTGAGGAATATAAATATGTAATTGTTGTCTTAAATTTAGGTAAATATACGGAAAAATCAGGGACTGGTATGGAATGAGTTAAGAAGCACAAAATGTGTTACTCTTGCAAAAACTAGCAACTTGGACACAATGTTTTTTAAATCATAATCATTCTGTAAACACACATTGAGCTTGACAAAAGAAGAAACTATGATCTGTTTGGAATATGTATTCTTTATACCACATGTACAAATATTAGTACCAGCCTTAGTGCATCCATTAATACACTCCTGTTAGGGTAGATATTTGTCACTGTTGCTTGGCAACAGGGTAAGAGATTTCAGCATAAAATTAATATGTGTGATTCATTTCATGACCACACTGATATTGTAACAACTGTCTGTTTGTTTGTTTTTGTTTTGGGTTTTCAGTTTATTTGCAACAATTGTTATTTTGTTTATTTCAATAGTGTCACCAGCACAAGAACCACTCAGGTTGATGGGTTGAGCCTCACTACAAAAGTGATGCAACTGTACAAAAAAGTTGTCACAATGTTGAAATATACTCAAGACCCTACATTCTTTTTGTATCAAGATTTCATTTTCAAATGTTATTCATTACAAATTTTTTCTCAGAGTTTGCATACATGTATTTTCTCATATCAATTTATAGTCATCCCATGTTTTGAATGATCTGTTTTTTACGGTCACAAGCTGCACATCCCTATATGCTCTTTCTTGTACGTCTGTATCTTGGACTCTGTCACAGGACTGCAGGCTGCACATGCTTCCCAGGGACCATGTCAAAGTGTTTGCCCTTTTTATTTGTTAGTCTGGAGTCCTTGCTGCAAAGGGTACCTATGTGATAAGGTTTTGTAGCTATGGATTACAATGGGTCCCTGTGTGATCAGGCTTTGTAACTGTGGGTGATAATGGGTACCTGTGTAATAAGGTTTTGTAGCTATGGATTACAATGGGTACCTGTGTGATCAGGCTTTGTAACTGTGGGTGATAATGGGTACCTGTGTAATAAGGTTTTGTAGCTATGGATTACAATGGGTACCTGTGTGATCAGGCTTTGTAACTGGGTGGCAATGGGTAAGTGTGGAATAAGGCTTTGTAACTGTGTGTCACAACGGGTACCTGTGTAATAAGGCTTTGTAACTGTGGGTGGCAATGGATACCGTGTGATAAGGTTTTGTAGCTATAATTACAATGGGTACCTTGTGGATACCTGTGTGATAAGGTTTTTTAGCTGTAAGGTGGTGTGAGGTGGCAATAGGTACCTGTGTGACATTGTTTCGTAACTAGGATTATAATTTTGCAGCTGTGGGGTGACAGAGGGTGCTTCAAACATGTTCAGCATGCTTTATACCTGCCCAGTTGATGCTACATCCATAAACCTGGCTGAGAACTCCAGCAGGCGTATGTTTTTGACATCTTTCTCTTGTGGTACAAACAAATCATCTTCTACTTCTCCTGGGTTTGGAAGATCTGTCAGGGTTTCTGCCGAGTCCTCTAGACTGCCAGGCTGTGCTTCATCATCAGGTACCCAGGCACCAGTGCTGTCCAGTCTGTGCTGCCTTGACTCATTGTGCTGTCTTGACTCACTGTGCCGTCTTGACTCATTGTGCTGTCTTGACTCATTGTGCTGTCTTGACTCATTGTGCTTGCACTGGTCAGTCTGCACATCCACACAGTCGGCGGAAACTGCATAGTTACAGACAAAACAGATTGAACCAATGTTAGGTAAAAAAAGTATATGAAACTAGAAAAGAAGATTTGCTTCACAGCAAATCTGTCTGGGTGCCTTCAAAATGAGGTCAGTCTGAAATGCTACACTTTGTCATTGTTCAACAAATCTAAATTTTGTAGATCAGCCTAATTTGCATCAATTAAAATGCTACAACTTTGGTTCTTGGTTCATTGGATGTGGTCATATCACAAACATATAAACTGAAGTTTGAATGACATCACTACCTATAACAGTTTTGAAGCTATTCAAGATTTTGATTTTGTGTATTTGTCTAATTTGCATAGATTAAAAGCCTTCAACTTTGGTTCATTGGATGTGGTTATGTCACAAACCTACAAATTGAAGTTGGAATGGTACCTCTATGTATAATAGTTTTGAAGTTATTCAAGATTTAGATTTTTTATATTCACCTATTTACAATCCTACAACTTTGGTTCATAGTTCATTGGATGCACCTATGTCACAAACCTATAAATTGAAGTTGAAACCACACCTCTATCTCTAATAGTTTTGCAACTATTCAAGATTCAAATTTGTGTTTTCAGCTAATTTGCATAAATCAAAATACTACAACTTTGGTTCATGGTTCATTAGATGTTGCTATATCGCAATACTGCAAACTGAAGTTGAAATAGCACCTCTATAATAGTTTTGAAGTTACTCAAGATTTAAATTTTGTGTATTCACCTAACTTGCATAAATTAAAATTTTACAATTTTGGTTTATTGGATGAGGCTACATCACAAGCTTTTAAATTGAAGTTGGATTGGCACCTCTATCTATAATAGTTTAGAAGCTATTCAAAGATTTAAATTTTGAATATTCACCTAATTTGCATAAATTAAAATCCTACAACTTTGGTTTATGGTTCATTCGATGCGGCTATGTCACAGACCCACAAATTGAAGTTGAAATGGCACCTCTATCTATAATAGTTTTGAAGTAATTCAAGATTTAAATTTTTCACATTGACCCTTTTTGCATAAATTAGAATCTTACAACTTTGGTTCATGGTTCATTGGATGCTGCTTTGTCACAAAACTACAAATTGAAGTTGGAATAACATCTCCATCAATAACAGTTTTGGAGATATTCAACTTTAAAATTTTCAATGCCCCTAGCTAGCATCATTAAAAATTCAACAACTTCCATTTACTGTCCATTATATTGGCAAGGTGTCACAAACCTATATATGCTCATTGAAATTTTGTGTCTATCTGCAGTAGTTTGGAAGATATGGAGCTTTTAACATTTTAATTGCCCTTTATTTGCATCATTTTAAACATCACACCAATTCCAAACGATATGCACAATTTCACTGGCAGGTCAGTCACCATGGCAAGCATGGTGGTTTTCAGAATAATACTGTCTGAAAAATACTCCGGACAAATTTGGTCACAAAGAAAGAAAGAAGGAGGGAAGGAAGGAAGGAAAGAAAGAAAGAAAGAAAGAAAGAAAGAAAGAAAGAAAGAAAGAAAGAAAGAAAGAAAGAAAGAAAGAAAGAAAGAAAGAAAGAAAGAAAGAAAAATGTCTGGGTTCGCACCCAAACATAAATATATGTACATCATGATACTCATTAACTGAGAAAGAAGTTGCATATTCCATGTAAATAATCTTCTATTCTTCATGTGTGTGTAACAAGTCCTGTCAGATGTACATGATATAGTTTTCATTCCATTACCATATAACAAAGGGCTCTGGCAAAATCACACCATTAGTCCAGGGATGTGTTATAGATGGACTACCAATGGCAGGGCCCCCTTTGTACCATCTATGTTGCCGCTGCTCAAGTGATCGGGTGTTTGAGCGAGCACCTTCAGTGCTGAACAAACACAACACCACGGTCCGCGCTGGCCGCTGGCAGTCTCGTGGGCCAGGTCACGTGATGAAAGGTGAGAATAATCGTGTCACCGACTGAAATGTGCAAAATTTTTCACCGTGTTCCACATTTTAAAGTCAAAATTTAGCGTTACGCCGGACTCAGCTACAAGAAATGAAACCACCATCATGATCCTACCCGGATACACTATTCATCTAAAACTACATTTTTTATTGCTAATTACGGCGTAAGGAGTTATTACGCATGCAAGTTGTCTAACTTTGCATCATTTTGGACAGAAAAAATGCAAAAACTAGCCCGTTTATCGGCCGATTTCAATGAAAAACACATCGATGGACTCGCACGGTTCTGATTCAAACGATGAGACCGGTTGCACACGCATAAAACTCTCTGTTTTTTAACTTGGTACAATAGCACACCCGATGTAAGCCTGATGTATGTAACCCGATACACCCGAACGCGGAAACATAGATGGAACAACAAACGGACTGAGCAGGCGAGATTAACTTGAGCGGCGCTAGTGAACACGCTTTGTGGTCGTCGCGCCCAGTTGACCACTAAAGGGATTAGCGCTCCCGTTGGTAGTCCATCTATAACATGTCCCTGATTAGTCCATTTGTCTACCAGGAAAGTACATGTAGGCCTACATCTGTTGAGTTACCAGCAGAGCGAAGTCTTATTTGGCTACCAGCAGTGTTAGTCGGTTTGTCTACCAGCAGTCCTAATCCACTTGGCTATCAGCAAAGTAAGCCTGCTTGGCTACTGGCAGAATAAGTCTGTTTGGCTACCAGCAGAGTGAGTCTCTTTGGCTACCAGCAGAGTGAGTCTCTTTGGCTCCCAGCAGAGTGAGTCTGTTTGGCTATCAGCACAGTTAGTCTATTTGGCTAAAGCTAGCAGTGATAGTCCATTTGACCAGCAAGAAGAAATACTGAAGCAACCACACTGGGTCCTTTATCTAAGTGTTTACTTTGTGTCCTGTGTACACATCATGTTTATATGCACTGATATTAGCACGGCAAAAAGCAGTCTACATGTAGCTGCAGGTACTCATCTACTAACCAAAAGACCCCTCTATCTACATGCCTTCACACCCATCTACTAACCAAAAGACCCCATCTACCTCGATGTACATGCATTCACACCCATCTACTAACCAAAAGAACCCTCTACCTACATGCCTTCACACCCATCTACTAACCAAAAGTCCCCTCTACCTACATGCCTTCACACCCATCTACTAACCAAAAGTCCCCTCTATCTACATACCTTCACACCCATCTACTAACCAAAAGACCCCTCTACCTACATGCCTTCATACCCATCTACTAACCAAAAGACCCCTCTACCTACATGCCTTCATACCCATCTACTAACCAAAAGACCCCTCTACCCACATGCCTTCACACCCATCTACTAACCAAAAGACCCCTCTACCTACATGCCTTCACACCCATCTACTAACCAAAAGAACCCTCTACCTACATGCCTTCACACCCATCTACTAACCAAAAGAACCCTCTACCTACATGCCTTCACACCCATCTACTAACCAAAAGTCCCCTCTATCTACATGCCTTCACACCCATCTACTAACCAAAAGAACCCTCTACCTACATGCCTTCATACCCATCTACTAACCAAAAGACCCCTCTACCTACATGCCTTCATACCCATCTACTAACCAAAAGACCCCTCTACCTACATGCCTTCACACCCATCTACTAACCAAAAGACCCCTCTACCTACATGCCTTCACACCCATCTACTAACCAAAAGAACCCTCTACCTACATGCCTTCATACCCATCTACTAACCAAAAGTCCCCTCTATCTACATGCCTTCACACCCATCTACTAACCAAAAGAACCCTCTACCTACATGCCTTCACACCCATCTACTAACCAAAAGACCCCTCTACCTACATGCCTTCACACCCATCTACTAACCAAAAGACCCCTCTACCTACATGCCTTCATACCCATCTACTAACCAAAAGACCCCTCTACCTACATGCCTTCATACCCATCTACTAACCAAAAGACCCCTCTACCTACATGCCTTCACACCCATCTACTAACCAAAAGACCCCTCTACCTACATGCCTTCACACCCATCTACTAACCAAAAGAACCCTCTACCTACATGCCTTCACACCCATCTACTAACCAAAAGAACCCTCTACCTACATGCCTTCACACCCATCTACTAACCAAAAGAACCCTCTACCTACATGCCTTCACACCCATCTACTAACCAAAAGTCCCCTCTATCTACATGCCTTCACACCCATCTACTAACCAAAAGAACCCTCTACCTACATGCCTTCATACCCATCTACTAACCAAAAGACCCCTCTACCTACATGCCTTCATACCCATCTACTAACCAAAAGAACCCTCTACCTACATGCCTTCACACCCATCTACTAACCAAAAGTCCCCTCTATCTACATGCCTTCACACCCATCTACTAACCAAAAGAACCCTCTACCTACATGCCTTCATACCCATCTACTAACCAAAAGACCCCTCTACCTACATGCCTTCATACCCATCTACTAACCAAAAGACCCCTCTACCTACATGCCTTCATACCCATCTACTAACCAAAAGTCCCCTCTATCTACATGCCTTCACACCCATCTACTAACCAAAAGAACCCTCTACCTACATGCCTTCACACCCATCTACTAACCAAAAGTCCCCTCTATCTACATGCCTTCATACCCATCTACTAACCAAAAGAACCCTCTACCTACATGCCTTCACACCCATCTACTAACCAAAAGAACCCTCTACCTACATGCCTTCACACCCATCTACTAACCAAAAGACCCCTCTACCTACATGCCTTCATACCCATCTACTAACCAAAAGAACCCTCTATCTACATGCCTTCACACCCATCTACTAACCAAAAGAACCCTCTACCTACATGCCTTCATACCCATCTACTAACCAAAAGACCCCTCTATCTACATGCCTTCACACCCATCTACTAACCAAAAGAACCCTCTATCTACATGCCTTCACACCCATCTACTAACCAAAAGAACCCTCTACCTACATGCCTTCACACCCATCTACTAACCAAAAGACCCCTCTATCTACATGCCTTCACACCCATCTACTAACCAAAAGAACCCTCTACCTACATGCCTTCATACCCATCTACTAACCAAAAGAACCCTCTATCTACATGCCTTCACACCCATCTACTAACCAAAAGAACCCTCTACCTACATGCCTTCATACCCATCTACTAACCAAAAGACCCCTCTATCTACATGCCTTCACACCCATCTACTAACCAAAAGAACCCTCTACCTACATGCCTTCACACCCATCTACTAACCAAAAGACCCCTCTACCTACATGCATTCACACCCATCTACTAACCAAAAGAACCCTCTATCTACATGCCTTCACACCCATCTACTAACCAAAAGAACCCTCTACCTACATGCCTTCACACCCATCTACTAACCAAAAGACCCCTCTATCTACATGCCTTCACACCCATCTACTAACCAAAAGAACCCTCTACCTACATGCCTTCACACCCATCTACTAACCAAAAGACCCCTCTACCTACATGCATTCACACCCATCTACTAACCAAAAGAACCCTCTACCTACATGCCTTCACACCCATCTACTAACCAAAAGAACCCTCTACCTACATGCCTTCACACCCATCTACTAACCAAAAGACCCCTCTACCTACATGCCTTCATACCCATCTACTAACCAAAAGAACCCTCTATCTACATGCCTTCACACCCATCTACTAACCAAAAGAACCCTCTACCTACATGCCTTCATACCCATCTACTAACCAAAAGACCCCTCTATCTACATGCCTTCACACCCATCTACTAACCAAAAGAACCCTCTACCTACATGCCTTCACACCCATCTACTAACCAAAAGACCCCTCTACCTACATGCATTCACACCCATCTACTAACCAAAAGAACCCTCTATCTACATGCCTTCACACCCATCTACTAACCAAAAGAACCCTCTACCTACATGCATTCACACCCATCTACTTACCAAAAGAACCCTCTACCTACATGCCTTCATACCCATCTACTAACCAAAAGACCCCTCTACCCACATGCCTTCACACCCATCTACTAACCAAAAGACCCCTCTACCCACATGCCTTCACACCCATCTACTAACCAAAAGTCCCCTCTATCTACATGCCTTCATACCCATCTACTAACCAAAAGTCCCCTCTATCTACATGCCTTCACACCCATCTACTAACCAAAAGACCCCTCTACCCACATGCCTTCACACCCATCTACTAACCAAAAGTTCCCTCTATCTACATGCCTTCATACCCATCTACTAACCAAAAGTTCCCTCTATCTACATGCCTTCATACCCATCTACTAACCATCTACATGCTTTGACACCCATCTACTAACACAAAGACCCCATCCATCTACATGCTTTGACACCCAGCTACTTGCCAACATATAGTGTTACATTTTACTGTTTTGTATGATTGATAGGTTTGTCTAAATGAACAGTCATAAAAAAATTATATTTTCCATTCATATAAAATGGCATAACTAAGAAAAAAAAAGAAACAAAGAAAGAACCCGGTTCTAATATCAAGGAAGGGTATCTACATGTTACCAATCCAAATATTGTTTCTCAGTTAAATATAATAAAAATATGTTTAAACTAGAACAGGCTAATTTTCCAAAAGAAAAATAAAATGCCTTCCCGTGCACTCTTTCCATGTGACCTTGAAAAACAGATCAAGGCCATCCATCCATAATCTTAAATTAGGTCTTCTATTGGTACATAATCACATAACAATTCAACCTCCTGAGTCAAATCCTTCTAGAGTTATCACATACATGATGATTTTCAAGGAAATGCCCATATGACCTTGAAAAATAGCTCTAAAGTGACCCATCTGCAATCCCAACCTAGCTTTTACATTGGTACATCATCGCACATACTTTCAACTTCACAAGTCAAATCTTTCTTGAGTTATCACATTCACAACAATGTGTTGCGGAGGAGGAGGAGGAGGAGGAGGAGGAGGAGGAGGAGGAGGAGGAGGAGGAGGAGGAGGAGGAGGAGGAGGAGGAGGAGGAGGAGGAGGAGGAGGAGGAGGAGGAGGAGGAGAAGAAGGAGAAGAAGAAGGAGAAGAAGAAGAAGAAGAAGAAGAAGAAGAAGAAGAAGAAGAAGAAGAAGAAGAAGAAGAAGAAGAAGAAGAAGAAGAAGAAGAAGAAGAAGAAGAAGAAGAAGAAGAAGAAGAAGAAGAAGAAGAAGAAGAAGAAGAAGAGGATGCAAAAGAATATAATATGTCCCCGATTGCATGCGGAGACATAACTAAACTGTGCTTACTGTATATTCTGTACTCAGTGTGTTGGTAGATACCTGTTTGTGTATGAAAAAAACAGTAGTACAGACTTTTTGCTTTCAATTTTTAAACAGTGAAGTTATGTACCTAAATTAAGGTTGAAATAACAGTCATCAAAAGAAGTGTGTACATACTACAATTAACAGGACATAGATACTGCTGGCTACAGGGTCAGACACAAATTAGAGGACTTTTTCATCTGTATTTACATGAAAGTGGCTCAAAACTGGCTGTAAAAAGTCCCACTTAACTGTACAGACGAACAAGCTTTCAGCCAGCTTTGCTGGATGGGACCAAGTTTTAATGAACTCCATCATGGGACATTAAGCTTTACTGTGCGTACACAGATTTCCATCGCCTAGTGTAACATATGCAAGAACATGCAGCCCACACTCTCATAGGAACCACCCCACTCTGATACATAATTCATCACTATAAGCACAAATTCCTTTCCATTGCTGCACAATTCAAGATTAATCAAGCAAATTTTATTGCAAAACATGCTTTTCATACATTATAAATGACTGGAAATGATATGTAAATGTGCAGTGTGAAAAGTGTGCACTTATCCATTATAATCATGAAACCCCATGATGAAAAATACATTATCCAATGTGGTCTGGGAACACACAAATATATGAAGGCCATTCTGGGATAACACAACTTGATCCAAATAACTCAAATTGAAAATAATATACATGTATGTAAAGTCCAAATGGGACTTCTTGTTTCTAGGCTTTATCTTTCATTCGCTTTTTTTTTTTTTCTGCTTCATTACTGGAATCTCCAGGGAATGACTGAATGATCTAAATTTATAATATTGTCACGTGTTTCTACCATTACTTTATCACAAAAACTGGAGAGATTTGCATAATCTTCAGAAAAGAAACTTACACGGATCTATTCCTGGAATTTACTTCACTTTTGCTTTTTCTTTTTGGCTATGGTTACATTTATCCTGGTGCAGTTATCTTGTTTTTACTTTCCAACAAAGCTACACAAAAGTGAATATGTGTTTCTTTATGGAAAAAAATTCTCTCTCTATATATATATATACATACATACATACATACATACA
Source organism: Hermodice carunculata (assembly GCA_964020975.1). NCBI lineage: Eukaryota > Metazoa > Annelida > Polychaeta > Eunicida > Amphinomidae > Hermodice > Hermodice carunculata. The sequence continues at coordinate 132,717,004 of OZ026612.1, read as the reverse complement.
TACATACATACATACATACATACATATATATATATATATATACATAATACATTATAGCATGCTTTGTTGACGATATGAAGTATATCAACGAGCACTGGATACCATATAGCAGAACGAGTTCTGCTATATGGTATCCAGTGCGAGTTGATTACTTCATATCGTCTACAAAGCATGCTAAAAAATTTTTATCTCATGTTTGGGTCGATTTGTACATTTCAATACATAAAGCAAAAATAAGAACGACATTTGCAGAGAATTTTACTCCTCATCAACACAATTACCGATGAAACCGGAAGAGTGCCGATACCACCGGAAGAGTGCCGAGCTTTTAGGCCTATGATACGGTATTATATATATATATACAGTGAAACCTCATAATAATGACACTCAGATATCCGACATATTCAATATAATGACACAAAATATTCAAAGGAAAAGGTTTATTTTCTTTGGTTTTTGACTCATTTATCTGACATGTTCAGTTATCCGACACGTTTCTTAGGGAACAGATGGTGTCATTATAACAAGTTTTCACTGTATATATATATATATATATATATATATCACACAAAATCTAAGGGTAGAATACCAGGGACCACAAATGCTTCCCAATGTTTCGCTCACTTGGCTAAAGAAATTTGCAGATGGCTGATTTATTTGAACATGAATTGTGTAAGATTTGGGTTGAATTCAGCAGTGATCACCATTTTATTTCCCAATTTGCCTACAAATTTTGAAGGCCAAGATCTGTCCCTGCATACCTCATTGGGGGGTCATGGTAAAGCTAATTCAAGGGAATACATATATGTACACAAGGCTTCCCATGGACATTTTAACTTTGGAGAACAAAAGCGCTTGAAACATCAAGTGTTAATACATTGTAAGTACTAGTCAGTCATGAGGAATTGTTCATTAGGTCAGTATATTAGCAGTTGGCTGAACAAAAAATTGTGGCAATGAAAGTCGTGCACACTTATAAATCCAACCTCACTGATTTACCACCATACTGGTTATTTGGTACAGATGGTCTATGGACAGAATGCCATGACTTCAGCTAAGTATACACCGAATTCGTATGTGATCTATCATATACTGCACAATGCTATTATAACCAATTCTGCCTCATAAACACAAACATAGTAGTTTCTGTTCAGAAAGCAAAGCGTGGTGCAGGGAATCTGCATGAAGTTACTCATCTTGAGGTGAACAATACAATCCGTGCATCTACATGTCCACAACCAGACCAGTGATGGCCCACAGATGGGATACCCCCCCCCCCCCCCCCCCGCACACACACACATGGGTCCTTTGATGAAGTCAAGGTCATTAAAATGTTATCAGGTCGCAAAGAGTGACACTTGTGGTAAATCTGAGCTTATATTTGATGTGGCCTGTGAATCACAAGGTGTTTTGCTTGCAAGGATTCTGCAAGGAACAGTGGGACAAATGGAAAACAGTGTTGCCCCAAACTTTGTTTGTGGGGATATGATTTTGATGTTCTTGTCCTGTCACAGTCAATCTACACCCTCTAAACACACAGACACCCCTCCAGCAGTAGTGCATATGAGGGTCCCTATCTGCAGACTATTGTGCAAAGAGACCATATGAGGTTAAAAATGCCCTAATTATCACATCTCCACAATCTCTCCCATCAGGGAGCTGGGTCTCTTCCCAGCTCCCATGTAGGGCAGAAAATTGAAAGGAAGTAGTGAGATGCTTGAACTGAAGTAAAAGTGTGACACAGCAGCCTGTGTGTGGGAGCATATCATTATATGTACTCACACACCACCTGTGTACGGGATCCCTTCTTGTTTTGGGCATAGATTTGCCTCAACGATCTATGTTTTGGGGAATCATTCCAACATTACTGACCATCTGGCTGTAGAGGCTGAATTACATGTGCTACCTCCTCTGTTGGGCACACACATAGTGAGACACCCCCTTGCTCAAAATCACATCCACTCTGCCCTCAGATTGCTTGGATCATAAGAGACCAACCTGTGTTAATTCGATTCAAATGACATACACTCCCCCCACCCACCCCCATCACAGATGCCCTCTCCTGGAATACATAGCCATCCTCAATGTCTCTTCATGCACAGCGAGCAATACCTTAGACCAATGCCCCACCTCCTGACCAGCCAGGCATTTATTGTTTCAAAAGTGGTGTACGTTGCATCTGTAAAGCCATAGTGTGAACACCTGCAGTATCTGCCTCCCTGTATCTATCTTCCATGTGTTCACGCAGCCACCCCTGCTCCCACTGTTGTTGAGGGATCACCCTGGGATCCCCTTTGAAAACCTAGCTACAGTGTATTGGAACCTCTGACACAAGACTGGTGAACTAATCTAACTAAGTCCACAATTGGCCGCCTGCCACTTTGTTCTATGATCTGGGTCAGGGACTTGTTCACATGTTTTCCTATGGCCGTTCAACACAGCTCCTCTATATCACAGGACTTGAAAGAGTGCTGCTCTCCGGTGTCTGCATTTATCAAGGTATTTAATTTGTGCGTTTAATTGTAAAGGAAGAGGAATCTCTGAAAATGACATCTCTCTTTAATGGGAGAACTCAGAGTTTGGTATCAGATGGCGCTCTTTGAAATATAAATCTGAAGCCGGTCTTTGTTTGCTCACGCTGTCTGTATTAATATCAAGTCAGCTGGATGGGGCATGAGTAAGTTGATGCTGCCAACTCCAATCAAGGCTGAAACAATTCATCATTTAGTTGGGTCCTATTCCGTTAATTACTGATAACAAGATAATGTTTCACACTTCTCCGTCTTACTATTTAATCATTTTTGGTGCATAAAACAATTTGTGTGGCTCAGTTTTACCAGTTAAGTTTGCACCTTGCACCTGCACCCAAAGACCACACAGTGAAAGCTGCAGTTTACAGCAGGATTATAAACAGCATCTGTTACATGGGGACATATAGCAGGATTAGAAACAGCACCTGTTAAATGGGGACATATATTATAGCAGGATTATAAACAGCACCTGCTACATGGGGACATATAGCATTACACTCTGTCAAACAGCTACATATGTGCAGGTCCCCCTCTTACAAAGCATCCTATGAGAGACAATCTGTTTGCAGAGACCACAGTATTGTGTCGTCTACGTCATATTTCTGGTGCTATTTACACATGCCTTGCAGGACAACCTGTCCCAAGGTACCACATTATCAGGGTCTTGGTATTTCTTGTGCTATTTACACATGCCTTGACAGACAACCTGTCCCACGAGACCACATTATCACAGTCCTCTACTTCACATTTCTCCTGCTATTTACACATGCCTTGACTGCTTAGCACCACCTTTACTTTGCTGGCCAGTACAGGGAGCTTTTCACAGCAAGTTTCTGGCCCTTGAAGTTCTGGGCAAGTGAGCAAATGCCTCCCATGACAAGCCACAGTTTGGTGGTCCGTGGGTACAGGCTTTAACCTGTGTAAAAGCTGACCCTAGTTTTGGTGAGAAACCTTTGGGACAATGGACATGTTGAATATGATGGAATGTAATGTCTAATACTCTTCTTTAACAGAGAAGTCATGATTTCAGCTGACCACTTTCAAATCATTATACTGTGAATTCACTTTATTTTGCTGTGTTTTTATTTTCGCTTATTTTGCTAATGGCACAAAACCGTGAAAATAAAAGCACGGTGAAATATTATTTTAACATAGGTTTCATAGGAACTTTGTTCAAAATAGTGAAATTTAAGTTTCAGTATAATGCCTGAATCCCCAAAACCGTGAAAATTAAACCACTTGAAAATAAGTGCATTCACAGTAATTGACATGAAGTGCAGATCTTTGTTGCCACTTGACATCTTGATCCATGTGCATCACTTTTGTCTGCATGAGATTAATGACACATTTGTTGGATGGCTACAGTATCACAAGTAAAAAGCAACACCACCCGACACTGAAAAAGACACAAATAAAGCAAATTATGCTACCTTTCCCCTCCATGGAACCATCATAGCCAGTTTGGTCAGCTGACTGTTTCCCTAATGGAGGTATACGTTGTTCTTCCCCTGTAACTGGAGTCAGTACACTGGAGACAAAGCTGGCCTGGTAGGTAGACGACAGCACATCCTCATCCTCTGCCGGCTGATTGTCCTCCTCCTCACTGGACAGCACACTGCCCTCGTCCTCCACAAAATTGTCTACCTGCATACACAAACATATATCATTATGTTGACATTAACAGGGGTGTAATTTTATGCACTTACCAATAAATCTGTGCAATTAAACAGATTTTTTGTTCTCAGTTTGCCAATCCTGCCTCTGACAGTGATTTTGATGGGTACTGTGGTTGCTTAGTATGAAAACAAACATTGATTGGTGTACTTTGCCTCACGCCAATGTAGCAACAGTGACCTAGAAATGTTACCAGTTAACCATTGTCTATACCTTTGTGCCAAATTTGAGCAAAATCTGTCCAGCATCCATGCTATATTGTGGTAAAGAAAATAGAGTCCAAAAGAAAATGCATCCCCTCCTTTGGATGCCAAATGCAAAAAGAGTCTCAACATATAACTGATGATATGTGGACGACAAATCATCAGACATATATACATGTACATGTATGTACATATAAACATACAATACCTAATAATACAAATAAAGTTCAGATAAACTTTTTCTTACCTGTACAAACATTCTCCCAGTGGTGCTGGACTCTCTCATCAAAATTCCTGGTGCTCGCGTACCTTCACCCAGCTCCTGCAGCACAGAACTACCGCAATGTCACTGAACCCTTGACGGGATACTTGTACATCAAAACAGAAATCTTGTTTCAATCATTCATAACTCAGAATGTATTGCTTGTAGTATGGTGACACCATATATGCATATATTTAGCATGTCCCACAGAGCACGCATGCACAACAGCTGAGTGTCTCATAATTGTTGAGTAGACAATCCTTTTAAATGTGTAAAACATGAACTTCATAAAATATGTAATAATTCAAGAACCACTGGATAAAGAAATTTCAATTGAAGTTTTATTCTTATGTCAATTTTTTTTAAATAAAAAAAAAAAAAGATTATAATGTTTACCATATATAACCTGTCAAAAAAAAAACGCAAAGAAGAATGTCAAACGTTTTTGTAGTATCTTATGTCCTTAAAAACTAGCAATGTCTACTGCCATGTTATGGTGTCCTTAAAGACTATACCAGCAGTGTCTATTGCAGTGTTATCATGTGCCTAAAGAGTACATCAGCAGTGTCTACTGCAATGTTATGGACCCACCAAAAGAAACTGAAGAAAATTGCTAACCAACATATTTAAGCTTTTCCATGGACAAACCTTTTGTTTCAGAAAACATATCTAGTGGCAGTTCACATGAACATACTACATTATCCTATAGTACATTCTACTAAACTCATTTTACCCTTCCCCTTGGATTAAGACTGAGTCAACAACTTCCAAAACCACAGGCTCGGCACTATGTGTGCCACAGAAAGCTGCTGACCAAAGTGATGTGGGCACTATGGGTGCCACAGAAAGCTGCTGACCCAGGTCATGTGGGTATTATGGGTGCCACAGAAAGCTGCTGACCCTGGTCATGTGGGCACTATGGGTGTCACAGAAAGCTGCTGACCCAGGTCATGTGGGTATTATGGGTGCCACAGAAAGCTGCTGACCCAGGTCATATGGGCACTATGGGTGTCACAGAAAGCTGCTGACCCAGGTCATGTGGGCATTATGGGTGCCACAGAAAGCTGCTGACCCGGGTCATGTGGGCACTGTGGGTGCCACAGAAAGCTGCTGACCCGGGTCATGTGGGCACTGTGGGTGCCACAGAAACCTGGTGCACGAGGTCATGCTCATTTAAAAGGATTCACAGACATTTTCAACAAAGTTGAAACGGAATTTTAAAACAATATTAAGCCGGCAGTATCAGAAATCTAGCTGGCTTTGGTTCGTTTTCGGTCTGGAAATGTCATCTACCGATATTTAGTTTCCCTTGGGTACCATGACACAGTACATGGCTTACAGGCTTTTAAAATTAGCATTTGGCAATGAGACAGACACCCTTTCGAAGAAGAAAAAAAAAAACATTGTGACACAAGAAGAATGAAAGGGGTATGATTGATCTACCTGTTGTGAAAGGCCACCTGCTATATGTATGACCATTTTAATGGCTTACAGGGTGGTCTAGCTAGAACTGAAGGTGCAGTGGTCCCTGTATTTAAGACTGCCTGTAAAAGTGATTACTGGTATATTACAAGTGGCCTTATGATGCAGGCAAACGTAGCAAAGCAATATAACCAAGAGCCATCTAAATATGACATGAAGTCTCTGGTGGGAGGTGGTCATTATGTATGAATGAACCACTGCATTTAGTTTTCCATGAAAGATTTATAACCTTAAAGGCATATGATATATGTCAGTGAACACATATTACCCTTTTACATCCCATTAACAAAAGAAGATAAATAAACTGTCAATTAATCATTGAAAATGTTAACATATTCAACACAACAGAATGAACTTCAAAACAGCCTAACACTTTGATGTATCACTACATGCTGCAGCATGTTTGACAGTCAATGTATGCATTCATATGTATGACAATCTTTTCAATCAAGGAACTCAAAATTCAACATATTCTCTCAAGTTCTTGAAGTCTGATTTAGTAACCAAGCTCTAGAATTCTAAACTCTAAAAAGTAAAAGCAAACTTCTCTCTCTGTTATCCTACTTGCTAGTCAAAAACTTTCTATAAAAACACTTTTCGTCACTTTTCATGACCAAAAAATATTTCAAGAAAGTTACTTGACCTGTGCTCAAGATGCAATGGTGTCACATCTACAATGTTCATGGAAAAATCTGACAATTTGCCCATTTTTTTTATTTTTTTTTTTTTGCTGTTGCAGTGGTCTGCACACACACACACAAAGACACACACACTGTAAACTGCTTTAATTTGGCTGTACTCTTATTTTGTTTATTTCACTGATGACACAAAACTGTGAACATAAACACACAGTGAAACGGTATGTTAACATTGTTTCAATAAGAATTATGTCCAAAACAGTGAAATTAAAGCAACAGTGAAATGTGAAAAATACAACAAGAGGATCACGATTATCCTGTGTTCTGCTGAGTGGAATCTGCTTTTATACTATTACAACACATACACTGAAGTCTGTATACCTTTATACATGAACAGGCAAATAAGACCGTGCGAAGGCCGCAACAGATAACAGAAATTCATGAATGTGTCCAACCGGTTTAGTCAAATACATTAACTCGTCAGGGACAAGATGGCAAACGACGCTAGACCGTTAAACCGCCAGAATGTGCCTTGCCGTTGTCACTTTAAACACAGAGACGTGATTGTGTAACACGGAAGCCAGGTTCCACTATGACTTAAGTTGTCATAGTGAAATGTGACCCAAACCAACGCTTGGATAGCAGTGGGAAAACAACTTTGAGCTACTGCTTGTACACTACCAATGTTTGTATATGTATAACAGTGAATGTGGGTGATACTGACGTATCACCAAGTATACATGAACAGTGCTGCCAAAGTTTTATATATCATAACAGAAATCGAAGATAGCCTGAACACACAAAAATTCAAAGAGAATCATGATGATCATGTGCATGTTCTGGACAAAGGGAGCTTGTTACGATCCCCTGCTTCCATTTTATGGTGTGGTGAATAATATATGTAATTCATGTGGCCTGTGACTGCATGTGATAACCACAGGCTTTGGATCAATCATTATCAAGATATAAGCTTATATGTCATTGAACTTTAATTTGATCATGCAAGGTCAAAAAGGACCATATCAAAATAAGAACAAGGTGACCCCAGGTGAATTCCCATTACTTCCTCAATAATTAACATATCTGAGAACCAGACTAAGGCCAGGTGGCTCAAAAATTCCTACTGAATTGTGTTTTTCAGTAATTTGTCTCTAAAAATGTATAGAGCAGCAGTTTAACACATTTTTCTGCCAACGGGGCTCATCAGGAACTGACTTGATGCTCACTAGCTAATGTTTGATTATTTACAAATGGCCATATCAGTCTTTATATATACCTCAAGGTAACACATCCATGGTAACCAACGTTACATAGAAAAACATTAAAAAACAAAAATCAACATATCCATGTCATTTTTGCAAACTTTCATTGTCTGAAGTTTTAAGCAATTCTGTTCAGCAGTAGTGGAGAAGAAGTCAAAAATAGCTTTAACACACACAAAAATTCATAAAAAATAGGACAAGATTGCAACATATCCATATCATTTCACAAACTTTCCTTATCTAAAGCCAAGTTATATTCTGATAAAATTTCAAGCAATTCTGTTTAGCCGTTCTGGAGAAAAAGTCAAAAATAGCCTTAACACACAAAAATTCATTAAAAATCAGAAAAAATTGTAGCACCAACTGGCGCTCAAAATAAGAACTAGGTGAGTCCAGGTGACCCTATGTGTAATATCAATGCAACTGTACAATTAGTTCTTCAGATGAAAAAAAAAAATGTTAAAAAAATGAATTAAAACATCATTAAATTATTGCATCATCATCTTCACAAACTTGGTAGAGGTCCACCTGGGGAACATCCATGTGAAAAATCAGAACATTCCAAGCACTGGTTTTTGAGAAGAAGTCGAACAATGTAAATAAAATAGCCATATGTACTATGCAGTGGTAGCACCTACTGTTGGTCACACAGAGTTCCCATAACTTTGACAAAAAATTTCATATCCACATGATTTTTGCAAACTTTTATTATCCAAAGTCAAATTATATTCTGATAAAATTTTAAGCAATTCTGTTCAGTTGTTCTGGAGAAGAAGTCAAAAATAGCCTTAACACACAAAAATTCATAAAAAAATCAGAAAAAGTTGGAGTGCCACCTGGTGATCAAAATAAGAACTAGGTAGCCCCAGGTGACCCTAATTGTACTATAAAAGCAATGGGCCAAGTCTTGAGATGAAGAAATTTTCTTTTTTTTTTACATTCATAAAAAAATACAAAATATATTGCATCATCATCTCTTTTGCAAACTTGATACAGGTCCACTGGCGGAACTTCTATGTGCAAAATCAAAACATTCCATGACTCACATGTCAGCAGAGCAAAAAACTGTGAAATATTATGCATGCAAAAAAAAAAAAAAAAGAAGCAATTTACAGTTTTTCAGATATGGGGTCTTTCATACAATTTTGTCTACAACACTCAGCATGCTGGATTTTTTTTTTTTTTTTGAACATGAGAGGGTTAAAGTACAGATGAAAGAGCACATGGCTCGGCTTCAATATGCTGGGTACCTCCTCTTCAAGGACATTAGTGTCTATGTCCTTGTCCATCTCCTGTGCCTGTGGCTCTGTGCTTGCAGCAGACGTGGCACCCTGGCTGGCTGGCTGTGGGCTCACATGCATAGTGGCTCCCTCTAATGGCTGGCTTTCGATATTCAACACTGGATCACTTTCCTGGAGACCAAGTGCATTCAGCATCGCATGAGGTGGGGTGACATCAGCTGAAACAACAGAACAGTTTGTAGATTTTCAGAGACAGACTTCGCTAATAAAGAAAATCCCATATGATTGGCATTTTGTCTGGCAGAAGGAGTTATACAACTGTATTCACCAAATATGAATTAAAATTGACTTTATGGTCATTATCTATAACACCCTGTACAATGATACACATTTCTTCCCTTTCATTATGTGCTTTTGTCTGGCAAAGCATGGCCAATCCCCAGTTGTTTGTTTTTTGTTTTACTTTTTTAAACCAACACCAGCGGATGTTACTAAGTCTGGTACCCATATATATGTAGCTTAGGATACAGTTAGTTAATTTGAAGAAAACATGAACAAATGCCCAAAAATATCATTGATATATTTATTGACCCCTGCATTTTCCACATCATGAGGGGCACTGGGATTTCATTAGGTCAGAGGGAGTCTGGATTACTAGCCCACCTCAGGCACATTGTATCATTTAGGTGCCCAGGAAAGTTGTGCCCATGCAGGCTTAAAAGGGATACGCACTTCATATTTCCCTGTTTGTGACTAATAGTATGCAAATCACTGATTAAATGCAACTGTATTCATGCACATGCGTATCAACATATATATCAGCTCTCTCTGGGTCTAGAGCTGAGCATTTGTGCCCTAGTACATGTAACTCATAAAAAAAGGCAACTGAATAAAATAAATAATACTGAATGTAAAATATGATGTGGGTTATTTAGCACACACCCAATAGCAAGTGTAACAAGTCTGTTATACTGCATAATTACATGACTGTCACTCTCTTATTCACTGATTGTTAAATTGAAGGTAACGCTATTCAATACAAAATAAATCTTTTCCTTCCCATGCCTTAAACCAATTGGCGTATAGTAAACAGCACCTACTAGTTCAACTTCAATATAATGCTGATGAAGGGGTCCATACAGCAGACTGTTACAGTAGAACCATTTTTATAATGAGGAAACATTTACCATAAAAGTTATAGGAAAAGTACTTGAGCCTTCAGTGGGAGCCAAGGGGCCCATCATGTTATATCAGAATGCACCCTGTATATGACTGACCTGGTAAAGAGGCAGCACTGTACCTGTATGGTATAGATTTGACCAGACGTCTCATGAGAACACCCACACAAGACAGCCTGTGCCTCATTGTGTGATATTATTATATTATATACAGACCATAAAATGTACCCAAAATGGCTAACACATTATGTTATAATGTTATGAATTGTCATTTCCAACACAAACCCTATCTACTGATGACTACTCATGCTCAAGTCCTTCCTTGTGAAGTATTGTCTTGAGTTGCCTGTTTATTTAATTTCTTAGGAAACAAGAATAAGATTAAGTGTGAAGATTTGTCTTATATGGAACCTTTGGTCAGATCAAGAGATGTCCATAAGAGAAAAGATTCCATCTATTAGTTCAATTCTATTTGTTTGTTGAGTACTAATTGAGGAAATACATGTTTGCATCTTAGGCAGTTAAATATTATTTATGATGATCTCCATTACCAACTTTGTTTTGCCTCAATGTCTTGACCCTTACCATTCTTGAATGGAATGACATGGACATTAATTCTTGATTACTATCTTCATTAATTAAAACTTTCCTTTAACCCATTCCATACTATGGTCACAGGCCTTGGTCAGTGGTTCTGGCACTGCCTGGCAAGTCATACTGCAGCTGCCACAAGGGCCAGGCAGTGCCAGAACCACTGACTTAAGACCTTAGGCATGTTGGTACATGAATGAAAGTTCTTTTCGTGAAGAATTTAAATATGTAATTGTTGTCTTAAATCTCGGTAAATATACCGAAAAATCAGGGACTGGTATGGAATGAGTTAACATCTGACTGTTATCATTGTTCTTGTAAATCAGCTCCTCAGTTAAATTCCACGAGAATTAAATTGCTCAACACTAAAGATTCATGATGACCAGCAACAACATAACACGATCTAGTTCATAGAAGTCAATTTAACAATTAAAAATTTTCTTCAAAAATACAACTGACTCACCTCCACACTACATGATAGTATCCTTATTTAAACTTTAAGAGGCTGTCTCTTTTATTCCTGGCACATTCAGTCCTGGTATAAACTGCTTCCTTATAATTCTGCTATAAATCACTACTTTGACCAGATCTACCTGAATTACATGTACTTATGGATCGGTCTTGATATCAAAAGATCCCCGACTCCTTTGCCAATTGGATACATGTAATCATATTCTCAAACAAAGAAAAATATGTCTTTTCTTTGATACATGTATATGAATACTTTTGTCTAAAAGTGCTGAAAGAGATAAATGTATTTACTCATGATTGTTACAGCATGCTTAAAATATGTACAACTCTTATTCTGAATACTTCAAAGGCTAAATAGGGTGTAGATAACTTCTATCCCCTCAAGTTCTACTTATGCTAATGAGGCTGATAAGGAGAGTCACTTTCCCAGTTGGGGACCTCATAGTTGTTGCAACACATAATGTGCTTTTAGTCAGAAGCGGGTCATTATGTGTCTTATTAGTTTATCTTTTTATTCATGCATTTATACGAGGGGCCACAGGGAATAAAATATTGCATAAAAAATATACAGCTCTTGTTCCAAATTTGAAAAGGATGCCCCCAAAACTTGATCTAGTGTCCTAGTTTAGAAATTGATGATATTCATATTAGTTTTGATACATGTACATATGCCTGTGTCTACCATTACCCATAGGTATTTCATTTACAAAGCAATTACTATTTGCAGACACTTCATAGAGACCCAACAAAGGCACATCTTGACTATGTTTGGATGGTATCGAGCCCGCAGTTTCACAAAGGCTGAAAATGTGAATGGTGGATGTATGAGAGACCAATGACAAACATATGAGCTTTCTATAAGCTCAGCTGACAAGTCAGCTGAGCTAATAAAAAACTTTAAGAGTGCATGAGAAGTAGACCCTGTGGCACAGCAATTGGAAATGTAAGCACTATCTATAATTGGGGACAGGAATGCTTAATTTGATAAATAAACAACTAAAAACGACCAAGTGGGCACAAAAGTTAAAGTTGTCTATTTGTTAAGTTCATATTAAGCTAGATGTGAAATGAATTATCTATGAGTGTGTAATTCACTAATTCACGATAATGAATTAATCCAAACATTTGTAATTCACCCAGGACAAGCTCAAGTACAGATGCATGCAAAATTACGAAATGATCCATAAATGTAATAAGATAATGGAAAATAAATGCCCATTCTCTCAGGTATTCACTTTAACATGACATGCTGTGATCAACTTGAAAAATATCAAGATTTACTTTCTTGCAGCATGCAAAGTGCAGGGCAGATTAGAGCAACGTCATCAGTGACAGCAGGAATCATTCGTTCAATGAACTGGCGCATTAGCTGCTTGATTACAAGTACTTCTCAGTGCTTAATGTAAAAACATATCCTGTCATTATGGCCCATAAATTAAGAAAAGATGGGGAGTTCTGTCATCAAATTATCATTATTGGGTCCTGCAGGACTTGTTTTGATCACATGCCCTCTGGTGGCAAAGGCATGAATTATGAGCTTTGGACTGGAAAGTGAAGTATTTATGGTCTGTTGCAAAGTAAAGCAAGTGAATTTTCATTACCCATTGAGTTCAGGTGACTGATATAACGAGTAGAAGACAAGCATTTTGTCACCAGTACAATTCAATCATACAAAAGATTACATCTTGAACGCATGATAAACTATAATGATCCAAATAAATTCCATTGTGTTTTGATATTCAATTAATTCATTCATGCTTCAAAACCATTAAAATAAAAAACCCAATTATTGTCTTTAATTTGACTTAATAGGTTTATATGAAAATTGAAGAAGTTTACTTTTCGTGAAAAACATTAATTACCCCTCCCCCATAAGAAAACAACTGGAAGGACAGGCAGAAAATTTTGTTATAACAGTTCATACAATAAAGAACCCTTAACAAGACACTGCATCACTTACTAACAGCATGTACTTTGCTTGTTATTTTCCAATGGGACCAGAATGTGGTCACACTGCAGACATTTCAAGCACCACTGCTTGGCATACAAAGGAGCCAATTTGCAGCAAAATAGGACAACTGAACACAGTGCACATGTAGCCAATTAGCCAATTAGCTGCAGGCTTTGGCTCTTGGTAGGCTGGTTCTAAAAGAGTCCTGCATATTCTTGTACACCAAGCAATTGAAGAGTAGAGGGCAGATAATTGACCATATTAAAGGCAAAATAGTGGCATAGGAGGGTAACTGGTATCATAATACCTGGGAGATAGTGCCTTGAAAGATCTTGATGTTTGGAGGCATCAAGGCAATGAGGCAGGGCACTGGCAGCAGTTACACTCAATGGTACATGTATCTATCCCATTGTCATAGCATCCTTGGTACATGTATATCTTTTTCTTCTATTTGCAATGTCTTGTTCAAGTTTCCTTATCACAGAAGGACCAGGTCTCAAACCAGTAGCCTACAGCACCTATGAAGCGACTTGAAAATCAAAGGTGCACAGACCCACTACACATAGTAAATACCCATGCTCAATAAGCAAGTTTATCAAACACCAGTCCTTGATAATTCAAATATGAGCATTTCTGATTAAAAAACAAAACAAGAACAGTCATTGTTGACAAGACTGTATACCTCCCCACTCAGATATTCATTGGTCTCTGCATGGATTGGCAGTTTGATGGGGCTGGTGAATCATGATATATTTTGCTTGCAAGGATTCTGCTACGGACCCAACTTTATATGATTACTGCTTCTTACCAAAAGGTATGTCATTATTGCTTCTTACAAAAGGGTATGTGATGAACCACACAAGAATATGTCTACCGACAAATGACCACTGTAACCTTGACCTACATAGGTCAAGGTCACGGTTGCCTCATGACACACCATGTAGTGAAGGAAAATAGGCATACAAAGTTTTAAGAATATGTAGTTATTAATGAAGGAGTTATGGTCCGGACAAGGGTTTGGCTGCAGATGCCAGGTGTGACCTTGACCTATAAACCTCAAGGTCAATGTTGTTCCATGACACAACCTCAAGCGATAAACAACAGTAATATACAGTTGAAGGAGGATCTATGAAATAATAAAGAAGTTATGACGGAGAAAGCTTTACTGCAGATGGACAGACAGACACACAGACAGACAGCCAGAGAGCCAGACAGACATGGTGAAACCAGTATACTCACCCTTGTTGGGGGGGGGGGGAGGGTATGAAAAATACAACTGTACTGAGAATCTACATAATCAAAAGATTAAGTTTGTTTTTTCTACAAAAAGTTTGATTTATGAACATGTAGATGTGCTGGAAATACTGACACAGTAATCAACCCTGACATATTTGTCAAACAAATGTGCTGCCCCCTACAAACAGAAACCTGAAACAAATAATACTGCTGCTGGAAACTCAACACATTTTTATATCAAACACTGCATAGTTAAATTTTTAGTGGACAGGATCCTGTATATAATATTTACCTTTTGTGGTGTTAGTGGTTGTAGGGAAACTTTTTATTCTTCACAGCTGGGCAATTCTATTTACATTAACAAACTCGAAACAAAATTTTGCAATCAGATCTTAAATTTTTCATCTTGAAATGATCCTGGCTGATCAACATGAATGGTCATCCTGAATGGAATTTTTTTAAATCAGACTAAAATGAATGAAACAAAAGATTGCCCTATAAATGACTATCATCATGGGCAATATCAATCTTAGCTAATATAGTTCTGGATCTATAGTTGTCGCCATGAAATGAAATTCACTGATGTATCCCTGTGACCTTGAAAATATATGAGTCAGGGATATTTCATCAACTTATTGTGTTTCTGATGGAAGTGGCAAATAACACAACAACAACACATTGTAGTCATAGAGCAACACATGGGTTAATTGATTACACTCCTGGCCTTAAAACAGTTGCATAAATACATATAGGTTTCTGATACTAAATGATACTAAACTGTGAATAACCAAAGCAGCACAGAAATAACAACATTGGACACTGTGTATGCTGCATGTTAAAAAGTCTCTCAAAAAACAATCTATCTGCTGCATGTTAAAAAGTGTCTCCAAAAACTTGATTGTGCTAAATATACACTTAAGGTTAGACAGTACCACATGACATCACTGCTGTATGCTCTCTCTCTCTCTCTCTCTCTCTCTCTCTCTCTCTCTCTCTCTCTCTCTCTCTCTCTCTCTCTCTCTCTCTCTCTCTCTCTCTCTCCCTCTCTCTCTCTCTCCCTCCCTCTCCCTCTCCCTCTCCCTCTCCCTCTCCCTCTCTCTCTCTCTCTCTCTCTCTCTCTCTCTCTCTCTCTCTCTCTCTCTCTCTCTTTTTTGGGGGGGGAAACAATATAAAGCAGCTTAAATTGCAACTGAATTCATACTCTAATTTTAGCTGTTGATACTTGGAATTATGTCACATAATTTTGTCTACCTTCTAAAAAATAGTCAATTAAAAATCAATAAGTAAGTTCGTGTACAAAAAAAAACCTTTCCAGCTATCCAATAAAACCATGGATGGAAATTTATCCCCTCCCTTCCCCCCTATCCAATATCACCAAAATTCTGCAATAGGTTGTCCATCATTGTTGTAACCATCTTTTCATCTCCCTGAATCGCTTTCCATTCTTCTTGTACATGATTTCTTTACTGCCACACTGCGCTTCAACCTGTCCTGCATGTTTACACAAAGACTGACAAATTCCTCGTATATTTACAGGATTTTTGTGGACGGCGTTCAGGGCTTGACATTAAGGATTCTGGCCACTTGTCTCAGTACATGTTGGTGAGAACATTTATTTGTGCCCCAAAGAAAGTCATTTCTCCACTCTGAATCTGAATTTACTTGTCCCATATTTGTGCAGCATGGACTCTAAATGACAACTTATAAATTTGTGAATGCAGACCTGTCTATTCTCTTTGTTTTTATTAATTTGTTTATTATTTTTCAGTTTTATTTATTTATTGTTCTTTCTTTGTATTTTTCTGAGCACACATCTGTAATATGTAAAAGAAATTCATGGTTTAACAGTCTGGCAATTGGCATGTTGCATGAGGTTAGACCCACAAAAGATCTTCTGGTTATATTCCATACAAATTTTAACAGTGTTTATATTTAAAATGTTTGATTTTGAAATCAATTTATCTTGTGAAGTGTTGCCAGATTTTGGGATGCTTATGACAGGCCCGTTTTTATTCACAGAATTATCAAAGATAATCTGGCACCTGTCTTTCATTAAAATATCTCACCCAACTATCCTTCTGCCCAAGCTATCAAATTCCTCAAAAAAAAGTTGTTTTTTTATCGTACTTTATTAATTAGTGAATTCATTTAACATAGCATGAATGCACGTGGTGCTTAATTGTCAAGACTTACTTATAAACATGCCACCTAGTGTCACTTTGAGGAATTACTGAAAATGCCATTATGCTTCATGCAAGGATAAGTTCTGGGTAGTTTGGGAAAAAAAATTCAAATTTGGACATATTCATATATCAGCTCCAATTTTTAATAATGCTTCATTTTAGCCATCCATAATTCATCAGTCTTAATTCCAAAAGGGGAATATTGCACGATTTTTCACATCCATGTTTGCATGTTATGGTCAGGCTTTGTAGTTTGACGTGTCATGGCCACTAAGCCCTGCCCCCAGAAGTCGGCATTTGCAGTGGTTTACTTACTGTGACCTTCGCATTGATCTACCGTAATTCCCCACATTTAGCAGCAGATTTATTTTCATAATGTTATGGTGCTCGTTTTTCACAGGCACAGAGGTCTTAAACATTTTCTCAGCCTCATGTTTGCCTATTTTAAATCGTCATAGTTTGCGGTGAATGGGAAGTTTAATAGGCAATAATGATACGTTCATCGTAACAGTCCTCAAAAACACTGACGACTGCCATATTTTGCCACAAAATGCATATAAATGCAAACTTTCCTCACACTCTTTTTGAACAAACCATAGCTTATAAACTTTACTACGATCGTTTCTTTGTGTGTAAACTTCAAAGTCGGTTGTCTACAACGGACTGAGCCGCCATTTTTGCACACCAGATGACGATACTATATACTGTATTACCGACACATCGAAACTTACAAGAAATTTACGCAAACTGTCTGTTTAGCCAGGTTACAACTTTGACTTTTTTTTTGTTTGTTTGTTTTTTAGCATAAATTCATGGATTTACAGCAGTCAGTAGATATAAATGAAAGTGGATGCGTTGGAGATGTACATTGTGTGACTGTGAAAGTACTAATAACGATCCCCATTCGCTAAGCACTGTCCTGTTTCCCGGGTTTTTCCCTTGCACAAGTTTGTTGTAGATAATAAAGAGTTGGAATTTTGGGGGAAAACATTAAGTATTTTATTGATTTTGATTGACTGAACATCCATTTTTTCAAATGCCTAGATTTGGGGCCGATGTATGGTCGGTGCTTTGCGTACGCTTGGCCTTTGTTCTAATGTATTTTTTACTTGCGTGTGAAATACAGATACAGGTATCTTCCAACTTTTGACTGACCAAAATAGTGCCTGCGTGTTATGCAGATTTTTGTTACGCTGCCATATCTTTGGATCAATATAAACCAAACTGATGGATTTTCCACCTCCATATATTGTTCTGCTTTGCCAGCCAGTGGTTACCCCACAACGAAGTTGTCAATCATCCTAATGAGCCTGTCATATAAGGAATTTACAACCAATCAGTGGGCCAGTTATGAAACCACATTTCCGACAGTACATGCTGAGTCTGATACAGAACTGAGAATTTTCTGAACAAAGACTTCGTAAATTGCGCTCTTTTCAAGAATGATTAATCAACGATCTCATACTAGTCAAGAAACAAACAATGCTTACGGATTATAGAGTTGTCAAACTGGAAAAACTGTGAATAAGTGCTGTAATCCTTTCAAAGACGGCTTGAACTTTGAACTCATTTTTCAAATGATCCTTTTCATAATAACATCCCAAACTATTTCGTTTTCATCTTCCACAGTTTTGCTTGAAATAACATCTAGTTTTCGCCAATGTCATCCTAAAGAGTTTAACTAAAAAAGCAGGTCTCAGATTTTTTGTGCAAGGCCTGGTTCTTTCACAGTACTTGGGAAAAGTGGAAATCATTTGATGTATAAATGGAATATCATCACTTCAACTTCAGACCGCTATAGCTCATTAACGGTGCAAAACACGGGAAAAACAAATCACACTTTTGTGGATAGGTGTAAGAACATTATTTTTTCAAAGAATTTTTGTATGTAGTACCATAACTGAAAAAGTTGAATCAACATTGTCGGAAAAAATATTGCTATCTTTATTGCTGCATAAACACATAACAAAGTATGTAATTGACAATTGTGTCATTTGATTCCGCTGCTAGTTTACTTTTCAGAAGTATACACTTTATGGGGGTAAATATGAGCTATAATACTTTTATTGGAGATTTTGTAGAAGATATACCTAACCATGAGCTTATCCTTAAGCTATGAATGTAAGGAGATTGATCCACACTGTTGGAGCTTCTTCAGGATTATACATTAGAAAGGATTTAGTAGAAATATGTTCAACAAACCTACAAAATGGAGTACTGAGTAAGTAATGCGGAAATTTGAAGCTCTAGTGAAGCTTTTGAAACATCGGTAGGTAGAAACCCCTATTATTGCTCATCGCGATCTTTTTAATTCTCTGTTGAATTTTGATAATAAAATCACTGTATATTTTGATATAGAATTGCCTTTGTGTTGTTTCACTTTGAGGTTGCAAAATATTTTCTCTTTCTGCACAGCTGTTTTCAAGATAAAATGTATCATTTGAAGTCTTAGAAGTACCTAATAACTTCCTTTTTGCAAAGAATTGGTGAGAATCCAATTTTAGCATTAACCCCCTCCCCCCTTCTGATCATGAGGTTTTCTCGGATTTTTGGAAAGGCTTTTTTTTTGTACACAACCCGAGAGACTATTTAGACATCATTTAGATGATCTTTGTATTTGGCTTGAACAAACTACCTTTGAACTGAGCTGCTTAAATTTTTAAATAAAAAAGACTACACACAGAA
Organism: Hermodice carunculata; assembly: GCA_964020975.1. Classification (NCBI taxonomy): domain Eukaryota; kingdom Metazoa; phylum Annelida; class Polychaeta; order Eunicida; family Amphinomidae; genus Hermodice; species Hermodice carunculata. Next base: position 132,697,416 of record OZ026612.1, on the reverse strand, counting down.
TTGTGTCAATCAGATGGAGAAAATTGTCCAGGGAAATTTTCAAAACTCTCCAATGTCATGTGAGCATTTTCCTACCTGTAACTATTTCTTACATGCAGTCTCACTAATTGGCGAAGTCCACATAAAGGTCATACAATTTTAAAACATTTCAAAAAAAATAAAAAATAAATAAGTTTGTGACTACTGTTACCATTTGTTGACTCAGCAATGCTGTGTGGTGCTCTACATGTGATCTCATCAAAATATCTTAACTCTTTCAGCGCCAATCCTGTCTAAAGGTGCTTTACTAAAGTCAAACTAGTTTGAATTATCATTGGGATCTCAGATTCGTATTCCTCATAAAAAGACCTATCATTCAAGTACCAACATGCCTCTAGTTCCAGAGAAAAGCTGTTGAATCAGTCCAAAATTTGGCACTTAAAGAGTTAATGTTGACATGTATGTTGTTACCTAGAGTCAAATAGGTGAAGCCTTGCATAAACTGAGTGTAGCTTTGCTCTGCACGATTGCAGAATGCATCAATAGCACTTCTGACCATAGCATCATGGTCTCCAGGGAGTCCACTTCCATTACTATTTGTTCCATTGACAGTACCAGCACCATTGGTCATTGTGGTCTCTTGCTGTCCATCTGTGTTGTTAGCAGTCGTCTCACTGACCGCCTCCTGCTCACACTCTTTGGCTTCTGTGATTTTCATGACGATCTTCAATGTTGTCCTCAGTTAAACGGTGAAAACTGCCATCTCCACACTTTCTGAAAGAACAGAATTTCCAGTATAAAATCCATAATTTGCAAATTGAAGTTCTAGTCCACATTCTCATTTCTCTTTAACAACTGCGCTGTCAACTTATGTATATATATCTTTATTCGTACTACTTGTGTACACAGCTGGGAAAAAAGAAGAAGAAACATATGCACAATAAATCGGATCTATACTATTTACATTTTGAGATCCTAAATGAACCAACCTGTCAGAACCCTTTGCCGTTTGTCAGTAACCCTGTACGGAACCAGAGTTTCTCTCAGGCATAAAAAAGTTACTCTGTACACAGGGTTACCAACAGATCATGATGATCAATATGATAAATAATAAATGTCTGAACTTATTTATTCATGTTTTACTGTTGAAATGCAATAGAAATGTTTTCACTTTTTTCTTGTTTGTCTTTTACACATCTGTTTGGACAATGTGTACTTGCATGCACAGTAACTAGGGAATTGAGAAACTTTAAAAATGTCTGGATCTTAAACGTAACTGCTGTGCTTGCCCAGGCCACTTTAAATTAGTCTGTTTTGGGGGGGGGGGGGGTGAGGATGGGGTGGGAGGTGGAGGGGTAATTGGTAGAGTCAAAAACGTCACAGTTTCAGCAAAGACATAATTATTATTAAAGATATCCTTATTGTAACTAAACATGAAATCATATAGGTTATTGATGTTTGCAGCATTCCCTAAAATCCTCCCTTGGAGCATTGGAATCACACAGTTTCCAGTTCTAAGTACACAGAGTTTACCCGTCAACTATTACTCCGGTCAAACTATCATTCAATATAGTCAATTCCAAAAAAGCCTTTAGTTTCACTTCTTGGCCCCAAGAACAGAACTGAGCAACAAATGTTTGTTATTTACTACTCAGTTCCTGAATAAATGTTTCACGCACTTCAGGGTGCAGTGATTTTTCTGATTTTTATGACAACTTTGAGTTTTGTACTTTTTCAACAACAACAAAAAAAGCCTGGCTTTATGTCACATCATGGGACAAATTACATCTTCAACTTGATCGGCATGTATCTTTTACAAGTGTATATGATTTAGTCCAGCATTACAAATTCTAAAATTGATAAGCAATCTCATCATTTTGATTAGCGAGTGGCTGAGCACATCAGTTGTTTTGTACCTTGAATTAGAAGGTACTGATGTTGCAAGACAAAGTCAATTATTTCCTGGTGAAACATTTTGTCTCTGAAAGAAATAACTGATAACATCATTGCACAGAAACTAAATTCACATAAGTGACCCTATAACCTTGCGAATTTGGTCAAGGACACCCAGATACAATCAAACTTAGGTCTCACCCCGGATACATCATTTTACCAAGTTGGAAGTTCTGTTTAGTTCTTCACAAAGAAACTGGTATCAAATAATTGACCCTATGACCTGAAGAACTAGGTCAAGCTGACCCAGATACAATCCCAACCAAGGTTTCACCCACATACATAATCCCAAAAAAAGTTGACAAATTATAATTATCACCCCCAATATTGTACATGTACAGCTCACTTCTAGGCAAATGATCCCTTTTCCTATGATGTACAGTATGGCAAAACACTGGTTCATAAACAGGAAATTAACTTTGTGCTACTACAAACAACTAGGACCTGTTTTATTTTGTTGATAGTTTTAAGCAATGTAAGCTTACCTGTTTGATTTTTTTTCCTTTTTTGACTTAGACATACCCAAGGCCTACCCAAATCTTCGGTGCCCCCATGCAAAGGCATATATGTGGGCCTATATGTACTATTACCAACTCCTAACTTTAAGGGAGGGCCAGGTAGGATGTGTATCTCGACAGCAACAGCTGCTTGGTGCCAAGCCTACAATGCACCACTGTCACTAAAATTGCTTTACAACTGTTCTCAAACAAAGCCCACATGTCCCAAGTGTGGAAGGAACCATGATCTAGTGTTGGGACGAGTTGGAATTAGGATGGCTTGACATTGGGATCAATTGCAATGGGACGAGTTGGCAATGGAATGACTAAGCATTGGGACAAGATGGTTTGGGGATGATTTGACACAGGGGACAAGTTGTTTGGGGATGAGGTGACTTGGTATGACCACACTATGGGACAATTTGACCCATTACCAATCACAGTTTGTTGATAACTTATTAAGATCCACTACTCTTTGCCATATTGGTCCACAGTCATCTGTCCTCTGTGGCCAGGTGGACGGAATGCAGCAGACCCAGAAGAAAACAAGATTTAGTAACTTGAGGGTAGAAACTACATAAACAAGTAAACTGAACAAAGCTGCATTGAAAAGGATAAAAAAAATATGTGCTGCATGCCACATAAACAAGTTAAACTCCCCTCATACAACCGTCATGCAAGGGTCTGAATTTCTTGTAAAGAACATTTTATCCTCCTTAGAAAGACCCTTGGGCATGTCCAAATGGGCACATATAGCACATGGTATTGTGGTGCATGTTGTCTTGTCATTCCACATTATAATTATTGATAAGCCTAGGTCTATTTCCTTCATGTCCTTGCTTTGATCAGAATCATACCGCAACCAATTGTAGCATTTTGCCCACATAAAATCTGAGATTCTTCAACAACAACAACAACAACAACAACAACAACATCAACAACAACAACAACAAAAAACTCATCAACTATGAAATAATTTCTTGCTCAGTCCAGTTTGTCTCCAATATTGTTGTCAATTCAACGCAGTTTCATAACTGACCAAAAAGATCAAAGCATCAAAGATCTACATGCTGATGTTTTGACTGGCACTGCAACATTTTCATCGACACAATGACACAGGTTTGGGACATGGATACTTTTACATAGTCAAGGAGCCAGATTTGAGTGATGCAAAGCTTATTTGTTTGTTTGTTTTATTTTTTGTCTTTCATGATTGGAATAAAAAAAGTTTATTGTTTCTGTTAAGAGTATTTAACAGAGCCTTTTAATGTGAAAATGTAGCACAAGATCCTTTTCTCACAATTACTTGCACTTTCTGGGAACAATATCCTCAACTGCAGGGAAATCAGTCAGTGCCCTGTTTTAACCCCATTTAGATTGAATGCAATTGTGTGAGCTTAACATTTACATTAATTTGGGGGTTGTTGGGAATCAGCTGCAAGAGTTACATTTCCACAGAGTGTATGTTGGATATTTCTTGTGTAAGAGAAGGAAAACCATGGTTTGCTTTGAACATGCTGGTATGCAGAGTACACAAACTGATGCTGATCTTTATGGTGAGTTTAAACATGTGTGTTGATAGCATGAACTGAACTATTTTCCAAACTACATATTGCCCATGGGTTTGCAAAAATGTACAGGAAGCTGAATTCCAAGTACAACCAGTACACTGGCACAGGTATATGTAATAATTCTGCCCCAGTACAATTTATGGTAAATAGGAAAATTTGGAAACAATGGCTGCACCATATTTATGAAGATGTTTTCATGTGTGACATGTGTATACGTTTTAGCACTTTAACCAGGAGACAGGTCAGATATATTGGTCGATAGTTTAGGAGGTCACACTTGTTACCTTTTATATATACTGCAGTAACCAGAGTGTGGGTCCATTCTTTTGGTAAGGTACCCCTATTAGCATATTGTTGGTAGAAAGAGACAATAGAAGCTGTATGATCAGCCCTCTTTCGGAACTTCTGCTGGTACATGTACTTCATCAGGACCAGAGGCTTTGTTCACATTTATTTTTAGAAGTTGAAATTTGACACTATCTATTCATATGGAAATATCTGGAATGTAAGGTAAGGGGGAAGGAATTTTGCCAGCCAAAGGGTTGGTTTCTTTGGTGAGACTGATTCATCGGAACCTAGAATTTACAATTTTAGCTTGATCATGATCAGTGAATGATATATTATCACCACAAACGAGACTAGGAATTCCCACATTTTCATTCTTTGTTTAACAAAATACTAGACAGCTTTAGGATTGGTGACCAGACTTTCACCAATAACCTCAGTGATACAACATATGCAAGATTTGGCGATGGATTTATTACCTTGGGTATGTAAGGATCAACATATTTCCCTGAGCCTTCCATTGCCTAGGTTCTTTTTAGCCTTAGAGTGAGCTTTATCTCACTTCTACATGAGGTATTTCATGGGTTTTGTGATATAAGAAAGATGGAGCTTAGTGCATGAAGACTTGTGAGGTATGAATTGATTAACAGGTTTAAGAGGTCTGATTTGAATAATAATTAATTGTCATCTATGACTATGTCCTCAGAGAGGGGTATGAATTAGATAGTTAAATGGTTTACGCTAATTGACAATCCATCCCAATCAGCTGATCTGAATACATGAATTTTATGAAGATCGGGTTTAATATTTGTCTTTGTAAACATTTACACCACTATCAGAAACCATGCATCATTTCCAATAAGGGCTGCACCATGTTGGAATTCTAATATGGGCCTGAAAAATTCCAGGCTGGGTCAGATTCCAACATGGGTTGGAACAAAGCCACCAGGCTTCCTTAAATAGATGTTACTGATGTAATTTTATTTATTTATTTATTTATTTTTGTGATTTAAATGCGTAATTCGCCCTCTGTTATCTGTCAATCTCAGCAACAAACAGGCTGATAACTTCATGTAATAGTCTTGCTGAAACAGTGGACAAATTACAGGCTCCAAAACAAAGCCTTTCAAAGGTGTGACTGTGAGCACAGGACAACGAAGTCTATTTGTAGGGACCTGCACCTGATTGGCCGCAATGCTGTAGCTTCCATCCTTTCCTTCCTCGACCTTTCATCTTCATTCAATGGTTTTTACAACAACAACAACAACCTTCATTGTACACCTATAGCAAAATGTTTTAACATGTTAAGAATTCGAAACTGCTACAGAAATCCACATCACAGGCTATTATCGCCCACCAAGTAACCCAATTTCTCTGAACAAGTTAAAATTTAACTTAAATACTACAAACTCATTTATCGAAATGATGATTATATGTTGACTACTTCCACTAGCCTTGTAGAAAAAACCTACCAATTAGTATAAATGGTAAAACTCGCCACATTAATTTGTTAACTTGAAAAGAAGATGTGGTCTGTTGGACGGCCTGGTTACCAACCAAACTATGCACTGATTGAATGAGCTGTTCTTGTCACGTGCCCTGTCTGTCACTTCTGTCAAAAAGTTTCCAATAAAGCATAACAGGTTTCGCTCATCTGTAAATTCTGTGTTAGATGTCATCATATTATGTATAAAAGAAGTCTCATCATTTTGTAACCGATAGTGATAAAATATTCCCAGAAAACAAATGCCTTTACAATTTTGTTTTTCTCTTCACTGAAAACTGCACGCTCCCGCACCATTGAATTTTCTGAAGATAGATTGTGATGGCAAGCTACTTCTCACATTGGTGTCGTTTCAGATTACAACATTTTGATTCTGCATTATTCCAATTTACCCGATTAAATAAAAATACAACTCATGTTATGACGGGCTAACATTTAAATGTGAAACATTTCTTTTCTTATTATATTTTTCTCAGATTCAGTTTGATCGAGTTTAACCAGTATTAACAATAGATAGAAAGGTAGATAGATAGATAGATAGATATAACTTGTTTAAATTCAATATGAGTGTATATATATATATATATATATATATATATATATATATATATATATATATATATATATATATATATATATATATATATATATATATATATATATATATATATGTATAATATTTGTGTCTTTTTGTCCGAAACCACTTCCTAGTAGTCATACCCTATTCCGCAGTCCAAACTCTTTACTCTCCATAAGCTAAACTGTCCCTGTCTAACTTATATACATAGAAGTTCTATTGTCCACATTGCACATGTTCCTCTGTAAAATTTTGACATAGGCTGTATTAGCCCAAATAAATCAAAGGGTCTTCAGCGGGTAACTACTCAACATGTTTCGGAGCCTTTTACCGGTACATGTCTCTATGAGTAGAGGCTCCTTGTCTAAGCTAAATATTCAGCAAAGATATATATATAAAATATCAAGATACAGCAGGCCACCCACCTGAGATACATAGTAGTAGGTTGAGACAAAAGTTATATATAAATTCAGTCCTAGTTTATGGAAGAAATACTGCTTTTAATTTCTTATTTTAGTCCAATGTGTCTTAATAAAGGAAAAGGTTGGCTTTGAAAAAAATAAATGATGCACACAAGAAATCTGTCAGTGGTGTGTGCATACAAAGATGTTTCTAGGGATAGTTTGACAAGTTTTTGTTGCAGTCCATTTCCACAAGCTGTTCATCTACCATGTGCATTTACCTTAATAAACTCACTCAGGGCACAGTTAAAGAGGGAAATGTGAAGTGCAAGGAGAGGGAGAGAGTCAGAATCAGAGGGGTGCAATATTGTAGGCAAGTGCTTGATACAGTTTCAAACCTTGCCATGCAGTATTTATGACATCAAGTCCCAGTTGCTCCAAGTTGCTCTTGGCTTGGCCAGCTTATTCATCTGAGAAGGGCCATTACAGTGGGTTTCATATAGCCTCCTTGGTTACAATCATTTTGTCTGAGTGTGCCTGTCACAAAATTCAAGTCCACAGAATAATGCTTTATGGGGTGGCAACTATCACAGCTGCACCATGGTAACATTATATCTGTGTACCTTTACAGAGGTTGATTTACTTCAAGTAGCAGGTCAATGAGTTATAAGTCATAAAAATGTATCTTTCCCTTAAAACCCTCACAAAAAGAAAAGAAAGAAAGAAAAAAAAAACACTTGCATCCTTTACCCTGTCTATGATTCTAAAATTGAGTGAATCATACAGGACCTACTCCTTTGAAACATAAAAAAGGTATTAAAAAAAGCAGGTCTGTGCATGAAGATGATTGGTAATAACCCTAAAAAACATACACTTTCCTTTTTTGTTTAAAACAAAAAACACATTTGTGTCATTTAGCCTGTCTTAAATTCTATATTTGAGTCAATCAGGAAGCCATTCATTTGAAACATGGCAAAAGATGAAATGACAGGTCTGTGCATGAAGATGATTTATAACCCATAAGAACATACAACACACACACACAAAAGCTGGATCACTTAGCCTGTCTACATGTATAATTCTATGATTGTGTTAATCAGGAACTCGCCCCTTTAAAACATAGTGAAAGATGAAATGGCAGGTCTGTGCACAAAGACATGTGATGCTTAAATCGTGAATCAAATATATTTTGCAGCATTTTCGTTTTTTTTCTTTTATCATTTTCTAGTGTTTATCCATGCTTATTAATCTGACAAGGAGAGTCATTTTGCCACTTGTAGGCCTCCTGGCTGCTGTGACACATCTGATATACAGCCAAAATGTACTGTTCAATTAGATTCTGGTTAATACATGTATCACTTAGTGGTGTGAAGTGGGGGATGTAGTGGTTGAGGAAACTGTTGGAGCTTTGGGGAATCAGCTCACACGCTTGTTGGAATCAGCATTTAGAGATGGTCCCAAGATTGGGACATGAAGAACTCTGAAGTCGAGAATATAAACTTTAATTACTCTCCAGTCTTTGTTCTCCCATGTTGCTAATACAGAGAAGGTCAAGCAGCTTGTCCCTGGCAGCTGCTGTTGGTCTTAAGACAGTCTCTGGTAGTCTCTCAGTTACATTGATATATATTGAGAATCTATCTCTAAGATGACCAGAACCTTGCACACTTTTATCCAATCAGAATACATGAAAATCAAACAGTAAAAACGTATCAGTTTCTCTGATCAAATATGTCACCTGCGATACTCTGCTGTATATGCCAAAAATCCTTCAACTTTGACTAAAACTTGTCAGATTTAATAATAATAATAATCCATATGTTTGGACTTTGTCTATTGTTTTTGATACCTCTATACAAATTTGACAGTTGAGGCTGGATGGCTTAGAATCATCAGTCACTGGCAAATGAGACCAGGGCAAATGGTAAGAACAAACTGAGGCAATTAAATAACAAACTGAGTTTTTCGAAATCTGTCCTCCCAAAGCAGCTTTTCCCAAAGAAGAATTTACAATGACAAATGACCGATTTCTGTGATCTAATGTAACTTTCACTTCAACCCAATATCCGAAATAAAACTTCTTCAAAGCAAAAATTCTTTCAGAAAGAGAAAATAATAAATTTCACATTGCAGCCAATATTTTGCCTAGGTGATACATGCCTTAAGAATCTATATATTTATCAGTAACATGTTTGTCCATGATGTTAATGGTGAAATAGTGTAACAAAAAGCAAGAACATTTTAGATATTGAGTAGTCATAACTTTTTCTTTGTCTGTGTGAAACTTTTTCATTTGTTATTCTTGTGTCTTTTCATTCTCTCCCGACTTTTGTCAAATATGTTGATGTAGACCGAGATCTGTGTTTGTGATGTTGTCATACCCACTAGACGGTGGGTGCATACAATATAGATTTCACAAGTACATGTTGTATGCACTTGCCCAAATAGTGTATAGCATCATATTGTGAATAAAGTATTTTCAATGTGCACTATGCTTGAATCGGTGCAGTGAAAATATCTCTACAATGCACAATACTATCTTCAAATTGTTGTACAATGTTGTCATGTCAGAGTCAAACAACATGGGTGCAGAGCCTGGCAGGGGTCTGAATGATAGATCATGGACAGTACATTGATCTTCGCTGATAAGTCATAAAAACTTCTCATCCATGAACATGACAAAACATGCTATAAAACATTAGAATTATCAGAACCCTGAATTAATGAACTTTTCATGATGGTAGAAATATCTTCATTGGTAAGTTTTTGTTGATGGAGGCCGGGAGTTTGATTTGGTCCAATTTTCCTTTTGAAATGCTTAGCAGTGTATATATAGAGGGTCTGTCTCTGCAGTCAACAATTGAATGTATATAGTGGCAATTTTACCAACTGACCAGTGCACCAGAAAGTGTAAAATTTGTTTGACAGTCTACATGCGCCCTCTTGCGACTAAAAGCGCAATTGAAAATAAAAACACTGTGTGAGTGAACACACTCTAAAATTGTGCTGCAGTGAAGGCAACTACTTCTGGACCACTACTTCTCATGATGGACTGATGCTCTGCCCAACAAAGTGATCATGGCTTATTTTAATTGTTTGTTTCTGTCTGTTCTGTTGTTGTCAGTTTATACCAAGCAGCAAACCTTTGTTGGTAATGTATATTTTTTGTCACTTGTATTGTCGCTGTGTACAATAAGTAACTTCGTGATTTTAAAGACTGAAATGAAGTCTGACAATAAGTGACAGTGAATATTTTTGCGCCAGACCTATACCATGGTTCCTGTCATTGTGAATTGATGATGATCTAAGGACAATAAATTACTGCATCAGCTGACCATGACTAATTTATCGTCCAGTCCATAATGAGATAAAGATATTTTGTATGTAGGTTAAGCAGGAGATGTCTGTAAATAGCTGATTAATTATTACTTTGAAATCCCAGCTGTAAATTTTATAAAGACTTGCACTGTTTGTAACTTTCTGATTAAGGAAATTTGCAGGGAATTGTACCTGAAACACTGGTACACCTAATATTTCACAATTATGTCAATATATATGTGTAGGTAGATCATAGCTCTAGTAATAAACCTTGATGCGTATGTTAGGAGTGTACATCTCGCATTGAGGCTTCTATGTAATAATAATAATAATAATAATAATACGGTGGCTCTCCGCTTGTCTGCCGCGGTCCTGTGTCACTCTGTGACACAGGTGGCCTAGAAAAAAAAAAAAAAAAAAAAAAAAAAAAAAAAAAAAAAAAATATCCATCCCTCTCACACCCTATCCCCGCCTCTAAGGCTCAGGCTTTTCCCATGGGAGCCCCCATGGGAGCCCTTATAAGGGCTACCACCATTCCCATTCCTTCCCCTCCCTGTACTCTGGAATTCTAATTTAACCTGTTGCCTTCTAACTCTATTATTTCATTCCTCTTCTCCCAGCATCCTACCAGGTAGTCCTGTACATTTTTATTACCTTTCCTGCCTCCCAGAAAGCCACCTTTCATACCTAAAATCCATGCTATACGTTCCTCTTCCTCTAAACCCTGAACCTCTTCTAAACCCTTGTAATTGTAATCTTCTCTGTGCCACTTTCTGAAAAAATCTTCCCTTATCTCTCTATATGCATCACACCACAACAGCCAATGGTCCACTGTCTCATCTGCCTCTTTTCTACATGACTTACACTTTCCATTACTCCCTGTTGTCCACTTTTGACTTCTCTTTTCGAGATTGATTACTCCTGCCCTACTTTGAAACAGAAGTTTGGATCCCTTCCCTCCATCCCAACACACACTTTTCTGTGGCTTTTCTAATACCTTGTATGCCTTCAATGTACTTTTTTCCCTGACTCCTCTTTTCCAGTCTTCTTTCCAACCCTCTGTAACAGTCTTACCTACATATACTTTCCAATCATCCACCTCATCATATCCTTTTAGTTCATATTTCTGTGCTAACCCGTCTATGTCTTTGACCCATCTTGTTTTTTCCTTGGCTACCTGATTGTAAACTTTCCTGCACCACCTGTCTTCACTTATTCCTTGTAAATAACCCCAGTACTTTAACTTAGCTTTGGCAATTCTATCTGTGATTTTATTCCATCCTAACTCTCCTAGGACTGCTTCTGTTGCTGTACATGGTGGTGCTCCTAGTATCCATTTCCCCATCTCATTCTGTGCTTTCTCCATTCCCTGGATATCTCCCTCACTTACTGAAATCACATCTAAGCCATATATCATTCCTGGTATTGCAACTCTATCCCATAGTACTCTTGCTGTGTATGCTCTGTTGAAACTGTTCAATGCAGTAGCTTTAATCATTCCTTTTGTGCGATTCACTTTCTGTTTAATCTTCTCCACCTGATACCTGAACATGCCTTTACCCGTTGCTTTAATCTTAACACCTAGGTATTCATACTCATCAACCTCCCCAGTTTCAATTAACTGTTCCCTACCTTCTGGAATTTGGAACTGCCCAATTCTCCATTTTTTATTTCCATCTGGTTTCTTCCCAAGAGTCATCACTTTACTCTTATCCTTACTAAATTCTAACCTCCATTTATTCCCGTATTCCCCTGCTATGTTCAGCATCTCTTGCAGTTCTTTCTGGGACTCTGCCATAAGTACGATGTCATCTGCAAAGAATAGACCAGGAATTTTTAGATCACCTACCCTTATGCCCTTATCACACTCCATCAACTTGTCCCCCAACTCCTTAACATACAAAGCGAACAAAATTGGGGACAGCACACACCCCTGCTTTAGGCCTATATCCAGACTTGCATTCTCTACTTCTACCTTTCCTACTGAAAGTGTACAGTCTACACCTTTGTAGAGTGCTTTCAGAATTTCTAGAAAATTTCCACCAAATCCCAATCCACTCAGTTTTCCCCATAGAGCATCTCTCCATACCCTGTCATACGCTTTCCTCACATCTAAGAATCCCATGAAGACTTTCTTCCGCTTCTGTCTTGCCAGTTCTAAAACCTGGGTCAATGTGAAGATGTGGTCACCTACCCTTCTACCTGGTCTGAAACCATTCTGAATTTCCCCCAGAAGTCCGAGCCTTTCAACTATTCTACTTAGTCTCCGGTACATTATCCTACTGAAAATTTTACCCACATTTGATGAAATCGCAATGCCCCATATGTCTAGAACTAGATGGATCTCAAAAGTAGTCCATCAAAAATGAAAGAAGAAGGGAGAAGAAAAGGAAATAACACTAAGTATGTAAATTCCGGGAAATATATGTTTAATTGGTACCATTTAATTGACAAAGCTACAGGTCAGTACTGACCTACTTGTGCTATGTACATAACACTTTTGTACCATGGTGATGAGTGCATGTATGACTTCATCTGAATTCCGTCATAAACTACTAATATATATACATGTATATGTATATGTATACATGTATAAGTGTGTTCTGTTTTTAATTCTATAAGAAATTATTATCTTGTGCCCTTAACCATGTCATACAGATTTCAGGGACCATTCTGACTATTAGCCAATGAGACAAATTAATGCAAATATTTCTTGAATTTGTCCAAATAAATTTATAAATGACTCAAATATTTTTGAGTGAATTATTGAATGGCCAGAACACTATATCATTGTTAACCCTTATGGTGCTGATTTAAGATTGAGTCAACAGCTTTCCTTGGGACACTGCGCGCAATGCACACAAAGTGTCCTGAAGAAAGCTGTTGACTAAGACTACTTTTTACTACAGACAAGGCTTGCTGGTATTTGAATGAAAGGTATCTTCATGAGGAATTTGACTCTTTTAATCATCATATGTTTAACGGTAATGAGAAAGCAACTATAGCAGTGATTAGCACTTTAAGGGTTAACAATGCCTGCAGATTTTAGAACTCTAGAATTATCCCAGATATATATGTAATCAGTTAACATCATACTGAGTTGCTTAATAATCAGGGATAATTCTTGTTCTAAGATTTCTGAAGCTACATAAATTATACTGTGCATGCATGCAGTACTAATGCAGTGGCATGACATTCTTACATGTACCGGTATATGATCAATACATTGTTATTAGTTAAGATTATTTTATTTCAGACTCAAAGTCTATACTTATTACACACAAATAAATAAAGGAATAAAGTGGTTTCATGTACATTGTACAAAAAGGAAAGGAAAGACCGTTAAGCTTATTATTCTAATTTTTTTTCACATGTATATATATGCACCATCTGTGGTAGGTGTACAGATCAGCAATTTTCCATGTTGGGCCAGCTATACCTATTATAATATTGTTTTCACTTCTTTTACATCTCTGACAAAAACTACATACATGTACATTATTCCTTATCAGTTCGTCCAAGCATAATATACCTTTATTAACAACATGCTCCTGAATGCTTGTGAAATTTTTGAACTTTGCTTATGGTGCTTAAGTTGTTGTAAGGTTCTTTGTCCTGTACAAATGACATGTAGGTCTTTTGAATTGACAGGTTTATTCTATCAGTAAAATGGTTTACTTATTATTCAAGACAGGAGTGAAGACCATCATGATGTAGTGGCCATTACATTTACTGAATACTGAAGCAGTCAAGCTTTGACATCTGGGCTATTTATCAAAAAAATGTTAAAGTGTCTGTGTATAAGTCCAATATTAACTTATTCTACATTGTTTTAGACCTTGATCAGGACACTTTCCCTGGCAAGCCATCATACTAGTGACAGAATGACTTCCAGGCAATGCAAACACCATTGACTTCAGGTGTAGTGAATACTGTCATCAGGAATTTTGTACAAAGTAAATATAAAGAAAATTAAGAATTGTTATAAAGTGAGTATCTTGTGCATTTTGGTTAAAGATGTGTTCACTATATGACTAGTATATATATATATATATATATATATATATATATATATATATATATATATATATATATATATATATATATATATATATATATATATGTATGTATATATGTATGTATATATGTATGTATATATGTATGTATATATGTGTATATATATATATATATATATATATATATATATATATATATATATATATATATATATATATATATATATATATATATATATAAACTCACAAAATGTTTGGGAGTCTGTACCCATACATGTCTCTCTGAGTAGTGCCTCCTTGTCTAAGCTAAATATTCTGCAAAGCCAACCCACACAATAATGAAAAAAAAATATATTCATGAATGTATTAAATGGTGCATGAGCTAAATAAGTGAAACTCTGCTTATAATTGCAGAGCCCCAATATGAATAAAGAACATCTGTCAGATCAAACATAATTACTAAATTTGTATAGGCCTAGTACAAATTCAGACAAGGGTAAGTTGACTTACCCCTGAACCAGCTTGGCAGTTTACCTTTGTGAAATCACCTGCCAGTGTATAGCTGAAGTAGAAACAAAATGGGGCATTATGTTCAGTCCCAGTGATTATAAAATAAACAGTAACAGCTAGAACACCTGTACAAACCGAGGAAAATCCTAACAAATACACTACAACAATGGACATCCTGAACCAGAAATGTAAAACAAACTTCTACTCCTCACTTTCAAAGTCTCCAAATAATAAAGCTCTATTTCACTGCCAACCCTGAGTTAATTTTTCAACGAAATGGGTCAAGTTTATGAGATTTGAGTAAATAGAGTTGAATTTGAGTAATTTTTGACATTGAGTAAATGTGTACTTAGGCATGTCAGAAAAGAATAAAAGTAAATAGGCTTTACGTCAAGAACATGCTATCAAAATGTAATTTTAATTAACCAGATTCTAAGTACAATTTGGCAAACTTGCAACTGTTGTAGGTCGCGGCTTGCTACCAATAGTCCCTGATAAATAACCTGGTAGAAACCATGTAAGCCCAAAATGTCTGAATCCTGAATATTTAAACTGAATGATGACAAAAAGATAAAAATTAAGTGGCAAAACAGTCTAAAATTTTATATTATTGCAGCCAAACTTTCTAACAATCTCTGGATATCCACAGCAAACTTTGGAGGGCATCTCAGAAAAGAATGCAAGTCATTAGCTTTTAAGTCAAGGAAATGTAACCAAAGTATAATTCTTTAACCAAATTCTAAGAACAATAAGGCAACCTTGTAACTGTAACTGTCATTGGCTGCTGCAGCACTACATATAGCCTCTGGGATTTACGTTTACATATATATAGAGTAAAACCTCTCTAACCAAATATCTCTGTATACTGAACACCATTTCTCGGTCCCAAATATATACATTCAATGTTATCAAACCTCCCTATACCGAACACTTTTTTCTGGTCCCAAGGGTATTCAGTAGGGCCAGTACTTTTCCGCGATTGCGGAAAACAGACGGAATTTACGGAATCTATGATCTCAAACGGAATTTATGATTTGGAACGGAAATCGGCAAATGCCACAGAAATTAAGCGGAATTTGTGAATTTTGCCTCTTAATAATTCAAAATCACCACATATGTCATTGCATAAAGCAAAACACACGGACTTGGATCAAATTTTGACGAGTCGGCGGTGTTATCGATACCACGTGGAGCAAAGTTAACGACAGGCTGGACACCCGCGCTATAGACCCCATCACTACCATATCTATACACTATTCATTTGCATGGCATATAGATATAACGCGCAACAGAGGCACAATGATAATAGCGCCGTCTGTAGGTGGAGGCTATCAACGTACATAGTAAACAACATGGAGTCACTTTGCCGTTCGTCGATGGATCAACATTTTCCAGAGGCGACAAGATCAACTGTTTTTCCTTTTTTGTTGACCAGTGCTAAAATCGAGCCCTAGAATTAGTGAAACGGAAATGAAACGGAATCTGTAGTTTCCCAAAACGGAAAAACACTCATTTTCAAACGGAAAAATACAGGCCCTAATTCAGTATAGGGAGGTTTTTACTGCATATGTATTTTTTTTGTTCGAGAGAACATTTTTTCCCCATCAATGGCTTGATCTCTCAAATAAATGAGGTGTATGATTGGTGGTATGTTGCATGCAAATGATGATTTTGTGTTTTGTAGGAAGGGCCATCAATATTTACTTGGAGGAAACTGTGACAGTTCACCTTCAGCCAAAAGAGAATGTAGTATTCCAGCTTTTTCTCGGTGGTCAGTCGGGCAGCTTTCTGATCTTCCAAGCTCACTGCCAGAAACACAATGTAACAGTGTCCTTGAACCCTACACAGTCAAGTGGGCAGACTGTGCATGGAAGCAATGTTGGTGTCCTGAAACTGCTTCCTCTGATGATATTACAGCCTGTGCAGTTTTACATGAAATCTAATGAAAATGAGACTATTGCAGTTCAAGTGTCAGTGCAAATGTATGCTTATGGAGGTGAGAATTATTTTTGGTCATATTAAGTAGAAGGAAGTATTTGAGATGTCTTATCCAGGGAATGCTGATGACCTAAGGCATCATATCCTGAAAGGTCTTGCCCTGTGCCAGGAAAGGCTGATAACCCAGGGCATCCAATCCTTGGCCCTGTGCCAGGCATGGTTTATGACCTGGGGCATCCAATCCTTGGCCCAGTGCCAAGGATGATTGATGACCCAGGGCATCCTATCCTGATAGGTCTTGGCCCAGTGCTGGGGATGGTTGATGACCCAGGGCTTTGTATCCTTGGCCCAGTACCAGGAACGGTTCATGACCTGGGGCATCCTGTCCTTGGCCCAGTGCCAGGCATGGTTGATGACCCAGGGCATCCTGTCCTTGGCCCTGTGCCTGGCATGGTTGATGACCCAGGGCATCCTATTCTTGGCCCTGTGCCAGGCATGGTTGATGACCCAGGGCATCCTATCTTTGGCCCTGTGCCGGGCATGGTTGATGACCTTGGGCATCGTATCCTTGGCCCTGTGCCGAGGATGGTTGATGACGCAGGGCATCATATCCCTAGCCCTGTGCCGAGGATGGTTAATGACCAAGGGCATCCTTTCCATGGCCCTGTGCCGAGGATGGTTAATGACCAAGGGCATCCTTTCCATGGCCCTGTGCCGAGGATGGTTGATGACTCAGGACATTCTATCTTTTGCCGTGTGCTGGGGATGGTTGATGACGCGGGACAGCCTATCGTTGGCCGTGTGCTGGGGATGGTTGATGACCTGGGGCATCGTATCCTTGCCCCTGTCCTGGTTGATGACCCAGGGCATCCTATTCTAATTGGTGTTGTCAAAAATTGTGTCACAAAACATTTTAGGGGATAAGAAAAGGAAAAAGTGGTAAGCATAAATTGACATTCAGGTGCTTTGTAGTTATTTTTGAGTGGGAACATGGAACTAAGAGATGCAGGTAGTCAGTAAAAAGTTGAAGTGCTGTGGACATGGTAGAGTTGCAATGAGTCGGTGAAAAGGTAAAGGGTCAGGGATTCTGACACTTTTCAAGCACTTTGTCAGTTCAGGTTTTATCCAAAATTACTCAATTAGCTCATCATATAAATAATCTGTGCATTATTAGCTCAGCTGACACAACAGGACTGTTCAGCTAAGCTTATCAGGTGGTCAGTCAATCTGTCTTGTCATTTGTTCACATTCATATTTTCAACTTTTTTCTCCAAAACTTTTGGCCAGATATGTTTCAAACTTGGTGGGGATCTACCTTGAAAAGAAAAGAATTTTTGGGCAAAATCTTAAAAAAAATCTTCTCAGAAACCATTTGGCCAAATGCTTCAAAATTGCAGATTGCACTGAAACTGTGTGAAAATGTAGCGTGTGGGAGGGTTAAACCAAGATTTTCATTAGGTGATGATACTTTGGATCCCTGATTTTTCTTTTATGTTATTCGTTTATTCTATTTTCAATTTAGGTACCTGTTGGTTGATATATGTATTCTTATTGATTACCATGCAATCAATATGGATTGCAACAAAAATTCAGATTTTGAATTCAGATTCACTTTGAACTTGGTGGGGATGTGCCTTGGATGGGTCTCTACCATCTGTGTTCAATTGTCACACTCCAATGATTTAAAGATTTTTTAAAATAAATTTGTCGTTCATTCTTCAGAAAAATCTTTATTTTGTTGACCAAAATACCAAGTGCTTTAAAATTGCATAGGGACACTTCTGGGGATCTCTAGACTGTAATTTGTTCAACAGGTGGTTCTGTTATTATTTCTTGCTTTTTAAAGAATTTTTATGCCTTTTCATTTTTCTTTTTGTCCCAAAGTGGAGGTTAGATCCTTGTCAGACTTATTGCAAATGTACATGGACTTGATCTCCACTAAATTGGTTCACAGTGTGGCGGTTCTGTCATTATCTGATGTTGAATAAAGTGCCAAAATTAAAAAAAAAAAAAAAAAAAAAATGGGTAAGGGGATATGTTGATATTAGCAACAAAGATTATAGTCTTATACAAAGATGACCTTGATGTCATTCTGAAGTTTACAGGACCACTTCATTCTGTCCATATAAGGTCAGCTGAGAACAGGACTGTCACAGACCTCTAGTTATATCTTTTGAACTGACAGATTGATAATTGCTTTTCGGTAGCCATTTAGAATTGCCAACATTATCACAAAAGTATGCAGGGTTATTTTATGTAACCTCTTCTCCCCCCTCCCCCCCCCCCCCCAATTGATTACTGGAGTGTTAACTGGACCAGCATGTTGATCATCATTTTAAAATTTTGTAATAGTACTTGTTTCTTTCTCCCCATTCCCTTGTGAAAACTGTGTCCACTTTTGAAAATGATGAAAACATTGATTGACCCTTTGTGCAAACTGGTAAATTTGTGTGAATTGATGCGAGTACCAGTTTTCCTTCTGTATATGAACATAATATAAAGTTTTTACACAAGTAATCCACATACAACCTTTCTGGAATCTTCTAAAATGCATTAATTCAAAACATATTATGGTGGCACTATCATAAAAAGAAGGAAAAGGGCATAATAGAACAATTTATGCAAAAAATAATCTTTACTTTGATTGTATTAATCTTCAGATCCGATTCCTGGGGCTTGCAACATGGAGTTCCCTTTAGAGAATGACCCTAATATACACCTAGTAGCGACAGACCACCTCACCACAGTCAGCTTCCAGTATACAAATGGCGGCATTTCTCCAGGTGGTGTCATGCATGACTGTGAAGATGCAGTGCTACAGAAATCCATGCAGTATGATGTATACCAGATGTTTATGACAGAGCAAGACCTCAGTGACACAGAATATTACAGGTCTGTCTGGAGAATGCATTCAGTGGAGAATATAACGAAATATGCAACAAAGGTTTGTATGATAACTTAAAGTGTGCTGTGCACATAATAGAAGGGGGGTAAGGGGGGTTTCAGTACACTGGTACAGGTCATCATTTTTCTAGAGTACCCAGTACAGAAAATAAAAATCTTTCAAAATTTTGGATACATGTAGTACGAAGTACGTAAAATAAGGGGACTTCTAGTACGCCAGTACGGTAAATAAAAAGCCCCAATACGCCAGTACGGGAAACCCCTTACCCCCCCTCATAATACATGTACATAGTGAATTAATTACTCTCAGTGCCAATGAACCTATGATCTTACAAAGTGGTACACACTGTAAGTGTATATAGCCACAAAATCAATTTTGTAAGAGTCCGCCCGAGAGGGGAAACCTTTCTGTTTTCGGGTTTTCTGTCCGTCTGTACATCCGTATGTGCACATTTTCGTCACCGCAATATCAACAGAATGCCTCCATGTATTTTGCTCAAATTTGGCAATATGTTTACTGTACATGTACCTGGCAAGATGAACTGATTAAATTTTGGTGTCACCATGACCTAATTTTAGCAAATGGTGGACATTTCAGTCAACGCTTGCGTTGAAGGTATGTCTAGGTTAATAGGTGGGATGTGTAAAGAGTGAGAAAATGGAAAATTAATTTTGTGCCTAATGTAGAGACATTAATTTTTGAGGAATAAATAGGTACAACAGGAACTTGTGAGTGACCCAATGACAGACCAGCAGGAACTTATGAATGACCCAAATGACAGACTAGTAGGAACTTGTGAATGACCCACTGACACACCAGCAGGAACTTATGAATGACCCAAATGATAGACCAGCAGTAACTTGTGAGTGACCTAATAACAGACTGGCAGGAACATCAAAAAAAAAACCCTAACAAGAACTTGTGAGTGAACTAATAACAGACCAGCTCATTAGAAGGGAAGCCTTGACACAGGCTGATGTTTTGAATGGATGCTTGCCTCAGTACACCAAATAAAATATTGTACAGCAGGATCAACACACTTCTTAAATAAATTATTAACATGAAAACTTACATCACAGCATGTTTACTGCAGTGCATCTTGGGGGATCACTGTGGACAAGGTCAAAGCAGCGCATATAGTATATAACACAGTTGTGGTCGCAGTATGGGTGATATCCTTGTAATATTAGATGAAAACAGCATCCATGGTACAAAACTACCTTCTGCAATAGTAGAAGACAACTCTGAGGAAGAGCTACAACTATGGCTGTGCTGTCGGGGGTTCAGTTCAACCCATGGGAAATCTCAAACAAAGTCCGTGTGCACCAGCAAGAGTTGACACTGCATCTAACCAAGGAGGGTAGAACTCTCTCTACCCTCCTTGATCTAACGTACTACTCCACTGTGAATCTGAACTGCTGGCTGAGTTTGTCCCCGGCAATCCCCTAAGATGCATTGCGGTAAACGTGCTGTGATGTAATAAGACAACAGGGTAATTATATACATGTATGTCTTGTTGGGTTCTTTAATCTCTCTCTCTCTCTCTCTCTCTCTCTCTCTCTCTCTCTCTCTCTCTATCTATCTATCTATCTATCTATCTATCTATCTATCTATCTATCTATATACATATATATTATACATATAACAGGTGGCCTGTCATTCCAGTTAAATGAACAAAAAACTGACTCTTGTAGCCAAGCAAAATGTGGTGACAAGGAGCAGATGAATTGCGTGTGTACATACATGCAGAGAGCATTAGTGGGCAACTTACATCTGAAAGTATATGTAAACAGTGAATAGGGATGTGTAAACAGTGATAAGGGACATGTAAACAGTGAATAGGGACATGTAAACAGTGAATAGGGACATGTAAATGGTGAATAGGGAGTGTAAAATACACCTGATCAAATGGAAATCCAGAAATTGGATCATTTCTACAACATAAAGAAAAGGAAATCTTTGGAAGGTTAACTGTTTCCCGCTTGAATTAAGACTGAGTCAAAAACTTTCCTTGGCATGCGTTGGGCACTAAGTGCCCAACGCATGCCAAGGAAAGCTGTCGACCTGGGGCATATGATCTTGATAGGTCTCATCTACATTTCTCAGTCAAATTGTTTTTCATTATTGTTGAAATAAGTTGAAAACACAGAAACAGATGACATTTGACCACCAGCCGGTTTGGGCTGAGAATGGTTAAAGTGAATCAACTGCTTAATGGCTTAATGTATCATTTTGCAGGGCTTTTGTTGCAAAATACATGTGTGCTGTAGATGTGCAAAAAACATGAGGGCAAGGCCAAAAAATGGCTGTCAACCTCTCCAAAAACACCTGACCAGTTTAACAGCCATATGTGCATGCTTTATATGCTTGGATGTAACAGACATTTAACTAAAATCCAGGCATATGTTTCACATGCATGTTCGTGTTCTATGACATGACAGTACAATCGTCAAAACTGACTTGATTGTTTGGTCTGAATGTGTCCACAATGTACCAAGTTGTCACCGATGTGACGCTCATTGTACCCAGATCACCTGTGCCATCTACAAGGTGTATTGGGCCAGTGGTATAGTATAACAGCCTCCTGACCCTCAATAATATTTTTTATTGTGCACAGCTGATTAACTTATGGAACTAATGCCACATAAGTGTTTTATGGTGTTTCCAGGCAGATGAACTGGAAGGTAAAAATTGAGCATGTGACTGAAGAAAAACTTCATCTGCCCATAACATTGAGGCTAAAATGTCACAGTGTGCAAGTTAACTGTTACATCAGAACAAAAGACAGAGGGCAAAGTACAAAAACAGGTAGCAAAAAAAAAGGATAGTAAGCAAAATGAAAAAGGCAAGGTAATATACCCTCTATTTTGAGCTGCAGAGAACACTAAAGCAGGACATTTTCTGTATTCTCTTGATGCTTTTGAAGCCGTGACTGTCTGCATGCATGTATTTTGAGTTATCTGATCTAACATTTGCTTAAATAGTGGTAAACATTTATGATTATCCAGACAAGGTAAGGGAAACTGAGAGAAAAAATAAAATGCATAATTTTCATGATTGTGTATTTTCAGATAAAGACAGTGGAGTATGCAAAAGGTCACACACGCCTTAAGTTTGCATCCTACGTAGGGCAAGGTGCGGTGTACGGGGTGGTGGTTAGGCAGACTGCCCGCAATGGAGTGGTGACTTCCGCAGCTTATGTACCTAATCTGGGCTATGGTTGTCCACTCACAGGAAAAAATAACTGTAGTGATAGAAGTGAGTGGATTGTTTACATTTATGTCAGTTGATAATAACTACAGTAGTCACTATTATTAGAGAGCTTTGTTCTAAGAAACCACCCTTTCACAGGAAACTGTTTTACACAGGCTCCGAAACATGTTCTGAGTAGTTACCTGCTTGAGACCCTTTAATTCATTTGGGCTAATACAGCCTATGTCAAAATTCTACATAGGAACCGTGCAATATGGACAATAGTACTTCCATGTGTATATGGGTTAGACAGTGACAGGTTAGCTTATGGAGAGTAAAGAGTTTGGACTGTGGAAAAGGGCAATGACTACCAGGAAGTGGTTCTGGACATAAAGACACAAATACAACAATATTTCCAAGTCCTATACTTTCCTTATTCATCTACTTGTCATGAGACACCATCTGTCTTTTAAGATGACTTTTTGTTGCAGTTAGGGGTGGTCTCTGGTGACAGGAACCACTGTATGAAGTTTTTGCCAAATTGGCTAAAGGGAAAAATACCAGCTTCAGCACAATATTTGAAACTGAAACTTTACTGATTTCCAGCAGTGGGAAGGTACTGTGTGCTGCAACAGTGGAAATAGGACTGTACACAACCTGCATTGTCAATCCCACAAATCCCTTACTTTTTTGTGTAAAGAAAAAAGAAAATTGCCTACCTGACCAGCTTACCACAACAAAGGTATTTTTAAAGCTGGCTTGAGCTTGAATGTGACTGGGATAGAGAAGATGCTAAATTACGAAGGACTGCTGGATGCAGGTGCCAAGGTCCTGCAATGCTGCAGGTCTGATGAGCAGTCAACCAGGGCATGCAGATGGACAGTCAGCAACCTGGCAGTCGACCAGGGCAGGCAGACGGACAGGCAGCAACATGGCAGTCAACTAGGGCAGGCAGATGGACAGTCAGCAACCTGGCAGTCAACCAGGGCAGGCAGATGGATAGTCAGCAACATGGCAGTCTACCAGGGCAGGCAGATGGACAGTCAGCAACATGGCAGTCTATCAGGGCAGGCAGACAGATAGTCAGCAACATGGCAGTCAACCAGGGCAGGCAGAAGGACAGTCAGCAACCTGGCAGGAAGACAGACAGAACCTGGCAGTCAACCAGGGCAGGCAGATGGACAGTCAGCAACCTGGCAGTCAACCAGGGCAGGCAGACGGACAGGCAGCAACATGGCAGTCAACCAGGGCAGGCAGACAGACAGTCAGCAACCTGGCAGTCAACCAGGGCAGGCAGATGGACAGTCAGCAACCTGGCAGTCAACCAGGGCAGGCAGATGGATAGTCAGCAACCTGGCAGTCTACCAGGGCAGGCAGATGGACAGTCAGCAATCTGGCAGTCAACCAGGGCAGGCAGACAGACAGTCAGCAACATGGTAGTCAACCAGGGCAGGCAGACAGATGGTCAGCAACCTGGCAGGAAGACAGACAGAACCTGGCAGTCAACCAGGGCAGGCAGACGGACAGTCAGCAACCTGGCAGTCAACCAGGGCAGGCAGACGGACAGTCAGCAACCTGGCAGTCAACTAAGGCAGGCAGACGGACAGTCAGCAACCTGGCAGTCAACCAGGGCAGGCAGATGGATAGTCAGCAACCTGGCAGTCTACCAGGGCAGGCAGATGGACAGTCAGCAACATGGTAGTCAACCAGGGCAGGAAGACAGATGGTCAGCAACCTGGCAGGAAGACGGACAGAACCTGGCAGTCAACCAGGGCAGGCAGACGGACAGTCAGCAACCTGGCAGTCAACCAGGGCAGGCAGACGGACAGTCAGCAACCTGGCAGTCAACTAAGGCAGGCAGACGGACAGTCAGCAACCTGGCAGTCAACCAGGGCAGGCAGATGGATAGTCAGCAACCTGGCAGTCTACCAGGGCAGGCAGATGGACAGTCAGCAATCTGGCAGTCAACCAGGGCAGACAGACAGTCAGCAACATGGTAGTCAACCAGGGCAGGCAGACAGATGGTCAGCAACCTGGCAGGAAGACGGACAGAACCTGGCAGTCAACCAGGGCAGGCAGATGGACAGTCCGCAACCTGTCAGTCAACCAGGGCAGGCAGACGGACAGTCAGCAACCTGGCAGTCAACTAGGGCAGGCAGATGGACAGTCAGCAACCTGGTTTGGTCATCTGTTGTCAGATCAACTCTTTTTACAAACCTGTGATCTTTGAAAATAGTTTGTGTGCATATTACATGGCTGGGACTTCATAAATATTAACACAGTTCAACAGAATCTATCATCAAAAGCATATATACTGTTTATAAAAGGGTTGCAGCAATTTCTTGAGTACAATTATGGGCATCAAATCAACCATGTCATATTTTTAATTTCACAATATGCTTTGGGTCGAGGGGAAGGTGTATGCCAATGAGAGTACTTTTTTGTACACTTATGAAAATGATTACAATTGTGAAGTACCCATTAGTGTTTTTTTTTGGGGGGGGGGGGGGTGATAACTTCAGAACATTTTGAGGTAAGACTTACTGTTATTATTTTTAGCTCTGCTGACCAAAGGTCGCAGAGCTTATGCGACTACTCATGTCTGTCCTTCCCTCCGTCCGTAAAGTTTTGCTCATTAGCGCGATACCGTCCACAGTTTTCAAGCTAGCCCAATATAACTTTCAGGACTTATAGAGTGTATGAACATCTAGGCCGAGTTCGATATTGGTGGTGCCACCTACATTATTATGTAATATAGGGGTCAAAATTTGAAAATCTTGTGAACACTCTAGCATCTTTAATTTTTGATGGATCTTCACCAAATTTGGTGGTATTGTGGGGGAGGTCAAAGTATAAGTTGGTAATGATACAAGTGGCCCCACCTATAATTTGATGGAAATTATGAGCCAAAATGTGTGTTAAGATATAGAATTCCATATCTCGAACAGTAATTAGGTTAGACTTGCCAAATTTATGGGATATATAGACAATGTCCAAAGCTAGAATCATATATAATATCAGTGACCTTGACTTATTTTTATGAGGTCACCATGCCTGTAAAGTTAAAAGAGATGATTTTGTAATGGCAGGGTGTAGCTTGGACATCAATGGCAATATCAGGACAGCACCAGGCATATGGGCCTCTTGTATTACATAATGTGGGTGACCTTGATCTTCTGTCCCAAGGTCACTGAGGACATAAAGTTAAGGACTCACTCATTGTTTTGGCACATACAACAATATCCATCACAGGAATTGCACAAGTAAACTATGATTACATGTGGACCAAAGTGCTATCTGGTGGACAAACATGACATTAAAATCATATAAGCTTTACATGTTCAGAAGCCACTTGAGGACTGGCAACTTTGAAATGAACAGATGTAATATAGCCATAGTGCCAGCAGAGCTTTTGGCCCATGGGCCTCTTATTTATATCATGTTTGGCTTATTGTAAATTGCTGCTACAGTCTACAATTACAAAATAAGTGGCACATGCAATGTTCTCACAGCCTTCTTGTTTTCCTTCCATATGTTTCAGATGACCTGGTCAGGCAAGTGGTGCTGACTATTCTAGGAGTATTTGGATTGTTCATATGTTTCTTTGGGCACCGTTTCTTCCATACATGTAACTATTCTTATTGAATTCCAGTAAATGTACTTTTTACACAATTCAAAATATCCTACATATACGTGTGTATTAACTTATTTATTTATATTTTATTATTATCATCATCATCATCATCAGAACCAGAATCATTGTTTTTAGAAAAGAAATACATTTCAGGAGGTGAAATAATTACCTTGTCACCGCACAAAAAGGACTTGACGGTAGAGTGCTCCCCAAAAAAATTTGAGCCACTCTATAATGTGGCAGTAAATAACTTTTTGCTGAAAGTGTCAACATGCATTTTGTAAGGAAGTGATGATGCTTGCTGCATCTTAACCCCTTTCCTTTTGATTTAAGGCTGAGTCAACAGCTCTCTGTGGCATAGGTTGGGCGCTACATGCCCAACCCACAAGAAGGAAAGCTTCACACAAGTCCTTGAAGTCCTTGGACAAAAGTCCTGGAAATATCCTCAAATTTTATTTCTAAAGGATCAACCAGTGAACTAAGTTCCAATATGTTGCCAAAAATATAAAATTATTTTCCAAACTTCTTGCATTCATTAACTTGAATCACATTTTGATTGAGTATTCTTCTGTCATTTTCCTTTGAAGTGGTTGTTATATATAAGAGTTTTCAAAATGGAACACTGCAAATTACAAAGTATCTTTTTGCCTTTAACCCCCTTTTAAGCCATACATGTGGGCTTGGCAGTTCTCATCAAATTAGGTCTAACCAATCATGTACATCCTGCTTCCATGTACAAATACAATGTATCAGTCAGGTAGGTCGCAGAGTTCATCACCTTCCTAGAAAAGATGGGAAGGAAACTAGGGCATCCCTATGTAAACTGTTCATGATGCAAGGAACACCTTTAGATTGAGGCAGTTGCAAAAGTGACTCAGTACAATCCATAGATAGGCCTGTTTGTGGTAGGCCTGTTCCAAACCGTTAAAAACTTGTTTCTAATATATAGAAATATTTAAGCTCAGCATGCCCAAGAAACCAGAATTTAAACCCCAAATTTCAAAATTTCCTCGGAAAGCACCCTCATTGAGATTGAAGTTGTCTTATCAGGCAAGACATGTAAGGTTTGTTCATTCATGTCACAAAATTAATGGTTTTAAAGTAAATACATGTAAGTGCAATTTACAAAGTCTAAATTTTATTTTTTTATAAAAGCATAATGGTATAAATAAGTTATTTGCACATGTAGATGGATTGTACTGTACAAGAATTTTAGATTCTTTATTTTTGTAAGTAAAACACAAGTTAATGCTTAAAAAGGACCAGACGAGTCCTTGAATTATGAAAACAAGGTCTTGAAAAGTCCTTGGATTTGAAAATTCAGTGGATTCTTATGAAATTTCATGGACATATTGTGGATAGGAGGCTCAAATGTGTCAAATCATAGCAATACTAGTGGTGCCACCTATAGGTGAATGGAAAATTTGAGTTAATATTTTATGAAATTTGTTATCTTGAGAAATAATCAGTCATATTTTGCATAATACCTTATGTACAACAAACATGTATCATGTGTGAAAGTTTAATATGAGTGACCTATACTTACTTTGTCAAAGTCACTGTGGGAATACATTTCAGAAGTTTTTTTTTTGTCATTACACATGAACTTGTTGACATAATAATAATAATAATAATAATGATGATGATCATCATCATCATCATCATCATCATCATCATCATCATCATCATCATCATCATCATCATCATCATCACTGTGTAAAGACCGTGCTTATAGCATTTAAGGTTTCAGTCAAAGATAACACCCAAAATTTTCATGGGCAGTTAAATACTTTAATTGATGTCTGATACTAGAACAGCACTTTCACGTGAGCTGGAGGGATCTTGTGACATGATGTTATAAGTAAAGTAGTTTGTAGTGTGGTACATGAGGGAGTAACTACATGTCATGTTACAACCGATCTCCACTGCCCACCACACCTCCGCCCTAGACTGCACAGAGGAACAGTAAGTATGGTGCTACTTCTGTAACAAATAGTTTTTGCATTATGTGTTTCAGCTATGTTCCTCTTTGGATGTCTTGCCTTTTTCATTGTGGCGTACAATGTATTGGGAGTTCTGCAGCCGGAGTGGACCATGCTAGGTATGCTGGAAGTTTACAAGTCAGTGATTGTTGATTTATAGAAGAAGGAATGACTCAGTGAGAAAGTAAGGCACAAGCATAACAAGTATATTACGTCTAGTGATGCATCTTGGAATTATCATGCATCAGCTTCCAATTTATGGCTTTTGCATTTGCATGACTAGAAATTATGATGAAATATTGCACAGGATGAATTGCAAATTTAAAAAAAAAAAATTGAAATTACCTTGTGTCGGACACATAATTGTGTGTCAAGATGAGGATATGATTTTAATTGAGATTCGAGTCATTCTGTGGTGTAAGAAACTACTTGGACATGCACAATAAAGAAAACCAGGAGGCACACCAACCTATGTACAGATGCAGATATTATGCAAGAAAATAAGAAAAAAATCTGCAATTACATTCTAACCCTTTCAATGCTAATGACAAAAAAGTTGTGTTCGTCTGAATTATCATCGTGATTCCAATTTCAAGTTCCTCATAAAGAGACTTTTTATTCAAGAACCGGCATATCTTTATTCACAGACAAAGAGTGGTTAACAGCAGTAC
Source organism: Hermodice carunculata (assembly GCA_964020975.1). Classification (NCBI taxonomy): domain Eukaryota; kingdom Metazoa; phylum Annelida; class Polychaeta; order Eunicida; family Amphinomidae; genus Hermodice; species Hermodice carunculata. The sequence goes on along the minus strand of OZ026612.1, from coordinate 132,668,486 downwards.
CTGGCACTGACTGGGTTAATGGGCAGGTGAGCATTGGCAGTAAGAGTACCTTTAAAAACGGGATTTTTGACCAATGTTAAGCTTGTTGCTGGCACATGTACCTGCTTTTGTGGGTGACAGCTTAGAGGTCAGAAACTCTTTAATCTGTAAAGGGGAAGTCCAAATGACATTTCATCAATCATGACCTGATCGATGTTTGCAGCACTGCTGGTGACGTCGGTGGGTATAGCTTTGGTAGGAGGTTGTTTGTGGCTGGCGTTCTGGAGCTGCTGTGGGGTGCCGGTGCTGGCCGTGTTGCTGCCTGGTCTGGTCCTGGGCTACCTCATCTCTGGCCTCCTCTTCAACATTACACCTCTAGGTAATGGGGTTAAGCTTAACACAATTTTTGCCATCTGCTATTTGATTCTTGGTTGCATTGGATGTAATAGGATGATCAACATACATACACACAAATTGGCTTAGAGGAAATGGGTTGTGGAAAGAGAAGATATACATACCTTCCAATCATCCCATTCCAGGCTTTGATCAATGAGATCAGTTACAAAAAGCATGACATCACAGCCCATACAGGAAGGCAAAGTGGGCATTTTTCTGTCTTGCTCTTTAGAAAGAAATGTGACCTGTAAGACTTAATGGAAATGTTTAAATATCATCACATTTGTGTATAATTAGTACAAATGTATGTTTGTCATCTGTCAGTGTAATTTTTCAGGTTTTCCATTAATTCAGGCTCTTTTGGTGTAAAGCTTCTGAAAAATAGGCATCTGCATTTTTCCTAAACAATTGAAATTTCATGAAAAAGAAGGGAAAAGTGTAACCTTTTAATATTTTTGCTCAGCTGACTGACAAGTCAGCTAAGCTTTGTATGTATTTTCGAGAGATTGCAGTAAGTGTTGCCATTTATGTGGTCTGTATTATCCTATACATTGTATTCCATACAGAACCATGCGTGGTTACTCCTGTTGTCAACAGGTCATAGAAACAATTTGCCAACTTATCAGGCAAGTAAAGTTTTGAAATTATTCCTATATTTGGTTTTAATGGGTCAGTTGTGATTCTCCAGCAGCCTGTCAGCTGAGCATGGGACCATCTTGGTCCCGATGTCTTCTTCCAAAGACATGTACATCTTCTGAACATTGTCACAGATTTTGTTCTTGTTTTCTATACTTGATTCATAAATCATTCACCAGGTGGCAGCTCATATCTGTGCCACCATCCAGAGGATTAAGTCGGTCATTTGCTATCTCTTTCATAGATACAAAATACACCTGATATTTAAATTTTCGTGTGTGTGTAAAAGTCTTCTCAGCAAGGTTTAGAGGAGAAGGCTTGAGACAAAAAACAAGAAACTAAGCATGAGATATGTTATCTTCATCTAACCAAGAAATGAATTACATGTACTTAACATTCTAGTCTTGTTTTATTTCCAGGAGAACTGGATATGTGGAAGAGTAATTTCAATTATGGGATGGCATTTGCCTGTGGGGTACTTATTGTTCCAGTAATACTTCTTACATTCACAAAAACAGTGAGTATACTGTCTTAGAACTGGATATGTGGAAGAATCATTTCAATTCCATTTGCCTGTGGGGTACTTATCGTTTCAGGAATACTCCTTACATTCACAAAAACTGCTTTTTAAAAATAATATCTTAAAACAGTAGGTTTGTTAGAATGGAAGTTTCAGTGTTTGTCCTGAAGAAGTGTGTTTGTAGGTGCCCTGAAAGGTTTGTTGTGGCTGTTTGGGAGCTCAGTTAAGAGGAGTGTTGTTTGTAACAAGAAATTGGACAGAAACTAGATGATAACAGGCTCTAGAACATCTATAAGAACAGGTGCAGATTTTTCACAATGTATGAATTCTATTATCTATATTCATTATTTAGTTTTGCCTCCAGAAACATGAAAAATGTTGTTGTCTAACATTGCTTGTAAGCAGTGGAGTGATTGTTTTGAAGAACCATGGAAAATACAAAAGTTACAAATATTTCATCAAAATCAGAACTTGCTAGCACATAGGAGGAATGACTATTGCACAGTTTTGCAGAACAAATAACAAGGAATATTCATGGCATGTTTCCAAAAATGTTGAAATCACATTTTTGACTCTGTACATGGAATCCTTCTACCACTTTACTGTAGATGTAATCAACAGATGTACAGTACCACAGAAAAGTGACCAGGGACTGGTCATTATGTAGAAAATACTGCTACATTGTTTTTAAGAAAATGTTTTGAAAAATTCAGCCAAGGCTTTATTTCAAATAATTAACTTGGAAATAAATTGACTATTTGTCAATTTCTTTTTACCAGACTGAAGAAATCGTTTTCATTTCGCCAAGTGGCAAATAACCAGAATGGTCCCTGAGTAATGGTGACCTTTTGTTGTAGCTTCATATCATCACCTGTGCCCTAGTGGGGTCCTATGCCGTAGTGGTGGCGGCAGACTCTTTCGTTCACACCAGCATCAGCTATATCATCATCAACTCTATCAGGAAGGCCACAGTGCCTGAGTTTGTCACAGCTGTTGCCACGATACCCTTCCAAATGCATGGTACGTCCCCGAGTCATTTTGGGTATCTTGTTCTCATTGCAAATTTTCCTAGAGTATGAGATCAGTTTGTGACCAAAATTTTGTAGAGTGCAGAACTTAATTTAACTTTTACTGAACGTAAGAATATGACATAATAACTAAGATGTCAAAACTGGTCCTGGTGCTGCATGGTCCAAATTCAAAAGAAGTTTTTTTTCTTTCTTGTTTTTTTTTGAGTTTTAGAGTGAGTCTAGAAATGCTGTACATTGTATTAGTCAATGTACCTTTCAATTGACTAGTGTCAGCAGTTTCTAAGTACACTTTGCTTGCTTTGATTATACTGAGAACGTCTGTCAACTAGGTCTTCTGTGATGTTTTAGATAAATTTCTGTTTTGAAATTCTGTTGCAGAGCATTTGCCTGGTTAGCAGACCTACAGGCAAATACAAATAAACAAATGGAACCAGTGACGTACTTGTATGACATTGAGGCTTGTTTGGTTACTGTAAAGTGGAGTACACTGTAGTTAGTGTGCTATGAAAAATTTCATAAATGAACAGTTCTTAACCAGGGGACTCTAAAGTCTCTAGAACTTTTAAAGGGAGCATAACATGTACCGAGGGAGCTGTACTGTTTTGTTTTATGATACTAGTTGCCAGACCTGTCTCTTGCAGATATTATCCTGTATGGTGTATGGGGGGTGCTGGCTGTGGCTGGGTGTACCTTCCAATTTATCTCTGAGCGGCAACGGGAGGACTTCCCGACCCCTGCCTTCCGTGCCTACAAACAGAGACGCTCTCGCAGACACAGGCAGGGCATAGCTGAGGTTAATGGGGACCGAGTGTCAGTCACGCCTGACCCGAATGAGAGGACTCCATTATTATGGGGTCAAGTAGAACCCACAGCTCCCCCCTCAGAGGAGCCCAGACCACAGGTCACCTGACTAGACTTCCCCTCACCCAGGGTTTCAATTCAAAGCTGAATTCACTTTGCCTGCTGAGCATACCCTCACGGATTTGAGTGCCAGTTTCTCATTGTCTTTGTGAGACATGGCACTATGGTAAATGAAACAGTCATAGGTTGAGGTCCTGCCCTATAAAGGTAAAGTGCGTCATCATGGTGTACTGAGTGTCTATCTAGAATGATCCCATATAGCAGCACATGTACACGATTTTTCATTAGGTTCTCCAACTGAAAATTGGTTGACATAAAGAAGATAATTATTGAGTCTTTGCTGTCAAGGTTCACTCTATGCGTGAACTTTGTTAATACCAATTATTACATGCAAAAGATTCTAAATCTTTTATATCAGAGATCGTGCAAACAAAAAAACAGTATTATGCTTCAAAATGTTCATATGTCTGCTTGGAGTTGCCTTAGTTAAAAAAAAATGGCTTGAACACAGGAGTTGTACCACACAGGAATGGTGCTGTTTACCTCTAGCCCTCATGATAACTTAGTTATGCTACCTTATTGTGCTCCCTGTACCCCATTACTGCTGTAAACAGGCAACAATGTACATTGAAACTCTTCATGTAAACAATATCTAGACGTGTTTTGGTCTTGAAAAACGTGGATCATGATGTAGACAAAATGTAAAGTCTTCTTTGAGAATACTCAATATGAAATCTGCTTGTCAAGAAGTGTGAAAATGAATGGGCAAAGTATAGACCATATCTAGATGCACAAACAATTGTGATAATTAAGTAGCAGTGCAGAAAGTGAGTTTTAATATTATGGTGATGGGAATGTTGGCCATACATTGAAGTACATTCAATTGTGATAATCAAGTGGTAGTGTGGAATTTAATAAATATTTCGAACAAAGTTTACGGATTTGAAGAGCACACATTGACCTACACTGCTACTGCATGCAACTCTGGTGATCAGAGTTTAATACCATGAATGGACTGGCAGCAGTACAGTCTGTGGACAAACTGGCTTGGTCTGTAGAAAAGCTGCAGTGCATTGCTGCAGGTAAAATTCTACCTTGAAGTTGATCTCCAAGGGAAGCAGATAGGCCTCTAAGGTGATCCACCTTTAATATATGTGCACTGCAGCTTTATCAATAATCTGTACTACCCAGAAAATTATGTTTTATCCTCTACTGAGAAACCAGGGCAACATGATTGGATGAGAAATGCAGCGTGCTCTGATTATAAAATATAAAGATAAGATTATACCAGCCTGTATCTGTATTTTGGCTGATAAAACACACCTTCCACTCAATTTGAAAGCTACTCTGCTGTGACCGAAGTGTGGCTCATGATATGTGAAAGTGTGCAAGATAGCTTAGAAGTTTCTCAGTATGGGATAAAACTTGTACTCCTTGAAAGAGCCTAGTTGACAGATTTCATCATCCACTATGCGTGTGTGTTGTTCATGGAGTAACTGATAGTATTGAGTCATGCCTCAGTGTACTGCGCGCATCATGAAGAGGCATTTGCATTACTTCTGTACATATGTATATGGCTTGCTTGATTGACCCACCTGATGTTTTTAATACAACTGCTGAATGGAATTTACATGCATGTATTTTTTTTTTCTATTGAACATGTGTATTAGAGTTACATGTTCTTGTAACAGAAGAATCACACGCTTCTCATTTGAAAGTGTATCATGGCTGTTTGAAACTTAAAACCACTGTTCAAACTGTGAACTTATGTTTAAGGCCAGCTTTTATGTAGCAGTCATTCTTTGGATAGATTCGTCCTAATTTTATACAGAAAACCAAGATAATGAATTGTTTGCACATGTATATGAAATGATGACTACAGGTGTAAAATTGAAAGTGTTGTCAGTGAGTGTGTACTGTTTTATTGCCCTTTGCAGCCCTTTGCTCATTAAGCCCCCAGATGTACTGTGTGACTCCAAAGGAAAGTAAAACCTACAATGCTCAATTTTTTGCATCAATCGTCATGTAAGAGGTAATGTAATTACGGGTCCAGAATCTGGGCCCCACTGAGAGATTTGCTGTGCATGATCTTTGGAAGAGTATGATGGCAGTTTTCTGACTGGGGCATGATAAACAGATGTCTGAGCTGAAAATCCACACTGTGGCATACACGAACATGGTTTTCTGTAAAAAACACATCTTCAGTGCTTTCAAAATGTAGAGTCGGCCATCCACCGTTAAAGTTCATGATAATTATATTTTTATACATTTTATGTGAGCAATAGTATATGTGTGTATGCAGTAATCACCATGGAAACATAGAGTTGACATACATGCGAAGGTATGACTGGGTATGGAGATGCTGAAATAGATATTGCCAAAAATGCATATAATCATACCGATGGATTTTTGTTGTTGAGAAATTGAAAGACAGAGCTAGAGCAAGGTTTCATATCCACATATTGTAGAATTGTCATTTTCAGTAGTTATTCACAGACAAAACTGTGCAGGCCCATGGTCCAGTAACAACGTCTTTGAACTCCTGAATGGTATGAAGATCACATACCCCATGACAGGGAAAGCTGTTGCCTCAGTCTTGATTTAAAGGGGAAAGGGTTGATGGTGTTAATTAGATTCCATGTTCATAGAATCAATTTTGACAAAAATTGTGGATAAGATGTATCATTAGGGCACAGTCAGGTCAGTACCTTTTTTCAGCATGGTTTTATATAGGCACATGCCCACCCCACAGAGGAAAGCTATTGACTCAAGTCTGATTCTGACCAAGAAAGGGTTAACTAAACTGTCCACTCGCATCATTTTCCACCAGTGCAAGACCAGGCTGGTCCATGGTATCCCGGTAAAGTACCAGAACGATATACATGTATTTCATCAGTTTTCCAGGAAGGGAAACCGTGCAGGACCATGGTATCTTAACTCTTTCAGTGCCAAATTTTGGACTGAGTGAACAGCTTTTCTCGGCATGCATTGGGCCCAATGCACCCCAATGCTTGCCGAGAAAAGCTGTTGACCTGGGATATTCTTTCTGGAACTATAGGCATGTTGGTACATAAAAGAAAGGTCTTTTTACAAGGAATAAAAATCTGGGATCCTTATGATAATCCAGACTTGTTTGACTTATGTGGACCGACTTTAGTCGTGCTTGGCACTGAAAGAGTTAATCACAAAGTAATGAAATGTCCCTTTTAATTTTTTCACAAAGGGAAGACTTTTTACGGGTCTAATTAGCTTGATCAAAATTGTGTACTGATTGACTAGATTGTTACGGACAAGTTCATATATTTTTTTGCTTTTATGATATTTATACAAGCTACTATCAAAAATTGCTGTTTTGATTATTTGTGGAGAAAGGAACAGTTGTGTACCCTTTTGATATGTTCGCAAGAATTGAGCAATGACTGGTCATTTGTTCAACCGGTTTCATCATTGTCACTACTGGTGAGCAACTGATGGGGAATTCATATTGCGCCTGTTACACATACCAAAGGATAACATTTCTGGTGCTTTGTAAAACACGTTATAATGATTACAAAGCACAGAGCTTTAGCTTTACCAAGAAGGTGGTTGTCAGGGTAAAGTATGACTCAAAACAATTTTGAATAGTGGTAGAGTCAAAAAATTATTTTAAACAAGATATGTTTGTAAAACATAGATGCCCCCCTCCCTCATTACCCTTGCCCTCGCTACCGTATTGATAGTGGGAGAAGGGGCACTCGTGACCTTACAAAATTAGTGAAGGTTGATCATACATCAATGTCACATATCTTTATACTTTAACCTAGCCCTTAAAAAACGACTAAAAACCTGGGCAATATAAAAGTTATAGCTGAAAAATTAGTCATCATTTAGAACCATATTCAGCAAAGTGGCTTTATGACCTTGGAAATTAAGGCAAGGTCACTCATTTTCACTTGACCTTCTTCAGTTATTGTGCAAAAAACAAAAAAGGAAGTCTACTGTCTGTGTGTGACCCTCAAAACTGGGTCAAGGTCACCCATCTACAAACTCAAACTAGCCCTTATAGGCAACCATAAAGCTGTGCAATATAAAAGTGCTACCTCTAAAATGCAAGCTATCATGCAGAAACAGTATTCAACCAAATGGCTCTGTGACCTTTGAAATTAGGTCAAGGTCACCCATCTTCAAACTTGACCTGAATACGGACAATTATCCAGTGGAATATAAAAGTCCTAGTTTAAAAACCTCTTCAGTTATCATGTGGAAACCAAAGTTAACTCAGGTACCAACGTGACCTTGGAAATTACATCAAGGTCACCAAACTTTAAGCTTCTTCTAGCCCTTAGCAAGAACTATAGACCTGTAAAGTATCCCAGTCCTAACTTAAAAACTTCTTGCGTTATTGTGCAGAAACCACAGGGAGCATCAAACCATATTCAGTAAAGTGGCTCTGTGACCTTTAAAATGAGGTCAAGGTCATCAATCTTCAAACTTCGCCTAGCCCCAAATATGGACTATAATCCTGTGCAATATAAAAGTCTTAGCTTAAAAACCTCTTCAGTTATTGTGCGGAAACCAAAGTTAAATCAGGTACCAACGTGACCTTGAAAATTACGTCAAGGTCACCCATCTTCAAACATCGCCTAGCTTTTGATTAGAATGATACACCTGTACAGTATCAAAGTCCTAGCTCAAAAACTTCTTGAGTTATTGTGGGGAAAACACAGGAATTCTATAATCTCTCTGTGGCACCCTGAAAACTGGGTCAAGGTCACCCATCTTCAAAATCAACCTAGCCCTTACAGAGAACCATAAAGCTGTGCAATATAAAAGTTCTAGCTCCAAGGTATAAGTTATCATGCAGAAAGCATGAAACCATATTCAGTAAAGTGGCTCTGTGACCTTTAAAATGAGGTCAAGGTCATCCATCTTCGAACTTCGCCTGGCCCCAAATATGGACTATAATCCTGTGTAATATAAAAGTCCTAGGTTAAAAACCTCTTCAGTTATTGTGCAAAAACCAAAGTTAAATCAGGTACCACTGTGACCTTGGAAATTAGATCAAGATCACCCATCTTCAAACTTCGCCTAGCTTTTGACTAGAATGATACACCTCTACAGTATCAAAGTCCTAGCTCAAAATCTTCTTGAGTTACTGTGCGGAAACCACAGTCTACCGACCGACCGACATGTGCAACGCTATATGCCCCACCTTCTTTGAAGGGGGGCATAAAACGTCACAGTGCTGTGACTACAGTGGTCCCCCTCTCATAAGGCCACCCCAAATGCACTGAAAAAGTGGCCTTATAGGAGGGGTGGGCTCTCTTGAGGGGTAATTTACAATGAAGATGCCATACTTGCTGCTTGGAGAAGTGGCCTTTGTAGAGGGGGTGGCCTGTCTACAGGGGGTCCTTATAAGAGGGGGGCCACTGTACACTGCTGGGGTCTGCAAATGTAGTTTATGAGGTTTACAATGAATGGTTGAACTGAACCACAAAGCTTTGGCAACAGCACTTCAACACTAGCACTGTATGTACAAAGAAGTAGATGTACAGCCTCACAATATGCTGGCCATGTTGTGGGTCAACCAAAGCACAAAAATCCTAGAGATTAAATATCATGGTTGTACTAACCTCTGATTATAGGATTCATCACATTGGTCAGTCTTGCTGTGAAATATAAAATATTTAATGGATTCTTTTTTCATGATACTGTGCAAGTCCTACAATTTCAAACTGATTTGACCTATTCCTAGGAATGTGTAAGGGATGGTTCAACATTATCATAATTTTTGAATTAGTTCTTAGGGTACTAAATTTCATGACCCCCTCCCTCCCCCCAAATTAGTACTTTAAAAATGATGATTTAAAAAAAAAAGTCATAGCAAAATGGCACAAAACTGGCCAAAAATTGAACATCATTTTCCATATTCTGTAAAAGTGTACACATCCATTTATCCCCCCCCCCCCACACACACACATACTGTAAGTACTAATTCAAAAATGATGAAAACATTGAACCATCCCTTAGTGAATGATTTGATGATATGGTTCCAGTGAATTACGGATTGTCAGTAATGTGTAACACTATGATTTTAAGACTTTAAAAAAGCAATGTAAACAACATATTTCATGTTCTGTATCACATCTATTCCTATGTGGGGAAAAAAATGCAAATTTGTGATTTGTGTGATGTGTGAATATATTCTGTTTATGCATGCAACATACAACATGGTGAAAAGTTTCAAGTCTTTGTAAAGCAGGTGATGTATATGTTTTATGCACAAAGGGAAGTTATAGAGATGGATCAAAATTATGATTGAAATTGGTAATACTGTACATGTACAGCTCCTGTTTGATATGACAAAGTACAAATACAGTGTGATGCCAGGGTATTGTATATGGCCTTATTGAAATTTCATGGACCCCAGCATATATTGGACTAATAATAAGGCAATTCTGATGAAACTTCAGGAGATAAGATATGAAATGCTATTAGCAACAGAAACCACTTATCTGAGATGTCTTCTGACCCATCATAACATGTAAATTAAGTACCTGTGTTTCTGCCGATGATCCACCATGGCTGCCACAAGTGGTAAAGGGGACTATATCAAACACATAAATTAGTTTAAAAAGTTCAAACACTGAACTAAATGCCAAAATAAATGAGGGAAAAAGTCCCTAAACTCTAGTCTATTATGTCAGGTAACAGGAAGAGGGAAGAAAAAGTGGGCCACTTTTTACTTCCTGGGTGGGCTCTTCAGCTGTGATGTCATTCTACTATGGTCATGTGATAATCAACTTTTCTTTCATCTCTGTGAGCCAGGCCTGATAGCCAGGGTACCATTGGTTGAGGTGTTATCCACTTTTTGAAGTGACTAGAAATTATGAATACTGGCATGCCATATGCAGATAATTAACATACAATTAGCTATCTGTTGGTAACCACTCTTCTCATACCCTTTAAATTAGATTTGAAGTGTTGCCGGAATGCTAAAAAATAACATAGTATGAAGAGAAAAAAAATGTAAACAGTGTCGAACAGTGACCAAAACATGGAAGACAGAAAAAATTCTGAAACCTTCGCGGGGATCATCCCCAGATACTACATCAACCGGGCTCATCAACGTAAACTTGGCTATGTACCGTTACTGGGTAATATCACAGTAGTGTGTAATCTGTGACATCAACAGTCACCAAGTACAAATGCAAATGTAGTTGACTCATCTCTCAATTATATCTATACATTTGTCTGTTATTACATGTACCATTAAATATGCATATACTTAATATTTATGGCACAGAACCTGCAGCAAAAGCATTTATTCTAATGAAAAATAAAACACAGATAGGAATATTACCACATGGCCTGCTGTACAAAAATGTTGACAAAAGGTAGGAATATATACATCACAAGAGGATTTGGCCTGCATGGGCCTTGGTTGCCTAAAGTTCAATAAGATCTTGTATATAAAATGCTATAGTGACCACCATGATTTGAAAATGCTGAAAAATTAAATAGATTAGATTACACTTTCATACTGCTAAATGCTGGAGTCATTGCAAGTCAGAACATTAATGTATATACTAGTTGATTTATACTTGGGTTTGATATATTATTATTGTTACATTTTTCTGATGTCTCATTGTCTAGATTAAAAATCTATCCAAACTGACCCGTTATTCATTAATGAGAAAGTCATTTATTTATGTGTTAATTGATTTACACTACTGGTCCAATGATGGTAATTTCTTTGCAAAAGTAAATTGAAGTATAAAAGTACATGTTTATAACATTATTAGTGGGTCATTAAACTGTGATGCAGTTGCTGTTTTGCATATTGAGCTAATGAAGATACTTAATGTGATTTACTGGGTAACTTATTGTGCATGTTATATGCAGAATTTAGGATAAAATCAGCCATTAGAGTAATATTAACATGTATATTTATATTAACCACTTCAGCCACATGGCATGTGTAGTAAACATGTTAACCCTTAAAGTACTAATCACGACTATAGTTGTTTTCTCATTACTGCTAAACAAAAATGGTTAAAAGATTCAAATTCCTCATGAAGATACTTTTCATTCAAATGCCGGCAAGCCCAGTCTAAAGCAAAAGTTAAAAAAGTCTAAGGCAACAGCTTTCCTAGGAACACTTTGCGTGCAAAGTACCCCCAGGAAGCTGTTGACTGAGTCTCAAATCAGTGCTTTCAGGGTTAATATTTATGTATAGCCATCTAGCTTGTGTATGCGAGGTTATATGTAAGAAATGACCAGTATTATATCATGTAGTTGCACGTCAAGGATATTTTCGCACCCAATATAATGGTATTAAAGGCTATGGCTACACAAGGGTGACCATGACTGAATTCCCAAGGTCATGTAGTCAATTAGTGAATTTTAAGTGTTCAGGTAATGACTAAAATGTTGAGACTTTGATTTTGTACATGGTGATGGTCCAGTGTAAGGACAAAGCTTAGATTGCATTTGAATGACCTTGATTAAATTTAAAGGTTAATGGGACAATACTTTAGTAAATTCTTTTTCATATTATCATTGGAGAACTATTTGAGTTAATGCTGTCACTTTTTGGTGATTGTTCACTCCAAAGGCAAAATTACAACTGAACCAAAGTAATGGGATGTAGAAACCAGGTAAAACCAGTGACAACAAACGCCAGGCGTTAAATTGAAGATTCTCACAAGGGGCAGTTAGGAACGGTTCGGTATGATATTTATACAGCAGGGAGTTATAGTACCAATTACCATCATTTAATTGTCATAATAGAGACAAGAACAACTCTTGCCTCTACTAGTACATGCCAGGTGAATTACTAACTGCTTCAGGTTACTGTGGGGCGTGTATCATGTATATAGTGTCAGTGAAAGCTACCTTTCCCAAGGAGATAGTATTGAAGCATCTACTGCCTGGTCTTGTTTTGAGAAAATAATCCTTATACAATATATATTATCAGGTTGTGTGAAGTGTTCCCAATGCCAGCAAACAGAAAGTTATGGTGAAGTAGGTGGACATGTCATTGAAAATTTAGCATTGTGCAAGGCAAGCATGTCACCCACAATATTGAGGGCTTGTGGTCTATCAGGGCCAAATACTAACTGACAACAAGTAACCATGACCATATTCCCAATGTCGGAGGATAACTAAATTTGAATCAACCAGTCACCAACCCATTACATATCCTGCAGAGGGAGGGACACAGGCAATTGTGGATTGCTATAAATTGCCATAATATTTATTCTCAGAAAGGTGAAGGTACACATCATAGCTACAAGCTACTACCAGAAAGTGAATGCAAGGTCAGCTGAGTGTAGGACCAGCTGTCACAGTGCTTGTGTTTGGAGTTTTTCCATTAAAAATGAATATTTTTAAAGAACTTTCATTTGCAAATGAATGACAAAGTTCAGTTATATATTGTTGCTACACAAAAGCACTGGTTTTATCTGGTCTGCAGTAATCATGATTGAAAAAATATGAGGACACATGAATGTCTGTACATGTACAGTTCCGCCCGTCTAAAACTTAACAGCCAAACGCGTTTGTGACGTTTGGCTGGTGTTTGGCTTGCGTTTGAAAACGTTTGGTTTGCGTTTGGTTTGCGTTTGAAATTCGTTTGAGAAGCGTTTCAAACACTTTCAGCATTGCGTTTCAAACACTTTGAGCAACGCGTTCGGTGTACATGCGTTTCAAACGCGTTCGGTACACATGCGTTTCAGACGCTTACAGATGCATTTACAAAGTTTAGGTGTTATATTATATTTTCCCCTTGTTGCTTAAGTTAGAGATACACAAAATGAATGTTTACATTACTTTTCTTCCACACACAAGTGTACATAAAATTGTTCACAAGAATATGAGTTGATAAAGATTCCAGTGGGAATTGAAATATAAAAAAATAAAGAAAAAATATTTTAATGTAAATAAAAACCCCAAGTGAATGAATGTATTTAAACTAGGATGCATCTTGAAGGAACGACGTAAAGAAATAAGCAAACTTGGAACTCTGTACAATGTAACGCAAAATGCCCCACATGTAGTATGAAAAAAAATACTCGGTTGGTGCTGTAATGCAGATGCTTTTTATTCCGTCAATTTTGTTTTTCCTTTGTATAAACGTTGTACTGCTTAGGTACAATATAAATATATATATTTGATTTTCTTATTATCTTCGCAGCCTTTTTAAGAATCTCCTACAGTAATTTTTTTTGAAAAATAGCATTCTGAGAACAAATTACCCTCGGCGCCAACAATCTTTTTTTCCTCAATTCTGCATTTCTTGAGATATTATGGTAACAAGATTGTCCCCTTGTGCGCCACTCAGACGGCCTTCAAATGAAAACTTCAAAAGTTTCTTAAGTTTAAAAATAACAAGAAGCTAGTTTTCAATAAGAACGTGGTCCATTTAATATAATTTGTATCTCTGATAAAAATTTGTGAAGCTGCGATGCATCCTTGTTGAGATATTATGATAACGTGGTCCCCTTGTGTGCCACTCAGAAGGCCTTCAAATAAATGCTTTAAAACTTCATTTAAAAAAGTTATAAATGCAAAAAGGAAGCTGGTTTAAATAGGTACCTGGTCCATCATAAGGTGCACCTCTGAAAAATAATTGGTAAAGTTGCGGTCAGCATTTTTTGAGATATCACGGTAAAGTCGTCAGGGTTGAGGCCACTCAGACAGCTTTCAAATCAGTGCATGAAAAGTTTCAGTAAAAAAATGTAAAAATAACCAGAGGAGGCTGATTTCAGTAATAACCTGGTCCATTATAAGACGCATTCCTGGTAAAAATTTGGTAGTGCGACCTTGAATAGTTTTTGAAATATCGCGGTAACATCGTCATGGTTGACGCCAATAAATACATTAATAAAAAGTTTCGTGAAAAGTTTATAATTAATCAGAGGAAGTTGCTTTTCAATGGGAACCTGGTCCATTATAAGGTACATCTCTGATAAAAATTTGGTAAAGCTACGGTGAAAATTCAGATATCGCACGCGGCAGTAACATCGACTAGATGGACGGACGACAATATCATCCGGCACTTCATGTGCGGAGGGTAAAAAATGGGAATGGAACACTTACAAGGGCGTATGAGAATCCAATGATTATACATGAATAAAGACAATGCTCTTTCAAGTTTGATTTTATGTTGTTGGTTTTTTGTTATTAGTAAACAAAACTGAATTGCTTAAAGATCCAGGTATTATGTGTGTGCAATCACGCCCCAGGGCTTACAATGCATGAATTATTTCCTGATGCTCTTTTCTTATTTCTCCCCAATGGTTGCACTTATCTGCACGAGTTGTGTGTCATTTTCTTTTCGTTTCTTTCTTCTTCCACTGCCTCGCCCCCCCCCCCCCAATTCTAATGAGACCGTTCCGTGCATAGGAAATAAGGTAATGCTAACTATGTAGTTGTGTGCCCAGGACTGACTATACCACTTTTGTATTAGGGGTGTTGGCAATACATTTGACTCTGTGTTGTTATGTCACAGGCTTCCATGGGGCTTGGGCTTACATTATCAAATGTGCCAGTGGTATTATATTGATATATATATATATATACGGTATTATATTTATATATATTGATATATATATGTATATATATTTACATATATATGATTTCTTACACATATGGACCATGGTCTTTCATTTGTCTGCTCAACACTTTAGAGACAAGAGGGTGCAACGGATTATAAATATACCACACCAGGCAGCATTTGAATATCAGTGGTGTGGACATCGCCTACATTCTTCTTTCATTATGATTCAATTTTGCGGATTTGATGAAATCTATGATAGATTTCGACATAAAACTCAAATAAGAATGTGTATTTGCATCATGAAAACATGAATACAGAAAGGAACAATTTCCCAAATTAGTCTTTTATTTTTAATTAATGATCCAAATGAGTATGCTAATGATTATGGTCACAAGGTGTTGCTGTGGGTGACACCTTGTGGCTAATCCTAGCAGTAACACATGTGCGGCAAGCAAAATGGACACTGGTCGGCTTGACTCCTGTGAGGATTGCAAGCTTGTGACAGTCGGCAACGATATATATCCAAATAGATACGTATATGTATTTCCATGTGTTTCAAGTAGGCCTTGTTAAATTTACTGGTGCATCTAGTAGGTTTGTACTTTTGTTGACCAACACGCAAAGGGATCCAATCTGATGGTGGATTAGAAATCGCATCAGCTCTCTTGTTTCGTTGTGTTGTTTTTCTGCAGCTAAGATCACTGATCAGTGCCGATGATCCACATGTGAAGGATACGTGGAAAAGACTTCACACAATTGAGATGGCAGTTGTCAACTCGGCCCTCTGTCTTAATTTTTATATTTGTGTTTATCTTCACTAATTAATTACACACTTTGGAAAAGGGCTAAAATGCGTAGATCACAAGTACGTAAAAAAACCGTTTAAGTCGTTTATTTGTATAGGACTTTTTCCTTTGAGCGTCGCATTTTGAATATTTATTTGGATTACCCCCCCCAAAAAAAAACAAACAAACAAAAAAGAAACAAAAACTGTACGATTGATTTGCAAAATATCCAAGAATCATAATTTTTTTTTGGTGATAAAATCCAAATAAATAACGGTAATTAACGTCCGGTACAAACAGGATTCATGTTAAAATTTCAAAAATGGGTTTTCAACATATGACTTTGCCCAGATGTATTTATAGCTGCTTTAAATTGGGAGTTGTTTTTTTGTATATTTGGTCACCGAAAAATAATTTAGGTATGTAGGCTACCTGTGCATATAATGTCAAAATAATAAGCGTGTCCGTTATTAAATGTGATTTCCTTCTCTGTATTTTCTGGTGTGCCTGTACTCAAAATGAAATTAAACTATAATTTTTTCAAATGTTGACATGAAGTAGCGTAATCAAATGGCCAGATCATTAATTTTGTCAGTGCAAAGCCCGCAACTATTGCAAATTTTGCTCTGGTCAACATCATTGAATACTTGCATTCACAAACTAGTCCAAATTAAAAACAATTCACTGAATCTGTTTAATTTGTCATTACGTTGTTGTGACGTATCGGCATACAATTCCTTCATTGGCGGTTCCTTGCTCATAATCTGTGGAAAGCGTCGGTAAAAAGGTAGGCCCTAATTGCAGAAAACCATTAGCTTCAATATTATCGTGCACTGAAAGATTTACAAATGTTGACCACCATTTTGACCGTGGGCGAGGTCACATGATCTCTGCATGCACCACATGACCGCCATGCCTGGACTTTTGCACACGTGGAGAACAGCGGTTTCGATTTTCTTTCATTTTTGTGAAAACGTAAATAATTGAAATTGATGGAGACCTACTACAACTCTCTAAACTTTGTTGAATGACAGTATTGGTTTGTTTACTGACAATGAAGAAATGGAGACAGGGAACAGAACAAATACTTATTGCAATTAAAAATTAAAAATGACATGGTTGTTCAAAGTGGTTGTGGATGCCGGAGATTCAAGCACTGAAGCAGGTTCGAGAACTGGCCATTTCATGTTGAGACTGACACAGCAAACGATAGACTATCATGTTTGGACGGAGGCAAACTTCAAAAGTGTTGTTGTAGTTACGCCGGTCATTTTTTCCCGTGAATGCGAAAAATAAAAAATAAAAAACATCGATGTTCATTATCTTTGATAGTGTTTTTACGAGAACGGTGGCAGCTGCGGATGGTGCTGTGCCTCGTGCGCCGTTCCTTCCGAAACTGGTCATTCGTCTTGGTCAAACAATTCAGTACAGAGGGGCGATCAAAACGATGTGGCCCCTAAAGTCTTCTGCCCTCTTTACATTGCATTCAAGTGCATATACATGTACAGATGAATTTATTCAACCTGCAACTGAAGCTTTATTTCTGTGTTAGGTTTAAGTAACTGAACGCATAGCTTGTTGAAGTGGGACATTTTGCCACTATCAAACATTTGGGAAATGCTTTAATTTGTAACAACTATGCGATGGAAAGTCATTGACCTGTTTGGATGTGTTTGAAATGCAATTGTGAAAGTGTTTGAAACGCGTTTGGTGAAGCGTTTGAAACGTTTTTATTATCAGAGCGTTTGAAACGCGTTTGTAACAAAGAGTTTGCAACGCATTTGCAACGCGTTTGCTTTGCGTTTGAGTTTTCTCGCTTGCGTTTGAGGATCGTTTGGGAAGCGTTGGTGCGTTTGGCGTTTGATAACTTGAACGCGGGCGGAACTGTATATGGACTCACCCAATCTCGTAGCCCACCAGTTTTACTGTATAATATGAATGTTTTTTGGTTCCTCTGATCTTTAAGATCCCTTAGATTCCAACATGCAGTGTTCTGTTTTGTTGGTTGTATAAATTAATCTGATCAATTTTGTAACAAAATCCTAATAAATTTTCTATGATCATGTGGTATTCTGGGACTTATCATTTTCAAGAGTTTCATCATTTCTCATCTAGCAATGATGCAAGACATCAGTGATCAAATACACTTGCAATTGCCAGCTTAATGATGGCCTTTGCTCTGCCAACCTGCAGAGTGGCCAGACAATGACCCATCAGCAGCCTGGTCCTCAGGCAAGTACATGCCAGCAATAGACTGAGAGTCCGTTGCACAGTTATCTTGGTACATCACATGGTTTCAGCACATTGAAGACTGTACGTCACTTGGTCTCCGCATACTGAAGACTGTATACATAACATGGTCTCAGCACACTTAGGACTGTATGTAACATGGTCTCAGCACACTGAAGATTGTATATAACATGGTCTCAGCATAGTGAAGACAGACTGTACATAACATGGTCTCAGCACACTGAAAACTGAACATAACTTGGTCTCAGCATACTGAAAACTGTACATCATACGGTCCCAGCATACTGAAGACTGCACGTCATGTGGTCTCTGGATACTAAAGACTATGTATATCATGTCTCGGCATACTGAAGACTGTAGATCAGGTGGTCTCGGCACATTGAAGACAGTGTACATCATGTCTCGGCACGCTGAAGACTGTAGATCACATCTCAGCCCACTGAAGACTGTGTACATCACGTCTCAGCACACTGAAGACTGTACATAACATGGTATTGTCATGCTGCAGACCTTACATCACATGGTCTCAGGATTTTGAACACTATACATCACGTGCCCTCAGCATGTTGAAGACTGTGCACATAACATGATCTCAGCATGGTGAAGACTGTAGATCAGTTGGCCTCAGCACACTGAAGACTGTACATTGTGGTCGCAGCATGCTGAAGTCTCTACCAGACATGGTCTCAGCATGCTCAAGACTGTATATCGTGTGGTCTCAGCATGCTAAAGAGTGCTTCTCCTGCTTTATGTGCTCTCAGTCTTACAGTTTCAAGCACTGAAGTCCCACCAGTCTTTAGGACTCCAAACAGCCTGGTATCAATATTACATCCGAGTAAAGTAAATAATACTGATCAATACCATTACGTGGGCAAAGTGTACACTAAAGTCAGTTTACAGAACATGTCAAAATTTATGCTGAAGGTCAAGGTTAAAGGATCAATACGCGAACTACAATATTTGCTAGAACCTTATCTAAAGGACAAACAATGACATTTGCTAAAAATGTTCATAAATTGTTCCCCAGACTAAAACTGTTCCAATCTTCATATTTTGTACATATTAACGAAAGGAGAGAAAAAGAGAGGGAGAGAGCAAGAGCTTTCAAATTTTTATAGCAGAATAATTCATCACATGTGGGTCCATGTTGAAGGTGATACTGTTGTTGCCCGTTTAGCAGACCCAGGGCCCTTGCCAATTGGACAGGCAACAAGATATGTTTGTAAAACATAGATGCCCCCCTCCCTCATTACCCTTGCCCTCGCTACCCTATTGATAGTGGTAGATGGGGCACTCGTGACCTTACAAAATTAGTGAAGGTTGATCATACATCAATGTCACATATCTTTATACTTTAACCTAGCCCTTAAAAAATGACTAAAAACCTGGGCAATATAAAAGTTATAGCTGAAAAATTCGTCATCATTTAGAAACCATATTCAGCAAAGTGGCTTTATGACCTTGGAAATTATGGCAAGGTCACTCATTTTCACTTGACCTTCAGTTATTGTGCAAAAAAAGGAAGTCTACTATCTGTGTGTGACCCTCAAAACTGGGTCAAGGTCACCCATCTACAAACTCAAACTAGCCCTTATAGGCAACCATAAAGCTGTGCAATATAAAAGTGCTACCTCTAAAATGCAAGATATCATGCAGAAACAGTATTCAACCAAATGGCTCTGTGACCTTTGAAATTAGGTCAAGGTCACCCATCTTCAAACTTGACCTAGACCTGAATACCGACAATTATCCAGTGGAATATAAAAGTCCTAGTTTAAAAACCTCTTCAGTTATCATGTGGAAACCAAAGTTAACTCAGGTACCAACCCATATTCAGTGAAGTGGCTCTGTGACCTTTAAAATGAGATCAAGGACATCCATCTTCGTACTTTGCCTAGCCCCAAATATGGACTATTATCCTGTGCAATATAAAAGTCCTAGCTTAAAAACCTCTTCAGTTCTTGTGCGGAAACCAAAGTTAACTCAGGTACCACTGTGACCTTGGAAATTAGGTCAAGGTCACCCATCTTCAAACTTCACCTAGCTTTTGATTAGAATGATACACCTGTACAGTATCAAAGTCCTAGCTCAAAAACTTCTTGAGTTATTGTGCGGAAACCACAGTCTAACTACAATCTCTCTGTGACCCTGAAAACTGGGTCAAGGTCACCCATCTTCGAAATCAACCTAGCCCTTACAAAGAACCATAAAGCTGTGCAATACAAAAGTTCTAGCTCCAAGGTATAAGTTATCATGCAGAAAGCATGAAACCATATTCAGTAAAGTGGCTCTGTGACCTTTAAAATGAGGTCAAGGTCATCCATCTTCGAACTTCGCCTAGCCCCAAATATGGACTATAATCCTGTGCAATATATAAGTCCTAGCTTAAAAACTCTTCAGTTATTGTGCGGAAACCAAAGTTAACTCAGGTACCACTGTGACCTTGGAAATTAGGTCATGGTCTCCCATCTTCAAACTTCACCTAGCTTTTGATTAGAATGATACACCTATACAGTATCAAAGTCCCAGCTCAAAAACTTCTTGAGTTATTGTGCGGAAACCACAGTCTAACTACAACCTCTCTGACCCTGAAAACTCCGTCACCCATCTTCGAAATCAACCTAGCCCTTAGAGAGCACCATAAAGCTGTGCAATATAAAAGTTCTAGCTCCAAGGTATAAGTTATCATGCAGAAAGCATGAAACCATATTCAGTAAAGCGGCTCTGTGACCTTTAAAATGAGGTCAAGGTCATGCATCTTCAAACTTTGCCTAGCCCCAAATATGGACTATAATCCTGTGCAATATAAAAGTCCTAGCTTAATAACCTCTTCAGTTATTGTGCGGAAACCAAAGTTAACTCAAGTACCACTGTGACCTTGGAAATTAGGTCAAGGTCACCCATCTTCGAACTTCGCCTAGCTTTTGACTAGAATAATACACCTATACAGTATCAAAGTCCTAGCTCAAAACCTTCTTGAGTTATTGTGCGGAAACCACAGTCTACCGACCCACCGACCGACCGACATGTGCAACGCTATATGCCCCACCTTCTTCGAAGGGGGGCATAAAAATGGCCTGACAATTATCAACGCAGGAAAATGCTGCTGTCGTGACCATTATCACTTGTACAATTCTGTAAGCACCCCCCACACACACAGCTGTGCAAACCTGCATGTCAAGTGCTAAGGCAGTGACCCCATGGAGGTTGTCTACCTCTGCACCCCTCCATTCCACCAGCCTTGGTTGAGCACTGGGAGGCAGGCTTGCACAATAGCCCCCATCACACAACATACAATACCCCCCATCTCACAACATACAATGGTAAACTGTGAAGCTTTGCAAGTATTGCAGTCTCTTAAATTTGCATTTTGTGTGGTTTTGTAACATTCTATAGAATGTGGAGGTGCGCCCGACGGCCCGCAAAAAAATTGATAAATGGAAGGACAGACACTGTACCATCCTTGGTTAGAGGTTAAAAGCACGGACCATAGCATGCTAGTGCCAGTCCCTCCCATCTGACTGAAGCCTCACAGCAATTCTGTAATATGCCGTGAGTACAACAGCATGGACGGGCATTCACCAGAATGACGGGATTCACCCTTTATTGTTAAAAGAATTAAAATGTTAAACACACCTTCATGAATTTATTTCATATCAGCTATATTTTCAATTTTTGTTTCATATTTTGTATTGCAGAAAATGAATTTTGTCCTTCACCAAGAGCTATGACCCCCCCCCCCCCACGTTTTTGCCATGCCTGGCAACGACGGTATACCACGCCGGCTGTGGAATCACTCATATATTAGTCAGGAAAGGGTTACAGCTGGCAGAGAAAATAAGATGCAACAAATTGTGGTATTTGTTTTGATAAATTGCCATGTATTCATGATAAATACACCTCACACTGATACATCAGTGTTGTATGATAAATGATGATAGTCAATGCATGCAAGCTATTATATAATTTATAACATACCACATGCAGTCTGGCTATTCTTTCTTCTCATTCTGCATTTTCATTTGATGAAGATTTGATAAAAACGTCTATAGTGATAATGTATCGTTCATAATGCTTAACATTTTCTTCCTTCTCATTCCACATATAAACCTTTGGACCAGTCTTGTTGACAAATAATACACACAAATTTGCAATGACCCGAAACATGTTGCAACTTGCATATTGGGCACACTGTTAAAAAAAAAAAAAACTATCTTCAGTTACCAAAAATATCGCTCTCGACATTCTGAAGTAGCAGGATTCTTCCACTGCTTGCCAAGTCTTTCCTCAGTGGTAAAGCAGGGTCAACAGCAGTCCATAGCCATGGCATGCATAGCACCCTACCGCGGCCAAAAACTTGTCTTCCAGGCACAGATGTCTTCCTGTACATCTCAAAAGTGTTTTTTTTTTCTTTTTTTTTTTTTTCAGTTTAACAACAACAACAAAAAAAATTGTGAATGTCCCATGCAATTTTCATTCAATGTGTTATAAATGTATAAACGTCAAAAAAAGAAAAATCAGGGTGACAACTTCAGTGTCTAAAGACAAGTGCTCCTCTCTTGAATATGTAACTTTGCTTAAAATTAACTTGTTCTGCATCAATTTTCACTTGTCCGTGACATGATGTGGCTTTCTCACCCTGAAAATCAATAAAAATGAACATTTTTTTTTTATCACAAGAAATTTTACATATAAGACCAAGCCAGAGTATACTTGACATCCCACAAATTTTCATACAAATAGTTCAACAATGGAAAAATTAGCAGCACTAATAATAAAACATGCACGAAGTTAAATTTGAAAGCTGATTTTGAAATGTCACTCAATACTGACTTAAGGTTTTATTTTAATCAAAGTTTTAAGCACTCCCACAAATACCCTGACAAACCAGTGTCTAGAAATGAAATATACCGTAATCTCATTTCAAGAAAATAAGCTAAACATGACCAAAAAGCAGTCAATAATCAAGAAATGTCAGTCATGTACATGTTGCTGGTTCTCAAGCAACTTTTCCTATGTGTAAATTTAGATTTGAGTGCAATGGATCATAACTGGACAAAAATCAACGTCTGTAGTAAGTTGATGAGAAAAAGTACAGATTCACTCTACAAAATTCAACAGCAAAAAAAAAAAAAAAAATAAATAAATAAATAAAATAATAAATAAAAAGAAAATAAAAAATAAAAAAATTATAACACAACAGCCAATGGACAAGAGCACAAGATCCTGTGACAAATGCATATCCCAAAGTGCTGCGGAAAGGTGAGTGTCGTGCAAGAGAAAACACAACATGAATTATTCAGTTTTACCACAGAATGGCTGGATGTGGAACCAGTGACCGTGTTTATGCATCACCTAGCCAAAACTCAGGGTATACATATCAATGGACCATTTTTCCTCAAGTAAAGAATGGTAGGGCATGTCACACTGAAGTGTTATACTTATGTCCGCAAGGGGTCAACCAAAATTACCAACACTTTTTTAAGTGTACATCTACATATATTTTTTTAAAAACAAACAAAAATGTCACTATTTTCTATACAAACGGAC
The DNA here is from genome assembly GCA_964020975.1 of Hermodice carunculata. NCBI lineage: Eukaryota > Metazoa > Annelida > Polychaeta > Eunicida > Amphinomidae > Hermodice > Hermodice carunculata. Next base: position 132,644,936 of record OZ026612.1, on the reverse strand, counting down.
TTGCATGCATTCACTGTATAGCAAGTTAAACCCTTAATAACAATACCACACAGCAAGTTTCTTTTTTTCAAAATGACTTGTATCTCACTTCACACTAAGATCAGATGGAGAAAACAACATGGTGTATTGACAAGTCAACTACATTTTTGTTTTTAACAGATGGCAAAATCATCTCTATGGTGGAGGTGGAATCCGCATCAACTGCATTGAATGCAGATGTCAAGTGCAAGCTGCCTCATCTGCTTGGTATGCCTGTAACTGATGGACATGAAATTTCAGCCAACTTTTATTCTTATGACAAAAATATGAATTGTGGTAGACCATATTACTGATTATTACACTGAGACAGATTGGCTTGTGTAGTAATATTTACATGCATGTTGACAGTCAGATTACAGAACTACTGGTGGCAACATACCATACAGTTCTGCTGCTGTGTATTTCAGACCTTGTACAGTGCATGTTTATTTTTAGCTCAGCTGACATGTCAGTCAGCTGAGGTTATATGGTGGCTAGGCATCCACAATTAATATTTTCAACTTCTCCAAAACCACTGGCAAGATTCACCTTACACTTGGTGGGAATGTATCTTGGCTGGATCTCTACCAAGTTTGTTCAAATGGTCATGCTCCAGTGATTTTTTTATGTTTTTTTATAATTTTTTTGTTTTTTTTTGGGGGGGGGGGGCAAAATTTAAAATCTCTTCCAAAACTGCCGGGTCGATTGCTTGGAAAAACTTTTGGCTGTTGGGTTAACAGCTTTGTTACATACTGTATCTATAATTTGTATCACTATTTTTCAAATAAACGTGTTTCTCTTGGGACCCTGAGACCTTAATTTGTACAACAGGTGGCACTGTGATTTTGTCAAATAGTTTCAAAGCAAAAAAGCGTGTTTCTGCAATTTTCAACTTCTCCAAAACTGTCACTCAGATTATGCTAACACTTGGTGGAAATATTCCTCATATAAGAGCCAACCAAAGTTGTTCACAAGGTGGTGTTGCTGTGAATACCCGATTTTTAATAAATTTTTCAATTCCAGTACTTATCAGTCAATGCATACAGTTCTATTCCAGTACTGTGTAAGTGAATGGGGATTGCAATAATCATTCACGATTTTGACTTCTCCAAAACCACTGTCCAGATTCACTTCAAACTTGGTGGGGATGTATGTACCTTAGGTGGGTCTCTACTTAGTTTGTTCAAATGGTCAAGCTCCAGTAATTATTGGATTTTTTCATTATTTTTTTTTTTTTGTTCATTTTTTGGCCAGATCTTTGAAAATCTACCACTTGATTCAAAACTGCATAGGAACATTTAAGGGCATGACAGTGGGAGTTACACAGTACATGGGTGACCTTTACCTCATTCTCAAGGTCACAGGGTCACTTAGGTGTATTTAACTCTACAGATGTTAACTTGAGAACTAATTTAGCCTTGACTTTGATGTTTTACTCTGTCTTCTGCATCTGTCACTACACTATAAACATTGACCAACACAGAATTTCCTGGTGTTGTCCTCAAACATCATTCAATGTCATTTCAGTCTTCAGTTTCCTGTTGCATACTGTTGTGACATTCCTCAGTAAGGCCATTAGCCAGGACTATGTGGATTTGCTTTAGTCCCAATCTTGGTGACACAAGGTCCGTCTTTGATTGGCTGGTACACCAAGATTTATATGTCCCACAATCTGCATTAAGTCTTTCTGAATCATGACTTCATAGGCACAGACAATAATGCAATGAAACAAAGATTTGAAAACCACTCCTTGCACTGTACTTCCATTATTTTGCCATACCAGCCAACTGGAAAAAGCCCCCTGGATATTAAGGTCATTGGCAAACAAAAGAAGGTGGGGGACAAACTTTGATCGCCAGAATGAGCAACATCAAGGTAAGTGCAAGTGTATGGACCACAACAAATTTACATCACAAAATTCTTTTCTTTATGAATGGATGGTGCCAAGCATTATGGGCGATGCAGTGTCTCTGGCACTTGCTAAACAAAAGGTCATATGTTCCAATTTGATTCAAGGTTAAACATGCTGTGCCTCAAAAGAATCATGGTGTCATTTAAGAACAAACATGCTGTGATTCAAGAAAAAACTTGCTATAACTACAGTTAAAGAATTGCATGCTGTGATGGAAGGACAGATATGATGTCATTGAATGGCAAACACATCATGAATCGATGGCAAAGAAATCGTGAATGAATGGCAAACAAGCTTTGACTGAATAACAAAAATACTGTTGTGAAAACAACAGCATTTCAGAATAAGAATGCCCATCAAAAAGCATAAATTTGTCTTTTGATGTCATATGTACATTACATCTCTGCATCTTTCATTACATATACTATGGGCAGTATGCATGTATCTTTTATAGTTTTTGACATCTCTATATATACATTTAAATATTACATCTCAAGATATGCTTCTATTTTGAAGTATTCTTTGCATCATCTTTTTTGGGATCATTCTCTTCTTCATCAGTCTGAACTTCAATTTCTGTTGTCTCAGCATCCACTTTGGATAAGTTCATCATGCTTATTTGCAGCAAATCACGTAAAGTTTTGTTCTCAGTTCTCAGCTGTGTAATTAATTCTTGCTCCCTAATGAATCGGTCATCATCCACAGATGCAGCTTTTTGCATGACTGCTGCCATTTCTGCAATTTTGTCAATCTTTTCCTGAATTTCCTAAATAGAAATTGAAGAAAAAGAAATGAAAACCAAAAATAAATTAATACATTGTATGAAGAAAGAGTAGACTCACATTCATAGCAATGAAGGTAATGTTTCTTAGATTGTTTGTATTCTAAAAAAAAAAAAAAAACAAAAACAAAAACAACAAAAAAAAAAAAAAGTACCTGCAAACTAGGAAGTTAACTATCATGTCTACCACAATAGAAGATTTATGATCATGCTTACCACACTATGATACAGATACACATATATCAAAATTTGGTTGTCAAATAATTAAAAAGAGAGACTATCAGATTTTAATCTAAAATTAATATACACTCAGAATAATTAATGCTAAATTTGTTCATATGTTCTGTCATGTATGACAACTTATGTATAAGAAAATAAACAATAATAATTAAACTTAATAATTGGAGGTACATATATCTCAGTATACAAAATATGAGATACTCCCTAGAAGAAACATTACTCAACTTTAAATTGTACCAAGTTATCTTTTACAATAAATGCTATGTAAAAAAAACTATCTCCATTACATACATGTATATACAACAATATAGAATCAATGATTTTTGTGTGTTTCATAGTCATACAATGTGGCCGCACTTACACAAGACTGGTCAGACTGGCCCACATTTTGGTCCACCTTATTGGCCATCATGAGCTTCAGAATCTGCTCCCTGTACTTGCTCATGATGAGCTCCACGGCAGACTGGTGTTCCTCCAGGGATATACGCAGCTCTTTGTTTTCCTGCTGTAGCTCTCGGATCTGACTGTTTTCTTGAGCAATTCCCAGTACCAATGTGGAACGTGGACGGTGGCGAGCCATTTCATTCAATTCATTCAAATCTTCTTGATACTGCCAACAACAAAGTAGTGGACTATGTGATAATATGGTAGCAATGGGTGTTATTAGCATCTCAGTCAAGAATTGGAACAAAATCATCTTTACTGCATAGTGTGACTTAAGACTATCAAAACAGAGCACAGCATAAGACTTGTTCTGCTGGGAACCCACTGTCAATTAATAAGGCTAAATGCTGATATGTATTTATTTAACAAAATTTGTGAATGACAAAATCATTTTGACACAAATTATTCCATGCTATGATGAACTTCCTCAGTAACATTGTTTGTATTTCTTGTCTTAGCAACACATATTGCATGTATAAGTATTTATGAGGGACCAATCACTGAATATCTCGGAGCACAAAGTAAAGCTACATAATCTATATATTCAGAATATCTTGACATGTCATAATTACAATTTATCTGAATTACACAAGCATCTGTTATTCTAGTCCTTAACCACATTACCATTTTCATGGCGTCAACTCTCTTGTGCAAGGTTTGTGTTTGGGCAATAAGGCTATCTGCAGTGCTGTCATGTTCCTTTAATCGGTTGACAAGCATGCGGGCATCTGCCAGCACCTTCTCAATTGTATAGGCCATTCTCTTGCCTACTTCACACCCCTCTGCTACTTCACACCACACCTCCACAACCTGAAAGAAATAATGAGATTTTTTATATGCACAATGTAAATTTACATGATTTTTCAATTCATGACCACTCTCGCAATATTTCTGACATAAATCTTTTGCCTACAACCGTTCATGAATGAACCAGGAATATGTACTTCTGCTTTGACAACATAATGGTTAACTATGACACAGGCAGCATAAACATAATTTACATGTTTTCTATGTAAATATAAAAGCAGAAGAAAAGAGGATTATCCATGTAGTCCAGGCCTGAAAATTAGGGAATAATAATTCCATTATTTCCAACTTGTCTTTGAACCCTGTGCATGGATTTCTTATGCCGTACATGAACCCTTTGATTACTAGTCAGGACAAGAGTCATGTATATATTTTTTAAATTACTGTGAGGATTCCATCTTCAAATTCTTCATGAAAACTCTTCTAAATTCAATGGTTCCAGAGAAAGTAAATGGTTGAGATGAAAAGCTTCCCTCAAGATGTTTTAGATGCACTGAGTTCTGAGTAAAGAGCTTGACTTAGCCTAGAAAGTAGCACTTTAAGGGTTCAAAAAAAAATCCATTTTTAAGTGAAACAATGTGTCCTTGTGTTGCACCCATGATGATTCTATGATAAAAGCACAATGCATTTAAATTCTATATGATGAGGTTAGTAACTGTAGCATGGATTGCTATGGCCAACAGCCCACTTTCTTGGTGATACCAAGACTGCAACTGCCATTGCAGAATATAAGTATGCAGTCTGATAAGTTTTGATGAATATCGGGTACCTGACCAAATTCTGATCAAAATGTTTTTTGATTATTGGGATATCTAGACTTTCACAATTTAATTTAAGCCACATTTAAATTTCACATATTTGTCCTTCACCTATTTTACCTTTTTGGTGAAATTTCCTTCGCAATCTAAAATTTGATGACGTATCACATTTAAGTGCAGGTCTGAATAACACTGATTGATTGATTGATTTTATTTCTTTCACAATACATAGTCCTGAGTGATACATATACAGATGATAGGTGAAATGTTCAATGACAATGCTAAAATGTTAAAGTTAGCAAGCACTTGGTCAGTTCAGACGAGGTACTGGTTTGCAAGGTAACAACTTTGCTATGGTTCGGGTTTGCACAGCATGCTTGACTGTTCCAAATTTCGCGTAGATAGGGGGTCTTTTTGGGGGTTCGAGGCTGGGCACTTTCTGCGAAATCTTAAATTCGGGGTGTTTTAAATGGCCCAGGTCTGCCAAATCTTAACATTAGGGTACGTTTTGTACATTCTGCATGTTTTCATCAAGTAGGAGTTTGTGAAAATGGAAAATAGCAATTGGTGAAATATGGACATGATACTGGTCTGTATCTTGAAACACAATCCAAGAGTGTAATTAAGTGTAATTATGTGGTTTGAATTATATGTCTAACTATCAGTTTCTAGTTAAAGCACCTGACTTAAAGTATTGAAAGAAAAACATTCGTTAGGAAGTGGTTTCAGTCATAGCAAGCTTTACTTAGATGTAAATGGAGCAACATGGGGAAAAGGGAGTTTTTCAAGGTATGGATCAATGTATTTGTATCCTGAAAATAAAAAATAGGGGCACTTTTTAACGACCAAAATCTTTTTGTTTTCATCAAAATAGGGGGGTAAAATTGAGGGGAAAATCCTTGAAAGGGTGCATTTAAATTTATGGAACTATCGTGTGCTACCATTTTTTGAGGGTGTGCGGGGACCAGGCCATGATTATACCATACAGAACATTCAGTGATAAAAGCTAAGTACATTTAGTCATTACCTTAATGGATTTTTCCTCTTGCTTTTGTGGAGAAATTACACGACTTACTAATTGTGGGATAATTTAGCTGTTAATTTTCATACTAATGAACATGATGAATATGTGTGCCAAAATTCTCGAAAGTGTTACATGTATATAAAAATTGTCTTCATTGATAATATGGCAATGGTCTTATTTTTAATTTCTTTTTTACTAATTTTATTCCTATTTCCATCATATTTCTGTACAATTTGAGGGAAAATAGCCAAATCAGTACAAAAATGAATAAAAACTTTTTGATTCCATCAACCACATCAAGGAAAGATTTTCCACTCAAAACTCACAAGAATGCACCATTTTGCATGTTCAAATTCAACACTTTCCAATGGGGGGGGAGGGGGGCAGCATTCCCCCCTCCCCCTTCCCCCCAGCAAGGGTCGCTTTGGCCTTTTGGGCCACTGAAAAAATTTATGTACTGGTTTGACACATATATATTTTGGGGGGGGGGGGAACATGGGTCTCTGAGTTTCTGGCACTGTATACATGAAGTTTACGTGTGTAATTTCTTTCCTCAACATTCCAACATGATTTCTTATCGCAAACTTAACTGTGTCTATAAGACGGAAATCATGGTTTCAAAAAGGTAACTGGCAAATCAGAAAAACCTAATAGGTCCACAATTAAGGTGTAACACCACGGAGTGTCAGGTTAAATCTCATGGATTCAAATTTCTTTAGCAACAGGCTGGCCTGTACGTGAGTTTACCATGGTCCATGGGAAGCATTTTATTCTGTAGGAATATGAAATTCCACTTAAAAGAGAAAATGGGAGTCACAAGATGAGGATAGAGGATTACGAGAAGAAATGGACACACATATAAGATATCTAATGAATATGGTAGTGATTCAGTGATACAGCACCATGATTGACCATCTTTCGTCTACAACTGCAGTGCAATGCATACATCCAAATCTTCTTTATTGTCGTGTAAGTATATAACATTACCTCTTCGAGAGCTAGTCAGTCTGATATTACAACTAAAAATTTTCTTCAAACTAAAAGAACTTGAAACTCATAACTATAAAAGTGTAGGACATTAATGCGATTACATTTAAGCTGGACCAGAAATACCTCACTAGCCTGCCCACTTATCTAATTGGCTGAATGGTACTTTCGACTCTAGAAATGTATCTGCAGTCACAGTACCAAGAAAATAGCAAGTTACACCAGGAACACTGTACTGTGATATTATAATCACTCCATATTTTATTACTTATAACTATTCAGCAATCAATACCTGTTTTTATTTTGTGCTAATTTCAGTGTTGCAAACACTCCGGGATTACCCGGGAACCTCCTGAAATTTTATGCTAAAAAATTCTTGAAAAATTGTATATTTTTGGCAATTTTTAGGCTTTAACCACCTCCCTGGATTTCATCAATATTTCCCTTTTATATTTCATATCAATCTCCCTGAATTTTACTTTCCATCTCCTGGATTTCAAGTGTGGCAGGTTGGCAACACTCAATTTTAGTGGTTTCCCCAGAGTGGGATCAATTTACCGCCACTAGGCCCACGTGACATTTAACACATGTCGGAACCCGAACGTCACCACCTGACGTCACAAAGTACACCCATGATTTAAGACCAGCAGACTACGTTGCTGGGCGCCAGACCATCAACTTACGCTATGGAGAGCAGACACGCTTGCCAACATTGCGCACGTGGGTTTGCCCACAAGACCAGCCTCTACAGGCACATCAGATCTGCACATCGAGGTATCACACTTTATAGCTGCGACGTCTGCAGCAGACTGTTTAAGAGGCTCGAGTACTATAGAAAACACGCCTTTCACTGCCACCCAGCCTATGACTTCCGCGTAGAGGGGAACAGGCCACATCTCTACAGAGAAGACACCCCACTCAACATCAGGGCCAACCAACGACTTATAGATCTGCAAGAAGCAGAAGAGGTCTTGAGGGTCCACCACGGAGAGTCTTCCCCAATTATATTACGCACTAGGGCCGCAATACAAGAAGCCGCTATTCAGGCAGGCCTGATACCAGCACCAATCTCTGCGAACAGTGAGGTGTATCGGGGAGAACTTAGTCCAGCCTCGTACACTGACATTTTAGCGATACGAACACCGGCGAGGTCGACACAGGTGTTTGACCATCAAACCTAGACGAGTCGTAAAATCCTGGCCGACATGGACTTTTTTAACACCCAACAAGAGTCCGACAGTCCCTCAACATCAGACGATGATGACACCCTACTCACCTATCTGGAGATCATGAGGGCCCATCATACACCACAACCGCCAACCATCACAGAGGCACCACTGGCCACACCGGGCCCCTCCAACAACGGGAGCCCCACCAAGAGGACGTTTCGGGTACACAGAGAAGATGGCTTACCCATCCCAGAGGGCCTACGTTTGATCCCAGCGCACAGGGCCATCACCCTCACCTGGACCTGGGGCCCCATGTATAGAAGAAAACACCTACTTACCCTCAACGGGGCCGCGACGAGGCTTAGGATCCTCCAAAGACAAGGACCAATTCCTAGAAAGATCTTCCCACGCCCCTTCTCGGCCACTCAGCCAGTGTGATAGACTTTATACTCACCATATTAGCACTTGGTCCTTTTCGGCTATACTTAGTTCTTTTACTTACCTTGTTCCTACCTGTTAATAAATTGATAGCCTCTCATTCTTGTCTTTTCTTCTTTCTTTCCTATAGGTTCCGTCGCCATTCCCACAGGGGAACAATTTCCCGACACCTGTCGGAAAACTGATCCATTGGGCGACTCCCTCCATTGTCCACTGGACTTTTCCATTGCTTTGAGTCCCTGGACTCTTAATATATTTTTACTTTTAACACACCACTTACCTCTATACCACAGCACCATTCGATGTTGATTCTCGCTTACCTATCTCCCTTCTTACCAGTACATCGACCCATACTCTATCCTTACGGCCCCAATCGCCAATTAACGGTCCACCATAAACTCAAAACGGATCACCTTGAACCGCCCGTCAGGTACTATAAGTTCACATTGAACCGATCTACCTAACGGCCCACACGTCACACCGGTCTTTGTATATACGGTTCTCACTGAACCGACCTACACAGCCCACCTGTCCAACTGAACCCACCTACGCAGAGCCGATCCTTGTACAGGACCCACGGCTCACACTGAACCAACCTACATTACCGACCGGTTCACATTGAACCGACCTACGCGGGACCTCCAGCGGCTCACCCTGAACCGGCTCACAAAGAACCGACCTACACGGGACCTCCAACGGCTCAGACTGAACCGACCCACACGGAACCCCCAACGGTTCACACTGAACCGACTAACCCAGGACCCCAGCGGTTCACACTGAACCGACCTACCCAGGACCCCAGTGGTTCACATTGAACCGATTTCCACTTCCGGGCTCACATATACGGTTCATTGGAACACAGGACCTAACGGCTCACACTGAACCGACCTACATTACCGACCGGTTCACATTGAACCGACCTACACGGGACCCTACGGCTCGTTCAAAACCGTCCGTCTTGCCTTTTGGCTCACTTCGAACCAACTTACAACACTTATCAGGGCACATAGCCTATCAGTTCACAACGAACCGACCTACACGGAACCCTTAAACGGTTCACGCAGAACTGACCTTTCCAGGACCTAGCGACCCATACCGACCCGACCTACTTCACTGATCGGTTCACAACGAACCGACCTACACGGGACCATCAACAGCTCACACTGAACCGACTTATAAGGGACCCCAGCGACTCACACTTAACCGACCGTCTCTCACCTAAACGGCCCTCTTTCAGCCGACCCACAAAGTTCAATTGTCCATCGAACCTACCTACACGGGACCCCCAGTCGGTTCACAACGAACCGACCTATACAGGACCCTACATTTCATTCCGAACCGTCCATTATGTCTTCAGGTTCTTTCGAAACCGACCCACAGAGCCTATTAGCCCACGACGAACCGACCTACACAGAACCCCAGAACGGTTCACACTGAACCGACCTACACAGGACCTAACGGCTCACACTGAACCAACCTACTTTACCAACCGGTTCACACTGAACCGACTTACGTGGGACCCCCAGCGGCTCACCCTGATCCTACCTACCAGGAACCTAGTGGTCCGAACTGAACCGACCTACATTACCGACCGGTTCACCAAGAACCGACCCACACGGGACCTCCAACGGCTCAGACTGAACCGACCCACACGGAACCCCCAACGGTTCACACTGAACCGACTGATCCAGGACCCCAAGGGTTCACACTGAACCGACCTACCCAGGACCCCAGCGGTTCACATCGAACCAACTTACACTTCCTGGCTCACATGTACGGGTTCATTAAGAACACAGGACCTAACGGCTCACACTGAACCGACCTACATTACCGACCGGTTCACATTGAACCGACCCACGTGGGACCCCCGGCAGCTCACCCTGAACCGACTTAACAAGGACCAGCGGCCCGAACTGAACCAACCTACTTACCAACCGGTTCACAAAGAACCAACCTACACGGGACCTTCAATGGCTCACGCTGAACCGACCCACACGGAACCCCCAACGGTTCACACTGAACCGACCAACCCGGGACCCCAGCGGTTCACACTGAACCGACCTACCTAGGACCCCAGCGGTTCACACTGAACCAATCTCTCGGCTCACAATGAACGGTTCATCGTGAACACTTCCACGACTCACAATGTACCACGTACACGGCTCACATCGAAACCGCATAATTGGCCACAGACACGGTTCACCTGAACCGACTTACTCTTTAGACCGCCACCACATTTAGCGTTCACACCGAACCGCACGCATATCAGCCATACAAGTTTGGCACCCACACCGGTACATCCGGATCCAACAACGCCCACACAAAAGGACCGACCTTTGAACCCAACAATGAAACTGCTCTCATCCAATGGAATCCACGGACAGGTCAACCACACCAGACCCTGCACAAAATTACACCAATAGTAATGACTCACACGCCAGTGACGTCATTAATATACCACCGTGAAGACCAATTACCGACAAGCACGTCCCGAACGCCAGGGTATATAAAGGCTCACCAGCCCCCCTTGATTCAGTTGTTTTAGTCCTCTGACGAAGCAACACAACTTGCGAAAGCGCTCAGGACATAATCTCAGTAGTAGTTTTCGGCTCTCCGTTTAGTTCCAGTTGACTCAATTTTATTGTTCATTGTATGAACTTTTAATAGCAAGCATCAGCGAGCTCTTACCATAAACACATGTGAATATAAGATATAACAGAACGGTAAATTATCCAATCAGAAGAGTACTCAGTATCTATCCAACGAAGTTGATTTTCTGTGCACATGGGTGCAGACATTGCGTTTTTTAGGCACCCCGGGTAATTTTCGCTGTTTTATTTACACCAAAGTCTCACACTTACCGGCCTTTATGGAAATCATGTCAATAATTCATAACTGGGCTTCAGAAAACCTTGTCGGCAGAGCGTAATGAATGATAACGATTCATCGACTTGCATCGTTAACACCTCGATGGAACGTGGACCTGGCAAACACGCTTCTGGGGGCTGGAAGTGGGTTTCCGCTGAATAGAAAAACTTGACAGGTGTGAGGGTAACCTAAATAAACATCCCAAAGTATGTAGTATTTGTTGCGCATGTTGCGTCTCCCCTTACTAGTATCTGCACACTGTGCAGTCACGCTTATCCCCCCAGGGGCCCAAAACGCCATGTTGCCAAAGTCTGCTCCGATTTTGGTGTTGTTGCGCAACAATCCAACAATCACTCTCTGTACACACAACGTCTCTGCCACAGGATACGGCACTAGTTCAATGGCGATATAAAAATCTTGGGAACAATACTTAAAATTTGTGGAACAGTGTCTAACAAAAAGAAGGCTATACGGCAGATAATTTCATTCATTTGTTCAAGGTAGTATAGCCTCGCCCCTCTAGACTGGTTTAGTAAATGGCCGCTAGAGGGACCTAACGACCAGGTGCTATGTACTGCCTGATCCACCAACGTTTTTATCGATACTTTGTCATGCTGACACTCGCATCTTTGGCTATGCCTACAACATATTAAGTAATTCATGTATCATCTTTATCTATACTGGGGCCCCATGGAAATAAGCCAAGTTATCAGCTTTCTTGGGTTATCCTGCCATTCCTGGTGCTAGTGGATTTTCATTAAGTTTGTACCCCATCAATCATGTTTCATCAAGAATTTCTGTGACACACTCATCTAATTAAAAATAGAGCTGGTGATATAACTGATTGTGACAATTATCGCCCTATTGCTCTTGCCACGTCAGCCTCTAAAGTTTTAGAGCATGTTTTACGTGACATGTGTGATTATCTTCTCGATACTCCCTCGCATCAGTTTGGGTTTAAGAAAGCCCACGCAACGGACCTATGTATCTATGCCTTAAAGGAAATTATCTATTATTATAAATCACGGGGGAGCCCTATATTTACATGTTTTCTAGATGCCAAAAAAGCCTTTGATTGTGTAAATCATTGGGGTCTGCTTAAGAAGTTACTTGACAGAGGCATCTCTACTTTTATAGTCAAATTTCTTATGATATGGTTTCAGACACAGCTCTTTAGTGTACAGTGGGGATGTTCCCTCTCTAAATACTTCAGTGTTTCAAACGGCATTCGTCAGGGGGGGACTATCTCCCCCCGACTGTTTAACGTATATGTTGACGAACTTAATTACCGCCTGGCTGAGTGCGGTGTAGGTTGTAATACAGGAGGAACGTCATCAAATAACTTAAGCTATGCAGACGACATGGTGCTTATATCTCCATCAGTTAAGGGGTTAAGAAAATTTCTTCTTGTTTGTGAGCAGTTTGCAATTGAGAATGATATTGTATATAATACTAAAAAGACTGTCTGTATGCTGTTTACTACGCATGTACGGTTCGAAATCAACCCGTTTGTAAAACTCAACAATGTCAAGTTACACTTTGTCGAAAGGTTCGTGTATCTTGGTCACATTGTTACGCCATCACTTTCTGATGTTGAAGACATTGGTCGGCAATATCGTTCGTTATGCTCCAGGGCAAACATGCTTAAGCGAAAGTTTTCATGTTGCAGCGATGAGGTTAAAATGTGCTTGTTTAAATCCTACTGTACGTCGCTGTATACAGCCCAGCTTTGGGTTAACTACAGGCTATCAGCATACCAAACATTTTCAGTGTGCTACAACAATTCATTTCGATGGCTGATGGGTCTTCAAAAATCATGTTCGGCTAGCAATATGTTTGTACAGAGAGGCGTTTTATCATTCAAAGAGCTGATCCGCAAGATAGTGTACAGTTTTCTTTGCAGGGTGCACAAAAGCACAAATGAGTTACTTTGTAAACTTAAGAACAGCGACATGCAAACCTCCATCTTTGCACGTAAGTGGCGAGCCATCCTCACCAGAGGCTGATCCTACCATCCTTTATACTATTTTACCAACTTGTATATATTTTTATGTATGTGATGTGTATATATGGACTTTTAGTCTGAAATAAAGCTGTTTATCTTATCTTTATTTGCAAAAGCTTTGGATCCATTGTATGTTTTGTGACCACGGAACGTATGGGTCTCCACCAGCAACCTTCTGCACGAATCACCTTACTTGCCGAAAACGGGATTGGAACGCACATGAAACCAACTGCACCAAATCCCCATTCCTAAAAAGAAAGGTTCACAGGAGGACGGTACAACCTTATGTGTGAATGCCACAATTGACACTGTTTATGTTCAGCTTTAATTTCTGTCATATGGTAAATTGCTTGAATTTTAGTAGTTCCATTATGTATTATATGTTCATATTACCACTGCTTAAACCGAACAACCAAACAATCTCACTCAATGCAGAGGGAGAATCCACCACCGATTTCCTGACGGAATTAGGCGCTACCATAGAAAATCACTTAAGTGTCAAGGCAGGGGTGGTGGATTCTGAGGAACAGCCCAATATTTTTGTATTTTGTGATCGTAGGAGAGCTAACACAGATAACAATACAATAATCATACAAACCCAAATTCATAAAAACAGGAAGCTTCTGTGCATCTTTTCCTCAGTCTTGTGAAAAACTCAGGAAACACGGAAGATATGGCGACTTTGTGTACCCCCTTATGGCAATGATAATAAATATATGGTGCACAGTTCTTTTTGCTCAAAGTTATAATTCTTGTATAAAAGATTTATTTGTTAATCATTAAATATTTTCTTGAAAGAAACTCTGCACAAAAATGTGCACACAATCCAGTTTCGTAAAATCATTTTGTATGATGTAAGGGATGCGTTTAATAAGGGATCAATTATTTTACTAAATATCTTCAAAGTATTCAAAATCGTCGCCAGATGACGCCTTCATACTTTTTGTTTCCCGCCTCTTCATGAATCGAGCTACGTGATGTCAAAGTCTTTTTATGATCTAATAGTATTATGCATCTGATACCTGGCCTACATGTAAAAACTATGCCATGATGTATGTTAGTGTCAGATAAAATGAGATGAGAGTGGGGTCAGCGTACAAAAATAGAAATGATAGGGTTATCTGTCTTTTTATGTTTAGTATTGAGAATGAGTCAATAAAATTGCGAATGTAAAATTAAGCTGGCAAACAAATTCGAAATACTATCAACAAAGACTCAAGATTTATCAAATGCATTACAGACTCTTTCTTAGGGGGCGGTCATTATTTACGGGAGGGGCACCTTGGGAATTGGGGGGGGGAGGGGTGTCACAAAATTTCTCTACCCAATTATGGGGGGGGGAGCACAAAATTACACATGCACACATGCATAGGTTGGTCATAAAATTGGCCCCTCACCCGGGGGGGGGTCCTCAAATTGTGAATCAGTTTACAACAGTCATACAACAATAACCAGAATAAGGCTGGGGGGGGGGGGGGGTCACAAAATTCTGCAGACTTGCTGGGGGGGGGTGAATTCTTGATGGCTTTTTTTGGGGGGGGGGGGCACAAAAACTATGATGGTACGCCATCCCAATATCTCAAGCCCCCACCCCCTGTAAATAATGACAATCCCCTTATATCAACTTATTCAAGAAATAACTGGGGGCAGACGCACAGACAAACTGAATATTTTGGACTCTGTTCTAACTGATGGACAAGATTTGATTCAAAACCTTCCCATATAGACAGTTAGGGAAAAGTGACCACTCTAAGATTTGATATTGGTTTGAACATCAAATTCAACAAAAAGCAGCGTTTTCTGTATCATGAGGGAAATTACTCCACTATGAGAGAGGAATTAGCTGAAATATGATGCAATGAGAACTTAGCAAAATGTAGAAGAGTACAGGAGAAATGGAATGTCTTACTAAAGTCACAACTGGATAAGACGGCTCTGGCAAAAATAAAGAAGAAATATCAGTTATGGAAGAAATACTTGAACACAAGAAATGGGAAAATTCATCAAGAATATTGCAAGTGCCAAAGAAGGTAGATCAAGTCCAAAGAAATGTTGGGAACACGAACAAGGAAAATCAACAGTGAAAAATGACTCAGACTCAGACTCAGACTCAGACTCAGACTCAAGACTCCTTTATTTGACTGAAAATATACAATATAAGAGTATACACACGTCATAACAGTGGTCAGGAGACCCTCATTAAGGCCTTAACAGCCGCTATCATGGGGGTCACCTAGATGTACTGCAAAGGAAGCATAGTTACAAAAGAAAGAGTAGGTCTAAATTCGATAAAAATGTTTCACTTAGTAAGCTACAATTTATTTAATATTTATAATAGGATTAAAAATAGTTATTCATGTGATGAAAGTGACTTTTGGAGGCTGTCTAAAAATCAGAGCTATGGAAGGTTACAGACATATCAGTTTGGAATGGAACAAGCAGATTTATATTTGTAAATAAAATGTTGTTTTTTTTTCACATACAAAGTTAAACCACTTTTATTATGGGCATGAACCTTGTTCAGTATAGAATCTGGAATTGTTTTTAATGTTTTAATGATTTCATGTCTTAAACAGCTACCTGTCCCAACCAATTTTGTTCTTTCTATAAATAAAAGGTTAGTACCTCTTGTTTAATGATTATGCATTTCATAGATAGGCTGTATTTTTAAAGTATTAAAATATTCAGATTTTTTTCTAAACTTAAAGTAGAACCTCAGTTTTTGGTGAATATATTTGTCACCACTTTTTAGTAAATTTAAGCTTTTTAAAATAGGTTCTGTATGTGAAATATACTTGCTGAGGCTTATTATTCTCATGCATTCTTTCTGGAGTAATTTAATTCTTGTATTATTATGGCCCCAAAGTAAACAACTATAGGTAAGATGAGGAAGTACTAGTGAATTATATATAATGTTTGCAGAACATTTGTTGGTGAGTACTCTTTTAATTTGTACATGATACCAATGGTTTTGGATATCTTGGATGAGATTTTATCTATGTGACTTTTCCAATTTAGATGTTTATCAATTTGTATGCCTAGAAAATTAAGAAACATTTAAAGGTTCAATTCTTGTGTTATTTATTTCTATTTCATGAATTTTCACCACTCTTTGTGGGTTGTGAAAAATCATGAATTTGGTTTTCTTTTAATTTAAAAATAATTTATTGAATTTCAACCATTTACTTATTTTACTTAATTTGTTGTTTACATTGTATGGTAAGTATCGAATGCTTTGAAAAGGTCCATGAAAATGCTTATTGGGATTTCAGAATTATCTATACTATTTAGTATTCTGTCAGCTAGTTATGGCAGCAAGTTCTGTGGAATGTAAATCACAAAATCCATACTGGGGGTTATAATACAACAGATGTTCTTTGAAGTGTTCGTTTAATTGATTAAACATAATTTTTTCAAAATTTTTAGAAAAACTAGACAGTAGGGAAATTGGTCTATAATTATCAAAGGTTTCTTTATCACCCTTTTTGAAAAGGGGAATGACTTTGGCTATTTTTAAATTATTAGGAAAGACTCCGGTGGCAATAGATTGATTAAAAATAAGTGTTAAGGCCATACTGATTTCATTTTCTATATATTTCATTAGTTTGATGGAAATTCCATCATGTCCACAACTTGTTTTCTGGTTTCAAAGAGTCCATTATTTTAACTACAGTGTCAATGTTAACAGGTTTAAATGAGAAATTATGCTCACAGGGGTTGCGAAGATAATTTTGGAAATCATCTTTTTTTTTGAGGGATTTAACTGTATGGCTAGTTTGGGACCTATTTCGGAGAAATGCTTGTTGAAATTGTTTGCAATTTCTTCTTTATCAGTTATGATTTCCCCCGTTGATTTTGAAGCAATTAGATTTAGATTTAGATTTAAATAGCATTAGATTTAAATGACATTCCTGACGTGAACATATCAGGAACTGAAACACAAGAAGATGGTCCGAAACAGACTAAAACAGATAAACAAAAGGCAGAGATACTAAATAATTTAAATTATTTCTTTGCTAGTGTATTTACAGAGGAATGTAATATGAATGCTGAGATGGAAGATAAAAATGTGAATCACCTACTGAAGAAAATAGAAATTACTGACGACATGGTAATTTAAAAACTCAATGAATTAAAAACTTGCAAATCATCCAGTCCGGACAACATACTCATACATCCACGTGCATTGAAAGAAACCCACACGGAAATAGCAGAGCCGATATATGTGATATTTAACAAAACTTTCATTCTAGTCACATGCCAAATGAGTGGAAGAAAAGCAGTGTCACTGCTATTTTCAAGAAAGGAAATAAGACAGAAGCTGGAAATTACAAACCCGTAAGTCTTACAAGTATAGTGTGCAAGATTCTAGAATCATTTATCAGGGACCATTTAATGGATTATATGTACAGTAATGAGTTATTTAGTACCGAGCAGTATGGATTTCTACCAGGAAGATCTACAGTCTTGCACTGAGTTAATTTAAGTGTTAGACAACTGGACTAAAAGTCCGCATAAAGAAAATAGTTGTGATCTACTTTACTGTGATTTTCAAAAAGCCTTCGAAACAGTCCCACATAAACAACTATTGTACAAATTGAGGAAATATGGCATCACAGGACCCATACGTGAGTGGATAAAATCATTCCTAATGCGGCGTAAACAACGAGTTATAATTAACGGAACACATTCAGATGAATCAGAGGTGAAAAATGGAATTCCCTGAGGCAGTGTATTCGGACCTTTGTTGTTCATAGTTGTTATCAATGACCTATAATCCGTTGTAGACCCAGCATCTAGAGTTTTTCTGTTTGCCGATGACCCCAAACTATATAGAAGGATAACAACACAACAAGATATAAAACAGTTGCAAGAAGATTTGCAAGCTTTTGGAGTGACCAATAGCTACTGGAAATTTCAACCAGATAAATGCGTAGTTATGCGAGTGGGAAAAAACAGACAAGCAAGGAACGCATAATACTATGGGGACAGAAAATGAATATACACTGAAAGAAACAAGTGCGGAGAAGGACATAGGTGGCACTTTCATAAAGGATTTAACTTTCGACATTCAGGATTTATGATTCAGGATTCGTTTATTGACCAATACACAGATACAATTTACTGTAACAATTTTAAACATACAGAATAGAACAACGCAGATTGTATAATGGTCAGGGAGTCATTAAGACATTAATATTATATGTCGCTATCATGAGGGCCACCCTGTAGGAATTATAAAATATTATACAAGATGATGTCGAAAGATCATAAAGCTGACTGTTAAAAAACCACAATTCTCTGAAATGTCTACATTTCAATTACAACTAAGAGAAGAAAAATTGATCAATTTTGTGTGGTTTCTGTCCACTCTATCTTAAATTGGTTGCACTTTGTGAGCATGGATCGTATAGTTGCTCAAAGCTATCTGTTGGATGTGCCGAAAAATTCAGTCTGGTTGAGTTCCTCCTGACCAATTAATGTCTTCCAGGGCCCAGGCCTTGGATAAAACGTACTGTTTAATTTTTGTAGTTGAAGTTTCTTTAATTGTTGTGCAAGTACAGCTTTCGCACAAAAATAATAAATTATCATAAATCTAAATGCAAAACAAATTTATCTTTTTTAATTAACTTGAAGGAAATTAGCTTCTATACATGCACTATGTATATATGTATATATATATATATATATATATATATATATATATATATATATAACGCACACATATTGTTGTCAATGGACTTTTTGGCGCACATTTATAAAAAAAATGAAAAATGATCCTCTCCTTCCCCTCCCCCCATCTCCCCTTCCCGTTGTGTTTTACTACATTTATCCTTGTATTTGTTAACCTTCGCAGATAACTTATCCGGTCACTCCTTTGCGTCACAGAAAATAGTTTCGTTGTTACCAAGATGTTACCGGAGCTTATTGTCAAATTGCCATTCAGTGCTGTCCGCATACAAGAAAAGCTTACTTTACTAGTGAGGGGCATAGCTTATCAATATAACTGAAGTACAGAAAGTGGCTCGAAATTGTCCTGGGAAACTAAAGCAGACATGGGTGTGAAATCAGTACATTTTTCCCTTTTCCTCAGCAACAGTTATTGTCTTCTGTCTCAGTCTGCATAGGAAATATGAAGTTTTAATTATCAACTCATAATAATATTAGTAATACTCTGTGGGACTGAAATTTGCTTGTTACAGCAAGTCATGTTCCCGGGGTCACGTTCCACTGACACTCAGTGACTAATACCTAGTCCCGTACCTGGGACAGAGACAGTGTTAGGTGTGATGCTTTGGTAATGGGGATATTACTAAGGCTTATGATGAGTGGGTGGGAAGCAAGCAGGATTTGTGGGATTAATAGGAGGTTAGAGAAGTTATGTAGACAGGGGGGAATAGCTTTTAGGGATGTGTGGGAAGATTTTGCAGGGAGGAGGGAGATGTTTGCTGGGGATGGGCTGCACCCAAGTCAGAAGGGAGGTGATAGATTAGGGCAGGTTTACAGTGAGTGGGTGCAGCAACAGGAAAACTAGGAACCCCAGCAACTACCAGGTCAGTTCGGGAACAGGGTAAGAACCACAGACAAACAGGAAGTAGCAGTAGAGCAAGAAGGAGCGAGAGAAAGAAAAACATGAAAATAGGATATGTCAACTGTAGAGGATTCAAAGGAAAGATAGCAGAAATAGCAGAGGTAGCTGAAAGCGAGAAGATGGATATTATAGCTCTAGTAGAGACACATATTAGAAAAGAAGAGATGGGAATAGTGACAGGCCCAGCAGGATATGATATAACAGGAAAAAGAAGGGAGAGTGGGCAAAAAAAGGGAGGAGGAGTAGGGTTTCTGATAAAGAAAGGGGTTAAGTGGCATGAAATCTGGAAGAACACATGGGAAGATGATAGCGAGATCAAAAATGAAATACAGTGGATAGGAATAGAGTCCAATGGAAATAAAGTAGCGATAGGTGTAGTGTATGTGGGTCGTGAGGGGTTACCTAATGAATGGAATGACCAGATATATGATAGGATGAGAATGATGATTAGTGACATTCAGCAGCAGGGTTACCAGATTATGATAGCTGGGGATTTTAATGGACACATAGGAAATGGAATGGGTGGTATTGAGGGAGGGGATAGTGGAATCAATGGAAATGGAACCAGGTTACTCAACTTCACAGGGGAATTTGGTCTGAGGATAGTTAATAGGGATGTACAATGGCAATGCAAGGGAAAGTGGACATGGGCATCTGGAGAACGACGGTCAATAATTGACTATATTCTAGTAGACAATGAAGTATTTCAAATGACACAAGGATGCGAAATAGACCAGGACGGTAGATTGGACATAGGCAGTGATCATAACTGGATTATAGTCTCAATTAACATACAGTGTCAAAGAAGAAGCGGGGGGGGGGGGGGGGTAAATGGGTGTGGGATATAAAGGAGGGAACAGACTGGACAGAGTATCAAGAAAGCCTAAAATTGGAATTGCAGGAATGGAAAAATAGATGGGAGAATAAAGGGGAAGTAGAGGAAATGAATTGGGATCTAATCAGAAGGATTCTTAAGGTAGCAAAGGAAAAGATAGGAAGAAAGAAAGTTCCGGTTGGAAGTCTAGGGTATAGAATAGACCCAGAGCTGAAAGGGGCCATAAGAAGAAAGAGGACTAAAAATAGAGCATGGAGATTAGCAAGGAAAAATAAATACTCTGAAGCTGTAACAGAGGAAGCTAAGAGACAGTATATGGAATGTAGAAGGAACGTAGCAGAGATGAAAGGAGAAAGGAGGGCCAGTAATAATGAAAGAATGACAAAGAAAATAATGGAGAATGAGGGAGAAGGGTCAACCATCTTTTGGAAACAGGTTAATCGGCATAAACAGAATAAAGCACAGGAAATCACACACAGAGGAAAGAGAACAGATAACAAAGAAGAAATATAGGAAGCTTTAAGGGAGCATTGGCAAGAAGTTAATAATCCACACTGGGGTCAGCGAACAGTACCAGGGTGTCAAGCAGAGTACACACAGGATCAATGGGATCCAGAGATGTGTGGCAGAGTCAGAAGTATAGAAGTTGAAATAGCAATTGACATACTGTCAGAATTCATAAAGAGAGGGCCAGAAGAAATTAAGGATAGCTTACAGTTGCTTTTCAATAGAGTTATTAAGAAAAGACAAGTACCAAAGGAATGGAATAAACTAAGGATTTCATATATTCCAAAGAAGGGCCTAGGAGGCCAATTGGATCAATGTGGGGGTTTTGCCATTTCATCAAATGTGGGAAAAATATTCAGTAGGATAATGTACAGGAGATAAAGTAGAATGGTCGAAAGGCTTGGACTTCTGGGGGAAATTCAGAATGGATTCAGACCAGGCAGAAGGGTAGGTGATCACATTTTCACATGGACCCAGGTGTTAGAATTGGCAAGGCAGAAGCGGAATAAAGTCCTTATGGGTTTCTTAGATGTGAGGAAAGCTTATGACAGGGTATGGAGAGATGCCCTGTGGGAAAAAACTAAGTGGACAGGGATTTGGTGGGAACTTTCTAGAAATTCTGAAAGCATTGTACAAAGATGTAGACTGTACACTTTCATTAGGAAAGGTAGAAGTAGAGAATGCACGCATGGATATAGGCCTAAAGCAGGGATGTGTGCTGTCCCCGATTTTGTTTGCCCTGTATATTAAGGAGCTGGGGGACCAGTTAATGGAGTGTAATAAGGGAATAAAGGTAGGTGACCTGAAAATTCCAGGTCTATTTTTCGCAGATGACATTGTACTCATGACAGAGTCCCAGAAAGACCTGCAAACAATGCTGAACATAGCAGGGGAATACAGGAATAAACGGAGGTTAGAATTTAGTAAAGATAAGAGTGAAGTGATGACTCTTAGGAAGAAACCAGATTGGAATAAAAAATGGAAAATTGGGCAGTTCCAAATTCCAGAAGGTAGGGAACAGTTAACTGAAATTGGGGAGGTTGATGAGTATGAATACCTAGGTGTTAAGATAAAAACAACAGGTAAAAGCATGTTCAGATATCAGGTGGAGAAGATTAACCAGAAAGTGAATCGTACAAAAGGAATGATTAAAGCTACTGCACTGAACAGTTTCAACAGAGCATACACAGCAAGGGTATTATGGGATAGAGTTGCAATACCAGGGATGATATATGGCTTAGATGTGATTTCAATAAGTTAAGGAGATATCCATGGAATGGAGAAAGTACAGAATGAGATGGGGAAATGGATACTGGGAGCACCACCATGTGCAGCAACAGAAGCAGTCATAGGAGAGTTAGGATGGAATAAAATTACAGACAGAATTGCCAAAGCAAAGCTTAAGTACTGGGGGTATTTACAATCAGTAAATGAAGACAGGTGGTGCAGGAAGGTTTACAATGAAGTAGTCAAGGAACAAACAAAATCGGTCAAAGATATAAATAAGTTGGCACAGAGATACGAATTGAAAGGACATGATGAGGTTGAAAACTGGAAAGTGTATATAGGTAGGACTGTTACAGAGGGCTGGAAGGAAGACTGGAAAAGAGGTGTCAGGGAAAAGAGTACATTAAAAGCATACAAGGTACTAAAAAAACCAAAGAAAAGTGTGTGTTGGGATGGAGGTAAGGGATCCAGGCTTCTTTTTCAAAGTAGGGCAGGAGTAATCAATCTAGAAAAGAGAAAACAGAAGTGGACAACAGGTAGTAATGGTGAATGTAAGGTATGTAGACAAGAGGCAGATGAGACAGTGGATCACTGGCTGTTGTGGTGTGATGCATATAGAGAGATAAGAGAAGAATTTTTCAGAAAGTGGCACAGGGAAGACTATAATAACAAGGGTCTAGAAGAGGTTCAGTGTTTAGAGGAAGAGGAACGTGTAGCATGGGTTTTAGGTTTGAAAGGTGGCTTTCTGGGCGGCAGGAAAGGCACTAAAAGTGTACAGGACTACCTGGTAGGGTGCTGGGAGAAAAGAAATGAATTGATGGGGCTTGATAGCAACAGGGTGAATTAGAATCTTAGATGCAGGGAGGAGAGGGAATGGTGGTAGCCCTTATAAGGGCTCCCATGGAATCCCCCCATGGGAAATGCCTGAGCCTTAGAGGCGGGGATAGGGTGTATATGAGGGAAGGTTTTTCTGTCTTTTTATGGAGGAGGGGGGGGGGGGAGCTACAAGCGATGAGTGTTGGGGGGATATATCCAGGGCCAGGGGCCCACCACAGCTGTGAGAGAGTGTGTGGTGGACTCTTTGCCTCGGCTCTGGTCCTGGTAAACATGGCAGCAAGAGCTGATTAGGATAACCATGGTTCCCTCCATCTCATCATTTTTTATTTTTTTTTATTATTATTTTTTTATTTTTTTAAATTTTTTTCCTATGCCACCTGTGTCAAACAGGACCCTGGCGCATAAGCGGAGAGCCACATTATTATTATTATTATTATTATTATTATTATTATTATTATTATTATTATTATTATTATTATTATTATTATTATTATCATTATCATTATTATTATTATTATTATTATTATTATTATAGCGTGGGCCTATACCACTTCCCTCAATGTCAGAGAGCACGCTGGACATTCGATGACATCATTCTCAGCATGCAGCCCGATGCCACGTGCTCTGTCTGGCAATCTGAAAACGAAAGTGAGACAGCAGAAGCGGAGCTTGGAAGGTGAAGAGCAGTGGCCGAAAGTTGGAAGTGACATAGTTCTAACACAGGTAATTTATAGATGTGGTCGTCAGTATGCAGCACCAATGCAAAAATGATACTGTTGTGAACGCAACATGTGTGAAAATGCGGCAACATTTGTGAAAATTTCATCAATCATCATCAAATGTGGTGTCATTTGTGCTTGTCCTTTGGCATCACTCCGGGTCTGCAAACAGACTCACAAAAAGTCACAGTGGACAACACGGTTCAACGGGAGCATGTCCTCGTGTTCTTGAAAATTGAAACCAATATCTTCGAAGAACTGGCACGCACCATGAACGTATAATAGTATTGTACGTCCACGCTATTATACCACGGCAACCAGCAGAATGGATGTCAGTGTCATCATATTTTGGTCGATACGAACCCACACTGACCGCCAAAGTTACTGTCCCCCGAAAATACTGATTATTTTCGGTGGACAGCAACTTTGGAGGTCAATATGAATGGGTTCGTATCGACCAGAATATGATGACAACCATTCTGCTGGTTGCCCCTGTGCATTATACATGTTTGCAGGTACGAAACGCGGATAAGAGGTATGCATATCAATTTCCCGCCAAAAAACATTAATCCTGTCTTTGGGAAACGGGGAAAAAAGCTGCCCTGATAGTGATACGGGCACACAGATGGAAAAATGAAAGGTAGTAAAGCCAACTAAAGTCAAATTTGTATTAAAAGGACCACCATAACCATAATTGTATGATCCTCAAAAGGAAAAAAAAAATCAAAATCGGGATTTGATCATGCAATGAACCAACCCCAGGAGTGTGTGATTGTTTATGTGCCCTCACATTACAGCACTCCAGGACCACCAAGAGCTTTACGCTGAATATTGGGTTGTACCTTTGTGCTGCCCTCTTCAGGTAGTTTCAAAGTACAGATTTTTTCGGTTACAGAGACATGGTTGTTTATTGTTGGTTTTGTTGGCTTCCAATGCAAGAAAAGCTTTGAGAAAGCATACCCTGAAAATGAGAAATATAAATTTAGATTTATGTGGTTTCTGTTTAGACCAGTACATCTATGTAAGTGTAGGCTAAACAGATGCACTGGAGACCGGAGTACAATGGGACAGTGAATTTTTTGCTCCAAAGGAGATTGCCTTTTACTCCACTGACATCATCTAATAAAAACTCATAATGCTATATTTTTGCCATGCTTAAAGGAAGACTTTGCTTTTGGGGGTGAGCTAATTAAACATTTTAAGGCACTGTGAAGTAAACATTTAAAATCTTGGCACTTTTCTTTTAATTTCCTTGTGGTTAGAGACAAGGAAAATGGAAATTGTTGAGTGGCTATGATGATTTTTTCTTGTGAGAACCTGATTTGTTCTACCATACTCACATTGTCGTTCAGAGATTTGCAAATTGTTCATAAGGGTGGTGTGGGGCACAGTAGGACATCACACAATATGTAAGTTTACAAACAGGAAAGCCCATGCCTGTCACACTAACTTTATACTCCTCTACAAGAGTCTGATATCATAGTAAGTGAGGAGAATACCTCAAATATAAAAACCAAAATAGAAATTTTGTCCCACTGTACCCCACTCAGCTTGATGGACCATGACAAATTTTTTGCTTTATATTTCAGCATAACTTATATTTAAAAGATGAATATATTTTGATTAGATCTGGAAGCCCATACTTGTGACATAAGCTTAGAATACTCTTTATAATAGTTAGAAATCATTGAAAATGAAGGAAGTCATTCAAAGTAGAAACAAAATGTAAATTTTATCCCACTGTGCCCTGGTGCCCCCCAGGTGTTGCATAGAAGACTTCAGTGGTCCTTATAATAATTATAATAATACGGTGGCTCTCCGCTTGTCTGCCACAGTCCTGTGTCACTCTGTGACACAGGTGGCCAAGGGTAAAAAAAAAAAAAAATCATCCATCCCTCTCACACCCTATCCCCGCCTCTGAGGCTCAGGCTTTTCCATCAGAGCCCCCATGGGAGCCCTTATAAGGGCTACCACCATTCCCATTCCTCCCCCTCCCTGTACTCTGGGATTCTAATTTAACCTGTTGCCTTCTAACTCTATTATTTCATTCCTTTTCTCCCAGCATCCTACCAGGTAGTCCTGTACATTTATTATTACCTTTCCTGCCTCCCAGAAAGCCACCTTTCAAACATAAAATCCATGCTATACGTTCCTCTTCCTCTAAACCCTGAACCTCTTCGAAACCATTGTAATTGTAATCTTCTCTGTGCAACTTTCTGAAAAAAAATCTTCCCTTATCTCTCTATATGCATCACACCACAACAGCCAATGATCCACTGTGTCATCTGCCTCTTGTCTACACGACTTACTCTTTCCATTACTCCCTGTTGTCCACTTTTGATTTCTCTTCTCTAGATTGATTACTTCTGCCCTACTTTGAAACAGAAGTTTGGATCCCGTCCCTCCATCCAACACACACTTTTCTGTGGCTTTTCTAATACCTTGTATGCCTTCAATGTACTTTTTTCCCTTACTCCTGTTTTCCAGTCTTCTTTCCAACCCTCTGTAACAGTCTTACCTATATATACTTTCCAATCATCCACCTCATCATATCCTTTTAGTTCATATTTCTCTGCTAACCCGTCTATGTCTTTGACCCATCTTATTTTTCCTTGGCTACCTCATTATAAACTTTCCTGCACCACCTGTCTTCACTTATTCCTTGTAAATAACCCCAGTACTTTAACTTAGCTTTGGCAATTCTATCTGTGATTTTATTCCATCCTAACTCTCCTAGGACTGCTTCTGTTGCTGTACATGGTGGTGCTCCCAGTATCCATTTCCTCATCTCATTCTGTGCTTTCTCCATTCCCTGGATATCTCCCTCACTCACTGAAATCACATCTAAGCCATAGCCTTAGCAGACCGACAAGTCGGGAGAACTAAAAGGTGATAGGCCTAACTGGCTTCTTTTTATTTTGGCAGAAGTAATGAAATTTGTGTTTTGGGTGGTTAGGCCTATTGATTTGGGAAAAGAACTAGTGTCTGCAGTTAATGATGAATATTTCTAAGGTTGAGAGGACCGGTTTAAAACCACCAGTTGCCTTTTATGGGTGACTGCCTGTCTCAAGTCAGGAGTGAAATTTCTTTTTTCACATTGGTATTGGAAGAGAAATGTTGATGCTTTGGCAAGTCTGAAATCTCTTTGCTGTCATTGTTGGGTTTGGAATTACTGAATGGGGATCATGTTTTTCTGTGCTATTTGAAAATTACTTCATTGGCTATATTGTGCTGTGGGCTTTGTTCTCCGACTCATAGTTATAGTGGAGGTAGAGTTTGTTTATAATGTTCCAGATTCATAAATTTCACAAAAACGATGTAGGCCTACTTTACTCTTTTGCTGTAAACTTAGCAGACCGACAAGTCGGGAGAACTAAAAGGTGATAGGCCTAACTGGCTTCTTTTTATTTTTGGCAGAAGTAATGAAATTTGTGTTTTGGGTGGTTAGGCCTATTGATTTGGGAAAAGAACTAGTGTCTGCAGTTAATGATGAATATTTCTAAGGTTGAGAGGACCGGTTTAAAACCACCAGTTGCCTTTTATGGGTGACTGCCTGTCTCAAGTCAGGAGTGAAATTTCCTTTTTCACATTGGTATTGGAAGAGAAATGTTGATGCTTTGGCAAGTCTGAAATCTCTTTGCTGTCATTGTTGGGTTTGGAATTAATGAATGGGGATCATGTTTTTCTGTGCGATATATCATTCCTGGTATTGCAACTCTATCCCATAATACCCTTGCTGTGTATGCTCTGTTGAAACTGTTCAGTGCAGTAGCTTTAATCATTCCTTTTGTACGATTCACTTTCTGGTTAATCTTCTCCACCTGATACCTGAACATGCCTTTACCTGTTGCTTTTATCTTAACACCTAGGTATTCATACTCATCAACCTCCCCAATTTCAGTTAACTGTTCCCTACCTTCTGGAATTTGGAACTGCCCAATTTTCCATTTTTTATTCCAATCTGGTTTCTTCCTAAGAGTCATCACTTTACTCTTATCCTTACTAAATTCTAACCTCCATTTATTCCTGTATTCCCCTGCTATGTTCAGCATTGTTTGCAGGTCTTTCTGGGACTCTGTCATGAGTACAATGTCATCTGCAAAGAATAGACCTGGAATTTTTAGATCACCTACCCTTATGCCCTTATTACACTCCATCAACTGATCCCCCAACTCCTTAACATACAAAGCGAACAAAATTGGGGACAGCACACACCCCTGCTTTAGGCCTATATCCAGACTTGCATTCTCTACTTCTACCTTTCCTACTGAAAGTGTACAGTCTACATCTTTGTAGAGTGCTTTTAGAATTTCTAGAAAATTTCCACCAAATCCCTGTCCACTCAGTTTTTCCCATAGAGCATCTCTCCATACCCTGTCATAAGCTTTCCTCACATCTAAGAATCCCATGAAGACTTTCTTCCACTTTTGTCTTGCCAATTCTAAAACCTGAGTCAATGTGAAGATGTGGTCACCTACCCTTCTACCTGGTCTGAATCCATTCTGAATTCCCCCCAGAAGTCCGAGCCTTTCAACTATTCGACTTAGTCTCCGGTACATTATCCTACTGAAAATTTTACCCATATTTGATGAAATCGCAATACCCCTACACTGATCCAATTGACCTCCTGGGCCCTTCTTTGGGATATATGAAATCCTTAGTCTATTCCATTCCTTTGGTACTTGTCTTTTCTCAATGACCCTATTGAAAAGCAACTGTAAACTATCTTCAATTTCTTCTGGCCCTCTCTTTATGAGTTCTGTCAAGATATCATCTGGTTGTGGGGCTTTGCGCAACCTTATCTGTTCAACTGCTATTTTAACTTCCATACTTCTGATCCTACAACACATCTCTGGATCCCATTGATCCTGTGTGTACTCTGCTTGACACCCTGGTACTGTTCCCTGACCCGACTGTGGGTTATTGACTTCTTCCCAATGCTTCCTTTATTTCTTCCTTGTTATCAGGCCTTTTCCCTCTGTGCATGATTTCCACTGCTTTATTCTGTTTTCGCCGATGAACCTGTTTCCAAAAGATGACTGACCCTTCCCCCACATTCTCCATTATTTTCCTTGTCATTTGTTCATTATTGCTGGACCTCTTCTCTGCTTTCATCTCTGCTACATTCCTTCTACATTCCATATACTGTCTCTTAGCTTCTTCTATATCACCTTGTGAGTACCTGTTTTTCCTGGCTAATCTCCATGCTCTATTTTTAACCCTCTTTCTTTTTATGGCTCCTTTCAGCTTTGGGTCTATTCTGTACCCTAGATTTTCAACTGGGACTTTCTTTCTACCTATCTTCTCCTCTCAGTGCTACCTTAAGAATTCTTCTGGTCAGGTCCCCATTCATTTCCTTTACTTCTCTCTCGTCTTCAAATCTATTCTTCCATTCCTGCAATTCAACTTTGAGACTTTCTTGATACCCTGCCCAGTCTGTTTCTTCCTTAATATTCCACACCCATTTAGTTCCCCCTCGGTTTCTTCTTTGGTATTTCATGTTAATGGAGACTATCATCCAGTTATGGTCACTGCCTATATCCAATCTCCCTTCATCATCTATTTCACAGTTTTGAGTCATCTGAAATATTCCATTGTCCACTAAAATATAATCAATTATTGTCTGCCTTTCACCAGATGCCCATGTCCACTTTCCTTTACATTTTACATCCCTATTAACTATCCTCAGACCAAATTCCCTTGTGAAATTCAGTAACCTGGTTCCATTTCTATTAATTCCGCTATCCCCTCCCTGTATTCCACTCATTCCATTTCCTATGTGTCCGTTAAAATCCCCAGCTATCATAACCTGGTAGCCCTGCTGCTAAACGTCACTAACCATCTTTCTTATCCTATCATATATCTGGTCATTCCATTCATTAGGTAACCCCTCACGACCCAGAAACACAACAGCTACTGCTACCTTATTTCCATTGGACTCCTGGTAGACGCTGGGATTTCTAGTTTCCGTGCTGCTGCACCCAATCACTAAAACCTGCCCTAGCCTATCTCCTCCTGCCTGACTAGGGTGCAGCCCATCCCAGGCGAACAACTCCCTCCTGCCGACAAAATCCTCCCATACATCCCTGAATGCTATACCCCTGCCCCTACACATCCTACCCAGCTGCCTATTTATCCCACAGATCCTGCTAGCCTCCCAGCTACTCATCCTCAGCCTTGGTAGGATCCCCATAACTAGCACCTCACAATCTAACTGCCCTATCCGGTCTAAGAGTCCCCTATACCTTCCCAAAACTGTCTCTGTACCCACCTTTCCTATTCCCCCCTCCTCACTGTCCGACAGGTCATTAGTCCCAACCTGGACTATGACCTTCGGACACTCCCCACTACTCTGCACTAACCCCTCTAAACGCTCCTCTACGTCCCTAATCTTTGCCCCTGGCAGACATACCCTCACCCTGTTCTCCCTGTCCCTCCTACAAAAGGTCCCATCTATCCTCCTAACAATACTGCTTCCCACCACAACTGCCTGTCTAACACTAACCCTGTCCCCTCCCTCTTCCCTCCTGGCCTGCGTCTCCTCCCTCAGTCTCCCCTGCTGTCTCTCCCTCCTCCCCTACACCCTCCTGCCTCCTGCTGCACTGTCTGTCCTATTGCCTCTCTATCCCCTTCCCTGTTCTGCCCCCGGCCACCCTCCTGTCCCCCTACCATGCTAACCCCCTGCCCTGCAGCCCTACTCCTATCTCTGGCCTCCTCTAGCTCTAGCTTAAGGGCTGCCAACTGGCCTTCTAAAGTCTCAGCCCTCCTGCACTTCCCGCACCTATACCTAAAACTTTCCTCCCTTGCCTCCTCAAAGGTACAGACCAGCCCAGTACAACCAAACTCCTCCCACATACAGCACCCCTCGCACTGTATGTATCCCTCCCACTCTGCTGCCTGCTCTCTGTCTACCTCCCCCGACTCTGTACCTCTCCCCCCGTCTCCTGTCCCTTCCTCTGCTCTGCTCTCCTCCCACCCTCCTATCTGTTCTCGTCCTGCCTGCTTCCCTCCTCTAGAACACCTCCCTCTTGTTCCTTTCCCTTGCCCTGCTCCTGTCCTGCTCTGCGGCACACCACGACCCGACATGCTGACTGTATTTTACCTTGTATGTTTATTATTTTACTCCTCACTAATGAATTCAAAATGGCAGCTCCCTGGCTAACTGTCCTATTTCCGCTCGCTCAAACTTTCTACTTCAAAATACCTAAAAATAGCCCTAGTTCATCACTAAAACTTTCCCTGCGATGCCTCTATATATTCATGAAACAAATCCCGTTCCAATTTGGTCTAACTCTGTCTAAAATTGCACAAAATCTGCTAATCTTACTTACACCAGCTTCAACAATCCCAACCTTCTCTCGCTAAATCTCGTCTCGCTTGCTTTTCTTTTATAACTAGTGAAAACACCGAAAGACATGGTAGGATTATGAATGTGGGTGAGAACTATATTATAATTATATCTGGATCACCTTGACATAATTCTCAAGGTCACAGAGCCAATGATGTAAAATTGGTTTCCATGCAGTAACTACTGAAGAAAATTGCCAAAACTTTGTGAAATGTGGTAGGAATTATGTATCTGGGTGATAGCTAGGTTGGGATGGCATCTGGGTCATCCTGACCTAATTCTGAAGTTCACGGAGTCACTTGTGTGTAGTTTGTTTCTGTGCACTGGCAGTAGTTGCCTCCTTCAGAGACAAAATGTTCCACCAGGAGTCATTTGATTTTGTCGTGAATACTCAGTTTCTTGGTATTTTTGTCTCTACAGATACAGATTGTAGTGCAAAGGAAAAAGATCTGGCAAGTATATGAGAAATATATAAGTTTGTTATAGCTGTTTTATAACAAGTTTATCATGGCACACTTCTGGTGTGACAAACTGACCCTCTGTTTGGATTTCAACATAAACATAGTGACACTAATTTGTTTGTGCAGCATCATTTTCATCTCTTGGGTGTTTTGCATTCTTATAACTTGATGATTTTTTTGTTCTTTTCTTTTTTTTGTTGTTGTAAAAACTGAAAAAGGTGAAGGAAAAAGTAAAAAATGACAGTATATTTTTGTATGAAAAAAAGAATTCCATTTTTAAAAATTGAATAGAACATTGGACATGCATGCAAATGTACTTTTACAGAGATGATGCCTAGTCATTTTTTATCACTTTCTTTTTACAATTTGACCTTTTGAACTTTATAGAACCACGAGTTAGTTGTACATTATGCTTGGCTGACTTACAGATGACTTACAATGGCATACTACAATTTTGGGAATTCTAAATTATTACCCTAATAATTGACTTATTAGATGACTTGTGGGATTCTATGCTTTCTTGAACATTTAAATGTCCTTTCAAAATACTTCTGGAAACCAACTTGAAATGTGACTGCTATCCTTACAAATTTTGACTATTGTAATGCATTTTTTGACTACGTTTTAATGATTTGAGGCCTAATGTCACTTGCTTCTGGCTGGTGTTTAACATTTGAACCAATGTACTTACTATATTTGCAAATTCAAACACTTTTCTTTTTGAAATACTCTTAGTTTATCTTCTTTAAAACAACATCATGTCTTTAACTACATGCCTAAAACACATCAAATTATATAATCATGTTGTTTGGATTCTTATTGATGGTCATTTTAGGCCTAGAGGGCTTTTCTGATGGATTGATGTTGGTGTTGGTGTCGCTTTGTGGACTTATATGGATGATGATCATTGTTGAGATGGTGGTTGCAAGTAGTACCTTTTTAAATACTGAATTTTATTGACATTTTCAACAAGTTAAGAACCTCCGCTTACAAATTCTCTGATGTGCTGCAAATTTTGGTCCCTTTTCATAAATTGTATGGTCCTGTTGTGCATGAATGATGCACCTGTTCAAGCCAATTTACTGAAATAGGCCAATAATTTCAAACAAAACTTTTTGCATTCTGTCATGTTAAAACTAGATATGACTTTTTCGACCCTATGGACCTTTGCACTTACGTTTTGGTCTCTTTTGGGTAAATTCAAACTATAAATTTATGTGTTTCAGCTATACATACCAAGGAACATTGTCTTTGGTCGGAATTGACTTGGATTTGTTTCGTTAGGACTACGGTTTGGATATGGTAATGATACTGTCTAATTTGATGCTAATATCAGTAGTTTCACTCGGTAACTTTTTGACCTGCTGCTCATCATGATGAACAAATTGTGACACTGTTCTAGTCTTCACAAAAGCTGTCTTTGAACATCATTAAGGACCTACCCTCGTGGTGTCTCAATTTAGATCACCTTTATAACAAAGTTGCTCAGATTAAAGTGGTGGCTGCAAGGGCAGGGACCTGGTTTAAGACACCACACAAGAAAAGAGATTTTGTTTGGGCATGACTGCTTTTGATATCTCTTTCACAAAGAATATTTGTGTTTCTTTAACATAATTTTTTTTCTTATGAAGTATGAATTTCAAACCTAATGATCAGTGAGCAAGAACAACTTCTTTTTCCATGTAATCATATAATTTAATAGCCATCTCAAATCATATCAACTATATACATATTTGCATTCTTAGCAATAATAAACAGTATTTTAATATCACTTTTTGATGGTTTGAATCTCAGTTTGCCTCATGGAATTATGTATATAGGCTTGCATTTGTTTCATGGTGACACGTGAAGACATATCAGTTGTTTTGCTTGTATTTGTACATACAAAAATTAATTGATCCATTTGGTAAGCAGTTGATTCTTTTCTTTTTCATTTATTTACTTTTTATTGCACAAAGCTTTCTGAGTTTCCCGGACTAACCACCTGCCTGCTACTGAAAGTGTTCCGTCACTGTCAGCATGCTGAAAATGTTGACATTTCTGTATTCATGTGTACATTCAATATGTGAGCCACTACCTGATGCTTACCTCATGCCTTATTTCCATGGAGTATCTGGCATTTGTCGGCAGATACAAGTGCATTAACTCATTCCATACCAGTTTTCTGATTTTTCCATATATTTACCAAGATTTAAGACGAAAATTGCATATTTAAATTCTTCATGTAAAGAACTTTTGTTCAAGTAGCAATATGCCTATAGTCTTAAGTCAGGGGTTCTGGCACTGCCTGGCAAGTCATGATGCAGCTGCCACAAGGGCAGCTGCAGTATGACTTGCCAGGCAGTGCAAGAACCACTGACCAAGGCCTGTCACCATAGTATGGAATGAGTTAACTGGATCTCCATTTGCCACCCCACCCCCCACCCCATGCACATGGTCGAGTGTGAAGTATCATGTGTAAGTTGCACATTTGCTTGTCAAGCATTGTTTTTTTTTTATCCAATTCCACCTTCACCTATCTCACACACTGTAGAAGATAATTTGTTCACACATGCAACCACCTAACATTATATGTAGGATCATAATGTGTTCACTTTTACCCTTCAAGAATCATATATATATATATATATATATATATATATATATATATATATATATATATATATATATATATATATATATATATATATATATATATATATATATATATATATATGGCAAAAAGTTTTATTTAGGATCTTAATTTGGAACATGCATCCATCCAGAATCATACCATATAATTTATTGACACATTCATCCATCAAAAATTATATGCCAGGTCATGATTTGATCACATTTACCAATCTAGAATGAATATATATACATATGATTAAATGATAATTGTATATATGATTCTACATGGGTTGATGTGTGAATAGATTATCATATATATATATATATATATATATATATATATATATATATATATATATATATATATATACATATATATATATATATATATATATATACACATACATACATACATACATACATTTATATATATATATATATATACATACAATGTATATGTATGAGTTAATTTATTGACACATTACCGCATGTAGAGTCATACATATGACCATAATTTAATCATACATTTATTAACCAATCTTGGCACAAATTTGACGTGTTGAATGATGCAGTTCAGTAACCTGACATTATATTTTATTTCTTTTGTGTTGTTTGGTAATACACCAAGATGACATGCTGCAGGGCAGCTGGCATATACTACGTGGATGTGCAGCATTCTCAGGTGTATGTGCAGACAGAATAGACCTAGGCCTTACAACCCGTCTGCCTCCCACACAGCACTCATGTCTCAAAGATTGTTTTTTCTATTTGTGATTGAGAAATTTCTGATATGAGGACAAAGATAATTAATGTCCATGACAAATACTGTAAATTTTACCCAAATGCTGAAAAAATATACACATCTTTGTATGAAATTTGGGTCCACTGCATTTACTCTCTGCACCTGAATGACTTCCTTGGGTTGACACCTCAGTCAACAGCTTCCCATGGCATAAGCTGGGTACTAAGCACCTAACCCACACCCAAGCTGTGGTATGCTATTTTGATATGTCTCATCCACATTTTCCATTCAAATTATTTTAAAATAATATTGAGAATTCATAGTAAAAATTATTCAGGCAGATAACATTTGATCACCAATGGCTTTGGACCAGTTCACATGTATTCTACTGAATACACAACCCAATACACAAAATTCTTCAAGGCTAGAGGTGTGCATTCTCGTTCATTTGTCACTTTAATAAATTGGCAACTTTTGCAGCTAAGACCATAAAATATACATCAACAATCCAACTATTTAAATGCCTGGATTTACAATGAATACATTGCAATTACTACACACAGCATTTTTTTAATTGTTTACATTGCAAATTGCATTGGAAAGTAGTGGAAATATAGGACCCTAGCCTTGGTCACTGAAGTGCCTTTCATGTACAGGGTGGTCACAAAAACCTTCTATTCTTTTTTGCGTGTGCTACAAGATATAAATGGATGTGTGCACAGACCTGACATGTTACAAATACAAGCCACACGAGACTGACAATACTTGATATTATTGATCCTTTCCCTCAGAGTCACAAAGGTTTATCACACACATGTTGCTCTCCAAGTAAAATGTCAAACAAAGAAGGACTGACAACTTGAGAGTTAAGAACGTCATGGCACATGTAAAAATTTTTCGTGAATGCAGTGGCTCATATGCAAACATGAAGAAGCCTTAACTGGATTCAATGCATGTAAAGCATTCAGGATTGCCTTTGCTAACTTACATACATAAAGCATTTTGAAATGTTCAAACACAAAGAATTAGGATTGCCATGGTTCACATACATAGCATTCAGAACAACAGTATGCTAAAACGAGAAACTGTCAGATTGGAAACTGTCATGAATGGTACACCAGGGGCTATTTGGTATCCCTGGGTGCACATACCACTTTGCTGAATTTGTAAATTGGATGTGGAATGATGCCTGTTTGAATATATATGAACCTTTTAATGTGTGACAACCAAAAACATCACATTTTCTGTTCACTTGATATGAATTCAGCAGTTTTTGTCAGTATATGATATTTGTGGGTGTAGTGTTTTGCTGGACATCATCAGGGAAATTTCGACTCCAATGTGAAGTGTTGATAGTATATTTAAAAAAAATATATTGCCCACATACACTTCAGCACATGAACGATGCTGGCGACTGACCATAACAGTCAAGCTGTCAAAAAAGTTGCACACATGTACTGCATTTATAGTCATTTTTAAAGTTTGGTGTGACTCTTAGGTGAAACTAAGCAAGAGAATATGCAAATTTCAAAATTTTGAGATATGAACCAAGTGTAAATGACTGTAACACAAGTCCCGGAAATATTTAAAAATCAGAAACATAGTTAGTGGGTCTACAGCATGAGGTATGTTTGAATGCCCCTCCCCCCTCTCCAAAAAAAGCAGCATTTAAGAACCAAATTGGAAAAAAGAGGATAAATTAATATTGCTTAATTCCTTGGCAACTGAATGGTGAAAAATCATTACGCCCTGACACCACGGTTTAATGTGCAAGGACAAAAGAGAATTGTCTTTACACATGCGTTCTCCTATGTGGACCAGAGTTAAACAAATGAGCCACATTTCCACACTTGCCAACCTGACACTGAGGCTGTGACTATTAACCTGAACAGTAGACCATGTGCAGGTAATCTTGCATAGTGCCATTGACAATCATCAAAGCAACACTTTATATTCTTGGTTTATGTGGGATTGGAAGTTACATTTGATTGGGCGGGTTATAATGACAGCTTAACCAATCCAGATGACTGATACAAGTGCAGAGTTATCTGACAGATCAGGTGAAGATATGAAGAACCACACCTTAAAAACTTGAGTGGTAGGCCTTGATCTGGGACAGGTTGA
Organism: Hermodice carunculata; assembly: GCA_964020975.1. NCBI lineage: Eukaryota > Metazoa > Annelida > Polychaeta > Eunicida > Amphinomidae > Hermodice > Hermodice carunculata. The sequence goes on along the minus strand of OZ026612.1, from coordinate 132,607,480 downwards.
TGGATTGACTGGCCTTGATCTGGGACAGGTTGATGGATTGACTGGCTTTGATCTGGTTTTGATTCATTGTTTGACTGGCCTTGATATTGGATTGGTTGGTTCATTGATTGAGTGGCTTAGATCAGGTATTGGTTCATTACTGGACTGGCCTTGATCTGTGATTGGTTCATTGATTGACTGGCCGTGATCTGTGATTGGTTCAATCGATTGACTGGCCTTGATCTGGGGTTAGTTCATTGATGAACTACCCTTGATGTGGGATTGGTTTATTGATTGAGTGGCCTTGATGTGGGATTGGTTCATTGATTGACTGGCCTTGATGTGGGATTGGTTCATTGATTGACTGTCCTTGATGTGGGATTGGTTCATTGATTGACTAGCCTTGATGTGGGATTCATTCACAAATACCAGTACATGTTTTCTCATACTCTTGAGGTCTGTCCTGCTGGCATGTGACAGTATGTATACCCTTTCTCACCACAGTGTAACTTACCAAGTTACCTTTCAGTATCAACAAGACTTAACAAACTTCATTTTTAAGATGCAAACAAGTTGCTGACATAAATTAATGACACATGAAATGGCCTTACAGCAATGATGCACTATTGATATCAGGCATAGAACAACACAGAAAAGAAAAAAAGTTGACAGACAATAAATTATTATCACCTATGGCGACAACTTTCAATCCAGTTGGCAGCTTCTTTTAAGCGAGTGCGGAAATATCTGGTAAATAAAGTGTAAGGTTTAGTCCTCGGCAATTTGTTGTATATTGGCTCGCGAGCCTGTGTGTACGCTAGTAAGACTTTTTCAGGATGATCCATGTTGGCCAGTTCTCTGATCTTGTCAGCTGTGGATTTCCTGAATATGCAGATAGTCCTGAGCATTTGAGTATGGAAGGTAATAAACCTTCTGCCCATACTGCCACCACGGTACATTAGTTCGTATGCATCGAACAAACCACTTTCATTGTCAATAAGCCAAAGTTTGGCACGATCTTGCTGCATGCGGAGGTTGCGGATACCTTCTTTCATAATACTAGGTTTGTGTTCTCTCTCAGCCCCATCCTGCATGCTGGCGACTCTGTAAACACAATAACATAGATTAGAAAACATAATCAACAGTAACAATGTTCTACTTTGTTGTGAACATTAAAGGAATTGGGCCTGTATAAGCCAGATTGCTGCATGGACTTTTTGACTGCTCTGAATATTACCGGTATTGTGAATTGTGCCTGTATAAGCCAGATTACTTTATGTACTTTTTCACTTTGCTCTGAAATAATGTTACTGGTATTGTGTATTGGGGCTAAATAGGCCTAAGCCAGATTGCTTCATGTATTTTTGACTTTGTTCTGAATGTCATTGTGGGTTGGGTCTGTACAAGACCAAATTGCTTAATACACTTTTTGACTGCTCTAAGTGTCATTGTGAATGGGACCTGTACAATCCAGATTGCTTTGTGATCTGCAAAGCAGGCAAGCATAAAAGAAAACCGAGCTACCAATTATATTAAAATTCCACACAAAAAAGGAAAAAACTATGCATACATATATTATGATGGTTTCAGATCCATCAACAAAGGCAACATCATGCGGCCTGTCCACAGTCAGGAATCAGGAAAGTGATGCCACAAGGGGTCATGGATCAGATAATCCTACAAGCAGCTTACAGTTGTATCATGCCTTCACAGGCCAAGGCAAGGTGAGTATAAATTACCTGTGATTTCTGGTGCCTGTTTGGCTGCCTTAGTCTTTGTCTTAATTCTTTCTGTGGGGGATTTTTTCCAGCTTTTTTATGTCGCAGACTTTTGTCTTAATTGTTTCTGATGGGGATTTTTTTCCAGCTTTTTTTATGTCTCAGACCTTCTGTGTTTTTCAGTTATCATATATAAAAATGTGTACATCAACACCTGGCCGAAAATTTAGAAATGGTATTACGTATCAACAACATTGACACAGCTGGAGTTGGTACCATCTTGGCAAGTGATGTGGAGAAAGCATAGTTGACAAACACAGAACTATTCATGTCTTCAGTCATTTTATGTATGGTGTAATTTTAAGTTGCTTGCCATTTGTGTTGTGGAGAGTAATTAATGGTCGGTCAATTATTTAACCCCTTTATTCCTTGGATTAAGGTGGAGTTCAGAAGTTTCCTTAGTGCAGTTAGATTTCTGATGTCCAGCCTGTAGCAAAGAAAGGTGGTCACCTAAGCCTGCTCTCATGATAAACCTTGCCTGCAAAGTCTTCACAATATTGGCATTTTTTTGGTAAGAGTAAGTAAACACATCAAAACAGATCGTACTTGACAACCTATTGGTTAAGGCTAGTTTTAGGAGAGATAAGGGTTAACAAGGAATTGAATACAGGAACTTGAAGAGGTTGCATTTGGGGAAGTGCATTTTCTACTTCTGATTTGCATGCTTTTAAGTGAAAATTATGATTTATAATAAAACTAGAATAATATCGTATCGATCATGATATTCAATGTTCAGTGACACAACCATGTTATTTATGCTGACTTACTAAGGTGTTGTCAAAAGCCAGAGTCTCAAAGTGTGTACAATGCTTGATTGGCACTTAATCTATGTCTTTATAAGGACAATCAACCAATGAGAACCTCACACAGTGTGGTGTGTGTTGATAGCGTGAATGGACACCTCAGACAGTATGTACATAATGTTATAGTCAGAAGAGTGAATGATGATCTCATATTGATCAGCTATGATGCGTAGCGTGCAGTATCAGTTATTTCAGCCTATAAATACTGCACTTCAAAATCTACTTTGTTTTAAATTTATTTTTTTAACTAGGTTTGTTTACATAGCACGGAAGAGATGCTGAGCTTTTTAATATTGTAATATTGCAGTGAGTACATTCATGTGTTAAAACTACACATGCCTGAGAATTTCCAACAAAGCCATAGATATGTCCCTAATATTTTGGTTTATTATGGTCTGTTGGAACTGATGTTTTTCATATGCAACGACAAATTCAAAAGAACTTCCTGGGAAATGCAAATTGCCAAGTATTTTTTTTTGTGAAGGAAACTGTATCAAGTTTTCTTTTTGTTGTAAAATGCAAATCCTAGAAAAGTTACATAGGGTGGTTTTTTTCCCTTGGACTGCACGCCCCTCATAAATCATTGCTGCCAGGGTTGTACTATAGAGTGACAGCTCAGCAAGATCTACAGTGCTGGCAATTCAGACACAGCTGATGTGTACACAGGCTGCCTTGCCCGAGGCCAGGAGAATTGACTCCCAATCAAGCTTGGTTCCTTTGTAGCATGCAGAAATAGCAGAATTGGTAAGGTATGTGAATGACCTGTACGTAATATATACACAGTTGTGTGCTTTGTTTCTTTTTGTTGTTATTGTTGTCATTACTGATATAAATTAAGCAAATGTCAAAAGTGTGTGCTACAGTTTATCACATAGTGTGAAGTACAGCAAGTGTACAATGTTGGAAGCCATACCTGCAGTCAGACAAGCCAACCGCAGGGGAACTGGTGGCATAAAGGTGTCAGCTGGCATATTGTTGCATCACAGAACACTACTGATAGTCGTTAACTCATTCCACCAGACTCTTAAGTAATGCTGGTAATATTGTGATGGTACATTGTGATAAATTATTATTCTCAAATTATAATGACAGAAATAAAAGATAAAGTTCGCACTAAGAGAGTGGCGGGTTTTCATTGCCTGTCAGTGTATTTCCCACAGTGCAGTGCAATCTGTGCTGGTCTGTATCTGTGGATTTTGTAAGTAACTCCCTGCTTTGAAGGCCCTTGGAAAATCAACTCTGTGTTGACCTGTTTACAGATAAAGTTTTTACTTACTTACTTTTTAGGTTGGGTTTGATGTTGTAGGGAAGTCAAAACTGAATACATAAAGCTAAAGCAAGGTTTATTTTTGGGGGGGCAAATCCAAAGTTTTACTCATGATGTGAGTGAAAAACCCAAACAACTGGATACACAGACAAGAAGCAAAGTGAGTAAAAATACAAAACAACTGGATACAGGAACAGGAAGTAAAGCAAGTAAAAAACCAAAACAACTGGATACACGGACAGGAAGCAAAGCGAGTGAAAAACCAAAACAACTGGATACATGGACAGGAAGCAAAGTATGTCTTAAGGTATGCTGTGCAGCTGGGCCGTATACATACACCAGGTTTATATCAGCATGTACAGTGTAATTTTGCAAAATTAAGTTGTCTGGTCAAAGTGCAAGTCTTTATTTTGAGGTAGATTTTATTCTACAGTAGACAACCAAGCAAGATCAGTGGTGGGGGAAGTCCAGAGGTAAGAGGTCCCAGGCGGTTTTGTTCTGGTGTGAACTCATAAGGGGACATTTGAAAACACTGTTTAAAAAAAGGGGTTTTATTCTAACCTTGTAAGCCTTGAATTAAGTGGGCTTCGGTCAAAATATCTTCATTCACCATAAAATAATAGTGCAGCATTTGCATTTCTGAATGAATTAAAACCTTTCCAATAGCCTGCCAGGTTACTTTCTTTGCACTTCAGGAGACCTATGGCCAGGTTATTTTCTTTACACTTCAGGAGACATATGATCAGGTTACCAGGTAGTTCAAAGGACCTATGGCCAGGTTACTTTCTTTACACTTTAGGAGACCTATGACCAGGTTACAAGGTAGATCAGGAGACCTATGGTCAGGTTACTTTCTTTACACTTCAGGAGACCTATGACCAGGTTACAAGGTAGATCAGGAGACCTATGGTCAGGTTACTTTCTTTACATTTCAGGAGACCTATGACCAGGTTACAAGGTAGATCAGGAGACCTATGGCCAGGTTACTAAATTTCTTTACACTTCAGGAGACCAATGGTTAGGTTACCAGGTAGTTCAGGAGACCTATGGCCAGGTTACTTTCTTTAAACTTCAGGAGACCGATGGCCAGGTTACTAGGTAGTTCAGGAGACCAATGGCCAGGTTGTGCACATATTTCCTGGTGTGTCTGGGGAAGGTATGCAGTGACATGGACAGGAACATAATTATTGTCAGAGTGACTGGTTTTATATGCAAGTTGGTCTAAATGTAGGGTTTCATTGCATATTCATTCAAACTGTAGTTGTGACAATTTGCTGTTGTGTAGGCCCTCGACAATCGCAGCCTATAGCTACACCTAGCTGGCAGACCAGTCACTGTCAGACATTGAAAAAAAAAAAAATTTACCCATTGATACTATAACACACACCATCCCTCACTCAAATGGAATTGGCCTTGTTCTGGTTCTATTTAATACAAGAGCTGGTATTTAACAAGAGTTATTTAACTACCCATGAAATGTTCACATTCTTGCATAAACTTCCACTATCGTCAAGAATCTTCATGTGTATTTCTGACCAGGTTTGGAAATCAGTGACGACAGAATTGCCGTAATTTTTATTAATTTTCCTCAGATTTCAGATTGAGTCTTTGGAGTTGAGTTCAGTCACTTTGCTACCTCTCCTTTTTCCTCCCTCCCCCCAAATAGTTCTATTGTTACTGTATCCATGCACAACATGTCTGCTGGTATGCTCACCTGTCATAATGGCCCGTAATGTAATCAAATAATATCATGTCAGTCCACTGTAGCACCAGAGACAGCGCCCTCTCAGTCATGTAGCGCAGAGATGGGTGGTAGCGGGTCAACATAGCACCAGTTTCAAAAGCCGACAGGATGGCAGGAGGCATTCGTACCCTGCAATACAGCCATAAAACAGCCTTTTATAAGTCAACTTATAATACATCCAGAAAAATATGATGGTAAGGGGCACCTTGTAATACAACCAGGTTACAGCTTTTTCTAAGTAAGTCGCACTAATGATAAACCTAGCAAGATGTGGGTGGGGGTAGGGGCATCCATACCTGAAATACAGTCATGAAACAGCCTTTTACAAATCACACTTACAATATATGTATGCTCAGTAAGACAGAATCATCTGTACCCTGTGATACAGCCATGAAACAGCCTTTCATAAGCCCCATTTACAATATACCCAGTATTCTACCATGATTGGGATGCAGTAGCCAATCAGATCACAGTAATCATATCAAGATATGGGTCAATCTGATTATCAAATGAAAATGAAGGCATTCAAAACAAGAGGGTTGTGTGAACAGCCAATAGGCAGCTGACCTGCTGGCAGCCAATAGGCAGCTGACCTACTGGCAGTCAGCCTCATCCCAGATAAGTCTGAAGTTGAGCTTCAGCTTGAATTGAGTTAAGTCATTCCATACTATGGTCACAGGTCTTGGTCAGTGGTTCTGGCACTGCCTGGCAAGTCATGCTGCAGCTGCCCTTGTTGGCAGCTGCAGCATGACTTGCCATGACTAAATGTACCTCTTAGGTGCAGATTGTGTCAAGCTACATTCCCACTAAGTCTGAAGAGAATATAGACTTTGGTTTAGGAGAAAGTAAAAAATTACAATGTCACAAAAAGATAAAAAAAATGCATTAAAAAAAAAAAAGAAAAAAAGAAAATAACAGGACTAACAATAAAATGAAGCACATGTAAGGTTTAGGTGTCCCTGCAGAACAGTTTTAAAAGATTCCCCCCCCCCCCAAAAAAAAACACTAAATATTTCTTAAAAATCACTGAAGTGTAACTATCCACATGTGGTACATCCGAAGCAAGTTGTAAGAAGATCTGGCCAATGATTTCTGATACTCTTTTGTAGATTGATATAGTGAGATCACAATAGCACAAATTTTATCATTTTATCTTAATTTTTTTTGCAAGAAATGTCCAAAATTTCACAAAAAACCCATGTTTGACCCAAAATGCATGTGCTTATGCAACAACTTTCAATGTAAAGTTCCATGTTTGGAGCAGACAGATTCTGCAAAGCCCTGTGGTCAATTAAGTATATTGGTTTGTGATGTAGGAATGCATATTTCTGTGGTATTTGACCAAGAAGTGAAGTGACTTTGCTAGGTTGGACATTATCTTAAGTGCTGTGGCCAGACTCAGACTCAGAAAACCTTCATTTGACCATTGCCTGGTAGGTCATCACACTTTTTGTGAGGTCATATATAGAATTCCATATGGACACGTGGAATTTTTTTCTCCCATAGTGCATTAAATCCTGTGTTTTTGTCAAAAACATACATGTGCTTGGTTTGGCATGCTTGCAGCAGCTGTTTCAACTCCATTTTGTTCATTTTCAACATCACGTTGCGAAGGTACGTCACTCAAGAAAGGACTTCCAGTTACTCTTTCTATCTTACATAATCTTATTAGCTTGCAAATAAAACAACCAATAGGATTCTCTTTTTTACAGTGGCCTTCCCCCCTTATAAGGCCATCCCAAATACAGCCAAAAAATGGCCTTATAAGAGGGGTGGCCTCTCTTGAGGGGGAGAATATAATGGAAATATCATACTTTCTGTACAAGAGTGCTGGCCTTTCAAGAGGGGTGGTCTCTGGTAAGAGGGGCCTTATAAGAGAGGGACCACTGTATTTCATTTGGGTTGTAAAATTGTTCCATGTTGGGAATGATTGTGTTTCCACATGGGTAACTATGGGAGAAAATCATAATGATACCGCCTTGCAGTTAGCCTGGACTCACCTGTTATTTTCCACCCCATCAATCCACTGTATCAGAGCCACCAGCTTGCCTTCTTCCCAGCTGGCTTTGTGTGGTTGCTGTCCCCACCACTGGGGGGCACTACTATTGACTTGTGACAGAACTACAATGGGTGTGTTATCCAGCCCCAGCAGTCTTGCTAGGTAAAATGACAGCACCTCTCCTGAGAAATACAGAAAAAAAAACTTACAAGCCTGAAGTTTTTTACAAGTGTAAGATATAATATGAAAAATTTAATATGAAAATTTATTTACATGTGTTATGAAAAGTGCCATATCAATAAATACAGAGAAAACATCAAGAGACACCCATATGCAGTGGAAATGACAACCCCAGAAGTACCAAAACATTTTCTTTTTCTTCCATACATGTGTGGTTATTACAGAACTTGTGATTTGCTGAATCAGTTAAGAATACTTTAGTCTGTGTAGTGTTCATGGTTGCCTGCTTTGGTTGGTTGCCCAAAGTACATCAGGCAAATGGGGTTATCATTGACAATAATACTACCCTGTATCAATATGATAAGCCTGTATATACCCATGCCTGCAAAAGTATTGACAACCTCCTTTATATGTATGCCAAAAATGCCCTCAAAATAACTCTTTGAATTAAATTTTGTTGAATAAACATGTGGTGAAATGAGGGAAAATGTGTATGCTCAGCTAATCTGAAAAAAAAAAATAATGTTGATCATGAATGTTTTTATTGTACTCTTATATATGGACTTAGCCTAACTGGCAGAGCTTTACTGGCAGCTAAACTGGCAGTGTCATTACACGGATAAAACAAAGTATTGTAAATGTAGTACATGTATTAAAATTGCCTTCATGCTGCCTTTTTGGTCTTCTAGCATACAGTGTGTTCAGAGGGACATATCCACATGGACCAGAAAGTTGTCACTGTTGTATTTGCTATTAAAGCAGGGTCAAAATTATAAAATGTTACTGGCCTAATTAATTGCTTTCACTGTTAATAAACTGCATATGCTTTGATCAATAAAATGTTGATCAATATGAGATGTGTTTACTTTTGTTTTCCTTTTCATTTTTCTTGTAGAACCACATTATGGACAGTGGTATTTAGGATACATAGATCATCCTATGTCCAGTTCGGTATCTTTGCCTGCTTGGATCCCCCTTGAGCCTGTATTCTCCCTCGACTTTTCAGGCCTTGGGAAGATACATGCTCTCGGGGGATCATACAGGCAAGGATTTTGAATTGGGCATAGGATAACCTGTAAGCAGGAGGATAATGGCAGTTGTACCTTGTATCAGCTTGTTATGAGGGTCCCTGTACCGCGCACAGAGTGCTGTGCCATCCTTCAGGGTGATGTACATGTTTTTGGGCCGCCCACAGCGGTTCCACAGGGGTGGCTGCATCTTCTCCACTTTTGTTCTCTCGACTTTCTGTATGAATTTGAGGGCATCATTATCACTGACACCTGTAAAATACAAGGGCACAGAGTTAACAACTTTTATCGCGTGACTTCTGCAGTTTTCATTTGAATACAGTGTTCCTTGACAAACTGAGGTAGTCAGGAGGTGATAACAGTTTTAGTGTTTCATATGGCCTGCAGAGGGCAGCACTTGCTGTGACCATCACCTGTGAACTTCACAAGCCTCCATGTGCATGGTATATGAAGACAATCAAACTGATTAGATGCTGTAAAAGTAATTTCCATAAGGTTATTTATGCATATTTTTTGCACTTTTTCATCTGGTACAGATGATTTGGCAGGTGACTGAATAACAGTGATTATCGGTGGCATGAAAAGGCCATTGTGGTCTGGAATGAGTGACTTGTAAAATTCTCATAAAACAAGTAATGTAAGTCAGAAGAAGTGTAATTGTCAAATTACTTGAGAGCTACTGATATATGATACAATAACGGTGGGTTGAATGTATGTGAAATTACATTAAGTCTTTTAGGGGGCATGAATACAAATACACGACACAGTGCATGGGAGCTTTTCCTTATATCTTGAGAGGTGATAAGGAGTCTTCAGTTTGAATGGACAAGTACTGTGCCACTTACCAAGCTACATTTGTTACACAAAGGGCAACATCCTGCCTTACAGGTCATGTTTTTATTGAGTGTCTCTGATATTTCAAAGCTCTATGCAATTTGGAGTGGGCTGGTAGGATGAACTGGTCTAACCGCAGACTGTGTGAATGCATGGATCTTCTGTATAGTCTGTGTTCAGTTGTAGATAAGGCATGTATGCAAACTGCATTGTGTCATTTTCTCATCTACTTGTTTTCAAGTTTAAATGAATGTTTGGAGCATGAGGGTTGTTGACACATTTATAAGCACTTAGAAGCCAGGATAAGGTCCTCTATACATGTACATGTGTACGTGTACTGGTATTTAAACAACTGCAGCCATTGTTTGCATCTGTCACAGTTTATGTGGTGTTTTCAGTATAGGCCTATACATGTTATACATGAACATGTATGACTCATGTAAAATTCAAGATTTAGTGAAATTTCGACACTTCACAAGAAGACAACTCTGGGTTCCTATATCTAAACTGCTCTCTAGTACCAAAAGCCATTGCCCCTCAACAGTCCCTGTCTTGGGGTGGGAGTTGGGGTGAGGGTGAGGGTGAGGGTGATAAAGGGTATGTCTGTACTGGGGCATTATTTTCAATACCAGCATATGGAAAGTCTTCTTATTTTCTGTACACTGTACTGGCAAAATTATTTCCTGTACCAATGTACTGGGTCAAAATTATTTCCTGTACCAATGTACTGGGTCAAAATTATTTCCTGTAGTCCTGTATTGGGACACCCCCCAACCCCCCTCTTCACGCACCACTGTGTAACATTTGTTTCCTTCTGGCAGGAGTGGCTCTGCCCCTTTATGTTGTTACATTCCATCCTTAATTGGGAGTGGCCTGGTAACAGAGGGATCATATCATTTCCTAAAATTTATGAATGAATTAGCTGCAACTCTGTGATACAGATGCCAAGAATAATAGCAACAAATGACACTCAGCATTATGTACCAATATACCCCCCCCCCAAAAAAAGTAAACAATAAAACTAAAAATAATAAAATAAAAAAGAGCATTAATGAAAAATATAAACCCCCCACCCCCCCATACAAGCAAAACAAAAAAAGTTTAGAGGTTGGCTATGCATTTCATCAAGCTCCCTGGTGAGAACAAAATGTTTCACCAGCTTTCTGTGAGGCAGGTAAGCCACCCAAACTGCTGCCAGGAAAGCTGTTAACCTGGGGAATGCTGTCCTCATATGATGGCTCTTCCACAGCTGTCATTGCCAAGTGTTCACTGATCATATGCAGTTAAAGCAGGTGACATGTAAGCTGTTGGGCTGTGGTAGTGGTAAGGGGTTAAAGGTCATATAACCCTGCATGTCCTTTTTGTGTGGTCCATGCAGACATGGGCCACTGTCAGGTTACAGACTTCACATCACAGCTGGCTGGTCAGGTGGTCATTCAGGTGCATGGTCAGTGCCTTCACAGTGCAGTGGAATTTTAGGATGCCTTGCTGCCAACACAGAGCATTCCCTTTGACCACTCACAATTAAGAGTAGCCTCCAAAGCAGACCAAGCTCCGTGTTGTTAAAACACAGAGATAGGTCTGCTGAGTTGACAATTAGAAACGGATCCTTGTGAGAATCAGTGTAAGGCATTTATATACAACCCAAGATTATGATTATGACATGTAAAACTTTGGATTGAGATTTTGTGGAGTCCTGGACCCCAGACCCACCCTCAATGGGAAGGAACCCTGCTATATATATATATATATATATATATATATATATATATATATATATATATATATATATATATATACACACACACACAGAGATATATATGTATATAAATTTATGTGTGTGTGTGTGTTTATATAGGTAGGTAGACAGACATAGATAGATCAATTCTTCACTGCACAGGTGAGGTATACTTTGATGGTGTTAACTGAGGCACTGGATGCCCGGTGGTCAGTACACACCAGCAGGAGAGATGCTGTCCCGCATTGTCCTGTGGGCACTTAATGCATCAGTGGTACAACATAAAAATGGGATTAAGGGCCTCTTATGTTCAAGATATGCTACACCTACCTTGTCCTGGGTCAGAATAGTTGAAAAGAAGTTTAAATAATGATGGAGCTTTGATTTGGAACCAGCTGCCACATGATGTGAGAGTTATCTGCAACTCTGGCATCATTTAAGAAAAAGTGTACAAAACACATCATTGTCAAGGGGAAATAGCACATAATTATCTGGATGTATCAGCTTGATTTTGCTCACACACATTGTATTCTGTATAGTTCCTTGTATACAAATTTGAGAGGGCCTCAGGGAAAATCAGTATACCCTACATTCTAACTGAGCTAACTTCTGAAAATAAAGATCTGTATTTTATATGTGTATAAGGGAGCATGGGTCATTGCATATCAGGGAACAATGGACATCAAAATGTGTGGAACAGGAAACACAGACCTGAACATTGATTTAGGATTTCTATACGACAGGGAACTTGGGGCTGTAAATCTTTGGGACCAGGGAACATGGAGAGGGCCTCAAAATATGTATAGCTACCAGTTATCTCAGGCTTTATGTATAGCTACCAGTTATCTCAGGCTTTATGTATAGCTACCAGCTGTCTCAGGCTTTATGTATAGCTACCAGTTATCTCAGGCTTTATGTATAGCTACCAGTTATCTCAGGCTTTATGTATAGCTACCAGCTGTCTCAGGCTTTATGTATAGCTACCAGTTATCTCAGGCTTTATGTATAGCTACCAGTTATCTCAGGCTTTATGTATAGCTACCAGTTATCTCAGGCTTTATGTATAGCTACCAGTTATCTCAGGCTTTATGTACTTATATATGTGCCCAACACACACAAGTGAAGGAAGAAATTCAGATGTGTCAAGTAGCCCAATAAATACAAGGGGAGCTCAAGCAGAAGAGTGTAAAGTGGAAGTCCCCTGTTACCTTACAATGGAGGAGGCAGGGGAAAAAGTGGGAGATGGACAGATTTAGGCAATTTATATCATCAGAAAAATGGGAGATCTCCTGCCAAATTTATGGCAAGACTTGTTACCTGTGGAAGTGGTCTCCTGAAGAAGCTGTCGGGGGGGGGGGGGGGGGGGGGAGAGGGGGCAGGGGGGCAGTGTTGACAGTTACCTGTGCCTGCTCAGGCTCTTTGGTATGTGTTGGGTGAACATATGCCTCTTGTGGTATGCTGTGTAAAAAGGTTTTACATGGAACTTGCGAAAGACACCATAATAGCTCAGTGTGCCAGTGTGGAAGAGGCCAGTGTTTTTAGCTTGCTTGAAGTTCCAGATAATTTTGTTTTGTTGGGTTTCAGCCTAATTGCATGGCCCTGTGGAAAATCAGAGCTTGTGTGCTGTGTTTAAACAAAAATTATGAGTGTTCTTGTTATTATTTTTTCATTGTCGTGTGCATTGTTCAGTATGCCGCCCACCAATGACGCCCTCATCGAACCATAGGGTTACGTGGATTGCTTTTTGGTCACCCCCTGACAATCAGGACACAGAGGTCATGGCAGCCAGGCCTCCCTGATGTCCATCATTATGTCCCCTCTATGTATGTACAGCACAAGAGGCCTTGAGGCTGACAGGGTCAAGGTTCATCTTTGTCTCAACAGTAGCATTATGGACTGTGAAGACCCTAACATGTGGTGACTGACACTTCTGCCCTGTCCCTCTCACCCTTACGGGACCCTGTGGACCCCACAGCTGTCCTGGTCCACTTATCTGTTTCAAACCCCCATCTTGGCAGATTCCATAGCCTCCAGTCATCCTGATTTTATCAAAATAATTCTGATTTTGGCACTGATGTTTGTGCAAAATGGTGTCAAATATGACAGACATAGGAGTTGCCATCAGTAACTATGTACCTACATAACTACTCGTATCCTATGTTATGATTCAGAACAGTTTTTCTTGGATAGTATGTTTAAGCAAATACCAGTTATAAACATACCATCTCTCTCTCTCTCTCTCTCTCTCTCTCTCTCTCTCTCTCTCTCTCTCTCTCTCTCTCTCTATATATATATATATATATATATATGTGGGAACCACGAGGTTAAAAGATGTGAAATTTGGCAGTTTTGGACAGCTTTGTAGTTACCATTTTTGTTGTAATTCATTCATTTGTTCATGGGATAGATGTGTGGGTGTGTGTTTTTTTTTCCCCTGGTCAGTATGGTCAGAATGAATTTCCATGACTTCATCTCAGAAACATGAGAGACTGGATTCTCAGACATATAAACAGTAATAAAAGTGAGCCTGAAGCGTGGTCCTCTGCCGGGACTTTGGACAGGGACACACTTCATATGTATATTTCTTATCACTCCTGTTGCCCCCTTACTTGCAAGAGTGGTCTTGCCACTGGTGTTTATATGAAGCCCAGCTGATGGACCCTCAGGTGATGCTGGCAGACGGCTTACATATTTATCATGAGAGTAATACCAGATGGACACTTAAATATTGCAATAAATTAAAATACATGTATGTCTGTGTTGCCATGTAAAATTACCTGGGAGCATAATGGAGTGGTATACATGCATGTATGGCTTCTCAGCCAGTTGTGTACCTGCAGACTGACGTGTGGTCACACCGTGGCCCTTACAAGAGACCACCTACAGCACATGCTGGAGAGGTGTCACATCAAGCAGGTGGCCTGTCACTGGAGATAAAATATACACACAAAAGATAGCACATGACAGATGTGGTGTTAAAAGACCGGCAATATCTCAATAGGCTAGTCACTGCAAACAGGGACTATTGTACACTGCTGGTCCTAAGTTTTACTGCCATTCTGTTTGTATGAAGCACTGACACATCATGTTTGTGTACACTTGCTCTGCATAGCTCAAGAAACTTTTTATTTAACAAATACCAAGCTTCTTGGATCTTGTTGACCATACTGATGTCTGATGAAAGTTACCTACATAATGTAATATGCCAGCATGACCTCATATTTAATCCAATTTTCATTAGTGGTACACAAACTTGTATAGCATTTTTTGAAAGGCAGCAAGTTTACTTTCCTTATGAATTTTCATTAAGGAGTTAGATTGGAGCATTTCTTTTTGAGACTGATACCAGGTAGAAGTGCATGATACACACTGACATTGAACTTATAGAAGATATGTATGGAAGATAAGTCCTGTGCAACGAGTCCATCTGCTTTAAATACATGTACACAATAATACACTATGCAAAGGCAGTACAACATTTGGATCATAATACCCACAGCCAGACTGGCTACAGCCTGAGAATTCAGCTTTTGTCAAAGCTTTTTTCCATATCTGTATTTCACATGCAAGTGTTTTTGTATGGATAACTTCAGTGGGGATTTGTGTAAGGCAGGCATGTATTTTGTATGGATAACTTCAGTGGAGATTTGTGTAAGACAGGCATGTATTTTGTATGGATAACTTTAGTGGAGATTTGTGTAAGGCAGGCATGTATTTTGTATGGATAACTTCAGTGGAGATTTGTGTAAGACAGGCATGTATTTTGTATGGATAACTTTAGTGGAGATTTGTGTAAGACAGGCATGTATTTTGTATGGATAACTTCAGTGGAGATGTGTGTAATCGGGGCATGTCTTTAGTAGCATAATGTCAGCGGAAATCTGTGCAAGGCAGGCATGTATTTTATATGGATAGCTTGTATTTAGTGGCATAATGTCAGTGGAAATCTGTGTAAGACAGGCATGAACCTGTCAACATCCTTTGATGAGATACCCTGACTGAAAGTGGCTGTCAGGGAAAACATTTAATTTGATAAAAAGAATAAACAAGAAACATGTATATTTTAGGGGAAAAACTCTTCAGAATAGTCAGTTTCTTTGGCAAGCTTAAAAAGTAGAACAAAGAGATGTCTATCAAATTTGGAGGGGGAGACTTGACAGGAATAGGTCAAACTGACAGCAATGGGTAAAACTGACAATAAACTTATCTTGTACCTTTTGTATACAGCACAGATTTCTTCAGTTTCAACAGAACTCTGTGGGCCTGGGAGGTCCCAACAAATCTCATAAAACCTGTGTCAGGCACTTTTTGCCGACACTTAGGACCAAAGATGTATGGTGAGAAAAATGTGGATTATGGATCATGTGGCTGGATTCTGCCGAACACCTGGATGATAGAGATGAAAAAACTGCAGTGTATTCACTGGGAGAGATCTCCATTACTATGTTGGATATTGGTGGTGCCGCACGAAGGCAACAGTTATGAAGCTGTCGCCATGTCGGGAAATTTACCACTTTCATGGATTTTTTTCCCCAGAGCGTTTGGTATATTTGAGCACGTTTCTGTGAAATTTGGTCTGCAGTGCATGCTTGTGGCTTGTGTATAAGGTCAGGAAGACCTACTCAAGGACACCTTGTATAAATTGAATGCTAGTTGAGCCTCTTGTGTTGGAGTGCTGGGGCTTTGAGGTAGTTTTCTGTCTACCTCCTGTTATACCTAATCACAGATGGTTGCTAACTGGGCTGAGCTATCGCTGGAATAGTTAGTGTAAACAAATAAGTAGCGCAGACACTACAAGTCCAAATAGGCGAGTCTGGACTACTTCAACGTGGCAGCACACAAACAGAGGATATGAGCGGAACACGCCACCTGTCCTGATGGCTGCAACATGCACACACGCCTTGGCACTTCCACAGCCAGGCTGGAACAAGGCATGAAAGGGGTCACCCAAGAATGCGTGTCTGGGTGCAGGCCATAAACGTTGCAGCAGACACTGCTGCTGGAACAATATGCTCTCACAGGTGCAGTCTGTGTGTCCCTCACCAGTAATTGGGTTCATTTGGTAACTGTAGAGTTCTGCATCTGTGTCGCTAATATAGTTGAGATGGGGTAGTTATCTTGTGACCAGTAGAGAGGTTTGCCCCCAAAACTGCATATTCGTATGCAACTTTTTCCTATTAAAAAATTGTCCCCAAAATGGGCCAGTGCTATAAATATGATATCTGCTTGTTACTTTCCCATCAACAATGACAAATCAGTCAACAGTTTTCCTCGTACACTCTTGGTATACATTCAACTATGACATAGGCAACTATGACAGGCAATAGGTCTGGGTATACATTCAAATATGACATAGGCAATATGTCAGCAGCTTTCCTCTTGCACTCTGGGTATGCATTAAACTATGACACAGGCAATAGGTCTGGGTATACATTTAATAATTGAACTCCCACATTTGGAGGCACATGGAGGATATGACTTTAGGGGCTGTTGAGGCCATTTACTGCATAAGCCAAATAAATTTCAGTTTAAAATCTGCCAAACAATTGTTAAAATCTTACTAAATTCACTCACAACAACTTCGTTGTAGTGGGAGTAAACATGTTAGACAGAACAACCATAACTAATGATGACGTCTAATGGTAATCAAAGAGACTAGCACATAGAATATAGTTCTTGAGAGAAACATTTTATTCAATGTTTGGGCAGGGAGTTCTAATGTGCAAGTTAAGTAAATTTTTTGTGTAAAATCATGTTTATGTTGTTGTTTGCCATTATAGTCTTCTGGAGTCATGTCATGTTGACAAAAGTAGTCCCGCAGCAATGGATATGTCATGTGCAGTGTGATTTGAATTTGTAGTTCATGACTGCATTCAAGAGGGAATGACGCGAAGGAAAAATCCTGTCTCTCTAAAGTTAAACTTTGGACTGAATATAAATATGCAACTATGACATAGGCAATAGGTTAGCAGCTTTCTTCGTCAGTTCAAGCTGTTGTTGTACTCCCCAGAGGTTATCTCATATAAATCTTGTATGAAACATGAGTCAAACCTGTAGTAAAACAAAATTATCAAAATTTCCTGAAATTCAGATTGTTCTTGAAGCCTGAAAATTACTGTTTAAAGGCTCTGTCATGCAACCCAGATTTGATGCAGACTGAGGCGTACTGTTCTAAATTGAGAAGTGAATTTTTGCTGTTGGGCACACTTCAGCTCTTTAAATTGTCAACAAACAAAACAAAAAATCTTGAAAAAGTTAATGTTTTGAGAAATACACGTTCAGCTCTGGGCTTATCTTTCACTTGGCAACTGGCACTTACTGGGAACACAAGCATTCAGAAAAAAAGTCAAGTGAGCGAATATACTGAATAGTCTGTACATGTGAACTTTCAAGCCCCTTCAAAGTCTTTGTAAACCATTTTTTCACCCAACGACTACAGTGTTTTGTCTGCAGTATGTTATAGATACTGCCTGAGGACATAATTCCAAAGTCCTCATTATTTGTAGCAATTGTCAGTTTTTTTGTGGCCTTCAGGCAAAAAAAAAAAACTTGACATGGGCCACAATGTGGATAAAGCAAATACTGCACTCACACAACTAAAAACGACTGATATCTTTGCCAAATATTAGGAATGAGCTGTTGAAACTGTTCACCCTGTCGCCCACAGACATTTTTTACTCCACTCCACCCTCCACCCCACAAGAAAGTCCTCTTTGTGGATTTAGATTTTTTCCTTATCTTATTCAATAGGGCTTACAGCTGGATCTGCTGCATAAACTCAAAGCTACATCCAAATATTTACTAAATACAGGAAATATACATGTGTGAACAATGATGAAAACTTGTATCTAGGACTAAATTAACAGTGTGAACAGACTGTTAAAAATTTTGTCTGAAGTTTGTTTTGTTGAACCATTATGATTTTAATGAAGCATTTGAACATTCCTGGCATTGTTTGAATGTGGATGCAAGTGATGACAAAATATGACCATAATAAAAGCCTGAAAAGACCATTTTTTTCACTAGCATCATGACAAATGGAGAAGTGCTGCTTCCAGGCGAGCAGTTGGTGTGGTTTGGCAGATATGCAATTGTTCTTGTGATGTTCGTATCTATCAGCATTACAGCTAGACAACAACTATATGACACTGTCCGAATCCAAGTTTTATCTGCATCAGGTTCACCACATACAGAAATATCATGCACTTTTGTTCACAAAAAGTGTGCACTATTTGTTTGTGTGTCTGTTTGTGTATTTAGCTGTTTTTAATTTGTTTTTCTATTTCATGTTATTGTTAACTCTTATTGCCAGGAGGTATCATGATTTTAAAGGCACCATGAAGCAATGTGTGACAGAGTTATAACACAGGACATGTTACAAGAGCTCACATGCCTGCCAGTCAGTACCATACAGGGCCCACATATAGCCATAGGCCAGGAGATGGTTTTCAGGGGAGGGCTTGGTGCAGATGGTTTGTATCTGGGGTTAAGCCTGTGGTGACGCTTTCTCCTGACATATTTTAATTGTAGTACAAATTAGCTGTAATCAGAAAGGGCACGGCTTCTGTCATAGTGGCCCTGGCTCAAAAGTCTTCTGTTGCCACTGAACTTGACCTTTCACCTGACCAGACTGCCAAGGCATATTTCATGCTATTTACATTTTTTGAATGTGATTTGTTTCTTAACAAATAGTTTGTTTATGATTTAGCACCCTACATTTTTTTTCAGTGAGTGGTATGGAATAGGACTTTGCTCTTTGAGTATTGGACTTAATGGTACCTGGGCTTACAGATATGGGTTTGTTAAGTTTCTCTATATATTAGAATGAACTTGTCGAGACTGAGTAGGCATATTAGATGGCATTTGCATTGAACTTGTAGAGGTAGGATGCAAAACTCTTGCTGGGTAGCCATGAAAAAAAAAATGAAGTTGGGTGGGGGGATACTGAGTAAAAGCTATGTAGATATTCATTCTGCTTCAAATATGGGTGTATGCGTTAGTGTATTGCTATAAAGCCACAAATGCTTTAATTCCTTTAAAAAATCCTACCGGGGTGGGGTAGGGTGGGAATTAAATAAATTCTCACCATTATTGGAATTTGAAAAAAATGTGTGGACATAATACTTCCGTGCAAAATGAAAACATGTTTCACAATTTAAGAAAAAACTAAAAGTAGACAATGTAGTCATCATTTATTGCATGCATGAACACATAATTTCAACATTTAATGTAATCAGAAACTAAAAGATATTTCATTTTGGTTTAAACTGTAAATTACAGCCTTACAATAAAGTCACAAAATATGATCCAATATGTACAGATACCTCCAGGCCCAGATAAAATAACATCAATTTAGCAGAAAGACATGGTCACCCTTGTCTCTCATCACTGCACCATGGAACTACTCCATAGGCATATATGTGTGTGTGTGTTTGTGTGTGTGTGTGTGTGTGTGTCTATACATACATACATACATACATACATACATACATACATACATACATACATACATACATACATACATACATACATATCTCACAACACATAAGATTATGTACATTCACTGTTCAAAATAAAACTCAGCTTTTAATCTGCTAAGGTACATTATTCCTGTGACACCAATCCAAACAAACTTGAAACTTGGTTAGACTGTCATCAGTTGCAAGTTGCGCTCGCTTGTAGACTATTTGCAGGCTGTGTATTTGCTCAGTTTCCATGACCTTTGACCGGCATGTCTGGTGCTGCAGTCCTAACCTCTACCACTCAGCTTGTCATCACTTCATTTTGCCCTGCACAGTCTGATCATCAAATTTTAACACTTATCAGAATTACATCATTTAGCTGATATGCAAAGAATCTTTAATCTTATGTAAATTGTACATTTTATCAATATTGATTTGAGTAAATCATCTCAAAATGTGCATTTTTGGTGAAAGAAGAGCTCTAAACACACAAGAACTACTGTGCTTTTGATTTCAAACAGGATCTACTTTTTGTGATATATGCGAGTCTTGTGCTGTTCAGTTTAATCTTAAGTGCAAATGTAAGAGCAGTTTGGTGTTGATTTATTGTGTGTAGCTGGTTTGTAGCATAGATAGCTAATGGTGAAGCTGGTGACAGGGCTAAGGGCAGCCTGGCCGCCTGCACTCGATCACCACTGACCCAGGGCTGCACAGTGCCGGGTGGTCTGCAGCATACTGACTCTCACATTGCCCACTGCTCCCAGTACGCTGGGCACAGGCACTGGTTGCCATCTCCCCCAGCACCCATCCCTGCCACTTCATGCTGCCAATGGCTCCGCGTTTCCTATGAAACGTGTTGAAATCATTGTGCCCATGCATGTATGCTGGCTTGTATATATTCAGAATTCATACATTTTTAATTTCTCTGGCTATTTTTCTCCAACTAAAAATAAAATATACAGGAGGAAGAAAAAATTTGGCAGCCTGGGCCTATGTAAATGTCTGTGTCAAGTGAGTGCTCAGCTTTAGGGCTGTCAAGTTTGTCTGATACAGGCCGACTGCACCTCATCAGGCACCCTCCCTGTCAACACATGTCTAGTTACCAGCAAAACTAGATCAGTTACTTCTGTTTTGTTGTTTAGTACACATTTTTGTATTTTGCAGAGCACCTTCTCTAGGCCAAGAGTACGTTGTGCACATCTAAGGGCGATGACTATTGTGCCAAGAGAATCTTATTGGTCATATCTGTTTGTGGTTAGTGGATAAATTATACATTTGACTAATATGATTGGAGTCAAATGAAATGATTGGTTTAACATTTTCCATGTGTGCATCATGCATAAGCCACCATGTAGTCTATGGCATAAAGTAAACAATCACCAAATAACTTGACAAGGCAAAGAGCTCGAGGTCCATTGCTTACCTTGATCAATATACATTGACCTGGAGGTGCAGATTAATTGTGGTACCCATGAGATAAATATTTGTCAGCTACATGTATATGATACCCATGAGAAGATGATATCAGTCATGGTATCAATGAGATTGATATTATCAGCTATGGTATCAATGAAATTGATATAATCAGCCATGGTATCAATGAGATTGATATTATCAGCTATGGTATCAATGAAATTGATATAATCAGCCATGGTATCAATGAGATTGATGTTATCAGCTATGGTATCAATGAGATTGATATAATCAGCTATGGTATCAATGAGATTGATATAATCAGCTATGGTACCCGTGAGAGTGATACCACCATATGCTGGATTTAAAAAGACAAGGTCAAACTTGTCCATGGAAGTTCACATTGGACAGTCTTGGATGAAGACATCATAAGTGATATTTTCGTAGAGAAAAACTGACATTTTGATGGGGTGGGTATCGGATACTGCAATATTCCCTGCTCAGTCATTCCCCTGCCTGGGACTGCTTGGTAGTCACTTCCTTGTCAATGATGCTTTGCTATCAGACATTTTTACTGCAGCTGCCTTGTCAGTCATACTCCATTGATTTTTGGATTTTCAATCAATTGTTTTGTTCTTTTTTTGGCGCATTTTTTAAAAAAAAATCTTCTAAGACACCACTCAGCAATTGCTTCAAAATTGCATTGTAACACTTCTGGGGACCCCTGGACCTTAATTTGTTCAATAGGTGGCACTATGATTTTTTCCTGTGTTTTTTTTTTTTTACAAATTTTTGTATGGTGAGGCTATTTTCGACTTCTTTTCCAAAGCAGTCACTCACATTGTTCTGAAACTTGGCGGAAGTGTAGCTTTTCGGAGGATTAAAGAAATGGGTTCACTAGGTGGTGATGCTCAGGATCCCTGATTTTTTAGTGAATTATACAATTTAGATACCTGTCAGGTAAGATTCTCTGACAAAATGAGCAAAAAAATCATAAAAAAATCTAAAAATCATTGGAGGATGACCATTTGAACAAACTCAGTAGACACCCATTCAAGGTACGTCCCCACCGAATGTGAAGTATCCAGTTGACGGTTTTGGGGTAGAAGTTGAAAATGTGAATTTCCATTGCAATCCTCACTGACTAAACTGTTCAGTCAGTTGTTTTGAAGTTGCATAGTATGGACTCGTCCGGGGAACCCCAGACCTGAGTTTGTTCAACAGGTGGTGCTGTGATTTTTTCTATTGTTTTAAAGTTTTGTTGTGTGTTTTTTGCTATTTTTGACTTCTACTCTAAAACTGTCATTCAGATTGTTCTGAAATTTGGTGGAGATGTAGCTTGTGGTAGGGTTAAACAAAACTGTACACTAGGTGATGGTACACTGGATCCCTCATTTTTAAACATTTTTTTTCAATTTGGGTACTTGATGGTTAATGCATGCATTCCTATTGATTACCATGTAAGTCAATGGGGATTGCAATGGAAAGTCACAATTTTCACTATCTGTCCTAAGTCCTCATCCCCTGGACCAGAGTGGGAGTTATTAGGTCTATGGGTTGAATGTAAAAGTCAGCTGAGGATGGGCTGTTCACACAGCCCCCTTGTTCATGTATAGTGTTTGTCAGTCATTTCCATGTCTGGTGTGTTTTGGCACTCATTTCTATGTCTTTTTTTTTCTTTTTAGTCATTTCCCTGTCACAGTGTTTAATATTAGATGACAGCTGTACAAAAGGTCCTGATGCATCCAAAAACCAATTGTACACGTCAAGAAAGTTGTCAAGCAATTTGCTTTGTGATTTGGACCTTTTTGAACAGAACCATTGCCATTTTTTCCCAGCTGCACTCAACTAACAGTATTACAGCACAGGCAGGTGCTGTTGCATACAGTGATACACAAGAACAGGGAACATGCAAGCCTCAGCTAGCCTTGAGTGAGCACTGGCAGGCAGGCAGGCTTCAGTTTCACTGGTGCATTAATAGGAAACTATATATTATGATTGATTCAATTCAGTACACCTCCTGGCCTCCGCTTCACTTCAAAACATCCAAGTGAATTCCCCTGGCTTGAATTAGGATTAAATTATGATACTTTGATATGACTCCAGTGGTTACGATAATTAAAACATGGCAACCTGCTGGCGCTGGAAGTAAAACAAAACAGGGCACTTCTGTGGCATCCTGTGCTTCCCTGTGAAGGCATTCTGCAAGAACGCCCCCTAATAATTCATGGTGGCAGAAGGATATCACAGACACTTGGATTTTTATGAAATAGTTGACGTTATTGATGGAATAAGTCTGTTTTTTACATTTTTATCAAATTATCAATGTGTATTTTTTGCTCAGCTGACTTATCAGTCTCCTGAGCTATCAGATGTTCAGCTGACTTGTTAGTCAGTCTCCAAAGCTTTTAGATGCTCAGCTGACTTGTTTGTCAGTCTCTTAAGCTTTCAGATGCTCAGCTGACTCGTTTATCAGTCTCCTGAGCTTCCAGATGCTCAAGCATCCCTGGTGCATATGTAAACAATTCCCGTTTGTTATTTTATTTTATTATTTCATTTCATTAATGGGTGGACCA
This sequence comes from Hermodice carunculata, assembly GCA_964020975.1. Lineage (NCBI taxonomy): Eukaryota > Metazoa > Annelida > Polychaeta > Eunicida > Amphinomidae > Hermodice > Hermodice carunculata. The sequence continues at coordinate 132,583,679 of OZ026612.1, read as the reverse complement.
TTTATGTTTTCGGATTGTCCGTCGGTGCACATTCCAGTTAACGCGATATCTTCATAATGCCTCCAGGTATTTCGCTCAAATTTGGCAATATGCTTATCTTAACTGGCAAGATGAACTGATTAGATTTTGGTGTCACTATGACTTATTTTGAGCAAATGGAGTATCAGATCCTTCAGTCAACGCAATGTTGAAGGTATGTCTAGTTTTTTTTCAATTTTATTTATTTATATTTTATTTTAATTTTTGGTCAGAGATCGTCTCCCCATAATATTTTTTAGCACACTCTTATAGGAGAGGTTTACGATTACCAATTATCTGTGTATTCAGCTGAATACACAATCCAATACACAGAATTCTTTAGGGCTACAGATGTGTATTGCCATTGGATTGTATGTTAAATTAATCTCAAATTAAAGACTACTTTTCTATCTGCAAGAAATAATTAATGTGAACATTTGAGCTATGCACATAATTTTACCCCACAAAATTTGCTGTTTCAGCAAAAAGTGGTTTTAAAGTTATTAAATTAGAATGGAAGTAATGGAAGTACACAACTCTAGCCCTGAATGACTGAAATGCTCTGTACAGGAGAGCAGTAAAAGCTTCTGTTCTTGCTCTCCCCTATTGCTACAGGAATGAACAGTATGGAAACACTGAAATTAACACTTGGAAATATGACCTGCGTATTCCACTGCTCCTAGACCAGGACTCTATTGTGGTATACAATTACTAGATAAGCCCAGATTTACACACAGGGACCTCAGTGGGACCACCACAGGTTTTAAGCCAATCATAACCTCATAGGATACAAAATCCTTTTGAATCTATATTTAACTGGTTACCAACACCTTCATCCACTGGCAGTTGGTAGTTATGCAATCACAATGCTAGTAGGTATGTAGCAGGAGACATTTTACCCCTGTATAAAAATGGGTTTCCCCACAGTGTCTCGGTCAGCTCCTGCTGAATGGGTTCCCTATAGTGTCTCTGTCAGTTCCTGCTGAATGGGTTCCCTATAGTGTCTCTGTCAGTTCCTGCTGAATGGGTTCCCTACAGTGTCTCTGTGGGCTCCTGCTGGATGGGTGCCCTCCTTGATGACCGTTTTCCAGATTGACTTGAAACTTGATGGAGATATGCCTTGGGTGAACCTGTTAAAAATTCCCCCAAGTGGCCATGTGCTGGTGATTTTTAGATCTTTTTTTATTTTTTTATTTTTATTTTTGTCTTTTTATTTTGTGGGCAAGTCTCAGAAATTTTCTTCAATAAAGCCACATGGCCAGTGGGTTTGGAATTGCATGCAAATAGTTCTGGGTACCATGGAACAAGGTGGGACTTGTTTTAAGTTAAAAATATCAAGGTCAGCTGTAGACGACCTGATCAGACAGTCTGATCAGACAGCCCCGGTCAGATGGCCCGGTCAGACAGCCCGCTTGGTTGCATTTTTTTAATTAACACCTGGCCAGAATCTCTGCGAACTTAATAGGAATGGTTGAAAATATCAAGGTCAGCTGTAGACGACCTGATCAGACAGCCCCGGTCAGATGGCCCGGTCAGACGGCCCGCTTGGTTGCATTTTTTTTTATTAACACCTGGCCAGAATCTCTGCGAACTTAATAGGAATGGGTACCATAATTTAGTGTATAGAAACAGCTGTTCTTAGGGGACAGTGCTCTCATTTCCTGTTCAATTACTGGTTTTGAAAAGTATGTCAATTACATACTGAGTACTACAACTACAAGAACATGTCTGTTACTAAAGGGATGCTGGTGTTAAAGATAAACCTTTATGCAGATCCTCATCAAACTTGGAGGGATATACATTGTATAGGTATCTATCAACTTACTAATGTTAGGGGAAATATTTCAAAAAGTAGCATCTGTGAAAGTCACTTGCAGTCAGAGCAACAAGAGGACTGTGCTTCTCCGACCTTGAATTGATAGATGGTGGTAACTTCGAGTCCTATGTTAGTGTGTGTCTTATGAAATGGTGTATGCACCTCTTCATGGGATACCAGATGACGAAGTACACATGAATTGATTCAAATTCACAAAATTGCTCTGAGACCTTCAGAATAAGGTCATGATGAATCGCAAATTGTAGCTTAGCCTTTACAGAGAACCACTGTAAAATACAGCATCGATGTTCTAGCATAGATAGTTTTTACACTATCCAAAAACAAAAGTCACTTCAGTTACCCCGTGACCTTAACCCTTTCCTTGTCCCAGTACGATTGAGTCAATAGATTTCTTTGGCAATTAACCCAAATACAATTCCTGACCTGGCCTTAATCAAGAACCGCTATTATGTGCAGTATCTAAGCCCAGTTCAAAAAGTTTCATCCAATCTTAATGGAACTGATTTCAATCGATTTAGCATATTTGTAAATAGAGGTTTTGTTATGATATGTACACTTTATCCCCACATGTTTTAAGGTCAAATCATGATCATATAGTCATCTGAAAATAGAACGTATATTGCCATTTTCACTTTACATAATAAACATGGAGCCTAGAATGCTACCAAGCCTCACCCCATTATTTCCTCACATCAGAACAATGCACTCATGCTAACATCTGATAGTTTATAAATGTCTCTGACCTTATTTTAACCATTGCAACCCAATATGCCAAAATGTATTTTTGCCAAGAACTCAAAAAAAAAAAAAATAAATAAATAAAAAAAAAAAAAAAAATAAAGAAAGAAAGAAAGAGTTATATTTGAGCAAAGTTGACTGGTTATGAATAGCTTGTGTAGGGGAAAATATTTTCAAAATTTACACTGTACCTTAAGTTCAGAAAGTTTGGTTCATTTGGCATTCCAGAGAACGAGATTGAAAATTAATCTCTTGGGGTGTGCAGTATGTCAGTGATACTGTGTCATAGTATATTACTACCATTTGCAAAAGTTTCCTGTTTGATCTCAGAGTAGATGGGGATCAAAACTGTTACTTCCTTGCCAAGGGTTAACATCCCATTTTGAGTGGATGTGGATAATTCCATCTGCGTGAAGACTGTAAAATGGATCCGCTGCATTTTGACCTTCGCAGCTGCACTTCTCACTAAATGCTGAGAAAAAGAATTATCTCCAATTTTTTTATGCAGACCATGTGAGGCTGTGAGGTGAGCTGTTCACATGCTACAAATTGGTATGTGTGCGGGGTTATCAGTCATGCAGACATATGGGCCTCCCATTTCACATTGGACCAGAAATAAGGGGAACTTGCTTGGAGGCTATCAGGTGAAGACTTGTATCCCACATCATGTGTGTCACTGGCAATTACATGTACTGGTATATTTAATTTGTTACATATGTTTACAAAAAAATAATCCACTGTCCACACTTGCAGGAAAAAAGAACTATGAAGCAGAGAGTGAGATAAAAATATAGCCTATGCTATAAAAATAGGAAATGTTTCTTGAGCATTTCAAAGTTTAGGTCAGTAACAGATATGACTTCATTGCATGTTGTGAAAATCTAGTTTGTTGCATCAGGCCCTGTGTTTGTAGGTGTCAATCATGGCACATCAAAGCTGTGGGCAGCCAATCAATTAACCCCTGGCACTGACCCCACCCTGCTCACCTGCACGGAGGCTTCAAGTCTGCCACCACTGTGTGGCACTGGCAGCTCCAGGAATGTAGCAACACACCGCCACATTGAAGCAATAGGCCATATTTCTCTTCTGTAATTCTTGAAATGAATGTAGCAGAAGTAATCCTATTTTCACTCTGACATACTTCTCCGCTTGGAATTTTGCCAGTCTTATTCATTTGAATGCAATTCCTTTCATAGAAAAAGGCAGAGTTTCACATGTTTAATAGTGTTAGGAAGTTTGACATTGTGTCCTTCTAATTTGTGCAAATTTTTTAGAATCTTTTGGAAATTAAGTTTTTGTTGAACAGTTTTGTGAAGTTAGTCAGTTTTTTTCTTCACTTTTTAAAAATATATATTCATGAAGGCTCCAAGGTTAAAAACCTATTAAAATTTTCCCCATAATTTTTTGTCGTCTCACTTTACAAGGCCACACAAGAAGGGCAAGAAAAAAAAGATGTGGCAAGAAAGTTTGAGTCCTGGTGTGTTGAGGCTTGACACCATGGTCTGGTTGGTTCCCTTGATACACCTGTGCACAAGACTACGTCAGGGACGTGCCTGTTGGGACCAGGGGTTGGGACTCAGACACACAGCAGAGATGCCAACCGTCCCTCATCATCAGGGACAGTCTGGAAATTAGCTGAAATTTTGACCAATTTACATTGTTTATCTCACATTAAAACTAAGGATTTCTTTTATATTCTTCGTTAAATATGCTCTGTCCCTGATCTTCCCACTTAAATGTCCCTGAAGTATCACCTTGAATTTTGGCATCTCTGACACAGGGGAAACGGGTCTGTATAGGGCCACATCAGGGATGTGCCTGCTGGGACTTGCACACAGGGAAAGCAGGTCTGTATAAGGCCACATCAGGGACGTGCCTGCTGGGACTGGGACACCGGAAGTAGATATGTACTGGGCCACACATCAGGGACATGCCTGCTGGGATTCAGACACACAGGGGAAGTAGGTCTGTACAGGGCTGCATGAGGGACACAGGGTTGTCCCCAGGAAAAAATTAAAGCTTTACATTTTTGTTCTTGCTCGAAGGTCAACTTGCACTTTGTCTACTTGAAAGAGTCAATCTAGGCTTCAAAAGTGCCATTTTGGTCTGAAAAGAGAGTATTTTGTGCACTCTTCAAAACATTATAGCTTTATGGGAAGCATTTGAAACTTCATGGCAAAGTTGAAATCTTAACTTTTTTTTCTAAAGCTTAAGTTACTGTTAAGCTATAAAGCTTCAGGGACAACCCTGGGACATGCCTGATGGGATTCAGACACACAGGGGAGGCTGAGACCTACCAACAACACTTGCAGAGCTATTCACCATGTAATAGACCAGCAAGAGGAGTCTACCTGCCTGTATTTACGACTCTGTCTACCACCCATGTATATTGTTTTTCCTTTTTTCTCCTGATGTCCTATCTTCATCCCAACAGGTGTGTGCCATTCACTTATTCTTGGGCTGCTATGAACTGAGCCATTGGTGAAATACAGTCAAGTACTAATAATGAAATGTATTGGGTGTTCTGCTAATCAGTTCATGTTATGCATCCAATAATCGTATGATTGTTTGCGTGTGGACCAATCAGACATCCTCTTGATCAGGGCAATTGTTTTGGTACAGGTACATGCCGAAGAATAAATTACCTGGTGGCCCGATAGACAAGGTCAGAAGGGGTTTTGTTCTGTACACCGACATGGTGATCAAAACATAGGTGTATTGCATGCAATGAAATCCAGGCTGACAAATGTTCCATTACATGCATGAAAAAGTTAAAAACCAAACAACAAAAACATAAACATAGCTATACCAAAACACAGGACAACTGGTCAACACACACACACATTACCTACTTTGTTCATCAAAATTTTTCATTAGCAGATGAATTTGATTTTGAGGCCCATTCTGTTTTTAAGAGCCTCTACTTGTTTGTCCTTCTCTTTTGTCTTTCACACACCTATCATAGTTTTGCTTTGAATTCATTCATTCCTTTTCTCTCATGGAGATAATTGCTTGTTTTGGGGGTTAATTGTCTTGAAAATTTGCCTTGGACCTTGCAGTTTGCCTTTTAAAACAAGTTTTCATTTTTTTTTTTGTCTATTAGGATTGCTGATAGAATTCTGAGAGTTTAGTAAAAATGTGATATATAACCATAATTTGCAATCCACTTAGTCACTTGATTTTTTTTCTGCCAAAGATATTGGTTAATTTATTAGTTTTTTTGGGGGGGGGGGGGGAGGGGAGGGGATTTGAAATGTTCACAGCTGTTAATTTTATTTGTGTTTGCCTAGTTTTCTGAAAGCGTTTAATTTAGATTCCCAAATCTGTACTGCACTTGCCATTTTTTTAATCGCTCCAGTATGATGTTTTTAAGTTTCAGTGGAAAGGTATGCATCACAGTATGATGTTTCTAATCACCAGATTTAATATTTAAATGTGGGTTTGAAGGAAAGCAGAGAATTACCTTCACACCGACACATATTGACGTTTCCCTGTGTGGACAGGTTAAGCTGTTCAACTGGCTCTATATATCACTTTGATCACGACAACCCATGCCTGAAGAAACACTATTTCAAATGAGTGTCATACAATTTCAGTATCATTATGATCAGTATTTGCCATGCACCAGGAGAATCTACCTGTGATCAGGGTGACAGCAAGTGTGATTATATATTGCCAAGTATAAATTACTGTTACAGATAAGTGGATTACATCAGAGATAGGGAGGGGCGATTATTTGGTGCAGGTAGAGCAATAAAGCACCTGGTTGTGTGGTTGATTGGGCAGCTATTAATTGTGTGTAAAGGGCAAGGTAGCTGGCACAATTATCCACCAGAGTAAAGCCAGGATCAAGCCCAGTGGTGACCTATCTGATGATTCTAATCTGATAGCATTGGTGCCCACTCACCCAGGTAAACCAAATGAAAAACACAGCCAACTGACTGGAAGTAAAATTCTTGTCCATATGCTTTAACCATACAAAAAGCATATGGACTTAGGATTTGGACATTTTAGTTGGAGTGTCCGAATGGCTCTGGAAAAATGTACTTTTTTAAAGCATACTAACAATAAGAGACATTTGCTGGATTATGTGTGTGCAGACAAGTATGGTAAAAATGAACACAGTTACAAATACAAAATAGGAGTACAGTGAGTGCTTGGGCCTCTGCTTACAACACCAGACCAATAACAAGGTCAAAACTGTTATGCAGAAACTAGCAGCCTTTCAATGAAGGTGTGGTATGGAACAATATCATTGGCAGCCTGTAAGGTATGGCCTCTGAAGCAAAGTGGTCCCCAACCACATTTTTCTAGATTTTCCACAGGGAGCCATTTATGTCTTCATGTTGTCTCATTCGTCTGGTTACTTTCCTTCAGACAATATGCAAAAAGTCTGGGACACGTTTTGATTAAATTTGGCACTAAACTAAACTTGAATCAATCAGACATCTGGTTCATTATAACCTACATAGAAAAGGTACATCAGTCAAGGTGCATATTAATCCTTCAAAAAGGTCATATCTGCCATTTAGATAGTGTACAGGCAATTTGAAAACCGAAAAGGATTATGTTAGAAACATTGCACTATGACTTTAGCAACAGCAGCAGGCCAGCAGTGTTGTCAATCTACTGGTGAGACTGCTATGGCAGATTTATGGCAGCAGACTAACAGTGTTGCTAGCTATATATATAGTGTGAAGATAGTGACTGATATTGCCAACATGTTGGTGCAAAATGACAGGCTGGCCATGTTGTCACTACATATGTTACCCAAACTGTCTGGTGACACCATGTGGGTACAAAATGACAGGCTGGCTGTGTTGTCACTCTGTGTTGTCACTGTGTTGCCCAAATTGTCCTGTTACTGACATTGCCAACATGCGGGTACAAAATGACAGGCTGGCCGTGTTGTCTCTATGTTACCCAAACTGTCGGGGCTGCCACTGCTGCATTGTTCCCAATATTTTGTAAATCAATATGGAAATTGTTTAGGAGACGCCTTTTCTGATATATCAAAGATTGTACCTCGACTGCTGAGAACAAGTAATTATGCTTCAGCATAGCTCCAGCAGAATATTGTCAACCCATTTCTCCTCAAATTCAGATTGAAGAGAGCATTTGACAGAGAACATGCTTTGATCGATCTTGTTTCCTGCTTTCATTCAAAGCATTTCTGATTAAAATAAGTACAAATCAAATGCTGAAAAAGGTGACATTTGCATTTTGTCAGACAAATGGTTAACCTTTGCTTTGTTACAGAGAACCTTGTAAGTTCTGAAATGTTATGTACACATCATGTTGCCTTGCAGGTTGGAAAAAAATATTGACAGCATTTTGCATAACATTTAGATAATGGTATCCATAGAAGATACCCAAACACATCAGGAACAGAGATTCAAAACTTTTGTCATAGAGTTTTTGGCTGTAATTACAGAAGAGCAGAACAAACTGCCAACAGAAGTAACCTCAGGGTTTTCATCCAGGTTGTGGTCCAATATATATTTTTTTTAATACAACCTGTATAGGTCAGAAATAGAAATGCTGTAATTATGATTTTTCAGTAACTTAAATTGCTTTTATTCTGGCTATATGAGGAACCCACCCCCCCGAACAACAATTTGTTGAGATTGATACCAATATATCTCCCCCGTGTCACTGAAGTCAGTTGTGTGCCAGTTTCATTCTGAAGAAAGATGAACGGTGTTGGTGTGATATATTTGCTCTATGGTTATCCAGTGTGTTGTATCCTGCCTATGATGTTGTACCTGTACCAAAACAAAGATGTGCTTCAATGCATCAAGATACCTCACACACAGTGGTACATGCTTAAAAGACCACCTCTCGTGACAGACACATCTGTCATGATACTACACTGTATTTTTCAAATAAACTTACCTGTATATTGAAACCACCTACAATATGAGACCACCTTTTCTGGCTATAGGGAGGCTTTAACTCATTCCACCCTGATAGAAGACTGAGTCAACAGCTTTTCTTGGCGTGCTCTGGGTGCACTGCACCCAGAGGCCGCCAAGGAAAGCTGTTGACCATGGGCATATAATTTGGAGTGATCTTTCATACAGGTTTCATCCAAAATTGTGAAAAATAATCCCTAAATTAGTAAAATACAATTAGCAGACGACATTGAGATATTAGCGGGAAAAAGCGTCATTAGGGTGGAGTGAGTTAAATGGTAGGTATGATGGAGTGTGTCTATATATGGTGAAAGAGCACTGAATCAATTACACCTTGGCACACACTGCTGGAGGGGGTCTGACCAATAGAGCTGGTCAGAGTGCCAGCCTGGCATGTTGTCCAGGCCAAGTACATGTACAACATATGTATATGAGGAGAGATTTTGAAAGATTCTTACCTTTTGGCACATAATGATGGAGGTGGTCTGACCAGTAGATGTAGTCATGGACGACAGGAAAGCCAGCGGTACTCCATACCTGCCCCTTGGTTAGGTTGTGGCTCACTTGCCACAGTAACACAGGGGTCTGAATCTGAGTTGCATATTGCTCACGATTGTAAACATTCGCATTTGGAGCTTGAAAAGTCTCCAGTTTCCGTTGTTTCAACCCCCATACATCTACTTTGGGATTCTTGTTTGGCACTGAATTGGAATGACGTACAATTTTGTTTTGGTGTAACCCTTTGGGGAGTGCACCTCTGGCTAGTGGGGGGGTATCCCGTGCAGCTGGTGCTGAGGCAAATGCTCTTCTGTTGACATGACCCTCAATGTGTCCATTCCTGTCATTGTTGTTGGGTTCCACATGACATTTATGAGGTGGCTTGCACAGTTGAGTGGGCCCTCTAATGTCTTGTTGGGGCCCTTGCCCCACGGGAAAACTGGCTCCGCCAATTTTCACACCTGAATCTGCCAGCTTTGTGGCCAGGCTTTGTTGCTGGGGCCCAGTGACAGCGTGGTTGCCTCTGGTAGCAGGCAGTGCTGGTCCCTTGGCCCCCAATTTGTTGTGCTCCCACTCACCAGCCAGTGGGACAACATTCCTAACAACAGACGTGTCTGTTTTCACATTGTGTGATGAATCCCCCAGAGGCCCCTCTGAGCGAACAGTTAGATTTTTATGTATCTCCTCAAATAGCAAAGGAGGTTGTGTGTTGTTATTCATGAGTACCATGTCAAAATCACCAGGTTTAAATTCAGGATTGTCTTGCAAATCCTCATACGGATCATCGTCCTCTTCATCAGGGGTATCATCCTCGATCACTAAATTCTCCATCTCTTCATCATCATTTGCCTCCCCATTTTGTTCCATGTGATATGCAATGTTGTCCTTATTAAATTGTACCCGTAGCTTGTTTGGATTTTCTTGCTGGTCTCTCTGGTAGTTATAAGAGTTCAGGAAGAGTACTGGCCGTGCTTTGTTTTGGGGACTGTCCCCACCAGCTCCATGATTGTCCTCTCCTACATGAGCTTGAGGTTTCCTTTCAAAGTGTTTAAAAATTGCATTTGGCTGTAATCCTATGTTGTGAATAGCAACCATTTTTTTTACCACATGATCTTCTTTCAAACCCTTACCTTGATAAAGATCTCCAGGTTGCTCATAGTTCAGGTCATAGTCATTTGGTATTTCCAAGTTCTGTGAGCTTCGCACTGTGTTTGATAGCACCAAAGAAACAATGATGATGCAGCTTACCAGACCACTCAGTAGCACTGTCCGCCGTTTTCGTAAGCGAAACCTGACCATGTTAGGATGAGCAGTATCCCTACAGGTGGGATGGTCAGTCAACCCCGCATCATCCGATCTAAATCTCCTGTGCAGTCACATTTTCATTGAAGAATTTGCCATTCTTGAGGACAGAGACATAACGTGACCCATTTTCTGTCCTAACTGACACAGCGGTGGTTGGACTGATCTGCAAGACAAGCAAAGATACAGGTTAAACCATTATGTCCTTATATTGGAACATTTGTTCACATGAATGCTGCAGGCAGTCTTCCTTCGCTAAAAGCGGCCCACCAGAAGAAAGGATTTGGAGATTTCTGGGCCGATATCTGATAAGTGCTGATATTATCGTTGCCGAAAGACGTCCATGAAGTATGCCAATAAAAGTGGATGTGATGGCAGTCAGCCCTGATTGCATGCCCTCCTGTTCTCACCCCACAACATGCAGTAGGTTACAGGTGACATGTGTTTCATTTAAGTAGCACTTGACGCCTGGCAGTCTTGGTGAGCCAGGACAACTTCGGACACAATATAAACAGCTAAAAACAGGGGGGCCTAATTCTGTCAATTGCTTCTCCCTGTACAGGCCCAGGTGCTTGGCGCTAAGGTGTGTAATTTCAGAGTCATTCGCTTAAAGTTAAAGTGTTTTACATGATGGATGCGGCTGTAGCCTTTGTTGTGAGTTGCTGGGCCTGCGGCAGTTCATGAATACCTGATGCCTGACACAGGCCGCCTGCTACACCAGGCATACAGGACAACTGAGGTGGAACTCCACTGCTACAGTCTTCCTTACTTCATGCTGGGATCCAGTCTAGACTCCCTGTCAAGCTTTCAATATTTGGATTGTTCTCTGCCCCGACAAAATTAAAGGCACCAATACCAGTGTGTAAGGGCTGAAGTATGGTTAATCATTTATACTAGTGCTGAAGGACATACCATAGTCCTTCAAGCATGGGTAGGGGGTATATGAAAACTGCACAAAATGACTGGGGTGGAGAGTAGTTGTGTGTTTCAAATAGCAGCCAGCTTTGGGTGTTGCCTGCTGCGCCAGCCATAATTAAATGGTGGCTACAGGGCTCGCATTCACGCTGGTACCATATCACACAGACTGCTGGAGCCACCAGTACAGTCAATACTTTTACCTGGCACAGGTGCACTCTTCAGCATCTTGATAGCGACATAGCCCATTGAAACACAGATACACCTTGACATTACAAACACACCAGAATAAACAGATCAGTGATAAATATCTCACAGCATGTAAACCTGTGTAATGCTTTGTCCTGCCCTAGACTTACTCCAGTGCCCTGTGGCATGCATTGTGGGCAGGGAACAGCAACAGGGCTGGCTGGCATGGAGGTCGTGGGTGTCTTCCGGGTGCTGATAACACTGCTCCTGATCCCAGTGTAAGCTGAGTGTATGCTATACAGTAGCTGAATACACAGGCACTGTCTCCTACTTGCTGCTAACAAGTCACCACCACTTGTAATCATAGGAGCTGAAGGTGGCAAACTTCATGTTCTTCCTAATATCAAGTGATGCCTGGGGCAGCCCTTGCTGTGTATTGGCTCTCATTCTGGGGGGAGCCTCTCAGAACTTACAGACATATCTTTGTTCTGCAAAAAGATGATCAATGATGACTCAGAATATTATAGCTGCTCAATTTATCAGCTTGTTTATTTTCACTTTACCATGTGTGATAATGTGCCCATTAAAACATAATTAGTCTGAGGTCCCAGGGACTGCCTTCAAGGAAGATGTGGAATGGAACAGAACCTGGAGTCGGGGTGTGTGTATGTGTGTGTGTGATATTTTATACTTGCAGGCCAGTGTGATGAATTAGCATCAACAAAACTGACAGAGTTAGTGAAATATATTGCTGCTTGAGAAAAATATGATGGAAACATTGATTAAAGACCCTACCTCCATTCTGCCACATGACAGAATAAGCCTGACCTGTGACCTGCCTGCTGGCAGAGACCAGGACACCTATATGCTGGATGGTGTCAACTGTGTGCTGTATGTACCATGCTGTTGGTAGGAGGCATTATGTATTTATTCAAAACACTAGTTACCTGATACAGGGAACCTGTCAATATGGTATTGTGTCACTAGGGCTGAAATGTAGAGCCAGTGATTTCTGATGAGCTGTCAATGTGTACATTGATCATCACCATCCACAATGAGAAAGAAAAATGTACTGTATGTTAGATATGAATACCATAGATCGATGTCTGAATATTGTAAAAAAAAAAAAGAAACAAAAAACAAAACATACAGGCATGACACTGATCTATCGCCTTACATATACTCTGGAGGGAAAAAAAGAGTGAGCGGTCCCACTGGGGTATGAAATGCTAAGAATATGACGTTCTGCAGCAAATATGGTGCATATTATGGAGTTACATAACATGGCCATGAAATCCGAGTCTGTGGTCCAGTACAGAGTAAAAAAAGTGCCTGAATGGAGATAAAGCTGGGATAAGACAAAGAAATGATCGTGAAGTGCATCAAGTACTGAGGTGAACATGGGGTTTAAATGGCCTGCTACAAGCACCAGACATCAGTGACAGTCAGTATGTCTTGGCATGGTGATCACTGGTGACAGACTTCTGATTTTGAGAGAGGAAGGACTGTTGGTATGCTAATTAGCACGCACGCCCTCCAAAATATGACCAAAATAAAACAAGTGAGACTGCTTACTTTTTTTCTCCACATATACTTTACCCAACTGCTTATTACATGCCCTGGCTCATATATTGCTCTGTTGATACATGATGCAAGTTCTTGCCAACCAACAGTTTCTCTTTCCTGCTCGAGTTTTTCTGTCTGTCTTCACATGATTCCTAGGCACGAGGCTGTGTCAGGTCACTCAATAAGCCATGGTTTATAGCTCATTTACTTACATTTAATTGTGAGCTGGTCCCTTGCACTGCAGCAGATGTTGTACAAATTGAGTTTTGCCTGCCCCCTGGACCAGTGGGATTTCCTGCTGTGTGCTAATACTCTGCAGGTGTGGAGACTGACCACAGCCTATTATAGGCCTAGGCCTTTTCTGACAGACAGGGCTTCATAATTATATTAAGAGATGATTGGTCGACATTTCCCCAAAAAATAATGTATGTGGGAAAAATAGGTAAGAGTTCCCAGAGTGAGTCTGAAAAATTTTAATGAAAAATTAGCATAAAAAAGATATAAAAATAAATTATTTAATTTAATACTAATAAATAAACATATTGCAAGGTGTATATCCATGAGCTGAAGTAAGGACATACACCTATTTAAGTTTATATCCTCAGTCTATGTGCAGTACATGTATACCTGTTGAAAACGAAAGAACAGATGTAATCAAGCCAGGTCCATGCAAGTAATGGGGACAGCTAGCTGAACAGTGTGAATATACAATTAATTATGCATTACTTTATTTTGTTTTGAATCCGATCTTCCCTCTGTAAAAATAAATAACAATACAAAAAAAAAAAAACAACAACAAAAAACCGAAACACAAAAAAAACAAAACCCCCCACATGCACACATAGTACACCCTCCCGCCCCCCCCCAAAAAAAATTAAAAAATCTCATGCTTCAACATTGCCACAGTCAGTGCAGCTAAAAACGTAAAAGGATGGTCATAAAATATCAAGAACAGGTTATTTAGTATTTTGTGTTCCCCAGTTGTTTTGCAAGATGAAGCATGGCTAAGTCCTTGCATGCCAATGGAGCCTGAGGGAGGCACCATTGGAATGATGCACAGCAGCCAGGTAAGATTGAGGAGAGGACATGAAAGCTACCAATTACATCAGGCACAGGCTGTACTGCTTGACCTTTGACTTCCATGATATTGCCAAAAGATATAAAATTGTGACATAGCCATATGATCTCTAAAATTGTGACATATCTACATGATGTGTCACCCTAGAAAATAGCAATGCAGGCTGTATAGAGGGCAGACAAGCCTGTGACACACTGATGCTTCTCATGCTTCAACATTGCCACAGTCAGCTGCCACAAAATTATCTTGTGACCACTGTCTAAGACATTGTGACCTCTGCAAACTCTGACCTGACCTCTTTGATCTATACAGTCCTGCTTATCCATACCCAATCCCTCCAGTAGAGAGCAATCTAATGAGAAAATTAGGTGTCCTTGGCTGCTGGCACTGAGGTGTGTATTCATGGAAGTGGAGATGTCAAACTGTACCCTCAGATGTTAATGTGCTCACAAATAATGATACCAGCTAAACTTGTATGTATTTTGACAATTTCATTAGAATTTTGATGCAACATTTGATATGGAATGTGATGCCGTCAAATTACATACATTTTAAAACATCCTCATCTTCACAGTGATGATGTCATTGACTTGGTAGTTTGTCTAATGACTGTCAGTATGCCCTGAATAGTTATGGTAGGAACATTGGTGAGCTAAAAGTGGTCTTGAATACAACAAACTGAGCCTAGAATAGCAGTGATACACGTCACATTGGTATATGTGCAGAGCAGAAATCAACCAAGATACTTGCATAATGGGGTGTATGCAGAACAGAGATCAACCAAGATACTGGTATTTAGGAATGTGCAGAACAGAAATAAGCCAAGATACAGGCAATGAGGTGTATGCAGAACAAAGATCAGCCCAGATACAGGCATTGGGGTGTATGCAGAACAAAGATCAGCCCAGATACAGGCATTGGGGTGTATGCAGAACAAATATCAGCCCAGATACAGGCATTGGGGTGTATGCAGAACAAATATCAGCCCAGATACAGGCATTGGGGTGTATGCAGAACAAAGATCAGCCCAGATACAGGCATTGGGGTGTATGCAGAACGGAGACAAACCAAGATAATGATGTGTGTGTGTGTGTGTGCATGCATGCGTGCGTGCATGTGCACCTGCATGCTTGTGTGTTTGAGAGGATACAGTATTACTTAGTGGTCAGAGCAATCTAAGATGACTATATCTGTGGTGCCACACTGGCATGCAGACTAAGGTCATGTGACACAGAACAGCATCAGCTTGAAGAACAAAGAGAAACTTGTTATGACACACCTAAAAATTACTCATTTTTTCCCGAGCCAAACATATAGAGATCAACTCCAGCAAGGTTATCATATGGGGTGAGTGCATACATGTATAGCCTGCAAGTTTTTGGAAACATACAAGGTTTTTTTGGACAATGAACAGACATGACAAGTTTGTTCTTTATACCCTGAACCATGAAAGCAGGCTTCACAAATTATTTTCTGTGATGGAAAAGTGGGTGGTCAGCCAGAATATTGATTGGTGTTGTATGGGGACCATGCTGGCTGGAGTGATGGGCTTTTGTATGCCTGGGTGTGATGGGTCATAGTCACACAGCACTGACATTGGGCTGATGCTTGTGTTGGCTATAGAGATGGGGCTGGTTGTGTATCACAATGTATCACAATGTATCGTGACAGGTGTACAAAGATACACAATGGAATAACAATGTCCCTGGCACAGATAGCATCTTGTAGCTTGTCAAGGGAGTTGTCTGGGCTCCTCTACCCCTGATGAATGGGTCATACTACGGCCTGATCCACAACTATTTATCACCCCCAGTTGTTCACACAACTGCCAGATTTCATGGCCAACCAATTCCTTTGAACTGTTTTACTTACAACATCATCCACCACAGTAAGTGCCAACAAAAACCGGCACCAAAAATACAACAGTGTGCAACTGTTTTCGTGGCGCCTGGCTTGGTCCGTGTTCCCCCTGGCAGATGGCAAATGGGAACGGAGAAATAATATCTTTTGCTCTCAGAAACTGGTAACACAATGACCCAAAGCTGTGATAAACATACTGAAGGAAAAATGACAGAGACACAAGTAGAAAATTGGGCGCGGTCATTAGGAGACAAGAATAAAGTTAACAACATAATTGGGTGGGAAGTTGGCCAGTTTTACAAGGTAGTCCTTCATGGCAGAATGAATACACCCATGCAAGGTAGACCATTCTGATCTGGTCCTCACTGACTGGGGTACACTTTCTGTAGGGGTGAAAAAAAGTTGCCCCTTTCAGTGTGTTGTCAGGGGCAATCTGCATCAAGCCATCTGAGCAGACAGTAGACTGACCCCATGGCTTTATATGGACATACAGGGTCATGGGCAGCACACACTGGTGTATCTTGACATGCACTTTACCTCCACCACTCTGTGGCTGAAAAGTGGAGTCATTACAGCAAAAGTAACAACAAACTTGCCATTTTATTGAGCATCGTGTTTTGATTTATCAGAGGGAAAAAAACGGTGAAAGTCTTTTTCTTTCACTTTTCATGGCTTACAACTTGTCAAATATGTATGTTATTGTGGCAAGGAGGCTTCCTGTCATGTGCCTGGATAAATAGTTGTGTCAATGCTTTTTCAGGTCTTCCATGAGAACAGTTTAGCACCTTGCAATCCAAACAGTCATGTCTTTATACGGTCAATGGAGGACAACACAGGCACTGTTTTGTAATGTACTGATAACAGAAATGACTGTATATACAGCAAATACACAAACATATTGACACTGTACTCAGCATGTACTGCCATAGAGGGACAGTGACCAGAGCTGTCATTCATGTTGCGGGGTTAAATAGTGCGATTGGGGTTGTTCAAATCTCTCTTTTCAAGCAAACTTGTGTCTGTAGGTAGCAACATTCCAGTTAATGTGACATGTTTGAGCCTCCAAGGCAAGGAAAGGCACTACTGAGCTATTTTCAACTAATTTTTTTCAAAGAAAACCCCAGACTCCCAAGGCCCCCTCTCCACCCATCCCATCAATGAGTGTTCAGTAAACCCTGTGTAAAAATGTTGGCTGTGGGTCCACTGTTGCCATACTTCACTGGGCTCATAGTTAACCCCATCATAACTGTACCCCATTCTACCAGGATTGCGTTTCTCAAGACTTAAATTTGTGTGTCAGTTCTTCTGCTGATGGTATCAAATATGCCTACTCAAATGACGTTGCCCTTCCAGCATGCTGAGCTATTGTCCATGCTAATGATCATTGAACAGTAATGCATGTGCGTCCTGTAAAGCCATACAGTGCTGAGGCAGACACCTTGTTCATGAATAATCCCATATGTCATGGGTGAATCATGCTGTGATATTTAATTGTGCCAGATACCACAATACACAGACCCTAAGGGGGAGGGGTGGGGAACTGGGCTACGTACTACCTCTGGAATGGTTGGTATATAGGTGCCACAGATGTGAGCCATAATTTCTACCCCTTGTAGCCAGAGAGAGAGAGAGAGAGAGAGAGAGAGAGAGAGAGAGAGAGAGAGAGAGAGAGAGAGAGAGAGAGAGAGAGAGAGAGAGAGAGAGAGAGAGAGAGAGAGAGAGAGAGAGAGAGAGAGAGAGAGAGAGAGAGAGAGAGAGAGAGAGAGAGAGAGAGAGAGAGAGAGAGAGAGAGAGAGAGAGAGAGAGAGAGAGAGAGAGAGAGAGAGAGATTACTCACCCAATTCAATCTGTTTTCTCCGCAAATTGAAAAACTATTACATGCATGTGTTCCACTATTAGTACTCCGCGTGCTTGGAAACTTCCAACATACAAGACTCACCTTAAGATTAATGTGAATATCATGGCTATATTTTCACATAATTGCAGATAAAAATGCAGAATATATGAAAAAAATAATCCAGAATAATTGTATTTCTTAAAAATTTTGTGAGTACAAATATCGGGAAGGACACTTAAAGCATAAGCGTGTCAAAAGTTAAAAGGGTAACCGAGGAAGTCGGTGTGAACTCTCTATCAGTCCACATTTATTATATTTTTAAAATGAAAACATGTCAGATTTGATCAACTTGTGGAGTTTAATCATGGTATTAATGAAAAACTTGAAGGAAATTGTCTCTGTTTATAGAGGTCTGAAGAGGGTAAAGGGGACCTGTTCACAGTCCACTCATTTCAGAAGCATGTTCTTTCATGGTTCCCTAGAAATATTTACTTAAATACATGGTTTAGGACAGGTTAATATTCACAATAAAGATCAAGAGAGAAAAAAAACTCCCTTCACTCCCATTCGGAGCTCTGTTGAACCCCCTTCAAGCCCAGGGTTGAATGCTGGAATACTGTGGGAGGTACGCAGGTAATTTTCTGACCTCCTCACTGCAGGTGAGAAGGTTCCTGTCTAGTCGAGTTCTCGTATTTCTACTCCTATATCCACAACCCACAGACGGCCCTGCAGCTTAGGAACATACAGAAAATTTATTTGAAGACAATTTGGTCATGTGAGCCCTGCCTTGGAAGCTAGTAAGATATTTCTTGTGGATTCATACCATGCTGATTAGTGGACTCTGGTTCACCCCTCATTATCAGGGGCGATGGATTGAGTAAACACTCAGTTTGGACATGGCCAGACAGCTTGGGTTTCCTGTTATGAAATCTCTTGCCAGTTATTGGTGTTGTAAACCATGTAACAATTTGCTCATCTATAAATAAGGTGAACCTCGCATACATGTGTGGAGGCCAGCTATCTGGTGTCATTATGAAACTGCTGACAAGTTGTAGACAGCTGTGTGGTACATTGTCACTGTAAGGTGACCGCTGTTCCACTCAGAAAAGGGTATAAAACACCACTGTATACGTCTCTTTGTCAGATTCTCTGCAGCCACTTGGTGCTGCTGTGTTTTTTCGCAGTCCAATTGAGAGCAGAAAAAGAGAAGGAATATGTTGATGTCGTCTCCTTGTGTCTGTTTTGTGTATTGGACTTACGGCAATACACAAGATGTTCTCTTTTACTAGTGTTTTATGGGTATGGGGGAAATGCCTGTTCCGAGTTCTGTACAGGATTCCCCATATGACAATGATATCTGGCCTGAACACAGATTGAGTTTGTAACTGGCTGGGGAGCAAGAACCGTAAGCAGGCACCAACAGGAAATAGTGGGTCAGTATTTCCATCAATGTGAAGCATCAGAAGTCAAGTTAACTCACCTCAATACATGTCGGCCATTGCAGCATTTACATTATAACACTTGGTGGTGTAGCATTCCCGTATTTGCCACAGGCAGGGACAGGCTAGCATGGTGGACTCACCTCCACTGATCCCATTTCTGTGGTACAGTCACAGGGCACACTGCAGGTCCTAGCCTCTGGAGCACTACACAGCAAACAGCTCCCAGTGCCGCTGCCAGTGCCAGCCAGCAGAAAGATAGTGTGAAAACCTAATGACTAACAGTCTTTTAACTAATGGAAGAATTAACAGAACCTTGAGGTGTGGGAGATAGCAGAATGGTTTGAATTTAAATTCTATTTGGAGCATGGCTGGGCTCCGTGGATCTTATCCTGCAGCTATGGAGGAACTAATGAGTTTAGGGCCTCCTGCTTGGCAATGGTGCAGCAGAAACCACAGGACCTGGCAGTACACGTGGGCAAGTTCATGTTGCCCAATATCTATCATGCTAAAATTCTGCTGCCTGACAGGCCGTGCCACTTTAATCTTGTTTTGTAATTAGGTGTTAATCATCACCAGCACTGTGGCGGCACCCGCCTGGGCCCTGTGGCGGCTGAAAAGTTTCCATAACTTCCCTCCTCGGCTGGTTGGGAAAAAAGTCAAAGATGAGAAAACAGCCCAAACATGTTGTGCTGTGAGCTCATTACTTACTTGTCAAGATGAACTTCGCACAATTAATGTAATGTATTCCCCATCCAGCCATGAGAGCAACTCTTACAGTTACACATCACACCCAAATCTATGGGACAGATACAATCTGGCTGTGAAGTACACTCAAGCAAAGCTGTGGAACAGATAGAGTGTTACTCTAGAACTGATGAGAAAAGCAGACTGTTTCATATCATCCCCGACTGATCATAAACCAACTTTCATCTTGGGGAAGTGGATTTGCAAAGAGGAATTGCGAGGTTGTTGAGATGGTGGTCCCGCCCGTTCATCACACAAGTCCGGCTTTTACTTATACATATGTCACATACCATCCTCTCATAAAGCTGGCCTCCAAATTCAAACCAAATCTCTGACAAGATCTGAGATTGTATACAAATCTAGGGATTACGTATCTTGTACTTAAATCTTGGTCAATTGACTGTGATGCATATCAACTTGCAGTAACTGTGTATGAAATGATAGCTTTATAACTTCCCTGTGGTTACTTACATGGTATCCCGGCTGGAACATGTTATGTCAATTTTCATTTCTCTTTGGTGTGCCTTGCCTTATCTGTGATCTACTAATGGGCCACTGATCCCATGTGATAAACTATAATTTGTTGTAATTCATAATAAATCTAGCAAAGATACACTTCCTTTCATTTCAAGATCCCCAGAAAAGAATGGTTAAACAGAAAGATTCCTACCTGGATTTCAATTATGTGCTGGCTGTGTGTGCCTGGTGTGGAGAGCCATGTTAACGGAGGCCAGATAGCAGCCACACACATGGTAAATCCACGCATCAAACTTGTTGCAATAAAGGTTTTACAATGCTGTTTGAATTCAAGTGCTTTCTGTGTTCTAATCCACCACTCAACCATAGCTGTGGCCATCGAGGCCGCTTTGCCTGTTAGCCGTCAATGGGTAGGGGGGATTGAGTTAGCTACAGAGGGTGAACATGTTTTTGACGCCAATCTTCAATTTTTGACTGAAAATGTGTTTATTTTGTGGAGCAGAGTAGAGAGGAGGAACATCTGTTTGCATTATCTGAAAATTAAAAGGCAGAAATTTTTTTATTAGGTCAACTTTACGAGAGTTATTGGAAACCAGAAAATCACCCCAAGGTCCCCTTTCCTTGTGCTTCGAGCTGTGGCACCCCCTCCCATGACCGTCAAAGGAGGAGGTGAATGTCTCCACTTATGGAGCCAATTTGTTTCTAACATCTCACGGGTCAGCAGACACAAGCCTCCAGAAAAGACAAGGTCAGAGACACAAGAAAAGCAGTCGCCAGCTATCACATGGTAGGACCATCATTGCGGGCTGCCTGCCTGCTGTATGGGCCATGGTGAGACCAGTGACAGCGGGCCTACCCGCAGGATGTGCTAGTGTCTATTGCCTCAGTACAATGCACCACCGCCTGGTCACTTGCACAACAACAAAAGCAATGTCCGCAGTGACTGGCTTATGGCAGCCAGACCTCCCCAAATGGTGGTTCAGGAGCTTTACATTTCTTTTCAAGTGGAAAATGCGAGTTAGGGCAATTCTTTCATTTGTTTCACATGCTTTCATATTACATGTTGCCCATTGCAACAGGGAGATTTAGTTTGATTATTACTGCACTGGGCAACTCTAGCATTAGGGAGCCTGATTTGCTCAAACATGTGTGAATGGCCAGACAGATTTACTATATCTGGAATAAGCTGGTCAGATTGGTTCAAGGCCATTGCCTTTGGTACTATATAGCCAGTGGAGTATTGCAAGTACATGCACACTAAATGCATGTAAATAAAAAAAAAGTTAAAAAAAAGACAAGTTCGGGAATCAGTTTAACTAAAAAACCTGATTGTTGACCTGATGATCGACATGTTCAGAGACATTTGTAGCTGGATTTGCACTTCTTGAAGAAATCAACAAATGAAAATTAAAAGGCCCTGTAGACCATACAAGTAATTTTTACCTCGGTATGTTACAAAGTGTTGGTCAGAGTGAAGACAAGATAAAATGGATCAAAGTTGCAAAACTCACTGTTGTTTATATGATTTTACCACACTGCGGTCTCCCTCGTATAAGACGCCTTGAAGAGAAGTGACCCCCTCTACAAAGACCACTTCTCCGATCTGTAAGCATCGCATTTTCATTGTATTTTACTTCTCCAGAGAGGCCACCCCTCTTATGAGGCCACTTTTCTAGTGCATTTGGAGAGACTTTATAAGTGGGAGACAACTGTAAATGAAATACTGGTAGAGTGAAGAGCATTCACAGTAAACATGGAGTAGTCTGTCAACATTCCATCACTGCAGGGTTCTGCATTATTGCTCAGAAAGGACTGAATATATTGAATATGCACTTTATGTTGCAAGATAAAACTTTGGATGTGTATTCTGTACATCTGTTGGCATTTCCACCTTAAACTGAGCAACTCCTGGGGGATAAAGACTATGAGTGTCCTACAAAGAAGCCTAAACTCACTGTTGCCTAAGGCAAATTCCTCATTCATTATACAGCTTGAGACTTACAGGGAGCATCGCATTGGAACATGGCCACCAAAATGCAACTTGGGTTACAGCAGGGAAGGTCATGACCTGCAGATGGCACACAGGAGGATTTTTCTTTTTTTTTTTCTTTTGGAAATGGATGAAACTATGGTAGTAATTTGTATGCATGAAGTAAGCATCACAGCTTTCCTGGTGTGACAAAAATAAAGTGCACTGTTTTATGTTATGGCACCCATAACTGTCTCAGAAAGCTTGCAGTCTGCTTTTTGACCCATTCTAGGACAGAATGCTTGAAGTCTGCTTTTTAACGAAAAATTATGACAGAACGCTTGCTGTCAGCTTTTTAACCTATTTTATGACAGTACTCTTGCAGCCTGCTTTTTAACCTATTTTATGGCAAAAAGCATGTAGCATGCCTTTTAAACTATTTTATGGCAGAAAGCTTGCAGCCTGCTTTTTAACCTAGTTTAGCCTGCAATATAACAAAGCTTGCAGCCTGCTTTTTAACCTAGTTTATGTCAAAGCTTGCAGCCGGCATTATAACAAAGCTTGCAGCCTGCTCTTTTAACCTAGTTTATGTCAAAGCTTGCAGCCTGCTTTTTAACCTAGTTTAGCCTGCAATATAACAAAGCTTGCAGCCTGCTTTTTAACCTAGTTTATGTCAAAGCTTGCAGCCTGCATTATAACAAAGCTTGCAGCCTGCTTTTTAACCTAGTTTATGTCAAAGCTTGCAGCCTGCATTATACCAAAGCTTGCAGCCTGCTTTTTAACCTAGTTTAGCCTGCATTATAACAAAGCTCGCAGCCTGCATTATAACAAAGCTTGCTGCTTGCTTTTTAACCTAGTTTATGTCAAAGCTTGCAGCCTGCATTATAACAAAGCTTGCTGCTTGCTTTTTAACCTAGTTTATGTCAAAGCTTGCAGCCTGCATTATAACAAAGCTTGCTGCCTGCTTTTTAACCTAGTTTATGACAGAAAGCTTGCAGCCTGCTTTTTACCTTTTTTTTTTTACAGAAAGCTTGCAGCCTGCTTTTTGACTTTTTCTTTTACAGAAAGCTTGCAGCCTGCTTTTTGACTTTTCACTTGGTGCAGCAGCTGATGACTGAAATAACAATGTGAACTAAAGATGACATTTGAAGTGATACATAGGACTCTGGGTGGTAAAAACACAAAACTTTCATAAACCTTTTCAGATAGAAATCCATATATACCCATACTTGACTAAAAAAATCATGCTTTTATGAATATTGTTTTGTTATTGTAACTTCAAAGTGTGAGTACACCATTTAGTCAGTAAGAATAAATCATGGCCAGACATGGCTCTTCATGCAGATTCCATTGGCCCAGGCTCAGCCAAGTGCAGGCAGTTACAGGTATTCATATAACTTTTTTGCCTTCTTTAATTTCTTTTTCTTTCTCTCCCTTCACTTTTCTCTCTTTCAGGATGTGAAACAAAAGTAGGTAGCCTTTTAGCTCTGCTGGCTTTACAAAGCAAGCAAAGCTCTTGGGACAGGTCAGTCTGTGTGGGAAACTCACTGTGTTTCTCCTGTGAGAATAGTCTAATGATGTTTTAATGTTTGGCATGAACAATAATGGGGCATAGAAGGTGTCTTGGTGAGAAGTTAAATATTCATTCATTCATTCATTCATTTAGCAAGCAGTTGGCCAGTTGTTAATGTAGAATGAATTAAGTTGATTATATCCCCCGTGTCCGAAGAATCCGGAGGATATATTGGTTTTGTGACCGTTCACCCGTCGTCTGTCTGTCCATCTGGCCCTCAGGACGACGTTACCGTTATAACTATAAAAATCTTGCATGTAGCTCCTCCAGATTTTGGTTAGTAATGCACCTTATGATGAAGCAGGTCAAGTTCGAAAACCAGCTTCCTGTGATAATTAATTAATTAGTTAATTGACAGAAGATCCTTAGGCAACCCCCAGACGATGTTACTGCAATAACTAAAAAAGTAGTGCATGTAGCTCCGCCAAATTTTGGTTAGTGATGCACCTTAATATTGTGACAAAAGTTGGCTCTTAAAGATTTCTCAATTGGGAGACAGTGCGCCATTCGGGGAAAATATTTGTTGTCACGCGCGATGACTATCTCTAGTTATATTTATGGCCTTTTTTTACTGGTGTAGACCTCTGATAAAAAAAAAAAGAAATGTAGATCAGTGCATCAATTTGTAAAAATCAATTATTTTGAGAACATGCTATATCTGTGAACAAGTTCATGTCTTTCTGAATTTCTTTTTGAGAATTTTCTGCTCAGTCTGTAGGTTTACTAAATACATTGCCCACATTTATATAGGCCAAACTATGGTTTCCAGTACTGTAATATTGTCCAAGGGTTATTTGAAACAGTTTGTAATGAAGTGATTGAAATAACATGACTCACAAATACTTTGTGAACTGGAAGGAGACATTTTGTTGTTAATCTGAGGGTGTGTGAGTGGTCAGGTGTGTCAGTGCTATGTAAAGTGATCTGACGGTGTGTGTGAGTAGTCAGGTGTGTCAGTGCTGTCAAGTGATCTGACGGTGTGTGTGAGTAGTCAGGTGTGTCAGTGCTGTGTCAAGTGATCTGACGGTGTGTGAGTAGTCAGGTGTGTCAGTGCTATGCACAGACAACACATAAACCTACCCTGCCCCAATTATGATCCATATGCATTTTATATGCGGGTATATGGCAAGCCAAAGCTGCAAATATTCATAAATAGAGATATCTGTGTTTCTAAATACAGATATCTGCATTAAAATACAGATATCTGCATTTAAATACAGATATCTGTATTTAAATACAGATATCTATATTTCTAATACAGATATCTGAATTAGAAATAGAGATATCTGTATTTGACCGCCAAATACAGATATCTGTATTTCTTATTCAGATATCTGTATTTCTAATTCAGATATCTGTATTTCCAGTCTAATTCAGATATCTGTATTTCTAATTCAGATACCTGTATTAGAAATACAGATATCTCTATTTGTGTTGCCAGGTGGTGAAAGTACAGTTAAAGATGGATCCCCGGTATGCGTCCCCTGCATGTATCCTCATTGTGTAATTTGGGAGCTACAAGATCAATCCCATCTCCTTTCCTTCTTTCTTTTTTTTCCCCTGGAAATTATATATCAGTTTTGTGGTATTTCACCAAGATTTGTATAAAGTAGTTTGAATCAGGCTCGCACAAAATTATATAACGGGGCCGGAAACTAGCAACTGCGTGGAATTCTTACCTTGAACGTGATCCAAGCCCAAGGCACGATGAAGCAAACCCCACTTCGTTTGGATTGCAAGCTCTTTGGTCTCACGTTGTGAAATCGATGCATCAATCTGTGGCAGTTCCGCAGAAGGGAGAATTCATTGCTAACTAGCTTCAGTTGTTGAAATACAGATATCTGTATTTCTAATACAGATATCTGAATGAGAAATACAGATATCTGTATTTCGTTGTTTTATACAGATATCTGTATTTCTAATTCAGATATCTGTATTTCTAATACAGATATCTGTATTTCCAGTTTAGTTCAGATATCTGTATTTCTAATTCAGATATCCGTATTACAAATACAGATATCTCTATTTGTGAATATTTGCAGCTTTGGCTTGCCAAACGGGTATATATTTCACAGCAAGAAAGTGACCTCTTGGTCTGCTACTACGATGTATTGAATGTGAGCTGCCTTCTGTCTGTTGTTATCTCTACCATTGATAGGATATTAACTGGTGTGTGAGGAATGATGTCAGTGCCTGCTCCTACCCCCTCCCCCCCCCCCCCCCCCTTGCCCTGATGTTATAGATGTGTGATATGTGTCTGACAGGCCACTGGTGATAGGAGTGCTGCAGATAAGATGTTATCACTGGGCAGTAATTAGAATATTATGATTAACACCCATAACATAATTAGTAGCCTGGGTAAGCAGCCTGTCTTGCAGTGTGCTGGCAGGGCATTCCTCCCCAGACAGTGTTGCCCTGCCAGCACTGTCCCCTGACAGTGCTGGCAGGGCAGTCATCCCCAGGCAGTGTGCTGGCAGGGCAGTTGACTTCAGGCAGTGCTGGCAGGGCAGTCCACCCCAGGAAGTGCTGGCAGGGCATTATTACCCAGGCATTACAGTTATTGCAATAGAAGTCACTTTATTGATTGAAATTTGGGTGAGAGGACACCCATTCATCCATAATACAATATAACAAGTTAAGGCAACAAAATTACAATGAAATTGGTGTCATTCATATTACGCTTTAATAAAAACATGAATAAGAATTACTATTATATGTAGCAAGCAGGAATTTCAATCATTGATAGCAATATTTGGAGTAACAGTGATACTAAGTATACTCCATCAATCCTTGAATAGTGTACTGTTCTTGGCTTGTTTAAAAATAGAGGAAGCTCTCTTGACATACAACAAAACATTGCAAATATACACATTAATCAAATCAAGGTTATGGAGCAGAAAATTTCAAGAGAAATGTATTGTTGCTAATGTGACCTGGAGTCTAACAAAATGTTTGCATGGGTCAGCGCAAGCTTTATTTCTCCTATTTAGACCAGTGCTTGGCTGGAGTCAGTTTGGTTGGAGGATTCAAGTCTACAGCCACCATTAGTCAGTACTCAACACCCCAAACAACAAAAGCTGAAAGGGAAGGGGTGAGAAGGGAGAAAGATGCAATGAGGCGAGGGAAGGCTGTGAGGCCAGGGAATGTTGTGAGGGCAGGGAAGTTGATAGGACAATGCAGGGAAAGTGTGACTGAGACAGTGGACAGGGCAAATGATGAGATTGAAAGATGAGGAGAGAAATGAGAAGAATAATGCAGCAATGTAAAAAATGTCAAAGGGAGAGGAAAAAGATGGGACTGCGGTGAGTTGAAAGGGTCAGAATGCACAGAGGGACAGCCTGGAAGACTGGAAACAGCTTCATAAAAGGATGAGGACATAAAAGGATGAGGACATAAAGGGACATACGGAGAGTGAAGCCTCAGCCACACTCAGAAAGCTGGCATATTCACTTAGTGTCGTACGTTTTGAGGGACTTTCCGCCAAATTGATTTGCTGTTTGACCCATTTATCTTACATATTTTAGACATCTTAGCACATTTTGCCAGGACATAGGGTGTCATTGTAGTGAGGTTTGACTGTATAAAGGTGGGATCACAAGAACAGAGGGCCACCAGTACTGGGACCTGCTGACTGGGAGGATGATAATATACAAGGGAATAACTAAAGTGGTGGCTGATGAGGACAGAGAGCCCCTCAGGGAATGACTTAAAGCAGCGAAGAAACAATATACTGTGTATGGCTGTGAAATCATCAAAAATAGTTCTTAACCAAGGATGTCTGCAATCTCAAAGACAATGGTATAAATATATACTTGTTGTTTGTTTACATGTGATTTTTTCCTCAGTCCAAGCAACTTCAAAACACAACCTTCCCACCCATAGTACAGCCATATATATCAACTACTACTGTGTACATGTGGACCAGACCACATGAGAGATGGGTTTTGATGCAGTAGAGAAATTAAAGAGAATCCATAGAAATATCTGCGGGTTGTTACCGTCTGCCGGAGCATGAGGTTATGTAGGGGTATGATGCAAGTGATCAATGATGATGGGCTGCTAGAGGGACAGATGGAGGAGGAAGCCTGTGGCTTGTTTTGTCACACCTCATTGTCTGCTCTTCTCATAAATCTTGTGGTGCACAGACTTTCTAACACCTTTCTCCTTGCTATTTTCCTATTTTCTGTTTTTTATCTCTGAAAAAAAAATGCTGTCTCCCAGGGCTGTGGAACCCAACCTGCAATGGATAATGGAATGAATTTCATTTTCTCTGTGCATGCTTATGGACAATAGCTGGGTCTGTTCTCAGCTTCTCAGGAGCTGGGTGTACAGGTGACAGCAGTGAGACTAGTGACAAGGCAGGAAGTCTCCCACTGTGCTCGGCCATACCATAGAAAGTGTTTTCCTGAGATTATGGCGCCTTCAAGGTGTGTTGTTCTCACCTTAAATCTTGTGCACACCATGGGGGTGCTTCAGACCCTTTTGTTTGCCACAGCTGGCAGGAGAAGGCTATAGTCGATGTGCCTTATGCCAGTCATCTTCTCAGCGGGACCCCTCATGGCTGGCCGGTGCTATACCACCACATTTGTTCTCACATGGCCTCACATCAACTTATTCAAGCATAAGATGAATTTTGAGCATAACCAGGATCAAATTCTGGAATAGTGAAGTATATTGACACTGCCGTCAGAAAGAATCAAAGTGTGCACCCAGGTTTTCCTCTAAACATGACAGCAACTTAGTTGGAATATCTGTGTATGAGGTAGCACCCTATACATTGCGTATAATTGCATTAGAGGTCCTATTTCATACTCAGCCGTGTTTTCCTGCATCTCAGGAGTTTCATGCAGCGCTGACAGTTGTTTTCTTTGTGGCATAGACTGTCACATGTGCAGTCTCCACAGTCTGCACTGACATTTTCTTTTGTCATGGATTTTCCCACATTTGTCACAACACAGTGGCTGAATTTCTTTTATTTATTTTATATATATATTGTTTGAAAAATGTAAGATTTGAAGAGAGTTTAAAAAAAACAACCAAACAAAAAAGCTGCCAATATGGCCTATTACCTGTGGGGTACAATTTATAATTATGAGTGAAAAGTAATGCAGTTTATGATGATTGAAAGAGATTGTTCATGTGCATATTACCTCAACGACATACCGGCCAGAAGTCTACACCTTCCCTGTACCAAAATAGAGCCAATTCACAGCCTTTCAAGGACTTAAAGTTGCAGGTGCCAGGCCGAACAGTTGAGGCCAGACCTAAGTGCAAAAGGTAAAGGTTTGGGACCTGTATGTGCATCGTCTGATTACTTAAGTAGGGTCAACTAGTGGCCGTGGTGTGCAGACTGGCAGAATGAGTGGCGGCTGATGTTTATTGAAGTGAAGACCGTCCTTGGTTGACTGAATTAATTCAAACATCATTTCAGTTGCAAAACACCATAGCCCTGTCCCACTGTTTCAGACCATGTGTCTGTAGTTGCTTTTTTTCTCTGAATAAAATTAACTCAGAGCGAAAGTTGAAATTTTGCAATCAGTTGTGGTGTCTATTCCCAACACAGTTCTTTATTTCACAGTGTTCAATTTTTCCATGTTAACTCAGGAAAACACAGTTTTTTGTGTGTACATGGCAGAATTTTCCACTGATAGTATAGGAATTAATTTCTAGTAAATTTCTGTTCTCAGGAATGCAAGTAAAATTTAGCTTTTTTTTACATAAGTTGTGCTGCAGGAGAGTAAAAGATTTTCCAGATTGTCCAGATTGATATTACTTGCCGCACCACAACGTTTAACTGCTGACCATTACATTTTTCACAGGCTCATGATAATGTAAAGTTACTGACTGACACCTTATAGTCAGTTCTAATAACTAACAGAAATATGTGGAAAACTGGAGAAGATTTGCTTCAAAAAGCTATCAATACTGAATGCTACAACTTTTGTCCTATGGTACTTCACATTCCATTAAGCTTATGGCTGCTCATAAAAAATGCATCAAACCTGACCACTTTTAAAAAAACTAATTAAAACGTGGGAGGGCCCAAAGTGTGGCTGTAATTACTGCAGCTCAAATATCTATATTACTGGACACTGCCAATGAGCCTGTCCTTCTTTTAACTTTTTTGAACATTTAAATGAATTTATCATATACAAATGAGCCATGAATTTGGAATAGATGCACCATACCCCACTACATTTTAAAGACTAACTAAAATCGCAGGAGGGCCAAAATGTGCTTATAACCACTGCAGATCAAATATCTACATTTTTGAACACTGCCTGTGAGTTCGCCCTTGTCGGGGCAATATTGTTATTTCCCTTTTTATGGTGGCTTCCTTATATTTTGATGCTGGCTTGGTGTGGACCCTTGCAGTCACCACCAATTTGGCACTTATTTCCTTTCTTCATATGCCTAAATTATTTGTAACATTATATAATATTTATACTTCCATCTTAGTTCAGGTCTGTGACCTGTTTTATACAACTTATGTCAACTTCTACTTGGTATAATAGCTTTATAGCTAATGTTTCATGTTTGTTCTACTTGGTATAATAGCTTTATAGCTAATGTTTCATGTTTGTAACCCGAGGATTAATAGAGATTGAAATGAAATGTAAAATGAACTGAAATGAAATGAAATGCATGAAAATTTCAAAGTCTAAATGACCTTGACTTTTGACCTTTAGAGGTGCAATGTAAATTACAAAAATGTACAGTGTTACAATACCTGCAATTTAAGCCCAACAGGAACCAAATCAGATGAAAATTGACCAAGTTATGGCCAGATGAAACTTTCGAAAGGCCAAATGACCTTGACCTTTGACCTTTAGAGATTACATTTTAATTACAAACATGTGCAGTGTTGCAGTAGCTAGCATTTGATTCATAATGTACATATATTGGTACCAGCCAGGTGTTAATAATATACTGATATGTCAGAAGGTACAAGCACATTGTATATACTGGACCTAGGTGTGTATAATGCGCTGGAATATAAGAAAATACAAGTCCATTATACATATACTGGACCCAGGTGTGTATAATGTGCTGATATATAAGAAGGTACAAGTACATTGTACATATACTGGAACCAGGTGTGTATAATGTGCTGATATATAAGAAGGTACAAGTACATTATACATATACTGGAACCAGGTGTGTATAATGTGCTGATATATAAGAAGGTACAAGTACATTGTACATGCACTGAAACCAGGTCTGTATAATGTATTAAAAAGCTGTTGACTTGGGGCATGAGTAGCTGTCTTGATGCATGTACATGCAGGTTTTATATACATTTGTATTTTTTTCTTTCAGCTGGAAAATTAGTGACATTGTTGAAGCAGACAGCTGATATAGGAGTGTACATGTCTATTGTACATATGATACATCAAAGTATGTACAATGTATCAAGGCACATCATAGACAATGTAGCAATTAATATTTATATCTCCAGCTGCTTGTTTGTTGTTTAAAGTTTCACACCTCTTCATGTGCTATACATCAGTAAAGGCCTTTCTTGGCTTGTTCCATTGCCTTTGTCAGACCATCAGCTGACACCTTCTCCCTGGGCTACTCCCCTTAACCCATGCCCTACACTGGAGCCAGTATGGCTGTATCGCCTGAGGTATCTGCAAAGGTGTGAGATTAAGACCAACTACATGTGCCCTCCAGCGAAATGTCTACCTTTCAGATTTGTAACACGGTCCTGATGCCTCACTGACTCACTTTCATTGCAGCCTGACACACTGCAGCAGATAGAGTCCCACCTGTATCAAGCAAAGACAGTGGGTCCATTTACATTGTCCTGTGCAGCAACAGGAGAGCAAGGGTGGATACTGAGGATGACCTGCAGAGTGTGCACCATGACAGCCATACAGACCGTATATACAGTCTCAGTGCTGTTGGAGGATGGTTCAACTCCTTTCTTACAGCAAACTCATTCTTCACAAACGCTTTAAGCTACATGTTCCTGACAAGTTGGAGTGAAATTTTTTTTTTCTTCTTGTTTGGCGGAGTAGAGTTTGTGTAAAGGATGTATAAAATGCACCTCATTTCTCACTTTTCTTGTTGAAAATTTCTAACATTTTGTTTTCATGGAGGCACAGTGTGGCTTGCCTTCTGAATAGTCAAAGTTTTGTTTCTTCTTCCCTAGATACAAGAGAAGCAAGCAGCTTGGTGTGTCGTGCAGGCCACAGCAGGTCTCAGTCTATTGTTTGTTTTTTTGTTTTTTTTGTGTGTGTGTGTGTTTTTTGGCTGCCAGATGGTTGTAGACTGTGAGATTCAGAGTAGCTAGCAGGCTCAGTTATTCACAGCTGTTACTTTGGTCTGGCGTCACCCTGTCTACATCATTTGCATATAAATACGAACATTCACTCTGTTAATTAAAGCAGCTTGTAGTACTTTGCTATTAACAAAGTTTCTTGTATGAGAAGTGGCAAAACAGGGGCATAATGATCCTGCCTGTAGTGACATCACACCTTCAGATGACTAAATCTGCTACGGTGAAACTTAACATCCAGGTGGGACCTTTTCAGCTGCAAACAAACTGAAAAAGAAATGGGAAAAAATCATATCTCTTTAAAGATCAAAGCTGGTGGTCTAATTTGTTTGACAATTATCTTAATTTGTGGAACAATGATATGCCATGATCTGCCATTATACTTGTTGCCAGGGGCATGAAGTGTTACTAAATGAACAACTTGTAGAAAGACTTATGAATCATAGGTGAAGTACAGGGTCAGATCATGGTGGTGGGGTATTTTGAAAGTAGGGAACTGATACTCAAATGACCAAGATACACTTGGGATAGTTAGGCCATCACATCTGTCAATAAATTCTGATGATGATCAATACCTAATTGTATTTATTCCAAGCTTTATGAGAATCCAGGGCTAGCTATTTGTACAGTCAGTCAAGACTGCAATGGCTGGCTGAAGTACCTTGATATCAGATGTTCCCAAGTCTTACAAGTCATTTTTTTTGGTCATAAAAGTCACTTCAATTTTTGTTTGACACTTCCGAATCCTGGCTTACCATATTGAATGAGGGGAATTACTTCTAATACTTTTTTTCTGTTTATGCCATCTGAAATTGTCCTACATGCAACAGTCCCCACCATAAAACTTGGGCATGTGCTTACATGGGATCCTTGAACATAGTGGAGTAAAGTAACGTACCACAAGGTGTACCCCACTCAGTAAGCCTCCGTTTGCGTGGGATCTTTGAGTATTAGAGTAAAGTACTACAGGATGTACCCCGCTTATTAGGCCTCTGTTTGGCCAAGATGTTTGAGTATAAGAGTAAAGAACCATACTACCTATGCTTACAAGGGATCATCGATTATGTGAATAAAGTGAAGTGCTGTTGGGTGTACCCCACTCAGTGGTCTATGCTTACATGGGATCATTGAGTAGGTATTTTTTTCCAAGGACCAGACACCAGCATTGAGTATAGGGACCAGGTGAGAGCAGTCATATATTACTATATTTATCCTTTTAAATGCACATGCCTTTCTAAGGGCACACCCATCATTTACTTGGGAACAAATACCAGACTATCTTTGATGAAAGTGAACATCATTTCCATCTGATTCTGGTCCCTGTCCTGTTTTCAGCTGTTCGTTCTTTTTTTTTTTTTTTTTTAACCCTAGCACAATGTGTGGTTACTAGGATGAAATCATTGTTCTCATAATAGAGCCTAAAAACCAGCCATCAGTTCTCACTGTGAAGAGGGTTAATTTGGAAACTGTCACCCAGTCTTCATTCTGTATTCTAGGGACTGGTACTTCATAAGTACTTGCTCTTTGTAGAAATCCACAAAGTGCACCCAGAGTGTATTGGCTCTGTGTACAGGGAGTGAGTAATTTACTGCCGGAGGACTGCTGAGAGAGGCTACCAGTGAGTACTTCTCTTCAGAACTGGCATTTATTAAGAGAGTGGAGATGAAGGAGCTGTGTTCATAGCTACAAGGCATAATTGTCAACTCTGAATATTTAATTACAATGTGCTTCAGAGCCCTTCACTTTTGTGACTGTTTTATTGGCTGAAATATCCAGGTCTGACAGAGATGGTTACCGTCAGCTGTACTCATTAAACCTGGACTAATGTGGAAACCTGTGGTAATTTCAGTTGTGTCCTCCTTGAGGGCTCTCAGCTGTAAGTACTCACAATGACTGCCAGTAACGACTGTACAGTGTATGTACTTGTGCCGACTTCTCAAATGACTGTACAGTGTATGTACTTGTGCCGACTTCTCAAACCACTGTACAGTGTATATACTTGTGCAGACTTCTCAAGCTGTCAGGTGTAACACCTAAATATTGAAATATGACACAGAAACTACATCAGATGTGTCATGGGGCACTGAAAAAAAATAAAAATAGACAAGCCATATTGATTTTTTAAAAATGGTTCTTCCTACTGTTAACAATTGGTGCTTTGATTGATCCAGGTCTATGTATTAATCATTAGAGATACTATGGTACCTGTGTTTGGCTGTGGTAGGATACATGTTGCAGTAGCCCTTTGGTCCTACTGTTCTCTACCTTGTAAATTTTATGGAAATACATGTTTACCATTAATACAGTGGGACTTGCTCTTAAGAGCAGATCTTGTAACAGTCCACATACCTTCTTTATGCCACTCTTTCCTGACATTAGAGTCTACTTGTGTAATAAATTTACCAATAATCTAAGACCACCTGGAATACAGCATCACTTTTTGTAAGTAATAGGAGTTATCTGAACTGGCATATTATACTACTGTAGTAAAATTACCAAGCAACAGTATGTACCATGCTGTATTCTGTTGAAATGCCAAAGAACATTCCTCATATATATGTATGTTTTACAGACCTACCATTTGCCAATACCAGTCAAAGGTATACATGTATGTGTGTGTGTGTACACGTATGTAGTGGACCAGTTACAACTGCACCCAAAAGTATGTGTGTAAATAATGTATGTATGCATCACATTATACTTATTATTATTATATATATGTATATATATTCACACACGCATGTATGCATGCACGCACATAACACAAGATGACAGGTCTAAATAAGGGTGACCCAGCTTGGCTGTTCATGTACTATGTGCATGTTAGTACGTCTGTGGCTTGTAACAATAAAATCAGAATGTATTAGAGGGGTGACAGCTACATGGAGCTCTCGGCACCTGGGACTACAGATATAGCTATCCTCAACCTGCAGCTGAGGCGGCCTCTACCTGCAGCCCGTACAGAGCAGGCTGAGCTTGCTGGGATTCTCTTTAAGATTTGCTTTATTAATGAAAGCATGATTGAGCAGGAAATAATGGTATTATTTGCCGGGAGACTGAGTGGTGAGGGTCGGGTGCTGATTCAGCAGTCGGCGCTGATCCTTTATTGACGTTCTACACATTCCAAATATAAGTGTACCTAGCAGCAAATAAGATTTATTATGTTTCACAGAGTAATATTTCCTGGCTTTGAGATGCTATTACTGTAATTTCTGGATTGTTAAAGTTATATTTGTAAAGCAATATATGGATTTTTTTTAGTTGTATTTACAAAACAAAATACTTGGACATTTAATTGTTTTGTGGTAATTCTATACAAAATGTGGCAGCATGGCGGCTCATACCAAGAAAATGACAGTAGGCAACAGTTTTAGCTCTGAAAATATAAAAAAGTCCCTCCCCACAAAATGTCACTTTAGCCAGTCCACTCAGCAACAGTATGAAAAAAATCATCATGTAGTGGTCCAATTTGCACCCAAACACTCTATTTCATTTATGCGGGTGTGATATTCACAAAAGGCAGACAATATATGCAAGTTTTCTATTAGTAAAAACCTGACACTTGACTGCAAGTCACATGCTTTACCATTTGACCACCGTGCCACAGCCATCAGAGGCCCGAAGGTGCACAGGAAAAAAAACGGCAAATTGTTTTCAAATGCACATTCCATGTATTAGACAGAGATATCAGAGACAGAAAATGAGAAAATACCATTAGAGATATGAGTGTCATCCAATATCACTGTGAATTCATTTTATTTCACTGATGCTTCAAAACTGCCAAAATAAGAACCCAGTGAAAACGATTTGTAACATGGTATGGATAGGACCCATAACAAAACTATTGGAATTTAAATTCAGTGAAAGGTTCAAAATGCAACACCCGCCAAAATTGGAACCCGTGAAAATAAATGTATTCACAGTATTCCTTTGTATTGACCACTTGATGGTCTCTGCCATTTAGAAGATGCTACAATAATGAATGTATTCAAATTTACTATTGATTCCACAAAAAATGTTACTGATAATATCCAAAACATAACTCTGACCTTGAGACTCCATTGTGAAAAATTGTAAAGTGCCCTGGGAATAATATGCCTTTTTTTTGGCTAAAAAGGAGCTTTAGGATTAGCCATGTGAGCATCGTAACTGGAACCTTGGTTTTCATGTCACGGAAATCTGAGAAAATAAGAGATAGGCTACTTTTCATGATATGTGAATATCTGAAATATAGAAATGTTCCCATTTCATTATAAATTTATGTGACAAAATATAGTGAGTGCCAGTTAGCACAACACAGTATTCTGGTCAGCACACTTCTCGGCCATGGCATGGCAGTAAACTTGTTGACTGTTTCAAAGACAGTACTCAGGTTGAACATCCATCTCCTGCAGTGTAGCTGTGTACATATACATGAAAAGTGGATCCCTGGCAGAGACATATATGATGAGGTTGGAGGTCTTTG
Source organism: Hermodice carunculata (assembly GCA_964020975.1). NCBI lineage: Eukaryota > Metazoa > Annelida > Polychaeta > Eunicida > Amphinomidae > Hermodice > Hermodice carunculata. The sequence continues at coordinate 132,546,972 of OZ026612.1, read as the reverse complement.
TCATGGGATTCTGTTGGATGGTGCTGTGTGGAGTAATGTGTAAAACGACACTGATGACTATCCCAGATATACGGAGATCACCTTTAACCAGGGTCAAGTGTCATGTGTCAGGCTTTATTTCAGCCCTGTCAACATGCACGGCCCATGTGTACATGTTGGTCTGAATTTGAAGCAAAATTACATTGGTATGAAGGAGCTATACAATATTCAATATTGTTGAATAAATATTGCTTGGAGTTCATGATATATTAAATACCTGTGGAGTGCCTCTATATGCTGTGAGTGGTGATAAATACAACCAAGTATGTGTTTGTGGAGGAACCAAAATTGGTTACGTCTCTCCAGGTACAGTCTCATATTAGACCTGAGATACGTGACTACATGACTGTACCTTGTTTATAGGCTACATTGTGTGCTAGATGCAGGTGTCTGATGGAAATTGTTCACTTTCATGGGGCTTTTCCTTTATGGACGTGTGTACATATCCATTTGTGCATTCAGACTGTGACATTATGTGGCTGTGAGCTTTGTCTTTCAGGCTGTTGCAGACGGCTCCCAGTTTTGTGCTGGTTGCTGTCATACGAGCTCAGGCACAACTTGCTGTATTTTTCGTGTGTCTGTATTCCACACACAGTCCTGGAGAGGACCGGTTGCGGTGGGTGCATGCAGTGGTGTGCCTCGACTGGGGAAGGGCTGTTGCATGCACAATGTATGGAAAAGCGTACAGGATGCCATCTGCCATGCCTTGCCTCTCTCCTGTGGCAGTTTCCTCCCAGGCCCTGGCAGTTCCATTCTCTCATCTTGGCTTTGTACATGTTGCCATCAGTAAGCCCTGGGTGTGGACAATTTCAGTCCTCATCACATTGCCTTTCACTCAGGCAAGATCACTAGGTGACAGGCATATAACATTTCATTGTAAGCCCAGCAAACAAAGGCTTTCAGGGTCTTCTATTTCACTGCAGCAAATTTGCTCCACAGCCGATTAGAATTTCCAATCAGCCAGCCGCACCCGACACTGGATTCTCAAATTTTAACTGCTTGCATTTTTTTTTTGGTGTGTGTGTGTGTGTGTGGGGCTGACAAATTGGCCAGTGTTAAAAACTGTGTGGAATGTGCAGATAAATCTTGCCTAGCCATATCACACCGTAGCTATATTGTGTAGAGATATACAGGCCAGCTGTGAAACAGGCTTTAGGAACCTTAAATATTTCTGTATTTATGCTATTGATATTTTCAAATGAAACATAACTCCCGGCAGGCAGATGTAGGGATTTTCTGAGTGGGTCCATTTCCTGAGTATGTGCACATGTGGTAGGTGCACATGTAGCCTTAAACAATGTAGGGCGAGGAGCTTATTACAGCACACAGATATGACGGTGCATTGAAAGTGTGGACCATACATATGTACCTGAGACTGCCAGTATTTGTGTCTGCTATCCCTGTTGTTTGTCCTGGAGACAGCAGGACAAATATACACAGGATCACACAGCTGTGCTGGGTAAACAGGCAGCCAGGGCTGAATGTGGTCACACACTGCCCTGCTGGCTTCACCTGGCAGCCCTTGGTCACCTGCACTGTCACTCCCTTGTTCAATGCCAAACATGACCAAGTCAGTCACATCACCATCATGCATTTTTAATGTACATTGATTGGGTTACCTTTCATCTTTGTAATGTCAAGCTCAGTCTTATTTTGGTTCTGGTATATTGAAAACATTTCACTTTCTTCACACATTTAGTAAAGCACTTGTTTTGGTCACTTATATTTATCATTATGGGGTATTTCTTGGGCTATTCAAATAGATAAGCCAGTGTTGTAAGATGCCATTCAGGTCTTTGGATACCTGAAAAGGAACTGTACTCACCCAAAATGTAACTTTGTCACAGGCACTGGAGAGAGAGAGAGTCCTCTGCAAAAATAGGGAGCGGGTATCCAGTCCAGAGGTGTGGCTCTTGTCCAAATGAGTACAAATTTGATAGAATCTGCGGTGATGAGAGAGACAGAGAACACTGATCCTGTACATCTGCACAGCACATTATTAACAGTTCCATTCAGGGCCATACCATGTATCTGCGGGGGTGGCAGGTTGTGTGGAAAAGGGGCAATCCATGATTCACAGTGGGGTGGATGAATGTGATTTAATTAAACAGTGGCTGTATGAAAAAAATGGTGGAGAACTCAAGCTGGGAAGCAGTTGTGTGTGAAAGATTTCACGAAGTACACCAGGAAGAGAGGTATTTGAGATGGAGGCTGCAGGGGGACTGTGGCAGTTGAGCACTAAATACAATAGAGCTGCATTACCAGGATCAAGTTGGTGGTGATTGTATACACTTCACAGTCCGTTGACTTACAAAGGCTTGCCTAATTGGTTGCGCCATAATACAATTGGATCAACTGCAGATGTCAAAGTCATGAGAAAATGCGGCTTGCTTTGAAACTGACTGCTCATCATATGATCAACCTACATTGACCAACATCATGCTGAAGAAATAGTAGTGTACAACATGGGTGCTGATGAAATTGAAGAAAATTATACTGTGACTCAGATAGAATTTCTAAGCCTGACATTTAAAGCTTTTTCAATTTAAAGAAGGCATGTATTACATTGTATTACATTATGTATATTTGCTGTAGGCAGGCCCAAAACATACATACTTTTGTTGACAATTGAGTTCCAGGCAATTACTTTTAGCTTGACTAAATTTGACTGAGCTGTAACCTAAGACAAACACGGGCAGCTCTATAGACCTAACCTCTCAGTGCTTTCATGCTTTACCAGGCCCTTAAGCCTCATCCTATACAGCTACCAAAGCAAGGACCAACACTCCAAACTCAATACCTTGTCAAAATATTATTTTGGATTTACATGAGCCCTTGTATACACATGCATTTTCACTTTTTGTGGTCACAGTGGGTCTGCACTTTAATTGATATGGCCTGACCGGGTGATTTCATTAGTACAGGGTCTTGCTTTCATCCACTACAATGCCCTTTTGGATCTTTGAAAAGTTAATAAGCTTATGGCTTTGTGCTGGCAATTGAGGGCTGTTTGCCATACACCCTCTGCCAATCAATGGATTGTATGTGTATAAATATTGCAACACAACAGGAAAACAAAACAAAATAACAATGGAAAACTATCAGAAAATGTCAGGCACAATTTACAATCACACATCACTGATCAAACTACCCGTAATGGTCTAAAAAGCCTGGTTCTCAGTATGGGAATGGTTTTTTTTTTCCTGTGTAAGGAACTTGGCAACATGGCACTCCCATGTACAAGTTACAACACAGTCCATTATCACTCACTATGGCACTCCCATGTACAACACAGTCATTATCACTCACTATGGCACTGCCATGTACAACACAGTCCATTATCACTCACTATGGCACTCCCATGTACAACACAGTCATTATCACTCACTATGGCACTGCCATGTACAACACAGTCCATTATCACTCACTATGGCACTACCATGTACAACACAGTCCATTATCACTCACTATGGCACTCCCATGTACAACACAGTCCATTATCACTCACTATGGCACTCCCATGTACAACACAGTCCATTATCACTCACTATGCCATATACTCCTAGCTCTTACCTTAGGGCAATGTGAAAGTTTCTTGAAACAATGAAAATGTTGGATTTTCTCCTTTGCTGTCCACTTAATATGACTGGGATGTGAAATTGTGTCCTCAGTGTGTGACTGTTGCGGCCAGTGTGTTGTCTTGGGTTTTGTGCTGTATACAGTGAGGTCTCATTACGTATGTTATATGTCCATGCGGATAGACTGGCCAGTTATTGTATTCACATTTTTCTGTGCAAAGAACTATCATTCACTTTTATTCATTCATTCATTCATTGGACAGGACGAACATTTATACAACTGAAATGTCATTAAAATTTGTGACATATCATTTTACCCTCTTCATGTTTTCCTCATTTTGCAATTCTTGGTAAAATCACCATTTATAAGGTTTCATTTCTGCTTTGGTACTGCTTTAAGTTTGCTGTTTCTTAGTTTTTGATTTAAAAAAAATGCATGAAAACTGACAGTTTCTGGAAACGCTGCTTTCCAAATTGAGATTTTGGCTTTACTTCACTGATATACTGCCTACTGATAGAAACTAAGCATCTGCAAATATGTACCTGAGAGTTGCCATTTTGCAATACTGGGAGTCATGCTTTTTACCATTTAGTGATGTATAACAACGAGAAGTGAGCAAGACATCAGGTGGCAATGTTGGTGGTGCTAACCAATGCTAGCAATTTGTGCAAATTGTGTTTGAACCGTTTTTAAAGTGAGTTAATGCTAAATTGCCATTTCCACATCAATTTTCAGTGACTCGTCAACTTTGCTTTTACCACCTCACATATTTTATAAAGATATAAAGAACTGTAACTGTTTAGGAAAAAAAAGAGTGAAAAAAGGTAAAAAGGATATGTTGAAATGTTTCAGGATGACAGAGTAACTTGTCACCTAGTTTATCATTGCACTTTGCAGTTGTGGTGGTAGATTTCTTGTGGAAATATTGTATGAATAGCAAGATATAGGTCCTTGTTGTATTGGATGGCCTGATATATATATATATATATATATATATATATATATATATATATATATATGTATGTATGTATGTATGTATGTATGTATATATATATATATATATATGTATGTATGTATGTATGTATGTATGTATGTATGTATGTATGTATGTATGTATGTATGTATGTATGTATGTATGTATGTATATATATATATATATATATATATATATATATATATATATATATATATATATATATATATATATATATATATATATATGAGTGGCCAGCTATACATTGTAAATGAGTGACCTGGTACACACTGTATATGAGTGGCCAGCTATACATTGTAAATGAGTGACCTGGTACACACTGTATATGAGTGGCCAGCTATACATTGGACATGAATGATCTGGTATACATTGTACCTGGATGGTCTCATATGCATTGTACATAGAGATATACAGTGAAACCTCAAAAAAAAGCACTCAGATATCTGACATATTCAATATAATGACACAAATTTTCATGGGAAAAATTTCATTTTCTTTGTTATTTGATACATTTATCTGACATATTCAGTTATCAGACACATTTTTAGGGAACAGATGGTGTCATTATAACAAGTTTTCAATGTATATAAATGACTAGCTGATATACATAAATGACCTGGTATACATTATAATTGAATCTGGGTGGCCTGATGTTCATTGTATATATATATATATATATATATATATATATATATATATATATATATATACAGTATGTATGGATGGTCAGATTAATACATTAATATTGTATATAAATGCCATGATACATGTTTTATACATATGGCCTGCATCCAAATCCCAAGTCACGATCAACAATAATTGATGATTCAAGTGGTCGTTAGTTGAAACTGTCTGTCCTTAAAGCCAGACAAGCAAACTTTTGGTGAAAGTCATTTTACTGTTGGTTGATGGGCAGCTGAGCTTGTAATAGGTATTTTATTGAGTGGATGGATATGTTATAATAGATTCCTGAGGTCATGCCTGGAAGAGCGTGATGTTGAGAGCATCTGTTGAAAACACAGCACAGAACTCCTGTGTGCATGAGTATTTGGATGACCAGATGTATTTTGCTGTGAATGAAACCCAGATGCTGATGCCTGTCTCTGCTAATGAAACAATCCTTGTCTCAAGGTTAGGATATTCCACTAAAACAACATACATGTGTCATAATAAGGAAAACATAAATGCAGATACTGACTGTCTCGTGTGCATCGGTTGCCAAGATTTTCAGACATTCTATGTAAAGATAAATGCCTGCTCCCATGCCCTTGGCATTATTTCAACAGGCAGGATCACAGGGAGCATGTATTGTTTGTTTATTGTGAAAATAAAGTGTGATGCTGGCAGTGTGGCACACATAAACAAAATCAGCAGGTGAACTGACAGGTCCCCACAGGTCCACATGTCAGCCAGGGCAGACAGGAGGCTGATACCAGGTCCCCACAGGGCTGTTCATGAGGAAGGGAGGAGGGGGGCTCTACTGGCTGTGGTCCAGTTGCTCATAGACAGTTAGGTACAGGTGTTCACAGCATCAGTTGCCTGTGTGACATCCCCTTTGGGCCACATTGGTTTAATAACGGTCTTGCTGCTTCATCTCACCATCCAAGTGAGCTGAGGTATGAATGCCAGAGAAAGTTACTTAAATGTTAGGAGAAAAAGTGGAACTGGCTTCTATACCCTACCCCCCCCCCCTCGCCAACACAGACAGATCGACACTCTCTCTCTCTCTCTCTCTCTCTCTCTCTCTCTCTCTCTCTCTCTCTCTCTCTCTCTCTCTCTCTCTCTCTCTCTCTCTCTCTCTCTCTCTCTCTCTCTCTCTCTCTCTCTCTCTCTCTCTCTCTCTCTCTCTCTCACACACACACACACACACCACCATCACCACCACCCCCCTTGTGTGAATTGTGTTAATGAATCCAAAATCACCACAGACAGCAGGGTTTTGGCTTGATCATTCATATTGATGTCTGTTTATATTTGTCTAAATGGAGCAACCATCATACAAGTTATGCTCATGTACTTGTATGATAAACTGCAGTTGTTTTGTTTTTGGCAAAAACTGTAACACGTCCCTCTGGAGTGCTAGTTTCTCAAACACTGTTACACTCAGAAACTTCAAACTTGGCAGGATTATAGGTCTATACATGAATTTGTGCCTTTTATTTAAGAGGAGAAAATATGTCGAAGATTATGCAAAGTAGGGGCATTTGAAATTTTAAACACTCTTGAATTCCCCAAAACTATTATAAGTGCAGGAAACCAATCTAGCTTCAATTTATAGGTGTAAAACTCTGCTTATTTTTATGCCCCCCTTCGAAGAAAGTGGGGCATATAGCGTTGCACATGTCGGTTGGTCGGTTGGTCGGTCTATCAGTAGACTGTGGTTTCCGCACTATAACTCAAGAAGTTTTTGAGCTAGGACTTTGATACTGTACAGGTGTATTATTCGAGTCAAAAGCTAGGCAAAGTTTGAAGATGGGTGACCTTGACCTAATTTCCAAGGTCACAGTAGTACCAACTTTTGTTTCCGCACAATAACTGAAGTGGTTTTTAAGCTAGGACTTTTATATTGCACAGGATTATAGTCCATATTTGGGGCTAGGCGAGGTTTGAAGATGGATGACCTTGACCTCATTTTAAAGGTCACAGAGCCACTTTACTGAATATGGTTTCATGCTTTCTACATGATAACTTATACCTTGGAGCTAGAACTTTTATATTGCACAGCTTTATGGTTCTCTGTAAGGGCTAGGTTGACTTTGAAGATGGGTGACCTTGACCTGGTTTTCAGGGTCACAGAAAGATTGTAAAATTTTTGTGGTTTCCGCACAATAACTCAAAACATTTTTGAGCTAGGACTTTGATACTGTACAGGTGAGTCATTCTAGTCAAAAGCTAAGCAAAGTTTAGAGATGGGTGACTGTGACCTAATTTTCAAGGTCACAGTGGTACCTGAGTCAACTTTGGTTTCCGCACAATAACTGAAGAGGTTTTTAAGCTAGGACTTTTATATTGCACAGGATTATAGTCCATATTTGGGGCTAGGCAAAGTTTGAAGATGGGTGACCTTGATTTCATTTTAAAGGTCACAGAGCCACTTTACTGAATATGGTTTCATGCTTTCTGCATGATAACTTATACCTTTGAGCTAGGACTTTTATATTGCACAGCTTTATGGTTCTCTGCTAGGTTGAGTTTGAAGATGGGTGACCTGGACCCAGTTTTCAGGGTCACAGAGAGATATGTAGAATTTCTGTGGTTTCTGCACAACAACTCAAGAAGTTTTTAAGTTAGGACTGGGATACTATACAGGTATATAGTTCTTGCTAAGGGCTAGAAGAAGTTTAAAGTTTGGTGACCTTGATTTAATTTCCAAGGTAACGTTGGTACCTGAGTTAACTTTGGTTTACACATGATAACTGAAGAGGTTTTTAAAGTAGGACTTTTATATTGCACTGGATAATTGTCCGTATTCGGGGCTAAGTCAAGTTTGAAGATGGGTGACCTTGACCTAATTTCAAAGGTCACTTAGCCATTTGGTTGAATACTGTTTCTGCATGATAACTTGCATTTTAGAGGTAGCACTTTTATATTGCACAGCTTTATGGTTGCCTATAAGGGCTAGGTTGAATTTGTAGATGGGTGACCTTGACCCAGTTTTGAGGGTCACAGACAGACAGTAGACTTCCTGTGGTTTTTGCACAAAAACTGAAGCAGGTCAAGTGAAAATGAGTGACCTTGCCCTAATTTCCAAGGTCATAAAGCCACTTTTTTAAGGGCTAGGTTAAAGTTTAAAGATTTGTGACTGATGTATGATCAACCTTCACTAATTTTGTAAGGTCACGAGTGCTCCATCTACCCCTATCAATAGGGTAGCGAGGGCAAGGGTAATGTGGGCGGGGGGCATCTATGTTTTAGAAACATATCTTGTTGTAATATACATGTGACCTCTAAAGGTCAATGGTCAAGGTCATTTGGACCTTTGAAATTTTCATCCAACGATAACTCAGTCAATTTTCATTCAATTTTGACCATGTTGGACCCAAATTGTAGGTATTGCAACACTGCATATTTTTGTAATGACTATGTAACCTCTTAAGGTCAAAGGTCTTGGTAATTTGGACCTTTGAAGGTTTCGTTCATGTTGGGCTTAAATTGTAGATATTGTAACATTCTATATTTTTGTGTAACCTCTAAATTTCAAAACTCAAGCTCATTTGTACCTTCAAAAGTTTCATCCAACCATTTTTATCCAAGGGCCAGCAATTCTTTGATAAATCTTTTGAGGTTTGTGGAGTTAATTTGTGCATAACAGATTTCTGATCTGAAGAATAATCAGCTTAGTAATAAACTGCAGGAATTTTAGCAATTTGGATGATGTTCCATTCGTGTTACCATTTATTTCTTTTTAATAAATAAAACTAGTATGCTACAAGCCACAAGTTAAGTCCCACGCTGACATACTGAAAACTGATATATGTGTATATGTTTAATTTTTTATTTTTAATTTGAAACACAACATTTGTTATGAAATCAAGTGCAACAAATATTTCAAAGGCATGGAAGAAGTTTAGCAAGGAAAACAAACCAAACCAAAATGTGTTGCCAAAGAAACTACCCAAAATCTATCTGAAGCAAACTAAGTATTTCTCTGTGAAATTCTCCAAGGTGCAGCTATTAATTTTTTCAAAATTTGCACATTATATGGGTGAGCATGACTCTGAGCCATGCTTGAAATCAAAGACTGCAGTCGCTGAGTTACCCTTTCTCATCAAGTACAATCTACTTTCAGGACTCCCGCTGATAATTCCTAGATGCATACACCTGCTGCATAACCAAATAAAACAAAGTAGTGACCAGTATTTGTAAGAGAAGATTAGAACTGATTGAATTGAATGGGTCTTTCTGGACAAAGAAAAGATATCTTACCTGCAATATGTCCAAGAAAAATCAATAGGCACACTTTGTGTAGCATACAATTTGTCAGCTGGTCAGCGTTTATTAGATGGATAAACCATGTCGTTCTTGACACAACACAGTGATGTCATTAGGAGAAGATAATCCATCAATCAGCCTCTGTCCGCTCATCAGAATAAACTCTTTTTTTAGGTCTCATGTTAGGTCCTGTATTTCCTCATTTCTGTCAATTTTTAATAGCTTTGCAGCCCAAAGTGTGATTTAGTTCGGCATTGACTGTTACCAATTTTAAAATTAAGGAGGTGCAGACCATGGTGAGCATGATTGAGCCCAATCAGTGGAGTTATGACTCAACACATTTAGCGTTCACCAATTTCATTTGTGCTAAAATCAAATGGTGGCAAACATACAGAATGCTGAGACCAAACACTGTCTGTGGCCCAGAAACAAGCCAAAGCCAGGGCAATGAGCAGACTGAATTATTTATGATGAAGGCTTGATGGGTTATAAAATTGCATTCATGATTCTGCTATGGGGCATCCAGGGAGGAGGGCTGATTGACCCTGCAATGTATAGTTGTGATGAGACAGTGGCATTGTGTGACCCACCACCAAACCACACAGAAAACCAATGTCTCTGGCATCAGAGCCCACCATACTTGACAGCCCCAGTGTATGTCACCCACTGTCATCACAAAGCCACACACCACAGCCCCAGTGCATGTCACCCACTGTCATCACAAAGCCACACACCACAGCCCCAGTGCATGTCACCCACCATGTACCAAGCCACACACCACAGCCCCAGTGCATGTCACCCACCGTCATCACAAAGCCACACACCACAGCCCCAGTGCATATCACCCACCACAGTGCATGTCATGTGTGACCAAGCCACCCAGAAAGCGGTGTCCTGTGTCCTGAGAAGCAAGCCACACTGCACTGCCCCAGTGCATGCAGCAGGACCAGCGGGGTAGTTTCAGCATGCTTACAGGTTGCACAATTTGTAAAATGAAGCAAGTGTCTGGCTCCGTCTTTTGAAAAAAAAAAACCCCAGATTGCACAAGCCTTATCCCTGGGTCTTCAAAGTCAACCTGGGTGTACATAACATCTTTTTTTACTCCCTTGTACTGCTAAACCTCGCTGTAACCAGCTGACTGACAAGTCAGCTGAGGTTGTAGGATGATGCTCCATTTGTGCATCCATTATATGTTATTTGTCCAAAATTGCAAGGTTTGCATAAGCCTTGTAAGTAAGTGATCCCAAATTGGAAAGTCTGTGTAAAAGGGTGTACAGGGTAGGGGGCCCCAGTGCATTTCAACAGGTAAGCACTTTTTCCCTAGTAAAAGTGTGGAAAATGAGGAAGTTCACAAATAATAGCGGTATGAAGTGTGGAAAATTAAGGTTCTTCCAGTATGCAGGTATGGCAAATAAAAGTGCCCAGTGTACCAGCACAAAAAAGCCCCTTGGTAGGTTTAAATACGCCTTGCAAATAAGCTGTGAATAAATTGCTAAGTCTGAAAATATGAGAGAAAGAATAAAGGTTAAGATAAGCATTCAATTGCTTAATCTTAATGAATGCTTGACGACCGTCAAGGAAGTCTCCTGAAATGACTAATAAACGTCGAGTGAGCTTTGACACAGGCTGAATGGCTGTGAGTACCACAGGGTATTGTCTGACTGCTTACCATGATTCATGCATCTTGTCAGAGACACTAAGCTGTCTATTCGATATGGCTGTACACTTATATTTGGTACAAAATGACTATTAGGCCAGAGGAGAAGGCTGCTGTTACGATCAACAACATGATTCCCAAAGTTAGCAACTGATGTACGATATGATATCCCATATGCAGTTTGCAGCTTTCAGATACAAATGACAGTTATGCATTTCCACACAATATTCCATAACATAGCTGGATTATGGATGAAGCGTTTAAATTATGTACAAGTCATCTTTATGTTTGGTCAATGTTTATATACCTAAATCATAGTTGTTTATTCAATGTTCACATTATATCTAAGTCATAGTTATATCCAGGGTGGGGATGGGTGGGAGGGTAGTCCCATTAATGAGGGTACTGGGTATAAGCCACTCTGAAGGCCCCTTTTTTGCAGTAAAATTACTGATTTTTACATTTGGTCAATGTTCACATTATACCTAAGTCATGGTTATAGTTGGTCAGTGTCCATGTCAGGTATGTTGATCAATGTAAGTAAGTCATAGTTATATTTGGTAAAAAGGGGAGATGCAGAACCTGATGAAACATATTTTACTAAATGCCTGACAACACTTCACTGAGAGAGAAGACTGGTCCTCCCACCTGCTGCCCGCAAAATTGCTGTTGACCAACCTGTATTTTGTTTTTTTCACAGTGAATTCAATCTTTTTTGCCAATCAATTCATCAGTCATTTCCAACCAGTTTGACATTTAAGAGCCACATCACCCACATATTTTTGAATCAAGTCACTCACCTGATGCCCGTCTTATTTCATTGCATGTAGAGGAAGTCGCAGGTTTTACAAAGCCAGCGTGTAATAATGGAGATGCACGGAGAGTCTGATTCATCCATTCCTGCTGGGACAAGACAACTGATGACTGTCTGGCACACACGCCATTGTCTGCTCTTGGCAAGAAACTCCGACTCGAGATTTAACTTCTCTCGTGTTATGTGATCACTGTTTTCAGTTCCCTATCTGATTATGCCAAAGGCATGATAACTGACCGCTGTTTGAATTTAGATCAAATATTTTTTAGTGTGCTTGAGGGAGTTTGGTTATGACAGCTTTGACTATATCCAAATATTTCTGTGAGACTAGTCATATGGGGGGAGGGAGCCCCGTTCATGAATCATTGAGAAAAAAAAATCACTTTCACAGTTCATGGGTAAGATATATTTCATGGATCTTGTCAATCCATGGGACAAAATTTTTATTTCAAAGTTCATGATTTTTTGAAATGTCAATTCAGGGTTCATAACTTATTAAAATGCAAAATCACATTTCATGAGCAATAGTAAATAGTTAGGAGTAAATGAATTTTATATAATTGGGTTTATATGATTGAAAGTGCTATTACAGATGATTTATTTATTTATTTATTTGTTTTGTTTTGTTTTTTACCCCTCGGCCCAAAAGGCCAAAGGGGTATTGTCGTCACCTATGCGTCTGTCCATCCATGCCTTGTTAATGCAATATCTCCAAAAATACTCACTTCACAGAGACCAAATTTTTATCACAGGGGGCCATTGAAGTGCTTCACGTGCCTATTGAAAAGTAGGTCACTAGGTCTCAGTTTAGGTCACAGTACTAGATTGTAAAAGAAAAAAAAAAACGGCTTTATCACAATATCTAATAAAATATTGAATGTAGCTTCATCAATTATTTATGACAGTTGGTCCAAAGAATGCCCCAGATGCCCATTGAAAACTAAGTCACTGGGTTACATATTTAGGTCACAGTGCTGCATTGAAGAAAAATGGCCATACCATGATATCTTCAAATGTTGAATTACTCATTGTAGCTGCACCAATTATTTATGACAGTTGGTCCTAAGGATGCCTCGGACACCTAGTGAAAAGTAGGTCATTGGGTCACATATTTAGGTCACAGTGCTGCATTAAAAAATTGGGCTTGCCATGCCATATCTCCAAAAATGCTCACTTTACAGAGACCAAATTTTTATCACAGAAGGCCATTGAGGTGCTTCACGTGCCTATTGAAAAGTAGGTCACTAGGTTGCATATTTAGGTCACAGTACTACATTGAAAAAACACCCTTTACACTATATCTAAAAAAATACGGAATGTAGCTTCAACAATTATTTATGAAAGTTGGTACTAAGGATGCCTTAGGTGCCTATTGAAAACTAGGCCACTGGATCACATATTTAGGTCAAGTGCTGCATTGGAGGAAAATGGCCATACCATGTTATCTTCAAATATTAAATTACTTATTTTAGGTTCACCAATTATTTGTGACAGTTGATCCTAAGGATGCCTGAGATACCTAGTGAAAAGTAGGTCACTGGGTCACATTTAAGTCACAGTGCTACATTGAAGAAAAATGGCCTTGTCATTATATCTCTGCTCATTGCATTTGCACCAAAGCTTTGTCATTATGTCAAACGGAAGTAACCTTGACCTACTGGAGGGGTATTGTCACCTACACGTCCGTCCATCTGTCTGTCTGTCTGTTTGTCCTGGCCGAGGGGTTTGCGGTCTTTGACCGGCTTTTAGTTTTTACTTTCTTTAACATTCACTGGTTCATCTAAAGACTTCTGCAGGGCAGTTCCATTGCTTAGAAATCAGAAATTTAAAGCTGGAAGTTTCTTGTTTCCGAGAAACTCTAAGTCTGTGTTCCGTACGTAGGTTGTTTCCGCAATAGTCTGTTCATTCCTCTGTTCTTAGCTTTGTGACAAATAGGAGAGGCAGAATTAGTATGCAGATTGTTCCTTAAAATTTGGCAGACATAGGCTTCCTAGTTCTAGAGAATGAAAAGCTCTGTTCTTGATTTCTACATGATGTTCAGTGGTTTGTATAGACGAGCATAATTTTACTTCATTTCTCATTTGAGCAAGTGGCATTTTAAGATATTACGAAATTTTTATGACTCAAGCCAGACCAAGGAGCAGTTAATTAATTAACGCTGTATGGATCAGGTGCCCTGATCCTGGTAATCCCTGACTTTGTTGCCACAGCCATGGACAGCCAACCTCTCTATGTGTATGATTGATTGGCATTTGATGACTGTATAAAAGTCCTATTAGCCACAGCTGATGTGCTTCTCTATTGTTCTGCATTGCAACATTCTGAGTGTTTTATGAGCTGATTGACCATGTAGACACTGTCCAGGTAATATCCCTGCCCATAAATTAGTGGCAGGAATGTCCCAATACATTAGTGGTACTGTAACCAGGATGACTTACCTCCCATTTGGGGCTCTTTAGAAATGTGCTGGTTCTGGTTAGATCTCAAGCTGTAATTTTGGATTTCAATATGGATGCCCTAATTCATTGGGCATTAGGGTTGCTTGTTAAGTGGTGAATATGATATCATCATGGAGAGTACCATAGTTACGTGTGATTTTAGGGTGGATTTAAGGGGATACTGGCTGATAAGCCAAGTAATGGCTTCCTTCATTCACACAGACACATGAGTCACCATATCATTTTTAAGCCACAAAAGCAACTGCAAGATGCCACGCTTATAGGTCAGTGTGTGCAAATGGGAACAGCCAGGATTATGATATCTTCCTTCACCAGCAAACTAGATCATTGTCTTTTTCTCTCTCTCTTTTTTTTTTTTTTAATTTTCACTAATGTTTACAGTGATGTTGTAGTTTTGTAGCTGGATGTTTTGTTTCTATTTTGTGACATCTGTGTAGCGTTTTGACAATATGCACTAGCTTTCCTATCCATAGCAGACAAAGGAGGGGTGAGAGTGGCCTCCATGCTAACCGTGGCACATCCTTCCCAAGTTTAGTCTTGGTTAGATTCTAGTGGTGCAACATGTCTATGTGTGAATACAGTGATGTACTGGGTGACTAGTGTATGTGGTTGTGTATGTACTGAGCAAGCAGGTGCCATTACGATGGTGTACTAGATTAACAAGTAGAAGTACAATGATGTGGCATGCAGGCAAGTATATCATGACCATACGCCAGGCAAGCAAATTTGTCATGATGGTGTTGTAGGCAAACAAGTATGATCATGATGGTGTACCAGGCAAGTAAATGTGATCATGATGGTGTACCAGGCAAGTAAATGTGATCATGATGGTGTACCAGGCAAGTAAATATGATCATGATGGTGTACCATGCAAGTAAATATGATCATGATGGTGTACCAGGCAAGTAAATATGATCATGATGGTGTACCAGGCAAGTAAATATGATCATGATGGTGTACCAGGCAAGTAAATGTGATCATTATGGTGTACCAGGCAAGTAAATATGATCATGATGGTGTGCCAGGCAAGCAAATATGTCATGGTGGTATGGTAGGCAAACAAGTATGATCATGATAATATGCGAGGCAAACAACCATGCCATGATGGTGTTGCAGACAACATATGATCATGACGGTATGTCCGGCAGGTAAGTATACTTTAAGGACTCCATTTACAAGTGACTGTTTTTGGCAAAAAAATAACTTTAGAGCTCTCTAGAGTACTTTTTCTTGATATAAAGGTAGCTGAAGGATATATATATATATATATAAGTTGGTACGGACATGTACTACTGAGCAATGCAAAGGTTAATGTTTGACCTTGATTAATTGTTATGAACACAGTGAAATAAAAGTGTTCATGCTTTTTTGGTTATTTCTCTGTCAAAATAATGTTGAACATGATTTCATTTCATTCCTAACAATATTATCTCAAAACTTTTCTCATACTTGGCGATATTTTGTGTAATTTATGCATAGTCCTACTTTAAAGTTGAAAATTGGCCTTTTCAAATGATTAGGTGTGAAAATCTGAGTTTTTAAACTTTATTACAAAATCATCACGGCCAGAATTTCACAAAATTTTCTGAGAATCGATTTGGTTTTTTGATAGTTGATTTTCTTTTTTTAATGAAAGACAAGTTTAGGAATAAATATATGAGAATGGATTCTGATCGAAATTTTAGCGCTGATATTTCATCAAGGAAACAGGATTAGGGACAATGATTTTCTGTTTCCAAAAAAGAGGAATTCCGTTTCATCGGCAAAAATTTTTCAAATTCTGTTTCACTGCTATATATTCATAAATATTTGATATAAGAAAAAACATCAAATTTGGTTTCAAGGAGGAAAAAAATGCACAACTCCACTTTGGTTTTGGAAAAAATGGAAAATCATTGGCCCTACAGGATAGCAAAAAAAAAAAAAAAAAAAAAAGAAGGAGAAGAAAATATGGGAATCTTTTTTTGAAGTAATATTATTCGGAATGAGGTGAAACTGTTTTAACAATTTAGTTGCTAATTTTGGTCAAGAAATAACCCCAAAATAGCACAAAGCCCAACCCGTTGACTGTCACTGTGTTATTTATTAGTCGAGGACAAACATTTATCTTTGCATCAGTATGCAGTGCAGGGTCATACCAACCCAAATACATGTACTTCTACTGGCTTTGGATCAATGAGAAGTATTTCACAGAGCTCTGAAGTTGGTTTTGTTAAAAAATGGTCACTTGTAAATAGAGACCTGAAGACACTGTGCTTTCCATGAAGTTACTTACAATGTTTGAGTGATCTACCACTGCCCAAGGGTATGGTATGGGGAGGTATTTGATGGACTGAACAGGCAACTGGGGTGTCCTAGCAGGTCTTTACATCACACAATAAAAATTATATTCTTATCGGACATGTAGAGCCTCTGTAATCATGTTAGCCAAAACACACCAGGGGTGTCAAGCGCAGGGGTTTTGGGACATGGAGGTCCCTGGGGCAATTGACAGCCATTTGGCATTGTGTGGTGAACCCTGGTCTGACACGCCAGCAGACAGGACCGGTCCATTATAATTTGGGGTGCATTGTACTCTTGTTGACCACCTGTGTAGTGAAGTGTCCACCAACATGTGACTTTTGGAACCACAAAGGCAGACCATGTATTGACCTGGCTCCTGCCTCATTGCCCCTGATAATGAGGCACCTGTGAGACCACAGGCACAAGAGATGACCACAGGGATCTGGCCCCCCTAAGTGGACTCCGAGTTACTGCCTTCTAGTATGTTATTAAGGTTGCCCCCACCCTGGGGATTAGGGGTCTGTCAGGCCAGAACAGCCATTCATGATGCCTTCACATGCAATTTACAAGCAATAATTATACAGTTCCACCTGGTCTGACAGTGTGATAGAGGCTGTACAGCTACTGTCTGGCACATTCCTGTCATTCACTTATCTCTCATGCACTCCCTTTCTTTCTGGCTCTTTCTATCTCTCTCTGACACTGCACAGTCTTGGATACCTTAAATAATGGAAGAAAATATTACAGTACCAGCCCATTATGAGTCACAATGAAGCCTGTTTCTGGGTACAGCATGGTACAGTCCTTAGTTGTTATGTCACCCAATTACAGTCCAACCTCAGCTGCAAACCCCCAAACAATGACCACTTCAAACTTTGCCTGGAGTAGTGCAGTGTGTACATTTCATAAGAGACCAATCTGTCCCTATGAGGCTGGTCTGTATGATGTACATGTACAGTCAGCCACCTCTTTGGGTGTCCACTTGCCATGACAGACCAGTTCCAGTTGCCAGTGCAGTGAAACCTGTTTTGAGAGACCACTGTGATGAAAGACCACCTGCCTTTTCAGACCATGTTTACTATGTCTCTTTTGTTATCTTTCCCACGTTATACCTCTATTGAGAGACCACCTGCCTTATGTGACCACTTTTTGGCTAGCCCTAGGGGTGGTCTCTCAAAACAGGTTTCACTGTATTGGTGTAGTTTAGTTCAGGTGTAGCCAGGAGGACCTGTAGCCTGTTGGCAACTGAGTCCAACTGTTCACAGGTACCATGTGTGAGTCCCGGGTTCTACTTGGGCCACCTGAATTAATCTGACAATGATTATAGTGTGTCCCTTTCCCACTGCATTTAAAATTATGCAATGCAAAATTAAAGTCTATTGGACCTGCCTGTGGGCGTGAACAATGCAACTGTCTCAGAAACAATGGAGGATATGTGAACACAGGAACCACAAATTACAATCTGCAGCATCAAAACCAGGGGGTTCTGGTATCATCTGGCAGTCAGAGGAAAAATCCTTTTCACAAAATATTGAAATATATGCAGTCCAAGATTTACAATTTATGGATGTTATCTAAAATTGTGAAGAGTATGTTTGTGCATGTATACCTGTGTTGTTATCTCATGAAGCTGATGTTTTTTTTTAATTATTTAATTGGTTACCAGATAAACAGTGAAAAGGCAGAAAAGATACACTGTTGATAAAAACTGTTCAGTGCAGTTCACTGGCATGAAGCTATAAATAGTTCTCCTAAGACATTTATATCTGTGGCTGTGAGCTGAATGAAACTTAGACCTATGTACATCTGTTTCCCATAAAGTACAAATGAGAAGCACAACTTTCATGTAACAGCATAATTTAGTGGAAAATAAATGAACTGCAAGCCTGTGCCAATAAACAAGACCTTCCCATCATGCCCTTGTGCGGTGTGAATGCAATGCTGTCGGGTTCACTGTGCACAGGCTGTAGTACCATGTTGAAGGGGGTTGACGGTTTGGGGGGGGGGGGGGTTGCATGGAGGGGGTATTTACTGTCCATGTGACCACGGGTGTGGCTTTGAAGGCTACAGGCTTTCCATTATAGAGATTCAATATTTTACTGAAAATACTTTTTAAAAAAAAGGTAACTTACAGTGCTGGAGATGACCCTTACTTTTCTCCCAATTTGGGGTGGGGTTTAAATGGGTTAGGGGATTTTCTGTACTGGCATACTGGACTTTTATTAACTTTACCTGTGTGCTTGGAGCCCAGTTAGTGTCTGTACTTTGGACCAGCCATTGCTCTTAAACATTCTTACTTTCTGTACCTTGCACTGGGGCAATATACAAGTATAATAGGACCTGCTTTCTGACCCCCTTTCATGTAAGCTCAGAATGTTTTCATTTTAAAATCATTTTTAGGCCACAGTTTGTACCCAAGGGGTAGAAATTGCTAGACTTAAACTAGATACAATTCATTTTTGTGGAAAGTGATCTAAAGCAGAATAGATTTGGGGCCAAAAGTCTGGAGAAGTGCCCACCGACACACCCTCCACACAGCCTCCAAGTCTCCTGCTTTTTTGTACTTTTTTACAAAGTTTACCCCTGTTTATAAAATATCTCCCACTTTATGTAAAATTTTCTTTTTTTTTAAAAGTTGTACTAAATACTCATGGGATATGTCCATGATGGTGCCTAAAATTGTTCAAAATGCAAGAAATGAAGATGCTAATTTCAAATTTTCCTGGGGGAGTATGCCCCTAAAGCCCCCTACCTATGTCCGTGGCTTCAGCGCTCGCCCTCCCACTTTTCAGTACATTGAGGAGGGAGATCTTCCACTTTTAACTTAGGCTAGCGTGGAGGCTCTGCATCGTGTAGGTCTGAAAAGAGTACATGTAGATGATCCTGCTTGGTCAGAGCCTGAGGCAGGGAGAATTTGTCAGTCGCTGTATATTGATTTAATTAGATTGTCAGGCACTGTATGCTGAGTGCAAGGCTGTGTTTTCATGCATGGTGTGGAGAGTGCAAGGCTGTATTGCTGGTCATTGTAGAACTGAATTATATTGTAAGGCACTTTATGTTGTGTACAGTAAGGCTATACTTTGAGGCAGTAGATTCAGAGTGCAAGGCTAGTATATTGTCAGGCACTGTAAGCAAAGTATAAGGCTATATTGTCAGGCACTGTAAGCAGAGTACAAGGCTATATTGTCAGGCACTGTACCCAGAGTACAAGGCTATATTGTCAGGCACTGTACCCAGAGTACAAGGCTATATTGTCAGGCACTGTAAGCAGAGTACAAGGCTATATTGTCAGGCACTGTACCCAGAGTACAAGGCTATGTTGTCAGGAGCTGTACCCAGAGTACAAGGCTATATTGTCAGGCACTGTGAGCAGAGTACAAGGCTATATTGTCAGGTGCTGTACCCAGAGTACAAGGCTATGTTGTCAGGCACTGTACGCAAAATACAAGGCCATGTTGTCAGGCACTATGTGCAAAGTACAAGGCTATATTGTCAGGCACTGTATGCAGAGTACAAGGCTATATTGTCAGACACTGTATGCAGAGTACAAGGCTATATTGTCAGGCACTGTATGCAGAGTACAAGGCTATATTGTCAGGAGCTGTACCCAGAGTACAAGGCTATATTGTCAGGCACTGTAAGCAGAGTACAAGGCTATATTGTCAGGCACTGTACCCAGAGTACAAGGCTATGTTGTCAGGAGCTGTACCCAGAGTACAAGGCTATATTGTCAGGCACTGTGAGCAGAGTACAAGGCTATATTGTCAGGTGCTGTACCCAGAGTACAAGGCTATGTTGTCAGGAGCTGTACCCAGAGTACAAGGCTATATTGTCAGGCACTGTAAGCAGAGTACAAGGCTATGTTGTCAGGCACTGTACGCAAAATACAAGGCCATGTTGTCAGGCACTATGTGCAAAGTACAAGGCTATATTGTCAGGCACTGTACGCAGAGTACAAGGCTATATTGTCAGGTGCTGTACCCAGAGTACAAGGCTATATTGTCAGGCGCTGTACCCAGAGTACAAGGCTATATTGCTGGTTATTGTGGAATTGAATTATATTCAGGCACTATACATGTATGTTGAGAGCAATGAGGCTATGTTTTCAAACAGTATATGAAGAGTGCAAGGCTATATTGTCAAGCAAATGCTGACAGTTTCTACAAGAGGAGATATCTTTGGGTCCTGTATGGTGACAGTACACGATTGAAAACACAAAAACTTTGCTGAGACAGATCACCCCTACAGCTACTGGTGCCTCTATCAATGACTGCCCCTCCTCTGTTACAGGTACTGGTGCCTCTGTCAGTGACTGACCCCCCCCCCCCCCCCCCCCCCCCGCCTGTGTCCAGTGATAACACTGTTCCTATTTGTCCCTGCTTCTAATGACAGCATAGTTTTTTATGGGTTGTGTATTCAAACCTGATCCTGTTAATCAACAACACACACACACACACAAAAGGGGGGGGGGGGGTTATGGAGCACCTTTTGTCCTTCCTATCTTTGTCTGGTAGTTTAGGTTCAGAAAGTGGACACCTGTTAGAATATCTCTGCTCTGTTGACTACAAAACAAGATGACTTTAGTCAGCTATTTGTGGGCATTAATTGGATTTTTTGGGAAATGGCAGGTGTTGGTAACAGAGCTGTGTGAATTGAGTGACTACACCTGTGTGGCAGAGTCCAGTGCCAGTTTGACTCTTAAATTCTCACAGTGCTGGGAAGAAAGATCCTTCTGTTATTTGAGTCTGGAATTTGTTATGTGCACATTTTATAAATCGTGCATTTCGTTAATGAAATCAGTCCTGAGGTTATAATACATGTTTTGTGCAAAGGATTGGCTATAAAGTATCAAATTTGTGTCAGTTTAAATCCTTTAATGGGACCCTGAGGGCAGGAATGATTGCAGTCACACCGTGGTTGTGCTATATCCTCTTTGTTCTTAATGAAAATGTATCCAAGACTTGAATTGTCTTCAGATAATTGTTGCCGTACAGAATGGCAGCTTTGTGCTGGGTGCGTGTGTACAGCATTGCTGTTTTTGACTGTGTGCACTCCACTTCCTATGTTCATATTAGTAACTGAATACTTTGGTATTTACAGTCAAACCATGTTCATTGATGCATATTTTACGGTACCCCCTCAGGGAGCAGGCATTATGTTTTTGGGTTGTCTGTTCCTGTGGTATATCAGCAGATGGTGCTTGCATGCTCCCTCCTTCCAAACATGAATAAAACCATTTCGTCCATCAAGTCATACATTGTGTCTGCCATCTTAAAGTGTATGACATAGTTCATAATGTGTCAAAATGTACAAACAGATTTTACTCAAATGTGACACAAACTCCCTCATGAGATTAAGAAGAACTGGTTGGCTAACTTTCTTAGATACTTTGTAATAATTATCCATTACTATGACCTATTCAAGGGTGATCAAGCATCAAGTTTTGGCGAAGTTTGTTCAAAGTGAGTTTGGTCATCAAAGGTGTTATTGCGTCATTAATCTATCCATAGTATAGTTCGGCACTATATTATCAAAATACATATTTTTTTATCATAAACTCAGAAAGTTTTATCTGGCTTCAACAAAATAGAGAACTTCAGATAGATAGCTTGTGGATAATAGTGTTTTTTCTAGTCAGCATTTTGTCTCTGAATGTTAAAAGTAAAGTTCAGACATTCATCAAAAATACATTTTTCATAAAAAAATGTTCATCCAGTTTGGTGGAACCTAGTTCTAGTTAGACAGCTTTTTTGTTGGGACATTTTTTCTTATTTATACTTGAAGAAAATTTGCCATACCATGATATCTTCAAATATTAAAGTACTCATGGTAGCTGCACCAATTAATTATGACAGTGCTTATCGAAAAGTAGGTCACTAGGTCACATGTTTACATGTAGGTCACAGTGCTACATTGAAGAAAAAAACGGCGTTAACATAAAATCTAAAAAACTAATGAAAACTAGGTCACTGGGTCACATATTTAGGTCACAATGCTGTATTGAAGAAAAATGGCCTTGCCACGTTATCTCCAAAAGTACTCACTTTGCAAAGAACAAATTTTATCACAGAGGGCCATTGAGGTGCTTCAGGTGCCTATTGAAAAGTAGGTCACTAGGTCACATGTTTACATGTAGGTCACAGTGCTACATTGAAGAAAAAAACAGCGTTAACATAATATCTAAAAAAAATATTGAATGTAGCTTCATCAATTATTTATGACAGTTGGTCCTATGGACGCATCAGATGCCTAGTGAAAACTAGGTCACTGGGTCACATATTTAGGTCACAGTGCTGCATTGAAGAAAAATGGCCATACCATGATATCTTCAAGTATTAAATTACTCGTTGTAGCTGCACCAACTATTTATGACGGTCCTAAGGCTGCCTCAGACATCTGGTGAAAAGTAGGTCACTGGGTCACATATTTAAGTCACAGTGCTGCATTGAAGAAAAATGGCCTTGCCATGATATCTCTGCTCATTGTATTTGGACCAAAGATTTGTCATTAGGTCAAACAGAAGTAACCTTGACCTACTGGAGGGGTATTGTCGTCACCTAGGCGTCTGTCTGTCCTGGTTGAGGGGTTTGCGATCACTAATCGGCTTCTAGTTAAGATGCATTCAAATTTTTGCCCACGTTTACCCCAAACACTTATTATACAGCAATTTTTAATGTTCAGTTCCTTTAGCACAGATTTTGCCAAGCCTAGTAACCAGCTGAACACAAAGGTTTATTATGGCAGAAATGCATATATATGTGTGATATATGGTCTAGAAGTGAAGTCACTGCCTGAGTGCATATTACCGCAACTGACATCGGTGTCATTTCTTAAATTTTAACAAATCTTCACGATTATGGAATAGATGTTGGAGTACTAATGTACATGGATGTTCACATAATTTTCTAAAAAATCATACACCCATCTGAACTTCAAGTTTAGGGACACCCAGGTCTAACCTTTTATTATTTTTCATTCAGCTGAGCACGGGCTGTTCAAGGAGCCTTCTTGTCTTAAGGCTAATTTCCTTTTAAACCATTACAAATCTGATTGAGACTTTTAATTCAACTGTTGTAGGCTTGAGACAATGACTTGTGGTTGAAGACGTGGCCTGCACAGCTGGTGGGGCACTGTTAAGTCTGCAGTAAAGCCTGGGGTCAGACTGGGGGGACATGCTCACTGTTCTGTCTCATTTACTTCTACGGCAAATCCTTGCTAATTGGCCATTGATAAAGCCTCCAGTCTATAACTGTGCCCACACCCAGTCCTAAGTTGCATTGTCCAAGTGTCTGGTGCATGAAGTCATTCCAATGTTAATTAACAGCTGATTACATGGTTTCTATAATAGTTATTACACACAATGAGCTTCTGGAAATGAGCTCAATATGAATGTATGCTCTAATTAAAGTCTTCAGTCAATGCATGTGTATACCTAGGTCTTTTCCACAGAAAGCTTTAATGAGAGGAGGTGAATACACTGTGGATAAACACAGTCTTCATCTCTTACCAAAAGTAAAAAAGCAAAAATTGTAGATTGCAAGAAACCACCAAAAAATGACTTCACCATATCCTGATCAGAGTAGGACTAGGTCAGTAACTCTGTGGCACCCAACACCTGCCAAGGAAAGTCTATTGACCTGGGGCATGCCATCTTAGTAAGCCTATTGACCTGGGCCATGCCATCTTGGTAAGCCTATTGACCTGGGCCATGCCATCTTGGTAAGCCTATTGACCTGGGCCATGCCATCTTGGTAAGCCTATTGACCTGGGCCATGCCATCTTGGTAAGCCTATTGACCTGGGCCATGCCATCTTGGTAAGCCTATTGACCTGGGCCATGCCATCTTGGTAAGCCTATTGACCTGGGCCATGCCATCTTGGTAAGCCTATTGACCTGGGCCATGCCATCTTGGTAAGCCTATTGACCTGGGCCATGCCATCTTGGTAAGCCTATTGACCTGGGCCATGCCATCTTGGTAAGCCTATTGACCTGGGCCATGCCATCTTGGTAAGCCTATTGACCTGGGCCATGCCATCTTGGTAAGCCTATTGACAAGCCTATTGACCTGGGGCGTGCCATCTTGGTAAGCCTATTGACCTGGGCCATGCCATCTTGGTAAGCCAATTGACCTGGGCCATGCCATCTTGGTAAGCCTATTGACCTGGGCCATGCCATCTTGGTAAGCCTATTGACCTGGGGCATGCCATCGTGGGTAAGCC
Organism: Hermodice carunculata; assembly: GCA_964020975.1. Lineage (NCBI taxonomy): Eukaryota > Metazoa > Annelida > Polychaeta > Eunicida > Amphinomidae > Hermodice > Hermodice carunculata. The sequence continues at coordinate 132,521,996 of OZ026612.1, read as the reverse complement.
TGTTATAGAATTCTTAGTCAAATTGTTTTCTATTAGCGTTAAATAAAAATGGTAAAACAGCCAAGCTACAAATTCTGTGTGGTTTGGGGCAATTTGAGTATCAAAGATGTTGGACAAAATGTGTTACACGTATTGAGGGCGGCCTAGAGATGTTTATATATGTTGAGGTTAGACTAAAGATATTATATATGTTGAGGTTAGACTAAAGATGTTATATATGTTGAGGTTAGACTAAAGATGTTATATGTTTTACGGCTTTTATAAGATGTTATATGTGTTAGGGTAGACTAAAGATGTTATATGTGTTGGGGTAGACTGAATATTTTATATGTGTTAGGGTAGACTAAATTTGTTGCATGTGTTAAGGGTAGACAAAAGATATTGCATGTATTAGGGTAAACTAAAGATGTTGCAAGTGTTGAGGGGAGACTCAAGGTGTTACATGTGTTGAGGGTACACTAAGGCTGTTACATCTGTTGAGGGCAGACTAAAGATGTCGTGTTGGGGTATACTAGAGGTGTTACATGTGTTGAGTGTAGAGTCAAGCTGTTACATGTGTTTAGGGTAAACTAAAGATATTACATGTGTTAGGGTAGACAAAAGATATTACATGTGTTAGGGTAGACTGAAGATAATACATGTGTTAGGGTAGACTGAAGATATTACGTGTGTTAGGGTAGACTAAAGGTGTTTCGTGTATTTGGGTAGACCAAAGGTGTTACATGTGTTAGGGTAGACTAAATGTGTTACATGTATTAGGGTAGACTAAATGTGTTACATGTATTAGGGTAGACTAAATGTGTTACATGTATTAGAGTAGACTAAATGTGTTACATGTATAAGGGTAGACTAAAGCTGTTACATGTGTTGAGGGCAGACTAAAGCTGTTACATGTGTAAGGGTAGACTCAAAGTGTTTTAATTATGTTTTAGGGAAGAACAAAGAGGTTACATGATTGTGTTAGGGTAGACTAAAGGTGTTACATGTGTTGTAAAATTAAATTCAGGGAGGTTGCTAAAAATTGCCAGAAAATCTAAATTTTTTCAAGAATTTTTAGCATAAAATTCTGGGAGTCTACCGAGAAGCATCATTTAATCACCAGCAGGTACAGCCCTACCAGGACCATTGTGTTTGTACTCTGGCATACTAAGTCATGTAAATGGCATACTAAGTCATGTAAATGGCACAAAGTAATGCTCACTGAGTCAATTTAGCAAGCAAATTAGTCTTTGAAGCGACAAACTTATTTTGTTTAATAACAGGATTAATAGGCCCTATTACCCTCAGGGATTTTTTTTAAAGTTAATTTGTGCTGGGGTAAAGAACTGTTGCACACAGATGGTTCCCTTGTTGAAAGGTGATTTTGAAGACTGGCAGAGGTAAGCTGATGGGATGTGCTGGTGTAGGTCAGTGACTGCAGCAGTGTGTGCACCCATCTCTCATGCTTCCCGAACATTGAACCTCACAGTACTACTCTCTGGTCTGATCACAGGGAAAACCTCACTTTACTTCTTGAATCAGTTTCCTCAGTGGCGACATAAAAGTTGTGGCTCCCCAACATTTGTTCTATGAATTTGTTTCATCCATTGGCTGTGATCTGTGGAGCAGTATGTCACCTTTGATATTCTTGCAGCCTGAGAGTCATTATGCTGTAATTGAGACCTGTGGAAAACACACTTTGCTGTTTGATGCTAACAGTATTTCAACACAGTTACGAGAGAAGGAATGCCATTTATGTCAGGGAAGGGCTCAGGTGCATCCTATCTTTAATAGGATTAGCTACAGGGGAGAAGGAAAGATATACCATAAATTGCTTTATTTTAACATGTTTAAATTTTCACGGTTTTTGTATTTTTTTTTGACATTTCACCTTATTCTTAATTACACCATTTTGGACATAATTCCAATTCAAACAATGTTAAAATCCTATTTGACAGTGTGTTTTTATTTTCACTGTTTTGTGTCATCAGAGAAATAATCAAACTAAGAGCACAGTGAAATTAAAGCAATTTACCGCCTCAGGACATTGATTTGAAATGGGTCCATATATTGAGTACTGATGACCACGTTTTATGAGAAATGAAGGGTCAAGGTAAGAACTGGCTTACTAAGTGAAAGAGTTGGGGAAAGCTATGAGCCTCGGAAATGATTGCTGTTTTATGTGAATCTGACCCAGTGGAGCAGAGTGGTGAAGTTTGCTTGAGGGGACGGGGGGAGCAGGCAGTGTAGTTACAGCCACATCACCTCCTGTCATACTTTTTCTTATCCTAGTTCACAGCAAACTTCACCTGCAATTACTGTGCTGCTTCATCTGCAGAGTAGGGCTCCTGTGGACAACTGATTGTTGGCACCTGGCCTAAGAGTTTGTGGCAAGTGCCGGAGATCTAGATGGAGCTCATTATGCTGTCTGATGCTGCTGTAATGGAATGGTACTTCAGGGAAACCAAGGGGATTAAAAACGGAGACTGTAATTGTGTTCTGTATGTTGCTTCTACGAGAGCTAAGGTGGGGGGGGGGGGGGGGGTCCTACAGCCACATGGCTCAGGCGGAGGCTGGCCTGGGATAACGCATGCTTCCTGAACACCAATCATCAACCTGTGTCAAGTGCATCACATTTCCTTTTAATTTTCCTGTTTCTTAAACCATTCTAGCAGAATTTTACTGTTGACTGCATTTCCTTCAACAGCCTGAATGAATAAAATCTGTGGACCTCTAAGAGTCATTTGCTTAAATGAGACAAACTTCTGATGGAGCTATACTACCGGCTCCCCACCGGCTGGGATGAAACCACCATTATATTTACTGTATATTCTCATATTAGCATAAAGGCGTATAACTTTTGTTGCGTCACTTTTTAAAATAAAGTATGCAGTTGGTTTTGTGCAGACACCTTTCATTGAAAACATTCAAAATAAAAAAGGCGAGTCTATAGATAGAATCAAAAGTTATGCCAGTTTTTACCTGTCATAGCCAGGAAACACGTGCTCCGAGCACGGCTTGCCAGCATTACGTCACTGCGTATGAATATGTGATTTACCCTCTGTTTATAAAACTCATCATGGAAAAAATATCTGTCAAACCATACAACACAAACAGGCTGATAAGCTCATGTAATAGTCTAGCTGAAACAGTGGGTTAATTACAGGTAAATGGCCCCCAAAGGTGTCAGCACACGACAACCAAGAACTATTTAGTGCGGTAACCTGCACCTGATTGGCCGCAATGGTGTATTCATACCGGCTCCATGCAGATGGTGTTTGTTTTTACTGCCCACAAAGTGTGAAATGTCTTCCACTACATATCAATACATGTATTAATATTGTATCAAGAATTTCTCAGTAGTTCAGCAAAATGTGATTATCTTAAATCTTGACAAATGATATGTCTTTTACATCTATATATTTTAGAAAATGATCATAATGATGTGTCTTGTACTTTTATAGAGCTAAAATTTGAACAATCTGACGATCTTTCATGATCAAATCACCACTAGAGGTAGAAAGTGCAAAACCGAAACAAGACCACTGTGTCTGTAAACAAGTAACCTAAAAGGCACATGTTGCCTGTCATCCTTCGATTTACACAAAGAAACCAAGCCCCAAACAAACCAGTGTCAGTGACAGTAGCAGTGATGAATACATCAACCAACGGATAAAAACAGACCTGTCTTTTTTAACTGTTAAGCATGATTGTAAGCTCAAACTGTGCAGTGCCTCCAGCGACTCTACTGAAGCCAGTGACAGCTATAATAGTGAAAGTGATACAAGCCATCCTAGGCTGGTTATTCTAACCACAGATTTATTATTATCAGACACAGAATCCAAATCAAGGCCAGCATTATTTTTAAAGTTGATCTACGAGATCGCCGACCCTAGATTTTGATGAAATAGAAAAAATTTTAAAAAATCTGAAATCCACTCTTTTTTATTTCCGCTGGTCGTGTCTGTTCCGACTGTGCTGTTGTTATTCAGTGATAACAAAAAAAAATAAAAAAATGAATAAATAAACAGAAATATGTCTGTATTGAAGCTGTGCGTGCAATCTATTGTAGGTTATTTGTATTATTTTATCAAGACAAAATGCGTGCCAACACGTCTATGTATAGTAGTGCCGTCTATTATTATAGTAGATGTAAATGTGGTTAAAGCGTGTAACTTTTTAAAGACCAAATATATTTTGGCGCGCTATCTTCTGTATTTTGAAAGCTCCATTTTGGAACGCAGCATGGCATTCAGCAAGGCAGGCAGGCAATCACGCATCCATTTGACCATGAGGGATTTAAGTGAAAGCTTAATACATAACTTTGTCAGATACTTGGCACTGAAAGGGTTCTTGCAGGCCTAGGTCCCCCTGTCTAAGGATCATATGGCACTTGTGCAGACAGCAGTAGGTGCAAACTATCAAAGCAAAGCAGCCAGAAGCAAAATACTACAATGGGAGGCAAACATTTTTTATGATACACATATATTAGGATCAGTTTTCAAAGTTATAAACTATAGAATTTAAGATTATATATTAAAGTACAAAAATTGAGCCAAGTGGAAGGAAGCCGCACCAGCTACAAGCACAAGTACAGTACTAACTACTTGAGTATGAAGTTTAATATAATATCAGAATTCCATGTTGATATTTCAGTAGCACGCACCAATACCCCCACTCCCTATGCAGTTATGTTATATCACCATACAAGCATGCTGCAGAGGCAGATTAAGACCCAAGGGCACAACAAGATGCTCAGAAATCTTAAGAGGAATGGCAAGCCTTTCATTAAAAACAAAACAAAATACAGTCAATATTATTTTTTTAATTTTATATTTTGAATACAGTGAACAAAACATCTGTATGCAGCATTAAAGTGTGCATTAAAAAATCTTCTTTTTTCACCCTCTCCTCTGGATGTTGAAAAAAGATTCGTACACTAATATTAAAAATAATTTGATATTTTCATCATTTTATTCTGATTTCTCGTCCCCTTGAAATTGGCAAAAAAGTTTCGTAAACCAACTAATAAAAATATGCTGGCCTTATATAGCAAAAAGCTAATGATCTTTAAGAATCTTTAATCTTTATACATAGGCTTACAGTCTTGTATTGTATGGTGGTCATACTTTAAAGCAAGAAGCTAATGACCCTTTAAGAATCTTTAATCTTTATACATAGGCTTACAATCTTGTATTGTATGGTGGTCATACTTTAAAGCAAGAAGCTAATGACCCTTTAAGAATCTTTAATCTTTATACATAGGCTTACAGTCTTGTATTGTATGGTGGTCATACTTTAAAGCAAGAAGCTAGTGACCCTTTAAGAATCTTTAATCTTTATACATAGGCTTACAGTCTTGTATTGTAGGGTGGTCATACTTTAAAGCAAGAAGCTAGTGACCCTTTAAGAATCTTTAATCTTTATACATAGGCTTACAGTCTTGTATTGTAGGGTGGTCATACTTTAAAGCAAGAAGCTAATGACCCTTTAAGAATCTTTAATCTTTATACATAGGCTTACAGTCTTGTATTGTATGGTGGTCATACTTTAAAGCAAGAAGCTAATGACCCTTTAAGAATCTTTAATCTTTATACATAGGCTTACAGTCTTGTATTGTAGGGTGGTCATACTTTAAAGCAAGAAGCTAATGACCCTTTAAGAATCTTTAATCTTTATACATAGGCTTACAGTCTTGTATTGTAGGGTGGTCATACTTTAAAGCAAGAAGCTAATGACCCTTTAAGAATCTTTAATCTTTATACATAGGCTTACAGTCTTGTATTGTAGGGTGGTCATACTTTAAAGCAAAAAGCTAATGACCCTTTAAGAATCTTTAATCTTTATACATAGGCTTACAGTCTTGTATTGTAGGGTGGTCATACTTTAAAGCAAGAAGCTAATGACCCTTTAAGAATCTTTAATCTTTATACATAGGCTTACAGTCTTGTATTGTAGGGTGGTCATACTTTAAAGCAAGAAGCTACAGGACCAACCTACACTTATTTTCTCTGAACAGACACTGACCTGTCCCTCATCTGCTCATGATTACATGTATGTATATTATCACATTTATCCTCAATTTGGCCCACTAGAAAGCAAGAGACATGGGCCTTTTTCCTTTCCACATCACTACTAGGTTTATTTTTAAATAAAATTTTATTCATATGAGCCTGTATTCATTCATAATTGATAACCTGTTAAGGGCCTGCTCTTAAATATAAAAAGTAACAAGGGATGTCAAACACCTCACTTTTTAAGAACTCTTTATTCTGTACATTTCACAGGATAACAGTGAACTTTTTTTAACAAGAATGGCGAACATTCTCTGCAAAAAAAATTCAATGTACTGCAGTTACAGGGAAACTCATTTCCAAGCATGATATCATAATATGAGCAAAAAATAACGAGCCTCTTTATTAATATACCTGAGCATTTTTCAATAAATACTAAGGAGCCTCATTCCCTGAAGAAGCCTCCAGGTGAGAGGCAAAATGGGTCAGGAAGGCTCCTCTTATTTATACTTCACAGATTGAGTTTTACTGGTGTTTTCTTTCATTTAATTTTTCTGCATGAATCTACAGTAGCCTTAATAAAGACACCCCTGTATTTCCAGTGGATCCTGAACCTCTTTCTGCATATACACAAGTGTGGCTACACCTGCTAAGCTTTTATAGAGATTTGATGACCTACAATGCATACTTTTATTAATAATTTAAGTGTTAATATTTTAAATCACTCAGTCCAGGAAACTAAATGATGAACATGGAGGGATATGATGTAAAAAGGTGTAAACAGGTGTGGAGACTGAAGTGGACATGACAGGTGAAAGCTTAGTTTGAGGAGTGTACAGGTGATTAGGCTGAGTCAGGTGACAGTAAAGATCAGGAGAAAATAGTGACAGACCAAAGCCACATGTTTATCACTTTGATTCAACAGATGAGGTCATCAGCCAGTGTGTGTGTGTGTGTGTGTGTGTGTGTGTGTGTGTGTGTGTGTGTGTGTGTGAGTGAGTGAGTGAGTGAGTGAGTGAGTGAGTGAGAGAGAGAGAGAGAGAGAGAGAGAGAGAGAGAGAGAGAGAGAGAGAGAGAGAGAGAGAGAGAGAGAGAGAGAGAGAGAGAGAGAGAGAGAGAGAGAGAGAGAGAGAGAGAGAGAGAGAGAGAGAGAGAGAGAGAGAGAGAGATTTCTTTTTTAAGTGGTATAATTATCCAAATGTAACGTTACCTTGGGTTTAGGGGTGGCTTATTAAGCACAGAATATGGCACTAATACAAAGAGCTGCTTTTTTAACTGACTCTGAAGTATGTGATTTTGTTTGTGGATCTAATTCACGTGTACAGTCAGACATTAACTTAAGTTCAGCTGCTAACACGATTGTAGAAAAAAATGTTTTGATGGAAAATTTTAAGCAATATATGACTGTTAGGAGCAAAACTTTTTTCTGAGAAAGCTGACTGTATACCTTTTCTTTTTTTTATGCAGAAAGATGTAAAATGTATCACTAGAATATAAATAATGCCTGAAGATTTTGACGCTTTGAAAAATCAGGAAACAGTGTATTGTCTGTAAGTTGTACTAAAACGTACACAGCCAGTGCTGAAATATTAACACAAGTCAAGCATACTTATGACAGGTCATGTAAAACACTTACACTAATGCCCAGTCACCCAATATGTAATACCAATTGGGTTATCAGGGCCTGATCCTCCCAATAAACATAAATCAAGCATCATACCCTTGATGTGAGTGCTGTCTGATGGCCATACCCACACTGGAGTACGTGTCCTATCTTGGCCCTCCATCATGTAAAGAGTGGCTATATGCCTGCTGGAGAGCCCCAACCATAGGTAATTCTGGAGTGGTTGTGTATCATTTAGGTGGATTGTCTCAGCTGAGAGATTGATAAATGTGTCAGGGGCCACCATCTAGCAGCAGGTGTGGGTTTGACCTCTGTGAAGTGTAGAAGGACTATGAAGCTACCCAGTTATCCTGTTACCAGTCCATCTATGCTCCCAATAAGTATGTTTACCGCCAAGATGCCATAATGAGGACTATGTCTCCAATGCTGAAGTACAAACTGCCCTCCCCCCCCCCCCCCTTATATAGAGATCAAAGGCAAACCCAGAAAAGTCACTGGCAATTTAAGTCCTTTCTGCTTTAAAGCGCACATTTAAATCTGGAAGAATTTAATGCTGTGCTTTTGATTTCTAATTTTTATCATTGGAAACTGAAATGTATTCTATTGATAGCAAGCAGGTATTTGTCTTTCAATGCAAGGCCTCAAACATTGAGGCAAATTATCTAAAAAATGATAGAAAATATTACGTGTCAAATTGAACCAAGTTGACTGTAATCCTCACTCAGATGAAGACAGCCTATCTTTTCAATGACCTCATTCTTTGTTGTTTTGATTTCATATGATATTGTAAAATGAGATGACTGGTCACCATGGTGGAAGAAGCTGAAGTATCATATACTGACTCAGTCTAGACATATCTACCAATGTGATATGTTTTGTGATGAGGGAACAGCCAGGTCTGCATTATGATATGTACACAGCAACTATGGGTCATGAGAGTTCATCTGGATTGAGGCATCATCTAGCCAGATCAACTGTATATATCTACACATCACCTACAAATCATGACTGTAAGGGGCGTTTAAGAGGTTTCCTGAAGCCAAATAAACATCCGTTATCTAGACCAAGTGGTCAATCCATGTGAGAAAAGAATTAGTTTACAATATGTACAGTGCAGTAGAAAAAAAGGTAGAGATGTAAACAAACACAAGGCCAGAGGTCAGGGGGCAGTGAAGGTCAGAGGTCAGGGAGCGGTGAAGGCCAGAGGCCAAGCAGGTAGCAAGTGTAGGTCAGAGGTCAGGGAGCAAGTGAAGGTCAGTTGTCAGGGATACATGACATTTAATGACCTGACAAAGAACTTTTTTTCTACATACATGTACATCAGTTACAGCTATATAATTATTACAAAATCTTTATACCAGGTCCAACTGAGACAATGCTGTATGGCACCTTATTGTAGATTGCAGAAATACCTTTACCAAAATTTTCTTAGCCAAAGTTGGACATGTTTTGAGCATTGATTAAGAAGAAAACGATAAACAGACAAAGCTCTAGTTGTGGCTTGGAGTGATACCTTGATGAAAACTTCCATTCCTTCTACACAGACAGAGCTATAGGTTCCTTCAATGTAGGCTGCAAGAATATCTTTATGCAAAAGGGGGTTCATTTATTTACAATGTTACCAAAATGATGTTAATTTAGTTACAGTGTTCCCAAAATGATGTTAATTTAGTTACAATGTTCCCAAAATGATGTTAATTTAGTTACAATATGGACCTGGTTTATATTGAGCATGATGTGCAGTGATACTGTTGTTGCACTGTGTGGAAGAATGCTGGCTTCATTAGTAATGTTTATACCTGGACTCCAGTATGAGGCACAGGTCAATATGTAACCTGCACCCCAGACTTGGCTCTAACAATGAAACATGTCCCTTTAACTCTCTCACTGTCAAGTTTTTAACCAAGTCAACAGCTTTCTGTAGCATGCTTTTTGCATATTGCACCCAAAGGGCACCTAGAAAAGCTGTTGACCTGGACCATTCCTGCTGTCTGCAGCTGTAGACATGTCGATGAAAGCTGTTGACCTGGACCATTCCTGTGATGTCTGCTACTGTAAGTATGCTGATACTGGCATGAAAGGTCAGTTTACAAACAGTATTAATCTGCCATCCTCATGTCAGTTCAGAGGATACTGATTTTTTACATGAGAGATAACAGAGTAAATGAGGAAGCAGAGGCCTGCAGTATTTCCAAACTGTGCCCAGGATAGATTGAAGTAGATACCAGAAAGGTAGACTATATATTTTGATCTGATTCTGCTTTACAGGGCCAGAATTTTGGTGAGAGTCTGAGAATCCATTCTCGTGTAGATTCTCCTAAGCTTATCTTTCTTTAAAAGAAAACTAATTGACAAAAATCCAAATAGATTCTCGCAAAATTTTGCGAAATTCTGGTCCTGCTGTTACTGGTCATTACCATTGTTGGCACAAGAGGTACATGAGTTGTCAGACTGACTCCACTGCCAAGAACCTGCCCCTCAATGTTTGCAATGTGTCATAGCATAGCAGTAAAAAGTCATCCAAACCTGTTTCTTAGGTTAGATAGAATCCTAGATCTTGATTCAATATCAGATTTCTTCCATGTGCACCACTTTCATCATTGATGACATGACAGGCCAGTAATTGGGCTTCTTTGCCAAGTTTTATGCAAGAACACCAGGCCCATGAAATTGAAAGAGTGAGTGTCTGGCAGTAGGCATCAGCTTGTGTTACATATGTTTGTCAATGCCTCCATGGCTGTAGTGTCTACTTGTGGTGGTACTTAGGATGATTCCCAAAACTTGCCTTTCTTTAAAAAGAAAACTAATTGACAAAAATCTAAATAGACTCTCGCAAAATTTTGCAAAATTCTGGCCGTGATGTGGTGTTCACAATGATTTCCTAAGGCTCCCTGGCTGTAGTATCCGCATGTAGTGGTACATATGATGAAGAATCTCCTTAAGTTGTCTCATTCGTTATTGGATGAATGATAGTAATCGACTGAGCACAGCATTGTCATAGTTCTCTTGTTGTGCAAAATATACCTGCAGCATCCTTGATTAGTTGAAGGCCATCCTGTTGATGTGGCCACTGTATCGAGCAGATCATTAAGAAATGGCCTCATGAAAGAGTAACCCTTGTATGCTCAAACAACATGATCAGTTTGTCCTGCAGTCATGTGGCCTATTTGTTCATAAGTGCCTGGCATGTGTTCTACACTTGTGTCATGGCCACATGTTTGTATGCCGTGCACAGTGCCTTCCCTGTATGTATGACAGGCAAACTACCTTTTGGGACACGAGAATGTCTTCCTTGTTTTTATTGGTTAAAGGTTGAAGATCACATACCACATTTTGGGAAATTAAATGCTTTGTGAATTTGTGTTTGGTGAAAGGTCAGGATTACTGTTTTGGACATTGCAATCAATTTTATCTCCTGCTGACCCAGGGGGCAAGGAATGTGGTAATGGCTACCATCCATGCATCTGTCCTTGTGTTCAGAAATTTTTTTCCAGGCTGTTCTTGGCAACTTATGTCAAGCCTGCTGAATTTTATGCCAGATAGACCTTATGTAGTACAGACAATAGTACTTCCATATGTATATAGGTTAGACAGGGACAGGTTAGCTTATGGAGAGTAAAGAGTTCGGACTGTGGAAAAGGGTAATGACTACTAGGAAGTGGTTCTGGACAAAAAGACACAAATACAATATAGGAGTCTTTTGCTGGTTCAATTCTGTGGTGCCAATTATTCTTTTTCACTGATGAAATGAGAATGTTTTGAAATGCCATCAGACCTTTTTCATGGTGTCTGTCAGAAACCATACAAGTTACTCATCAGAAATAATTATATACCTCACATGGTACATACGCTGTGATATTATTTCAGTTTCTTATTTATCTTCCTTTGTTAATAGCTTACAAAGACCTTTCAGCATCCTCTTATTTCACAGTCCATACATTGGTGCAAAGAATTAAATGCCAAACTGACATATACAAAAATAGAAGCACCAGCAATTTGAAACAAAATGGCAGATAAACCTTGTATAGTGGATATGCTGTGGTAAATTTTCAGTTTATTAATTATATTCCTTTATTAATTAGCAAAGACTGATCTTCTGTGGAACTGGTCTGTGATGACGTCTCCTGGTGTAGCTGGGCAGACATATTGTTTTAGTGCCTGCTTCTTTTGCTTCTTGTGTTTCTTCTTCTTGTTCTTGAACACTGCTGGTTTCAATGTGATCAGTCTTGAACAACTGAACAAAGCTTAATGAAACCTGGTAAGATTATGCATCTGGCTGAGACCGAGGTTTGGGTTGTATCTGGGTCACCTTGACATAGTTCTTGGGGTCAAAGGGTCAATTATGTGTTATCAGCTTCTATGAGCTAACTACTGAAAAATTTAACAACACTTTATAAGATTTTGTAGGATTATATATCCAGGTGGAACCCAAATTTGGATTACATGTATATGTGTCCTGAACCCAATTCTCAAGGTCACTGGGTCACTCATGTGAATTTGGTTTCCATACAATGATATTATCATTAATCTTCTTCGGAGCTATTTTATTTTATCTATCAAAATGAGTAACTTCAAGTTTTCAAACCAATTTTCTTTCAGTATCTTTTATATCTACTTAGATGCATTGCACATCCAACATTGTGTCACCTTTTCATTGGGTTCTCTATTTTGTATATTTTCTTTTGTTTGGGCTTTTTCTGTCTCAGTAACACCCACTTGCTTACTGTTGACTTAAACTAACTGAGCATGTTTCATTTCAGCAATAGTAATTTCCACCATCATTTACTCCATGTATTTGTATTAATCATTGGTAGGAGATGTTAGTGTTAGGCCCAACTTTTTTATTTAAATCTGAGGACAGATATCATGCAGTCTTTTGAAACATCCTACACTTGCTAATTAAGTGTTTGGTAAAAGTTTCATGTTGACCTTTTGACACTTGAGACACTTGTTTGTTATTTGATGTTTGCTACAAGGTCCCATGTCACCTTGAGATGTTTGTTTTTTATATGATGTTTGCTACAAGGTTCCATGTCACCCAAACTGGACCTCTCTGTCTACACTTTATATGTAGTGCCACCAAATCCAATGCGAGTATACCCAGGCCCCCTATCACAGGCGTATTGACCAGTCAACACATATGGGTAGAAAGCATTGTTTTGAACCAAATATCCTGTCACTTGAAGGTAGAGTTAAAGTTTGATGCAAGGTCTCATGACCTTTTTGGGACAATGGACATTCTTTGGTGATCCCTGTTTGGTGAAAGACCATACTCTTTACGTGGCCTCTTGTGTATATCAGCTGAAGGGACGACCATGCCTGCTCACATAGCAGGTACTGTTTACTTAAGCACCAGAATCACGATCAGGTGTCTGTGAAAACTGCTGAAGCCCATAATGTAGAGCCTGTACACAGGTCAGCCCAAGGAATCAATAGAGCACCATGACACAGAGCTCTGGGGAATAGAAACACTGGGCCCAGGGCTGGGTAATTGATGGTACTGTCTGGGAGCCTATTAATGGACCCTCATCCATACAGCCAAGCCGTGCCACCTCCCCACAAATTTGTCAAAGAATGTTTTGGGGCCACATACATGATAGGCTCCATTGGTGAGATGTTTTGGATCTCACCATCCGAGGTGATCAGAAAATCTGCCATCACCAGCTGTTGGCATTGGGTACTGGTGCTTGCTAATGATCTATGGATGGCACAGCGCAGCCTATCAGAGAGCTAGGCGGCATTCCGCCAAACATCTTCGCAGCCTTTATCACTAGCCTGTCTGAGAATGTTAACAGATCTCAAGTAGCTACCTCTGTGCAAGTGATAATGATAAGCTATGGCCATTAAGGTAAACCATGGCATGACCCTTTCCTTTGATAGGAGCTGCACAGAAACCAATAATTTTTTCCATGTATTTGGCTATACACAGTAACTGAGATGGTTTTTGTACTCGAAGTTTGAGCATTTTACCCAAAATTTACAATATATATAAGTTGGATGAACTAAATGAGTACACAATCGTGTTATTGTACAATATCTTATTTAAATGATTACATAATACATTTCACAAGTTCAGAGAACTGTAGATGCATTTTTCTCTTATTTAGTTACCATTCGAGATTCAAATTTCATGGAATTTGTATTTTTAAGATAAAGTTTTTATTTCTTAATTGTGACTTTTGAAGTTTTCAGTAAACATGAATCGTTTGCACAAGCTGATTGCTATCCTACCACATGTATGCTTCATACTCCCTGTATGTCTTCTGACTGGTTTCCTTTTACATGTATACATGTGTGTGTACTGATTGGCTTCCTATTACATGTATTTGTATGTGTGTGTATTGATTGGCTTCCTATTACATGTATGTGTGTATTGATTGGCTTCCTATTACATGTATGTGTGTATTGATTGGCTTCCTATTACATGTATGTGTGTATTGATTGGCTTCCTATTACATGTATGTGTGTATTGATTGGCTTCCTATTACATGTATGTGTGTTTTGATTGGCTTCCAATCACATGTATGTGTGTATTGATTGGATTCTTATTATGTAAATGTATGTGTGTACTGATTGGTTTGCTATTAGGTGTATGTGTGTTCACTGATGAGTTTCCTGTTACTTGTATGTCTGTGTGTACTTATGCCTGTCAAGGCAGATTGCATGATGGAAGTCACTCTCAATGCTCAAAGGCATCATTGTTGTGGCTTACAGCAACATGGACATGTGTATAGACTGGAACCAAGGCACAAACTTGTGTGTGGTAGAGTGCACCACTCCCCTTCTGAAATGCTGAAATATACAACTTTGAAAATCTCTGTAAGCAAGTTGATTTGGAAACTATATCTACTGTCAATACTGCTGAAATGTAGAACTTGCAAGGTCCCTGTAAAACATTGACTATACATGTATTTTGAAACTAGAGTCTTTCATTTCTATTAAATTTGGAAAAGAGAGAACCTCAGTAAGCAACTGTATTGTGAATCCGTTGACTATATTTTGAAACTAGAGTCTATCATTATTGTTAAATATGGAAATTAGAGAACCTCTGTAAGCAGCTGTATTATGAATCTATATTTTGTCATTCCTGTTGGAAAAAATAATTTAGAAAACTTCTGTAAGCAACTATATATTGAGACCACATACTGTCACATTCCCAGATAGTCTTGGATCGTATATTACCAATGTCTTTACCACTAAGACGGTTCTTAGTGTGCATTGACTATTTGTTTAAGGAAAGCCATGTGAGCCAAACATTGCGGCAGGAAACTTGAGTTAAGTCAACTAGCCCGAAAACATAAGCGACTAACTTAACCCTTAAGGCGCTGATTTAAGATTGAGTCAACAGCTTTCCTAGGGACACTTTGCATGCAAAGTGTCCCAGGTGAAAGCTGTTGACTAAGACTACTTTTTGCTTTAGACTAGGCTTGCTGGTATTTGAATGAAAGGTATTTCCATGAAGAATTTGAATCTTTTAACCATTATATGTTTAACAGTAATGTGAAAGCAACTATATAGCAGTGATTAGCACTTTAAGGGTTAAGGCTATTAAAGAGGTTCAGACAAATTTATTTTTGAGTGCTACACCAGGCTACCGAGATGAAAATTGCTGCATGTGACATGAAATTTACAGGTAACCAAACCGGCTGGCCACTTTGGTCAGAGCCCCTACAGCTGAGTAGCTGGTATATAAAGGGTACAGGCAGTGCAAGACCTCTGGACACAACTGGTGCCATGCTGCCGTGGATGGATGTATCATATGCCAGCTACTGACACGCCAATTGGTATTCAATTTAAAAGGCATTAGGCAGAGAGAGATACATGTGATTTGGCTGTGTGGTACTTGGTAAGAATACCACACTCCTGTCATCCTGGGCACACTGTACATCAAGCAACACACCCTGTCTGCTGCAACAGACAGTCTCAGCAACTGATCTCATCCATTCCACTTTTTTGTTACAGCAATGAAAATACTGACAGGGCTGGCTCTGATGTGACAATACCACTCATATTTGGCAAAGAACCGGTTTAATGATGCTACAATAATAGGATTTTCAGACACAAGATATAGGTCCATATAACTGCCCGAAACACTTTTAAAAAACAAAACAAAACAAAACGAGTAGCTTTCAAAAAAAAGCTTTATATATGGAAGATTTGGCTGTTATTTCCAGAATAAGTAAAGGTGTATTTTAAAGTCACTTATATAAGCTTTCAAATGCCGTACCATCATTTTTCTGGGACAACAGTTCTGAAATATTGGACAAGAAAACTTAAATAGTCCTGTTTAAGTGGGCTGGTATTAAAGGGAAAAAAGTGGAAGTTGACAGATTTCCATTATTTAAGGTGGGATGTTTATTTTGACAAATTGTTCAGTGATATGCATTTATAGTCCTCATATTGTACAGTGATATGCTATCATGACCAGTATGGGATTTTTATAGTAAACCTTCCTACTAGCTACATGTAGCTGGAAAAGACAATCCCGCGAGGTAAAAGAAATGTATCTTCAACGATAGCTACGAATGATGGCGATGGAGGCAAATGTCTAGATACATCTGCTGACAATACCCTGGATTAACAGTCAAGTTGGCAGATATAGCATCAGTCTATACTGAGGAAGGACAATCCAGCAGCCAAAAAAAAAAATCATGTGACTCATTTTCCTTTCTATTCATTGAAGACAGACTTGCCAACAAAAAGGTTGCATATCTGCCCCCCACCCCCCACCCCACCTGCTCTCACTGTTGAAAGAACAAGAAGTCTGGAAGCAGGGTGTAGTTTGCTTTTCAATACAGTACATTTGTATGAAAACATAAAGGGTCACATTAAGGGTTGAGCGTTTCAAGGTTTCACTTGTATTTGAAAAACATTTGTGCACATATAGATTCATTATGACAAGAGCTTAGTCTTGATTGACTGGTTTATGTGTTGTCTACCATGCGATCCTGATTGGTTGTTGTATTGTCTACCATGCGATCCTGACTGGTTTTTGTATTGTCTACCATGTGATCCTGACTGGTTGTTGTATTTTCTACCATGTGATCCTGACTGGTTTTGTATTGTGTCCCATGTGATCCTGACTGGTTTTTGTATTGTCCATTTTGTGATCCTGACTGGTTTTTGTATTGTCTATTTTGTGATCCTGACTGGTTTTTTTGTATTGTCTATTTTGTGATCCCGACTGGTTTTTGTATTATCTACAGTGTGATTTTGAAATTTTCATAAAGGTAGCTGCAGCATTACTTTCTAAGCAAAAGCACAAAACCTACTGACCAAGTCCATAGTCGCCTTGTTATCAGAGAGTTCATGATGTTAAACCTTGACCTTCAAGGGCTCATTTGCAGGTGAGACATCACCTATTTCCTTGTATGCATGGCCGATTCTTGTGAACAAAGTGTAGATAAAACATGAAGTCAGGACAATAGACCTTTGCTTGAATGTCTGTCTACCTTTAGTAATAGTTTTTGGTAACCTATCCCATTTCGGGTTCCAAGTTCATCTGGCATTTTGCTCAGACAATCTAGACAAGCTGTCACAATTGGCAGACTGAACTCAATTAATGCACTGCCATGGTAGTCTTATCTGACAACCTACTCAGCCAAGTTCATATGGGCAAGGACTTTCTGACAAAAGTTAAAGAGAAGTGGCACATACATTGTGATGGGAAACATTTCTTTGAATTCTCAATTAGCTTTCAGTTGTATCGCCACATGTACGTTACATATGGGCTTTGATTGCATTTGGAAGTGAACACCTGTACGTATGATAAAAAATTGCTGTGCTGTGTTTAAATAAAAATTGAAAACAGGGTTATTTGTTTGTCTTTATTTTGTAACCAAGATTGAGGTGACCAAAATATCCGTCATCGAGCAAAGTCATTCACTACACATACACCTCAATGGATAATTTAATCAGCATCATAATATTAAAGATAATTATGTTATATTGCCCATGAGTATAAAAAATAAAAGAATATTGATGATTAGTACAAGTACAAAACACAAATTTCCATGAACCCTTCTCATCCCAGTTCAACTGAATTCAAATTTTATATGTATCCCAGTGAGTTCACTAGTTAAGAGGAATAGCGTGTTTGCCAGCGGTAGCTTGCATTAGCGTTTCACAGCTGTTGTCAGCGTTGAAAGGGTGTCAAACGCTGGCAAATGCCGACTAACGCCGAGCTGCAAAAGGCTTAGCTGGATTTTGGCGTTTCCCAGCGTTTGTAACGCCGGTTAACATTATCTCATGCTGGCAAACACTGTGTAACACCGGGAACCGCCCTGAACCACTGAAATGCACCTATTAATGCCAAAACAAGTTCCCAGTGAAAGATCTTTGATGCTTAATGAGATATTACTCTTAACTGCAAATTTACATGCATGTGTGGAAACCAAAAAGGTTTGCCAAAGGACTTTTGTTGACATTGTTTGTAGTATGGAGCCTATGATGAAACCATTGAATTGAATTGAATTGAACTGGATATTCGTGTAAGATATTGACACTTTTTAAAAAAAATTTTTTTACATCTCTTTTCAGTTCTGATAGGTATTTTCACATGAACGTGCAACAGCTGGTGTCCTTAACCCAGGTATAATGCAAGGTATGTGCTTGTGCTTGTGCATGGGCAGTTCATTTGCCAGAAAAATCAGTTATATTTACCAAATTTCACGTACATGTAGAGTATATTGCAGTCAGTCATGAATTGATGTGTTGGTGGCTAGGCAGACAACTGACACCAGTCTATTTTTCTTTGTGATCTTGACATCTTCACACACATAGCCAGGCAGCTGTTAATCATACATGCTTTCATTGGCCTCAACCTTTGCCTCTGATACAAAGTCTTTACAGGACTCTCTTACCGTATCTGTTACAATGATATTCCCAAATTATTCTAACCTTTTGTTTGTTGATTCAAGATACATATTTTTGGTGGTTTTTTTTGTCACACTTACCTTGTCATGATGTAGGTCTTTGTGTGTAGTCTGGGACAGACAGACATGCAGTCTGAGGGTTGGTGGCCCATGCAGCCACACACCCTACTATGGGGAAACACAAAACACAGGGCAAACAGAAATATTATCTGTGGCTAAGTGCTGCTCCCAGAGCCGCCTTATGGGATATAGAATGCTCCATATTCAGGATCACGCACTTTTAGACTAGGTCCTGTCGTCTTTGTAAAACTGTGAGTGTTTGGGTGACAAAAGAGCAGTTTGTTTGGTGGGGTAGCTGTACATTGTTTATAATCAAGTGCGTTTGATTTGAAGTGGGAGACAAGGATAAGCCGCCAGCTTGACCCAAAACACGGCCCAGGTGCTTGGCTGCATTGACAGAGCTTCTAAATCGAAAACTTATATTAGTCCTGTTATTTGCAATAATAGTTGCCGTGCTAGGGCCGAGACGGTTTTAAGTGTCCCTCTGTGCCCTTCAAGTTTGGCGTCCATTGAACACACCTAATCCAGGTATTGTGTCACAGGAAACTGTAGACATGTTACTTTGCACCTGTCAGTTAGTACAGGCTCAACTTTTATGTGGCCAACTTGTTAACTTTCTTAAGTTACATTTTCCATGGTGTACAGACATTATTGAATGATGAAAATAGGAATTTAGAATTTCAAGTTAATTTGATGTATACAGCAAAAGTCGGAATATTGCAAACAGTTTATGGTGGACTCTTTACATGATTTGTGAATTGTTGAAGGCTGTCAGTGTATGATGAAAAATTGCCCAGCTCAGTATGCTCATAAAAGACCTTCTGTGACAGGACAGCTTTAAAAATATGCTCATAAAAGACCTTCTGTGACAGGACAGCTTTAAAAATATGCTCATAAAAGACCCTTTGTGACAGGACAGCTTTAAAATATGCTCATAAAAGACCTGTGACAGGACAGCTTTAAAAATATGCTTTCATTTTTCATGAGATTTCATCAGCAAAGACATTAATGGTACAGGGTTTTGCATTTGAAAGTATATGTACACAGATTTATTTATTTCTATTTCTGATTTTGGGGTTTGGAGGTGGAATAGAATATACTATTAGAAATATGCCCAGGTGAAAATTTACATATGAGTACTTTATTACCCCAGGAATAATAAGCTGTGCACATTTTTCAATCAGAGTAAACAATTTTCACTTCAGCATATAGATTGAAATAATTACAATTTTAAAAATTGATGCTGATTCAAAGACACAGAAACATAATTAGAGGTATACTTGCATTGAATGCCAGTGGTCCTTGGAGATTACTGCCTTCATGCATTTACAGAAGGCAATTGCTACCCATCCTGTGCATGTATTGATGAAGTTTCACTTTACATCTTTCACTCCCAAGAAGAATCCATTTCATTCTCAACACCTCTGAAACCTGATCATTGCTCATTAAAACCTCATCAGCTCCCTGCAGTTAGATCCCCACATGACCTTCATACCTGCTTATTCACCAGTCTCGGCTTTAACTCATTCCATACAATGGTCACAGGCCTTGGTCAGTGGTTCTGGCACTGCCTGGCAAGTCATGCTGCAGCTGCCGTTGCGGCATGTTGGTACTTGAACGAAAGCTCTCTTCATGAAGAATTTAAATATGCAATTGTCGTCTTAAATCTAGGTAAATATACAGAAAAATCAGGGACTGGTATGGAATGAGTTAAATCCTTTCCACCATAGCCCTCATCTCTCTTAACACCAGGACCTAGCCTGATGTATGGGCACATGTGTTGTTTCTTTCCCATTTAAACCTATAAGAAACAGTCAAGTGTTGTAAATGTCCTTGGCATCTTTCATCTGGCATGACAGACGTGGTCAGTGCATAGCTTTTCTCAGTGCAGTCTGGCACATTGCACCCAGAGTGCACATAGGCTCATTGCACCCAGAGTGCAGTGCACTGAGGAACATTGCATTAGAGTTCACCTAGGCACATTGCACCCAGAGTGCACTGAGGCCTATGGCATGTCGAGTGCACTGAGTTTCATTGCATCCAGAGTGCACTGAGGCCCATGCCATGTTGAGTGCACAGAGGTTCATTGCATCCAGAGTGTACTGAGGCCCATGGCACATTGAGTGCACTGAGGTTCATTGCATCCAGAGTGCACTGAGGCCCATGGCACGTTGAGTGCACTGAGGTTCATTGCATCCAGAGTGTACTGAGGCCCATGGCATGTGGAGTGCACTGAGTTTCATTGCATCCAGAGTGCACTGAGGCCCATGGCATGTTGAGTGCACTGAGGTTCATTGCATCCAGAGTGCAGTGCAATGAGACGTTTGCACCCAGAGTGTACTGAGGCACATTGCATGTAGAGTGCACTGAGGTACATGGCACCCAGAATGCACTGAGGCACATTGCATGTAGAATGCACTGAGGTACATGGCACCCAGAGTGTACTGAGGCACATTGCATGCAGGGTGTAATGAGGTCCATTGCAGAGTGCACTGAGGCACAATTTGTACCCAGGGTGCACCAACAAAGCTGCTGACTCAGTCAGCAGAGGGTTACACTTCATTAAATGCTAAAGGTAGGAAGGTGGGTCCCCAGTAAAACGTGTTAACATGTATTTTGAGTAATGTATATGAATTCTAGAAAGCATTACACCCCCATGTGGCACCCTGCTGGACCTGTTTACCTAAATCTGATCTGCAGGACTCTCCATTACAGAGAGTATCTACCTCAATCCATGCACCCTACCACTGTGCTCAATAACCCATACTCATGTAGAATGTATTAGATTATACCCATTGCATCCAGTAAACAAGTACCTCTATCCGTGCAACATACACCTGGTGTACTTGAATCCCTGGTCATTGAGAACTCCCTGTACCTTGATTGGTGTATTTACCAAAATAAAGTAGGACCTACATTTACAGCTGGAGTCGGATCAGTCATGTTTAAAATGGCATATGTTCCTTTCAGTATGGATCTTTGTGGAAAAGGCATTTACTTCATTTTATTTATCCCAATTTTTTAAAGTTGCAAGCAGGAAATACTTTTGAAGAATTGAGACCAGTCAGACTTTTATATCAGTGAGTGAGAGAGGGCAAGTATGAAGAATTGTATAGCAGGATTAATGGCAGGCATCAGAATATTGAGGCTTGGTGGCTGACCACAAGTGCAGTGATCACACACATACAGGACAGGTGCTCACCACAGACAATATTCATTTATCTAAAAGGTGTAAACAGCCCCCTATCAGGCGATTCCAAGATCAATTTTTGACTCCATTTGCCACTTGACTCCTGAGATCTCTCATCAGAGCCATCATCATTCATAGCCAGCCATGGTAACACACCTTGTACTGGTCGGCTTAACTTTCTCTCTATCACAACTATGATGACTAAAAGTAAAATTTTTTGATGTGTATGGAAGCCATGTTGTAGCTGCTTCAAAACAGCTGGAGTAGGACCTCCTGGGCAATGCAAAGCCGCTGGTGTAATGATGCATACATGAAAGTTCTTTGTGCAAGGCACTGGAATTCCTAATCCCATTTATTTCAACAAATATATAAGAAAGTATGAACAGGAAGGAGTTAATAGATGCACATCCTCACCTTGGTTTTATGGCCTTGTTGACCAGCTATTGTCAATTGTTAAGTGGGAGCCACATGCCTTGACAGGCCAGTGGGCTTTACTGGACTGTTTTATGCCCCAGTATCTGTCTTTGTGTAGTGTCGTGTTTTCCCCTATCAGCTCAGGGTCCCTGTCAACTGAATTTATGTAGCAGGAGGAGCATGTAATATTTAACATGGAACAAATCATTTGAAGCAAAGTGGGCCGCTTTACATGTGTTGCAAAAGCTCAGTTTTAAAGGGAGAGGGATGAGGACAGGTGGACAAGATAAGGGGTCAAAAGTCTCCCACAAAATTGTCATTGAACTCAGTCATACAAGTTTGGCTTTTGTGTACTTGGAGCCTGAATGCAGCAAAGTGTGGACTTGTCTAGGTGTACTGAGGGCTAGCTTGGCTTGAAGTAATTTGGTGCATTCTTATACTTCTTTCTTCACTGGTCTGTGGTCTCTCAGGATCCGGTTTACCTGGTAGTCACTGCAGTAGGAATTTCCTGCTGTAAATGCCATTTTTTTCAGTAAATTTCATCAAATTTTCCTGTCAAAGGTCAAATTTTTCTGATGGGAGCACTTTCAATTGAAACAAATATCACAAATATTTGGTCACAATTTTTATCATTGGGGTTAAAAATTCCCTAATTGAAGTTACGTATTTTTTGAAAAAGATACCCATATGAAGGATGCGATTAGTAAGGTTTGAGCCACACACTCCTACCATCCTACCAAAAACATCCCAGGGAGTGAGGAGTGGAAAAGCAGCCTACTTTATATGTCCTTCACCCTCTGTCAGTGTGCAGTGGAGAGAACTCCAGGCCTGTGCATGGTACCTTGCTGGCATAGAGTCTGTTAGAGAAGTTATTAGATTTAGCAGAGAATTGCTTGAGAAGATTAGGAATGGTTGCAGAGGGGTAGTGTGAGACAAATCGTTGCCACAATCCCTTTATTCGGTAGTTGGCAGAGGGCGGCAAATAATCAGGCAAGAAAATCAATAGTTATTAGTTGACCAGTCCTTGGGCTGCAAATTTATGGCAACAAGTAATTTCTTAAGTGCAGTTATAATGGGACGTTTTGTTGGCATTGAGAGCCATCCAAACTGAGCATGTCAAAGATTTCAGTCACCTTGACACAATCAATGACCACAGCCAGACACACTTGGGACCACAGAAGGCAGGCTGTCATCACATGGAGCGATCATGCCACTTCCATCAGCACAGGGTCAGAGATCAACGCTGCCTATAGTACGGGCAGATCCGCATTGTGGAATAGGGGTGAGGGTGAGGGTAAGGGTAGGGTGATGGTACTTAGATGGAAGTGAGATCAGAAGTGAAGCAGCGGCCCCCCCCCCCTCCCCTTTTAGCAGTACTGATAGAATGGCCAGCCTTAGGCCAGGTCATCTTTACCCTCTCCCCCTCCTTCTTTTAAGGGAAAAGAAATCCCAGGCTGTTTCATGTGAATTCAGTAGGGATGGTCAGAAAAAAAGTTCTTAAATTGGAAAGTGTTTTCATTCATTTGTAATGGAAAGTGATGATAAGCAGCAAGTCTGGAGGGTGAATTGGACCTAATATCATCCACTCCCCTCAGGAAATGGTTAATAGTGGCAGTTTCCATCAGTCCAGCTGAAATGAGAAAGATGATTGGCTCAGCAGTACTTTGGAGGAAAGTTACGTGCTTGACTTGATCATTGACCCAGAGAAAGTGTTCTGTGAAATACTAGTTTTCTTGAAACATCACATTTTTCAAATGCGTGTTACCCTTGCGTGTGGTTGCTACAGTGTTATTTTATGATGCAAAAGCATGTATTCACTGGAAAGCAATTATTTTTTGTTGAAAGACAATTAACTTGAGGTGTGCCCCATGGATGAGATATTAATTTTCACTGGGTTGAAAATCCGAGGATACCTCCAGCAGATACATGTTGGTGAATAGTAGCATCAGCAAACATGGCTAGGGTTTAACACTTTCCTGGTGTGTCTCTTGTAGGGTTTAACCCTTTCCTGGTATGTCTCTGGTAGGGCTTAACCCTTTCCTGGTATGTCTCTGGTAGGGTTTAACCCTTTCCTGGTATGTCTGGCAGGGTTCAAACCTTTCCTGGTATATCTCTGGTAGGGTTTAACCCTTTCCTGGTATGTCTATGGTAGGGTTTAACTCTTTCCTGGTATGTCTCTGGTAGGGTTTAACCCTTTCCTGGTATGTCTGGTAGGGTTCAACCGTTTCCTGGTATATCTCTGGTTGGGTTTAACCGTTTCTTGGTATGTCTATGGTAGGGTTTAACCCTTTCCTGGTATGTCTCTGGTAGGGTTTAACCCTTTCCTGGTATGTCTCTGGTATGTTTAACCCTTTCCTGGTATGTCTATGGTAGGGTTTAACCCTTTCCTAGTAAGAATAACACAAGTCAACATCTTTCCTTGGTATCAAGGATAGCTATTGACTAAGGACTTGCCATTTTGATAGATGCTATCTACATGTCTCAGTTTTTTTGTTTTTTTTTAATTCAATAGTATTGAGTAATAAATTAGAAGCAGACGTTTGATATGGGGGATGGGTTTTTTTTTTGATGATTTGAGATGGAAAGAGTTAAGGTGTCTGTCCATGAAGTAAGGCTTGCATGTAAATGACATGCATTCACAGAGCAAATATTTGTGAGCAATCAGCAGACTGTATTTACAGCATAGCAGTGGTAATATGTGCCCAGGCTACAGACGAAATGACAATGTTCTATGTCTCCACACTCACTGTGTCAGTCGCATTACCCTGTGACACTTGCACAAATTACAGAGACATGATGCAAAGAAAGCTGCCTAAAATAGCTAGCAATTGCAACCTGTGTTCATCACACACAGTGCTGAAGACTACATTTGCCAGATAAACTGAACTGTAAGGCAATCAATGTTGGTTTCCCCACAGCCAATAAATGAATTTTGGAATATATACATCTGTCTTATATCTCTACATGTTCCTTATTGCTAATCTAACAAACACTCATTTGGAATATTAAAGCCAACATACTGGAAGAGACAAAGGCTTTATACTATAGTTACTTGCAGCAATGTAGCTGTGCAAAGGTGCAAGCATGATCTTGTAGATGGAATATTTTTTATATTTCAGCATAGAATATCTTGATTTTTGTCAGTGCTAAATAGGTTTAATTCAGTGTGGTATATTCTGAGCTTTTGGCGCGATATGATTTTACAACCAAAAATAATTTTGATGTAGATTGTGTGGAAAAAAGACAAACTTCTGATTAATACACACACACACACACACACCTGTGTGTGTATTTATATATAGATGTACACAAACACATACACATATATTTATAGATACACACACACACAAATGTCAAAGTGATTGAAGGGGGGGGGGGGGCACCTGGATACTGGTATGCTGTTCTGCATACTCCATCATGTACTGTTGCTGGTACTGGCTGGCTGGCTGGCTGGAGTCACCTGTTCCTATCGCATGTCATCATTGACACAGTGATGCAGGTAACATGTTTGTGTTGGCTTTTCCACCACCATCAAAACAAAGTGGAGAGATCTTGACTGCCATGTAGGCTGACTATGTATATGCTATTATATGGGCTGGCTGTGTAGGATCCACATGTACATCAACAGACTCCCGGCAGGTGTACTGATGTGCCGTGTACAGTAGTATTGGAGCATATAGGTGTATGTACAGTATTTATCCAGTGGATGAGAAATGAAGTGAGGACTCCAATATTAAAGACTCATGAAATTCACCAATTACAAAAGAAAAAGATGATGTATGAAAAGTCATAAATTATGTGTATAATATGCATATATATATAATGCATGCATGTGGGATGTGGCTGTGTGTGTGATCTTTCATATGGATGCTTGGAGAGAGACTACATGGCTGGAATAGTATTTTCATGTAGATGCCTCAAATGTATATTGATTCTGACTTTTGACCACTTTCTGTTCTTCTGCCTTGGCTGTAACTGACACTGTCTATGATATATTGGACACTGTGACATCTTAGGGTATGGGGGTGGGGGTGAGCTATAGATATGATCATGCCTCTAGGGGGACAGAGAGAGAGAGAGAGAGGAATTATGACAGTTGTTATTTGATTGCGGGAGAAAATATAGCCAGATCACATACACTGCCTTGTGAATACTATGCAGGGGTCACTTAAAAGAATTAATGAACCCCTATAAACAGTTTATTCCATGGAACATGAGATACAGTTCTATACAAATAAAAATAAAATATTAGCAGTGTAAGAGAATTAAGCATGTGAAGAACACTGTGCAAGATCTCACCCTCCACTCACCTGGTGCCTGTTACCTCTGGTGCCTGGTGCCTGGTGGTCAGCCTCAGAGGTGAACCACTAAGTAGTTATGGGTCCTGCTCCACTGTCGTACACACAAGTCCACCTCGGACTAAATGATATCGTTGAAGAGTGCAGGCGAAGTGACAGTGGCGGACAGTCTTTGGAGTCGGCAGTGAGGCTTAAATGTGCTCTCTGTGCCTGTGATCAAACAGAAATAAAGGAGTGCAAGTATAGCCTGGGATTTGCTCTAAGCACCGGCATTGTCTGTGGCCAAGCCAGTCTTGTTCTGCTATGCCACTTGTATGCGTAAACATTCAATCCTTGATCATCCACAGCCAACATGTGGGAGCAGATTCAGTGGCATTAATTCATCGAACAAAAGCAAGTGTTCAAGGGTTTTATTATTATTATTATTATTATTATTATTATTATTATTATTATTATTATTATTATTATTATTAATATTATTATTATTATTATTATTATTATTATTATTATTACTATTACTATTATTATTACTATTACTATTACTATTATTGTTTTTATTATTATTATTATTGTTATTATAACTATTATTATTATTATTATTATAACTATTACTATTACTATTATTATTATTATTACTATTATTATTATTCAGCAGCAAGTTGCCTGTTTGTTAGAACATCTACATTCATGAGAGTGGGAGCCCCAGCACCACAGAGATGGACAGCAGTGTGTTGTGCCACAAGCGTCTCGTACTCCACTAATTTGGTTACACCGCTCAGTAATTCATGGGTATGGGCCTAGCATTCAGCCTAATGTATCATTAAGAAACATGTAATGGGAAGAGTGGAATTGGCTGATAAAATCCTCACCTTTCATGAAACCAGGGCAAATATTTCTCTATTCCCAATCACCAATATATGGAAATTGGGTTATTTTAGCAGGAAAGAACAGATGCCCATTTGCCAAAAGTGACTCATTTCAGCAATTCTGCACAAAATGTGGTGCTTGCAAAAATGGGAGAGGCTGAGAATGATGTGTTGGAGATTACTATCACCCAAATGACCAGTTATGTTGTAAATCACTCTTATTGATTCCCAGAGTCTATCCCAACTGGCAGTGCACCATTTGTGGTACACCCTTTGTGAGTGATGTCTGTGTATATTACCGGGATTACTGGTCATGCCAGCCCTGGACTTGTGGCATTGTGGCAATACCAATAGTTTGCAAAATTTTTGTCCAAAATCAGAATTTGGTAGTTTAGAAGATTACATACTGGAGGGGTTTTTAATAGAAATTGGATACTGAGTGGAGAGAATGGGACAATTATTGCAAAGCTGGTAATAGAAATATTGATTTTTAGAGAGAAAGCCAGTTATTTGAGCAATTTAGGAAGCAGCTTTAGGACTTGGTGCAAGGGGAGGACTGATGAAGTGTCAAAGATGCGTATCTCGGGGATGAGCTGACTGCATGAATCATATGGATTATCATCTGGGCAAACCTGCAACACACAATGGCAGCATTTATGGTCATGTGCAAGTGCAGGGTAATATTGTTGTCAGAATATTGGGTGTTGGAAATAATACTTTTTACACATTGGCAACCATATAAGATAATGCAATGACCATTTATAGTTTTCTGATTGGTTTCATTTGTTATGACAAATGATTTGGTATGACAAAACAAGAATATATGTGATGCCAAAGGCAGTTGTAATCAGGTAAATTTAAGGGTAGGGAGAAATGGCAGTTCCACATGTTTTGAAGGTTTTTTTGCAAGAAATGAGATATAGGTTTAAAGAACCGAGGCAGTTAATTTTACTGGACCACTAATCCCAAAATGTTAATTTATGTTCACACATGCATGCAAACACATAAACATAAACAAACAAACAAGCACACACACACACACACACACACACACACACACACACACACCATGAGTTTTGTAAGGTGGGAATATTAATGCTTTGATGTAAGTGTTATAGTTGGAGTTTAGGTGGAGTTCATGTATTGGCAGAAAACATGATCACGTCATAATGGGTTGATCTTTTTTTCTGAAAAAAGCAAATTATTGAAGTGAGTTATTTAATTTACAACCAGGAGCTAAGCACAGACTAATGCAACAGTTGAGGCTTTGATGTACAGTTTCAGCAGCCATAGCCTCAAAGCACAGTCAAGTGCAGTTGCTAAGGCCTTGCAGTCCAAACTGGTGCAGCAGTCAAGGCCTTCAAACACAAACTGTTGTGGCGGCCCTAGGACAAACTCTGCAACAGCCAGGGCCTCAAAGGTAAAGCACCATCAAATGTCGCAACCAAAGACTGAAAGCAGAAACTAATGCAGGACCCAAGGCTTTAAAGCACAACTGATGCAGCAGTCAAGGCCTTAAAGTACAAAGTTATGCAGCAGTTGAGGCCTTAAAGTAAACTAATGCAGTAGTCAAGGCCTGAAATACAAAGTTATGCAGCATTAAGGCACAAAGTTTTATGCGGCAGTCAGAGCCTTAAGTACAAAGTAATACAGCAATCAAGGCCTGAAACCACAACTGATGCAGCAGTCAAGACCTTTAAGTGCTACTAATACGGCAGTTAAGCACTTAAAGTACAAAGTTATGCATCAATCAAGGCCTTAAAGTACAACTATTGCAAGTTTACTTTCGTATTGCTCAAGGTTATGTACCCCATTCAGACCTTTACTTTGACTGAGCATTTTTTATGACATAGGAGTACATCTCAAAATTACAGCTGCATCAGTTTGTTGCTGGTGTGTTGTATGTTTGGTCATTTTAACTGTGACACAATCTTGCATTCCCATCATCAGTGTACACATTGCAAGCACTACATCACTTGTACTTTAAGTCATGAGTTGGCACCTTGGGCAGTTTTTCATCATGTTTTGTCAACTTAAAAAACTGGCAGACCTGACAGTGAATATTGAACTAACAGTAATTGACTACACCACTGAGGGATTTTATTTCGGCCCTGCCTGTTCTTACAGGTAATGTGAAAACAGGCTGGAAATTATGGACCACTTTAACCTATAAGGACCACAAAAAATAAAAGTAAAATTTGAAATTTCAAGTTCTCAAACTTTCAAGCTTTTTCTCAAAATTTTGAGATTTAAATCTCAACATTTGGGATGATTTTTCTCAAAATCACAATCTTTTTCTCAAAGTTTTGAGAAAAAAGTGGAAATTTCAAGAAAAATCCCAGTATTATGAGATTTTAATCTCAAAATTTCGTGATTTAGAAGTCCAAATTTTCTCAATTTCAAGATTTAAAATTCAAAATTTTGAGAAAAGTGTTGAAATTTTGAGTTTTATTTTTATTTTTTGTGGTCCTTATAGGCTTCCATAGGAAATAAATAAATAAAAAACAGTAGAAAACCTCTCAGATTTCGGTGAGCGTGTGCATTGCCATGTTGCATGCCCTGATGCCATTTCATGCATGTTGTTGCAACACTTTTGGAAAATCAGATAGAGCTGACATTGGTGGGAAAACATGTATACAACACGGCAGCACGTACTATATTTTAGAACTGAAAATAACATACATGTATTCAGAGGACAAGTCTAAAATATAATACTTTAGCATACATAGGAATTAAGCCGAGGTCCATACGATTGTATGGCACTGTATACATACAGTATATTCAATGCCTATTCTTTGGCACTATATGTACAGTATCATCAATGACTTGTATGGCACTGTATATGTAGTCTCATCAATGCCTATTGTATGACAGTGTATACATACAGTATCATCAATGCGTATCATTAATGTCTATTGTATGACATTAGATGTACAGTATCATCAATGCCTAATGTATGGCACTGTATATGTAGTCTCATCAATGCCTATTGTATGACACTGTTTATGTAGAGTAGCATAATGCTGATTGTATGACACTATATGTACAGTATCATCAATACCTATTGTATGTCATAGTATATGTAGATTAGCATCAGTGCATATTGTATAGCACTATATATATAGTATCAATGCCTAGTGTATGGCACTGTATACAGTACTGTCAATGCCTTATGTATGGCACTATATGGTGCCATCAATTCCTATTTATGGCAGTGTTTACAATACCATTAATGTTTACAGTATTTTATGACTGTTTACAGTGCCATCAATGTCTACAGTATTTTATGACAGTGTTTACAGTACCATCAATGTCTACAGTATTTTATGACAGTATTTACAGTACTATCAATGTCTACAGTATTTTATGACAGTATTTACAGTACCATCGGTGCCTATTTTGTTGTCCCCTCACCACTAACGTGGTGCAGGGAACAAAGATATAGGAATGGGGGCAGTCAGTCCATTTGTCTGTTACATCCATTTGGCCCAATATCTAATGAGCTATTTAAGATAGGATGATGACATTTTACCATAGATATTTCCTGTACAGGACATGTGCAGTATAGCTTCATGTTGACCTTAACCTATCTTCACGGTCACTTGGCCCCTGAATGACAGGTCCATATGGCCTGATATCCAATGAAACACTTAATTTAGAATGGTGCAATTTATACCATAGTGCCTCCTGTGATGGGCGTGGGAAATGTTGTTTCATGTTGACATTGAACCTTTTCAAGGTCACAGCCACTAAGCCTGACTTTGAAGCAAAGGCAATCTGTACTTCACTGTACATGCATTGTACATGTATTAAATAGATGGGCAGCATCCCTTGTGTATTGACCAGAACTTTTTTGTGCAACACGGCTTGTTTGTAGACCTTGACCTTTATCAAGGTCATCGGAACCAGAAAGTCACACAGCTGCTAAATGTGGCTTTGAAACATGTCCAATCTGTAGGGTATCATACATACATCTTATTGAAGGCATGTGCATCATAGCTCATGTGTTGACCAGACATTTTTGTGTGGCATAGCTTGTTTGTTGATCAGCCTTGAAACTTTTTACAGTGTCACTGGTATCAGAAACTTATCTACATCAACCATAAATTTATGAAAATTTTGATGTTGGTGGACTTACACATGTACAGTCCTCCATCTCTGACAACTTATGGACACAGTACTTCATTGATACTGGAATACAAAGTGTTGGGCCCTGTAAATCATGGCATTCCTGCATACCTGTCTCCATTGAACCATTCTTTTTAGGAATGAGGATTTGTTGCTGTTGCTATGTGCGTTTCCCATTTTCAGCTAGGTGATTGGTGCCAAAGGTTGCTGGTTCAAGACCCATGCAGCCCTTCCATGGTCACAAAACATTGATATGGAGGGCATATGCAATGTGCCTTCATGGTGATATTTTGTTAACATAAGATGTGTAGTTGGATGTAGTGAGCGATAAAGAGGGTATCTCGTGTGTTCTATTTGCAGTGAGTATTCCCGTGATTCTTGTTGGTATTGTTTTCTTTCCTTTGTTCTTTTGCTGCCATTTTCTCTTTGATACATACATTACTACCATTTCCTCTGTCCAGGTGAAGATTTGTGAAGTCAAGATTTTACCTGGGATGTGGAGAATTTCCTCGCTTCATATCAGTCAGTGATTATGCTTCCCAGTTGATCGTGAAGTTTTCGACAACAGTGTCTGTTTTTCTTTTCTCCTTTTTCTTTTCTGTCTTTCGTTTGTTTATTTCTTTCTTTATTTTAAGGGACGTGGTTTGTGAAATTTGACTGTGAAATTCATTTGTGATTTGTGAGACTTTCAGCAAATGTATTTATTTCACAAATGTATCTCAGTCAAGTTTATTTGGCCAAGCAACGAAGTAATTGTTTGTTGGTTTAGTTTTGTTGTTGTTTTTTATTTGTTTTTGTCTTTATATCCTTAGCACATTCAATTTTACCTAGCTAGAGGCATGTGGTGCTTTCATGTTGCTTAGGCATGTGCAGCAATGCTCATTCTTGACCTTGACCATGTAAAGTTCATACCACAGAATATCATGTAAACTGCTATATTTTTCCACTGACTTTTGGACCCATAGATGCAGTGTTGCAGTCTTAACATAACACAGCCTGGTGGTGTAGATCTTTGCATCATTGTATCATTTACTCACTTTATATAGTGCCATCAATGCCTGTTTTATGGCACTGAATATAGTACCATCATGTCTATTTTATGGCACTGTATATAGTACCATCAATGCCTGTTTTATGACACTGTATATAGTACCATCATGTCTATTGTATGGCACTGTATATAGTACCATCAATGCCTGTTTTATGGCACTGTATATAGTACCATCAATGCCTGTTTTATGGCACTGTATAGTAGCATCAATGCCTGTTTTATGGCACTGTATATAGTACCATCAATGCCTGTTTTATGGCACTGTATATAGTACCATCAATGCCTGTTTTATGGCACTGTATATAGTACCATCATGTCTATTTTATGGCACTGTATATAGTACCATCAATGCCTATTTTATGGCACTGTATATAGTACCATCAATGCCTGTTTTATGGCACTGTATATAGTACCATCATGTCTATTGTATGGCACTGTATATAGTACCATCATGTCTATTTTATGGCACTGTATATAGTACCCTCATGTCTATTTTATGGCACTGTATATAGTACCATCAATGCCTATTGTATGGCATGGCAGAATGCAATCAATCTGACAGGCAAGCATCTTATGTTTCACTCTTGTGGGCTGACTCCACACCCAAATGAACACAAATCTTCCACAAGTATGTGCTGTTGCACCATTGTAAGCTCTCCTGCAATGCTAACAACCCCCACCATGGAAGCTGTCTCCAAGGGACTGGACTGTGGTCATGTACATTGGGTCCATGGCAGGCTTATCTGTCCAGCAGAGAGTTGTAGACAGTGTGCATGAGGCAGTAGGCTGTGATTGCTGCAGTAGGTACACACAGTGTGTACACACCTCCCAACAGTTTGCTCTTCCCTAATGGATCCATCACTGTGTTTGGGGACATCTTGAGGCTTTATGCTTCCGTAGCTAGGCTCCAGGTGAGGTGGACAAGCTCTTGCCAACACTCATGTAGCATTCACCATTCACCTTTTGACATTTTATAGTGCCAAGCCATCTGGAGAAATTAAATGATTTTGATTGTACCCCATGTATTTGCCCTTAATGTAAAAATGACATTGAATTTACCCTATATGTGCTGCTGGAATTTAACATAACTTTATTGCATGCTCAAATTCCTTACAAAAAGAGTTTTAGATCCAGTGATGCATAGCTGCAGTCTGAATGCAGTGGTTTAGATCAAGTACTGCATAGCTGTAGTCTGAATGCATTGGTTTTTGCATTGCCTTCAATATCCGATTCCTCCTGCAGCTGTCCTGAAGCCCATGGGAATAGTTAATTGCCAAGGCAAGTAACCAGGCCTTCCACTAATTAGTATGCAATTAGTCACACAGTTTGCAGACAATGGCAGACCATATACTACTCTAGTATTTTATTGTGTTGGAGTTTGAAAGAATCTAGTTTGTTGGTCTATCTGTGTGTGATCTTGGAGTAAAATGTTTATTGGCTAATGTCTGGGTAGCAGTGTGATCAGCCAGCTGACTGGCAGGCAGTCTGCGGGGAGATAGAGCTCTCAGCTGCCAGGCATGTACAGCATGCCACCTACTTGACTTGGCTTTCAGTTTGTGTAGGGATGACTGGATAGAGAATTGTTAATGCACAATTGCCTGGTAACATTGTCTACAAGGTAATGCCACAGGGTCTGTGTGGCCCTGATAAGCAGACACTTCAGCCTCGGGAGGTCCAACCCTGCCAGCTGATGGCTCTGATAATACAACCGCCATATGTCTGTTGACTAGCCCATCACAGGACTCTTTTGCACCAAATATCTGTGTACAGTAGGATTAAGGCAGCAGATAGTAAGCCCCCCCTACCCTCAAGAATTGATTATTGGAGCCTCATAGTGTGCGCCTTTGATAAAGATGCACTCTGAGGAGTCCCTAGTCAGGAAGAATCCGAGACTGAAGGATTAGGTGCCATCTATCTGTGACACAGTTGTTTATGCAGGTGGCGCTGCCACATGTTGCCTGCTAAACAGAACAATTTCCGTGTTTTTTTACTTCCACTTGATCTTCTTTTTGGCTACATGATCACTGTTTTAGCACTAAAAAAAGCCAATCAATTTCTAATTGGTCTATGTGGTTGTCAACAGCATACAGTGCATGACGAGATGACAGTGTACTTTTGGCACCCTCAACTGTAAACAAAATCTCGTGGTCTTGGGGCAGACCAACTGGGGCAGAAATGATATAGACAGTCTGCTTTTGAGGCAGTGCCATTACTTGACCATGGCTTTAAAATTTTCAAAATATTGAGCCTCAAATCTGGTTGTGCACTGTGTATGTGATAAACATGATTGTAAATAATTCACATATGATAACACTGGTGGAGCTGAGTTTATGTGGCGTAAGATTGGATCGAGAAAATTTCAAAAGGACGGAGGCACAAAGAATAACATTTAATCATACTTTCTTGATGTTAAAGTAGCTAATTTAGTTGCCTTCTTAACCTACTAGAGAAATATTGTTGTTAGTCTGGAAGATTATGAGGGAAGTAACTGGTCTTGTCAGTCTGCCGTGCTCTGTCTATTTTCCTTATTTTCTCTTTATACCCCCAGAGCCTTATTTTATCTTTATACCCCCAGAGCCTTATATTCTCTTTATACCCCCAGAGCCTCAATTTATACCGCCAGAGCCTTATTTTCTCTTTATACCACCTGAGCCATATTCTCTCTTTATATCCTTGAGCAGCATTTGCCAAGGGGGTATTGTTGTCATGATGTCTGTGCATGTGTGCCTGCATGTGTCTGTCCGTCGCCCTTGCAGATGCAGTCATTGTTTTAGCCTAGCTGGCTGGTCAGTCACCTGAGGTTATCTTTTGGTCCTTCTTCCATTGTCGGCATTGCGGTCCTCAGCATCCATCCAACTCTCTGCCAAGTTCAAATTGTCATTGTCCAGTGATGTTTGGATTTTTATGAATTTCTTTGTTCATTTTTTGGCAAAATTTAAAAAATGCTTTGCAGAAGAACACTCTTGGGGACCCCTAGACCTTGTTACCAGGTGGCACTGCATTTTTTGTCTACTTTTGCTGACAATTTTGTGTCCCCCGCCACCAAAGGGGGCATAGGGGGACATAGAATTAGTAGGGATAGGGGCCAGTTCCATCCATCCCTCCGTCTGCCAACCGGCCAGCAGCATATCTCTAGAACCCTAAGAGATGGAATAATGAAATTTATATCAGAGATGCATCATACCATGGGCATGTGCGCTGTGTACTGTTTTTGGCCCAAGAACATATCCATTTTCGTGTGTCTGACAGCATATCTCTAGAACCATTAGA
Organism: Hermodice carunculata; assembly: GCA_964020975.1. Taxonomy (NCBI): domain Eukaryota; kingdom Metazoa; phylum Annelida; class Polychaeta; order Eunicida; family Amphinomidae; genus Hermodice; species Hermodice carunculata. Next base: position 132,486,228 of record OZ026612.1, on the reverse strand, counting down.
GATATAATAATGAAATTTATATCAGAGATGCATCATGCCAAGGGCATGTGCGCCATGTATTGCTTTTGACCTTGACCTATTTTCAAGGTCACAGGGCTCAAGAACATATCAGTTTTTGTTAATCCAGACATGCTGTATATTTGTAGAGCTTTCTTCTGTATATTGTGGCAGGGGACATAGATCCTTCGGATCACTGTGCACTTGTTCAGTGTTGAAGCTATTTTTGACTTTTTCAAAACCATTAGTTCAGATTCTCCTGAAAATCTGTGGATATGCAGATGTGGAACAGTCAAACAAAAATGTTCACCATGTGATGATATTTTGCATCTCTTATTTTTAGTATATATATTTTTTCAATTTTGGGACTTCTTGCTTAGTGCATACATTCCCATTATTTATAATGCAAGTTAATGGGGATGGCAATGATAAGTCACCAGATTCCCTTGAAACTTTGCAGAGAAGTATCTTGGCTAGCTGTGCACCGATATGTTGAAATGGTCCTGTTTCCTTGATTTTTAAAACTTTTTATGAAATTTTTTGTTCATTTTTTTTTCTTTGCAAAATCTTAGGAAATCTTCAATTGCTTTGAAATTGCATAGGGACACACACCTTCTGGGAACCTCTAGACCTTAATTTATTCAGCAGGTGGTGCTGGGATTATTTTCAACTTTTTAAGAGTTTATTTGTTTTTTTGTTTTCGCTTTTCTTGACTTTTTCTCTGCAAACTGCAATTTCGATAAATTGTAATTTTGATACTCTTCAGACTTATTGGGAATTTATGCCTGCATAAACTTATTCTCCCCCAAATTTGTTCACTACATGGTGGTGCTGTCATTTTAAGATTTTTGTTAATGTGCCTTGCACGTCGACATATAGTCACTGCTACTGACCTAGATAGCAAAATGTCTATGGGTGGAACATGCTGCAAAAATGAATCAAAAACTGAAAATGGAGTGTGCTTTTCAATCAGCAGAAGCACAATAGATGTTATGAAGTCCTTAATGTTTTCCAGTCTAGTGCTTCATCTTTTATGCATTTATTTTTACTCGATTAAATTGTTGCATAAGATTCACTTGCTTCCTTATCTGAAAATGTTGAAGTAGAACAAATTTTCAGTTCATTCCAGTGGCCAAGTATGTGTCTAATTTTACACAGCCATGCATCGTTGTGTTGGTTTCTGACTGAGTAGCTATATGCCCATGTTTTCATTAAACAGGGAACCAAACAACATTATATAAACTGGAAATCCCTGCCAGAGAAAGGTTGGGCATATGTACGTATCATGGGACTATTCACCAGGTCGCACCAAATTGTATTGAGTACAACTGAATTGCAAGGAGTTGAAAGATTATATAAATTAGACAACGAATTGAAAGATTAAATAAATTAGACAACGAATTGAAGATTAAATAAATTAACAACACTGGCATTGATGTATTCTTTCATTGCACAGTTATACCCCATACTTCCAGTTAAGGCAATTCATGAAATACATTATTCTTCCATTAAAAATATCATCTTGGTGTGTGAGGGGGGAGGGAGGGAGGGAGAGGGAGAGGGAGAGGGAGAGGGAGGGAGGGAGAGAGAGAGAGAGAGAGAGAGAGAGAGAGAGAGAGAGAGAGAGAGAGAGAGAGAGTATCATGATAATTAGGCGTGGTCTCTTTATAATGGATATCAACCACAACCAAGTTTAGGACCACAATTTCAAAGCAAGAGTGTGGCTCAAGCTTGATATTACTGTTTCTGAGGAAACCAATATGTTTGAAAAGTACATCCGTTCACATCAATGTTGGTTTCCTTTTTTAAAGGCAGCCAAATTTATTATAAACAAATTATCATGTTAGCAACAGTGAACAGTGATGATGGACTTGAACAGTGGTGACCTTGATGTCACTCTAAAGCTCACAGGACAACTTCAGTCTGTACATGTAAAGTCAGCTGAGCACGTACAGGACTGTCACAGTCCTCTTGCTTCAAAAATTGAGCTTCAGTCATGACACTTGTACAGTGGAAGCATTTCATTGGAAGATTGGCTGAGTTCGATATTTGGTGACCATCATTTATTTTCAAGGTCACCAAGAGTCCTAATATTTTTACCCTGGAAGAGAAGTTCTGAAGATTGTCCTGTATATTTTAGGTTTTGTGATGGAAGAGGTAGCTACTGGGCCTCTTGGCCCCATATATGTCTCCTGGACCAGAGAGGTCAGTGCTGGGACTCTATGGGCAGTGCCAGCATGCTGTTCCTTTAGCAATAAATATACATGTACATGTACCTGTATATGTCGGTTGCAGAGATTTTCTGTGAGGTGGGCCACCCAAGCATGAAATTAAATCAATTACCAGCTGGGCTTCTGAGGGCAAAAAGGTTCATAGTTGATGTGGAAGCATGGGTTAATGAAGGTGAATCTCTTGTGTGAAGATCACAGGACAGCCGGAGTGTGACCTTCAGAGATCTAAACCAGATCTCCCAGGGAGATGTAACTGATGTGACACCAGCCAAAGACACCAGACAGGAATTATCCTTGATCCTCTTCATTATTAGGATACTCAGTGTTGTCTGTAAAAATGGACAGGAGTAAGGTCAAATGTCAAGCTACATTCCTAACAGGGAAAAGTCATAAATTTTCTGCTATACACAAATACCTGGAAAGCGCACCTGGTAGTGGAATGAAAAACTGGAAAATATGAACAAACTTTAACTTCACAAGTTGTGTAATACTTCTGCAGTTTAATTTATTTCTTTCTATTCTTTTTGTTTTGGTTTTTACCCCTCCCCCCATAAGGCTTGAGGGGTATTGTTGTCACATACATGTCCATCCGTCCATCCATGCCTTGTTAACGCCCTTTCTCCAAAAATGCTCATTTTGTAGAGACCAAATTTTTATCACAGGGGGTTATTGAGGTGCTTCAGGTGCCTGTTGAAAAGAAGGTCACTAGGTCTCATTTTTAGGTCACAGTACTACATTGCCAAAAAACAGCGTTAACACAATATCTAAAAAAACATTGAATGTAGCTTCATCAATTATTTATGACAGTTGGACCTAAGGATACCCCAGATGCCAATTTGAAAACTAGGTCACTGGGTCACATATTTAGGTCACAGTGCTGCATTAAAGAAAAATAGCCATACCATGATATCCTTAAATGTTAAATTACTCATTGTAGCTGAACCAGTTGCTTATGAAAGTTGGTCGTAAGGATGCCCCAGACACCTAGTAAAAGTAGGTAACTGGGTCACATTTAGGTCGCAGTGCTGCGTTGAAGAAAAATGGCCTTGCCACACCATATCTCCAGAAAAGCTCACTTTACAGAGACCAAATTTTTATCACAACAGGCAGTGAGGTGTTTCAGGTGTGTATTGAAAAGTTGGTCATTAGGTCACATATTTAAGTCACAGTACTACATTGAAAAAAAATGGCGTTAACACAATATCTAAAAAAAATATGGAATGTAGCTTAATCAATTATTTATGACAGTTGGTCCTAAGGATGCCTCAGGTGCCTATTGAAAACTAGGTCACTGGGTCACATATTTAGGTCACAGTGTTGCACTAAAGAAAAATTGCCTTGCCATGATATCTCTGGTCATTGCATTACGACCAAAGCTTTGTCATTAGGTTAAACAGAAGTAACCTGACCTGCTGGAGGGGTATTATCATCACCTATATGTCCATCCACGTCTGTCTGTCTCTCCATCCTGGCTGAAGAGTTTTGCAGTCACTCATCAGCTTCCAGTTTTTTTGCTCTGCTGACCTAAGGTAGCAGACCTTATGCGGCCATTATTGTCTGTCTGTCCGTCCATCCATCCAAAAACTTTTTGCTCCTTGGCGTGATACCATCCACAGTTTTCAGGTGAACCCAGTATAATTGTCAGGACTTATCATTTTTTAATCCGATTTGAAGGTCAAGGTCAAATGGCCATTTTGAATATGGGGGTCATCTTGTGAATGCTCTGCATCCTACAGTTTTTAAGTTGAGAACTGTGTAAAGTGTATGAAAATCTTCATCAAATTCAATGTTGGTGGTGCTGTCTAGAATATTATATAATATGCAGGTCAAAATGTGAGAATCTTGTGGCCAGACCAGCATCCTTAATTTTTTTTATGGATTTTCATGAAAAATAGTGGGATTGCAGAAGAAGTCAAAATCTTGGTTGGCTATGATACTAGTGGTGCCACCTATAATTTGACGGAAATTATGAGTTAAAATGTCCTTAAAGAGACAAAATTCCAAATCTCGAATAATAATTGAATCAGGCAAAAAGTTGGAAGGGCTGATTTTGTAATGGTAGGGTGTAACTGTACATCACTGACAAAGAGAACTTAGCCTCTAGATTCAAATTGCACTTGAGTACATTGTATATAAAACTCTACTTGGTGACCTACATTATTGGTCACCATGACCCAATGATTGTGTGAGCTTGATCTATTTTTCAAGGTCATTAAGCACTTATAAGGGATATATAATTCAATATCTTGATAAAGAATAAGGTGAATGATCCCAAATGTACCACAAACATGTATCAGGTGGAAGTTTGATATTGCATGATATGGCTAACCTTGATTAATTTTTCAAATTTGTGGATTGAATGGATTTTCAGAAAATGATTTTTTGGTGATGGTGGTCAGTAGAGCATTAGGCCCATGGGCCTCTTGTTTTTTAATTTTGCACTTCTTGTGGCTTTCTGGCTTATGTCAAGAGTCTGTCCTTGATGAAGATGTCTAAATTTTAATGCGCAGAGACACATGAATTTCTGGCATTGATGTAGAGGTCTTTAAAGTTCAGCGTGTTCACCAATATTTATCATTGATCTGCTTTGTATTTAGTTTTGTCATTCCACACATGAAAATTCTTTTTTAAAAAAGGAGGATATCAAACACTCTCTGGGAGAAAGAAGTTTGTACCTTGGTATATGATATATTTCATGTAAACCAAGGGACAAGTCAGTGCAATATTGAATTGGAAGGGATAAAATTTTTGTCCAGTATCACAATGTGTCAAATCAATAGTTGATTATATGATGGGGGAAAAAGTGTTTCAGGTATACCGTAAAATTGTTCTTTTTTCATGTGCAAAGATTCAAGATTTGTTACACATATGCTACTACTAAGATGTGTGGTTGGTTTTCAAGAAATCAGTTATCCTTGAAAATCATTAAATGTAAACATGAACCTTGAAACCCCATTGAATGCTTGATTTCTATGCAAATTTGTGAGTAGATAGATTGGGGTGGGGGTCAGTATTTTGGAGGGTGCACGGTGTAGTAGTTATGGCTGTTGGACTCTGATTGACCAACTGTTTCGACTGAAATAAGATACCTTTTGGGACTGAAAATTTGGCAGTTGAATGAACTCCCATGAATATTTGTAATCTTTGATTGAATTTGAAAGGCTGGGAATTCTTCCAGGCAACGTGTGGTGATTGCTGGGCACTGGAGCATGCATTAATTTTCTGTGGTAGGGTAAAATTGACCAAGATAATTAAGTCTGTTGGTTTAACTTCTGCATTAATTATGATTAACATCCCCATGAATACTTAAAGGTTGAGTTTTTCATTAAAATCTAACACACAATGCATGATTTCACAGCTTTGCTCATTAGGTTTCCTATAAATATGGAGATTTTGTGAAGGAAAAGGAAATGTGAAGTGCAGCTGTCTGGGTTATGGTGGCCTCTGATGTAAACAGAAACTTACTTAACTTGTGTGCTCACATTTAGCTACATGTGTATGTTATTTTGTTTAACTTGTTTGTTGAACTTAATGTAACAGCACGGATATAGTTAGTATAAAAATGTGAATAATCATCTATCATAGTACAGATGCTATACCCCACCTTAGTATATAGTAGCCTGCTTTGTTGTCTCCATTTTATTTCTCTATGAACTATTTATGACAACCTATACTACTATTTAACCCATTCCCGCTCAACTCACCCAAACGTGCCCGGATATAAATTGTCGTCTGCCTTGCCTGTATGTTGCCTGCTTGGTGTTGCAAGGCAGCATACAGATGGGACACTAATGACCATTTTGTTTATCCCAGGTAGTAAATGAGCTGTGAGTCAGATGTGACCCCATCACAAAGTTGTCATGTTGTGCTAAGTGCACCAGGGGGTTCACTTCATACAATTATTGTGACACTAATAATGATTAGTGGTTTGGGGCAGGGACCAGCAGCATCCCCTTGGGAGGGGGCAACATTTCCAACTGAAGATTACATTGGCTCAAAACATGCATCAGATAAACTTCATGTTGCCCAGGACAGGCTTATGGTAATAATGGAACAAGTAAATGGCAGGATCTGTTCACAATTGTATTGGGGATTACCACTAATTCACTGGCAGCTCGATGTGACGTGACAATAAAAACAGGTCATTAATGGGACCATGCTCATCAGACTACCTCCAGTTTAATTTTATGGTTAGGAGGAAGACTTGCTGTTGGTTGAGGTTTAATATGTGTTGAAATATTGAATACTTTTTTCTGATTTTTTTTTTAAAATCATCGCGAAACTTGGCAGGAATGTCAATCAGGCAAAAAGGCAAAAATATGTTGAAATTCAGTGGTGCCATCTACAGTGTTATTACAGGGCTCCGTATTATATATACTGTGATATCTATTCTTGCAGACCTATGAAGAAAGTTTTGGTACAATTAGAGGTCGTATCTGCATTTGTTACACTTTTTCTCTCTTAAAAACTGCACCAGTGATACACAGGCATTCCTAACTGTTGATGGAATATTAATCACACATACATCAAGATGGTCAGATTTCTTATACATAGAGATTTTTTTTAGGTGAAAGAGGCCAAGTTCAACTGAACATAGGACCATCAAGGTCCTCTTGTCAGTGTAAATGATTTTTCTTCATCTGAACTCCAGTGAACATATTAGCTGTTTTGCTGTATAGTATCAATTTTATCTTGTCTAGCATGTCAACATCATGACAGACGCGGTAAAGTTTACTGACAGTATGACATCTCTTTACAGCTTGACTAGTGTGCATGACACTCGCTCCAGACACATGCCAAATTCATTTTTTCCTTCAAAGCACAAAAAATCTTCCCATTGTATCCTATCTCAAGGAATATTCCAAACCATTCATGCTAATTTTCATATCAAACCGAATACATTGAGCAATCTGATTACTATTAATAACACATTTTATGACAGCTTGTTCTGATTGGATTATAATGAGTTGCTGTGACAGTGGAGGACAAAGTACCAGCATCACCATCACTGTGTTCCTGCTATCTATCCCAGCCGAAGCATACCCATGAGACAAAAATTCAATTCACATGGTGGAAAAAAAAAAACTCCGTTCAATTTTAGTAATTGAGAAAATACAGATAAATTTCACAGCAAAATAATTCTTAACTATCAATTAGCCTGATGCAAAGCATTAAAATGCTGCCTTTGTGCTGCGTGGTGCTTTACCACCGGGACCTTCAAGTACGTGTGTAGACTGACCACGTGTGACAACTGGACGGTTTTACAACCATCTCTTTCTGGCCATCTGTCTACTTGTAAAACTCTATTTGTGGCACATTTCATTTCAAAAATTATTCCATACATGTGATAACATTTCATTTGAAGTATTTCTTATGGAAGACCATTTTGTTAAGGAGTATGTCTGATGACAAAGGCCACTCCATTTTATGTATTTCTTAGGACAGAGCATTTCATATCAAATTATTTCAAAGTGTTCACCCCATGGGAGGACCCTTAATATTTTCAGGTTGTCCACATTTCAGTTTTCCCCACTGACCTATGTACTTAGGGGTCAAGCTTCACTCATAATATATTTATTTGAAAGCCGTCTAAGGGGCGTCAACCCTGACGACGTTACCGCGATATCTCAAAAAATACTGACCACAGCTTTAACAAATTTCTGTCACAGATTATCTTATGATGAACCAGAAAGAATTTAAAACCAGCTTCCTCCGATTATTTCAAACTTTTTATGAAACTTTTAATGTATTTATTTGAAGGCCATCTGAGTGGCACCAACCTTTCATCATTTTAAAACTTATGAAAATTTTGAAGTATGTATTTGATGGCCAAATGATTGACACACAGTACAGTGGTACGTGTCTGTCACCAGGACCTGCCGGAAGAACACATCCAAAAGTGATCTTTCATTTCATAGTATGGAAATTGTATGTAAAGTATTCTACTTCGAAGTCTCACCCAAAATTTTTTTAAAAATTGCAGAATTGAGGAAAAAAAAGATTGTGGGCGCCGAGGGTAATCCGTTCTCTGAATGCTAATTTGTATCAGTGTCCTCATTTATTCCATGAATTTTACAGGTATATGGTGCTAGTAAACTATATTTATACAATGTAATATTTCATTTCGAATTGATTCATTATAGGAGAGACCATTTCATTGAGGATTACATCTGGTGTAACAGAATTCCGTGGGACTAGAGAGGTGACTGCCTGAGTACAGTATGCAAGTCTAAGTTGCAGTGAGAAAAGAAGCTGCAAGTTATGCTGAATCAGCAGTTTGACTGACTGACTGACTGACAGACAGACAGACAAACAGACTGACTGACTGGCTGGCTGGCTGGCTGGCTGGCTGGCTGGCTGGCTGGCTGACAGACTGACTGACTGACACTGACTGACTAAATGAATGAATAAATAAATAAATTAAGTAAGTAAGTAAGTAAATAAATAAATAAAACGACAATGTGCACATGAAAAAAAGACTGTCTCAAGCCAGGCAACAATTGTTTTATCTTGATGAAAAATCCTTGCTGTCGCTATGTAAAACCTATATAAAAATATAGTTGAATTTGCTATCATGCAATGAAATGACAAGGTTGAGACTGTGAGTCATCACATTAGTTTCCTTTGGCTGTGCACTAGTTTAATTAATTATCTCCTGGCTAAGGACACCATGAATGCTTGCCAAAATTATCTTTAAGTTTAATATCAGGAAAGATTACTGTGTCTGAAGCCATCTAAGTCATCCAGATAAGTTTCTTAACCAAGTTTTTTAACCCTGTGTCATCCCAGATTACACTAAACAAGAAAGTTTCCTTGGCCCAATTGGACCCTCAAGGTTTCAGGCAACCCTGCAGTGGCAGAGGACGTGGTAAGTTTATCCCTAACATTTGTCCTCATCTCCCTGTCATGACAGTGTTTTGTGCAGATTCATTATTAGTAGTAAATGAGCAAATTTTAATGAGATGTTAAGAGTAGTTTGATGTGCCAGAGTATGGACATGGGAGAGGAAGGGTTAAATATCTTTTAGTGAAGTCAAGTTCCATGTGCCCATGTCACATTGACTTGGGTCTGTGTTGTTTTGTATGGCTTCAGATATACCTGGATGTGGATTGATGCTTTGATTGGAACACACATAGTGCTCTCAGTATAAAAGATGGTGTTATGTAAATCAAATAATGGTGCACATGTGGTGCTCTCAATATAAAAGATGGTGTTATGTGACTCAAATGGTGCACATAAGGTGATCTCGGTATAAAAGATGGTGTTATTGTATTTGTGTCTTTTTGCCCAGAACCACTTCCTAGTAGTCAATATCCTATTCCGCAGTTCGAACTCTTTACTCTCCATAAGCTAACCTGTCCCTGTCTAACCTGTATACATATGGAATTACTATTGTCTATATTGCACACGTTCCTCTGTAAAATTTTGACATAGGCTGTATCAGCCCAAATAAATTAAAGGGTCTTCAGCGGGTAACTACTCAACATGTTTCGGAGCCTTATGTAAATCAAATGGTGCACATAAGGTGCTCTTAGTATAAAAGGTGTCGTTATGTGACTCAAATGGTGCACATATGGTTCTCTCTCTATGAAAGGTGGTGTTATGTGACTCAAAAAATGGTTGGAGGGCAGGCAATGCCTATATGAGCCCCTCTCATGAGTCTTAATTGGTATACAAATGGTGCTCGCAGTATAGAAGGTGGTATTATGGGAGTCTTAGTCTAAGGGGTTAATAACGCTGATGAGGGGTTTCTACCTATACCCTGAGTTACAGGTTTTAAAGGTTTGAATCACTTTTCTATCATGATGAACTGCCTATTAAACAAGCTGTAAAACATCACACTCACACAACAAATATCAACATCACACCTGGTGTGGTTTATTTTTTTGATCGCTGCACAAGTGCAGATACATGTGTAAAGGTGGTTTGTGAGTGTTTTGATTGGTGCATAAGTGGGGCTCTAGATATAAAGTTGGTGATATGAGTGTCTTAATTGCTGTTGGTGTAACGGTGCTGACCAATAAGACGACCACAGGTTTGCATGTATGGTTTACATTTGGTGCAGCGAGCCCTGCAGGTGCCCAGTTGCCATAAAGCAGGCTTGGTCATGTGAGGGCGTTATTTATTATTTATTGATTAAAACCTCCATAAGGGAGAAACAGACATTAAACACATACATGCAAATAGATAAAATGCATTGAAATGCTTTGGTTAAAAGTGCAGTGAGAACAGGCTCTGCCAACGATGATTTTAAATAGGAGTCTGAAAAAATAGATTCTGCAGCGTATCAACTAGTCCCTCAGTACCTGGGGGCATCGTACTGGCCGATTTTGGCATGGGGGAGAAAGCGTAATCAACAGGCGAGTATCCAAGTTCAGTCACTGGGGGCACAAGTGACCCTGGACAGTTTTAATTGCTATGTTATAGTGGTGGTGATTCTAATTATATCAATATTATAAGTATGGGAGTGTTTACGTTGGTCTAAAAGTGGGCTTCCCGTATGGTTGTGTGAATGCTTTGTTACCCCACGAGTGTTTCTCAATATGGATGTTGATGCACAGTCCTTGGATCAGTGCACAGCATGTAGACATAAATGTCAGTGTGCATGAATGTTTTTGTTGATGTAGTATTAGGCACATGATAAATGGAACAAAATATCAATGTTTTTTTTCTTTTGAACAGTTTTCTAAACGCTGGAATTAGGTATATGTGTTGAGAAAAGACAAATTTTTCATACCTGTCTTCACAGATATTGGAGATAATACTATCTCATGATGGTTTCAGTCCTCAGCAAATAGGAGTGACACTTCACTTAGGGGTTTGAGGCAAATGCACGGTAGATGTACAGACTTTGATGTACTGCTTGTCATGTGTTTATGCTAGTTAAGCACATAAGACTGGCTACTCCCAGGAGGGTGCCTGGCTAAGACCTTGTGCTTGTCCCAATGAGAAAGTAATTTTCTTTCTGGTTAAGGTTTGGGGAGGGGGTCTTAATATATTTATCAAATCATGTCCATTTGTACCATTACAATAGAGGAGTTTAGGACCCCAGATGACAGCACCTGATGGTGTTCATTTGCATAAATTTGTCTGTTTGACAGGCCAAAACTTGAAAGGATTTGTTGTTATGCAAATTGGTAAAACTATGCAGATGATCACCCTCAAGTGCTGCCCTCTGGGGTGCTAAATGGGCCCATTGAACAAGATGAGGAATCCTAGGGGTGTAACCAGTTCCAACTACTAGTATGCCAGTCATGACCATGTGTACGTTAATGTTCTGTAATGTCCTTGTCTCCTTCCCGCAAACGGGATTAATATAGGGCTAAGCCCTTTTTCCCAATTGCTGATGCAATTCATTGTACCTTGATTTGTACTTGTCGAATAAAATATGTTTAAACCAACTATGTAGTGATTGGTGGATATGGATCCATGGGAATAACCCTCTAGTTTGCACTCCACTAGAGTTTGATTCACCAATCAGCTTCAAATATTCACCAGAGACAGACAGACAGACACTTGGGCATAGCATTTGAACTGTTTCATTTCATCAGCACAGCCTGCCTGATACCAGCTTCCTGTTCAGTCATAGTTGATGTTAGGTTCTACCCAAGATGTAAGCCTATAGTCATGTATGTGTGAAGACTGATGCACTAAGTTGCAGTCATATCTGCTTGTTTATATTCTTTTAACCCTTTTGTCAGCGGACAATAGAGTACCGTCAATGAAAAAATTATCAACCTGCATGTTGCTCTTGACTTGATAGACAGCTCATGTAAATTTGTTTCTTGTTGGTGATTTTTCTGGATGCATGTCTATGTTATATGGTGACCAGGGGCAGCTGTTTGTATACAGGTTTTGTAGAATACCAGGTATGGCTGAGAATAACCATCTAGCTTGGGAATATGCATGTATGTAAGTATGTATTTATTCTAAGATTGCAGACCTGGGTGAAGATAATATGATATAATATAGTATGATATGATATGATATGACATGACATGTCATGACATATATATATATATATATATATACAGGTATAAAAAGTATGGCAAGTACTGATGACAGATGACATCTCTAAGTCTAACATTAATGACCCAAGATTGACTCCTGGTTCCCAGGCAACGGATAGGTGATCTCACCTGGTAGTGTCCCCATATGGGAGACACTGCTGTAAAGATCACCTGGTAGTGTCCCCATATGGGAGACACTGCTGTAAAGATCACTTGGTAGTGTCCACATATGGGAGACACTGCTGTAAAGATCACTTGGTAGTGTCCACATATGGGAGACACTGCTGTAAAGATCACCTGGTAGTGTCCACATATGGGAGTTACTGCTGCAAAGAGTTTGACCAGCTTTGTCATGGATGCAGTGCCCCAGCTAGGGCCTGTCTACTGTACAGTTGTCACAACAGACCAGAAATAATATAGTTGCATCCTGTGTGAGTGGGAGGCAAGGAGTGAATATGGACTTTACTTGTATGGCTGCAGGACCCCCAGGCAGCCATTGTTTCCTGGCTTCTGAGGCAAGTGATTTAAAAATTGAAATTGACAGAGATACGAGGTCCAGATAACAACACTGTTGTAAGCATTGATCACAATACATGATTCAATGCTTTAACTTCAACTTATCAATGAAAGATCTTGGCGGATGGGCCATAAAATTTGCGATTCACTGATTTTGGACACAGCATCAAAATAAGGTGCAAGTGGAACTTGACAGAGGAGTGTGTATACATGGATGTATGTATGTATCTATGCATGCATGAGGCACAGAAACATTGTGGGAACATAGTGGCAGAAGTTGTTTTCGTTATTCTGTCAAATTGGAGTAATTCTGATTTACAAAATGTTCTTCTTTTTTCCCCTGAAGTTTTCCCACCAGTGATCTAGTATGTACAATGTATATAACTCACAGTCTGATAGAGATACATTGTTTCAACCTGTTTACCTTTTGTCTTGAGCTGCCTCAACTTGCTACTTGCCTTGTCTTATTTGACTGTAACTGTAGCTGATCTTACAAAAGTGAACACATTTTGTGAAGTAAAAGTTGGTGGTTGCACAAAATTTCAGTCAAACTGGCAATTAACTGTCATCTTGGCTACATCAATTCCACATGTGCAATCATGTTTGTTATACATGAAGTTAACCAGAACATTTGACATACCAGTACAAGGTTTAACGCAATTCATTAGGACCTGGCGCCCATGGAATGGCATGCAGTTTTTTCTCATTCAAAATTACTAGAAATGGTCCAGTATCATAAACATAGTCTGCTGATTTTTCATGGGCACATGGGTGATCAATAGCTGTCAGTGGCACATGGTTGACACTTTGTGCCCAGAGCCTGCTGAAAAATGCTGCTGATTGAGTCCCTGTGGGGTTAATGCACAAGCAGCCACAGTTCATTTTACTGAGTGACAGTGAGCTGTAAGCCTTTCTATGCTATGACAGTTCATTTTACTGAGTGACAGTGAGCTGTAAGCCTTTCTATGCTGTGTCAGTTCATTTTACTGAGCGACAGTGAGCTGTAAGCCTTTCTATGCTGTGGCAGTTCATTTTACTGAGTGACAGTGAGTTGTAACCCTTTCTATGCTGTGGGAGTTCATTTTACTGAAGTAACACTGAGCTGTAACCCTTTCTAGCTATGCTGTGACAGTTCATTTTAGTGAAGTGACAGTGAGCTGTAACCCTTTCTATGCTGTGACAGTTCATTTTACTGAAGTAACAGTGAGCTGTAACCCTTTCTATGCTGTGACAGTTCATTTTACTTGAGGTGACAGTGGGCTGTAACCCTCTGTATGCCTTGACAGTTCAATTTACTTGAGAATAGCCTACTTTAAGCTCAATCCATTTCCATACTGTGACAGTTCATTTTACTTTTGAAGAGGTTACAACAAGCTTTAACCATTTCTATGCAGTGACAGGTTATTAACAAGAGGTTATGATAAACTATAACCATTCCTATGTAGTGGCAATTCATGTTACTGGAAACAGGTTAGTCCTACAATAAACTGTAAACATTCCTGTACAGCCATTGTTAACACCTTGAGGTTAACGTCCAGGTTGCCTTTCACAGTGTCATGGCTGAGCTTGATTTAGTGCTACCATTGCAATGGGTTCCAATTTAAATGCAAACTTACATTTGATTTGCATGGTTTCCATTGAAAAATGTGTTGGCTGCATTAAAACAAAACTAGTTGTCAATAATAATAGAGCAACCAGTGACAAATAACTGCTCCCTGTGTTTTTGACAGTAACGTCAGACATGTTTGGAGCATTCAACACTGATTGCCTCTGTGGACAGGCAGGGTCTGACCGACTCTTCTAAGGGGGCCAACAGTTTGGGGCCCTCCAGTTGCTTTGCCCTCCAACTCACTGCGCCCATACCCTGCTGCCTCCTCCCAGCTGCCCCCCTCGAAGGCCACATATCTGTGGCTATAATGTACATAGATTGATAGATAAAATATTAAATAAGTAATGGGTTAAAAGGGTCCTTTCTTGTGTTCAGAAACACCAAATCGGCCAGAATTTTCAGGCCTTCAAATGCATGTCTGTCGAAAGAGCATGGGCAAAAAGTTTCAAATTGCCTGAACTTTTAATGCATCAGTGTTGCTATTAAATAAACACACATATTTTACACAGAGAGGTGACATTCAATATTTTCTGTACAGATTTTAAAATAACCTTTTAAAAGTCCCCTGAGATTTTGGCAAAGGAAAGGAGGTACATGGTTGGGGGCTGTGGTCATGAAAGTTTTATTTCTAGCAAAGTTTTTTGATACTTTATAAAACTGATAAATACATACTCCTAATATGGACACATGAAAGCATAAAAGCACACATGCACACACAAAAACAAAAACACATAGTGACACACAGATAAGGGAAATCAAGGATACTTTTTATTTTAGCAAATGTTCAGATTATAATTGTGGAAAATCAGCCTATGATGAAGTCTGTCAGAAGCCAGGTCAACATCCATTTGGCATATTGACTTAATGGTTCTATTTTATCACAAAAGAGAAAATTCCTACTCCCACGTAATCTGTGTATCATATACTTTTGTAAAGTGTATATTTCCTCATTGTTTGCAGTAATATTTTCCAATGTGTAAACCCGAACAGACAGATTTGACAGAAATTTATTTATTTGTCTTGCATGGAAAGCAAGGTGTATCGGCACTGGGTGGTCTGTCCCGCATGATGGTTTCAGCATGCTTAAAGTTTGTACAAGTCTTATCCTGAGTACTTCAAAGGCCAACTTGGGTGTAGGTAACATCTTTGGTCTTATGTTTACGTGTACTAATTAATCTGATAAGGAGAGTCAGTTTCCTAGTCGGGGGGGGGGGGGGGGGGGCCTTGCCGCTACTGTGACACTTATGGTGAATAATTAAAATGCTGTTTGCAGTTGGATACTGGTCATTATGTGCTGTGTAGTGGGTCAGTATTTTGTTTTCAATATGCAAGTCCCCCACAGAATTGGACATTGTATATAACATAAACAGTTGCTAATATAAGTTTTAAGGAGACGTGTCCAGCATGAGATGCATGCATGTCACCAGTAGGTGTGGGCCTTCAAGACAGAGAGCAGTATCAACAAGAGACAAAAAGAACCATGATTTTAGACTCCAATTGTGAATGTTTTACTATATAAAAAGATCAAATGCCATGGTCTGTGCTGCATTAAGTTTAGCAAGAAAGAGATATTCATGTTGTTTTACCATGTAAACCTTGCTCTGTGGCAAGTGCCTATGTTAAAACTATACAATCAAGTAGTCTTACCCCAGCAAAATGGCTTTCTCTATAAGCACTGGAGGTGAGAAAATCACTGGGCACAGCAGTCCAGCTGTGGGGGAAAGTCCTGAATTATTGTCACAAATTCATGCATCAAACTACAAAGAAGTACAGGTTTAGTTTTCTTGTGTATTTGAATCTCATTACAGCTGAACGAATTTTCATCAATGTGCACATATAAAGTGATATACATGGACTTACTTTGATTGTGGCACAGGTGACAGAACACATGCTTCTCTGAAGGTGTACAGCTGGGAGATACAGGTACCTCAGCAGACTGTGTACCTGGGGGAGACACAGGTACCTCAGCAGACTGTCTACCTGTCTACATTGGTGTGGCTGCCTGGCCTACTATCTCTTTTATCTTCCTCTTTCTTTACCTCCAGTGTTAGCCTTCAGCATGTAAATATGGAAGTCCATGTTGGCTGGCTTGCTCTGTAAAGTCTAGCCCTGTGTGTACATCTACATGTGTAGATGTACCTGCTTTAGTATGTGCCTGTGGCCAGCTGACTCACAGGCCTCAATGCTTACTGCCAGTTTGTGCCTTTTATATACATGGATAGTTGTATCATATACAGTGTATCTGTATATATATACATGGATTGAGGAATAAATACAATGTATATTTGTAAGTAATATGTTCATGAGGCACACATACTGAATTCAATCAGATTCCACACTATATGCTGCCAAGAGAACTATCATCCAGTCTCTTCATAGATATACGGATATAGTCCCCATATAATGCAGGAATACCACAGAGACAGGGAGGCATCTGGGTTCACATATATATTTGCTCTAAAGTAAATGAAAAGCAAAAGCACCTCAGTGCACTGACAGTGAATTTTCCTATAAATTTTAACAAAATAATAATTTAATAAAACACTTAAAATTAAGAAAAAATATTTGAATTTTCAGGTTAAAAAAGCCATGAAGCAATCAAGAAATACCAAGCCTCCCCAGAACATGATTCCATACCTAATATTCATAGCTGTCTATGTATGTCCAAGAGAAAAAAGTAGGTCAAGGACATTAATAGGTGAAGTAAGGGGAAAATGTAACATGAGGAATGAACTTGTGAGCTTACCATAGAACTCAAAATAATTTTCAAGTTATAGAAAAAAAGTAAGTGTTAGTCAGTATGTTGCAGACACTTAAATCACTGTAGGTACACAGTGTAGGTTAATGATACTGACCTAAGATATACTTGTGAAGGGCCAAGCAGGCTATATGCTAATACTGCAAAAAAGACTTCACCATAAATACAAAACACATGATATTTTCTGACTACCTGTGATCTTGACTTTCCAAACTTCTTGACCAAGTCTGATCACAAAAACATGCCCTAAGCATAAGCCATCTGCAGAACACAAAATGATCAAATTTTGATGATAACTGACTGTACAAGTTAAAAACAAGATAAAAAAATGCATTTATGCAAAGTAAATCACAGGGTGAAAAAAAGTTGGCAGAAATGACAGTGTTTCTTATGGTAGCTATGCAATATCACTTCTGACCACAAATGACTACAAAGGACACTGAGAGGCTTCAGACAGGCCCAGTGCAGTTGAAAGATTAAATGCCAAATTTAAAACTTGTCATGTCTTCAGACTACTGTACAATCTGAACCTTCAACACTCAGAGACATGAATAACTAAAGGGATGGGGTGGGTGGGTGTCATGACGTTTAGAAGGGGTTTTTGTACTTTAACAGTGTTAACCCTTAAAGTGCTGATTTAGGATTGAGTCAACAGCTTTCCTTGGGACACTTTGTGCACAACCCCAGATAAAGCTGTTGACTTGAACTACTTTTTGCCTTAGACTAGGCTTGCTGGTATTTTAATCAAAGGTATCTTCATGAGGAATTTGAATCTTTTAACCTTTTCATGTTTAACAGTAATGAGAAAGCAATAATAGCAGTGATTAGCACCTGATGGGTTAATACATGCTGCCTCTGGACATAACTTGACATTCAAGTAAACAAGATCAGTGACAATCCAGTGATATGTGCCACTTATAACTTTAATGTTAGTTGATAACAGACAGGGGTCATCTCAAAGGTTCATGTTGACACTTCATGATACTTTATGTTTTAGTTTATTTTTGTAAAGCAAAGAAAAAAGAAAAAGACTATATGCAAAGTTGCACATAATTTATCCCCAGGTTAGTACTCCTAGAATTTGGAATTACTAATTAGTAAAAAGTATATAACATTTAATTACTTCAGAAAATAGTCAGATAAGACAAAGGCAATCAACAGATTGACAACAAACTCAGTTATTAATTGATAAGAGCACTTGCTTATCTTCTGCAAATACCATATATCAATATTTCAACAAGCCAGAATTTCATTATGAGTTGAGTGCTGGCTGTATTGACAGATAGGTATCTATGACAATGTTATTATGTATGCAGTGTTAGCTGTCAAGTGCTTGACTGTCAGGCATTTTGCGCAGAATCCACAATCATCTTCAGCTGTAAAGCCATTCATTTGCTTTTGATAATTTACCAACTTTATTTCAATAGTATGTATTAAATTTGTAAATGAAATTTAAAAAAAAAAAGATAAAATAAATTAATAAATGAATAGATACACAGGCAGGAAAAGGAACCTAAATGAGATAAAAGGAGATTGATTTTATTAAAAAAAAAACAAACAAACAAACAAACAAAACACCCCCCCCCAAGAAAGTGACATCACAGTATTGAACAGAAGGTACAGGTGAACTAGGTGTGAACACAAATGCAGATAGATATGTATGATATAGCCAGGGAGATGCACATTGACATTCTTAACAGATGGCTGATAGATGGGCCACCCAACATGTAAAAACACAGGTATATCATGGTGTGAGCATGTGAGAGAAGACATTAATTAGTAGAATGATAATGTATAAGGACAATTCAGCTGGAGCTATAGGTGTAGCGATTTTGGTTGGCACAAGAAGTTTCATCATCACTTAGGAAAGTTAATATATAGAAGAAAGCATGGCTGCTATACGGATGTACATGTACCTACTACATGGTTGCTATAAGGATGTACATGTACCTACTCCATGGCTGCTATAAGGATGTACATGTACCTACTTCATCGCTGCTATAAGGATGTACATGTACCTACTACATGGCTGCTATAAGGATGTACATGTACCTACTCCATGGCTGCTATAAGGATGTACATGTACCTACTTCATCGCTGCTATAAGGATGTACATGTACCTACTACATGGCTGCTATAAGGATGTACATGTACCTACTCCATGGCTGCTATAAGGATGTACATGTACCTACTTCATCGCTGCTATAAGGATGTACATGTACCTACTACATGGCTGCTATAAGGATGTACATGTACCTACTCCATGGCTGCTATAAGGATGTACATGTACCTACTCCATGGCTGCTATAAGAATGTACATGTACTTACTCCATGGCTGCTATAAGGATGTACATGTACCTACTCCATGGCTGCTATAAGGATGTACATGTACCTACTTCATCGCTGCTATAAGGATGTACATGTACCTACTACATGGCTGCTATAAGGATGTACATGTACCTACAGCATGGCTGCTATAAGGATGTACATATACCTACTACATGGCTGCTATAAGGATGTACATGTACCTACTCCATGGCTGCTATAAGCATGTACATGTACTAACCTACTCCATGCATACAGACTTCAGAACACATATTTTGTGCTGCAAACATCCTCCAACACAGTGTGATGGGAGTAAGGTACAAATCCCAACCTGTACATCTAGTACATGTATTATGGTCACCCATTAGGGATGTTGGCGTGATGAATTGCTGATAATTAAGAACATTACAGGACTAACTAGCCTATTTTACAGAAATGGGAGACATTTGAAATTAATGGCAGGTACATGTGTAGCTTTTGTGTTTGTGTCTTTTTGTCCAGAACCACTTCCTAGTAGTTATTACCCTATAGCTATTTTGCAGTCCGAGCTCTTTACTCTCCATAAGCTAACCTGTCAGTGTCTAATCTTTATAAATATGGAGGTATATTGCACACTATGGAATATTTGGTTAGAGAAAGTGTCAAAACCAGTGTGTATGTGTCACAGAATCTTTCTCCCCGTACAGCTGTGGTAGGCCAAAGCAAAGTGCAGCAAATGTTTGTTTTTTCTCTGGTCACAAAAGATAACCTACCCAGAGTCAAGGGAGGTAAGCTAGATCAAAGGTTATCATGAAAATAACAGCTTCAGTCTGTTAATGGAAGTCTATGTTGTTCTTAACTCACTTTATGTTCACCATTTGCATTTTATCAGTGAGACCTCAACACTTTGATATTTAGTGGGTGGGTGTTGTCAATTTACATACATCATACATTTCAAATGCAGCCAGTGCAAGGCTTGAGTGAAATTTCCTAGGATGCCAAGAAAGGTATTTTGATGGTAGACATGATGGTTACAGCCTGCGTGAAGATTGTACAAGTCTTATCTTAAGTGCTTCAGAGGCCAACTAGTCTAGGGTGTAGATTACATGTTTGCTTATTATGTTTGTGTGCCAACACAGACATATTGTTTTTCTAGGAATTCTTTTTCTTTCTTTCTTTCTTTCTTTCTTTCTTTCTTTCTTTCTTTCTTTCTTTCTTTCTTTCTTTCTTTCTTTCTTTCCGTCCGTCCATCCGTCAGTCCGTCCCTTCCTTCCCTCCTTCCTTCCTTCCTTCCTTCCTTCCTTCCTTCCTTCCTTCCTTCCTTCCTTCCTTCCTTCCTTCCTTCCTTCCTTCCTTCCTTCCTTCTTTCTTTCTTTCTTTCTTTCTTTCTGTCTTTCTTTCTTGTCTGACATTTCATTTGAAAGGTATTATACACAGAAACTCCAAACTTGGCATGATTATACTTCCATACATGAAGTCTTGAGTTTTTGTAAAGAGGTTTAACAGTTTTGAAAATTTTGCAAATTAAGGCCATTTGAAAATTTAAATCTTGAACATCTCTAAAACTATTGTAGGCACAGGTAACCAATCCAACTTTAATTAATATGCTTGTAACACTGCACATTTTTGTAATTTACATGTGACCTCAAAAAGTCAAAGATCTAGGTCATTTGGACCTTTGGAATTTGTATCTACCCGTAACTCGGTCAATTTTTATCCAATTTTGATCATGTTGGGCTCAAATTGTAGCTATTGTAACACAACACATTTTTAGCTCAGCTGACTTGTCAGTCAGCTGAGCTTATGTGATGGTTAGGCATCCGTCGTCTGTCGTCTGTCGTCCGTTGTCCGTCGTCCACAATTCACATTTTTGACTTCTTCTCTAAAACCACAAGCCAGATTCACTTCAAACTTGGTGGGGATGTGCCTTGGGTGGGTCTTTACCAAGTTTGTTCAAATGGTCACGGTCCAGTGATTTTTGGATTTTTTAAGGAATTTATTTGTTCATTTTGGGGGGAAATCTTAAAAAATCTTCTTCTCCGAAACCACTTGGCCAATTGCTTTAAAATTGCATAGGGACACTTCTCGAGACCCCTAGAACTTAAATTGTTCAACAGGTGGTTGTCTCGTTCAGTTCTGGCCTGGCGTAAGCTTCCTATGTTACTTACAAAAGCAAGGCCACAGCCAGTGATCAGTTGAGGCGATTACCCATGTCACTGCACTGCCTGTGTGCCGAGTATTCGTAGTCTCAGCTGTTTGACTTTACCAAGTCATCAATGTCAGAGAAGGGCAAAGTCACAGGTTCAATTACATACCAACATGTTGACTCTGCGTGGTATTAACATTCACACTCAGATGCTGAAGGACAGTTAATTGACATAACTGGCTCCACTGTGGATGACCTTGAACTTCTTCCCAATGCCACATTGCCACTAGTGTCATCAATTGCTAAGTCAGCTGAGCATGGCCTGTTCACACAGGCCTCTTGTTGTAATTTACATGTGACCTCTAAAGGTCAAAGATCTAGGTCATTTGGACTTTTGAAATTTTCATCTAGCTGTAACTCGGTCAATTTCTATTCACTTTTGATCATGTTGGCTCAATTTGTAGCTATTGTAACACTGAACAATTTTTTCATTTACATGTGACCTCTAAAGGTCAAAGGTCAAAGTCAATTGGACCTTTGAAAATTTTATTGTAGCCAGAAATAGGTCAATTTTTATCCAATTTTGATCATGTTGCACTCAGATTGTAGCTATTGTAACACTACACGTTTTTGTAATTAACATGTGACCTTTTAAGGCCAAAGGTCAAGGTCATTTAGACCTTTGAAATATTCTTCCAGCAATAACTCAATTTTTATCCAATTTTGATCATGTTGGGCTCAAATTGTAGCTATTGCACATTTTCTAATATACATGAGACCTCTAAAGGGCAAAGGTCAAGGTCATTTGGACCCTTGAATTTCATCCAGTCATTACTCTACCAGTTTCCATACAAGTTTAATCATTTGGGCTCTAATGGTAGGTATTGCAACACTCCACATTTTAGTAATTAAAATATAACCTTCAAAGGTCAAGGTCATTCAGCCCTTTGAAAGTTACATCTAGCCATAACTTGGTCAATTTCCATCTGATTTGGTTCATGTTGGGCTTAAATTGTAGGTATTGTAACACTGTACATATTTGTAATTTACATGTGACCTCTAAAGGTCAAAGGTCAAGGTCATTTGGATTTTGTAAGGTCCATCCAGCCATAAGCTTGATGGGATGTGATGTACCAAAGGAACAATGTTGTAGCATTTAATATTTGCAACTTTTTAAGGCACACAGGCAGATTTGCTTCGAAGCAAATCTTCTTTTCTAGTTCCTTTCTGTTTCCTGATGCTAATTAGTCTGATATAGAGTCACTTTCCCTGTCAAAATGCAACTTGTTTAGCCAGATGCTGGTCATTGTAGAACTAACTCATCAGTGTATCTGTTTATCAGTGATGTCAGGACCCTGAAGGTAATTAAATATTGGATAAATACACATTTCTTGTTCCATTTTTGTACGAATGTCACCAGCATGCATGATAGGTACAACTGGTTCAAACAGACTAAAATGAAATGGAAAAACTTTCACATATATAATTGTCAACTGACTGTCTTCCATGTAGGAATGAAAACTTGCCTGTTGAGCAGCCCTTTAATCGCTTTGCCAGTTTAAGTAGTTTTTAATGGAGACTTTAAACTTGAACCCTTTTGATCTCAAATTTCACAAAAGTACTTGCCAGAATGTAAATTGTCATCTGCTTCAATTTTTTTTATTTAACTTTCGCCTCCATGGAAAACATTTTTGTTCAGAATTGTAGCTAAGACGTGTTATGATAGCGTGCATCAGGTCAACAGCTTTCTTTTACATGGATAGGCACATTGGTCCCAGCCTGTGCCAAGGCAAGGCTCCAGTGTGGTGTGCAGGCTGCTGTTTGTCTCAACTGTTGATCTGAGCAGGGCATGTCATTTAGGAAATAAAAATGACTGGAGACAAACATGGTATCATGGCTTGATTGTTAAATATGGTTAATGCCTGTGCCTGTTCATTCTGTATGCACCATTATATATATATATATACACACACACACAGTGATCCCCCTCTTCCCCTCTTATAAGGCCACCCTTAATGCAGCCAAAAAGTGGCCTTAAAAGAGGGGTGGCCTCTCTTGAGGGGGGAGAATATTATGGAAATACCATACTTTCTGCACAAGAATGCTGGCCATTCAAGAGGGGTGGCCTCTCATGAGAGGGGCCTTATAAGAGGGGGGCCACTGTGTTCACATAGCTATGTTTTGTGTGCAAAACAACCTAAACTGCCTGCTAAAGTGAGTAAAAAGAAGGCCTAAATGGGTGTGCCCATCAAAAACAGGAAAACTGAAAATGAAGCTGCATAATTTGAAGGTAGTTTTACCTGAGGATAGCTAAGTAGAAAATAAAATAGACCTTTCAAGTCTCTTAATTTTTAGCAATTTCTGCCAATCTTCAGTGGACTTCAAATTTTCAATTTGATAGAAACTTCCAATTCAGGGATATGGTAGCTGTACGGACTGAATTGGAGATGGACAAATAATTTAATTTTGAAATATATACCACAAACTAATTTTCCCACTTGATTTGAAACAGACATGTGCTAGATATTTTGCAAATTCGTTCTCTTCTTGAAGGAAAACAGAACTTGAATAAAAGAAAACCTGTCTTCCAACTGTAAACAGGTGTCAATTTAATTATTGCCGCAGTGAAACTGATCTGATGACTTTTGACATTTTGAGTCCTCAGAAGTCTTGCATCATATGATTGTGACAGTGAGTGTCGCTCAACTGGCAGTGACCAAAGTCAAAAGGTCATGCCTGCTGACTGGCAACAAAGTGGATATGTTCATCTGCTGAAATTGAACCAGAATTATTGTTTAAAACTATAACGTATCTGGAAGACATATATGTATGTGTGTACATGTACATGTATATGTATATAATTTTTTGTGTATGGAATTGATAAAGTTGAAGCTAGAGAAGACTCAGTTCTTGAAATTTTGTGTTTTGTGCACATATAATTTGTCAAATTTGTTGTTGGGGAATATAATGCAGAAAAAAGTCCATCCTTTATTGTAACTCGAGGCCTGGTCCTGAAATGTCTATACATAAATGCATTGGATGGAATCTCTGACATTTCCTTTTTGCTTGCATTTCCCAGAGTACTTTGTCACCCAGCGCAGAACCTTTTTTTTCTTCCTTTTTTTGCAGATGGAAAGTTACTTTATTTTCGCTGACCTGTGACTGTCTAACTTGACCCCCAGCTCCCCCCACTTTGTCACTGTCTAAAGAACAGCTACCTGACTGCTGTAGGATTGTTGTCAGTGTATTTACTTGGACCAGACAGCTGTTGTTTGCAGGATAAACTACAGTGGGGTATATCCAAAGTAAACAGATGTTGTTTGCTGACCAGTCACCACAAGAGCCCACAGACTGTCCTCCTATCCACTGCAGTGTTACACATGTGTACAATGCTTGTCATGGCAGCCAGCCAGGCTGCAAGGCTTGTACACTGTCACCACCCACCCAATGTTAACCCTTTTCCCCCTCAAACTGACCAAAACATGTCCCAGGTCAACAGCTTTCAAGATAACATGTCCCAGGTCAACAGCTTTTAAGATAACATGTCCCAGTTCAATAGTTTTTAAGATAACATGTCCCAGGTCAACAGCTTTTAAGATAACATGTCCCAGGTCAACAGCTTGGGGATATGTCCCAGGTCAACAGCTGTCAAGATAACATGCCCCAGGTCAGCAGCTTGAAAGATAAGGCGGCTCAGATCAACAGCTGAAAATAACATCCTAGTGAGGGGTTAATCACATGCAGATTTACTTAGCACCCTGGTTGTGGTCCTGGTGCACTCAGGACTCATTATTTCATTGGCCAGGGATGAATGTTGTGATACACGAGAGTTCATTAGTTTACATGGCTTATGTACACAGTGCCTTCCCATTGGGCACCTTTATACCTGACCTTCTGGCTTTCTGCCCCAGCTTGTACAGGCTAAACAAGATACTTCAATATTTTGACTCTTCTCCATTTAATGTGAATGTTTCCTTGAATGCTTGCATAAAATTAATTACACACAGGGCTGTTAATAGAAAAGATGTTGGAGGGGAGGGGAGGGGAGGGAATGACAAGGAGATATCGTGTCAACTACACAGTGCTCCTGAATACACAGTGTAGACTTCTGTATATAAGGTAGGTCAGTAAACATGTACGTAGGTGCTACTCCTGAATACACAGTGTAGACTTCTGTATATAAGGTAGGTCAGTAAACATGTAGGTGCTGCTCCTGAATACACAGTGTAGACTTCTGTTTATTAGGTAGGTCAGTGAACATGTACGTAGGTGCTGCTCCTGAATACACAGTGTAGACTTCTGTATATTAGGTAGGTCAGTAAACATGTACGTAGGTGCTACTCCTGAATACACAGTGTAGACTTCTGTATATAAGGTAGGTCAGTAAACATGTAGGTGCTGCTCCTGAATACACAGTGTAGACTTCTGTTTATTAGGTAGGTCAGTGAACATGTAGGTGCTGCTCCTGAATACACAGTGTAGACTTCTGTTTATTTGGTAGGTCAGTATACATGTGGGTGCTGCTTCTGAATGCAGACAGGTATTATGAAGTCATTGTAGTATTGATGCTAACCTCAACGTATATGTGTAGACAAAGATGTAATGCAAAAGGGATGTACAGTGGAACCTGCTCTAAAGACCACCTCCAATTTAAGACTGCATGTCTTTTTAAGACCACTCTTTCAAGACCCTCTGCTGTATTTACATGTTAAATATACCTTCAATTTAAGACCACCTGCAGTATGAGACCACTTTTTGTTGGCTGTAGGGGTGGTCTTAAATAGCAGGTACCACTGTAGTTGCATAATACATAATTAGCATTGCACTTCATAATTCATCTGTCATGGGGGAGACAAATTCACTTTGTTTGAACCAGAATAGTTAATGTGTTCAAGGGGCTGGTACAATTTACAACAGTAAAATTAGAAAATATTAGTTTTTGTTAAATACCTTCAGTGTTCATTCTTGGTTTGTAAAGAATGGGGCCCATGGGCCCCATAAGGCTGTGAAATAGGGGCCCATCCCCCCCCCCCCCCCCCCCCCCCGGAAAATTTTTAAATAAAGCATGCCAAATGGTGCATTCTTAGGCCAAAATCAAGCATTTTGAAGGTTTTATTGTGTAGTGAAAATTGTGTCTTTTTTGGTCAGTTTTTTGTCTTCAGCGGTACTAATTCCTGTACAGCAGTATATGAATCATGTAAATGTAATCAACTGCACCAGGAAGGATCGGATCAGATTAGACTGTAATTCTGCACAAATAAAGGTTATTTTTTATACTTTTAGACTGCCAGTCACAGTGCATGCCTAGCCATAGCAAGTGGAGTCAGAGTGAAATATCCTCCTCTGGGCTTTTAATGTACCATCACTTTGTTACAGTGTGAATGAATTTGAAAGGCTTCTGATAAAACATGCTCAGATTCAGAACTGCAAAAAATATGACCAGACTCCACAGACATTCACAGTTGCATTATCATGTGATTCTTGAAGTTCATAAAAAATATTCAAGGACAGGAAGATTTCAAACTCAAAACAGACAATTTCATTGTCCAACAAATAAATTAAATATAAACAATACTGGGAAGTGATATCATATATTATGTTAACAGTTACCACTGTAATTAGTGTTTCAATTATTTGTATGACAAGTTCGATGAAATTATCTCTGCTGGCAGTACTAGGGCAAGTTGGATAAAATTATCTACCAGCAGTGCCACAAGTTTTCAGTATAACTGTTGGCTTCCACAGACTTCAACAACAAGGCAGCAAAGGAGAAAAAATTCTTCAAGTGCCTAAAATACAGCAGAAAATATCCATGACTTTCACTCAAATCTCACTCATGTCAGTTTTATATTATGTGTTTCACAATAATAGATAAATCATGAATAAATCAAGCTGCAACACAAGTAAGATTGAGATATATAATTTTATTACATAAATGACACCCGGTTTCATTTGTGTAATAAAATTATAAATCTCAATTTTGTGTTGCCGCAGGGGTCACACTAAGGATTTTTCAGTGTGGGTCCGTTGGACCCATCTTTTTCCTTTTTCAGAAAAAATAGTGAGCTCGTGGACTGAGTCGATGGGTCCAGTAAGACTTCATTTTGTGTGATTTGATTGATTTTATTTGGTATGATCATGGAGGTACAAAGGGGCAGTATCTGATATCGCACACCTGTGCCATCGGGATTTTTTTTTACTCTCTTGCACAACAAGCGGCATGTATATTGAGCATGCCTGGGCTGTTATTTTTGCGATTCATTCCACGAGATGGTCAGAAATTACACAATTTATATTTCTGTGCACTTTCTATTTCAATTTACCTGAAAAATTTGATGCCGTAGGAGGTGTCAAGAGCCTGATCGTAGGTGCGGTCACTTTTTTTTTAATGAGCAACACGGTACAGGCCGTGCAACACAACACATGCAGGCGTACACAGCCTGTCACAGGCATGGATGATTTTTTGCTATGTTGTAGGCCTGCGTATATTTTTTGGGCCTGCGATGGTGAATTTCATTCTTCTCTTGTACTGTCACACAGATTTGTTCCATTCAAACAATGTAATAAAATCAAAACGTCAAAATTTTGTTAAAAATCACCAACGACGAAGTGAGGCATAGGAGATAGCAATCAACAACACATGATCGCATCGTGTTTACGCAAATCTTCGCTTCGTCCACGTGTGACCGTGCGGTGACTAATCTGCGTATTTCCTTTGCCTTCCGTTAGGAATTTTCATTCGTGCCTTTATCTGTATCTAGATTTGTTCCATGGAACTCTTTCTGGTGAAGATATGATGTGAAAGTTAAACATCTTGGTCCAATAATCTTCGCTTTAATACGACTTATTCCTCCCCAACATAGTGGACATGAGACAGGCACATGTACGGGCAACAACGAGTTTGATTGGACAGTGAGCGGCATGTGATCGAATCCACCCAATGAGGAACCAGTGCATTTAAAATGAGATGAAATGACGTAAATTTTTGCTGGAATACCCCAGGAATATATTTCCTAAGCATATAAGAGAGCTTGTTACAAACAAAGACGAACATCAGAGAATTCCACCAGTATAATGCATAATCATGATCATCGTGGACGATGCAAAACACGGTGACTCTCACTCGATTTCTGTAGCTTTGAAAACCTACGCGCTCAGGTTGGAAATCATGAATTTATTACAAATGTTCATAAAGTATTCACAAGTTACAACAAAATTAGAAAATGAGAAATTTAATATTTATATAGTGCGCCCGGCAGGCCCCGTCACTCAAATCAATGTGCGTCTTCCCTGAAAAAAGTGCGCTAATCCCACAAGGCAGCACCCAAGAATGAACACTGTACCTTATTGTGTATTCTACAATTTTCATTTGAACCCATAAAAATTATATATTTTATGGAAGTAGACATCTTGGTGAATGTAAAACCATCAACAGATCTTTTGTAACTGTTTGGTCATTTAAGTTTAATTATCTCCCGCCCACGAAGTGGGGGGGGGGCAGATATAGTAATGACGACCGTCCGTGCGTCCTTCCACATTTCTTGCGCGCGATATCTCAAGAACAGATTAAGCTAGGATCATGAATTTTTTACAGTTGGTCACCCTTAAAAGTGTTCACGTCGAGTTCAAAGGAGAGTGACCTTGACCCCATTTCAAGGTCACCAGGGTCATTTATCTCTAAACTTCTGGCGCGCGATATCTTAAGAACTGGATATGATAAGATGATGAAATTTTCACAGTTGATCACTCTTGTTAGGGTCTACATGGCGTTTGAAGGTGTGTGACCTTGACCTAATTCCAAGGTCACCAGCGGCAATTCAATTTTCTTTGAATTTGTTGTATGCAATATCTGAAGGAACAAGTGAGCTAGGATCACTTAACTTTTACAGTTGATCAACCTTGTAAGGTTCTATGTCATGCTTGAAGGACCTTGACCTTGACCTAATTTCAAGGTCACCAGAGGCAGTTAATCCATCCCACATTTCTTGCGTGCGATATCTCAAGAACCAGTAAAGCTAGGATCATGAATTTTTTACAGTAGGTCACCCTTATTAGTAGTCACATCGAGTTCAAAGGAAAGTGACCTTGACCCCATTCAAGGTCACCCAGGGTCTGCCAAATATACAGTTATCTTTGTTTTAAAATTATGTGGGCGGGAGATATGGACAGCGTCAGCGTCAACTTGTTAGTTTTGAATAAATAACAATTAAAGTTTCCATATTTTGAAGATAAAGAAAAAAATAGACTGCACATGCTAATTGGTATATAGGCTCCCGGCACAGTGAAAAACCCATTATATATACATAATAAGATAGAGGGTCAGTACATTTTCTCAAAGAAAAGGGGGGGGGGGGGGGAGGGTCAAAGCTGTACATTTTCTTATTTCTTGCACTGTTTCTACCAGACAGTGGGTTTAAAATTCCTACTTGCTGATAATAATGTAGGGGTCAAAATTCTACACAGTTGAAAAATGGGTCTTTTCCCGAGGCGCCAATATCCCACCATGGTAATGGAAGTATGTATCTCTCCCCCCCCCCCCCCCCGGCATACATGCAGACAAGTAGGTTATCATCTCGATGTCCTTCTGCCCATTACACTTTATTTCGAGGCTATACATGTAACTATACTGTCATTTGGCTTAGAATCTTCAAACTCGGCACACATGTGTGTCTGGAGACAAAAGGTAGGTCACTAGCTAAAGTATCTAGGTCACAGTGACATATGCTTCTCATTGTGTTTGGACTATAATTCCTTGCATTCTTAATGATTCATGAAAGTCTACACATGTGTAGGCCTATCTGGAGACCGGGTGTGTTTTGCACAAAATCCTTCTCATTACATGTCCAGGTTGCATTTCCTTTCCAAACGGTGGGTCATGTAACAGAATTAGGTCACTAGAAGGTCAAGTATATGGATCACAATGATATAAAACTGAAGTACTTTTGTGTTTGTTCTCTTATTTTTCTGGTATAAGACTTAGCTTCATGAAACATTACATACTGTTATAACTTGATGCAAGGGTGTGGCATGTAACAAAGGTAGGGCAATAGGTCAAGTAGCTGGGTCAAAAAGTCATGTATCCATATAAAATTGTGTGTGGCCTATAATTATGCCCCATCCTATTGGAGGGCGGGAATATAGTAAACCCTTTCTCTGTGCATGCATGTATGCATGACACTTAAATGTTCGGGCTGTAATTCTGTTGTCCTATGACTTGAGTAGTCATGAAACTGTACATAGTATGTATCTGGACTCAAGGGTGTGTCATGGACAAAAGGTAGGCTACTGGGTCAATTATCTGAGTCACAGTGATACGGCAAGGGGGCATATGTCCAGGAATCTCTGATTCCATTTTAATTGTTATTATTATTACTATCATTAATAGTATGTTGTCTAAGCAGATCATAGTACACCCAAAGTACGCATACACAGAAAGGGATTAGCAATTATTTCATGTAAAATTATTGCATTTATTTCAGAGTGTGAAATTTTAGCATTTATGTCTCGTACAAACTGTCCCAGCGTGTGCTCTGAAGAAGTCAGCATTGAACACATACAGTGAAGGCATTCATTAAGTATGTGATGAATTATATTTGTATCGTTTGAAGATTTCTGGACTTCCATGATTTATTTGATTAAATGATTCAAGTGGGATAAAATATGTAGGATCCTAACCCAATAAAATAGAATCATGAACCCATGAAAGTAAACCATCTGTCATTGGATGGACAGACCAGCCCGATGGACATCCCAGTGTACCTACAGATAGTACGCAAAGTTGCCACAGGGGGGACACCTGCTTTATCTCAGGTTGGGTCTGCTGCAGCTATCTATGTGTACACTTCAGTCTATATGTCACAAGTTTTCAGATCTGTGGAAAGTGAGCATTTGGGTTTTCTCAGGGTTGTAATTTTCTGGCAGACTATAGGCCCCAAGTGGCTAAGGTTGATCAAGCAGAAAAGCGTATGTGGCAGCAGTAAACATGCTGTAGAGCAGGCTGATCTGACGGGAGGCATCATGTATGTGGGGAGTGAAGGTCAACTCATTAAATGTGCAGTGGATTGAGTGCCGTTTGTGTACAGTTGCTGCCATTGTACAGTAAAACCTCTTTAATATAAGAGGCCTACCCATATTGTCTATAGCTATGTCGACATGATAGAGGTGTTTGTTTCATTGTGACATGATCCATCAGGAAATTGTCTTGAATGTGAGGGGGCTGGGGATGTCATCAAAACTGAAAGGTATACACAAGTATTAATATTTCTTACCTTACATACACATGACTACATGATATTTTATGCTTTACATGTACAATATAAATTACCAAATTGTATCAATATATGCATATGGCTACGGGATATTGTATCCCACTGGAATTCAACTTGGCATACACACATGAGCCCTGCCAAGATCATATATAGCTACGATTACCGGGTCTTGGTCCACTTATTTGTACCTTGTTAGTGTAATGAACATAAAGGTAGATCAAAACTGAGGGGAAAGTACATGATAACACTGATGGGAGAGTACATGGTAACACTGAGGGGGGAGTACATGATAACACTGAGGGGAGAGTACATGGTAACACTGAGGGGAGAGTACATGATAACACTGATGGGAGAGTACATGGTAACACTGAGGGGGAGTACATGGTAACACTGATGGGAGAGTACATGATAACACTGATGGGAGAGTACATGGTAACACTGAGGGGGGAGTACATGATAACACTGAGGGGGGAGTACATGGTAACACTGAGGGGGGAGTACATGGTAACACTGAGGGGGGACATGGTAACACTGAGGGGGGAGAGTACATGGTAACACTGATGGGAGAGTACATGGTAACACTGAGGGGGGACATGGTAACACTGATGGGAGAGTACATGGTAACACTGAGGGGGAGTACATGGTAACACTGAGGGGGGACATGGTAACACTGAGGGGGGAGAGTACATGGTAACACTGAGGGGGGAGTACATGGTAACACTGAGGGGGGGAGAGTACATGGTAACACTGAGGGGAGAGTACATGGTAACACTGAGGGGGGAGTACATGGTAACACTGAGGGGGGAGAGTACATGATAACACTGAGGGGAGAGTACATGGTAACACTGAGGGGAGAGTACATGGTAACATTGAGGGCAGAGTACATGATAACAGTAAGGGGAGAGTACATGGTAACATTGAGGGGAGAGTACATTGTAACAGTGAGGGGAGAGTACATGGTAACATTGAGGTAGAGTACATGGTAACATTAAGGGAGAGTACATGGTAGCACTGAGGAGAGAGTACATGGTAACACTAAGGGGGGACTACATGATAACACTGAGGAGAGAGTACTTGGTAATAGGTGGTTATTAGAAAAAGGAAACTTATGCTATGGTAAAAGGGAAAACAGGAAAAGTGTACTATCAACCTCGCAAACAAATGACTATAGGTTTGACACATTGCCTTTTTGGATGATAACTGTGCCATGACATATGAATATGATTTGTTCCTTACACAAACTAATTAGTTATAGTGATTTAGGACTATACAGTATTTTAATGAGTGGTATGGAACAGGACTTTGCTCTTGGAATATTGGACTTGATAGTGTTTAAATGTTACTTGGGCTTACAGATTTGGGTTTGTTAAGTTTCTCTTAATATTAGATACATACAAGTAATACAGGCTGTGTAGAAAGTTCTCTTGTGCATGTAAAAAGAGAAGCTTGCAGAATATATCCTTTTCACTGGACTCCTATTTTTGTAGCCAATTCAGTCTCGTGATATTTAATACTTTTGTTTTGAAATTAAGTATAAAACAAGTCAGCATCAGTGAACACCAAAAGATGTGAGTTAAAAGGATCCTGTTCTCAGGTTTCTATTAACCATATAAGCTCTTCAACAGTCCAGAGAGGAATCAACAACTGTATTTGGTGTAGTCATATCTGAAAGCTTCAGACGAGCATTTTCCTGGACATCCTGTATGTGCTTGATAGGTCATTCTCAATAATTTCAAATTGATCAGGTGAAAGCATGGACGTCAATGCAAAGAAAGAAGATACTATGATATTTATGACATCTGAGATTACCTGTCAGTGATGGTCTTGAGTGCACAGTGCCGGTGGTTAGCCAGTATAGCTGGTGTTACGTTTCATAGGAAATCACAGGATGGATGGTCTGTGTGGTCAGTGGTCCACTCCCTATATGTGCATGATGCCACTGATAGGCAGGATGTGATATTAAAGGGTGACATTGTATTGTATGACACCTTGTATTCTTGAATACCTTGGTTTTGAAACTTACGTATACTGTGTACATGTACAACTGTAACAGGTGTATTCTTCATGTATCTGATGTGTCCAGAATGGTTCTTATGGTGCCACTAAAATTACTCTCCTTACTGGTATCCACTCTGGCAATGACTGGAAGGTCAACCCTTATCAGTGAAGAGCTTGGAGAGGAGATGCAGCAGTCAATGCTGCTGGAGTCCAGATAGTTACAGCAGAGAGCGTGAGTGGCCACATGTGGATAGACAGCTAGCCCCAGCAGCTGGGGCCAGTCAATTGCCTTCATTCTTTGCCTACCCTTCTGGCTAATCTTTTCCAATCTTTTCCAGACCCATGGAGGATGGTGGGTGTGTAGAATGGAGTACAAGACCTACCAGCTCTAGCTGAGCTGTAGCACCCAGACATTGAGGCAGCCCTGACAGGGGGTATAGGGATGGATGGGTGTGTGGGTGTGGGTGTGTGGGTGTGGGTGTGTCTGTCCCAGTATGCTGGTACAGGTAATAATTTTGCAGAGTTCAAGGTACATAAATTAAGAAAATTTAGACATCATAGCTGGCATAAAGTAAGGAAAATAAAGGGGCTTTCAGTATGTAATTACAGTAAATACATACACCCACTATGCGCGGACAGACAGTCCCTTTAAAGCAAGAGCCCTCACTTGGGGGAGGGGGTCAATGGTGGTACAGGAAAGAATTTGGACCCAGTACAGCATATAGAAGAAAATACTAGGGTCCAAAGTAATGGCAGGACAAAGTACAGAAAATAAGACAGCTTTGAGTACATTAGCATGGAAAATAAAATGCCCAGCATGGAAATAATACCCTTTCACCCCCCTTCTTATTTCATAGTCTTCACTCTGACTGGTGTACACAGATACTCATTCTTCCTCTGGTTGGCAGGCATATACTGAGATACAGGATTTATACACTGTCTTGCTGCTCCAAATAGATTATTTGGCAAAGATACAGACAGCTTATCAGTGACAACTGCCAATAGCAGAGATGTAACCTGCTGTAGTAATATTGTGGCACAGAGACCAGTGCCTTTCTGTGATAGATACAGCCTTTATGCATGCATGGGACACCCATGCAGCCCTTACATGGTTCTCACAGGCATTGTGGTACATTGTAATGCAGTTTGTTTTGACACTAGGTCAAGATACAGAATGAGATACAGCCTGTATTGATGCTGGGGCATGTCCAGATGCAAGATACAATCACCCTGCATTGATGGCTGTCTGCGCAAGGTACCCTCAACATTGACATGTCCAGATCAAGATACAGGCTGCATTGGCATGGGACCATGTCCATATCATGATACAGCCTGCATTCATTCTATCAAGATCCATGCATCTGACCCTAGCAATGTCCAGCATTCATCCTCACAATGTCCATGCATCTAACGATATCAATGTCCATCATTCATCCTCACAATGTCCATGCATCTAACAATATCAATGTCCAGCATTCATCTGTACAATGTCCATGCATCTAACAATATCAATGCCCAGCATTCATCCTCACAATGTCCATGCATCTAACAATATGAATGCCCAGCTTTCATCCTCACAATGTCCATACATCTAAATATCAATGTCTAGCATTCATCTTTTCAAGATCCATGTATCTAACAATATGAATGTCCAGCATTCATGCTCACAATGTCCATGCATCTAACAATATCAATGTCCAACATTCATCCGTACATTGTCCATTCATCGAACCATATCAATGTCCAGTATTCATCATTTCAAGGTCTGTGCATCTTCTGCCCACTGTCAAAATGTAGCATTCATATTATGAAGAACAAGTCACTTTCCTGATAACTTTTAATAGAAAGGACCAAATCAGCCTTAAAGTGATGAGAACATGCCTCCAGGATTATCAAATTCTAGAGTGATCCAATTGGTTTGAAAATATGGCGTGCTGACAAAATGTTCACAGCGGTATTTAATTGTCAACACAAATTTGATATAAAAAAATACTTCCTCTAAGTTTTTGTAATAAAATTGCATGTCATTTAATTACGCTTCATTGCTTCATCATTTCTAGACATTTTGTTGTGAATTTGATGATAAGTGGGAAAGCATCACATCGTAAGGTCAAACCAAATATTGGTTGTGTTGTCAAGACAGGTGATTTATTTTATGGTTTTACTTGTGTTTGGTAGAAAATTACATAGTATAGATATTTTAGATAAAATCAATTATATTTCCACTATGTGTAATGCTTGTCAATATCAAAGTTGCAGTTATTCAAAGTTTCTCACAGAGGGATCCCAAGTGCATGTCATGATTCATGTATGATGTGTGCTGCCCTCTGTCAGCAATAAACTAAATTAACCAAATTGTACTCAATTGTATGTCGGTCATTATTTTTTTACTGACATGCTAATACTGGTGAAAATGGTGATCAGGCTTGTCAAAATTGGAGGTAGGGCAATGAAAATGAAAGAAAATGAAATAGAAGAGTAATAAAAAAATGAAAAAATGTAGATTTGAATGTGTCAGAGGGCTGCAGAATGGGCGAGGGGAGGGTCACCTCCTCTGAAATTTTTGAAAAATTGCAGCTCATTTTAATGCATTCCTGCGAGTTCTGAATCAAAAAGAAGTTTTCTTTAGTCTGGCAGATAAAAACTGAACCTGCATTTGTTGTCTATGGGGTCTTTTTTTTTTTCTTTTCTTTTCTTTTTTTTTTTTTTTTTTTAAAAGTGATTTTGAGAGATCTTGATATATACTTCTGAAATATGCCAGGTGAAATCCTGTCATCCTGGAGCATTTTGATATGGTTTGCCTGGTTTACCCCCCCCCCCCCCCCCCCCCCCCCCCCCCCCCCCGCAACAATTTAAAAGAAAAAAAACTAAACCCAGCAGAAAATATGTAAGCTTGCAATAGACAACCATGTACCACAAACCACAAAACTACAGTATTGGGTGTGTGGGATCTATTTAACCATTTGTACCTGAAGTGACCTTGACCATCACATGACCCCAAGGTCAAGGAATACATGTTCCAACACTGGGCAAGCTGCTTGCCAACCCAAATAAACTGTACATGTGCCGACACTACACAAGCTGATTGATCTTAAATTGTCAAAAAATATTTAAACATGTTACAAAATTAGAGTCTAGATGGTCATTTACCACTTCAAAAATGCATATTGGAGTTAAAACATAAAACAGGAAGATCATCATTATTCTTTGCTCTGATGACTGGAATCTGCTTCTGCAAGTGCAGACTTCACTAATCTATACATGAACTGTACTAGTACTTATCAATAGTTGACTGAAGAAGCTTAAAAATTGTGAAATATAAATAGATTATTGCATCATTATCTTTTCGCAAACTTGGTACGGAACCAACTGGAGAACATCCATGTGCAAAATCAAATAGAAAAAAATATTGCATCATCATCATTTTCACATAGATGGTACAGGCCCACCTAAGAAACAACTGGCTAAAGTCAAAGCAGTCCACAAAACTATTTTGACAATATTAAAACACATGCACTGTATTGCTACATGCCTGCACAGTTGTAGTGCTACCGACACATTGTCCCAAAGTCTGATGTTCCACAGCTTCATCAAAAATTTACATATCATTATTTTCGCCAAGTCGTGTCATCTTTAGTCAGATTATATCATGATAATAGTGCGAACAATTCTATATGGCCATTCTGGAGATAAAGACAAAAATAGCCTCATTATACAGAATTCATACAGAATAGGAAAAAACGCAGCGCCACATAATGTTCAAACTGTGAACTGCATAACCTCAGGTGATTCTGTATGCAATATCAAAGCAATTGGCTTAGCAGTTTTTGAGAAGAAATTTCATTTTTTGTACATTAAATGAAGTAAAAATATTCATAAAAAAATGAGAAAATATTGCATCATTAAATCTTTCTCAAACTTGGTAGAGAACCACCTATGAAACATCCATTATCAAAATCAAAATCAAAACATTCCCTGCATCAATTTTTGTAGAAGTGGAAAACGAAGAAAGTCTAATGGATGGACACAAATGGATTTCATCAAAACTTCCACAAGTTATCTTTTCTAAATGGAAAACACAATATAGACTGCAAAACTAAGGGTGTTATTTAAGATCAACTCTAAATATTTAACTGTGAATAATTTTAGAATTGCCACAGAATATTTTTGTAGAGACGAAGATGTGCTCACAAGAAATTCTAAAATCTGAAATACATATCTGTATGTGAAAATAATATTTTTCTTTTGTGTAAAATTCCTAAAAAAATATAAAAAGTTAATTGCAGAAAATTTTCAGATTCAGCATCAGGCTTTCTCAATTCTTCTGTTACTATGCTATATGCCTGCCTACAAGCAAAAATTCAAGCCATATAATTCGCTCATTAAAAATAGCGTTGAGAGAATGGATTACCCTCCCTGCCCACACTTTTTTCCTCAATTCTGCATTTTTTGAGACATAGCAGTAGAATACTTTACACACAATTTCCATATTGTTGTCTATGAAATGAAAGAGCAATTTTGGATGTGTTCTTGGGGCAAGTTCTGGTGACAGAGACCACTTTACTGTGCGTCGCTTAGACAGCCATCAAATAAATACTTCAAAAGTTTCATAACAAGATTAAAAATAATGAGAGGAAGCTGGTTTTCAATAGGAATGTGGTCCACTATAATCTGCATTTCTAAAAGAAACTGGTGAAGCTGCACTGGATCCTTTTTTGTAAATTTTCATTAAAATCATAGTTTGATTGTAACATTTCTAAGCCGTCAGGTACTTGCCAGGTCGTGTTTATTTGTATTGGATCCTTGTTGAGATATTATGGTAAGGTCCTCCCCTTGCGCACCACCCAGATAAGCTTGAAGATAAATACTTTAAAGTTTCATAAAAAGGTTTATAAAATACAAAGAGGAAGCTGGTTTTAAATAGGAACCTGTTCCCACATGATATGCATCTCTGACAAAAATGTAGTAAAGCTGTGGTCAGTATTTTTACCCTAGGCCCAAAAGGCCGAAGGGGTATTGTCGTCACCTACACGTCCGTCCATTTCAAAACAAGTTGCCAAACGACTCACTAAAGTGCTCAAACTTGTCAAAAATTCCTATACTAACTGCTGCAGAAAAAGTGAAAATGTACACGGGAGACTGAATTGAATGTGGACTACAGATAGCACAAGTGATATTCTACTAGACATTGACAAAATCAACAATAAGAGTGGTGCCAAATTAATTCATACCTTTGATTTCTCAACATTGTATACAAAGATCAACTTGACAGACCTGAACAACATGTTAATTTCAATGTTGGATAAAGTGTTCAAAGGTGGTACATGTCAGTATATTAAAATATCTGGTGCTGAGGCAAAATTTGATAAAGGTAACAGCAAAGGAATATGTACATGAAGCAAGAGTGTGCTCAAATGATATGATACATTATCAACAATGCATACTTTTGCTTTGCAACCAGAGTCTATCAACAAATAGTAGGCATACCAATGGGAACAGATCCAGCCCCATATATTGCCAACCTTTATTTACATTATTATGAATCAAAATGGATGGAGGAATTGGCAAAAACAAACTTTACAGCTGCAAGAAGATCATTCTCACACAAGAAGATTTATAGATGACCTGTGTGCTTTAAACAATGGAGGTTAAATAAAGGGAAATTGGAAAAAACATATATCCCAAAGAACTGATATTAAATGTGGAAAATGAAAGTGATACAAAAGCTACTTTCCTTGATCTGGATATAGAAATAAAGAACAACCAGTATGTAACAAAAATATTTGAGAAGAGAGACCAGTTCAAATTTGATATTATCTCATACCTTGATCTGACAGGAAACATTCCAGAGAAACAAGCATATGGAGTTTGTATCGGACAAGTCATACATATTGCTAGAAATACCACACTTTTTAGCAATTTTGTGGATAGAATCAGAGCTTTGTTGCAAAAACTACAATGCAAAGGTTATAAAAAAAAAAAACTACACAAAACTCTGTTGAAGTGTTTCCAGAGATATGACCAAATACCTAAAAAATTCTACAATAACTGAAGAACATTGTCAAACAATGTCAAGATGGAGCTTGAAATAACAAAGTGTAGTCCTCAAAGTGTTTAGAGTGGTAAGAGGGAAAGTACACTTAACCCACCTAGAGAATTTTCTCTAGTCCATCTTAAGTCGGAAAACCGTTATCATACTCACTTTTGAGGATTTCTTTTATTTCAGCCATCATCCAGTGCAGTGGAAGAGGTGGCTTCCAGCTCATACCTTATTACACTTTACCTTATAACACCTCTAGTCAACTTTATGGTGCTAAAATTGTATTACTATTTATCTGTTTATACCAGTGTTGGTATGGTGGAATAGTGTATGAAGCTTATAAGTTTCAAAGGAGACATCCATCCATGCCTTGTTAACGCCGTATCTCCAAAAATACTCACTTTACAGGAACCAAATTTTTATCACATGGTGTCATTGAGGTCCTTCACGTACCTATTGAAAAGTAGGTCACTAGGTCTCATGTTTAGGTTACAGTACCACATTGCAGAAAAAAAACAGCCTTAATGCAATATCTAAAAAAATATTGAATGTAGCTTCATCAATTATTTATGACAGTTGGTCCAAAGAATGCCCAGAATGCCCATTGAAAACTAGGTCACTGGGTCATATATTTAGGTCACAGTGCTGCATTGAAGAAAAATGGCTACCCATGATATCTTCAAATATTAAATTACTCATTGTAGCTGCACCAATTGTTTATGACAGTTGGTCCTAAGGATGCCTCAGACACCTACCAAAAACTAGGTCACATAATTAGGTCACAATGCTGCATTTTAAAAAGAAAAATGGCCATCTCCAAATAGTTATCAACCCTGACCGAGGGGTTTTCAGTCTCTGACCGGCTTCCAGTGGACTTTTTTTCTCAAAACTGTCACTCAGATTATGATGGTACATGGTGGAAATGTTCATTGTAGAAGGGCCAACCAAAGTTGTTCACAAGATGGTGTTACTGTGAATCTTCAATTTTTAATTAATTTTTCAATTTGGATATTTATTGGTTAATGCATGCAGTCCTATTGATTACTATGTAAGTGAGTGGGGATTGCAATGGTAATTCATGATTTTGACTTCTTGTACAAAACCAGAGTCCAGATTCACTTCAAACTTAGTTGGGATGTACCTTGGGTGGGCCTCTGGTAATTTTGTTCAAATGATCACGCTTTTTTTATTTTTATTTTTATTTATTTTTTTTTTCTTTGCTTATTTTTTGGCCAAACGTTGAAAAATCTTCTCAAAAACCATTTAGCCAATTGATTAAAAATTGCATAGGAACACTTGAGGGCATGACGGTGGGAGTTACACAGTTTATGAGTGACCTTTACCTCATTCTCAAGGTCACAGGGTCACTTAGATGTATTCAACTCTACAGATGATAACTTGAGAACTATTCAGCCTGGACTTTGATGTTTGACATGGTTATGATTCTCTTTTGACAGCCACACTCATACAGTACATGAGCGACGTTGACCTCATTCCGAAGGTCACAGGACAACTGACATGGAATTTAATGTTCACTTGATAACTAGAGATCTATTTTGAGTTAGGACCTTCATATTGTACATGTTAATGTTTCTCTATGAAGGTCATGTTTATACAGCAATGAGTGACCTTGACTTCATTTCTGAGGTGACAGTGCAACATACATGAATTTTACTCTTCAATATAACTTGAGACCTACCTGAACTGGGACCTTGATGTCACACATGTTAGTCTTCTTCCATAAAGGTCAGAATTACTTAGTACATGGGTGACCTTGATCCTTTACCAAGTTCACAGAGACACAAGTTTGATGAATCTCTAGTTTTAGGTGTTTTTTCTATTTTCATCTCCAAAAGTGTCCCTCAGATTATGCCATTGACCCAGACTATTACATTCTCTGGAACTATAGACATGTTTGTTCTTGATTAGAATTCTTTTCACAAGGGATATGAATCTGGCATCCGTATTATAATTCAGAGCAGTTTGTTCTATTTAGTTCAACTTTAGATGCAGTTGACACTGAAAGATTTACATTAAAATTCTTTTCATTTTTCTGCTGACTGAAACAAATTTCACATATTAGCTTATATATTCATAATGTGTATCCTAGGCCCATGGTTACTATAACACATTGATAAGAAAGTACCTATGGGCTTTCAATTCGTACAGGTAGTTTTGACTCTGAGTGACCTTGAAAGGTCAAGCTTGAGGTCAAAATGATTATATTAGTTTTTATCTTGGTAATGGTGGATTTTAGACCCATAGTAACTGGAAAACATCAACAGCAAAGTATATGTGGGCTTTCTTTTGGTAGCTAACCTTGACCTTGAATGACATTGAAAGGTCAAACTGGAGGTCAAAGTGATACATTGGCTTATATGTTGCTGATGGATTCTAGACCCAAAGTTATTATTAAACATTAATAGGAAAGTGCCCATGGGCTTTCATTTGCTGTAGTTAATCTTGACATTGAGTGACCTTGTAAGGTTGAACTGGAAGTCAAGCTGACACATTAGCTGTTACACTTCATGTCTGAGATCCAACTCTACTGTCATTGGACTTAGATCATTATCGTCATATCCCCATCATCATCATTGTCAGCTGAGCACAGGGCAATCGTTGTCCTCCTGTTTTGGATGTACTTTTTACATGTACAGATCTAGAGTAAAGCTTATATGTTGGGGATGGTGGATCCTAGACCCATAGTTACGATTGAACATTAATAGGAAAATGTCCATGGGCTTTCGTTTGCTGCAACTAATGTTGACCTTGAGTCACCTTAAAAGGTCAAACTGGAGGTCAAGCTGACACATTTGCTATTACACTTCATGCCTGAGGTCCAACTCGATTGTCGTTGGACTTGGATTATCATATTATCACCATCATCATCATTGTCAGCTGAGCACAGGACTACATGTATCATGGTCCTCTTGTTATGGTTGTACTTTTACATGTAGATATCTGGAGTAAAAGGATTAGAGAGTCAGACACTGAACTGCATGATTTGTGATGAGAACGTGTCTTTTTGTACATGTATGTATGCATACAAGCAAGAAACAGCGAGATTTCATTAATCAGGATAATAATAATAGTAATAGCTTTATTTAAAGATGGTAAACCATGTCATTATGGGTACAGTGATTTTCAATGGGCCATTTTGGAAAAGATGCCTTGATTCCAGCAAATTTGTCTACATTGTCACAGTATTGAGACTGCTGAAACTGTCAATCAACAAGAAATTATCCAATGTGCTGAATCATTTATTTCTTCTACACATCAATGTGATAATCAATAATTGTAAAGAGGATTGGACTTTATCTATCACAGGAATAATGTTCATGGCTTAACTCAATCACAAGTCTTTAAATTAAACAGTGCAGGAATAATTAAGCTGCATGCACAGATTGGCAGCACATTTCAGCCATAATGATGACAAGCAGTACATCTTTGGTATGGGCCCAGGCTACTTTGTGGGAGACACAGAGTCCATCCTGGACCACTGGTTGAAACTGGTGTTTTTATAAAATTTGTTGAAATACACTGCATACTTTTATTACTACGGTTGCCCCTTTAACCCACAGCCTCTTCTTTGTGGTAGTGCAACATGCTGTCTGCCAAGCAATAAAGCCATTTTTGTTGCTGTTCAAAAATATATTTTAAGTGCAAAGTGATTTCGTTCAAGTGCTGTCTTGTTAGGGATAGTCAATGGATTATTGCTGATTAAGA
Source organism: Hermodice carunculata (assembly GCA_964020975.1). Taxonomy (NCBI): domain Eukaryota; kingdom Metazoa; phylum Annelida; class Polychaeta; order Eunicida; family Amphinomidae; genus Hermodice; species Hermodice carunculata. Next base: position 132,442,625 of record OZ026612.1, on the reverse strand, counting down.
CCAAATATTTTTCCTTAACTCATATTGTTATGGATTATAGTCTTAGTCTTATTCATACAACTACAAGCTGCTGTCTGTCTCGTCTTGATGTCATGTCTACTCTCCTCTGTATGTTTGTTACTGAGGCACACGCCACCATTAGTGCTGCATTCACCATGTGTGGACCTGACGGTGGTACACTATTCCCATGTGTGTCTGTCATCATGTCTCGTCCTGTGTTTGTCTCTCCTGCATGAAGGATTTGTACAGGGGCGACCCTGCTTCCTAATTACTGAATAAATATGTTTAAAACAAACAGATCTCTTGTCACCCATGCTTTGTTATTGTGTTGGTACCTGACATAAACTAATCAATATCAAATGATTTGTTAAAACTGCAATGATATGTTGATTTTGCGATGACAAATGTGTTAAATTTTTTAGTAATTTTGGTATTAGAAGGTATACTTACCTCTCGATCACCATTGCCAAAATTGCTGTGTCTGGATTAAATGCCCAAGAAATCGAGTTGAGTTCACTCACTTGATTCCAAAAACCTGATGGTTCTGTGGCACCATCTGTCGGTTCCTGTGGATCGGTGGCGACTCCTGGTGCACATGGTCTGCATATCATCCTTCCTCTTTTGAGAAGAGGTCAGTTAACATCAGCTGTGAGAAAGGAAGCATGGTGGTTGGCTGGGCTTCTCTGGTGGATAAAAATTCCATATATTAGTTATGCAACATTACCTCTGAACCACCATTGCCAATTTCCAGATGCAAAGGCAGAGGGTGTAAGGCTACAGGCATACTGACCACAAATGACTGCTGGGACACACAGCTGGATAGGGGGGAAAGGACCATTGATTCATGTGAGGAGGCAAGGTGTCAAGGGAAAACCTCAGAGGCATGTGCACTTGAGGCTATCAACAGCAGAATCCAGCTGAAGCCAGAAACCCTGCTTACTGACCAGCATGGGACTGCATTGTTCGGCCTCAGTGTCACCTAGGAGTGGTCGGTGACCATTGGATTTGTTTATGAGCATGGATCTCGCTTCTTTGAGCCCCCAAAGGGAGTGTTAAAAGAAAACAAGTTTTCAATATCCAGTACTTGAGATTCACCAATCAGGGGTCCTCAAGGCACTCAAAGGGCCATTTCTTCAACATGATTAAGACCAATGGCAGGTGCCACCATGGTAGGACCTGCCTTGCCTCGACCTGTTGGTGTAGAAGGATGTGATGAATGCCAACAGATATGGATCACAGCCAATGACGTCCGTCACCTGTCCATTCACAATTCACATTTTCGACTTCTTCTTCTCCAAAACCATCACCTAGATTCACTTCAAACTTAGTGGGGATGTGCCTTGTGTGGGTCTCTACGAAGTTTCTTCAAATGGTCACAGTCCAGTAATTTTTGGATTTTTTATGAAAGTTTTTTGTTCTTTTTTGGGGGCAAATCTTAGAAAATCGTCGTCTCCAAAACCGCTCACCTAATTGCTTTGATATCCCACAGGAACACTCCCGGGGACTCTTAGCTATTAATTTGTTCACCAGATGGCGCTGCCATTTCTTCTATTTTTTTAATGATTTTTTGTGTGTTTTTGCTGTTTTCGACTTTTTTCTCCAGAACCGTCACTCAGATTAAGCTGAAACTTGGTGGATATGTTCCTTGTAGAAGGGTCAAACAAACTTGTTCACTAGGTGGCACTGCTGTGGATTCTTGATTTTTAACCAATTTTTTCCATTGGTGTACTTATTGGTAAATGTAAGTCAATGGGCATTCTAATGCTAATTCACATTTTCCAAAACCGTCATCCAGATTGACTTCAAACTTGGAAGCTATGTACCTTGGGTGCGTCTCTACCAAGTTTGTTCAAATGATCATGCTTCAGTCCTTTTTAGATTTTTTACTAATTCTTAGCTCAGTTGAGCTTTGGTGAGAGGCTGTCGTCTGTCCTTTAATGGGTGACTGCCTGTCTCAAGTCAGGAGTGAAATTTGTTTCTTCACATTGGTATTAGAAGATTAATGGTGATGCTTTGGTAACTCTGGAATCTCTTTGCTGTCATTGTTTGATATTTATGAATATGGGTGATGTTTTTGTACATAAGTGTATCATACGAGAGACGTCCGTCATCCGTCCACAGTTCACATTTTCAACTTCTTCTCCAAAACCGTCAGCCAAATTAACTTCAAACTTGGTGGGGATATGCCTTGGGTGGGTCTCTGCTAAGTTTATTCAAATGGTCATGCTCCATTAATTTTTGGATTTTTTATGAATTTTTTGTTCTTTTTTGGGGGCAAATCTTACAAAATCGTCGTCTCCGAAACCACTTACCCAATTGCTTTGAAATCCCACAAGGACACTCCCGGGGACTCTTAGTTATTAATTTGTTCACCAGATGGTGCTGCGATTTCTTCTATTTTTTGAATGATTTTTTGGTCTGTTTTTGCTGTTTTCGACTTTTTCTCCAGAACCGTCACTCAGATTAAGCTGAAACTTGGTGGACATGTTCCTTGTAGAAGGGTCAAACAAAGCTGTACACTAGGTGGCACTGCTGTGGATTCCTGATTTTTAATGATTTTTTCAATGTGTGTACTCTTTGGTAAATGCACCTTTCCTATTGATTACCATGTAACTCAATGGGCATTGTGATGCTAATTCACATTTTTGACTTCTTCTGTGAAACTGTCAGTCAGATTGACTTCAAAGTTGGTGGTAATGTACCTTGTGACGGTCTCGACCAAATTTGTTGAAAATGGTCTTGCCCTATTAATTTTTGGATTTTTTATGAATTTCTTTTTTCTTTTTGGGGCAAATATTAAAAAATGCAAGGGTATATGTACATGTCAACTGAGCACAGGACTGTCACAGTTGTCTTTTTTTCGGGGGGGGGGGGCAAATCTTTAAAAAAAACCTTCTCCAAAACTGATCACCCAATTGCTTTGATATTACACAGGAACACTGCTAGGGACTAATAGTCCTGAATTTGTTCACCAGGTGGCACTGCAATTTTATTATACTTTTTGATGACTTTTTGAGTGTTTTCCCTATTTTCAACTTCTCCAGAACTGTCAGTCCGATTGAGCTGAATATATGTGTCTTGTTAGCGGATCAAATAAAGTTTTTCACTAGTTGGCACTGTTGTGGATTTTTAAGGGTTTTTTTTTCTAATTCGGGTACTTCTACCTAAATGTACCTTACCTATTCATAACTTATGATGTACACTTTACATCAAGGGGAATTCTAATGCTAATTCACATTATCAAGCTCTTGACAGAAAGCCTCATTGCTTTGATTAGCTGTTCTCTGATTTGGCTGTTCTCTGTGCATGTAGCATTTTACATTGACTGATACATGATATGGGGACTTTGTATTGACTGCTATTTGACATGATAGTATTTACATGCACATGTGTATTGACTGCTACACATGGTATTTTATACTGACTGCAGCACACAGCATAATGTGTGTGTATATATATATATATATATATATATATATATACTTTGTCCAAAGACCACTTACATGTGAGAACAATCACTTTGAAGTTATAGTGTACCATTAAAGCCAATGTAATGCAGAATATTGAAGCATGCAGTGTGTGGACATTTGTTACTTGATTGTGTTCACAACTTTGACAGATATTAACATGACATACATACATACATACATACATACATACATACATACATACATACATACATACATACATACATACATACATACACACACACATACATACACAGATTGTTATCTTTTCACACTTATTAACTCCTTTTAATTCAATGAGCCAGACTTCCTCCCTGCTTGGATGCCATGCTGGTATCAAAGTGATTAGAGGCTTCCAGGAGAGAAGAGATTATCTTGAAACTATGGGTCTTATTATACATCAAAGGAAATATTATGCTGTCAGATTTCCCCAGGACTTGTGCTCCTCTTGAAGTATATACATATGTACACACACACAAACAAAATAGATATGAGAATAATACATTAATATGTATATATATTTAACTATTATGTGATGTAAACCAAAATATTTTCTGAGCCAATGAGTCTGGCAATGTAGCTTCATTTAATTGATAAGCATCTTATATAAATGTCTATCCCTCATGGATGTTTAAAATGGGCCCATCACATCATTATGCATTGCAACATAAGAAGAGCTGTGTGGATATTACTTTGGGCTGGCATGCGCACACAGCTCTAACTTTTTAATTCATTGATACCCCTTAAAAGTTTGATGTTTTGAGGGGAGTTTGGTCCAGCATGATGCATGTGTTATTTATCTTACCATGTAAATATGGGAAACAGGGTCCAATGCTGATATGAAATTAAATGATGAAGTAATTCTTAAGGCTTGTGCAAAGCACAGGAGATGGATCACAACAAAGCCACTCTCATTTAGCCTATGGTGCTGACACCTGTTGGATGATTTTTGATCTAAAACTTTATAACCAAAAGCTTGGCAGTCATTTTTTTTTTTCACTAGGATAAAATGGGTGTAACCCTGCACATTCAGGAGGAAGAAACATTATCTGTTCTCCCACAAAAATGTGTCTCAGCAACTCTCAATTAAGTGAATATGTATTTTGTCTGATAAATGAAAGGGGAAAAGAACTTTGTAAAATTGACAAAGGTTGCTGATAAAAATGATAAATTTCCATGCTTATCCGTGATTTGTTTAAAGTCCAAAATGAAATTTTAGCTAGACACTTCATCAAAGCATTTGCATTACTAGCATATATTGTCCATCTGTCGTCACCCATCCAGCAATAATTTACATTTGCCCCTTCTCAAAAACAGTTATCAAGATCCTCTTCAGAGATGGTAGTGGTGTGCCATGAATGGATCTCAACAATGATTATGATCTAGTGATTTTGGGGTGCTTTTAATAATATTTTCGCAGCTTTGGCCAAAATGTTGTTACCTCTGCTGTCAATCTCCTTCTGTCTGTCTGGCCATCCATCACTGGTTAATTACCAGTCTAACTCCTCCAACTCAGAAGCTGCTGGCTATCTTAATTTCACAAGTCAAACATATAGTGTTTCAAAAGCCTATCAAAGGTCAAGTTCATATCTATATTTGACCCAGTTTCTAAGGTCAACATGCAAAGTAACATCACCTTTCATGCTGTTGAACAAATGTAGCTGACCATCAGAATTTCATGACTTAAAGCATCTAGGTGCGTCTAAAGCCCAATGAAGATCAATGTCATATCTGTATTTGACCCATTTCTGGAGGTCAAAGGTCACCATCAGCAATGTTGCCACTTTAACTTTCGAATGAATGCATGCCACATGAATTTTTCCTAAGCCAAGCATCTAGGAGTGTTTCAGAAAGCTATGGAAGATCAAGACTCTATCTCTAACTTTTACTCATTTTCAGAGGTCAAAGGTTCTCTGGTCATATCAATAGAAGTAATATTGGGTTATATCTGGAAAACAATTTAGTGTTATGGGATATGATTACTATTGAACATGAATAGGAAATGACAGATGTTGTCATTCAGGGCTGTTATATTTGACTTTGAGGGAGCTTCAAAGAACAAATCAAGGTCATGGCATAATATTGCTTTATGTCTGAAAAACTGTATTTTAGGACCATTGTTACTATTATATATAATCAGGAAATGAACATGTGCTTTCATAAGAAGCAGTCACAGTTGAACTTCAGGAATCTTGATAGGGGTCAAGGGCATTTTTTTGTATCCAGATATCTGGAAAATAGTGCATTTTGGACCATAGTTACTCATGCACATGAGCAGGAACTGACGTGCTTTTATTTAGAGCTGTCCTATTTGATATTGAAAAGTAAAAAGTCAGTAAGTGTTAACTTGTTGGATGCAGATTGCTATTAAGTACTGTGCATAAGTATTTTGGGTGGTTAATTTATGATGACAATCCAAATCTCTGAAACTGCTTGATCAACTTGTGAGAAATAGCATGCTATCACTAGGCTAAAATTGCATTTGCCAGTAATAACAAAAGAAATGTCTAGATCTTGCACAAGTGTCTTCTGCAATGTCAATCTGGATGCTGCTTGCCAGTGACATCCCTTTAAAACCTAGAACAAGAACTCTGTATTTTCTACACAAGATTTAATTCCCTGTGAATCTCTTCAATTAATGAAAAAGCATAGAGTTCAACTTGAATAACAATGCAATTTAATTGTGTATCCGATGTGCCAAGGCAACCGTTTAACATCCCCTCCCCGCCTGGCCAAATGACTGTTTGTCAGAGTAGCTGGCAGAAGCAAACACAAGGGAATATAACTGTACAATCTTTAAGCATACTCAACCCATCACATGGTTGTTCTTTGGATATACCTACATGTATAATCTGTTATTAAGTACATAATAAAAATAATGCTCTTAAAAAGTTTATAGCATCTTGTATATCTGTAAACAATTTATTTCTCACTTTAAACACTTTAAAAAAATCAGCTGAAGAATTTGGGGAAAAAATGTTGTCATTCATGTAAAGTAATATATCCATATAAAAATTATTTTTGATCTGGAAACTGTTTTAAGAATTTAAATTAAATCCATAAAAATGAATATGTCGGGTATCTGATCCAATGACAACAAATTTGAATCTCACTAAAAGAAAAAATGTTAGGCGACTGCCAAAGGCAAGTCCCCTATATGTAGTGATCGCAGGTTCCGTGGGAACTACAGATATTAAACCAGACACTGGAGGAAACAGTTAGATATAAGAAAACAGTATCAGTTTGTACAGCATTTAATAGGTCGACACATGATTAATGTTCACTTATGTAAAAGAAAATCACTCTGTGAACCTGCACTCATCTGTCAAGTACATGTTATATCTCTAAGGACCTGCACTTTGCTGTCAAGGACATGTTATATCTCTGTGAACCTACACTCTGCTGTCAAGGACATGTTGTATCTGTGTGAAGCTGCAGTCTGCTGTCAAGGACATGTGATATATGTGAACCTGCAGTCTGCTGTCAAGGACATGTCTCAAGTCATCAAAGTCCCTACAAGAATTACCGATAGTTCAGCCACTATCATTGATCTTACTATTACAAATGTCAAAAACTTCTCGTCATGAGTTGGTGTCGTGTCTGTTGCCGACCACCTCATTAACTTTATAATTTTGGACTCGAACACAACCAAATCAAATCACCACTTTGTAACATCGAGAAATTTGAAAAAACTGAACACCGAAGAATTTTTGGAAGACCTCGCTATGGTAGCATGGCACATAATGGAATGCTTTAACAATATTAATGATGTTTGGATGACCTGGAAATACTTATTCAATGAAATAGTTGATAAACATGCCCCCCTATGCAAATTCAGAACTTCTGAGCAAAAAATTCCCTGGTACAATGACAAGATAGACACTGCTAAACAGGTACCGGTCCAACTCCACATGAAGGCTATTTATTATCTCAAACAATATTGATGACTGGTCAAATATTTAGAGAATGAAAAACAAAGTACTACTATGGTTCGTAATGCGAAACCTGAATATTTTAAGTCAAGCATCAATGCGCATAAGGGTGATGCCAGAGGAATGTGGAGAATACTTGAAGGACTTTTGCCCAAATGCTCTTAAAACAGTATTACTTCTCATTTCATAAACCACACCCTAGTTTCAAACTTTCAGCAGATAGCAAACTGTTTCAATGATTTTTTTTTATTGAAATTGGTTCCAAATTATCACAGCAAATTCCCACCCCTATTCATTTCCCAATCACTTTTCTAACCAAATATCTCCCGCATTCCCCTGGCAAATTCTCCTTCAAACCTATATCTGAGCATGATGTCTCGAAATTACTGGCCGAGCTGCTGAATAATAAAGCAACTGGTATTGATAACATACAGACCAGGCTACTGAAGATTGCTGCACATGGGGTATGTTTTCAATAGGTCTTTACAATATGGCGAAGTCCCTGATGAACGGAAAAGGGCACGTCTATCGGCAATCTTCAAAAAAGGCGCTAAAACCGATCCAGGTAACTACAGACCAATTTCCATTCTTCCAGTTATCTGTAAAATATTAGAATGCATTGTCCATAGACAAGTCTACAAATTTTGTTCTAATCACAACATTCTATGTATTGAACAATCTGGCTTTAGACCAAACCATTTGACCCAGACTAGTCTACATAAATTTACCGAAGACGTTTTTACCGAAATTGGAAATGGAAATTATGTTGGACTTGTTGCACTGGACCTGAAAAAAGCATTTGACACCGTTGATCACAAAATTTTATTAAATAAACTTGAACATTATGGCTTTAGAGATATCCCCCTTTTATGGTTTCGAAACTATCTAAATAACAAATTTCAAATTGCCCGTATTAATGGAAATCTATCCAATCCCCGCTTAATCCTAACCGGCGTGCCCCAGGGATCTATTCTTGGGCCGCTTCTTTTCATTTTATATATTAATGACGTCAGAGTATGCTTTAAACATGCAACGGTCAACATCTATGCTGATGATGCACTATTCTGTTTTGCTGGTTCTTCCATTGACTCTGTGTCTGAAGCCCTGAAGACTGATTTGCATCATGTGGCTGAATGGCTTTGTTCTAACAAGCTCAGCCGGCATATTGGCAAAACCAACAGTACGCTAATTAGTTCCAAGTCTAAACATCAATCCCTTTAAGATGTGGAACTAAATTTATCTTTGGACAATCAAAGCATTTCTCAAGTATCTAGCTGTAAATACCTTGGTGTTATTTTGGACTCAAAAATAAATTTTCATACTCATCTTGAATCAGTACTGTCTAAACTTAAAAAGGCCACTGGTGTCTTCTTCAGAGCATCCAAATATTTGCCTTTTGACTGTAAACTAACTTTGTATAATACCCTCATTCTGCCACACATTGATTATTGCAGCACTGTTTGGAGCACCAGTCTTAGAAAATCTGACTTAATAAGACTGCAGCGCATTCAGAACAGAGCAATGAGAATAATTCTTGATTGTCATCCCAGAACGCACATCATGGACATGCTGGACACACTCAAATGGATGAGTATAAATCAAAGACTCAATTTTAATCTTGGCATATTCCTTTGGAAAATAGTAAATAATAAAGTCCCACCATACCTGTAGAATATTTCTACCCCTATATTCCAAATTCACACCCATAACTCGAGATCAGCAAGTAGTGGCAGACTTCATAGAGATCCCAAAACACTCTCAGCTACAGGATCCAAATTTTGGAATAAAATCCCCCAGCATGTCCGTGATGCGTGTTCCTTATACAGCTTCAGGAAGAACTTGATACCCCACATTTTTAGTACAATTGATAGATTTTAAGTAATTTATTCTATCTTTGCCACATGATCATGATGTCACCACACATATCATTATAATACCATAATTTTATATGTCACATGGGTGAAAAGTCGTTTTTTTGGTCTTATTGTTTCATAATAACAAGAAAAAGAAGCTGGTCTTCTTGGACTTGATAATAAATTCTTCCTTTTCATCCATGTCCATGATGCTTTACTTGTCTTTTCTAACTCATTTTATCTCAATCCAATGGATTTGTTATTATTTAAGGGCCTCCATTTGTAAACAGATTTTATCTGATACGGATTGCAGAATAAAACTTGTCAAACTTGTGTCTGTGTGAATCTGCAGTCTGCTGTCAAGGACATGTTATACCTGTATGGACCTGCAGTCTGCTGTCAAGGACATGTTATACCTGTATGGACCTGCAGTCTGCTGTCAAGGACATGTTATATCTCTGTGAACCTGCAGTCAGCTGTCAATGACATGTTATATACCTGTATGGACCTGCAGTCTGCTGTCAAGGACATGTTATACCTGTATGGACCTGCAGTCTGCTGTCAAGGAAATGTTATATCTGTATGGACCTGCAGTCAGCTGTCAAGGACGTGTTATATCTCCCATGACCTGAACCTGAACAGGGATGCCAGTCACTGAAACATGAGGGTGTAGTTAGGAATTGTATACAACAGATTGGCACTGATGATGAGATATGCTGGAAATGTGTATGTGAGGAAAAACACACACACACACACACACACACACACACACACACACACACACACACACACACCAAGTGCATGGAGATTCTGGTATCTCAGATACAGTGAGGCTTACTCTTTCATGTTTTATCTCCTCAACTGAACATTAATTGTTATGTATACAAGTGCCTCCAGCTGTACCCAGGTAACAAATTAAACTGATGTCAAAGGAGGTAATGTGTAAAAAGGGAAAGGACATCCGATAGCAAATCCCATTACATGTGTGTATGGATCCAGTGGTCTGAAACAGGACGAAAAACTGAAACAACCCTCCACTGAGTCAGAGATGGAGCTGGAGAAGGTTGCCCCGATAGTGAATACAGGTCGGAAAGTATACCGGCGGGCTTTTATATAAGTGATAAAAATGTCATGGTACACATATGAGCAACTGAGAGGGCCACGGGGGAAGATTAGTATGCACTAGTATGCTAAGTGAATTTCCTCAGAAAAAAAGTTATACATGTAGATATATTTACCATTGTGCATCTACTGAAATTTAAGTCAAGGTTGTACTTTGTAAACACACAAAGATATGCAGCAAATGTCTTTTCTAATTAGTACCTGTTTTCACGAGGCCCCATTTGTACTCCGGCGCCATTCAATTTTTCGTTATTATATTTTGAGGTCTATTTTATTAGGCGGTCACCATTCAATTTTACTGTTTTATTTGGCAATCTCCAAAAGTTGGTGGAAGCAGGAATTGGGTCTCTTCACTAAAACAGATTGGGCTAAAAGTCAAGCACTCAGCTACCTTTGATGTTCTTGAGTGATATGTCAGGCATAATCAGGTGTGATCTAAGCCACTGTATACTTAACACACCTTGTAGGCATTGACTCCATGAAGTAACGATGACTGAGTAATGAATTTAATCATTGTGCGTGTACTCTGCTGTAATTTGCACTTTTTAAAATTGAATATGATAGACTGATTAATCACATTTCCATCCAGTCGATCGATTAATTGTACTATTTAACCCTATGTGTTGTTATCTTGAAACACTGATTTCCCAGTTCTGTTTGTCATAGGCATCCCTGATGCATTATGACTTTTGTTCTTGTACATGCAGAACATACATGTACATAACTAATGCCTGTCTGTGTGTAAGACTCCTATGTAGATTTCTTGTCATAATGTACATAAAGTAGATAGCCAAATTTCTACTTATGTATAGGAGGCCTTGGAATATAATGGGACACAGGGTATAGTGGGTCAGTGCACTTTTTTCCTTTAATAGAAAGAATTGCTTAATTACTATAACAATTCATGCAAGCATTGGACTAAGAACTCTTGGATTATTGAAGTAGCTAGCATCTTAACATGACATCACATTGCAGGCTACCATTAAGTAAATTATAAATCCTAATATTTTGGTATATATTTATGTAGGTTAACATTTTAATATCTTTCCCATACAGAGATACTACTTTAAATTGTGGAATTATATTTTGTCTAAAAAATATATTGACCGCAGCTGTATCAAATTTTTGTCAGAGATGTATCGTATGTTGGACTAGGTTCCTATTAAAAACCACCTTCCTCTGATTATTTTTTTACCTTTTTACGAAACTTTTAATGTATTTATTTGAAGGCTGTCTGATTGGCATCAACCATGACGACGCTACTGCGATATCTAAAAAAAAATTGACCACAGCTTTACCAAATTTCTATCAGAGATGTATCTTATGATGGACCAGATTCCTATTTAAAACCAGCTTCCTCTGATTTTAAAAAAAAAAACTTTTTATGAAACTTTAAATGTATTTATTTGAAGGCTGTCTGAGTGGCGTAAACCCTGATGACATTACCGCCATATTCCAAAAAATATTGACCACAGCTTTACCAAATTTTTGTCAAAGACGCATCTTATGATGGGCCAGGTTCCTATTTAAAACCAGTTTCCTCTTTGCATTTATTAATTTTTATGAAACTTTAAAGTATTTATCTTCAAGGCTGTATGTGTGATGCACAAGGGGACGATGTACCATATTTTTTTCTCAACAAGGATCCAATGCAGCTTCACCAATTTTTTTTATCAGAAATGCACATTATAGTGGACCACATTTGTATTGAAAAGCAGCATCCTCTTTTTATTTTTAAACTTGTTATGAAACTTCAAGTATTTATTTGATGGCATTCTGAGTGACATGCACTACAGTGGTCTCTGTCACCAAGACTTGCCCCCAGAACACATCCAAAATTGCTCTTTCATTTCATAGACAACAATGTGAAAATTGTGTGTATAGTTTTACTGTGAAGTTTAAAAGAAACAAAATAATGATTGCAGAATTGAGGAAAAAAAAGATTGTGGGCGCCAAGGAAAATCTGTTCCCTGAAGGCTAATCTGAACGCTAATTGTCTTTGGTGTCACTGCCTAATTATTATCCGTGATCCTGAAATTTAATAAGAAACAGGGATGGGGTAAAATTAGGCACATATAACTGGCTATAATTACACTGGAATGTTCTAATCCAGTATACCCTAGTAGGTTACTTCATTGTATACCCTAGTGGATGGGGGGGGGGGGGGGGGGGGGAGATCCAGCAGTTTAGCAATCTAGCAAAATTCTCTTAATTTAATTAAACTTGGTTGGCCAACATGACTGCCTACCCATCAAATAAGATGGCACCTGTTTTTGTATCCGTTAACAAATAGTGAAATCAGACAATGTACATTGTCATAACTGAACAAAGTCATTTGGCAAAATTGGATTATGTTTTTTTTTGTATCTTTGATAAATCAATATGTTGGTTTTGTTTGATGGCCTGATATAGATCACGAATGATGCATCCCCTATCCCCTATGCATTTTAGATTTAAAAATTAGTGTTCATTTTTATGTATACTTTGGCATATCCGTCTCATTCTACCCCAGTCTGTGTTCCATTTCACCCCTGCAGGAGGGTACTGTGTGTCAAGCTGTTTTTTGTTTTTGATTGTTGTGTAAATGCACGTGGAAGCTTTAAAGACCAGAGGAAGACACTGCAGGCCTGCCCCAGGTATTCTACTGTATACATACAGTTATATGTAGGAAAAACAGAAATTTCTTCAATTAAAGCAGGCCTGCGGAAGATATAAAATTTGAATCCCTTGTTCCTTGGTCTTTCCTAATGGATGTATTTTATTAAAAAAACATGTTGGTATTTGTAGAGTTGGTGGCAATATTTATTGATACCAGGTGGTATTTGTGATAATATTTCATTTAACAATAATTTTTTTTTTTTCAAAAATACCAGTGTGGTATTTGTGATGATAATTTATTCAATTATCAGTTTTTTTTTCTCAAAAGATACCTGCGTGATTAACAGCAAAACACTAGTGAAATGCCACAAATTGACTTCAGTTTGAGATTTCGCTGAGTGAATATGGCTGCCATATTTGTACAGTTTGTCTCTCGTCTGGCAGACTACTGCATGTCGTGACAGACGACCAGGCTTTTATAAAAGAACATTTATCAGTTTCTCAGTGCTATCTGTCTATGCTGTTAGAGCTTCATGGAGAGACCAACTGGTCTATATGACCCCTCTTAAACTTGCCTCTGAAGGTGTCGGACTGGAAGGTGGTCACTGCTATGAGCACATTGGGCTGTGTGAAGATGGCATTGTGCTAAATGGGTTGACCTTAGCCTGTCTGTGTCATGGAATGGGGTGTGAATGACACATTTAAAAACTTGTAAGTAGGTTTCAAGTGAAGTGATTTCTCTGAGTGAAACCGGACCATTTTTTCATGAGTGAAGGTCATATGCTATTACATTGGTGCACATTTGTCTGAACAAGTGTGCATGGGTAATAGCTTTGTATTATGATGGGATGGTGATCATTGGATTTCTCACAAAGTGGCACTATTTTACAATTGGTCGAACAACTATTGATCAGATAGTATGCTGAGGAAAGTGGTATAAGCACTTTATATTTATTTGTGCTGCTTTATAAATGTTTGTTCATCCCAATTTTTCTGTGGCTACCGCCTATTCCATGTGGCTGGATGCTGGTCCCTGCATTACAGTCGGTGTTGTGGCTTGAATACAGTCTTGGAGATATTGAAGTTGGAATAAACTAATAAAGATTGAACATGAAAGAAGGTAGGAGTCCTGAAAATGCTTTTGTTAATAAGCACACACTTGAGTGTTAATAATGAACAGGCCATTAATTTAATCAATTGAATAGGCATTAAGTTGATGCCTCACTGTTGTTTATGGAATCTTGGTAAGTAAAAAGTTTTCTTCACTGGTGTCACCGCACATCTTATTATGTCTCCCGGTGGAAGCCGGGGGACATATTGTTTTAGTGCCCGTTTCTTCCGCTTCTTCTTGTTGTTGTTGTTGCTGTTGTTGTTGTTCAGGTTCTTCAACACTTGGTTTCCGTGCGATAAGTCTTGAAGAACTTGATGGAATTTGCTGAAACTTAGTAGGATTATGTATCTATGCAAAGACCTAGGTTGGGATTGTATTTGGGTGACCTTGACCTAATTCTCAAGGTCACAGGGTCACTTATTTGAAATTGGTTTCCGTTCGATAAGTCATGAAGAACTTGATGGAATTTGCTGAAACTTAGTAGGATTATGATAGTAGGATTATGTATCTAGGCAAGACCTAGGTTTGAATTGTATTTGAGTGACCTTGAGCAAATTCTCAAGGTCACAGGGTCACTTATGTGAAATTGGTTTCTGTGCGATGAGTCTTGAAGAGCTTGATGGAATTTGATGAAACTTGGTAGGATTATGTATTTAGGCAAGACCTAGGTTGGGATTGTATTTGGATGACCTTGAGCAAATTCTCAAGGTCACAGGGTCACTTATGTGAAATTGGTTTCCATTCGATAAGTCATGAAGAACTTGATGGAATTTGATGAAACTTGGTAGGATTATGTACCTTGTCAAGACCTAGGTTGCGATTGTATTTGGATGACCTTGACCGAATTCTCAAGGTCACAGGGTCACTTATGTGAAATTGGTTTCCGTTCGATAAGTCATGAAGAACTTGATGGAATTTGATGAAACTTGGTAGGATTATGTATTTAGGCAAGACCTAGGTTGGGATTGTATTTGGATGACCTTGAGCGAATTCTCAAGGTCACAGGGTCACTTATGTGAAATTGGTTTCCATGCGATAAGTCTTGAAGAACTTGATGGAATTTGATGAAACTTGGTAGGATTATGTATTTAGGCAAGACCTAGGTTGGGATTGTATTTGGATGACCTTGAGCGAATTCTCAAGGTCACAGGGTCACTTATGTGAAATTGGTTTCCATGCGATAAGTCTTGAAGAACTTGATGGAATTTGATGAAACTTGGTAGGATTATGTGTCTTGGCAAGACCTAGGTTGGGATTGTATTTGGATGACCTTGAGCAAATTCTCAAGGTGACAGGGTCACTTATGTGAAATTGGTTTCCGTTCAATAAGTCATGAAGAACTGATGGAATTTGATGAAACTTGGTAGGATTATGTATCCTTGCAAGGCCTAAGTTGGGATTGTATTTGAGTGACCTTGACCAAATTCTCAAGGTCACAGGGTCACTTATGTGAAATTGGTTTCCGTTCGATAAGTCATGAAGAATTTGATGGAATTTGATGAAACATGGTAGGATTATGTATCTAGGCAAGACCTAGGTTGGGATTGTATTTGGGTGACCTTGACCTAATTCTGAAGGTCACAGGGTCACTTATGTGAAATTGGTTTCCGTTCAATAAGTCATGAAGAACAGGATGGAATTTGATGAAACTTGGTAGGATTATGTATCAAGGTAAGACCAAGGTTTGGGATTGTATTTGGATGACCTTGATCTAATTTTGAAGGTCACAGGGTCACTTATGTGAAATTGGTTTCCTCGCAATAAGTCTTGAAGAACTTGATGAAAATTGCTAGAGTAATGTATCTAGGTGTGAGCTAAAATAGGATTGTAGTTTTCAAGCAAACTTGGTCATTTGTAATTTGTTATCACCTGTAGCTTATTCAGAGACGTAAGAGTTCCACCGGGAGACATTTGATTTTCTGTTGGAAAATCAGTCTGTTCTAGTTTTCCTTATATTTCTGTCCCCTCTAGATCTTGACCTCCTAATTTCCTACAGATGATCTATGGGTCTGGGAAAACTTTGCCAAACATATAACCGTTAGGTCAAAGGTCAAGGTCAAATCCTTGTTGCATTTTTCTGCTGACTCCGCAGTTTTCACATATTGGCTTATACCTCCTTAATGGTGCATCGTAGGCCCAAGGTTATTATCAAAGTTTAATAGGAAACCACCTATGGGCTTTCAATTTGTATGGTTTATTTTTAGCCTGAGTGACCTTGAAAGGTCAAACTGCATACATTCCTGTTCAGTACTATAAAAAGTCCATGGGGATTTCAATATACTAATTAACATTTTCCACTTGTCCAAAACAATTGGCCAGATTCATTTCAAACTTGATGACGATATACAATGGGTACATGTAGGCACCTACCAACTGTTTCAAATGGTCAGGCCTCAATGACTTTTGGATTTTTAATGTTTTTTTTTGTTTTTAAAATTTTTTTTTTTTGGTTAATATCTGCATCCCTATTGATTACCATGTATTTCCATTGATTCTGCAGTGGTACATGTAGCTGACATTTTGACTTCTTCAAAAGCTTAAGCCAGATTCACTTGACACTTTTGGTACAGATACTCCATACATTTTGGAAATTTTTTTCATGATTGTGGATGACCATCAGGTCATAGGTCAAGGTGACAATGCCTTGCAAAAAAAAAAAAAATGGTTTACCTGCCACATGTGCAAATGCATACGCTTGAAGTCCATCAAACTTGGTCATTATTTACTGAGGTGAGACTTGCCTTAAATTTTCTCAGAGGTGGCCTTAAGTTCAAAGGTCATGGTCACAGAGGATCACTATAAACCCTTTCCAAAATGTATTAGTTGAGTCACCTTCAAAGAACATTGACGCCATGCTTGTGGGCTGCATGTTTTTTGCACAAAAAAGTTGCTTCTACTTGTGCATGAAAGTGAGATTGGTCTGAATTCTATTTTATTGGTCTGTGTTTGATAAATAGCCTTATGCCATGGGAAAACGCTCAATGTTTTGTACTATTATGCCTGAGGATTTACAAACTCCCAGTGATCTATATATGTACAGTGGTCCCCCTCTTATAAGGCCACTAAAAGTGCACCATAAACATGGCCTTCTAAATAAGAGGGGTGGTTTTTTGTCAGGGGGCCTTACAAGAAGGGGATCACTGTATACACACCATGTTTAATCAAATATATGTATATTGGTTTAAACATATTCTATTCAAGAAGACATGCTGTTCAACTCTGTGTTAAGCAAAAGAGAAGGGGCTTGTAACCATATTGCATGCTAGTGAATAACTGTGGTTTGTGCAGAACCGGTCAATGAGGCTAACATGTAATACCACAACCTGACCAGGATAGAAATGACTTTCATGTAACTGAGGGCAATATAGGAGACATGCATATTAATTTCCTGCCCCAAATGCATGCCTGATTGCCTAGTCCCCCTTGATGAGATATGGCGAGATACGGGTCGGTACCTGCGGGGAAAAGCGGGATATTACTAATATTTTGGAAATACAGAATACTTATTAAAATCAATTTTGGCTCAGGAATTACTAGAAAAATACCAGTTTGGTATTTTGAACTTAAATTTCTCAAAAAATGCTAATTTTGTGAGAAATGAGCATATGACCTGTCTGTAACAGTGATGCCACCCGCACGTCCCCTGTGATTGCCAGGCGTCAAACCTGTGCTTTGTGGCAGGAAATTAATATGCATACTGCATATTGTCAGCCTAGTGGGATTGGGTCATGAATAATTAATGAGGCTTGTTTGCTATTAAGCAAGGTACCTCTCCTGTGCTTTTTGTAAACAGAAACAGGAGCTCATGGAAAACAGTAACAAAGAAGGTCAATGCCCTGTATATATCCTTCATATTTCCATGTATTGCATACTGTATGGGCCAGCTGTGGAGCCTAGAGACAAATGGATTGGTGTTTTTTTTGTTTTTTGTGTTTTTGGTTTTTGGTTCAGAACAGCATGGATGATGTGACTCAGTTGGTCCTGTTTATTTAGATACAATATGCTCCAAAGCAATGTGGTTGAAAAGAAAAAAAAACAAAACAAAACAAAACAAAACAAAAAAAACCCCACAGGTTACTGTTGCTCTGCGGGATGCTGCATCATACTCACATGGATTATATTAAATGTGATAAAGTGATACGTATGAGAGAAACCTGCGGCAGGACATGAGGTACATCATGTTCAAGGCCTTTAATTGACCTGATTCATAAGTGTGCTGACTGCTTTCATTGTTATATATTTTGCAGCTTTGTGAATTTTATGATACAGGCAATTTTTCAAGATACACTAATACATGTACAATAATAATTCATGCATTTTTGTGATCGTGGTATCAACAGAAAGCTAATATTTTTGGCCAGGGAACCATCTCTTACTTTCTGATTTGTCCTATTTTAAATGCACCATGATGATATATATGTAAGGTGAGTCTTGCATGTAATTGAATATGGCAATATTCTTCACTCAGAAACACTGTAGTTTCAAAATGCAGAAAACAGCTTATGGTTCCTCCCATAATTAAGGTTGTGATAACAAATTATCTTAATCATATGAACAGCAAAGGCAAAATCTGTGTTCAAACTGCTGTTATCCAGTTTCTGATTGTGGTATAGTGAAAGCTCGTTGTAATGACACCATCTGTTCCCTACGAAATGTGTCAGATAACTGAATATGTCCGATAAACGAGTCAAATGACAAAGAAAATAAACCTTTTCCCAGGAAAGTTTGTGTCAGTATATTGAATATGTCGGATATCTGAGTGTCGTTATAATGAGGTTTTACTGTACATGTATTTTGTTTGGTCTATTTGTTTGATCTCTATTTTTTACACTTCAAAAGATGTTGCCATGAGCTTTTAGTATAATTTGTCACACAGTCCTACAGTCCTATCATTATTCAGCTCTTCTACTGGAGGCCGGGGTATATACATTGTATAACAAAACAGTTTTTCTATGCATCTGTCCACATGTGCATTGAATATTCTATTTGTGCAATGGGCTATAACTTGTTCATGTCTTTTCACATTAAATAAATAAATCTTTACATGAAAATTAATGTGCATGTGTGTATCTAAATCCATGCAAGGATGTGTCATGTAACAAATGTAGGTCACTAGGTCAAGTATGTGGGTCATGGAAACTAGCTTAAAAATGACAACCAAACTGACCTGCACTTGCTTAATTGAAATTTGGAGACCATAGAACAGATAACAATTCAGATTCAAGATGATTTTATTTCAGACTAAGGTTCATGGATTTTTAAAACACAACATGAAATACACAAGCAAACATACATGTACATGCAACAATGCAATGCACAAATTGATTGTGCAATATACAGTTACCATATAAAAATAGAGGTACATTCAATACCCTACAATTACACAGTCTGCTCACGGCGATAACACTGTTCACATAAACAATGGGTAAAAGGCTCCGAAACACGTTGAGCTCATGTTACTTACATAGACAACACTTTTAGCCACCTGTATGTGGTAGGTGAATAGACCCATACATTTAAACCAGCTGTCAGAAAAGCTTTGAATAATGCAGTTTGTGCTGATTTCAAGTATTTTTGAAACTGCAAATATCTCTGCATGTGCAAGTTCACCATTAGTTGGGATACCAAGATTGACAAACATCTGACTTTTACTGCAAAAACGAGGTAGGGAAGAAATTTCTCAACAAATTATTATAAGCTACTTTCATTTTTGGCATCTGTATTGTACATGTACTTGTGTTCATCCACAGTTGACTACAATATGAATTTGCAATACAGTAGTCCCTCCTTTGACCATAATTGTCAGGTCTCTGTAGTACTTTTTGTGTTATTTATACCTCCTTTCAGGAACCACCTGCTTTATATGACCACCTCTTGGATGGCACAAGGGGTGGTCTCTCGAAGGAGGCACTACTGTATACGATTTGAGCGACTGAATCTTAACTTCTCTGCTACAGTTGCCAAACTGTCTTATCAAAGTATTCGCTGTGCTGCACATGGACCTAATTTGTCTTTGGACGTCGTCATCATCATCATTGCAAAAATTATTGAAAATATGTCAACCTAAGTCCTTAAAACTTTCTACCTATGCAATCTTTTGGTCATCCAGGTACAAATCAGGTACAGTTTTAAGTTTCCAATATTTTTGCTGAAAGCACACACAAACAGTCTTTTTCATGTTATATTTTAAGGCTAAGCTATAAACTTTCAAACAGCATAAATTAATGACAGGTGTATCTCTTTAGCTGATGGAGCAACAAGACATGTCATCAGCATACATTCAGTTGTTAACATTCATATTTCCTGTGGAACAGCCTACGCAGGATCCATCAGTCAACTTAACACTTATTACATCAAGATAAACAATCAACAGTGATGGAGATAAAACACCTCCTTGTCGGAGGCCGTTAAAAACTGAAATAATTTGAAAAAAAATTTTGCTCTACTTTACGTACATCTTTTCAGCACTATACCAATAGCTAGCAGACAGATTATAAATGTTGGGACACCCTGTTGCAAAAGGATTTAGAACTATGGCGTTTGCCCTACTCTATCATAAGCCTTGGGGGTGTCAAAGAGACGTACAAACACAGGACTACCTTGACTTGTATATTTATGTAACAGTTGTTTTAAGGTGAAAATACAGTGAAACCTCCCTATACCGAACGCCCAGGGGACCGAACAAAAGTGTTCGGTATAGGGAGGTGTTCGGTTTAGGGAGGTTTCCACATTGTGGCCTCGTGTCTTACCAACCGTGCCATACAGATACCAGCTGAGATCATTATGATGGGAGATACTCATGTTAACTACATGTACATCATCAAATAAATGAACAACAAAGAAGTAATTTTTGATTGTTTTATCATTTGGGAAAGATGTACTGACTATGATAGAGCAAAGTTCAGATGTATACATGGACATGTATATATAATTGTTAAAGAACATTATCACATATAGTGTATGTTCATATTGAAATAACATGCTTACGACCTTGCACCTATTTTAGCAGAGCTGTTGCTCATTTCAGTCTACTGGTACTCCTTGAAATGAAATCCCCTAGCTTAGGTGAGACAAACATAATGACTTAATTTGTAAGTTATTGTTCGTTAGGATGATTAAAGAAAACACCCAAAACTGCTCCAATTATCCCTGAGAGGATAGGAACAAGGTGCTGAGTGACATTGACACTTTCACCCTACACCCTGTTGTTGCCATCTATAGAAGTGACAACAGGTGTTCAACAGCTTGCTGTGGATTGTTTCTATTGCTGCTGGTATAAGCAATAATTAAGCCTGTCTTTGAAGTTAATCTGGTCAGTTTCAGCCTTATCAGTAATTACTCCCTGCAAATACACAAAAATATGCTGAATGTGTGTTCAGTATAGGGAGGTTTTTGGGGAAAATGGTGTTCATTTGGGGTGTTCATGTTCACTATAGAGAGGTGTTCAGTATAGGGAGGTTTGCTTATAATGGAAGCATATGGGAAAAAAATTGGGACCGAGAAAAAGTGTTCGGTATAAGGGGGTGTTTGGTATATAGAGGTGTTCGGTAAGGGAGGTTTCACTGTACACATATCAGTAGAATGATTTCCTTTAAACCCAAATTGATTACTACCTATGTTCAATTTATCAAAACATTTTGCAAGAATAATCTTTTGCATGATCTTTTATATACAAGTGACTAGAGCAGTGGGTCTGTAACTATTCAGGTCTTGTAGATTCCCAGCTTTTATTCTTGGTTTCAATGTTTTTCTTTTCAACAATACAAATACAATATTCTCATTGGCAATTATCAATTGGGAAGAGCAATATTAATCCCTCTCGAATATAGGCAACAATTAAACAGGACACAACAGACACACAATCGCTGCACAGTGAGGCTGGGCGCACCGACGTGCTGTGATACAAGAGTGAGAAGACAAAGAGTTGGACAGGGACACAAAAGTCCAATGCTGTCACCCCAGTGCCACACACAGCTAACCAGGTGGAGGGAATGGGAGGCTGTGATTTTATAACAGTCTCACTATCTGTCTTCTGGATCATGTTCCACAGGTAGTCCATTCCACAGGTAGTCCATTCCACCAATCAAGTATCAGAAAAAATCAAGGATACACAACACACTGTCATGGTTGGAGACTCAACTACACAGTTAATCCATTCCACCCGTCTAACATCAGTAAAAGCAAGGATGCATACCACACTCTCATAGTTTGAGACTTAACTACATAGTTAATCTATTCCACCAATCTAACATTAGTATTAAAAAACAAGGATACACACCACTCCCTCATAGTTTGAGACTCAACTGCAGAAGTAGTCCAGTCACGGATTGCAAGAACTGGTGCCATCTTGGGGCTGTTTCCAGTAGGTGGAGGAAGCAACATTCAGATCTGAATCATATTTGGACCTTGTCCATTGATATTCTATCATATTAACGATACAAGCTCCAATAATAAGTCCCCAATGCAGATGTAGATTACCTTTGACACAACCATAGTTAGGTAAAATGTATTCCTGGAAAATTATTTGATAAACAAGTACTTTGTTCTTTAATTCCTGTGAAGGAGACTGAATTCAGGTGTGGCTAGCCTTGCCTCTGCAGCCACCTACAGACGCTGTCAAGATGTACCAACAGTCTGTAAATATCACATTCTCTAAATAGCCACCCTGCCATGAGGCCACTTGTTTTTGTATCACTTAACCCTTTCCCCCTTAAACCGGCTGGTGGTCAAATGTTGTCAAATGTCGTCTGCTTCAGTGTTTTCAACTAATTTCAATAGTTATGAAAAACAATTTGACTGAGAAATGTACTTGAGACTTATCAAGATCACATGTCCCAGGTCAACAGCTTTCCTTGGCATGGGTTGGGCACTAAGTGCCCAACCCATGCCAAGGAAAGCTGTTGACTCAGTCTTAATTCAACGGGGAAGAGGTTAATAAAAGTTGAGAGCAAATGATTACTAGCACAACACAGTGAAGGGGGAGGAGCATACATACAGGAATCTCTGTTTCTGCTTTAAATTAGAATGCATCCTGGAAAAACATAGGCCAAAAGGGTCATGTGACCTGGGAGACATAAAGCAGGTGTCAAGATTTCCTGAGTGAAGGTGATATATTACGCTACTATTGTCCGGGAGAAATTATAGGATTTCCTGTGAGGTGTTATAACGGCTGTTTTGATGAAGCTGTGATCAGACTTTCCTCAATGAGTGGAGTTACTGCTTCATCGTTAACCACTAAAGTGCTAATTTCTACCCTAAATCAACAGGTTTCCTTGGTGCACTTCAGGTGTGTTATATGCCCAAGTGACCCAAGGAAACCTGTTGACCTGGACTGTTTACTTCCCGTGGAAATGCCATCATGTGGGTGATTAAGGTGTGAGGATGATAGGCCTCTGCATGCACGTAATTGAGATATGTGTGACTATTGCTGTGACCAGTGTTGGCAGGGTTGAGATGTCCAGTGAACTGATGTCATTCAGTGCATGGTGCAGAATATTGAGCAAACTGGCACTATTTGAAGATGCCCTTCAGCGTGGACAAAGCTAGCTGCCAACAGAGTTTGTTTCATTTCAATGTCTGAAACATGGCAGAACTGTCATAACTAGCTCAATTGTAAGTGGACAGTTTGCCCTGGGTGACAGGAGCAATCAGTGAATGTCTGACTAAGGAATCACTTGCCATTACATTAAAAAGTAAAAGTGTTTGCACATGACAATGAGTAATGTCAATATAGGTCATTTTTTTTGCTGTTGCTTTTGGACACTTCTAAGAAGGGATATAAGATCCACAAAACTAGAAAAAAGTTTACTATGGCTTGCAGGGTATTTTACATTAAGTCAATCTCAGTTGTGATGGAGTGTTCCTTTTCACCATGTGGTATATACCTTGCGAGGATCAGTTAAGCGGAGAGTTAACGCATACAAGACCCAGTAACACTGCAGCAGCAGGCAACTTTTTCTGTTAAAAATTACCAGAAAGCAACCATTGTTGTAATGTTGCTTGCTTCTTTTCGATCATCAGGAAAACCATGCCATTTACACGTATCGCCACCTTTCCTTGACATGTTGTGATGCGATGTCGTTCATGGGGAGTTAATGGTTGCTGCATGTTCAGGTGGAACTTGCATGTGGGTGTTGATGTACCAGTGTGTATATCTGTCACACAATGGACCCAGGGATTCTCCATCAATTAAGAATCTTCATGTAGCAGTGAATGACATTTGATTGACACAGATGAGAGGTGTACTGTGTAGGGAGGTCCAGAGTCTGACTGGTGCAGGGCCTATGACAGTACCAGCTCAACACTGGTTTCCTATTGATTTACATGCAGGTGAGCCTGCAGCTGCTTTGATTGCTGGGGACTCCGAGATGCCAGTGGCTTCCACAGCCACAGCCACCATGAAAGCTTGAGAAGGGCAGGCATAACGTTCTACGCAAGCTTCCAGACGTTTGCATTGGTGACAATATCCAGGTAAATTTTAGTATACATTTTGTGTTGGGGTGTGGCAGAAGGTGATAATGAGGGAACCAGCCACACAACACCCCACAGTGACCTTCATACAGGAAGATGAACAGCTGAATTCTTTATGGCTGGCTGTTGGTTCAGTAGCTTCTCTGAGGGACCAGACAGGGTTTGGTTCCACAACATGGTGTGTTCTCCAGTGAGATATGATAATATGTTTACTAACCAATTATAACAAAGGAACATTTCTGCTTTTTATTGACATCTTTTTAGTATGCAATATGTGATTGAAGTTCAGTTGCCATCAATCAGGAAAACATGCAAATAAACTGTGTAAAAAGGGAATTAATAAACCCTTATGACTATCCCAGAGAGAAAATAATGCTTTACAGGGGCCCATGCTATGCATGTATATATCTGCTGTTAATCTGTAACTGTAGAATTACTTTCTGTTTGAAATGCAGTAGTTTCTGGGGGTAAAAGGAACAACACTGTGAGTACAAGACAGAAGAGATAAAGTTGCATTTAAGCATTGAATTTTTCGCTATTTCCTGTTGCATCAATTGGAAACGTTCTAAAGCCATTTTTCTCCCTGGGCCCTGTGGCTGAAGGGGTATAGTTGTCATTACTTTTGCTGTCTGTCAGTCCGACAGCACTTTGTTACCACTGTAACTGTTGACAGATTGAAGCCTTGTTCACTAAATTTATACCAGCTATGCTCCTTCAGGGGATTCAGAAGTGAATGACATTGACCTTTTTCTTGACCTAGTTTTGAGGGTGAAGTGCAAGACATGATTTTTCTGCTCAAACTCTTGACGGATCCAAGCCATGTTCTGCCAATGTGCGCCAGCTGTGCTTCTTAGGAGGCTTAGAAGCCTGAAAGTGGATGACCTTGGCCTATTTTTGACCTACTTTAAAGGTCATATATATATATATATATATATATATATATATATATATATATATATATATATATATATATATATATATACACATACATATATATATACATACATACACTCTAGTATATAAAGGATATAACGGCAATACCAACAGGAAAACCATAAGTCTAAAAGTAAAAAACTGCCACACAATGGTTAAGTGTATAAAGACACAATGGTTAAGTGTATAAAGACACAATGGTTAAGTGTATAAAGACACAATGGTTAAGTGCATAAAGACTCAATGGTTAAGTGTATAAAGACTCCCTCCCAACCAGTTTTGGCATTTAAAACGCTCTCTTTTAGTCTAGTGTAAAATGATACTCATGGGCAAGATTCAAACCAAGTTCACCAAATTTATGCCAGATATGCATCTTGCAAAGCGCCAGAAGTCTGTTGAAAGTGGATGACCTTGAGCTATTTGTGAACTACTTTTAAAGCCAAGTTCACATTAATACCAGCTATGCTTTCTAGGCAGCTTTTAGTGACCTTGAAAGGTCAAGCTGAGGTTATAATCTCACTTTCCTTGTATACCTTGGGTATGATTGATCATAGTCCCTTGGCTACTGTTGAACGTGAATAGCAAAGTACCTACATGCTTTAATTCTTTTGGTGTTCTAATTTCTTGCCTTGAGTGTCCTTCAAAGGTCTGAATTTAGGTCACTGAACATATGAAGCCATGTTGGCCAAGGGGTATGAAGTGCTTTGTGTGGTATATTTGCTTAACCCTTGGCACATACTTAAGTGCCAGAGGGAATTCTCATCCTGGGCAATTAATGTCTGTCCGTCCATCCATCCAATAGTTTGTCCTGGCCTTTGATCCTTGTGATGTTACTATAATATGAAACCATATGGACCAGTGGTTGTACCACATCTTTGTCAGAGACATACCTCAGGATGGATCAGATGCCTATTGAAAGCCAGCATCATCTGGATTTTTTTTTTTTTTTCTTGGTAATTTTAAAAATTTTTTTACAACTTTATTTGGAGGCGAAGAAAGTGACATTCAAGGGAACAATGGTACCACAATATGCCACGAAGTGACTGCAGCCATACCAGATTTTTAGTTCCGCTGACCTAAGGTCACAGAGCTTATATGATCACTGATGTCAAAATACCACATTTTGGCTCAGTATTTCAGTTCAAGTATACATGTAGGTGGCAGCACTAGTATCATATGCAACCAAGATTTTCACCTCCTCCACAATCCCACTAAAAATTACAGAAAGATCTAAAACAAAGGATTCTAGAGGACTCACAATATTTTGACATTTTGACCCATATATTACATAATGCTGGCATTCTTGCGTTAACCTTTTCTGCCAACAGGACTTCCGGCCATGGTACTTCGACCCAACATATGACTTGTCATGCTACATGCAGGATTGTCACAGTACTCAAGTGCAAGACGGGGCTTTTTTTTTTTTTTACTGGGGACTAAAATATGCTTATCACTGGCCACCAAAAGCAGATGACCATTTAATAAAGGTAGAATTAAATGGTAATTTGAGAGGGGGACTAACAGGTGGCTGTTTACAGCAGGTGACCTCTTTATAGAGGTGACTGCTAGGGCATGTTTGACTGTATATGTGTGTGTGTGTGTGATGTGGTGTGTGTATGAAAATAATTCCAAAAAGTATATTTAAAGTGCTGATGGAAGAAGACCTTTCAGCCACATACTTGCATGCCCTCAATGGCCAGCTTTCTTGCACTGTACCAGCTGGATTGGACTGTTAATCGATGATATTCCAGCAGCAGACGACTTTCTGCCTCTCAAATGGCCACAAGTGCCCACTCAGCAAATGTCTTCTGCTTTAATGTTTTTATTTAATTTTTCATGCTTGGTCAATACATTTTGTCTTCGAGACTTGTCAAGATGCCATATGCCAGGTCAACAAGTTTCTCTGGAACAGGGTGAACATTTTGAGTTGCAGTAATGCCAAGAAAAGTTGCTTGTGGTGTCATGTGTGGGGGATGGTTGCATTGAGAAAGCCATTTGTCAGCTGGGACTCTTCAGGTCCTGCAGCAATTGAATCGCTGTACAATGTACAGCTGCTCATTAGAGGATGAGACCTCCTATTATGTTTGGTTTCTCCTCTATTTGGCCAAAGAGTAGCTTGTCACAAGTGATAAATTAGCTTTAAATTGGTTTTTACTCACGTGTAAGTTCTGTCAAGGCTTCCTGCGTTGGCAATGTTCCAAAGTATAAAGGCATGAATAGTTTTTGTGTTCACCATGTCTGAATGTGGGGTTGTAGTCAGGACAAACAGCCATTAAGTAAGAAGGGTGTGTCAAGTTTCCTATGCAATATGGTTTCATCATAAAACTCAAGCAGATGTTCATGACTTTGGATATATGGACAAGATGTCGTATGCTCAATAGAAAAAATACATATTTCATTGATTCCTTGAGAACAGACCCCATTCTGCAGTTCCCCCCCCCCCCCCAAAAAAAAAGCAACAAGTAGAATAAATGCTCTTGTAAAGATACATTGTCAGGGGAGGCTACTGTCTGTTTCCTCTTGGAATTGAGTGGTGGTAACCTTTAAATTTTTTGCAGGTAAAGATAAATTTCCCTTATTGACTGGTGGAGAACCTTCATTATGGCAAAAGAAATCGACCAATTGACAATAAATGTACTAGAAATAGCTGTTTTCTTGGAATTTGTCAGTCTGCTGTCAACTTCATGACCTAATGCAGCACTTGTAATACTGGCTGCCTGGCTTTCTGTTGGCAGTGGGCCAAGAGAGGCTATGTAACTGCTAACAAACTGGATCATGTGACTGATCAGACACATAGAAGTACATGACAAGTCATGTATCAGTTGCTTGTGTGTTCAACTTGGTGTTTTTCTCTGGAAAATAAAGTAGAATTGGTGCAGACAATTTGAAGAAAGGCAGTACAGGAGATGCAAAACTTCTTAAAGAAAAAGGGTTAAATTGTTTCTGTTGCATAGATGAAAAAAAAAATATTGGACCTTTTTGCTGCAGATGCTGAAATGGAGATATAGATGAACCCAGATGGACTGGTAGAAGACAGAGACGAAGTTTTTGTCTGCAAACTTAATTGTCACATTGGACCAAAAACAACTTGGAAACTCTGAACTGCAACCATCAAATAGTCTGAGCACAGCTTATCTACTTTTCCTCACCTTTCCATTATCTTTATTTACATGATTACTTAATAAGTTTTGATGGTTACAGCCATGTAAGTCTCAGAGGCTTACACTGTGTAAAGAGATATATACAATCACCATGGATCAGTATGTTTTGGATATTTAAGTTCTACAACATCCTGACAAGCCACAGTATTGTACTACCATAAGTCCGATAAAACCCGGGGCAAGCAACAAAGATCCAGTGAGAAAGCTCTCCTAATCTAAAACCTGCTTCATTGTGACAAATGTGGAACAAAGTCTGTTTGAGATTTGTGTTATATTTAAGCAACAGAATTAAGATTTTGTCACCATACATAATTTTCTTTCTTTTTTTACCTCAGCTGCCTTACTTGTCAGGCTGAGCTTTTAGGATGCCAAGTCGTCCATTATCCATCTGTTCACAATTACAATTTTGACTTCTTCCCCAAAACCATCAACCAGGTTCACTTCAAACTTGGTAGCAATGTATTTTTGGTGGGTCTTTATCGATTTTTGTGCAAATGGTCATGGTCCAGTGATTTAAGGATTTTTTATGCTTTTTTTTTTTTTGTTCTTTTTAGCGCAAATATTGAAAAATCTACTCCTAAACTGCTCACCCAGTTGCTTTGATATGACACAGGAACACTCCTAGGGACTCCTACTTCCTAATTTGTTCACCAGGTGGCTACAATTTTTTAAAAATCTTTTTAAATGTTTTTTTTATGTGTTTTCACTATTTTTGACTTCTCCAGAATTGTCAATCAGAATAAGCTGAAACTTGGTGGAAAGGCTCCTTGTGAAGGGGTTAAACAAAGTTGTTCACTACTAGGTAGTACTGCTGTGGATACCCGATTTTTAACATTTTTTTCAGTTGAGGTACTTATCAGTCAATGCACCTTTCCTATTGATTATTATGTAAGTCAATGGGCATTCTGATATTAATTCACATTTTCAACTTCTTCTCCAAAACCGTTAACAGATTGACTTGAAACCTGGTAGCAATGTACCTTGGGTGGGCCTCTACCAAGTTTATTCTAGTGGCCATGCTCCAGTGATATTTAGATTTTTTTTTAATCTTTTTTTTGTTTTTTTGTTCTTTTTTAGGGCAAATCTTCAAAAATCTTCTCCTAAACTACTCACCCAATTGCTTTGATGCCACACAGGAATACTCCTGGAGACTCCTAGTTCCTAATTTGTTCACCAGATGGTGTTGCATTTTTATTTCCATTTTTTTATTGATTTTATATGTGTTTTTGCTACTTTCAACTTCTCCAGAACTGTCTCTCAGATTATGCTGAAACTTTTTAGATATTTTCTTTGTGAAAGGGCAAAACAAAGCTGTTCACTAGGTAGTGCTGCTGTGGTTTCCTGATTTTTAACGTTTTTTTTTTTTTTTTTAATTCGGGTACTAAATAAATAAATGCACCTTTCCTGTTGATTACTGTGTAGCTCAATGGGCATACTTATGATAATTCACATTTTCCAATTCTCCGAAACCATCATCCGGATTTACCTCAAATTTGGTAGCAATGTACCTTGGGTAGGTCTCTACAAAGTTACTTCAAGTGGTCACGGTTCAGTGATTTTTTAATTTCTTATGAATCTCTTGGCTCTTTTTGGGGCAAATCTTAAAAATCTTCTCTGAAACCACTCACCCAATTGCTTTGATATCACACAGGAACACTGTGAGGGTCTTCTAGTTCTAAATTTGTTCACCAGGTGGCACTGCAAGTTTTAGATCAGATGACTTGCTAGTCAGGCTGCACTTAAGAAGCCTCAGTCATCTGTCTTAGAAACACTTCGAAATGTCATATGCACTTAGCTAAAGGTCAACACAGGTCTATTCAGTTGCAACCCTGATTTTGAGAGACAAGATTGGGTCAGCTGAGCATGAGCTGTTCACGCAGTCCTTTAGTTTTATATTTGAATTTGTACACACCAATTTGTCCAAAAAATTCCTTGGTGCATTTAGTGATAAAGTAATATTTTTTTACTCTTTTGCAACATGCCCACTTTGAACCTGCCTGTTTACCTTGGAACAAACAATCTTTTTACTTGCCTTGTTGAAGGCAAAATGTGGTCCTGTCGAGTACACATGCTATATACAATGAAAGCTGTTTATTACTGGAAGGAAATGCATGTTCGTGTTACAAAAGGCAACAGTTGACAAGGTGACTATGACTTTTGAGGGCTCTTTGGGTATAACCAGTATGGTATGTGTATGTAGTGGCTGGAGTAATTCTACAACTTTACCTACATTGGCAGCTTCACACATTGCCAACCAGTCTACTGTCAGCTCAGTGACAGGAGAGAAGGCTTGTCACATCCATTGATATTCTTCATTCAGTTGAACATATATATGATAATTCATATGTGAATCTTTTTGGATGAATGCATAGTACAGCGCCAATCCTTTATCCCTTTCTTGCTCAGAATAGGACAGAACAGACTTGGTCAGTAGCTTTCTTTGAGTGTGAATTGAAGCATGGAAACTGTACCAAAGGAATTTAAGTTGGTTAACCCTTTGAGTGCCAGTCACGGCTTAAGCTGTGCTGATGAAGCTGGATTACTGTAATGATTCCAGATTCATATTTCTCATTAAAAGATCTTTCATTCAAGTACCAGCATGCCCATGTTCCCAGTGAAAAATTTGGTCCAGGTCAACAGCTTTCCTTGGGGCACTTTCCGCGCATTGCGCGGAAAGTGCCCCAAGGAAAGCTGTTGACTCAGTCTCTAAATTGGCTCTGTAAGAGTTAATACATATTTTATTCTTCAACAACATACAAAAACAAGTATCAAGATGGCAGTTAACAGCAGGGAATTGGGCTAAGCCCTATATTACTTTGTCTCCTGGAAAAATGGAAAACAATTCAACAGGACACCATTAGACACACAATCACTTCATAGTTATGGCCAGGACCCGCTAACTTGCTCGATACAAGGTTGAGCAGACATTGCAGCTGGACAGGGACAGATAGAGGGGCATACTACATTCAAAATAATTAAAAACTATGTTTAATAGGTTAATACTTCAGTACCTCAACCAATACCTGTGTGAGAGAACCTCCCAGAAAGAGCATTAAAATGTTGAACTGCAGAGAAAATTTGGGTGTTCTCTCTTAGGGTACAGTTTGGCCATGAGTTGAGTTGAGTTGTTGCGATCAGGGTGTTATTTTGACAGGTTTCATCATGTTAAAAATATTTTCCATTAATGAAAGATTTTAATAAGTAAAAGTGAGACAGGCAGTTCTTAAAATATGGATCCTTTTAGCTACTTCCAATGAGCAATGGTTAAAAGGCCCATATATTGGTGTCCCGTTTTAAACTCTATGAAGACATAAACACTAATTTGACCAATCAGGATCAAATGTGGATGTTGCCTAAGATGGAATAGCAATTGAGACAAGCTCTTCGCCCATTGGATGATATTCTGATGAGAATCATAGGTAAAATTGTGGTCAATTATTACTTATTTAGAGATTATTAGTGGACATCATTGGAGCTGATGGTTGAAAGCTTCAACATTAAAAATAATCGTTGTGCACTCAGGTCGGTGAACACATGGGTTGTGCTATGAACTCACCGTAAATGGTTTAAATGGTCATTTAAGAAAATGGAATGCTAGACTCCTGGTCATTTTACATATGAGGTGAATCAGAGGTTTATTTCAGGGGAAATTAAGAAAGAGAAAATAGCCTTGAGGTATTTCAATATTGACATCTGAGCCAAAGGCTATAATGTAAGTCTATGGGAAAGTAATTAGTGGTTTTGTACCTTAAGACACAAATGAAACAAAGGTCAAATGTTTCCACATACGTGATTCCAGTGTGGACACTGTATAGAGCTCATGAAGTGATGGTATATGTATAATATCGACAAAATATCAATGGATTTGATATTTAATGTTCTGATTCTAATTATAAATATGGGCATAAAACCCATGATGAGCTTAAGAATTACGTACTTTTCTGAGTGTGGTGTCTCATTTCAATGTCTGCATAATTATCTCCCGCCCACGAAGTGGGGGGGGATATAGTAATGACGACTGTCCGTCCGTCCGACATTTCTTGCGCGCGATATCTCAAGAACAGATTAAGCTAGGATCATGAATTTTTTACAGTTGGTCACCCTTATAAGTGTTCACGTCGAGTTCCAAGGAGAGTGACCTTGACCCCATTTCAAGGTCACCAGGGTCATTTATCTCTAAACTTCTTGTGCGCGATATCTTAAGAACTGGATATGATAGGATGATGAAATTTTCACAGTTGATCACTCTTGTTAGGGTCTACATCAAGTTTGAAGGTGTGTGACCTTGACCTAATTCCAAGGTCACCAGCGGCAATTCAATTTTCTTTGAATTTGTTGTATGCAATATCTGAAGAAAAAAGTGATCTAGGATCACTTAACTTTTACAGTTGATTAACCTTGTAAGGTTCTATGTCATGCTTGAAGGATCTTGACCTTGACCTAATTTCAAGGTCACCAGAGGCAGTTCATCCATCCCACATTTCTTGCGTGCGATATCTCAAGAACCAGTAAAGCTAGGATCATGAATTTTTTACAGTAGGTCACCCTTATTAGTAGTCACATCGAGTTCAAAGGAAAGTGACCTTGACCCCATTCAAGGTCACCCAGGGTCACTTCTCTGTGAATTCCTTGCGCGCAATATCTTTGCCCCAAACCAACCCATCGCAAACTCAAGCAGTGGATATCAAAGCCAACACATAGGCTTGGTGGTTACCTGAATCTGATCTTCACAGACGACAATAACAACAGAGTCCTATCTGTTGATGCATTCCCGGTGCCATACACAGACCATCACATGACATGGATCACACTGCAGAACGTAACAGAGAACCACATAGTAACCTTTGTAAGAAACAGTTATTTTTCTGTTTCATTGACACTATACATTTTTCTTGTTTTCCGATGACTACAAATCACATGTAAAATTCCAGCATTCTGCTCATGCCATAATTTTTAGGTTATTTTCTATTTACTTGAGTATATGTTTACCATGACACCCAGGGTAGAGGTACAGTTAACGTATCGTCCCCATTTAAGCACAATATCAGAAACATGCCAGTATGTACCTGCCAAATATACAGTTATCTTTTTGTTTTAAAATTATGTGGGCGGGAGATATGGACAGCATCAGCGTCAACTTGTTTCTATTACATTGTGGTACTTGTACATCCTTGTTATTTGATCCAGGTAAAACTGCAGACTACAGGGTGTTAAGATTTTTCTCAATATTTTATTTTATTTTGTTTGTTTGCAGGGTTTGAATGCATAGGCTATTGAAAATACAGTGTAATACACCTTCTTGTTCCTCAAAGTCCATATTCATTCATGTCTGGGAATGTGCTCATACCTCTGTTTCACTATTGGTAATAGGTAGTGTTTTGCTAGAATGACTATACATATCATTGATTACTACTATTAAAACAGGCAGTCTGCTTGGTCACATGTGGCGTGCTTGTCACTCAGCCTGAACTGAATCCAGTGCCCTCCGAGTCAGAACTCTAGTCCCTTGTCTGTGGTGCTTTACTCTTGGTCCCACATCCACAAGGAGGCTCCACTGCTGATGTCACAGGATTTCCAGGGAAATACCTCACAACATTCCTCCCCATTTAATAGGAAAGGGTTTTAAAAATGAAAATATGCAACATGCCAAATAGAATTTTGACGTCCAAAATGAGATCATGTAATAGTTTGTACAGCCAAACTGGAAACCAACCTAAAGAAAAATGGATATGACTCTTGAATGGGCAAGATGCGTGGGCGCAGCTAAGATGATGACTCTTAAAGCAAAGGAGAAAAGACACAGTGGTTAATTGAATATTCATACCCAGGGTTCAGGTGGTCTGGTTACGCACAACTATAGAAACACCACATTCAACCAGCCACATTAATATCTTGGCCAAAGATTCCCTACTCCAGTGAATTGAAATAACACAAGCAAAATACACCAAGCACTACATGCATATCCCAGATTCCACATTAGCTATAGCATGGTAACCAGTAAACCCATCACAAGTCACATGCATTTATTATATCATACTCAGATTTTATATCAGTTACATAATAATATATTTACAAAATTCCATCATTCCTATTCTGTATCAGGTTTTCAGCAAAGAATGGGCTGAGTCTCTGATCTATAGATCCCAAAATCAGAGGTCATAAAATGATTTTGCTGCCTTGTTTACCTCTCTGTCCTCATCAGGTCCTGTTTTATCAACTTTGTCGCACCCCCAGGGTGTAAACCCACTCCCAAAACACTCTTTGTCCTGAAGTAAGTGCTTCGTGCACTTTCCGTTTTCCACTTGTTTGGAAAGAATGGATGCATACTACAGCCTCCAACTTGAACTCCTTGGAACTACCTGGCCAAGACTCATGCACAGCTTGGAGATCTGGGCAATGAGTTTGGTCCAGGAGCTCCCCAAGATGGCACTGGGCATCCACCACTGTAAAAGGCTGCTGAGGCTGGTGGACGGGATCACAGCCTACCTTTCCACCTGACATGGATAATGATGGCACTAGCTTCTCATACTGCTTCAAAGTACTCTTCTGAGGCTCTAAGAGCTTAGTTAGCAAGATTGCCAGTACTCTCCAATGCAATATGGGTGCTATACTTTTCGGAGTACAGATGCAGGTCACCTGAGGAAAAGTGGTGCTGGTACGCCGATTGGAGGCCTGGAACAAAATCCTCTCAGACTTTGTCACCTAGCTGTGCTCCTACAACTTTATTGGGCTTCTGGTGGGACACCTTCCATAGCTCTTTCACACTACCTAACTTCAGCTCTTCTGTAAGGACAACCTGGAACCCAGCTACCAACGGCAGTAGTAGTAGTAGTCCTTATTTATAGAGGGTATAAACCTGGTTAACTAACACTTATCTTCCCCAGGACCCTTATGTGGGCACCACTGTATCAACTATTCACATGTGTGTGGGGACCTGTTGTAAGTGCATTTCTTATAGCAACCACTACTGAGTCAGGAGACTTGCAGCCTGTGTCATGACCACTGACATAATCAGGCACATGTAGCCCAAACATGTCCCACCAAGCCTTTAAACAGCTAAGTGAAAAGCCAAGGACAAATCCATTTGGATCGGCTGGGAGTTGCACCCTTTACCCCTTGCACAGAAAGCAAGGACCATAACCATATGGCCAGAACACAGCTCCTTTAACACTACCCAAATGTCTAAATGTTCCTCCCCAAAGTGAGAAATGTGTGTCCCATGCTGGCAGAAATGATTCCCATCCCAGACAATACCGATCCTTGAAATCCACACACCCAACAAGCTCTACATGAGTAGATGTGCCAAGGTAGATGTTCCTGTATTACATGCGTGCATTTGTACATGTGAAAGATGAACATTACAGACTGGACGTGCCTGTCCTCTCTTTAGCTCCAAAACCATCATCCAGATTGACCTATAACTTGGTGGCAATGTACCTTTGGTGGGTCTTTACAAGATTTCTTCAAATGATCACACTCCATTGTGTTTTGGATTTTTTTATGGATTTTTTTTTGTTCTTTTTGTTGGCAAATCTTCAAAAATTGGATGGGTATATGTACATGGCAGCTGAGCACAGGACTGTCACTGCCCTCTTGTTTTTAACCAGTTTGGTACAAGAGGACGGCGAGATATTTTTTCTCACTGTCTGCACTGATGTTTGTAGCTTACAACCCTTTGATGTTGGTTGAAAGAGAATCCTAGAGCAGTTTGATAGCTTTAACTTTCTTGGTATTCTAATTGAAAAACATCTTAACTGGAAAGCCCACATTGAAAAAGTAAGCAGTAAGATTTCAAATGCTTTAGGAATCGTAAGCAAAATAAAAAGAATAGAACCTATTGTCCCAAAATGAAAAATTTGTACTATCACTATTCTGTCTCATGTAAATTATGGTATACTGGTATGGAGATTTAAGTGTTCAAGTTTAAAAGTGATACAAAAGAAAGGTATTAGAACTATCACGTACAGCAAATATAATGCACGCACAGATCCCCAATTTAAAAGATGGGACTATTAAAAGTTGAAAATATTTTTACGATTGCAAAAATTAAATTTTATGTCAGATATTCAAATCAAACATTTGCTGTAAATATTCAAAGTTTACCTTTGTTTTCAAATATTGACATTCATACTCATAGTACGCAATATGCTGGAAACTTACTTTGTTCATCAATGTTCTCACAGTTTTGCCAAAAATTGTCTTAGGTATGATTTACCTGAAATGATAAATTCACTGCCAACTGCTACTTGGGATAAGTTTTATACGTACAGCCTTCAAAGATTAGTTTGGTATGCTAAAACTTATTATCTTGAAAGCTACCAAGAAATCTGTTATATCCCAAACTGTTATATATGTGGAAACTAGTGATATTATGCTTTACCGCATTGTCTTTGTTTATTTCTTCTTAAATGCTAACTTTATATTTCTCGTAGGTTTATCCTCTATAGTAACTATTATATGATTTGTAACAAGTAGTCCTCAAAATATTATTATTTTGCCATCATTTCAGTGTTGTTCAAGTATCAAAATTAGGGTGGCCTTCATGATAGTGACAAAATACTGTCTTAATGAAGGTCACCCTGATCAATCATACTATTGTACACTAATATGTCATGTCCATAGAAAATAATGTAATCATGTATGTTGATCAAAAAAGTTATCCTGAGTCCTATGAGCTCGACTATTATATCCACCTTTGGTCGTGATGATGAGAAATGACTGGGGAATGACCCAGCTCTACTTCTTGGGAACCACATGGCCAAGTGACTTTGCCATCATTTCAGTATTGTTCAAGTATCAAAATTAGAGTGGCCTTCATGATAGTGACAAAATACTGTCTTAATGAAGGTCTCCCTGATTAATCATACAATTGTACACAAATCTGTCATGTCCATATGGAAAATTATGTAATGATGTATATTGATCAAAAAAAGTTATCCTGAGTCCCGAGTCCTATGAGCTCCACTATTATATTCACCTTTGGTCGTGATGATGAGAATATGACTGTGGAAAGTCCCAGCTCTACTTCTTGGGAACCACATGGCCAAGTGACTTTAAAAGTACTGTCCCCATTTGTCCATTACTAAGCACTCTTCATCGGAATTCAAACTTCTCTGGAGAGTCTCCTCTTCTTAAGCATTCACCATCTATCAAATAATTAAATTGAAAATGAATTATACTTAATAATCAACTAATCCCTAAACAACTAAAGACCTCCTTGCCTCTTCTGGTAAGCTGTGTCATTGCTACTGGATTAACTGATACTGGCACATGAGGTAAGCTGAGATGCTGAATCTGGTCACAGTGTTCTTGGCAGAGCAACCACAATCAGTGAGACAGGAGGTTCCTGGAGTGTTGCTGAGACTATCTTGTGGATCACCTGAGGCACCATCCGTGTTGCCCACATCACATTGGCTAATAGTTCCCTCATCATCTCCGAACAGGTCTCTGTACACATCCTTTATATTAATTAGGAAATCATCATCATTCTTCTCATCTTAGGTGATGGTGGTGTCCAGATGTGAAAGGGCGTGCCTCATCCTCTAAAGCCAAAGGGGCACACCCTGATCTTTACAGTGTTTCAACCTGTCCTGATAGGCCACCACTCTTTTTTCTTCCCCTTAACATTGAATAAAACAGGAGACAACACTTGTGTGCAAGGAAAGGACCACCACAAACTTCATTAAGCTTCCTGACTGACCTACTTTGCAGGTAGATTCTAATCAATATACAAGGTCCCCAACCTCATAGGACCTACTACATAGCTTAAGATCATAGATCTTAGGCGAGCATTATTTTATTACTTGGTTTATGAATTTATAAAAAAAAAAAACGTCTGGTGGAGGATGAAGCAAAATAGAAATAATGGGAAAAATAGCCAAAAATACCTAAAGTTGATTTATGATTTCCTTCTCAAAATCAAGAGGGGAGGAAGAAAAAAAGTCCTACATTGCAATAAAGTATACATTTACATTCTGTCTGATGTTTGTTGCTTTACATTTCACCTGTATTCAAACCAGTATTCCTTCCTTATGTCTACCTTCTCTCCTCTCTGATGCTTTCCTCTCTTCACCTTGACATGCTTGACAAGCATGTGTGTGACGAGCAATATGGATCATGTTACTCATAAAAGGTGGGGCAAAACTTTAAACGAAATGCACAGGCCCACAATATTTGTCTGAATATTTTAATGAAGGTCAACATCAATATAGGTATAATGCCCAAAATAGTTCAACAAATTTCTATGTTCCCGAAGTAACTTGCCCTGCAAAGACCCCTTTGTATTTCACAGAAATACAGGAATTGAATTCTGTACTAGAAAGTGTGAACACTTGCAACAGTTATCAGATTATTAAAACAGCAGTCAAGAAGTTTTTACTGGAAAAAGCAGCAACAGACAAGGTAAAACCTTTCGTATATCATGTTTGCTAAATCATGTAAATGTATGCACATGCCTCTAGAATCTTATATTATTTTTCCTGATCAACACACAAACTATTGTTGTAGAGTTGCAA
The DNA here is from genome assembly GCA_964020975.1 of Hermodice carunculata. NCBI lineage: Eukaryota > Metazoa > Annelida > Polychaeta > Eunicida > Amphinomidae > Hermodice > Hermodice carunculata. The sequence continues at coordinate 132,403,464 of OZ026612.1, read as the reverse complement.
TCTTTAACTTAGAGTCACACCATAAGACTGGATGTGTAAAATGCATTCAAGTCAACGATCATATTTCACTGTTTTACTTTTGTGGTATATTTCTAGTCAAAGTTTGATTGCTTGTTTATATTTATTTCAAAATAAGAGATAAGTAAGTTATTAGAAAACATAAAAATAAATTATAAATAATATTGGAACAAAGGGGTGACAGCTATGTCAATGTTGGGTTTAAGAGGTGTCATACACACCAGTAGTAGTTTGCCATACCAGGCAAGGGTTATTGCAGTTTGTCAAACTGGCTGGTAACCTCCTGCATGGCATCCCCATGTTTAGGATAAACTTTCATTGTTTTACTGGGGCTAATTATTCATTGCTTATAGTAGCTGACCAGGCATGGCTAGTAACCACTAGCCAGTGCCTGGTTGGCTACTGTAGTTAGTGACCAGTACACAAATGTTTATTCTTCATATGTGGAAACCCCACCCCTTTTATTATGTTTGGCATTTAGATTGACATGAACAGTTAATTTGACACCTGAAAGTTATTTGGTTCAAGATTATTTGGTGCATCGTGGGAACAGCTTCTGTCTGGTTTAAGAGTATGTATTGCATGCTGGGATATGTTTGGGCTAACTTGTAAATTTATTGGTTAAATGGCATTCCTCTCACTTAACAACCTTGTATCGCTAAGCGAGATGGAACAAAAACTCCGTGTGTGTTTAGTTGTGGTTGATTTAAAGTTTTGGAAGTTGAAGTCAACACATCGACTCTGACTTCACTACATCAGTCTTCATGCAGCTCCACAACACCATTCATAATATGAATATATACATACTTATATCTGAGATATCTATATATTTTTTAATTATTTGCTTTAATTTACAAAATACTAAGAGTAATTATGTATTTTACTTAGTTATATTTATAATTTTATAACATTTGTTGTGTATCATCTCTCATCCTCTCAAAATTATCATTCCATTCACTGTTCCCAGGACCCCAATGGAAATAAGTCACCCAGACTCTATTGGGTTATCCTGGGGAATATAATAGACATTCTTTTAGTGCTACTTTGTATTTTAGCGTAACATTTTATTTACACCAATGATTTATGTACTGTATCTTTATTTGTACTTTTTATATGATTAACCTTCTTACCTTGTGTTTCATATTGGCAAATAAAATCAAAGAAAAAAAATGTCGTTTATAGAAGGCAATGAAATAATCGGTGACATCCTCGCACGATGTCACCCATTACTTAATTGTCTTTATACACAATAATTTTTTGTTTCAAGGTTTGCTCCATGTTTTGTAATTAACATGGTCCACATTGCCCGTCACACACTGTCGGCCATGCACAGAGAGGAAGAGAAGACATGAGAGTTGCGTGTCAAGCATGTCAAGGGCAAAAGGGAAAGGCACCTAAAGCACATCGCACCAAGGTATTGATTGCCATTGAGCATAATACCCTAAACCACGCTATGAAGTGATCATTCTTTGGCACGCTATTTATTTTGGTGCATCTTTCTCTTGGATGGTGGTGCACAATGCTGAAATCAGTGTTTTCCTTGTTTTTTTTTCTTCCTTTCTCTTTTTTTGCGATGTCCTGTTAACACCATCACTATGGGAATCAGTATGACTGGAAGAAATAAAAAAAAAAGTACAATCTTACAATTATATTTGTTTTTAATTTGCAGAATATTAGGGTCTGCGATTTCGCAAAGCAAATGATGAAATAAAGCTGGCCTTATTCTGCCTTTCCTAGGCCACTTTCAGCTGCTTGTGAGCCATCTCCTGTGGTAGAAAGTATCTCCTGCAGTTGCCATGCATACTGTGGAGGCTCCTTCTCTTCATCCGTGTCAACTAACCTGAATGTCAAGTCTCTGGGGAAGAACACTTCTCTATCCAGCATCACTAAATTGGCTGAGAAACCAGCACTGCGATTTGGCATGGACCGAATGGCAGTAGTCAGTTGGGGCAGGTGTTTATTCCAGTCTTTTTTTAAATAGTCTTTATTTTGCTTTTCATGTATACATATACAGAGTACAGTATTGTTCATAACACGACAACAAGAGTTTAAAATGACTATGATACACACAATTGCATGACATCATCTGTTCAAGCACTTCTATGACAAGAACTGTATAGTGCATTCCCAGTGTTTCATAAATAATTCTTCTTTTGATTGTGAATACCAAATCTGTGTCTCCAAAAAATATTTTGCCTGTAAAATAGAATTATTTACGGCATATAATTTCTTTGCAATATACAAACCAAACATTATATGATGGATGATATATTCATATTTTCATTTGCATGTATTCCATTCTACCATTCTTGAAAATCTCTCCAAAATACACTTAGCTGAGGACATTCTGTAAATCTATGTAATAAGGTATCTTTAGATGCACAGAAGTTCCATGCCTCCAACTCGACAAGGTGCAATTTCCAAAATTTGGATTTATGTGTTACAAATCTGTGTAACTGAGAGAACTGAAAAGTTTGCAATTTGGTTTCCATAGTACAAAAAATGCCAGTTTAAAAAATATTGATGTAATCTGTATGTAGTACATTAAAGGCTTCAGACCAATTTCATTTCAAACACCGGAGTTTCTAGAAACTGTGAATAAATGAGATACCAGTACATAAATTTACAAGATAACTGTGAAATATTTTGACTAACTCCTTTCACGAATATGACCAGTATTACTTCTAGAATCATTATGTGGTCATTAAATATTTGTTGCTTCCCGTGCCCTTGTATATCAGATCTTATAGAGTGATATTCAAGAAAGTTCGTTGAAATATTGTTTTTAGTTGTCAGATCATCTATAGATATAAAAACACCATTGTTATCTGCAATATCTTGTACAAATTTAACTCCATTCTCATACCAATGCTTAAGAAATACAGGTTTTCTTTCAGTGGTAATAAGATTATCATACCATAACATCTCGTTCATAATATCAGTCCCTGTACATAGGGAGTGCTTAGATTGAATTTTTTTCCATATATTGATCAGATCTTCATTGGAAGTTGAGTTGTATCAAAGTATCTGCTGAAAAATAAATCGTCTGCTTTCATGGGATTAATAAATTTCTGAAAAGTTATTTTCCCCTTGGAATTTCTCTTGCTAAGTAATCTTTTAATCAATTTAAAAGAAGTGCTGTGATTTGAGACTTAAGGTGGAGAAGTTTCAAATCGTCCTTACATATGGCTCCATACATGACTGAGGATTTTACCTTTGTTATATCACTACCCCATGTAAAGTTGAGGATACACTTTTGCACTTCCTTTATGAATAATTCCTCAACACGAATTAGAGAACAGGCATTAATTAGATTTCAAAATAGCAAAGGACTCTATCACAACATTTTTGACAAACTTTCAGATTTCTCAAAAAGTTACGAGAGAAAAAAAAGGATCTAAATTAGCTTTCATCATTTCTCATGTCTTCATAGAATATAATTCCCAACACCTTGAAATGATTTCCAATCCAAAGCACAGGTAAATTGCCATCTGGATTGTACTAACAATCACCAATCCATCTGGCAATGGTTTTATCTTGGTTACACTTTAATCCTCAACATTTTTCAAAATCTTTAAGTACATTAAATAAGTGTTTTGCTAAACTTATATCAGAGTATAAGCATGTTGTGTCGTCAGCTGTGAAATTTTGATCTCCTCCTCACTTATATTATAACCTTTAATACTATCGTTATTCCTTATAGAGATAGCAACAAGTTGTGCAAATAAAGTATAAATGAACAAAAACAGTGCTATTGAACATCCCTGCCTTACTCCTCTTGATAGTTTGAAAAATTTGCAAGTAAAACCATTATTGATAACATAACTTGACACATCTTCAAATTAAACAGAGATCAACTGTTTTAAAATCTGGTCCAAAATTGAAAATGTCCAATACCTTACAAAACCCAGGGACGTTTTGTATTTGAGATAATTTTAGAATGTTGCCAATCAATCTAATATTTTTGCCAATGAACCTATTTATTTCATAACCATGCTGATCATTTATTTATTTATGTAAAAATTTTTGCATTCACCTAGCAATAAGTTTTAGAAGCAATTTTATAATCAGTATTTAACTGAGATATTTGTTGCCAGTTTTTTAAGCGAGTTCTTTGTTGATCCTTTTTAGGAATAAGGGTTATGAACCCTCTGTGCTGGTCTATAGATAACTTCCCTGTATCATTTCAACAATTCAGTATATTAATTACTAAATCTTTAATTTCTGTCCAAAAATAGAAATAGAACTCAGGCGGGATGCCATCTGTACCTGGGCTTTTTCCATTTTTCATGGAATCAAGAACTGTTTTACATTCTGCTTCAGTCAGATAGCCCTCACAAGCTCCTTTTTTCATCATCACTTAACTTTGGTATATTTCAATCCAATAAATACCTACTTTCAATATCTACAATATTTGAATCTGCACTTTAGTTTAAAGTTTGGTAAAACTGCATTGCTCCATGTAAAAGTAAAGTTAGATCTACAATTTTTGTGTGATTAGATTTGTTGTTCCCTTTTTTTTTCCAGACCACAATTTTTTTTCTTGGCCAGCTCTATCCAGTGAGCTTTGGATCAGATTTATTCCAGTTCTTGTTCAAATCCTGAAAACAGCACCAAATCATCTGCATCAGAAGCAGATTGTAGTGTTCTACCTGCCCGTTTTTACAAGGTTGATATGGGGTGGGTCTGGTCTTTGTGATTTCCATTGATAGCTCTCGCCAGCTTCCCGCCCACATTCTTTTTTTGATCCACATATAGATTAAGCTGGCAACCAAACCTTGCAACAAACTCATTCACTGCTTTCTTTACTATAGTTTCTGCTAATTGATTGGGAAAAGCATATCACTCAAACCATTTGATGAATTGATCAACCAACACAAATACGAAAGCATTACCTGTGGAACTAGGAGTGAAGGGACGGAGTATATCTACATGTACATACTCCATCGGTGCTCCAGCATGATATTTTACAAAACATGCTCCTGGCCACTTTCTAGCTTTCTTGTTAATGCTGCATGTTGCATGTTGCACGGAACTCCACATAGAGTTTGGAATCCTGGGCCATATGATGGCAGAAGGGACTCCTTCTGAGAAGTTCAAGGGTCTGAGCCTGATCAAGATGTCCAGCAAGCCTGACATAGCACTGCTTCAACACCTGATCTCACAGGGACTTAGGCACCATCAGACATTTCCTCTGCACAGCATCCTCCCATCAGTAGTATAGGACTCCTTGCTGTAGATGGAGTTTTGACCTTCAAGACCACATATGTCTGATGGCTGGACTCTGTAGATGAAGCAAATCCTCTGTTGTAACTATATCCCTTTCTAGCCATGTCATTGCTCTTTTGATATCAGGGTGTTCCAGCTCTGGCTGATGCAACTCTTACAATGAATAACCTAAGAACTAGTTCCCACTATCCAGATCTCCTGAAGATGAGGCACAATGTTGATTTTCATCATCTGACCCACTTTCTTAACTGGACTTGCTTGCAGACAGTTTGCACCTGACTACAATATCACCCCCCCCCCCCTTGGAAGTTGTTCTAAATTTGCACCAGCACTGTAGCAATTGCAGAAAATCTCATGATCTGGAATTAATGACAGCCCATCAGCATTCTGGTGTTTCTTGCCTTCTCTATCAAAGATCTCCAAATATTGGCTCAATTCCTCCAATCAGCTCCCCCTCAATGCACTTAAACCTCATACATGCCAGCCTTGCATGATCAATCCTAACCACATACCTCCTGCCTAACAACTAATGTTGATACTGCCTAGTAAAACTTATGACTGCCAACAACTCTTTCCTGGTCATACAATACTTCCTCTGTGCAGCTGTGAAAGACAAGCTACCATATTCTATCACCTGCAATTTTCAATCCTATAACTGACTCAACTCAAGTCCAATGGCGGAGCCTGAGGCATCACAGTCCAGGTAAAATTGACCATCCTTCTAAGGAAAATTTAAAATTGGAGCCTCCATTAGGGCAGGCCTACGTTGGTGAAATACCGTCTTGTGTTTTTCCTCCCACACAAACTGATACTTGGGAACTGTCAACTCCTGCAGACAGTTGGCTACCTCTGCAAACTCTGGAATATGATTCCAGTGGTAATTCACAAAGTGCAAGACTGAATCTACTTCTTTTGTGCTATGAGGCTTTGGCCAGGTGATTACAGCCTTCACCTCATCTGAATCAACCCTCACATGCTCTTTTGAAACCATCTTTCACAAAAAATTGACTTCTCATTGGAATAATGATCACTATTGTGGCTTCAGCCGATTTAATTGGTTTGAAACCTCTCAAACCCTTTGTAAAATTATCAGAATGACTCTGAAAGGAACTTCCAAGCACCAGGATATCATCAAGAAAGGTTAGAAGGCTTGACTAGGCCAATACCCCCAGCACAAGATTCATCACTGTCATAACAGTTGCGAGAGCATTACATAAACCAAATGCCATTCTAAGATGTTCAAATAGTTCCTATTTAGTTAGAAATGCAGTTTTGTTCTAATCACAACTTTGATGGGAATCTGCCAGTATCAACTAGCCATGTCCAAAGAGGAAAAATGGATCCCCCCCCAGTGCCCAAACAATCTTCTGACAAAGGCAAAGGGTAAGCTTCCTTGACTGTGACATTGTTGAATGCCTGATAATCCATGCACCAGTGCACTCTGCCATTTTCATGCTCGCACTGGCATTGCAGCCCACTTCAATGAAGATGGCTAAATGACCCCCCCCCCTCAATTTAGGGTTTTACCTCATTTACATTTTAATCCTGGGAGTATGAAATGTTACTGTATGCATCTGAATGAAGGGTTTGCATCTCTCATATTGTTTGACTTGGTTAAAATGTCACTCACTAGCAGTATCAGTGATTCTCATTAATAGTAAAGTAGAATCATTCATGTTCTACAATAAATAAATGGAGTCTGTCTTGTTTTGCATCACTAAAGAATGCCAACCAATACTTCTCGTTAATATCTTCCTAAAATCTTGGAAAATGCCAAGGTATTCAGGTCTCCAAGCCATACCCAGGCATTTCTGGGTGAAAGTGCCGAGGAACGCCCAGATACTTCATGCTGGACAATACCACGTACCGCATTTCTCGGTGAAAATGCCGAGAAACACTGAGGTAAGGATTAGGGTGAAAGGTACCTCGGTGCTTCTTGGCATTTTTGCCGATAACAGGGAGGAAAATACAAGGGAGCAAAGTACCTCCGCATTTCTCAGCATTTTTGCCGAGAAATGCTGAGGGGGGAACTTGCAAAAGTCTTACACCTTCCCAGATTCATAGAAAGCACACATCATGCACTAGGAACACCATTTGGTGGCGTATGGCACATTTTGGTAATGGATGACAGCAATTTGTGGTGGTTTGTGGTGATGGGCAGCAATGGGGGATGGTCACTACGGATCGCTGACCACTGCTGCAGAACACTACCAAAGCTTACAGGCTGGTCAGGGATCTGCTTTCTCACTGCCAAGCATCACCCACCGCTGCCCATGGCCGCCCACTTCCTCTGAGAAACTCAAAGGCAGCCCCAAGGAGCATCCATTTGTTTCACATGTAAACTAAGTGAACAAATGCAAGAACTGGTTAGCGAAAGGTAAGGAAGATAAAAGTTATATCTATATATGCTATATCTGTAATATTTATGTGGGCATAAACATCGGTCTTTATTTACTTGTGTTTTCATACATTTACAAAAAGACATGTACATTGGACATTTACACACACACATTATCATCAAGGCATAAATTCATCCATACACATGATATTAATTATGCATATTGTTGATCTTATCCTGGCTTTATGCATCACAGGATAAGTCCACAAACATGCTTAAGAATAACCTGCATGATTTAGAAGTGTCCCAATAAATCCCCACATCAGAGACAGATTTTGATATAGAATAAAATACTCATCTCTTATATACATGTACTCCCTACCCACTGTTAAGCATACCATGATTATTGTGAGGAAAGATTATTAGATATTAATTATGAGCTGAAAATTAACAAAACTGGTGCTTTTTTATGGAGTTTGTAAAGCAGTTGCCTGCACAGCAGACCAGGCTTTGTGTTACTAGCTTGGTCTGCCCTTATTTGACCAGATTATATTTAAAGCAATTGAAACACAACTATAATGTGACCCTCTTCTTAGACTGAGACACCAATCAGTAAGTTCATCATTATCGACTAGACCAGTTGAAGCCTCTGGTCCCTAGTGTACTGAAGCCTGTTACTGTTGTAACCATACTCAGCCAATTAAAAACTGAGCCACTTTTCCATTGCTAAAACAATGACCTTGTCAAAGAAGGGCAGACCCCAATGGAGTAGACAAAATATGCAGCTTGGGTATGCTTTGGAGGCAATTAAAGCAGCAATCAAGTACTGTCTTTTCATGACAGTTGCAGTAGCTATTACATCAATGCAATGTATGACACAACACAGATACACACACCTGGTTGATTGATACCCCAGAGGCCCAAAACACAGCTACTGCTCACCAGCAGATGGGTGATCCAGAGGTGTCAATTGTGTGTACTGGGGGGGATGGGGGGTGAGGGGAACCAATTAAGATAAGCTGAGTAATATGTTGAATACACATCTCCAGCCGGCTGGTCTCATCATGAGATCACACCAAGCTCACTGACAATCAGTGCTTTTTGCTCAAGCACAGAACTTTGAGCGCCCTATTGATCGACCATGTTTAAATTTGATACATAGGTTACTCATGGGTTGTTTTCACCATAGGGTGAACTTTAAAAAAAATTGGATGTGAAAATAATACTTTCATTCACATTCTTATTGTAAAAACTTACTGTGCCTTCAATAGTCACTTTCTGCTCATTTCTGAGACCCACAAGGCGCGAAAGGCTAATGACATCACAAACGTAACACAACTTGCTGACAGGGAAGACTCCGACCATGCATATATGCTTGCAAGCTATGGCTGTCAAGTGTCACTTGGTTTAAACCTATTTTATTCACCCTTCATCAACAGGATTAAAAGTAAATGTATGTGTTCATTTTATGCCCTGTTCCTACCCAGGATGGGTAAGTGTGTTGCTGTTAATTGTAGCATCACAAGTTTTACAGCTTGTTTACATTCCTTCCAAAGACCTGAAATTATGGAGAGCATGGACCTGTGCAGTCAGATTTACAGGGCCAAGTGGCAAGGCACTCTGAACCTATGATCAATCTAACCTATGTGGTGAACACCTTGTGGAAAGTGACTTTGATTTGTCAATGTTTAGGATAGGTTTGACAAAAAAAAAGTAATGCTTTCCCATTGTTGGACAATGGAAGGACTCATGGGACTGGCCAACTACCCATAAAACCAGGAACAGTAAATCATTTTTTTTACAGTATTTACAAATCAATGATCAGTATGATTGTGATTCCATCGCTTTCATTACATCAAAATATAGGTATAATAATTCTACAACTGTCACTGTGTATCACATAATAATCAATAAAATGTCACAGAGACAATGGAGGTCTTGGATGTTTTTGCAAAGGAACATATTCTAACAAAACTTCCGTGAGTTTGACCATTTTAGTTTGATTGATGAAAAAAATGGGTGAAAAACATTAACAAACAAGGACTAATCTTGTTTCATACCCACGTTTAGGGTTGAACAGTCTATAACTGGTTGAGTTAGCTGGCCACTGTAATGCATATATCCAATTACTGCTGAAAGGTACAAGGTGATTAATCCCACAAGCAGATAACACTTGTTTGGATAGCTACCACATTCATGCCTCATGTACGCAGCTGCCAAGACCAGTGGGTGGCTGATCTTCCATCTTTTCAGTCAGGTGCCACTGTTTGTGATAGTTCACAGCCAGCACCCAATAATCGGGTATAAAAAATTCCATCTCATATTGTACCTTTATCACTAATATGGAACCTGATAATAAGTCAGTCACAAAAAAATATTTCCCATTGTTATGTAATGGATATGATCTGACATAAAGGATACCATACACAAGTGTACTGATGACGATGTATACAGAAACGTAAATTTACATAAAGACCAAGGGTTGCAAGTTTACTGCCGGGTAGGGGTTCTGATATTGAAAGCTATTCATAAATGCAAACTTATATTTAATGATCCACAGACCACACAGATGGGAAAATTGACTGTTTGTTCAGACTTTTATAGACTCTAGGCCTGGGCCATAGCTGTTTCTGTGAATGCTAGAATTTTGAAACACTACAAGATGTGGCCCATCCTGAGGCAAATTCCAATATATTGCTTTCATGCTTGTTCTTGTTAAATGAAATTGAGTAATTTTTTATTGGAAATGTCATTGCCGAGACGGCAAGTTGGGATAGTCTGGCTGTACCACAACTGCACTCCCTGCACTGCTGCACCACAGGTGATGTTAGGGTTCTGGGCGTCCCCTCATGTGTAAAAGGCTGAATGATACTTTCCAGCTAGTTGTTCAATCTTAGAGGATATGCATCGTTTCCAGGGTTGTTGTTTAACTCATGATAATCAATGCAGCACAGAACCAACACTGGGGCTGTTGGCCAACATCATCTGTAGATGCCTTCCTCTTCATCCTAAAATCAAAGTGGAGTACGCTGTGCACATCTACTGGTTACAGAAGCTGTGTTACTAGCAGGAGTATGATGCTGTATTTTTGCAAAGCAGCCTGTGTCCACATCTTATTTTGAAAACACATCTGCATGGTTGGTTAACACTTCACAGTTCTTGTTGTTCTTTGTTCAAATTAGCCAAGGATTCTTTCTATAATTGCTGTAGATGGTCAGGAACTATGACTGCTGTTTCCAATTTGTTTTAATGCTGAAATCTGACACCTTGCAACAAACCTATGAGATGCAGCAACATCTGAACCGTTCACAACATCTTGGCTGTTGGTGCTGTCAGTAGTTTGTTCAATGATGTATCTGCCAAGACACCATTATTCCATAAATAACCAGGCTTCAAGCTTAGGAATGTGTAGAAAAAAATTCATTTGAAAATGAAAATTTTCAAACCAGTTTAAATCAGTAAATATGGAATAATTTAAGCACAACTATCTTGAGAGTGACTACATAGGCTTGGCTGTTTTGTATGGTGAAATGACGCTTAGATTGCTTTTTAATGGTTGTAGAGGGTACGCCTTTCCTACCAAAGTGATTTTGGAACTAATTATAGACTCTTCACATATCTTTTTATAGTCCTAATATTAACTGACCGCCTACTTACAGAACACATTGATCAAAATCAATCAGACATTACATTTTTATTTTATAAGAAAGTTGAGGCCTAAATTCAAGCTGTCTGTAATCAGAGCCCTGTACATGTCCTGGTGATGCGATCAGTTCCGATGAAAATAGGAACTCCTTTGATATCATTTAGTCACAGTTTCTGCCTTTAATTTGCTGCTCATTTTAGTTTCGCTGCCAGGAGGACTTGAGACTTAATCCATAGATAGAGTTACATGACTCCAAATTCATGACAGTCACCAGTGCAGCCAACTCCTCTACAACCTTTACCTAGTCAGAAACCACGTGAACAGGAACTACCATGTTCATAAAATTCCTTGAAAGAATCCCTGTTTATTTCAATTTGGATATAACACATGTCTGATAAAGACCCTGAAAGCTGGCACTCTGACTCAAAAGTCAGGAATTACCGCTTAACTGAAGAGACATTTCAACTATCCTTTTGGGCATTGAATAAAGCTGAGGTTGTAGATAGGTCAACAATTCTGGGTTGCTGTAGTTTTTTTTTTTTTTTTTTTTTTTTTTTTTACTTTGATACTGACACACTGTGGTCTTATACTACTATTTGGTGAGTCTGGTGACCTACTTCCATAGCAAAAACCTGATGTCCTGCTGATGGAAGCAAACTGTCCTCTGTTAACACATCACTATCACTAAGCTTAATGTCCTGTTGATGGAGGCAAACTGTCCTCTATTAACACATCACTATCACTAAGCTTAATGTCCTGTTGATGGAGGCAAACTGTCCTCTATTAACACATCACTATCACTAAGCTTAATGTCCTGTTGATGGAGGCAAACTGTCCTCTATTAACACATCACTATCACTAAGGTTAATGTCCTGCTGATGGAGGCAAAGTATCTTATATTTGCACATCACTACCTCTAAGCTTAATGTCCTGTAGCTGTATTAAAAAAGAATTCGATCTGATCCGGACTTTGATCCTTAAATAAAGTTAGATTGGTACACTCTTGGCCCTGAACTGTTTAATCCTTGGCCTAATATATAAATAAACATTTCCAGGAATAAATCTGCATTCTGGGCTGCAATACTAACTCTGTTTTCAACATTTTCTTTTGATGAAATTAATCTTAGTTTAATCCAGTACTTTATCTTTTAAGCTGGATCAAAATCTGGATCAAGTTAAGATATAGTCATAATCGTGAAATCTTAATCATATGCTTTGTACAATATAGCCATCAAAGAGATTGGTTCACACGAAACTTGTTCATGTGACCCCAGGATTAAGGGATGTGGGATCAAACCAAGTTGATTTTAATTTTGATCCTAAATTTCTTATTGGATTAAAATCCTTTGTGAATATGGCCACTGGTGCTGATGGAGGCAAAGTATCTTCCATTAGCACATCACTATCTCTAAACTTAATGTCCTGCTGATGGAGGCAAAGTATCTTCCATTAGCACATCACTATCTCTGAACTGAATGTCCTGCTGATGGAGGCAAAGTATCTTCCATTAGCACATCACTATCTTTAAACTTAATGTCCTGCTGATGGAGGCAAAGTATCCACGATTAATAGATCACCATCATTTAGCTTAATGTCCTGTGAGTAAACCCTGCCACCCAGTCGCATTTTTGATGGAGCTGTTGCTGATGAAGCATGAAACTGAAACACCATGATGTCCATCAAACATTTCATGCTTTTAATTTATTGATTAAATGTTTCATCAACTTATGACTGGATGATATGACAAAGGTGATGTAACCAAGGCTAGCAACATATTTTCTATTGTCTTTTAACCGCTACTTTCACCAAACTCCATGTGTCCCTCACTACAAAGCTTGGTAAACAATTGTGTGATGGCTTTCTCTGTAAACCCTACCTGGCTTTCCTTTGTAAATTAAAGAAACCTCCAGATTTCTGTCTTTTGTGATGTACACGAAGAACAGTAGTTTAAAAAGTTTCAATGTACTGCAATGATTAGACATCAGAGAGAGCTGTACTGAGATTCAAAAGTTCATGTCAGAGAAAAAAAAGACAAAAAAATGTTTCACCTTCATATAAATGGAGTTTGAAAGTAATCAACACTTCCACCAATATGGTGTAGCTGTGATGCTTTAATATCAAAATACCCTATTAAGCCATAAATCAAAATAAATCATAAAGAATTTCTATGACAAAAGTTTTTCAAATGATGACCAGATAGTAGTATGAGACCAGGACTTGTCAATAGTCGTGTGAGACGGTGTCTTGTCAATATTGTAGTTCTAAATTCACTCCAAGCTGAAAACCCATCCAAATCTTGACAAGCCTATCAACATGAACATCACCAGATATGGCAGCAAGACTTGAATTTCCACCAAGCAATACATCATTCAGTGAATAACTAAAGATGATAAGATGTCGTATTACAAGTATTTTTTAACAGAAAAAATTGCAATGTGGCTGTATAATTTATTTTAATGAAGTACAAGCCCATTTCACATAATAACACAATAATATAATGTCAATTTATTTTGTCAGCAAAGTTTGAATTGATCTAGCCTGTCACATAAATCTTATTCAGTAGAAATCTTAAGTGAGATTTATTGTAAATACATATCACAACACTGCCAAACTTTAATGTTGAATATTACTACCACTCGTATTAGATGGTCTAATATAAGGGTAATTGCCATAGCAACCCTTATTTGCATAATGTAGAGATGAAAGTTTTGAAGTGTCTTTCTATGTTGAGCCTAGGTAAAAAAAAAAAAAGTCCTATGGTTATTACTAGGATTTGAAACCTGACACAAAGCAATCTGGAATGAAATTTCTACCACTTCAGATCAGAAATCTGACCTTTATGAGTATATTTACGACAAATGCTGTCTGTTGATTATCATGTACACTGTACATCATAGCCACACTCACAACTTTTACAACATGTCAATTGTCAGGAAAAAATACGGGGACTTTCCTTAAATTAGCATAAATTCAAGTTAAGCTAACACCAATATAGTCAAATTAATTAAAAATCAGCCTTATCCAAAAGGACTTTTGTTTGTTTTTATTTGCGCAGACTGACAGAGCTCATGCATCAGACATCCATGCATGTAATTGGTTTGTGTTTAAAGCTGGGACGATTATTAAAATCATTGAATGCTTGCATGCTCATTTAATCTGACAGTTATTGCGCTAATTGGGTATGGTATCTCTCGTCTTCCTTGGTAACCTTTACGCCCCACATTTAATTGACTCTTTCATTGGTTAATTCTCCTGCGTGTATTCAGCAGAGTTTTGGTACAATATGATGTCATGTTTTAATCTGCAATGTTTAGTGTGTAATTATCCCATGGTTCTAAACTGCTGTCTACCTTTTTGGTGGTAATATAGTCTACTGCTTTCTGAAAACCTTCTTGTTCTTGTTCCATCATGAAATCCTCCAAGTCCCACTGCTTTACAATCTCATTGCTAATATTCACAACTAGTTACTCCCAAGTCCCATTGGGTCTTAATACTACTGTATGATCTCAGTGCTTATATTCATAGCTAGTTACTCACAAGTCCCACTGGAGTCTTAATACTACTGTATGATCTCAGTGCTTATATTCATAGCTAGTTACTCACAAGTCCCACTGGAGTCTTAATACTACTGTATGATCTCAGTGCTTATATTCATAGCTAGTTACTCACAAGTCCCACTGGAGTCTTAATACTACTGTATGATTTCGGTGCTTATATTCATAGCTAGTTACTCACAAGTCCCATTGGAGTCTTAATACTACTGTATCATTTCGGTGCTTATATTCATAGCTAGTTGCTCGCAAGTCAAACTGCATGGAGTCTAACAGTACTGTACAATCTCATTCTTTACATTCACAGCTAGTCACTTGTGAGTCCCACAGGAGTCAAATATTGCTGTATAAAATCTCATTGCTTACATTCACAGCTAGTCACTCTGAAGATAAAACATAAACATATTTGTTTTCTTTTTTGTTTCTTTGTGTTTTGTCTATGCCATGTTTACATGTTACAAAATTGTGGTAAAATAAGAGTAAAAAAGTATGTTTACAACTGTGGTAGTTTTATTTTTAACAAATAGACTTGATTACCTCTCAGAGAACTGCACATTGATAAGAGGGATACCTAAATTTATGCAGAGAATGAATACAGTGTGTAGAAGTATCCTTAAACAGCTGTTGGTTACAGTTTTAGGAAAGTTAATTTGTTGTCATTCAGAATGTATATGTGGTAACAGATACTTCTCATTTGCAGGCTGTGTTTTTTGATCAATCATATCCAATATTGCATTCAACTTAAGATATACTAAGTCAGAAATGGATGGATTTAAGTCAGTTAATCAGTTCTGAATGACATCATTTTAGAAACATGCCAAGGACTTCAAGCATTGGCATCATTATTTTCTCTGAATGATGCCTTCCTCAGTAATTGTCTCCCTATGCCACCGAATTAGTAGGGATAGGGGCCGGGTTCTGTCCGTCTGTCTGGGAGCATATCTCTAGAACCCTAAGAGATAGAATAATGAAATATACCAGAGATGTATCTTGCCACAGGAATGTGCACTCTGTCTTGTTTTTGACCTTGAAAACAGGACCCAAGAACATTATTATCCATTTTCATGTGTCTGGCAGCATATCTCTAGAACCCTTAGAGATAGAATAATGAAATTTATACCAGAGATGCATCATACCAAGGGCATGTGGACCATATATTCCTCTTGACCTTGACCTGTTTTCCAGGTCACAGGGCCCAAGAACATATCATTTTTGTGCATCCAGACATGCTGTGTACATTGTATGCCTGTCTTCTGTATATTGTGGCGCGGGGGGGGGGGGGGGGGGTCATAGATCCTTTATATCACTGTGCACTTGTTGATCTATACTCAATGGCCAAGATGCTCTTGATTTACTTGTGAATGTCCAAGGCGAGTGACAGTCCCCTACTGCTACCAAGTATACCATTTGCCTCGAGCAGTTTTCTTTTGTGAGTGGCTTAATTTGGTGGTATCTTCACGGTTGATTTTTAAGGAACACTAATATGTTTTTACGTAGTTTATCTGCCCTAACCTTACCTTATTGGGAGTTTTTACCACTATCTTCTGACATTTGTGAATCTGAGAAAAAAGCTTAACATAATATTTGCAAACCAGAAGTAGGTGTTTGGTGTTGTTTTTGGGCCAGGACTATCTCAATCCACATGGTGAGTTTTCATGTTTGGGGCCTGTGCTGACTGTTTGAGCATGCAGACACAGGTGAATATGCAGGCACATGAATGTTGAATTCCAAGCCACACATGCCTAGAATTAATTGCTGAGAGCAGGTCTTGCATTATAATGTGTACATGTACAGTATGTTGACTCTTTGGGCACTGGGTCAACAGCTTTTCCATCACAATACTTGAAAGTGGCCTCTGACACTCAAATCACCCAAAAGTGCTCGGATGTAAATTGGTGTCAGCCCTAACTGTTTACTAATATTTCTCGGTACTAGAAAACATTTTTGCTGAGATTTGTTTATAAGACCATTTATGATGGCACACCCTTGGTCAGTAGCTTTCCTTGGTGTTAGTTGGGTGCATTGTGCCCCAACCATGCCAAGGAAAGCTATTGACTCAGTCGTACTCTGACCAGGAATGGGTTAGTGGGAAAAATGTTACATGTCGATGCACTGGTAGACCATAAGCCAGATTGAGATGAAGCAAATACACAGCTGCCCAGACTACGTTCGTGAATGGTGTGAATATCATGTATGTAAACAGAACTTGTTCTGTTCACCTGTTTACCATCATTCTGCCATGTTCTCGCCCATGCATGGTCAGCCCAGTGTCTTACATTAGCCAATAAGAGAGCCAGGCAAGGGGACCTTTACACAAGTGTTTGTCCAGCACATTGTGATGTGGTTAAAGGTACTTCTTCATCATGTCTGTGTGATACCAGGACATAAAGGAATCATATCAGTGTCAGATATGTCAGAATTCAATAGCCGGCAACACAAATATTTCAAGTTAAACATCATTACCTCAGCATGTGCTTCTGAGTCTATAATTACATTGAGCTTGTGGCTTCCATGCTACACTGGTACAAGATGTAATGTAGCACCTCTTTAAAGCCCAGGACTGCACATACACAGCATTAACTTATTAATTTATGATTGAGACTGGATATTAATCCCAAGTGGAAGCTGACTATGTCATAAAGAGACTGAGACCTACATGATATCTTGCATTAGAAATAATCTTCATTTAGGTACCCATATTGACAAGGCAAAAACTAATTTACAATTGTTCACAATAGTTCACAAAGCCAGTGTGTCCAGCATACTGGCATTAAAGGATTGGACCAAGGAGCCCTCCGGCTCATGTACTGCCCTCCTCTGTCCTCTATTAGAGGCTGAAGTTTCTTCTTAAAAGCAAGCACTGATTCCGCATTTATTGTATCCGGTGGTAAAGCATTCCATTCCTGGACTATTCTATTTGAGAAAAAACGTTTCCTAATTTGTATGGCAACCATCATTAATAACAAAATAAATTTAAAAGGAAGAGAAATAATCTACCAAAATTAAATAAATCAAGACAAAATAAAAGTAGGACCTCATTTTGTTACTCTAACAAAGAAGTTGAGCTTGCATGCAAGCAGACACACAAGCGTAGGCTGTAATGGTCCAGGAAGCTACAGGACCAGAGAGACCATGTTGGGTCATTGTAGGCTGCCAGAGGATCTGTGAGACCATGTGTGGTGATGGTAGCTATAATTAAGATGCCACAGGACCAGAGAGACCAGGTTTGGTCATGGTAGCTATTGAATATGCCACAGGACCAGAGAGACCATGTTTGGTCATGGTAGCTATAGAATGCCACAGGACCAGAGAGACCATGTATGGTCATGGTAGGATGCCAGAGGATCTGTGGGACTATGTTTGGTCATGTTGGCTATAGGATGCCACAGGACCAGAGAGACCATGTTTGGTCATGGTAGGATGCCAGAGGATCTGTGAGACCATGTTTGGTCATTTTGGCTATATGATGCCACAGGAACAGAGAGACCATGTTTATGGCAGGAAACTAAGGGTGACTGCCATCCAACACGGGAAGACAATGAGCTACTAGTCTAGAGCAAACAGCTTTTGGCCTTGAGATAAGTTAAAAAGCTGGTAAATTGTGCCTACTGTAGGTTTGTAATTGTGTTTGGGTAAATAAGGTAATAGTAATGTAGAAAAGTGGCTGAAAGTCAAAGCCAAATATATTTGCAACATTCTTTACAAACATGTGTAGGTACATACCTGTTATGGTCTCTTGTTTATAATACAAACTGTGAATGTTTTTCTCCTTGCAAAAGGTTGGGAAATGTCACATCAAATACAAATTGTGATATTGCTGTGTCAACTGCAGTACAAAACCAAGCTTGAAGTTTCTTGTGGTTTCTGCAGTGAAACATGGATGCCATACATTGATCACCTGATGATGAGTATTGGCTGAAGCCATGTACTGTTCAGATTGTGAGCTATGCTTGAGAGTGGATCATCTCTCACTGGTGTTTCCTGACCCTGCTTTAAGCCAGCCCCACACTATACAACCCGACTGTCGCTGATGGGTCCTACTGTTTCTTTGTCTGGTGTGCAACACCTCACGATGCGACAAGATCCATCGTCAGTTGCCACGACTGGCATTTTGAGAGTTGCACAAGTTTGACTGTGATGATGATCATTGACTGGGTTGCAAAGACTGTGCATGCCCCACCCAATTACCTACGCGGGGGTACCTGCACATAGCATTTCTCGGTCATGGAACTGGAAGTGTGGAAGCAAGATAAATAGCCTACTCCTTTGATTCAGATTGTAGCCAAAATGCAGACCTGTATAGTGTTAAATACCTTTTTACTTGGGGGCCGTTCACAAATTACGTAACACTTAATGGCGTTTTTTTTTTACACGCCCCTCCCCCTTTTAACACTGTGTAACACAAGGCTAATCACCTGGCAGACAACAGGCTTAATCGTCCTTTGACATCCAATATTTGAAAATTACAGGAACATTTTTTTTTTTTTAAATTAGAACTCAGGACTTGTTAAGAATAAAGGCAAAAATTTTGGCATGATATCCTAACAGAAACTTCATTCTAAATAAGATTTAACTTTTACTGCCAGGTTTGATCTTTGTCTAGTCTTCTGTCATGCATGTGGCAATTGCATGCATCATTCTTCCTGGATATCACTGAAAGAAGAAACTAAACTTGAGACCTTTTTTATCCCCAAGGAAGTCGGAATTGGCCTCAGCGAGTTCCAAAGTGCAGAGATGCCAAGATTCAAAATGCCATTGCAGGGTCATTTAAGTGAGAATATCAGGGACACAGCATATGTAACAAAGAATATATAAGGAAATACTCAGTTTCAATGTGGGACAAACACTGTAAACTGGGCAAAATTTTAGCTAATTTCAGGGACTGTCCCAGTGACAATGAGGGATAGTTGGCATCTCTGGAAGTGATACCATGCTGAAATGTTTGGCCTTGAAAAAGAAACAAAGAAAGGAACGAGGTACTGAAAAGTTTTTGATTCTCACCTGAATTTTATAATGGAAGGGATCTGTCAGTCTGACATTTATGAATCAGCGCATGGCCCCAGGAGTTGGAGATCACAGAAAAACAGAAATGCACTTTCAAGTCACATGTTTATAGGCCTACTCAAAGAAACTTCCTGTGTCCCGAAGTGACATTTGTCGGGAGCTTGCATTTTGGTTGGCCTAGACATCCTCAACTTTATTTATAAATAGCCTACTTAAACTAATGGTAAAGTTTATGCGTACCTCATGACCAAATCAGGTGAATCATCCTGTAGGCCTATAATGTGTGGCAATTAGTTTTAAGTCAGGAATCCGTCGGGAGTTCTCCAGATGCATCACTGCTTGTCGCAGACAGTGGGGTCATATGGTATGTGGCCAGCTTTAGGCATTGTTGTTGACTGATTTATCACACATAGTGATTACTCATTTTCAGTTCCTGCATGTTCAGACTTGTATGTTGTAACATGTGAGAATGTGTTCTGATGTTATGAGACTTCATGGTGGCCAAAGCTTGGACCCAGTAGTGTCAGATGTCCATTGGTCATAACTTTGTAAGTCTAGGGATTGTATTTGCATCATGTTCTTTTATTTTAACTCCCAATGTCTGTCAAATAATACGAGGAAAACATTGATGATGTTTTAATGAGTGCTCAGACCATATATTGCCAGGGAACAGGTATTATAGTCCCGTTAGACCAAGTGCATAACCATTTTATCTTTAATCACTGTCAACTCACACAGACCATCAGCTATGCATAACAAAATATGGTCAAAGTTATATAATAACATTGTAGAGTTGAGTTTTCTAAATATTGTACTGTTTATCATAATATGAGGTACTGTTTATCATCAGAAGTGATGTTACTAGATCATCACTGGTGACAGTTGTCAATTAACCCTTCCTCTGCTGTAGGCGAGAAAATCTGCCCAACGATACTTGCTTCTCCCATGCCGAAGAGCAACTTTCAGTGTGCGTAACTGCCGAGATATGGCAACCAGGCGCATTCTCCTGTACAACATATTAAATGGTTTGCACTATGACTATTGAGTAATAGTGCCAAATTTTTCTAAATAATGCGGTATCTATGCCAAAAACCAACAAACACAGATTTTATTCAGCAAAGACCATCGGGGAGATTGACAGTACATACCCGTGCACGAGTTGCCCATTTAAACATCAATTGCATGCAGTTTCCACTCTGCATTTCTTTCAGCGGTTCACCATGGACATTCTAAATCTTTTCAAAATATGTACCGTCGATATGTCACTAAATTTTGGTACTTATGTGACATGAAAACGTAAAAATACTGTTGGCTAAAGTGATACCCTCCACTATGCTTGGTTGTTGAAAGTGCACACTGCACATGCTTGACCATGTGCAAAACTGATTTGCATGATTTCAGCCAATCAGTGCCCGCACAGGACAAGAATCTCACTGAAGCAGTGCGAGAATGTCGCTGGCTTCTATTCTTAGATTTTTACCTCGGATATAGTAAATTTATGCAAGATGACAACATTTGGTAGGCGGGAATAAAAAATTAAGCTAATAGGAGAGCAGCATGATGATATTGACGAGCTTCTGATGTTTCCATTGATACCAAACATGTCTAGAACCAGAATCGTACGAAGTTTGAGGCAGCAAAATACGCAATTTTACCTCTGTTTTGCAAATTTTTATCGGCATATGTACCGAAAACAATTGATTAGATGTTTTTTTAAAAGTCTGTATGAATAAAATGGTCACATTTATGCAACAAATTTGTTTCTGCAGCAAAAACTACGCAGTTTGTTTGACCGGAAATGAGCATACAATGTCTTTGTTTATCTAAATAAACGTTGATGTGGATGCCCTGAAGATCGTGTTTTTGGGGCAATCCCAAGATTAAATTCAGTGTGACAGACAACTAAACCCCAAAAACAAATAACAGAGGAAGAGCTAAGTTAACCTTGCAGCTGATTGATTGGCAGGTTTTGAATCCAGTATTGAGTGCCTTGTGTCCACATATGCACATTGGCTTAGAGTTGGCAAATCCATTATGTTATATATGCTTTTTTTAGTGCTTTACAACTTATAAGATAGGGATTCCAAATTTCAACAGTGGACAGATAACATGCCAAGCTAATTGATGCCACGAAAAAAAAAAAAAACAAACAAACAAACAAACAAAAAAAAACAAAAAAACACCAACTTAGATTGCTCATTAACTTATTTAGCTATGGAGGCAGGTTCTAGAACAGTTTTGGATGTGAAAAAAAGCCAGATCAGTTCCCAGTTACAAAATTAAAGCCAAAACCATAAAGTTTTATTTATGAATATAACAGAGTTGAGTCAGTACAGTGTTGATAGTGAAGGGCATCAGAAATTTAGCTTTGGTAACGTGCTAGTCGATGAAGAACCCGGTGAAGTATTGGTAGTTGGTTGTGTCAGTCTGGCTTTGTCAAAATACATTGGGACTCCACTACAAAATGCCTCAAAATGGTTGTCTATATTGTGTGCAGTGAATCTTAAAAGGATCTATCACAGCAATATGCTGAGCTGAGCATAAACTCTTCATGTTCCTCTTGTTTTGATTTCAGCAATTTGAAATACTGACCGAGTTCTACATTTCACATTCAGGTGCCCTTATATTAACAATATTGTCAGGTTTGGAGATTCAGAAACTGCATGTCTGGCTATAATTACTTGGCTTCACATTCCAATTGACAGCACGAGAAGGGAGGACTGCGTCATTTATGCAAAGCGATACAATGCAGACACAGAGGAATATCAAAGGTGCCCTTACCCTGCACAAAGGGAGTATTAGGTGATGCATATAACTATATGACCTATTTTATTGATGAACAGACTGATTATTCTCTCTAAAGTCATCACTTAGATTTATGTCCAAGGCATGATTTGCATGCAACCCAACCCAATGAGGTGCCTGCAGATGCCTTTTAACAGGCACATGAACATATATATTAAAACAGCCATTAAGAGCTGCCAGGCCTGAGCAGGCTGTTGAATCATGAGGAGTCATTTGATCGGGGTGTTATTGTGTTTAAGTTGAACTTTTGAAGCTCACATAATGTGGAAGGGTGGTGGAGATAGTGATGTGTTGGATGTAGTCACACCATCACATGGTTATTCCTGCATCTGTGGCTGGATTTACAGAGAATATTGATCTTAGACCAAAATTAAGGATCGAAATTAAAATAGATTTGTTTGATCCCAAATTATGTAGCCTTACAAGATGTAGGCCCAATAGCATATTAGTGATTCTAGCTAGTTTGACCTCACCAACGTTTTTATGATTATTGTGCAAAACACGCGATTAAAGTTTTTGGATTTTGACCTGATCTGAATTTGATCCAGATTTTGATCCACATTTAAGTCCAAAGTACTAGATCAAGCTGATATTAATTTCATAAAATGGAAATGTCAAGTACAATGGTCATATAGCCACACACATAGATTGGTTAATCCTGGAAGTTTTGATCAAATGTAATGCCAAGGATAGACTACTTCCGGGTCAAAAGCATGACAATTTAATTTTAGGATCAAATCCAGGATCAACTGAAATTCTTCCTGAATATGCCGACTGGTGGTGAATATGTATATCCTTACAAAACCAAACCAAACCAAACCAAACCAAAATGTCAGGATCTTGCTGGGAAAAAATTGCTCCGTTTTACTGGATTGTGTCAGGTTTAACTGTATTTTGTTGGGATTTTGCTGGATTCCCTAGGAAATAATGTCAGGATTATGACGGGATTAAGCCAAATCCTGGCATATCATGATCCTTACTAACTGGAATATGCTAGACTCTGACCCTGGAGATGGTGTGTCTTGGGATCTTGCTGGAATCCGCTTGGCCTTGCCACAGTAGACTGTATTTGTGTCTTTTGTCCAGATCCACTTCCTAGTACATGTAGTCATTACCCTATTCGTCAGTCCAAACTTTTTACTCTCCATAAGCTAACCTGTCACTGTCTAACCTATATACATATGTATATGAGTAATATTGTCCATTTTGGGCACGTTCTTCTGTAGAATTTTGACTTCAGCTGTATTGGCCCAAATAAATTTAAGGGTCTTCAAGGCAGCAGGTAACTGCTTAGAACAGGGTTTCACACCCTATACCTGTACATGTCTCTCTGAGTAGGGGCTCCTTGTCTATGCTAAATATTCATCAAAGACAGCCCACATAATGATGAATAAATATGAATGTGACAAATGATGAATTAGCTAATACATGAAGTTTTGCTTATAAATGCAGAGCTTTATATGAAAGAAGAATACTTGTCAAACCAAATAATAAACATATTACTAAATTTGTATAGTACAAGTTCAGATAGAACAATGTGACTTGCCCCTGAACCAGTATGTACCCTTTCTAGCTGGATAGCTTATCTTAGTTAAACCACCTGTCAGTGTATAACTGACTCAAAGTTATAGTGGAGGTAGGGTGTGTTTATAATGTTCCAGATTCATAAATATCACAAAAACGATGTAGGCCTACTTTACTCTTTTACTTTAAACTTAGCTGACTGGCAAGTCAGAAGAACTAAAAGGTGATACTGATAGGCCTAACAGGTCTCTTTTTATTTTTGGCAGAAGAAATGAAATTTGTGTTTTGGGTGGTTAGGCCTATACATTTTGGAAAAAGAACTAGTGTCTGTTTCTCTACTATTTGAAGTAGAAACAAACTGGGGCATTATATTCAGGCCCAGTGATTGTAAAGTAACCAGTATACTGTTGCAGCTAGACCACCTGTACAAACTGAGGGAAATCCTAACACATCCTGCAACAATGGACATCCTGCACCAGAAATGTAAAACAAACCCCATGATGACACATACCCCTCACTTTGTAAGTTTCCAAACAATAAAGCTCTATTTCACTGCCAATCCTGAGTCAGTGTTTCAACTTAATGGGTCAGGTTTGTGACATTTGAGTAAAACAGGAGCTCTGTAGATAGCTTTATTTATGTCTGAGTCAAAGGTAGTTATAAAATACGCCTACAGGTGGCCTGGCGGCTGTTACACTTAAGAGCCTCGCTCTCAGCTCCCTTGTCACTGATTGGCCGATCAATTCGAGGCTACAATCTAGCAGGTAATTCAAACAGTAACTGTAACTCATTCCCAAAGTTTTCATCGAAGAGAACGAATGGTACTTCGTGTTTTCTAACTGGTTTGAGTCAGACTCTCAGTTTTTTCACCTTCCTCCTCCCCTGGCAGGCCACCTGGAAGTACAATCTAAGATCATGAGTGAACACTTTGTTACTGTGAGTGGATCAAGGCGTGTGTTAGGGCATTAGAAGCCCACACCTTTACCGATTCACCAAATGGGACGGGGAGTGGTTGCCTGTTTGAGGGTCCTCTGTGATGTACCAAGGCATGAACGCAGCCTGTGCCCTCTAGTGCGGGGACCAGCTTACAGCATCTCCTCGTCCCAGCATCAAGTCCAATGTTAATAAAAGACGGACAGGGAGTGGTAAAGCTCCCTGCCATAATATCAATCTAAATCATTGTCTTTGTCATGTATCGGTAAACTTAGCTTGCATAGAATTTGCTAAGGGTTATAGAGCTTTACCAAAGATAAATATTGTCAATTTGAGAAATTTTTTGATATTAAGTAAATGTGTACTTGGGCATGTCAGAAAAGAATGAAAGTATGTGTATATGTATATGTATATGTATATGTATATGTATATGTATATGTATATGTATTTTGACATCTTGCTGGAATCTGTTGGGATTGACCCTGCAGACTGTGTACAGTGTATGTCAGGATCTCGCTGGAATCTACCCAGCAACGCTCTGAAAAATACTTCCCATTCATACCAACTTCGATCCATTTCCTCTGTCCCTAGGCTGCTATCTGCTGTGCAAAAATGAAAACATATGGCCAATATTAAAGTGAGAGTGCGTGTGTACACAATAATATCATCAGCAAACTTAGTTGTGTGATTGCCAACAAGCGAGTTTGGCCTGGTTTGTCCTGAGTGTCTGTCAAGTATGTAAATTACTCTAAACGATTTCAACAGACCTAAAATTACACATTCATTTGTTACAGTATGGCTGCATTAAAATTCAAAATTGCAAGCATAATTAAATTTGAAGGGATTGCAGGGTTAGTTGCCTGACATTCTCCAGCACCACGTTTTCATTGCTGAGATCCCGTCATGTTCCTGCAGAATGACAGGCTATTGTCTATGCCCAGCATCACTAATTCAATTCATTTTTTATCCAGCAGAAACCTCCATGACACGGTTCATATAGACCTTGTTCATGTCTTTCAGGGCCTTGAAAAGTCTCTAATTTCACACCAAAGTCTTAAAAAGTTTGGAAAATTATATTTTTGTGTTATGTGTATGGTGCACCCAACTCAATTTATATAAAGCATGCACATGCAGCCGTTAAACTAGCCCCTGCTGAGGCAGATCACTGGCCAAACCAGTCAGGCATTCTCAGTTAGCAGGTGGAGGCTGGGTTTTCAGTCACGTTGGCCTTATTCTGTCAATTTGCTCATTCTTGTGTCATTTATGGCTGAATTGTCAAGTTCTGTGAAATCATATCTGACATTTTTTGTCACATATTGGCCCTGATGTTGCCCTAAGTTAGTTGGGAATTTTGGAAAAATCACTCTGGAAAAGTCTGCAATTCTGTGGTGAGACAGGGGTATGATCAATGCATGATCCCCACATATCTGACAGAAATGCAACAAAAATCTAGCATTAAAACTAGCATAATCCCAACATTTGTAATGTGTGTATATATATAACACGTACATATATACATATATGTTGGTCTGTTGTAGGTCATACATACATGACCAGTTGACGATGTTAAGTTGATTTGTCTTAGGTCTTTGAATAAAATAAAATTATGGACAAAGACCATGTGCATTCAATCTTTCAGTTTCCCTGGTGTTTCTATTGTGTTTCCTTTTTCCTTATGGCATTTGTTTATGATGATATTTACTTAATTGCATGGAATTTTGACAGTCTCTTCAATGGTTACTGGTAGAGGAACTCTTTGGCCAATATTTGGGAGAGTGTGGCTTTCTATGGAATTTTCACTTATGAATGGACAAATCATGTTCCTTTGATGGCAAAGTGACGTGGCTACCCAAAATGTAACCAGATATCTGTTAGAAAAGATAGTTTGGTGGTTCTCATGTTAGTTTGGCTCAGATTCTGAAATTGGCTTATTATTGGGTTAACTTGATCCATTGTCATACTGTCATGCAAAGAGGGTTGAGAACAGGTAGTGAACACACAAGGGTGGGCTGGTTCAACTTTTGTAGTGAATTAACTGTGCACTGAAATTATGCTTTTGGAAAAGGAGCAGATCATATCTGGTGAGAGATGCATGCTTGGGGGGATGCAAAATATTTTCCGCATGAAAGACTCACTTCTAGTTAAAAACTAATTCTGTATCCCTATCAACAGTCAAATATACATAGTTCACTGCCACCACACCATACAATGATGTATTATTGTTGTTCTGTAAGGATGCTATGGCAGTTTCAAAACACCACGATGTTTTTTTTTTTTTCTCTACTGTGAAATCGTGGCACCAGATGGCAAGGTTTCAGCACAAAAGCAGCATTAGACATACTTTAAGTTTGCTCAATTAAAAAAAAATGTAAAAATAAATGATAAATATATTGTTTTCATATTCGGTACACCAAGTATGAATGCTTGAAATTAATTTGTAAAGTTTTTATGAAAGTTGAAAAAATTAAATCAGACAATTTTATCAGAGATCCCCCACCTTAATTAGATACCTGTATGTGAAATCTTGGAGGCATGACCAATTTAATTGTAAACAAATGAAATCTTGCGAGACTTAAATATTGACTGGAAAAATGCATTCCACCCTTAAAAGATGAAGCAATATTATGCATCTATGTAAAGCTAAGCCCATCTAAAACTTCACAGCGAAATGCATTTTTTGTGTTGCAAAGTGTTGTACTGGGGTTTGTAAAGGTTGTAAGAGGTTTGCAAAAGGTTGACAAAGGGTTTCATATGGTAAAAACGGTTGCAAACCATTTCAACATTTTCATCAATAAGGTTGAGAAAAGTGTATGAAATGGTTGTTAACCATTAGGGAAAGGTTTAAAAGTGTTTTAATGCAATGAGAGGAAATGGTTTGGAAAGTGTTTGAAAAAAGTTGCAAAAGGTTGATGCGTTTGGTGACTTAAGTTTAACACGGGCTTAACTGTAGAAATACATAAAAGGGGACTTTGTCATTTTTGCCGTAGCATCGTTTGCTGTTGGAGAGACTAAGCACTCACTTTCTGGATGTCTGTGTGTCCATCTTTCAAGAGTTTTGCTTATAAATGCAGAGCTTCATTATGAATGAAGAATACCTGTCAAACAAAACTTAATTATTAAATTTTTATAGTACAGGTTCAGATAAGAACAATTTGACTTACCCCTGAACCAATATGTACCATTACATGTATATCACTCAGTAGACTAGGCAGTGCATTCATGGATGATTTCGAGTGATCATCACTTGAAGTTGAAATATGTACCATCACTGTAGCTCTTTAGTGATCTTGCTATGCTTGAATGAGAATAGAAGAAAAACTTTATAGTGGCATTTTCTCTTAAACTGGACCAAGTATAACTTTATGTTGGGTAATATGGTTCACAGCAATCATCACTAGAGAGAATTTTTGAAAATTACAAGTGGCCTCAATAGGTCAAAGGTCGTCCTTTGGTCATCCAGTCAGAATTCAGACAATTTTCATCTGATTTTAATCATGTTGGCCTCAAATTTTAGGAATTGTAACAGTGCACAGAAATTGTAATTTACATGTGACCTTCAAAAGTCAAGGTCATTTGCTCATCTGGAATATTCATGCAGCCGTAATCCCCCAATTTTCATCCAATTTTAATCATGTTGGCTCAAATTGTAGGTATTGTAACATTGCACATCTTTGTAATTTGCTTCTGACCTCTAAAGGTCAAAGGTCAATGTGATTTGGCCATCTGAATTGTTCATCTGGTCAGAATTTGGCCAGTTTTCATCTGATTTTAGTCATGTTGGGCTTAAAATGTAGAAATTATAACAATGCCCATCTTTTATATATTACAGGCATAGGTAACCTGTAAAGGGCAAAAGTCAAGGTCATTTGACGTTTGAAATATTCATATACATTGTTAGCTGTAACAATTTGAGGATCTTGACTTTGTACTTTTAATGTTATTATAATTCTAACCTCCTATGAGAGCCAATCTAATCCTGAAAGATCACACTTTCGTCATCATTAGATGTGGTCCAGACACGTTTCACTGTGTACTGAAGTTAAATTAGGAGCCATTTTGTGCTGGTCATGAGTGAAGCATGCATGCACTGGTCATGAATGATACCACAACGGAAGTCAGTGTGTTTCTTGTATGCAAATGTACATGAATGTGTTGAATAGTGCATTCATGGTCGGGCTTATGGATATTTAATCTGCATTGGATCTAAAATGTAGGAAATTGTACCAGTTTACATTGTTTTCTAAAATTGAAAAAAAAAAAAAAAATTCTATTGGATTTGTTGTACTTCAGCTGGATGTCACAGGGTACCCCCTCCTCTAAACGCTTGCATAATGCCTCTGGCAGGATGTCAGAGGGTACCCCCTCCTGTAGATCCTCACATGATGCCTCGAGCAGGGTGTCGGAGGGTACCCCCTCCTGTAAACCCTCACATGATGCCTCAGGATGTCAGAGGGTACCCCCTCTTGTAAATCCTCACATGATGCCTCCGGCAGGGTGTCAGAGGGTACAATGTACCTACCTCTTCCTGCACACCCTCACATGTTGCCTCCGGCAGGGTGTCAGAGGGTATACCCCTTCCTGCACACCCTCACATGCTGCCTCCTGCAGGGTGTCAGAGGGTACAATGTACCTACCTCTTCCTGCACACCCTCACATGCTGCCTCTGGCAGGGTGTCAGAGGGTACCCCTTTCTGTACACCCTCACATGCTGCCTCCAGCAGGGTGTCAGAGGGTACCCCTTTCTGTACACCCTCACATGCTGCCTCCAGCAGGATGCACTCTCTCCCTTCCTGCCATCTTTCAAGTTGGCAGACTCCCTACCAACGGAGATCTTTCCACTTCCAGTTACGTACCTTTTATTAATTCGCACTCTGTGGAGATTGGTAGAGATAGATGTAAGTGGTGATTGCTCATCATAAAGCTCTAGCTCTGAGCTCTGGTGCAGAAGGTTGTCTGTTGTTTTTTTCTGCAGAATCTGGGGTGTGAATACCCGTCCCTTAATGATTTGTGGATGTCAAAATATGTATGAAATGTTAACCACAATTGTACAGGTGCATGGCTGTGGTGTATACCATCAAGATTTATGTGCCAATTAAACGCAACAATTTTTTTTAAAAGGTGATCTGGAACCAAGAGGAGAGGCTTGCTTCTTTGCCTTTCCCCATATTCAAAGGTCAATTAAAGTGTCAAGTTATCAGGAAAAGAAGTTTCTTCCAGAAACAAGCTTATGGCGGCATACCTCGATGTCGATGAGGCACTGTTATATGCAATACATTATGAAAAACAAAACAAAAAAACAACAAAATCCCCCTCCCCCCCCAAAAAAAATATATATATATGTATACATATATATATATGTAAGAATTCTTTAATTTCATAGGAATGTGTACATGTAAGAATGTCCCGAACTAATGAAACGTCGTTTGTGCTCAAATATCAATGTTACTTTATGATGTCCATAAATAAGGTATTCTTGTGATGTTTATCATTCCTCCATGCCTGGATCAGGTCACATTAATCGACTGCCTTTGTGGGTTTGAGGTTATGAAAAGCAAGCTCCCTGGAGGAGCTTATGTTTGCTGTAGGAAATCATACTCTGTAACGTATTTAGTAGGTACAAACATGTACAGTCCCCAATATTTCTGTGGACATACATATATTTGATGAGGACGTGATGGAATATAGATACATAAAGTAAGCAGTACATGTACTGTATGTTGACCATTGATCTGTCAATATGCCGGCAGTTCCGGATCAGGTTTCAGTTCAGTCCCTTTGGACAGGAGCCCAGGGAGTCAAATCTAAAAAAAAGTGTAGTTTGTGGGCCCAGATTTTTATTTTTTTATTTTTTGCTACATCAGAAAAATATCTTTAGATTACTTGAATATTAAGACATTGATGGGAGTCAAGAAGAAGGATGCAGCTCTCGGCTATGTTCCACATAATCTGCTACTGGGTGATTCATATGAGGGTTAAAGCCCATGTAGTCTCCAGGGGATCAGGTCTGTGGTGTAGACTCTTGTGTCGATCATCCAATATGACAAAGAGCGAGTGACGAGTCTCATCCCATAAGGCTATATATAGGCTCAATACACTGCGACATTACAGTATAAAATACATGTGTCCTTGCCTGCATAATTTAAAGGCTGCTTCATGTACAGTGTGTCAGTGTTGCTACAGTATGGAACTCCATAAGGACAGATTTCTCAGTTTACCATTGTGGTGTAAATCTCTTTGCTTCAGGTTCACAGATGAAAATATACTGTATATGAATATACATATAAAAAAAAATGAAAATATACTTGGTGTGAGGGTAGTGCAGTGAGTTTTTTTTCTTTTCAAATTTTGTTACTGTCATGCCTGCCAACTTGTAATAATATTTAGTCTTACAATGCACACTGGTCAGCCCTATTGTACACTTGTAAGTTTCAATGCAAAATTGATAGTTTTTTTTTCATCTCAGCAATATATGCCTTCAAGCACTACATACAGGTAGAGTGCAATGAAATGAACAAATTATGCGGAAATGCTCACCAATAATAGTGTTGTGACACCTGTACAAATACAAAATGGACCTTCTTGCAATACAATATCCATTTTGATTTAGGCCTAGTCGTAAAGCAAAAATCATATGGATACATTTTTAAAAATTTTCCAACAAATGTGATTTAGGAACCAAAATATCCAAGAAAAACTTATCTTAAGCTGGAAATAACTGCCATAAATTTAAAGCATAAAATGAATATTGTACACTTTCTCAGCCAGTTGTGCACTCTGGGGTTATATTTTGCGCTGTTGGTGTTCAAGGTGGAGGTGTGTGCTGTGCATGGATGTTTGTGATCATACACCACAGTCAGTTGGGATGTTTCTTCATTAGATGGGTCTGTACCAAAGTTGTTCAATGGGTCAAACTGTTTGAGTTCAGCATTATATGAGAAAATCCCTAAGAAATTGACAGAGGTTCACTTGGCTGCCATGGATCCCTGATTATGCCCCCCTTCGAAGAAGGTGGGGCATATAGCTGTGCACATGTCGGTCGTTCTGTCGGTAGACTGTGGTTTCCACACAATAACTCGAGAAGTTTTTGAGCTAGGACTTTGATACTATACGGGTGAACCATTCTAGTCAAAAGCTAGGCAAAGTTTGAAGATGGGTGACCTAAACCTAATTTCCAAGGTCACAGTGGTCCCTGAGTTAACTTTGGTTTCTGCACAATAACTTAAGAGGCTTTTAAGGTAGGACTTTTATATTGCACAGGATTATAGTCTATATTTGGGGCTAGGCGAAGTTTGAAGATGGATGACCTTGACCTCATTTTAAAGGGTCACAGAGCCACTTTACTGAATATGGTTTCATGCTTTCTGGATGATAACTTACACCTTGGAGCTAGGACTTTTATATTGCACAGCTTTATGGTTCTCTGTAAGGGCTAGGTTGAGTTTGAAGATGGGTGACCTTGACCCAGTTCTCAGGGTCACAGAGAGATTGTAGAATTCCTGTGGTTTCTGCACAATAACTCAAGAAGTTTTTAAGTTAGGACTGGGATACTTTACAGGTCTGTAGTTCTTGCTGAGGGCTAGAAGAAGTTTAAAGTTTGGTGACCTTGATTTAATTTCCAGTGTCACATTGGTACCTGAGTTAAATTTGGTTTCCACATGATAACTGAAGAGGTTTTTAAACTAGGACTTTTATATTGCACTGGGTAATTGTCCTTATTCGGGGCTAGGTCAAGTTTGAAGATGGGTGACCTTGACCTAATTTCAAAGGTCACAGAGCCACTTGGTTGAATAATATTTCTGCATGATAACTTGCATTTTAGAGGTAGCAGTTTTATATTGCACAGCTTTATGGTTGCCTATAAGGGCTAGTTTGAGTTTATAGATGGGTGACCTTGACCCAGTTTTGAGGGTCACACACAGACAATAGACTTCTTGTGGTTTTTGCACAATAACTGAAGAAGTTTTTGAGCAAGTACTTGGATACTGCACTGCTATATAGTCCTTGTTAAAGGCTAAAAGAAACGCAAAGTTTCGTGACCTTGATCTAAATTCCAAGGTCACATATTCACCTGATTTAACTTTGGTTTCTGCATGATAACTGAAGAGGTTTTGAAGCTAGGACTTTTCTATTGTACAAGATTATAGTCCGTATTCGGGGCTAATCAAAGATGGGTGACCTTGACCAAATTCCAAACGTCACAGAGCCACTTTACTTAATATGGTTTCATGATTTCCGCATGATAACTTGTACTTTAGAGCTATGACTTTTATATTGCACAGCTTTATGGTTCCCTATAAAGACTAGGTTGAGAATGAAGATGGGTGACCTTGATATAGTTTTCTGACATTGATGTATGATCAACCTTCACTAATTTTGTAAGGTCATGAATGCCCCATCTACCACTATCAATAGGGTAGTGAGGGCAAGGGTAATGGGCATCTATGTTTTACAAACATATCTTGTTTTTAACATTTTTTTTTGTTTTGTTTCAGTTGGGATACTCAATGTTGGTCAATGTGTACATTCCTATGGATTACAAAGTGATTTTTTAAATTTTTATTTTTGTTTTCATCTATCTATCTATCTATCTATCTATCTATCTATCTATCTATCTATCTATCTATCTATCTATCTGTCTATCTATCTATCTATCTATCTACCTATCTGTCTGTGTCTGTCTGTCTGTCTGTCTGTCTATCAATCTATATATCTATCTGTATCTATCTATCTATCTATGTATCTGTGTATCTATCTGTCTGTCTGTCTATGTCTATCTATCTATCTATCTATCTATCTATCTACCTGTGTCTATCTATCTATCTATCTATCTATCTATCTATCTATCTATCTATCTATCTATCCATCCATCCATCCATCCATCCATATTTTACAAAAAGATCTCTGAAACCACTTGGCTAACTGCTTGGAAATTGAAAAGGAACGGAATTCTGTGTAGCATTAGCCTGGGGTGGGGTGGGACTTCTTATGTCAAGGTCAGTTAAGGAGATTGGCTGTTCACATAGCCCTCTTGTTTTTTTATATACAGTAGTCCCTCCTTTGAGAGACCGCCCCTTGTTTTTTATATACAGTAGTCCCTCCTTTGAGAGACCACCCCTAGTGCCACCCAAAAGGTGGTCACATAAAGCAGGTGGTCCCTCAAAGGAGGTATAAATAACATGAAAAGTACTACAGAGAGACCTGATAATTGTGGTCTCTCAAAAGAGGTGGTCTTCCAAAGGAGTGGTCTTTCAAAGGAGGGACTACTGTATTTTTTCTTCTTTTCAGGGAAAAAACATTGGGGTTTATCAGCAAAACTTTTTTTGTTTTGTTTTCATTTTAATTTTTTTTTTTTATGTTCTGGGGTTTTTTTTGGGGGGGGGGATTCCCTAAATATAAGTGGGTGATGGATGCTTAAGTTTGCAGGTGACAACTCTTACGCTCAATAATTATTATGGTATTATAATAAGCTACACATCATGACTTTGTGGCACAGTGACAGCCAGCCAAATAAAGAACTGTTGGTTCACTGCTTGAAAATACAAGCATATCGCATTGTCTTGATTTTGTTTATATTTTAACTGGTGAAAGCTTAGCCTGGTGACCTGAACATGACCTGCTGCCGACCTGCTGACCGAGGAGGTGGTTGCATAAAATGTATTGTGACATAAGACAGTGGAGCAAGGCGGGCTGTGGTGGCACATGGTGTAGGCTGGCAACATAAGGCTCTCTCTGTCAAAGTTGGAGAAAAGTTTGAGGCTGTACACACCCACAAAGGTGCTATCCTTCTAGGTGAAAAGGTGAGTTTAGGACATGAAGGCAGCCAAAACGGGTATGTTATTAGGGTGCGTCTGTGCTGTTTATGATGGAGTACATTAAATTCAGTATAGGCTTCTAAGCCAAGTCCATTAACAAGTATATATAGGAAAGTAGTGAACAATCTTATTTTACCAATTATTTTAGTTGTGTTATGTAAACGTGTTTATTTCCAAGTGCATTACTTTTCATGGGTTGTTGATTTCAGACATGTTATTGAAAATCAGAACATCAAAATGAGGTAATCCTTCTCCTGTGTTCCTTTGTAATTCCTGTTAAAGCTGGATCAAGCTTTTTGCACAGGATTCTTATTTTGCCATGGATGGACAATGTCATGGAAAACATTTGTGAACTGTTACATGACAAAACTGGTGTAAGACATTAACCCCTTGACCAGAGTTCTGTCTACCAGGACATATATTGGCAGCAATATCCAGATCCTCAAACATGCGTGTCTATCCACCAGAGCTGGCTGGAGATAAGACATTTCATTTGTAGGGAAAGTCATTTGAGCCACGCATGCTGCCCAATTGACCCATCAGACCTCCGTGTCATGGTTAGATAGGCAGCCCTGACTGGTATTGTGCCAACTTAAGTGCTGTAACCATATATATACCCTCTGTATCATGCCACCATCCTACACCTCTCAAGGTTTAATCCCACATCAAACATTGTGGCTCCAGTCTCCATTAATAAATACAAGGCATGCATATTCTTTTCGTGCCACAACTCCATACGCGATTGTTACTTATAATATAGTCTCGCCTGTGAGACACGGGTAGCTGCCTGTGTGGGGAAGTTGGGATATTACTAATATTTAGGATATTACTAATATTTTGGAAATAAAGAATGTTTAGTATATATACAAGCAGATGGAAAGTTATTTTTGTAACCAATACAGGAACCAATAAATGAATATGACTTTAGTATTTGTACACTTAAATTCCCCTAAAAGACACTAATGTTGTGACAAATGTGTGATAACTTTCAGATGACGTATCTACAGACTAACACGTCAGTCTGTGGGTTTGTTTTGGTTTGGTGATGGTCAGATAATAGGTCCATGATGACACTTGGTCACCAAACAAAACACAGTACCAGCTGTGCCACAGTCCAGTATGAGAAAGGGTTCTGATGAGATAATTTTATTGTGTTACATTGGAATGTGTGTGATCACTGACAATGTAATTGTTACTTAGTGAGTTTGGTTTTCATGTGATAAGTTGAAAAGTTTTTGATAGGCCTTCCATATTGCACATGATTTTAGTCCTACATTATAAAAGATCTCGGACCAGTTTGAAGATGGGGGACCTTCACCCAAATCCCAAGGTCACACAGCCATTTTAGCTAATTTGGTTTTCACGCGATAACTTGACAAGTTTTGACACAGACCTTTCTTAATGCACATGGTTTCATTAAACTTCTCAGACAAGTTGTAGCATGAGGGGAGGGGGGCATAGATCTAGCAATCTCGGATAACTTTTTAAGTTTAAAAGTATATTTATAAACAAAAATAACAATTAAGCAAAAATTATTTAAACAGATTTACAGATTCTGAAATCTGTATTCATACTTGCAGCATGAAAGTTGTGTACGACATTTAGAGTTTTCAGAAATAGTGGATGGAAACATGTAAGTGGTGTGCACACTTACTTCATTTACTGTTACAAACTAAACTTCATAGTTTGAAAAATATGATATTATTTTTGTATGTTTTATGTGTGGTCATAGCAGAAATAATGATGTTGACACCCATGGCTGATCAAGTGGAAACCCAATGCCTATGGGACAATACTTCTAATAAATTGATTAAATTCTGTTGAACCTGTTTCATTACATGCCATAATCCTCGCTGGTTAAGACTGAGTTGACTGTTTTCCTCAGTGTAGGTTGGGTAACTGCATATCTAACCAGCCCCAAGCAAAGCTGTTGACATAGTGTACATTTAGTATGGGCCATGCTATCCTGAATGGATTTACAGTTTTAGTTAAAAAAAATTGAATTTATAGCAAACTTGAAATTTCATATCTACCAACTTTTCACTTTTGACAGGAAAGGGTCAATTTTAGGCCTAGCATTGTAACAAACAGGAAGTGCATCCAAGTACAGTGGTACCTGCTGTATGTGGCCACCCCTCACACCAAGAAAAAGTGGCCACATACAGCAGGCCACTGCAGGTTAATTTACAGAGAAGCTACGCCTCCAATGTCCACTCCTGGTGGCCATAAAAAGCCTGTGGCTGTTCATGGCAGTGGCTGCATACAGGAGGTACCACTTTATATGTACCTTAACATCGTCAATTGTCTGAGAGGGACACAGAATTTTAGGAGACAAGTCAATGTTTGCAGTTGTTGCACCAGTGAACAAGCTCCATGGTGTCCATGGACTGTTCATTTTGTATGTCATGGTCAAATTCAATGTATAAACTTCTGACTCTTTCATTTATATAGAAAAAAAAACATAACTTGTTTTTGCCACATGCATGTGGAATTTAAGGAAGTTAGTGTGCTCCACAGCTGAGTATCATGTGCTAGTTGGAGCACCGTCATGTCCAATTAAATATTAATTATATACAGGAAGTACATGTGAACAAACTGTGTACTTATCTTTGTCCTTTTTTCATTATAATTGTAGACTGGATTATATTTAGACAATTTTAGAAGTCTCTTTTGAGGTAAGTCTTTCCAAGTATATAATTGCAGAAAATAGTTAGAGACGTGGACTTTTCTTGTCCAGGCCCAGAATATCTTCATTTGGGTGATGTACGTCAGGCTTTAAAACATTCGACAAGAACTATGCATTTTATATACAGTATTCAATAGTATTCAACTCCCTGCAGCTGCCATATCACTGGTAAACAGTGAACCAAAGGAGTCACTAGATGACCCTGATATGACCGTTCATAATGTTTAGATTGTTCATTAAGTGTGTCACAGTAACCAGGTGACCACTAACATGTGAAGTGACTTTCTTTATCAGGTTGATTAATACAAATAAACATTGGGGAATAGAACAAAGACATTATCAGGGCTGTCCAACTGGAGCATTGTAGCAAAATTCTGCTACAAAGCTCTTAAAAATTGCTACAGATTTTCTCAAAAATAAGTGGTTCTTATGGAAAGAAGTGGAAAAAATGCTACAAGGAAAGGCAATTTTGCTACAGATATTTTCAGCTGGACAGCACTGATTATCTGCAGCCTCAGTTGGCCTGTGAAGTGGCCAGGGTGAGACTTGTACAATCCATGAGCATGCTGTACCTACTGTGGCAAGCCTGCATTGTTTAGCAGCAGGCTGAGTGAGCAGTTTTCCTTGCAAAGGATTAGATGCACTGCCCCCAACCTCAAAAATCTTTATTTCAATAAAGAACAATTGTGTGGGTGCTGAAAGACATGTTTCACAACTTGAAAATATTTGCCGGTCCTGAGTTTTGTCATTTTCCCATTTACGCTCAATGGGCCTGATCGATGCATCACCCGGTACGGAGCCTTTGCTTGCAAAGTAATCGGCCTAAAAAGGTCGTCAAATTGTTTTGATGGCATAACTCACTGTTTTAACTTTATTCTACACGTTTGGTGGAGCCTAACTCACCATAATTCATAAGTCATGGATCAAAATAAGACTCTGCATTTCCCCACTGCCACCACATGTGTTTTGGGCGTCATGTTCACCTTATTCTGAACTGTGGGAAAAAGAGATCAGGCCACTTTGTCAGTGTTGGTCACAATCAGGCATGCAGGCAAGCACGTGTTTGATTAGGGTTCCATGTGATTTTGATCTGGCGAAAATTTATCATCGTTTATTTTATAGAATATACTATGATAAAACATATCGTTCAATTAGAAATGAGGATACTAAATAATGATATTTTTGTGGCTCTCAACTTATCTGCCATGGCAGTTAGGTTAGGTTTCGCATGCAAACAAGCAATGACCCCATGGGTAGATGATCTCCGGGAAACGACAAAGATTGTTCCGGACATTTCCGAAGAGCTTTGGCAACCTTCGTCATGCATTTGGATTTGAAGCATTTCAAGATTTATGGTGTGAACGATCATGAGTGGGAACGATAAAGTTCCCATCACAAGTAAATTTCTGCCATTCATTAGGAAGTTTAGTTCAGAAAACAATCCATAATATCCCAGCCTACAGAGAAAGAAATATGGTGGTCGAAATCCTCTGAGATACACTATGGAGAGGCCTGATACATGAGGAGTCAGCAGCGGAGTATGCCACATTCACTGCTTTTGTAAAAATGTAAATAAATGGAAAGATCCTGCGCTGGCAAAAATGTAAAATTAGGAGGAATAGATACAGATTGATCAAATTAAATGCTTGTTTAAGGAATTTACTCTAGAAAGAAATCCTTTATTGTTTGCACTCAATAAATTTGACAAGAA
Source organism: Hermodice carunculata (assembly GCA_964020975.1). NCBI lineage: Eukaryota > Metazoa > Annelida > Polychaeta > Eunicida > Amphinomidae > Hermodice > Hermodice carunculata. Next base: position 132,364,207 of record OZ026612.1, on the reverse strand, counting down.
TCTTGACAATTTTAGAACAGTGGATGCGTTGTGCTCATGTATTTTGTTGGCCAACTTGAGGCTTAGTGGCTGGATATGGCTCAAATTTGTGTTATGCGGTCGCAAAATCTGTTCATTTTGCATGGTCGCTGGTCACTTTTAGCAGGTGGTCATTCATAAGAGGTAAATTATTAAAGAAAAACAACTTTGGCAACCAAATGTGGTCATTCAAACCAGGTGGTCCCTCATTGGATGGGTCGTTCAAGACAGAGACTACTGTAATTGTCACAAACACTGCTTTTCATTGATGATGAAATTAGTTTAACATTGAACCAGATGACATTTGACCCTTAGGTGGTTTAAGGGGAAAAAGGTTAATACAGTGAAACCTATCTTCAAAGACCTCCCCCAGGATTGACCTGTTTTTTTCTCAGCACAGGTGGGCTGTCAAACCAGGTGTAAATAACATGAAAAGTACTAAGTGCAACATCGATCTTGAAAAGATGGTTTTTCAACAAGGTAGTATCTGAATGGACTGGCTGCTCAAGACGGGGACCACGTACTGTGTACAGTGTTACCATGTGGAAGAATATCACCCTAATTGTGTATGTAAAGATAAGCTCAAGCGCAACTTGTATAGCTGAAAATTGAAAGGAAATTAACACCCTCACACCCCACCAGCCTACCTTTTTACCCTCCGCACATAAAGTACCGGAGGGTATTGTCATCCCCTGCATCATCCGTCTATGCCGACATTACCACAATTTCTCAAGAAAAAGTATTTACCATAGGTTTACCAAATTTTTATCAGAGAAGCACCTTATAATGGAACAGGTTCCTATTGAAAACCAGCTTCCTCTGATTATTTTCAAACTTTTTATGAAACTTTTAATGTATTTGTTTGATGGCCGTCTCACTGGCATCAACACTGACAACATTACCATGATATTTTAAAAAATATTCAACATCGCTTTACCAAATTTTTATCAGAGATGCACTGTAAAATAGGCCAGGTTTCCTTTTTAAAACCAGCTACCTGTGATTATTTATAAACTTTTTATGAAACTTTTAATGTATTTATTGAAGGCCATCTGAGTGGCATCAACCCTGACAAAGTTACCACAATATCTCAAAAAAAATATTGACCGCATCTTTACCAATTTTTTCCAGAGATATATCTTATGATGAACCAGGTTTTCATTAGAAACCAGCTTCCTCTTTGTATTTATAAACATTTTATGAAATTTGAAAGTATTTATTTCAAGGCTGTCTGAGTGGCACACAAGGGAACAATGTTATCATAATATCTCAATAAGGATCCATTGCAACTTCACCACATTTTTATCAGAGATGCAGATTATAATGCACCACATTCCTATTGAAAACCAGCTTTGTCTTATTATTTTTAAACTTATGAAACTTTTGAAGTATTTATTTGAAGGCCGTCTGAGTGGCACATAAGTGGAAAATCTTGTCACCATAATATCTCAAGAAGGATTCATCACCGCATTATCAAATTTTTGGTGCGGTTATCCATAACAGGGCACCTGTAAAGTCTCAAAAAGTGCAAAATTGAGTTAAAAAGATTGTGGATTGTGGGTGCCAACGGTAATTCATTGTCTGAACACTATTTTTTGCCAAATTATAAAAGTGGCTGTATTTACAAGGGAAAGGAACATAGCAGTGGAGTCTGAAAGCTGCCTCTTCTTTTTTCATGCATTTAATGTCAGTAGGAAGCATTGATACACATCAAATTTTGCCACATACTGTAGGGTTGATCATGATTTGATTTTAAAAAGTGTTATCAAAGGCTACCCCACCCCCACCCCCACCCCCAATGTCATCCCAATATTAATATGTGGTGTATATATATGTCACCTGTCAAATGGCCACCAACTTTGCAAGTTCTAGCCCCAATACAATCTGACAAAGTGAACAAATACTTTTAATGTGAAGATTAGTCAATAAACCTTTAAATCTTAAATACACACAATAGGTATATTCATCAAAATGACTTTCTTATATAGATATTTGTGTAAAACTATATCCCTGGTTTCAATCAAACAAAAACTAATTTGCTCAATAAACCCTCAAGGGCAAAAGCTTATCAGGATTTTCAGAGAAGTGACCAGTTCCTTTTTAAATGTATGTAAACTGAAGACTTCTAAAAACTTCACAAAAAACAAAAAAAAAACCAAACTCAAAAACAGTTATTTCCTCTGTTACTATCACTGTAGAAAAAACAATCCAAAACAAACCAAAAAAAAAAAAAAAATTGGAAGGAAAAAAAAAAAAAAATGGAAAAAAAAAAAAAAAAAAAAAAGAAAAGAAACCCAGATACTTGGATAAACAGGTCCCTGATACATTTTTGCAGATACACATATCAAGATCATAACAACTTAATATAGGCCATTTTGTCTTTAAGATGTTTGAAGATAGGTACAAAATTTCACAAAACTTTTTTTTTTTACCCAAAGCAGTTATGGTTATACAGCAATTTTGAATTTTGAGTACCTCCTGTAGTGCAGACAGATTCTGTAAAAGCTTTCGGTCAGATGAATGTATAGGTAGGTATACTATATTAAGAATGTATATATCATGGAATATTTGGTGCTAAAGGAAAGTCACTTTGCCCAGTTCGGCATTACATAACTGGGCAAAGTATATATACATATATATATATATATATATATATATATATATATATATATATATATATATACACAGTAAAACCTCTCTAACCGAACACCTCCATATACAGAACACCTCTCTATACTGAACACCATTTCTTGGTCCCAAATATATACTTTCAATGCTATCAAACCTCCCTATACCGAACACCTCACTACACTGAACACTTTATTCCGGTCCCAAGTGTGTTCGGTATAGGGAGGTTTCACTGTGTGTGTGTGTATATATATATATATATATATATATGTGGTCCAAGTGTCTGCTGCTGTGATCATTATGCTAAATTTCGACCAGGTTGACTAAGCTGCGTAATTTTTTGTGACACGGGCAATTTTGTTCTCCTTCACGCTTTTGGCATTTGCCAAAGTTCTTGTCTTTTTATTGTTCAAATGGTAGTCCATAGTTTTGTGTGTTAATACCATGGCCTACACAATCTACATGGTTTGAAGAATGACTTGTATTTCCATGGTGACAGTAGATTAAGTCTCATAATACCTTTAGTCATCAGCCACAGTGACTGTCTTCCTGTACCCAACAAAGTTGACAAAAGTAGAGTTTTATATATTTACATGTATAACTTTTTTGAGAGTGTGTACATTGAATGCAATTGTTTCCATGTAATTCTCCTGTTTGTATACATTTGGACAATGGACTGTAATGGATGTGTGTGTGTTATGGTTCTGGTTGACGTAGTGTGGTATTGATCAAGACCTGTTGTCTCCTGCCATACATGTACATGCATATCTACTGTGTGGCTTTGTATAAAGTGCTGCTTCCAGACAGTGTTTTATGTTATGTACATGTTTACAGGAATATTATTGTAATCCTTCCTGCATGTAAGGAAAACAAAGGAAACAGTATCTGTTGCTTGCTGTCACAAAGTGATTTTCAGTTCACATTCTAGGGTGTTGTAAGACTTTTTTCCTGTATTAGGGCTACAGTTTCATCAGATAGCGCAGCTAGGTTAGTGCCTGAAAAGATCTGCTTATAGTTATAGGTAGTTGCAGGTTTGACAAACTTCAGTGGAAGATGTAAGTTTTAAGCTGACATACACCACAGACTTAATTTTTGATACAACTTTATGCCAGGTTTTTTCCCATGATTTGGAAACAAAAAAGGTTGTAAATAGAATGATACAGTATTTTATTGTTTTTGGACAAATTTCATCTGACATAACATTGATATAACTGAATTAACGTATCTTTTGATGAAAAAAAAAGTGATAAGCAGCAAACAGTAGAAAGCTGGGGACTGAAAGGTGAAAGGTGGGCCACTTGGAGTGTCCAATGCGAGGAAATGGTGTAGCTGTGTGTTTGGGAGCTGGTACTGCTGTGTGTTTGGGAGCTGGTGCTGCTTTGTGTTTGGGAGCTGGTGCTGCTTTGTGTTTGGGAGCTGATACTGCTGTATGTTTAAGAGCTGGTACTGCTGTTTTTTTTGAGCTGGTGCTGCTTTGTGTTGGGAGCTGGTACTGCTGTGTGTTTGGGAGCTGGTACTGCTGTGTGTTTGGGAGCTGGTACAGCTTTGTGTTTGGGAGCTGGTACTGCTGTGTGTTTGGGAGCTGGTGCTGCTTTGTGTTTGGGAGCTGGTACTGCTGTATGTTTGGGAGCTGGTACTGCTGTGTGTTTGGGAGCTGGTGCTGCTTTGTGTTTGGGAGCTGGTACTGCTGTATGTTTAAGAGCTGGTACTGCTGTTTTTTTGAGCTGGTGCTGTATTTTTGGGAGCTGGTACTGCTGTGTTTGGGAGCTGGTACTTCTGTTTGTGTGAGAGCTGGTACTGCTGTGTGTTTGGGAGCTGGTACTGCTGTGTGTTTGGGAGCTGGTACTGCTGTGTGTTTGGAAGCTGGTACTGCTGTGTGTTTGGGAGCCGGTACTGCTATGACATACTCCTTTTGGAGGTGAGCCTCTGGGTGATCCATCTAACAGGTGAGCCTCTGGCTGATCCATCTTACAGGTGTGAGACAGTCACCCATCCTGAATGTTGTCATGGGCCACATTGTTATCATTATCAGCATTTATAGAGGCAGCGCAATTGCATTCACTCAGGAACACTGCATAAAGTGCCAGAATGTATTGTGTACAATAGCAGACCAGGCATATGTGTTCATGACAACTTCTCTACTGTAGGAATCCTAGGATATACAAGTACACATACTGTGTACAATTCCAGGGACCAGGTACATGTGTTCGTGACAACTTCTCTGACTGTAGGAATTCTATGATTTAGAAGTACACATACTGTGTACAATGGCTGACCAAACATATGTTCATGACTTCTCTACTGTAGCAATCCTATGATGTACATGTATATGTACTGCACATGTGCAATGGCTGGGACTAGCCATACGTGTTCGTAACAACTTCTCTGCTGTGGGCAAGTCATAGCTTTGGCCTACAGGAACACATTTGGTCCTTAATTTAAGGTGCAAACATTTAATTATCAGTTTTTGATAAAACACACATTTATCATGCCTTGAAAGGACACATTTCGCATGATGTACTTTAATTACCAGGTTGTATGAAGATATCCTAAACGAAAACATTTAACAGGACTTAAACACGTGTATCATATCATAAGGACATATTTATTATATGATTCACATTGCAGGTCTGTATGAACATACTTATCATGCCTTAAAAGGACGAAGGTTTATCATGTTTTAAAAGACACGTTTATCATCATTTATATACACATTACAGGCCTGTATGAACACATTTATCATGTGTGAACACATGTATAAACACATTAATCATGCATTACAAAGGCACATGTAAGGTCTCGGACAAGTTTGAAGATTGGTGACCTTCACCCAAATCCCAAGGTCACACAGCCATTTTAGGCAAATTTGGTTTTCACGCGATAAGTTGAAAAGTTTTTGCATAGGCCTTCCATATTGCACATTATGTTAGTCCTGCTTGAGGTCTCCGCTGAATGCAGGTGACTTCAACTGCGCTGGCCCAGCACTCGAACTATTAGAACAATTAATGGCTTTAAATTCCTTTAGTCTTGCCTTCAGTGAGGCAACCTGTAGATCAGGGTCATCACTAGGCTTGCTCTTCTCAAGGAATGTGAACATTACCAGAGCTTTGACACCTCCATGTTACTTCTCCACCAATAGCTTTATGCCATTTTACATCTTTAACATGCATGGCATGTAAGTATTACTGAATTTTTTATAATACAATGAAACTTCATTATAATGACACTCAGTCAACCAGCATAATCACTTAATGACACACCTTTTCAGGAAACTTCATTATAATGACACTCAGTTAACCAGCATAATCACTTAATGACACACCTTTTCAGGAACAAAAAGCACATTTTCTGTGTTGTGTAATTTATTTATCTCACATGTTCAGTTATCAGACACATTTTCAGGGACCAGATGGTGTCATTATAATGAGGTTTCACTGTATGTGTTATGCATTGTTACCTGCTATAAAAAACAGCACATTTGACAAACCATGTACTTTGAAACACCTCCATTTAAGACCTCAAGGACCCTTGTAAATGTACCTGCTTTTAAACTCCACCTGCCATTATTCACCCTTATTTCTGGTAATAAATGTAGTCTTAGTTTTAACATGCTTGAGTAGCAGCTACCATTATGATGGCTATGAATTATATTCATGTAGTACAAGAAAGACTCCTGTCAGTACTGACAGCTGTGGGGAGGGGGGGGGGGGGGGCATCTGTAATTGTGTTTTTAATTCTGACAGAAAATGAAACTAAAGAGAATGATAGGTTTTTTTTTTGTAAAATGCTTAAAATAATCTATTGACATACATGTACATGTACATACATACATACATACATACATACATACATACATACATACATACACACATACACACACACACATACACACATACATACATACATACATACATAAATACATACATACACACTCACATTGTATATATATGCTGATGCAAACATTGATCAACAGGTTTGGTTTGAAATTATTACATTGATAATCTAGACCAAATAAATGAGAGACACTGTAAACATGTCACTGTAATGAATTTTACAGTGACGCATAAAATCTATATTTGTTGCCATATCCGAAAAATTAATTTTGAAGTCCATAGGGCTATATATAATGTATGCGACCTTTCGAATTCCATGGAATAACCACATGCACTGTGTGTCACATAATTGAATCAATGTAATGCAAGGTGATGGAGAGATAACAGGGGCAAATGAAATACTAGCTGGGCTCTCATCACCAAGGTACATGTGAATGCAAGGCACAGAGTGTGGCATATGAGGGCAAAACAACACACACATTGTTCAATACATGTATATTCAAAAACACCTACAACTTCTGACATTTTAACCACAACCAGTGAACTGTGTTTTCATCAATGATAAGTAACCACCTTTGATAAAACTGAGCTTTGTTGCCTTTTGGTTTAAACATATTTTATTCGACAAGTACAAATCAAGGTACAATGAATTGCATCAGCAACTGGGAAAAAGGGCTTAGCCCTATATTAATCCCGTTTGCCTTTTGAAGTATCACCATGTGTGAAAAAAAAAACACAAAGTGTATTTGACAAAAATATACAGTGTATTGTATGACAAAAAAATACATAAAGTGTATTATATGACAAAAATACACAAAGTGTATTATATGAAAAAAATACACGAAGTGTATTATATGACAAAAATGCACAAAGTGTATTATATGACAAAGAATACACAAAGCATTATATGACAAAAATACACAGTGTATTATATGACAAAGAATACACAAAGTATTACATGACAAAAATGCAAAAAGTGTATTATATGACAAAAATTACACAAACTGAATAAAATGACAAAAATTACACAAAGTGTATTATATGACAAAAAATACATGAAGTGTATTATATGACTTGTTGATCCCTTTTTGAGACCCACTGGAAGTTCTTATGTATATGACATAACATTTCATAACTGAACTAATTGTTTTTGAGATCTACATGCCTGTGCAACAATGTTTTAGTATCATGGCTGAATAAATGTTTTAAATTGTGTTGACTCACTCCTCAGTATCAGACAAAGTCTTGAAAATCTCATTTGGTTGTGCCTTCTAGTGGGAGATAGCGTAACAGTAGACTGTTGTCTGCACTGTGAGATGAGGCCTTGTTACGCAAAACTGCAGAGTTTATTTTCTATATTTTATTAAAGTGTTGAAAATGATTAAACAATTCAATGGTAAACATTTTGATAAAAATTTGTCTCAAGTCTGCTGCTCAACATGTTTTGCTAATTTCAACAGAAAAATGAAACGGGGCCAACATTTTTTGTTTGTTTGTTGTGTTTTGTTTATGTAACATGATACAAATCATGGATTGACAGCTTTACTTAGATACACAAGAGACATGAGGTAGAGAGAGTAGAATAAAATTCTGCAGAATAAGTAGACCACAGTACATTGGCTGCTTGCACTAGTAAATCATATCATTTGTGGAGAGGGCTTATGGTACGGCCTATAGTCATACGCTGTACAGTGGGCATGATTATTTGTTTACTTTTTTATGATGTGTCAGTCAGAATTGACCTTTTTGGGAATGTCAATACAATTAAATGTTTCCCTGCAATAGTAATTGTAGCAAGAGAAAAAGATGATAATGAACAGAGACGGATGTGGCGCAGGTGGCAGTTGCACTATTAACCACTTGCATCCCATGGTCTCCAGGGCACACCAAACACACTCACTTCTGTAAAATGCAATTGAGTAGCTTTTATGTACGATCTCTCACTCATGGATAGCTTCAGGTAATGAATGCAATTTAAGCTGCTTGTTTTCCCAAGATGTGGATGGGAAAAACATTTTTGATAGCTTTTTAGCTCAGCTGACTTGTCAGTCAGCTGAGCTTTTGTGAGGGTCCGTCGTCCGTCGGTCCACAATTCACATTTTCGACTTCTTCTCAAAAACCGTTCGCCAGATCCACTTCAAACTTGGTGGGGATGTGCCTTGGGTGGGTCTCTACCAAGTTTGTTCAAATGGTCTTGCTCCAAAGATTTTTGGATTTTTTTATGATTTTTTTTGTTCTTTTTTGGGGAAAATCTTAAAAAATCTTTTTCTCCGAAAACACCCACCCAGTTCCTTTTATATCACACAGGGACACTGCCAGGGACTCCTAGTTCTTAATTTGTTCAACAGGTGACGCTGCGATTTTTTTCTATTTTTTAAATGATTTTTTGTGTGTTTTTGCTATTTTCGACTTTTTCTCCTGAACTGTCTTTCAGATTAAGCTGAAACATGATGGATATGTTCCCTGTAGAAGGGTCAAACAGAGTTGTTCACTAGGTGGCACTTCTGTGGATTCCTGATTTTTAACGATTTTTTCAATTCAGGTACTTGTCGGTCAGGGCAGCTTTCCTATTGATCACTATGCAAGTCAATGGGCATTCTAATGCTAATTTACATTTTTAGCTCAGCTGACTAGTCAGTTTTTGATTTACTTCAAACTTGGTGGGGATGTACCCTGGGTGGGTCTCTACCAAGTTTGTTCAAATGGTCATGCTCCAGTGATTTTTGGATTTTTTATGATTTTTTTGGGCAAATCTTAAAATATCTTCTCAGAAACCGCTCACCTAGTTGCTTTGATATCTCACGTGGACACTCCTGGGAACTCTTAGTTCAGAATTTGTTCCCCAGGTGGTGCTGCAATTTTTTTCCATTTTTTTGGTGATTTTTTTGTCTGCTTTTGTTATTTTCGACTCCTTTTCCAGAACCCTCACTCGGATGAAGCTGAAACTTGATGGATATGTTCCCTGTAGAAGGGTCAAACAAAGTTCTGCAAAAGGTTGACTCGGTTCATTTTTTCATTCATTTTTGAAAAAGTAAAAAATAAAAAAAAATTTTTTACGAAACCTGAACATGGAGTTTTCTTTCAATGGAAACAACTTAGTTAATTTTCACCATATTTATGTCACATTTTGTAGAAATGTACTTTTGATAGGTCTCTACATATTTTATTCAAATGGTCATACTGCATTGATTTTTGCATAAATTTTTGGGTATTTTTTTAAAAATAAGCAGATGCATGTCAGCTGAGCACAGGATCATCATGATCCTCTTGTTTCTTTTTTCTTTTGGTTATGTGGGGATAGCTTTTAGGGTCCAAGCTTTTTGACACTTTGCCAATACTGTTATGTACAAGAGAAACATGTCTGAAATGGCAGACTTATACTTACAATGTAGCCACCATTCCAAACTTGTTGTGCAAGAAAAATTCAAAATCCAAATCTTGTTTTCTGTTAAATGGGGATGGGGTATGTGTGTATTTATCATGCTGTGGACAAGCAGGCGTATTGAATGTAAATGAATCATCAAGCTTTTGTTATGCTATATGGACATAGCTAGCTGGTCAAAATGGGAATGAATCCCAAGTATTATTCTATGGACAAAGCTGGCTTGTCAAATATATATGCATACATGTACTTACAGTCAATGAAAATGCACAGTAGGCTTTATGTTCAAAATTTGTATTATGTGTTCTTAAGATACCCATTCTATCATATATAGAAACTCTTTCAACATTTTACTGGGAGTTAGAATGTTCACATGCATTCAGGCATGAGGAGCAGGCCACAGAGATTGACCAGTGATCACGGTGGCCTATTTCAGCAGGCTCTTGGGTTTGCAAGAGGAGAGAGCACATGGCCAGCTCATACGCCACCAGAATAATAAAGAGGTTTACCCCCTACTGCAAGGAGCAGACACAACAGAGAGACTGACTCTTTGCAAAAGTATGGTGATAGTTTAAGTTTTACTTAACTAGGTGCTATATTTAATACCCAACACAGGACTGCAGCAGAGTGTCAGCTTGACTGTATGGCTATGTACTCAACAGAGCCAAATGATCCTCTCCCAGAGACCATCCATTGGTCCAATTCCCTTGGGACCCAGGACCATTTTGGTTCTCTTTCTGTGAAAGTAGAATTAGCTACAAGATTAACAAATCAGCAATAATACACTTCCACAAAGTGAATAATTGCCAGTTTGTTTCAAGTCAAGAGCACCCGTGATTTGAACGTACATTGTTTAAGAAACCACTAATAATTTACTTTGAGGATTTAATGATCAGTGAATTATTGCAGAATTATTGGTGAATCATTCCTGAATGATTCACTGTTATTTTGGGAGCCATCAGAACCACTCCAGACTGACAGACCTCACAGGGCAGATAGGCAAAGCCCTTCCTCAACTTGGTCAATTATCCTCCTTCAATAATCAATTTGCATAGTTTATTAGGGTATAATGTCCAACTAATTTTAGACAATTTTGTTCATTTTGAAATATTTTGGTGGACACATACATGTATATTGTCTGTAACATATCCAAATTTCAAATTGTAGTTTCAATGCAATGTGAAGATGTGAATAAAATATTAAGTCAATTCATTTGGAAGACAGTGAAAACTAGATGTTTTCCAGCAAAACTGTGGAAGATGGAAACAAAATTGTTTGTATTCTAGCAATTCTGGTCTAGAGAAAAACAAGTTAAAGGTCAAACCACCTCTGAGGCTATAAGCATTCACTCATTGTCTCCCCCCCACCCACCCACCGAGTCTGACAACTCCATAATCCCAAAGCATTGTTTGTTTTTGACAACTGTGAGAAAATGCTTCATTTGGAAAGAATGCATTTTATGATGTTTTTTTGGGGGGGGGGTGAAGAAAATGTGGAGTTCTGTGTCCAGGTGACCCGTGCACATTGAAAACTGGTTTCATTACCAGCCTGCTGATATATGGCAAGCCTATTAGTATAATTGATATCTTTGTTGTGGGGCTACCGCGGGCTGGGGATGGGCTAAAAAAAAGAGGCTCCTGTAATAATTAGAAAAGAAGATTTGCTTCACTGCAAATCTGTCTGGGTGCCTTCAAAATGAGAACAGTGTGAAATGCTAAACTTTGCCATTGTTGAACATAATCAAAATTTTGTGTATAAGCCTAATTGTCCCCCGCCACCGAAGGTGGCATAGGGGGACATAGAGTTAGTGAGGATAGGGGGCCTGCCGTCCATGCGTCCGTCCGTGCGTCCGTCCGGGAGCATATCTTTAGAACCCTAAGATATAGAATAATGAAATTTATACCAGAGATGCATCATACCATGGGCATGTGCACTGTGTATTGCTTTTGACCTTGACATATTTTCAAGGTCACAGAGCCCAAGAACATATTTTTTGTGTATTATAACTATTTTCGACTTCTTCTCCAGAACCGTCACTCAGATTAAGCTGAAACATGGTGGATATGTTCCTTGTAGAAGGGTCAAACAAAGTTGTTCACTATGTGGGAATGCTGCAGATTCCTGATTTTATACCAAAAGTATATAATATGCAAATATTTCAGAGCATCAATAATAGTAATGGTAAATGTTGTGGCTGCAGTTCACTTTGATCTCCAACTCAACTGTATTTTTATGCAACTATCCCACAATGCTTTGCACGATGTTCAAAACAATGCATGATTGGCCAGTTCGAGTGATCGTGTCATACTTGGATTTGTAACTGAGAATGATAACTGCTTCAGACACAGCCGAGTTGGCATATTAAAGTGAGGATAGCAAGTCAGGTTTTAAAAGTACTTTAACAACCATTTGCCCTGGTAACTCGGAGTACAGACAACTGGAACCTGGCGAAATATTATGATTACGATCACCGAACAATTGGGGCTATGCTGTTGCACAGAACAGTATAAGGTTATGCCTTATTGAACTCTGTGTTGCTATGCTGTTTCCCCGGCCCAAGTTAACCCTACAGAAAAGTTGAAATAAAATGCTGTGTTTGACTTGACTTTATTGCAAAATAACACATGACAGCCACTTTCTCAATAAAATCTTGTAACTGGAGCTATAGCTATGCTGTTTCACCACGGAGCACGCTACTCTTTCCATGGTTTCACCAAACAGCCATGGCTATTCACCTATGCTCTTTCCCTGGCCCAAGTTTACCCTCCATTCCAGACAAGTTGAAATAAAATACTGTGTTTGAGTTCACTTTACTGCATGCAAAATGATGGCACACGACAGCCCCTTTCTCGATAAAATCTGTAAACCAGGGTCGATCAATTTTTATTTGGGAAGGATGCCTATAATTTTTTTTATTTTCTCATAGTATGTTTCATAAAAATTGTTTAGGGTCAGGACTCAGGCCTTCTCAGTGGGGTTGGTCAGGTTATCGGAACCACACATATATTTTTGTTAGGCCTTAGGTAACTTGGACATTTGTCGAAACATGTTTAAAATGGATGTTATTTCCCCTTTTACACATTACCTACTTTGACACCAGTTTAATTTCTTACCTGGGAACAGCCAAAGGCACTTGTAAAAAAAGATATCACTGATTACTATTTTTTACAAAAAGTATTACTATTTTGGAAAGTTGGGGTTGGCAAGTATGTTGATGATCTGTCATCTGTCTCTTCACATTTCACATTGATGACTTGCATTCCAAAATCATCCACCAAATTCACCACATACTTGGTCAGGATGTACCTTGGGTGGGTCTCTACCAAATTTATTTTACAGTCATGCCCCAGTGATTTTTTGATTTTGTATAAATATTTTTGTTCATTCTTTAACCAAACTTAACCCCTAGGGACACCTAGTTCTAAATTTGTTCACCAAGTGGCGCTGCAATTTTATTCCCAAATTTTTTATGATTTTTGTGTGTATTTTTGCTATTATCAACTTCTTCTTAAGACCGTCAGTCAGATTAAGCTGAAACTTGGTAGATATGTTCTTTGTGGAAGGGTCAAACAAAGTTGTACACTAGGTAGAATTGCTGCAGATTCCTGATTTTTAGTTATTTTTTCAATTTGGGTACTTACCAGTAAATGCTCCTTTCCTATTGATTACATTGCAAGTCAATGGGCATATCTAATGCTAAGTCACATTTTCGACTTCTTCTCCAAAATGGTCTTCCAGATTAACTTAAAAACTTGCTGGAAATGTACCTTGACAAGATTTGTTCAAATGGTCACACTCCAGTGATTTTCAGATTTTTTATGAAATTCTTTGTTTTTTTTTTTTTTTTTTTTTTTTTGGAAAATCTTAAAAAATCGCAAGGGTATCTGTACATGTTAGCTGAGCACAGGACTGTCACAGTCCTTTTGTTTTATATTTCTGTTTATTTCAATTACAACCAGCGTTTGAATGATACATTGCTGTAGGACTGTAAAATGACATTTACACAGGAAAACTGGAATTCCCGGAAATAAGATACATTATAATCCTCAAGTGCATCATTAAAGACCCCTAGATTGTAAAAATGATTACGTGTCCATATGAGTTACTGGAAATTAAAAGGCTAAAGGGAATATAAATAAACATGGTCAGGTTATAAAACATTCAGTATTTGTATTTTTTACTGGAAATTAAAAAGGCTAAAAGGGATAAAACTATTTTTGTAACAGTTTGTTTGCCGTGCAAAGTGGTGAGTGCATATGTTGATTCCATGGTGTTGGATATTTCTAGGGTGTGGCTTAACAAGAGAAGATGATTCAGCTTGTAGTTTTTGTTGTCATACTATTGAAGAACTTTGAACACAAGGATGTCAGTCTTGATTCTATGGTGGGGATTTTAAAGTGTTCTATTGCATCAACATATGGGGGGGGGGTATTATTTTAAGAGCATGTAACTGTATCAGTTCAAGTAAATGATTCTGGTCTTTAGTTGTGTGTTTATGTAAACCAAACTTTTCATGCATATTCAATAATGTTTTGCACTAGTTGTACATAAACACACACACATGCTCATCTGGTGGAAGTCCTGCTCGTTTTAGTTCCCTGATATAGTATAATCTTTTTTATGCCTTTACTGTAAAATGCTCAGTATGCTTATCCCATTTTAAATCATCTTGAATTAAAACGCCTAAATGATTTGCCTCTGACACTCTATCAATTACGATTCCATCTACATGGGTAACAGTGCAGCTTTGCAGGATGGATTAAAGGATCTTTTGTTTTTGTCAGATTAATGTTCAGTTTATTTTCATACAACCAATATTTTGGTCTGACTGGCAGCAGTTTGCATCTTTGATGGTACATCACGTTGACTAAGTTCCACGAGTTTTGTGTCATCAACAAATTTTACTCCAGGATAGTGGTATGGAAGTTGCTTGCTATGTGCTTGAACAGTTCAGAGCCACTGATTGTACCCGAGGGTACTCCAACATTGACGACACACCAGCCCCAATGTTTTTAGTCCATTTTCAGATCTTGTCTTTCGCTGAGGAACAGATGAAACCAGTTTATATAAAAGGGGCAAAATTGTTATACTGTAACGTTAACTGAAAGATGGAGTGATCTGTGTAGTCAAAAGCTTCAGAAAAGTCCATTAGGATGAGGCAGGCATATTGTCCTGGGGTGTCAAGGTTTTTGCACGCAGGATGCAATATTACTAGAAGAACATCGTTTGTGGAACATCTCTTTGGATCTTTACCAAATATGTCCAAATGGTCACACTGAGTGATTTTAACAAAAATTAACGATTTTTGTTTGGGTTTTTTTTTTGCAAAATCTTAAAAATCTTTTTCTCCCGATCAAGATGCATGTCAAACTTGGTGGGGATGTACCTTAGGTGGGTCTCTACCTATTGTGTTCAATTGGTCAAACTCCAGTCAATTTAAGATACTCTTATGGATTTTCGTTATCATTTTTCAGTAAAATCTTTAAAAATCTTCTCTGAAACTGCTCATTTAATTGCTTTGCAATTACATAGGAACACTTTTGGGGATCTGTAGACCTTAATTCTTTCAACAGGTCTTGCTGCATTTATTGTTCTGTTTTTAAAGACTTTGTGTGTATTTTCATTTTTAATGACTTTTTTTGCCCAAACCATAAGTTGGATCCTCGTCAGACTTATTGTGAATGTACATGGACTTGATTTCTACCAAATTGCTCACTACATGTACATACGGGTGCTGTCATTTTTTTATTTTTAACAAGTTATCAAAATTCGGATAAATTGGTTAGGGAATATGTACATGTTATCATACTGAAGTTCACAAGACCAGTTCAGTCTGTGCTTGTACGGTCAACTGAGCACAGGACTGCCACAGTCCCCATGTTCTCAATCTGTACTTATACTCTTGATAAAAGACTACAGGGGGGAATTCAATTTTGTGGAATTACCTGTAAAACGTGAAGGAAGTAGAATAGCTTGTGCTTCTTGGATGATTAGAGTTTGCGGTAGCGTAATCCACTGTCCTCGTCTTAGCTTCTCTCAGCACCAACGTGCTGCTGGCTGACAATTTTCTGTTTACAGATATAAGACAAAAAACTATTATGAAACTTAAATAATTTGCAGTTACGTGTGGATAAGGTTCATATTCTTTTTCCAATGCCTGGATGATCACTATTTCTCTTTCTGATTGTGACAAGGAAAGGTGATTATTTTAGCAGATGTCAGGGCCTGTGGAGCCGGCTAGGGGTTAAATAGGTATGACAATATAGTTGCTCATATGAATGGATATTGCCTGTGTACAGAGGAGAAGAGACAGGTATATTGGCCTCAGGTCAATCTGTTTTATCCAGGGTCCTGTATTTGTGTAACAAGGCTTGGCAGTGCGATAAAGTCAAATCAGATTCGTTGCAGTGACTGTTAAACTGAGAGCTGCTTCGATGGGTATATGGATACTGTGATAACAAGAGCTGCATGTATGAATGCCTTGAAATGGAAAGACCTGCATTTATCTTTTGTGACAGTAAGGCGTGCGTGTATCTGTGTATTGATATGCAATGTCCGATACTTCCTACCCATGGGGATGCAGATCAGATTTGCATGCCCTGATGTAGGCCACTCATTTAGCAGAAGAGCAGGTATTAAATATAAGTCAATGTAAAGGCGTACAGGAAGGTGATAATGTGCATCACATGCATGAAGAGCTATGCTTTCCTGTCACTTGATGTCCTGCCTTCCCTCAGCCAAAGATGGTTTAGATGGCACTCTTGACCGTGACCTTAGCAATATACAACACTTAACCGTGTCTCAAATATGCTGTGCCACAACTTGCAACAGGTACTCTATACAGCAGATACACCTGTGATATGGTACAGGTAGTGTATACATCAGATACACCTGCGATATAGTACAGGTAGTGTATACATCAGACACACCTGTGATATGGTACAAGTAGTGTACACATCAGGTACACCTATGATATGGTACAGGTAGTGTACACATCAGACACACCTGTGATATGGTGCAGATTGTGTATACATCAGATACACCTGTGATATTGTACAGGTAGGGTATACATGAGATACACCTGTGATATGGTACAGGTAGTGTATACATCAGATACACCTGTGATATGGTACAGGTAGAGTATACATCAGATATACCTGTGATATGGTACAGATTGTGTATACATCAGATACACCTGTGATATGGTACAGGTAGTGAATACATCAGATACACCTATGATATGGTACAGGGAGTGTATACATCAGACACACCTGTGATATGGTACAGGTAGTGAGTACATCAGATACACCTGTGATATGGTACAGGTAGTGTATACATCAGATACACCTGTGACATGGTACAGGTAGAGTATACATCAGATACACCTATGATATGGTACAGGTAGTGAATACATCAGATACACCTGTGATATGGTACAGGTAGTGAGTACATCAGATACACCTGTGATATGGTACAGGTACGACCAGCAAGGGCTGCAGATATTTGCTGCCTTTTTGTAGGTCTGAAGGGTTGATCCTTTTTGTCATGTTCAAAACAGTATTCATGCTTGTTAGTCCCCCGCCCACTTGGTGTGGGACTATAGGTTTGCACCTCTTCCGTCTGTCCTTCCGTCCTTCCGTCCGTCCTTCCGTCCGTCCGTCCAAAGCTTCTCCGGGCCATATTTCCAACACCATAACACCCACAGCTACCAAATTTAATGTGTTTGTACTTCCTAGGATAGAGGTGTATGGTGTGCCAAAAGTAGGTCACTAGGTCAAATATCTGGGTCACAGAATACATATGTATGAAAAATCTTGTCCGGGCCATAACTTTTTTGTCCTTTTACTTAGAGTCATGAAATGTTACACAAATGTGAAGCTTAGTCTAAAAAAGTGTCATAAAGCAAAACTAGGTCACTAGGTCAAATATTTGGGTCACCAATTGATATGTAAATATACAGAAACAAATTTTGTCCGGCACATATCTTCCCTATATTAATGCTACCTCTTCAATTTTTTTATGGTGGGTAGACCTTAGGTAGTAGCTGTGCATAGGCATTGTTTTGTGTGGCTAATTACTTGCATTAATTATTTATTTAACAAAGTTCATTAAGCAAGACAAATTTTGTCCGGGCCATATCTTCTAAACTATTAATGCTAGCCCTTTGAATTTTTTGTGGTGGATAGACCATAGGTAGTAGGTGTGCATAGGCATTGTTTTGTGTGGCTAATTACTTGCATTAATTAATTATTTAACAAAGTTCGTTAAGCAAGACAAATTTTGTCCAGGCCATATCTTCTAAACTATTAATGCTAGCCCTTTGAATTTTTTATGGTGTGTAGACCTTAGGTAGTAGGTGTGCATAGGCATTGTTTTCTGTGGCTAATTACTTCCATTGATTAATTAATTAACGAAGTTCATTAAGCAAACTCAAGATACAATACAAATTTTGTTCGGGGCATATCTTCTAAATTATTGATGCCAGCCCTTTGATTTTTTTTATGGTGGGTAGACCTTAGAGGGGATATGGTAATGGGCACCGTCCGTCCGTCAAATATTTGGGTCACAGTAATACATAAATGTACAGTATTTTCATGTCTTTACTGTAATTCTTAAAAAATTTTGACTTCTTGTTATAAAAGTTTACTGATAATGTATTGTGACCTAAAAGTGTGTCACGACGCAAAACTAGGTCACTAGGTCAAATATCTAGGTCACAGTGTAATCTCCATGTAAAACCTTGTCCATGCCATATTTCCCTTACTATAATACCTACAGCTACCAAATTTATTATTTTAATACTACCTGGGGAGTTGTTGTGGCACATGGCAAAAGTAGGTCACTAGGTCAAATATCTAGGTCACTGTGAAATCGATTCAAAATCTTGTCCGGGCCATAACTTTTTTGTCTTTTTACTTAGATTAATGAAATTTTACACAAATGTGAAGCTTAATCTAAGAATGTGCCATACTTTTAATTTTTTTTTTCATCTAGGTCACACCCCTATATAGTAGTCCATTCAACTTCGTGGGCGACGAGCGGGGGACAATGTATTGCTCTGCAATACTCATTAACTTGTTTAAACTGTAACAAACATATCCTGATATTTCATAAACAAAAGATTACCGTGAAAAGTACTTAACCTCTTTAGTAAAAAGGTTATTGGACCAGGATTTTCTAAAGTAGAGAATTATATTGTAAACTTTAAATTATAAGCACTGTAAATGCAGTGAATTAAATACAATAACTGGGCTGTATTGACCATGACATTCACACAAACCTACTTCTATTGAGATATTGTTTTTAACAATGGGGATTTGGAACCATGGATATGTGTATTTACCATTTTTAGCAAAGTGGTTGGCACTGAAGGATGCTGGTTCGAGACCTGACCACTCCATGGTCACCAAACAAATTTCATTAAGGCAACTGTAAGTGATTGGATGTCAAGTATTCCAAGAACCAACACTTTCACACTCGCAGATTACTTTCCCATAATTGAAGCATACTCCTTTCATTAACAGGTCTTATCTCTGTCCTTAGAGAAACCTAACAAGCCATTGAATTAGATTTGAAACTGATGGCTTTATTTTAATAACAGGGATAACTGTCTAACTTATAGGTTTCCAAACTAATCCTGGCAGGATATACATGTTGTTCCAGGTCTTCAGCAGGTATCTTTAGGAATAAAATTTACATTATGATTTTACCTCGATAATTCTGAATTATTAATAACATCAGAAAGAAACCACCACAGGCAGAACCATACATGTTGGAAACTCTATCTCAGTTGACCCAGACACTGGGGACCTCTGACCTGTGACCTATGACTTGTAACCTTGATGGTTCTGCGTGCAAGACTTCCGTCTCCCGAATGAAATATGACTACATGTACATTAATTACCTCAAGTCTTTTACATACAAGATAGGTTGGACATTGCCTTAAAGTATCTTATGAAGTAATATAATTTCCATGATACAGCCAAATTGATCTGTCAAGAGTTAGGCTAGGGGATGACACAGCCAAACCAATCTGTCAAGCGTTGAGCGAGGGGATGACACAGCCAAGTTGATCTGTCAAAGGTTAAGCTAGGGGAGGACACAGCCAAACCAGTCTGTCAAGCGTTAAGCGAGGGGATGACACAGCCAAGTTGATCTGTCAAAGGTTAAGCGAGGGGAGGACACAGCCAAACCAGTCTGTCAAGCGTTAAGCGAGGGGATGACACTGCCAAGTTGATCTGTCAAAGGTTAAGCTAGGGGAGGACACAGCCAAACCAGTCTGTCAAGCGTTAAGCGAGTGGATGACACAACCATGTTGATCTGTCAAAAGTTAAGCTTTGGGAGGACATAGCCAAACCAATATGTCAAGCGTTAAGCGAGGGTATGACACAGCAAAGTTGATCTGTCAAAGGTTAAGCTAGGGGAGGACACAACCAAATCAATCTGTCAAGAGTTAAGCTAGGGTATGACACAGCCAAACCAGTCTGTCAAGAGTTAAGCTAGGGTATAACAGCGAAACCAATCTGTCAAGAGTTAAGCTAGGGTATGGCACAGCCAAACGAATCTGTCAAGAATTAAGCTAGGGTATAAAACAGCCAAACCATCTGTCAAGAGTTAAGGGGATGACACATCTAAACCAATATGTTAAGAGTCAAGCTCGAAGATGATGCTGCCAAACCAGTTGGTCGAGAGTGAATCTAGGTGATGACACAGCCAAACCAATCTGTCAAGAGTTAGGCTAGGATATGACACAGCCAAATCAGTCTGTCAAGAGTTAAGCGTGTGGAGGACACAGCCAAACCAATCTGCCAAGAGTTCAGCTAGTGGATGACACAGCCAAACCAATCTGTCAAGAGTTAAGCTAGCAGATGACACAGCCAAGTAGCTCTGTCAAGGGTTAAGCTAGCAGATGACACAGCCAAGTAGCTCTGTCAAGGGTTAAGCTAGGGGAGAACACAGCCAAACCAATCTGTCAAGAGTTATGCTAGGAAATGACACAGCCAAACTAATCTGTCACGAGTTTCCATTCTGCATCCATGGACATTGACTGTAGATCCTCATAAGCTGTTTTTCTTCATAGTACGTGTTCACTGTACCATATATTATGTCAACCTGACCTTGTATCCATAGATATCATCTAATTGTCTCTGTATTCTTTGGTCATATTTGCTTCAATATTCAAGTGCAGATACAATGGTCTGACATTGATCAAGACAACCTACTGTGATGTCTATGTGCCCTAGTTATCCTTCATTCAGTAACATTCTTAGTACATTGTCTGTACAGTTGCACAGACATCCCCCATGATCCCAGCCTCCTTCAATGGTTGTATTAGCCATATACTGTCAGGCTTTTGTATCCTGACCAAGGAAAGTATACAATACTTCAGCACAGTGGTGGATTCATAGAGAGGATACTGTTACATTCTGGCCTAGTTGTACTATTCAGTGTGTGCTAGCTGTTTGGCCGTTTTGTTAACTCTTATAATGGTGAAATCTGCACAGTTCAGTGAGGTAATGGCAGACCCAGCAATATGGACCTGCTGGCTTCCAGTCACTGTTAATAGTTATAAAGTTTATCCAGTAATTATAGCTGTATCATCCAGAAAAGATGGAAGATACAGACTGGGTGATAACCCTGTCCATATCACCACAGTGCAAAGGTCAATCCATATCACCACAGTGCAAAGGTCACTGAGAACTACTTTCCTTCTAAATTCTTGTACTTGGTACACGTCAAGCATGTAGTTTTCAAATGACCCAATTACTGGATCCTGCGTTACAGTTATTCATACGCAAAGCTATGCAAAGCCTTGTTTGATGAAATAAACGTTGAAACTGTTTTTAATTGCCTTTTTTTGTATTTAACGATGCAAATAAAATTACAGCTATAATTACTGGATAAAAGTAAAACCAGCCACGTGGAGGAGACTCGTCAGCAGACTGGCCTCGTTCACGCGGGGGATCACCGCGGGAACGAGGCCAGTCTGTTGACTCGTCTCCTCCACTTGGCTGGTTTTACTATTGTATATGTGTGGGAGTTGTAGTTGGTACAGTATCAGAAATTGTATCATCCAATACAAAAACCTTACAGCCAACCTGGTCCCCTGTGTGCCAGTTAATCAAGCTGGTCCCCAGTCTGCCTGCCACAAGTAATCCCATTTGATGGGTGCATGCTCTTTCATGGCTGCTAAAATTTCCAAATTAAACCATTTCATCATGACAATGAAATGTATAAAAACATTTAGTCCTTGCATTAAGTGATACCAGTGTTACCTGCTGTTGTCATTTTAAAGGTCACTTGTCATACAACCACAGACAAAGAGATGATTTGATGTGATCCTCAAAATGGAATGTAGGAAATTGTGTTCCTGCTACCGATACTGCAGCCATGAGCTAGATGTGACCAAGGTACTCCAGCTTCCTATTGACAAATTAACATGGGCACTCAACCAGGGTACATCCACCATGGGTGGTACTTACCATATCCCATTTGAAGCACATGTTGCTAATCTCGGGAATTAAATTGACAAAGTCCTTAAATTAACTTGTTTTGTAGTAGGCCACTCCATTGCCGCCTGGAGATACTCGGTTCAGAAGGCTTTGTTCAGTCCCTGCTGCTTATAATTTGACAACTTTTATCAACAGCACGGTCTTTTTAAAGAATGCTGCTAGTGGGTTATTGTAACATGAATATCTGAGCTTTTATATGAAGATTTGTGGATGGTTTTAAATTTGTGGAAAATGAAATGACTTAATTCTCTTCACCCAGCCAGACCCGGATGCTTTAATTGCTTCTTTGCATAGTGTTGGAAGCGAATCCTGCAGTCTGATGGGTACTTTTGCGTCATATCAAATTCACATGCAAAGCCAAGTATATGTGATTGAACACTTTCCTGCCCAAATCACCCAAAAGAGCCTGGATGTAAATTTTTGTCTGTCTAAGCATTTATACTGGAATTTCTCCTCACTAGACAACTTTTGTTGCTGATATTTGTATGTAAGAGCATTCATGATGGCATGCCAAGGAAAGCTGTTGACCTGGGTCATGTGATCTTGATAGGTTTTATCTACAATTCTCAATCAAACTGTTTTTCATTACTGTTGAAATTAGTTGAAAACATTGAAGCAGACGGCATTTGACCACCAGCCGGTTTTTGCCGGTTTAAGGGGGAAAGGGTTAAAAGTGAGTGTCTCTGGTTTGCAGGCTGTTGGCCATACTTTTGTTCTCTATAGCCAAGTGCTTTTTAAAAACTTTCAGACTGCACAATCTGCATATTTAATGATAATTATGTGGCAGGTCAAATGCTTTCTAAAGGATTTTTTTGGGGGGTGTTATTTTCATGTATTGCATTCCAACAAAAAATAAATGCATGGTCTATAAAAGTGAACAGGGAATATGTTTTGAGAAGTCGCAGACCCAGTTTTTGAGGCATGCATCCATGTAGCTTCCATCATAGGTTCATGAAGACTGAAATTGTAATATGGGTGGAGCCTGTTTTGCAGCAAAACCATCATCTTTCTTAAAACCATGCTTGTGTTTTATCCTGTGAAGAATGCATGGCTGTGTATAATATCTAGCCAATCAGGAGCTCCTTGTAGTTTTTCATGCATCATTATACATGGGGCTTGTCAGGCATCACTAATTATATAACATAAATGAAATGCACCACCCTCTTTTACATTCCGTCTTGGAGCCTGGCATATTGTAATGCACCAATGGCCCATTGCCCTCACACTTCAGCACTGATTCAATGATGAAGCTTTTCGAGTAGTCTTTAATCTCTATTTCCAGTGCAGGGAAAACCATAGTTTAAACATGGGTATATGGACCTGTTTGATCTGACATCTGTCATAATCGGCCATGCAATGCGGCCACTGATAAAATACACTAGCAAGCTTTAGCATTTCAGCAGGGTATGGCAGAACTTGGCCCCTGCTGCATACCCTCTCTGCTGCATGAGGCCAGAAGCAACTGCTTTCGGCTGGGACAGAGACTCCAACCTGCAGGACCCAGCATGCAGGAGATAATGATGAAAACAAATGCTCTCAGTGGGAGCCCCACTCTATGGGGAGCACTGTCAATCTGGCAAGAGGTAAAATTTTATTGATTTTCATGGTAAGAATGTGGGAGATCTCGCACCCAAGTTGGGAGGGTTGGAGTCTCTGCTCACGGGTGTCTAGCAGTGGTTGGTGGCCTCCATCATTGGTCATTACTTGGTAATAATGGTCAGGGGCAGATATATCTCTGTTCTCTGCCATTGTCTGCCACCCGCTATCATTGGTCAATACCCAAACCACAACCATATGCTGTTCTGTGCTGACCAATGGTATACCAGGGCATTACCATTGTATCATGCTATAGGATACCCTGATGAAATGGTCTTACCATTCTATTACAATATGGGATACCCTGATAAAATGGTCTTACCATTCTATTACAATATGGGATACCATAATAAAATGGTCTTACCATTCTATTATAATATGGGATACCCTGATGAAATGGTCTTACCATTCTATTACAATATGGGATACCATAATAAAATGGTCTTACCATTCTATTACAATATGGGATACCATATAATAAAATAGTACGTCGTACCATTGCACTGAAACAATGCCCTGTTGCTGTCACACCCAGTGTTATACCATGGTAATGCATGGTGTTACAATTACACCTTGTGTAATACCATGGTAATATGTGGTGTTGCGATTACACTCAGTGTAATACCTTGGTAATACATATGGTTATGATTACACCCAGTGTAATACCATGGTAATATGTGGTGTTACGATTACACCCAGTGTAATACCATGGTAATATGTGGTGTTACGATTACACCCAGTAATAGCATGGTAATATGTATGGGTACCATTACACCCAGTGTAATACCATGGTCTTGCCATTGTATTACAATACCACTAATAAATGTTTTTAGTAGCAGACTGCGGTAAACAGCGACAGAGAGCAGCAGGCAGGGGCAGACAGGGTCAGACAGCGGTGGTCAGCAGTACGTAGGCCGACCAACCGCCCCTAAAATCCAATTGAGACCTCTGCATGGAGCTCATTGGTAGACAGTGGCAGTTGGTGGTAGCCAGTGGCAGTTGGCAGTAGCCAGTGGCAGTTGGCAGTAGCCAGTGGCAGTTGGCGGTAGCCAGTGGCAGAGAGCGTTTCACTGCTGTCTGCCACCCACCGCTGCTATTTGGCTGTCACTGGCTGACCCTCTGTACTAACAGCTGCTTTATATGAACTGTAAAATATGAATCCAGGTGAATAGAAAGGAAACCATGCGTATAGCCATTCATGTATGGTACATATCACTTCAGTTTGGCTTCATTCAGTCAATAAATTGATCAGTTCATTCAATTATATAGATGTACACATCAGTTAGTTTTATTTTCATTCACCCATGCCTGTCAGTTAACTTGCATTTTAAATAAATCTTGCATTTAAACAGAATTTACGGGCAAACAGTTCTGTTTTCATGTGTATTTATTGGGTTAACTTACATTTTCTTTCATTCAGGAGTATCAGTCTGCTTTAATTTATGTGAATCTTCCGTTTACTAGGAATTAGAGGCAAACAACTCTGTGTTTACAGACTAAGTATTTAAGGACAGGTAAGACACCAAAAACCTTTGCATGGCCGATGTTGAGATTTTACCGGTAACGTTTTTTACAAGATGAATGTCCTTTCTATTAGTTGTTAAATTTTCAAGCTTTTAGCTAAAGTAAAAATATGAGAAAACAGCCAAAAACCACACAGCCATGTGGACATCCAAACACCCATGTGTCATTCTTTTGGTTTTCAGCATACTTAACCACCTGTCAGGTGGCTGCAGGTAACAACAGCCAATGGCAAAAGGAGAGTAGTATCACAGCGGTACCGCGAAATCAGGCGGCATGCCAAAAGTATGTTTGTGGGCAGGGAAAAGATGCAAACATGCTAACATACCATAGCCTTAGTGGTTTATTTAATAATTATCTTGCTTGTTTTGCGTTCTAATGAAGAGAGACTTTAAATGTTCAGGAGGAGCGGGAATCATCAGACGATGTCCCTTCAAAGGCCATGCTGCGATGGACCACCCCAGTGGTCCTGCACACCAAAGACGGGGAAAAAACTAGCATTTTAATCAACGATGCCCACGTACATAATAATATTTTATTGAAACCCAGGGATGAGGAAATAAAAGTACAAATAAACACATCGCAATAAGCATAAACATGAACAGAAGAGAAAACACACAAAATAGCGTTACAAAACTCAGGTTAGAAAGAGAAATGAAACTCCTTGAGAAATTAATTACAAAATAATGACAATCTAGCTAAGTAAAGTGTACAGACAAGTCTAACAAGCTAACTACATAAAGTATACAGATAGGAGTAAATACAATAAAACGCTATTCCTAAAAATGGGATGATGAGGTAGGGGGCAGAAGACCAAACCCGCCTTCCATGCACTGACCACCAGCGGCCATAGGGCCCCACATGAAGCTAGGCAATGCAACTTTCATTGCAGGCTTGAGGTATTGGGGCCTGAAGGGCCGCCTGCATGATGTCATGCTTTGAAACCAGGTTGTCTCTGTCGCCGTTTGACAGATCGCTGAATAATGTTTTCCGTACTTTAAAGGCTCTTTTATTCATGTGATTGTCCAAGAATTGATTGACAAGTAAGGGATGATGTTTACTATGTTTTGTACAAATATCAGTTTAACTTGAGGAAATGGTATTGTTTCAGAGGTAAATGATCAACATCAAAGGCCTTTGAAGCTTGTTTTCTCAGAAAAGATAATAGGATGAGAACCCCACCTAAAAATGGTTGTTCCAAGAAAATGGCTATGCGAAATTTAATCCAGTTATGGCTTTTCATTCTGTAATACCTGAACTGCAAAAACAATTCAGCGATTTTTTTAAATTTTGCTTTGTTCTTTTTCTATGAAATGAAGAAAATGAACATCCTGGAAATCAAAGGGAAAATTGAAATGTCAAACTTTGAGGATGGATAACAGAAAAACTAAACTAAACATAAAAAATTGCAGGATCGCTTTTTGTTGCCAGTATGTCAGGATTAAGATGCAGGTGTAATTACGATTTTATCACAAATAATTAGTGACTTATATTGACATTTATGGGGTGGATGCTTTCCAGTCAACTTTCAATGGTTTATTCAACAATTAACATCACGGACACCCAAATACGGGATGTATAAATTCTTTGGAGTATGACGATTACACACATCCTAACACAAATGCATTTTGAGTTAGGATTGATTAAAGTGGCATTTATTTTTGGTGCTTTGCCTGTCCTTAAGCAACAATGAAGACACACCAAGTGACTGTGAATGTTAACAAGTTTGGCAAAGGTTGGTATACTAATCAAGGAAGCCTTTTAATAGACCAGGCCTGATGGCTCTCTATAGGGCCAGATGGGTCTGTCTGGGCCCAGTGGGCTAAGGGTTTCTGCTTCTTCTGTCATGTATGTGGTAGCTCCCATTCTCCATTTAATATCTATAAATATATGTATATATATGTATGTATGTATGTATGTATGTATGTATGTATGTATGTATGTATGTATGTGTATATGTATATGTGTATATATATATATATATATATATATATATATATATATATATATATATATATATATATATATATATATATATATATATATATATATTTATAAAAGCAACGCCTTCGCACCGGGAAGGCATTGCGTTTTTGGGTTATCCTGGCCTCCACCCACCTGTTCAGCTCTTAATATGATATCTTAAATGTCTTTACAGATTTTAATCGGATCTGGCATGGAGACAATATGTGTGTGTGTGTGTGTGTGTGTGAATAAAAAAATGACTGCTTATATTTCAGGATCACTGTGACCTGTTTACTGAATAATGCATGCCACTTTTGCTAATATCTCAAACACAATCATTTGAACAGATTTTACCCAAATTTGGCAGGCTCTCTCAGGAAACATAGATACATCAGAAAACAGTGATACTCATGGAAAAAAGTGTCAAATAAATTGATGCTTAATGGACAAAATCAGAAATTTCCAACTTTTCATGACATTTATCACTTTGACCAGTTTTGTTTTGTGATTTTACCTTTGAAGTGCAGAGTAAAAGTATATAATTTAATTTATTTCTACTAAATATGTATGTATCTGTCCATGTGCATGATGTAGCCAATGTCTGTTTTACTTTTATTTAATGAATGCATATACACGTACATGTGCACAGAGTTCTGTTATGATGATATATACATGTATGATAAAAGCTATACAGCTTTAACCCAATAAACACGTATTTGAAAACAGAATTGTTTGCCTGTGAATTCTGTTTCAATGCAAGATTTATTTGAGTGCAAGTTAACTGACAGGCATTGGTGAATGAAAATAAAGCCAGCTGATGTGTACATCTATATTTATAATTGAATGAACTGATCAATATGACTGAATGAAAGCTGAACTGAAATGTTATGTACCATTAATTAACAGCTAAACACATGGTTTCCTTTCCTTTCCATTCACCTGGATTCCCATTTTACCTTTCACATAATACAGTTGTTAGTACAGAGCAGCAGCCGGTGGCAGATAGCGGTGGTGGGCGGCAGATAGCGGCGGTGGGCAGCAGACAGTGGTGAAAGGCTCCCTGCCATTGGCTGCTGCTATTTGTTGCTGTCCACCGCTGATCTCCAGAGGTCTCAATTGGATATCAGCAACAGACAGCGGTGGTTGACAGGCCTAGCACTGGTGTCTGTCACCCAAATGCTGCATACACCACGCAAAAAATTTAGTAGTGATATGGTATGCCATTGAAATGTGTGGTGTTAATATTACACCCTGTGTTATACCATGGTCTTACCATCATATGTCTTGCAATGCGGTATGCTATTATTACCCCCAAATTCAATGTAACAGCCTACCAGGGTCTTTGGCAGAATTAAGTACCACAATAAGGTTGCATGTCAGAAAGGTTTTGTATCCCATGGTTTGTTTAACCCCTGTGAAACTAGTGTAAAACTTGTTATGTGAGGTTGACTGTCACCCTGGAGTATCTCAAGTGCTAATTTGTAGTGTCTCATTCTCACTTTAATTCAAATATAGATGATGTTTCATCACGAATGTAAACTCTGCAAATATGTACTGTTTGTTTATTTCTGTGGACAGAAATGGAAGGCAAAGAATGAATTCTACGTCAATCATCAGGGGGATCACACTAACATGTCACTTAATTCAGTGGAACACCTAAATTCAGTTCATACTTGCTAAGGTTTCCATAGTCTTGATGGCTGTAATGTGCAAAGCATGGCTAGATTATGAACAAGACAATTATAATTTAGGGAAACTTTATACCGATTTACAACCACCAACTTTTACAGAAGGGGACACACTGAATTTGTTTCTGATTGTGTTCATTTTTTATGGTTTGCTTTTTAAAATTTCGTAACGATGTTAATGTAGTCCCCTTCTCAGACCCCTCTCAAGCGAGGTCACACTGATCTCTACAAAGGAAGCCCTGACGGTGACTTCTCCATGCCACAAAAGTGGTATTTCCATTATATTGTGGTATTTGGGGTGGCCTTATTAGAGGGGGACCGCAATAATGTTAAGCAGGTGGAACTGAAACACTAACTATTTAGTATATGTAGTATAAACACCCAGCCTCTGTAAATGGTATCAGTCAATTCTTTGCTTGGAATTTGGCTGATGTTGGACACTACTAAAAAAATAAGCAAATGGTGGAACAAATATATCTGTCATTGATTTCTGTCAATGTCATGGCAGACTGTCAAGGACACGATAGACAAGTTGCCATAGTAGGGATGGAGGGGTGTGGAGGAAGAGACACTGTGATAGACAATGGTAAGGCATACTGTATCATTACCATGGTGATATTGAGGGGCAGACATCTTTAAGACATATATTATTAGAGACATGATGTTGCCCTATAGT
This sequence comes from Hermodice carunculata, assembly GCA_964020975.1. Lineage (NCBI taxonomy): Eukaryota > Metazoa > Annelida > Polychaeta > Eunicida > Amphinomidae > Hermodice > Hermodice carunculata. The sequence goes on along the minus strand of OZ026612.1, from coordinate 132,334,388 downwards.
AGGTCATTGTATGCTATGGTAAATGTTGGTACCACCATGGACCATGGTATGCATTTGAACTGAGCCTCTACAATAAAAGATGAGTCTATTGTGAGAGGAATTGTGCCTGTTTTCTAATTGCTTTTTGAAATAGAAATATGTTTAAACCGAGAAGAGCCTGTCTTGCCAGCAAATATGAACTCAAGACTGCCTGTTGTAGGAGTATTTTTGAAGTAAAGCATGAAGAGTATACAGAGTTGCTGTCCATATTGAAAACTCACTAGAGCTAGCATGCATTGCTGCTATATCAAATATGTTGCTATGTCAGTACCAAATATGGTGACATTGCTATATATTAACCTGTTAGGAGCAGCAGAATGGCATGATGACGCTGCTATAGCATAAACCCAGACTGTCAGCAATTAAATGGTTTATGGTGACACTGCTATAACATCACCCCAGACTGTCAGAAGCCAAATGGTATGGTGACACTGCTATAGTAGCCCCAGACTCAGCAGCTAAATTGGTGACACTAGTACTGCTATAATATGACCCCAGACTGTCAGCAGCTCAAGGGTGTGGTGACCTTGCTATACAGTAAAACCTCTCTAACCAAACACCTCCGTATACCGAACACCTCTTATACTGAACACCATTTCTTGGTCCCAAATATACACTTCCAATGTGATCAAACCTCCCTATACCAAACATCTCACTATACTGAACACTTTTTTTCCGGTCCCAAGGATGTTCGGTAAAGGGAGGTTGTACTGTATATTAACCTCAGACTGTCTGTAGCAGCTGAATGGTGTGGGGGCACAGCTATAGTATAACCTCAAACTGTCAGCAGCTAAATTGGTGACACTGCTTGTAAAGGGGCCCCGCAGGTTCACAAATCAAGCACGAGATTTACTGATGTTGAACTTCTCTTTATTGCACATCTTGATTGTCACTGAAGTCCATAACACCATAAAAGACTGCAATTAGTTCAAAAAGCAAACTATAGTTCACTATTCAATGCAGCATGTAACACCAATAAACCTATTTGGCAAATGCGGATTTAAACATAAGAATATCTGTACGAATCTTAGCACCTAATAAGAATCTCTATTCGGCACGTGGGAGCCGCATGGTAGAACAAAGAGCATTGAACACGTACATCTTAATCTTACACATCTTACAATCATGAGAGAAAACAATATTTACATAACTCTTTTGATGAATTCTTTAGTATCTCCAGTTTCTTTACATACCTCATACGGCCTATGTGAACCCTGGGATTATCGGTTTGGAGTTGAAATCTTCCAATACTTAATTTTCTACTCCATTGTCGAACTCGTGTACTTGCCGGATGGGCGCTGGAAGTAGTACTCGCGGGACCACATGCGATTTGAGTATCAATATATATAAGTAAAGGCAATATGACAATAGGATTTCAATAGTGAAAAGTCTACATTACCAGCTGAATAAAGAATTAAGATCTGCCTGATCTTTAATGTTACAAGACAAACTCCTAAACCTATGAACTATATCCTCATGGTTAGAGGAAGCGGTGGGTAATTGGGATTGGCCTGCCTGTCTGTCTGTCTGACACTTTGCCCATAAAGCTCTAGTGCCACTTCCTACGTAAACAATGCTGTGACTGTTTGCAGACCAACGCTAGCAAGGTGGCATAGGGAACCGAAGAATCCCACGCGTAGACGGGGCAAAAACCACATGAACGACCGCACAAACAGCACGCGAGCGCTCCCGACTCCTGACGACGCACCCATGACAACAGAGTAATACACAACTCTAGATACATCTCACTGGCATGACTACATACTAAGTTTAATAATAATAATAATAAAGTTTAGGTCTGTCATTGTTCACGATGACAGTTACACTGCTACAGTATAACCTCAGCAACTGTCAGCAGCTAAATGGAATGGTGACACTGCTAAAGTACAACCCCAGACTATCAGCAGCTAAATGGAATGGTGACACTGCTAAAGTATAACCTCAGACTATCAGCAGCTAAATGGAATGGTGACACTGCTGTAATGTAAGCTCAGACTTGTCAGCAGAAAATAAATGACTTGTGGTACATGTGTTGCGCTTGTGAAGTTCTGTGCTGCAGCAGCTAAGTGACCATTGTCATGCCCCTCCATACTGGATCGTCCAATATTGCAGGCCAACCCTTTAATAAGTGGTCATTCACATACTGAGTCAGCTGTGTAATTTCCTTGTGCTGGTGTGGGTGCTTCAATAAGACTCGGATAATGGTGAGAATTTGCTTTTGACAACAAGGAAGCTTGTCACAGGTCTGCTCAATAACTGTTTGTCAAATTAACTGATGAAAGAAAACAGAATATCAGATGCCATGAACATCAGATTACCAGCTGGTGCTTACCACATGTAGATAGTTGAAGACTGTGTTAACTTCCTTGCCATATCCTCATAAGCTGTAGACAAACAGAAACAGCAGGCAGGACTAACTCATTATGTACAGCCAGTAACAGGAGTTTGATCATTTTATTTTATAGCTGCAGATCATATCCATTTATAGCAATTGAATAATTATATTTTGTAACTCTAAATCATATTCATTTATAGCAATTTAATAATTTTATTTTATAACTCTAAATCATATTCATTTATAGCAATTTAATATTCTGTTTATAACTGCAGATCATACCCCTCTGTATGAATTAAATGATGTTTTATTCCTGCAGATCATATCATGTACATGTACAAGTATGTGAAGATCCAAATAATGAATCCTTAGAGATAGTGTGACAAAACTACAGTAACAGCACATAGCCAGGCATCTGAGCTTACAGTATTCCTTAATGATTAATTGGTGTATACATGCACTTAAAGTTCCTTCCCTTGTGGATTATTATTGTTTTAGCTCTTTTGGTCACGTCTAAAATCGATTTACTTTAGTCAGGGAAGTTTGAATTATCATTAGGATCCCAGAATCGTATTTCTGGTAAAAAGACCTTTCATTCAAGTACCAGCATGCCTATAGTTCCAGACAGAATATCCCAGGTCAACAGCTGTTCTTGGTGCACATTGGGCGCAATGCTCCCAATGCGTGCCAAGAAAAGCTGTTGACCCAGTCCAAAATTTGGCATTCAAAGGGTTAATTGCTATCTATGTACATGGTACAAGTTAGTGACATACAGTCACTTCCAAATGACTACATTATTGCCATCATTGGTGTCTGTCATCGAGCCCTTGGTTGAAAATTACAGGAAGAAAAAAGCTCATGAGCAACACCATTAACCTTGTTTATGTGGTAAATTGTGACAATTACTTGTCAACAAACCAAAAATCTTATGAAAGATTTAATTATGCTAGAAATAGAATTATAACACCCACCCAAACAAAGGATCCAATTCAAGCATTCTGATAGATCATTTCACATCTGGACTCAGCAAGAACAAAACAAATTAAGTCCAAATCACTGAAACCATACACCCACCTTGACTGTGTTTTTAATTACATTGGGAAAATGAACACAGAAATAGCCGGCCTGCAGAGAGATGCAGCAAACATTTAAGTTGGAGAAGAGAATTTAGAACAGTGTATCCATACTGATCAAACAAACAGTGCGATAAAAACAAGAATCAAAGAACAAAAGATGATAATATATATATATTTATATGACATTTTTTAACTAAAAAGCAACCCCCCCCCCATAAAAAAACCCCAAACAAACAGCAGTCTGCAAAGGGTACACACAAAGAAGTCTAACTGCACAGTGTCTGTACAATGTTCATGTACTCAAAGATAGTACACACTAAATCAGTGAAATGTTACTGCAGATGAAGAAGAAAGATCTCAAACAATTCAGTCAATTCTTAAATATGATATAAGATATGACAGTAGTGTAAGAGGATTGTAAGGCACAGTATATCACCTGACACAACCTGAAACCTGAATAGTGAGGAAACCCAAAGATACCTTCAAATGCTAACAGTTTCTTTGGAGGCCTGGAGTGATTTTTGCCTGTGTATATATATTTTGAAAACAACCACAGAGTCGGCCAAACTGTCAAATTTTGACATATGGCCATTTTGCTTATCTTCTATAGTTCTGGTGGTGTTTCTGGTTATATATAAACTAGCTTCCTGTGAACTACCTTGTGAGGGATTTAAGAAAATTAGAATGAATTAAACTACGTAAAATTGTATACATGTATAACTAAAATAAACTTGAGCATACCACTGTAAGAGGAATAAAGTGAAGTGTCATATGAGGAATCTGAACAAAATAAAGTGAAATGATGTATGTTACCCTGGCCTTAAGTTCGAAGTAACAGTCACCTGGTTTGGTTTCCATCCCCTTTGTAGATACTTTGCACTTTTTGATGAACGTTCATGCAATAAACTGAACTTCAGTATATATAGGTGCAGTAGGTCTCGGAGCAGTAACCCAATCAGGAAGAACCTTGAATCCTATGTAATGGGTTTCCATGTGATGTAACTTAAAAAGGATCTGGAAAAGAGCAGATTGCCTCGGTAAGATGTTTGATCAAATTGCTAATCATATGTGTGTGTGTGTGTGTGTGTGTGTGTGTGTGTGTGTGTGTGTGTGTGTGTGTGTGTAAAACTTTTACCTCAGACACACAAAATCTGGGTCCATAGTATCATAGTATATATATACACAAAGCATGGTTGTCAGACAAGCATTACACTATTTATACAATGTAATCAGATATATAATGTCAGACAGACTGTCAGGTTATATATTTTATTACTTTGTATCACTCATGTACAGAAAATTTACAGTACTGATACACACATATAATGTACATTAATCATACTACTCATACTGTTAGAGCATGAAATGGTTGCTGTACATAATAAGTAAAGAAAGACTTATGGGATGGAATGTCTCCGACTTTATCCCAGGCAATAGTCTAATGATGACTGTAATATGGTGAGTTAATGGGGTAGGACTTGAAAGCTAGTGGAATTCTCTAGACTGCATAATCCTAGCCAGTGATGTAATATGAGTTAATTAGGAAGGCTTTGAAAGCTGCTGGCATTCCATATACTGTATAATATGGGTATTCATAGTAACTTGGATCCTGTGCTGCCACCTAGGCTGCAGCGAGGAACTCAATTGATAGGAAGAACGGCAGATTCATTTGTTAAACAGGGTCAAATGAGCTTCTACAATAAAATTAAAAACTTAAGATAGCCAAAAGCTTAATTTACAAAGTTTTAAAACATACAAGATGTTAAACATATTAAGAAAATTTCACTTGTTTAAATGAAAAGGTGTTATTTCTTGATGGTTATAAGTAAAATAACTGGTATTAATTAGGAAGGAATTGAAATGGGTGGAATTTTGTAGACTATATGTGACTAACTGTGCCTTTTAAGACAAACAAAGACAACCAACATTCATTCAAGACAGATAAATACGCTGCCCTGCTGTCAGATCAACAAGCAAGAGGAGATACTGCCTTTGTTTGTAAGCTGGAAGTTGGATGCTGATGAAGACTAAAAAAAAAAGCGAATTCTAGCCAGTTCCATGAATTCATATAATCAGTAAATCATTAAGAAACTAAAAAAGTTATGCGTGTATGCAAGCAATTTTTAACAAGAGCTGCACTAGGCTCATCTGACATTTTTAAAGCAAAAGACCAAGACACATGAGATGCTGTCAACCCTTTGCACTGGCAATGGTTGTCAGCAATAAACTCTACCTTTTTAGCAAATTGCACAGAGCCTGACATTTCACTGTCATTTAGTCATTTTTATTCAGCTTTATATTATATGGTTGCATCTCATTAATTGATGTTTGTATTATGTTAGTGTCTGTACCTTGCAGGGCCCAGCAATCAGGTTCCTTGTTCTGGGTGACACAACTGTGCATTTATTGATATATATTTTATACCAACAACTACATCTGGCTGTGGCCAGGTTACGAATTAAACTGACGTCAGAGGAGGTAATCTGAGCATGGATGAAAATTCCTCTTTTTTGGTCAGAAAAGTTTGTTCTTACTGGTTCTGGATTTATAAAAAGGACAAATCTGATGCAATAATGGAAAGGTGGACATAGATAGTTGTCTTTCCCTCCTTTCTTGTTTTTTTGCGTTCTCGTCCCTGAATTATGTGTAAAAGGGGAAAGAGCATCCATTTCAAACATGTTTCAACAAACGTCCAAGTTACCTGGGCCCTAACAAAAATATAGCTGTGCTTCCGGAAACCCCACTGACCCTACTAAAGAAGCCCGACTCTTAATAAATTTCGTGAAACATGAAAAAATAGTTCAAGCTGCCCTTTCCTCATAAAAATTGAACGACCATGGCTGAAAAATTTTATCAAGAAAATGGCCATCGTGTTCCGTTAGTTTGCAGTAAAGTCAACTCAAACACAGCATTATATTTCAACTTGTCTGGAGGGTTCACTTGGGCCGGGAAAACAGCATAGCAGCATAGCCCCGTTGAAAGATTTTACTGAGAAAGTGGCTGTTGTGTGCCGTTATTTTGCAATGAAGTCAACTCAAACACAGCATTTTATTTCAACTTGTTGGAGGGTTAGAACTTGGACAGGGGAAACAACATAGCTGCATAGCCACGGTTGCTCGATGAAACAGCGTTGCCCCAGTTGCTTGGTGATCGTTATTGTAATGTTTTGCTCAGTTCCAGGTGCATGGTGTCCGTTCTTTGAGTTACCAGGGCAAATAGTCAATAAAGTACTTTTAAAAAATGACTTTAGTGTGCCAACTTGGTTGTGTCTGAAGCAGTTATCGTCAGTTACAAATCCAAATGCAACACAATACCTCGAGCCAGCAAATCATGAGTGCCATTTTGAACATGGTGCAATGTATTGTGGGACAGTCTACCAAAATTACATTTGATTTGGATATCAAAGTGAATTGCAGCCACAGCATATACATGTATCTTATCATGATTGATGCTCAGAAATATTTGCAAAATATATACTTTTGGTTTCATATATTATTTATTATAACCCTCCAAGATCATCCCAATACTATTCTCATTTACAAACCATTCGGTGCAGAATCCACAATTTTCAAAATGGCAGCCAAATCTGTGGGTTAGTTAGTCCCAATTGGATGTTTTGAAGAAGTAGTATCCAAAGTATATGTGTGATTAGTGTTAGCAGAAGGTTAATGTGTCAAGTGTAATTAATTTGACAAATTAACCTTCTGGTAACACTAGTTACACATATACTTTGGATACTACTTCTTGTGAGCATTACCTAAAAATGTAAATACTACACCTTGAAGTTACCAGCTGTTGGTGGCAGTGGGCCCCAGAATAGGAATATTGTATCAGACACTGAAGTGGCCCTTAGGCTATGAATTAAGTAGCAGCACTAGACACAGGAGCCAAGACCCCTACTGAGTCAAATTAAAGTTAGAGCTTAGTGGAGTAGGTTGCTCCTATAATGGATGCAGGTCCGAAAGTACTGGTGGGTTTTTATATAATTGGTAATAAATGAATTTCCCCCCAGCCAATAGTCTGATGATTGCCAGCAGAATCACCAAGTGTCACTACTACCATGATCAGAGTAAAGCGGATATCATAGACTGGTCTGTGCATCTGGTAGCAATGAATACTCTCCCTGTGAGTATGTTAATCTGTTCCACCATGTGGCTTGATTATGGCATAGTCTTTAGGTTTTAGCCCAGCTGATTTGTTAGTCACGTTAGAAGCTTATAGTTTGTTCAATAGGTTTTGCATGAAGGATTTGTTTTATGGTGTTTTTTTTTTTTGTTTGTGTATGTGTGTTTTATTTCAGCTGTGCTGATCATAGGGCACAGTTGATGCGAAAACTCATGTTTGATTGTCTCTCCTGTCATACATTCAAAAACTTTGCTTGTGAACGTAATAGTCCTCTCCTTTTAAGTTAGGTCCATATAACTCATAATTTATCAAATGTATAAAAATCTTGGTCAAATTTGATATTGATGGCCTCACCAACAGCATTTTCTCTTAAATTATATATGGGTGAAAATATGAGAATCTTGTGAACACTAGCATCTTGGATTTTTTTGGTGAATCTTATTCATGAAACTTACAAGGAATGTGGAGGAAGTCAAAATCTTGATTGCTTATTGCAGAGTGAGGTCCAGTGTTAATCCAGATGGTCATTCCTGTTTGCATGATTTACAGCATTGGTCTCTTGCCAGTTACATACATCAAAATTAAGCTTTTGATTAAGGATGGTCTGATATGGTATCGGGTGGTATCAGTTTTTCTTGCAACATTTAATATCGGATCGGGTATCAGACTGAAAACTCGATACTGGCAAAAAAAGTGTAAAATTTTCAAATCAGATTTATTCAAATTATTTCCCCTAATACTAAGTGCTAAGTCATGTGTGTATGAAATACAATTTACTTATCAAGATGTATGACTATATTTTTTTTTTTGCTCTGCTGACCAAAGGTCGCAGAGCTTATGTGACGGCTCATGTCTGTCCGTCCTTCCGTAAACTGTTGCTCATTAGCACGATACCATCCACAGTTTTTAAGTTAGCCCAATATAGCTTTCAGGACTTACAGGATGCATGAAAATCTAGGCCCCTTTCGATATTGGTGGCGCCACCTACATCATTATGTAATATAGGGGTCAAACTGTGAAAATCTTGTGAACACTCAGGCATCTTTAATTTTTGGCAGATCTTCACCAGATTTGGTGGAAATGTGTGGGAGATCAAAGTCAAAGTTGCTAATGATGCTAGTGGTGCCACCTATAAATTGACGGAAAATATGAGCCAAAATGTGTTTAAGATGTAAAATTCCACATTTGGAAAAGTAATTGGAGTAGACTTGCCAAATTTATAGGATATTTAGACCATGTCCAATGCTAAAATGTTATGTAATATTAGTGACCTTTACCTATTTTTGTGAGGTCATTATGCCTGTAAAGTTGAAAAGGTGATTTTGTAATGGCAAGGTGTAGCTTGACATCAATGTTGATGTGAGGACAGTACCAGGCCCATGGGCCTCTGGTATTACATAATCTGGGTGACCTTGATCTTTTGTCCCAAGGTCATTGAGGACATAAAATGAAGGACTTACTGATTGTTGTCTTGGCACATGCAATATCCTTCACAGGAATTACACAAATAAGCTATGATTACATGTGGAACAAAGTGCCATCTGGTGGACAAGTGAGACACTAAAATCACATAAGCTTAATATGTTCAGAAGCCACTTGAGGACTCGCAACTTTGAAATGAAGATGTATATGCAATATAGCCACGGTGCTAGCAGAGCATTAGGCCCATGGGCCTCTTGTTACACATGCTGCTCTCCATCCACAAGTTTCAAGCAATTTAACCAATTGTGGACTGCTTGCTGACAGCATACCTGTGTGGACTGCTTGCTGACAGCATACCTGTGTGGACTGCTTGCTGACAATATACCAGTGTGGATTGCTATCTGACAGTGTACCAGTGTAGACTTCTAGCTGATGGTATACAGTGTGGACTGTGAGCTGTGTTGACAGTATACCTGTGTGGACTGCTTGTTGACAGTATACCTGTGTGGACTGCTTGCTGACAATATACCAGTGTGGACTGCTATCTGACAGTGTACCAGTGTAGACTTCTAGCTGATGGTATACAGTGTGGACTGTGAGCTGTGTTGACAGTATACCTGTGTGGACTGCTTGTTGACAATATACCTGTGTGGACTGCTTGCTGACAATATACCAGTGTGGACTGCTTGCTGAATGTATACCAGTGTGGACTGCTTACTGAGACTATACCGTTGTGGACTGCTACCTGTGTTGACAGTGTGCCTGCATGTGTGGACTGCTCTGTTGATTGTATACCAGTATGGACTGCTGTGCTGATGGTATACCAGTGCTGACTGCTATGCTGACATTATACCAATGTGGACTGCTGTGCTGATGGTATACCAGTGCTGACTGCTATGCTGACATTATACCAATGTGGACTGCTGTGCTGATGGTATACCAGTGCTGACTGCTATGCTGACATTATACCAGTATGGACTGCTGTGCTGATGGTATACCAGTGCTGACTGCTATGCTGACATTATACCAGTATGGACTGCTGTGCTGATGGTATACCAGTGCTGACTGCTATGCTGACATTATGCCAGTGTGGACTGCTGCCAGTGCTGACAATGTACCTGCATGTGGCTGTTTGCCTAATTAGTTTATAGGTTGGCTGCCAAAACCATTCCAAAGCCAACCAGTCTCTGTTTTTACCCTTCGGCCTTATGAGGCCGACGGGTATTGTCGTACCTTGCGCCGTCCGTCCATCTGTCCGTCCTTCCCATGGTTTTACCACCATAACTTCAGACATTTTTGAGACAGGACTTGCAAATTGCACATGATAGTACACTCCTATATGGCCTACTTTGTGTGCAAGCATAGTTGACCTTGACATAATTCTCAAGGTCACACAGTGGTCACATGTGCCAAGCCACATTACCGCTCTAACTATTGAAAGCCCACATCTAGCAATCTAAATCTTACAGACAAGAAGCTTTATAGAGCAATCTAGAAGCCTATTGAAAATTGAGGTCATAGCTCTATATTTGAACTACTTTTTGAGCTCAAAGGTCAAGTGCACAATGGTGGTATTGGTATAAGTAAAGAAGTTTTTAAGTCAGTTACATGAAATTTTATAAACATGTATCATAACCAAAAAATGTGCCATGAATCAAAAGTAGCTCAGTAGGTCAAGTATCTGGGTCACAGTGACCTATTCATTTAAATTTTGTTTACCATTATAACTTCAGAAGCTTTTGAGACAGGACTTTCAAATTGCATATGATTGTACACAACTATAAGGCTTGCTTTGTGTGCAAGCATAATTGACCTTGACCTAATTTTCAAGGTCACACACGGGTCACAAGTTTGCTGAGTGACATTGTGTATCTAGAAATCTAAATCTTAAAACAAAAGAAGCAACATAGGGTGATCTGATCATACACTATACCTGATACTATATGGGACACTATTCCTATTCACTTACAGCAAAAGAGATTGAAGGCAGCCGAAGGGCACTGCGTTCTTTGAACGGTATTTTTTGAGCTTGGAATCCATGGGTCTCAAACAGCAACATTCGGCTTCAATCACCCGGCTGAAAATGGGAAACCCATATACCTATGCCAACTGCACCAAATCCCTGTTCAAAAAAGAATGGTTCCATGTAGGCAGATAAGTGTGAATGTCATAATCGATAAAACCTAGTTCATTGTATTTAATCCTGTGCAAGAACTGTATTGGGCATTATCGCAGATCTTTACCATGTGTATATTTACATGATGTCAGGGCTCTACATGTACCTCTGATTTGATTCTACTTGTGTGCGGTGACCATTTGTCTGGCAGCCTTGTATATATATATATATATATATATATATATATATATATATATATATATATATATATATATCACCCTTCTCATCTTAGTATTGATCCCACCTGTTTTATTGGACTTTTCTGTTGACACATCTGTTTTTGGTTTACCTGTATGCTAATGTGTATGTATATATGTATGTGTAGGAAGCCATTATTTGCTGACAAAACTGAACAGTCACCTGACTATATGTATGTCATGCTGGTCAACTCTAATTAATGAATATTCTTGTCCTTGACTAACAATGTTTTCACATGTATCATATATCAGTCAACATGCTGAATGTGTACGGGAGCTTTCAGGCCTGAATGAGAGTGACCTGCTAACTGGTCGACTGTATTAAAAATCTTCAGCGTAAAACATTTCCCATATCTTTAACACCAAAAAGGGTTTGTACTATTTTATCAAAAATGAATAACATCAATGTGATGTTATTTGAATGCCTGTGATTCTGTAACACAAAATTGTGTGTTTGTATCATTTGTTGTGCAAGATACACAAGCTGTAAATAGCAATAATCCATGAGAAACTATATGCAGTTTTACAGTTTATAATGACACGAATACTTTGCCCAGCCATTGTGATGCATGAAGTGTCATTTGATTTAAGAGTATGCATGTAATCCCTCAGCTTTAAACGTTTGAATCATTTTGTGACGAGTATGTTTGGTTTGGGGTGTAATTAGCGTGGCTTAATCAACATGTACTAATGTTAAAAATGAGGTGATTCTCATAATAAGATTTCTTTATGAAACATTACATCATGAATAAGTCATGACGTCGCAAGTCCAGTCAATGGTATCAATGTGTGACCAAAGATAGTGGTGTGGACCTACCTGAGGGAGTTACAGTTAATCTATGAGAAATTGAAACAAAGTAACAAAGTCTTCAGCCAGCTATAAAAATGTGAAAGGAAGTTATTCCAAAAGTAAAAAAGAGTCTTACTTATTGGCCTTTAGTGGAGGGTCTAGATGGTGAGTGGAGATATGTCAGTCTGTGTGTGAAATAAAATTCTTCGCTGTGTATATGTCAACCATATGGCACAAATTGTCTTCTGTTTTGATGATATATCAATGTCAGCTTGTTTTTCTAATTTTACATGCAAGTCCCTGATGGAATGTGGCCTCACTTGCCTATAAATCCTGACATTATGTCTCTGACATGGTCAGAACCATGTCAACTTTACAGCCTGTTTTGGACAATGTTTAATTGACTGCGATAGTTCACATATGGAATTGTATTTGTGGTTTCTTGGAGAATTCATAAGGTGCACAGAGGTTTGAGAGATTTTTCCTAGATACTTTTGACAGATAATTATTGATAAACTCTAGATTGATATTTTCAGTTTTTGTGTGGTGTGGTATTATATAATCTAATATGTACACGTAAGATGAAATCTGTTGAGCGCAGTATTAGGCTTAATCAATCACTCTGTATATCATTCTACTTGTAAATTAAATTCACTTGTACATTTATGTATTACATAGCAGTGAGGGAAAATTAATATAAATGCCAGGAGGTTTAATTTCCCGTCCTTGTTTGAGAAATGTCACTGCATGCTATGGAATAAACTCCCCCATTCTGTAATCTCAGAGATAATGTTGCAGCCATATATGAAGCCTGGGGCAGCAGCCAGGCCACAGAATCACTGTATATACCTCACTATGTACAGTTATGTTCGTTAATGTTGAGTAGGATGCAGCAATTAGAACTCTAGATTTTAATCAGTATTTTTCACAGGTAGAACCTGTTTTTGCATTGTAATTCACAGGCATGTCATTTAATATGGCACATTTTTATCAGCTGCAGTGCTGCATTGGCCTGTACCACATATATGGGCAGATCCTACCTCACTCTTCACAAATTAAGTCCTAGTTCTGTTCTACAAACAAACAAACAAACAAACAAACAAACACACACACAAACACAAACTGAGAGGATAGAAGAATCAGTAACCATATGTTTGTACTGCATGGCCTCAAACAAATGGGGAGAAGTATATGGGTTTTCAGCAAAGGGGTGGGGCCACTCCCATTAGGCCTACTTATAATAATTAGCATTACAGGTAGGCTCCACAGGAAAGACCACCCTTTTTCAAACCATCGATCCTAAAGGCCCTTTGCATGTTTTGAATTGTCGCTCCCAAAGACATGCCTCTCCCCTCCCCCCCCCCCCCCCCCCAATTGTACTTGAGCTCAATTACGGCTCTTTTACCCTTTTGGGATGTGCACTTTTACCCCAGGACTTTGTCAATACCAGCGCCCAAAGACACCTCCACCCCCAATTTTATCTTCGATTCAGCTCCCATTGGGTGTGCGTTTCAAACCCTCAGTGGAGTCTACCCACCTTAAAATATGGGTGATGCTCCCACCCCTCCCCCCATGGGGTTTTCAGCTTGTTGGACTGTTTGTTAATACAAGTAGCAGAATTCCTGTGAGCCAAATATCTCCTTATTCTCCAGCCACAACCAACTCAAACTTACCTCAGTTGTACACTGTACATTGACACTCTTTGTTGACCTGTTTACATTTTGGTGACCTTGACCTCATTGTCCAGGTTACAGGATATGTATGTCCAAAGTGGGGGTATGTGGTCTGTTGGCAATGACTATCCTTTTTGAAATAAGTACAATGTTAGTAATATCCATGGTGTTCCATCACCACTGTGACCCATATCTTGGTGGCTGATTGCCTGGGACAAAGTCAGAGATCTTAATTTCTTGCCGATTGGCAAGTAATTAATATGTATGTGCTTTATTGGGATTATGGTGTACTTAAAGTGCTTTAAACTTATTGTCACTTTGTACTGGGACTGAAGAGTCAAGATTCCACGTCTTTAGCATAGCTTCCAGGTTTGATGTATTCAGTCTCCTTTTTAATATGAATATGCTTGCATTATCATGTGCCAGAAATTATGTTAACCAGCCAGAAAGGTGGAAGTGTGTACTTTTTGCTTCCACAAATCCGCTGGACCTCCAGATTTGGGAAAACCCTGTGGCCACCAATCAGAAGTTTTTGTGCATGTAAATTTCAAGAATAGTTTTCGAAGAAGATGATTTGTTTATTTGGTCACTTCAGTCACACTGTGGCAGAGAAAAGCTGCATTTGAGTTACTGTAGTTCAGATAGCAGCTGTAGTACGTAGCTGTAATGGGCATTGTGAGTGAAGACGTTGGGGAAGGACACTCACTGGCTGGTGGTGTTCAATGCGAGGCAATGTGCCCAGGGTAAGCCATATGGCAGACATGACTAGCAAGCATGAGACTGAATCAGGCTATGGCAGACATGACCAGCAAGCATGAGACTGAATCAGGCTATGGCAGACATGAACATGCAGCAAGCATGAGACTGTATTAGGCCATGACAGACATGACCAGCAAGCATGAGACTGTATCAGGCTATGGCAGACATGACCATGCAGCAAGCATGAGACTGTATAAGGCCATGGCAGACATGACCAGCTGGCATGAGACTGTATCAGGCTATGGCAGACATGACCATGCAGCAAGCATGACACAGTATCAGGCTATGGCAGACATGACCAGCAAGCATGAGACTGTCTCAGGCTATGGCAGACATGACCATGCAGCAAGCATGAGATTGTATTAGGCCATGGCAGACATGACCAGCTGGCATTAGACTGTATCAGTCTACAACATACATGACTAGTAAGCATTAGACTGTATTAGGCTATGGCAAACAAGCATTAGATTGTTTAAGGCTGAGGAAAACATGACCGGACAAGCATGTGTCGTACCATGTTATGCCATAGCACACATGAGCAGCAAGAATTAGGCTGTGGCAAACATGACCAACGTAGCGTGCGTCAGTGTGTATTAGGCCATAAGGGTAGTGGAGGCATGCAGTTTTTGGTCACTTGAGCATAAATTGATCCATACCTTCAGAGTTCCTGAAGCATTGTTAAATATTTCCAGATGTGATTTCACAGTGGTAGCACCAGTTTGTTAGTGTAGTGATAGATGTCACATGCTGCCTTCTGCTCAGTACGAATCATGACACTCTGCGTGCCCAGGAAACTTTTAAAGATTGCCTATTCAGTATTTATTAAACTCCTGCAACAATTTTTTTTATGTGGCTATGTCAAAAAGTTATAAATCAAACTTGGAAAGGCACCTCAATCTATTATTATATTTTTGAAGCTGTTCAAGATTTAAAATTTTAAATATTTGCATAAATCAAACTGGAACAACTTTGATTCATGGTTCATTGGATGCAACTATCCTACAAACCTATCAACTGAAGTTTGAATGCCACCTCAGTCTATAATAGTTGTGAAGTTATTCAAGATTTAAATTTTGTGTATTCATCTTTTTTTGCTTAAATTAAAATGCTACAGCTTTGAGTCATGATTCATTGGATGGGGCTATGTCACAAACCTTCGGGGTGGGTGGAGGGAGGGAGGGAGAGAGAGAGAGAGAGAGAGAGAGAGAGAGAGAGAGAGAGAGAGAGATCATATATGATACCAAAAGTATATATTTTGAAAAATATTCCAGAGCATCAATAATGATGATATATGCTGTTTTATGGTGTGTATTGTTTGTTGGGCCTCTTACTGTTTACCAATCCTAGCCAGGAACATATTCGGTGCATACAGGTTGGTCTGCCATCCAAATTCAAGTTTTATGAACAACTGGAGCTTCAGTATAATGCAATGTGCCCAATTGTATTTTATATCTCACATCAGTGAAGACCTTCGTATCTTCCTGTAACGTCTATAACGTGCTGTGTATTTTTCCCAGCCAGTTGACAAATTCATCATAATTATCATCTACACATACTGGGAGATAAACACATAGAATGAATAAACTTGCGCTATTATAAAAATCTTAGCACACAAGAGAAAAACTTTCACTGGCTAGGTAGACTACTGTCAGTTTTTCGTTTTCATTGTGACATGTTTATAAATATGTTTTGTAATATATACAATTACATTGCCTTTATGTTTACTGCTGTGTCTATGTATTAGGCCTATAATATCAGATGAAAGTTTGCCAGACTGAGGGTGCTGAACATAAAGGGGAGGTGTGAGTAAATGAGTGGGAGTGGATGGGTGACTGGTGTCCATTCTCTTTTATGGATTAGAGTGTATTCATTTATAAAAAAGGTCTGTAGAAAGTTACATTCTCAAGGCAGCTCTTGGTTTGGGCAAAAGATCTAATCACAGTAATCTATTATTAGCTTTGCAAGTTCCTGATATTCGCTTTGTCTGAATTCGGCGTACTCTAACATTACTTAATATACTCTGGGGAAAAAAAGTGAATAGCCCCACTTGTTTTACATTGGACATATTTTGGAGTGTGTGTGTGCAAATTAACATGCCAACAATCTGTCCTTAAAAATCAGAGGTCTGTCGCCAGTGATCCCCACACTGAGACATACTGACTGTCACCAAGGAGGCTAAAACGATTCATTCCAGCCTCTTGCTGTCACTGATGTCTCGTGTGTTTGCAGCAGCCATTGAAACCCCATGTGCACCTTAATACTGGATGCACTTACTATTTCTTTGTCTTATCCCAACATTATCTCAAAGTTAGGCCAACGCTTTCTTACTCTGCACTGGACCTTAAACTTGGCTTTCATGGCCATGTTATGCTACTCCATAATTTGCATCAAATTTGCTACAGAAATTCATATTCTTAGCACCCCATGTTAAACCGTTGGGACTGCTCACTGTTTTTTTCTCCAAAGTATAGTTTTAAAAAATGACTCTCCTTACAGAATTCTGTGTTCTCATTTTCTAGCTAAGTTATGTCAGTGGGGAATATTATGAAGAACACGCTTACTGGTAGTGTTATGGCTACGGGCTACTGTCCTGTACTGGTATTTATGAAAAAACAATAGTTACAAGCTGCCATGTGTCACTGAAGAGAATGGTTATGTGGAGTCTCCTTGTTATTTGGTAAACAATGAAAATGTTAATTCACATGATAGTTTTAAACATCAGGTAGCCATATTATTCTTGCTCCTTTTGATATTTCACTTGTAATTAATATAAGAATACCTCTTGTTATTATTTTCTTTAAAAGGCATTACTATTTTGGAAACTTGGGGTTGGCAGGTATATGCCCTAGGCACATATCTATAATGGTACCATTGACCGCATGTGTTAATTACCTTTAACCACATGTACATGTGTTACCATTCTGGATGTCCTATTTGCCTGCGTACATGTACCACACCAAATATTAATATAAATTATAGCCAGCCAAGTTTTTTATTTTTGTGATATTTTCTATTTTGATAATGTTAGAAATTAATGGATGAGAAAGTGTGAGAAGGGCATAGCTTTGATGCAGGCAGAGAGTTGGGGTGAGCCTCGGTCACATTCCTAGGTGTTTTGAAATCCTAGCGTGATTGCTTACTTGAGGTACACGTGCACTGGGAGCTTGTAAAGCCAATGTATGTATAGCTGTTGAGTCGATTACCTGCCCCAGTTCAAAGCAGTTGGGCGCTGGCTACAGTCAACAGTGTTGCGCTGTGTCTGTCATCAATTCACAAAATGCTGACATGGACACTTTCCTGGTACTAAAGTCAGCCATTCAACAGATAAATTGCACAGTTAAAATACTATTATTGCAGACTGTTTATGTGGTAATGTAATCTGCAGGTTGTGCAGGTCATAATGTTGGTCAAGCAATGAGGGTGACAGCCTGCTGACCAGATCAACCATGTAGCCTGCTGGAACATTCCTCCTGAGACCATAAATGTCCTCTGTATATTGCTCTGTCCTAATTAATGAGACTACTTATACCATACTAGGGACAGATTCCCTGTTTTTCCAGCAACGTGGAATACTGTAATTGCTTTACTTTTGCATGTATAAATTTTCACGGGTTTTATATTGTTGACATTTCAGTGCAGTTTTGATTTCACTGTTTTGTTTCCTATTCAAATAAATTGTTAAAATACCATTTCACTGTTTCGCGTCTTTTTTTTTTTTCACTTCACAGTTTTGTGCCATCAGTGAAATTAAGGGAAATATGAGTACAGCAAAATTAAATCAATTTACAGTACAACAAACTGATTCAAAAATATTCTTGTGAAGATGAACATCAATTACTACATGTACAAAATGTAGCTAGATAAAGAAGAATGCTTACACATATAATGCCATTTTGCCAAAAAAAATGAACAATAAAAAGACTAATAAATATCCAAAAATCACGGGAGCATGACCATTTAAAAAAATATAGTACAAACAACTCAACCTGCATCATCACCAAGTTTGAAGTGAATCTAGTTGATGGTTTTGGATAAGTTTTCACAAAGTTTCAGGGCAATCTAAGTGACTGTCTTGGAGGAATAAAAAAAAAAAAAGCAAAACCACACAAAGGTTTGCAAAAAAAATAATTAAAAAATCAAGAAAAAGTGCAGCACCACTTAATTAACAATTAGGGTCTGGGGGTCCCACATGAGTTTCTGTGCACTTTTGATGTACATTTCCATCAAGCTTCAATACAATCTGAGACCTGATTTTGGGAAGTTGAAAATAGCAACAACACAAAAATTTGGGGGAAAAATTGCAGCGCCACTTGTTGAACAAATGGAGGTCTTGGGATCCTCAGGAGTGTCACCATATAATTTCAATGCGATTGGCCAAGCAGTTTTGTAGAATTTGTAAGATTTGGAAAAGCAATCAACAAAAAATCATTAAAAATGAAAAAATGAATGGAGCTTAAACATTTGAACTCACGTCGTAGAGACCCAATCAAGGTACATTCCACCAAATTTTAAGTGAATCTGAGCAGTGGTTTTGGAGAAGTCAGAAATGTCCATTGTGGGTGATGGGCAGACAGACAAGAGATGGATGGAGTAGGGACAACCACAACATAGCCTCAGCTGACTGACAAGTCAGCTGATGTGAAAAAGAAATTAAATAGGAAAATGAACGAAAGACCCAAATACAGATTCCTGGATAGGGCTGCAATTCATAATTGTCAACAAAAGAATTAATAAGTGGGCTTTTTGATGTCAGTTACATGACTCTGTGGCTTAATCTGTTTTTATGACTGTAATTTATTCATTAACCATCCAATTTCATATGTATTTATGGTGTCTTCTGTGATAACCTTCAGTATAGCACTGTTCACATACAAGTTAACATATTTTATATACAGGTATGTATGTATACTTTTGAAATGACATAAAAATGTAAAATATAAAATGAAATCTCAAACTTGGGAAGTAGGAAAGTAGAAACATATTTTGATAGCCTAAGAACCCCCAAATAACAATAAAATATTGTGTGTGTCTTGATATTCTGAGTGCTTAGTTTTTTAAAAAGGTCCAAAAATTGGGGGGGGGGGGGGGGGCGAGCATTAATATGATGTTCATCATCCTGCCATGCAGGGATCATATATCAATTAATGAATGGATTTTGAATTCTGCTTAATGGCATTAAGTTCCTTTTTGTTGTAGAAAGTCCTGCTTTGTTACAAATTTAATATGTATAAAAATTCACAGCACTGAATCATGTTGTGGAAATGATAATTATTGTGACTACATATGATGACACATACAAAATAAGTGTAGAAACAGTATCTTTACCATTGATCTTTAAATGTGCCCAGCCAGTGGGGTTTGATCTTTAAGTGCCACTAAGTCCAGTCAGTAGGATTTTATCTTTCAGTACCAGCATGACCAGTCAGTAGGTTTTGATTTTTCAGTACCAGCATGACCAGTCAGTAGGTTTTGATCTTTAAGTACCAGTATGCCCCATCAGCAGGTTTTGATCTTTCAGTACCAGGTTGGCCAGTCAGTAGGTTTTGATCTTTCAGTACCAGTATGGCCAGTCAGTAGGTTTTGATCTTTAAGTACCAGCTTGGCCAGCCAGTAGGTTATGATCTTTCAGTACCAGCTTGGCCAGTCAGTAGGTTTTGATCTTTCAGTACCAGTATGGCCAGTCAGTAGGTTTTGATCTTTCAGTACCAGCTTGGCCAGCCAGTTGCTTTTGCATTTTTTGACACTTCAGGCTGCAGCTGCTATATTTGCAACGGCAACTGAAGTTTTTACTGGTCATGCAAAGCAAAAAACAAATAACAAAACAAAAAAAAAAACAACAGAGGGAAGTCAATAGTAACTTGATATACAGTAGGTTAAATGTATGCACTGTGGCAAATGATAAATATTGTAATAGGACTGTTAGTCTTAGTCACTGATTGCTGAATGGACATGTACAGTGAAATGTGGTGAAATGAGAACACAGTGAATTAATTAGGACAGAACATTTGTGACTGATCCTGAAGATTCCACGATATATTGTGATTCAATGAAACGTTGTATTTTTTCCAAATTTAACTGTTCTAGTGTACTTTACTATTTTTTTGTATAAAAATACAAGTACAATTTTTGTTGGGAGAATCTGCTTTTTCTAGTTTTTTGTCAAGATTGATGTGACACTTGGTTTTGGAACCTGAGCTTTTACAGCTCTCTCTGAGATTATACTATTACTACAGCGTATTGTCAAGGGATTAATCAGCACCCTGCTTGATAATTAGTGGAAACAGATTTTGTTGCAATAAAAAGCCTTCGGGGACATCATTGTCATGTCTGAACAATGCTGTCTCATCTTATGCCAGGTAGATCAGCTCAAAATGTTCATAGAAGTAGGAAGACTCCTGTTGAAAAAGCTTTTTGACCTTTGAGTAACTTGTTACGTACACTCTAGTACATTGTATGTTGGGAATAAAAGTACAAGTTACAGTGTGAAAGAAGGAACATTAGCAACAAATTCAAAGTAAAGGCAATACAGATCGAGACATGAGCCTCCCCCTATCCGTTTCTGTCTCCTTCCTCCCCAGTGACTTGGGGGGAGGAGGGGGTTGCCCCTGATCAACTTTATTTCAAAGAATCGCCCATATAGAGGTGCTGCTGGGGATGGGGGGGGGGGAGGGGGAGCGTTATAGCTGCACCACATAATCACATGACCATGGCAGGGGTAATGACTGCTGGAGTGTGTCACGTTGCATGATAATCATATATTTTGGTCACTATATATGACTGTGCATACATGTAATCAGATGTTTTTGAAGATACAAATGGGAAGGTATATGAAAAGACTGTTCCTTGTTTGTAATCACTTAAGGTCATGGATGTAAACAATCTAGGGGCAAATCAGCTGGTTACTGTATTATTCCTATCAAGTAACCAGGATGTGTAAGAAGTGTTCAGTGTGTTTGACTCAAGTTCAGACCTATATTTTTAATATTATAATAGTATTTGTATGTACTACATATCTAGATAGTACACATATGTAATATATACATTGTTTAAGCATTATCTGAGTCATAGCCTAAGAGAGGCACTTACGGCTACATGTATGGAAGTTGTACTGTTAATTAATTCACAAAACCCAGGGTTTTGTGATAAAAAACTCAAGGTTTTGTTCCAAAACGGTGGGTTTTGCTCACAAAACCCAGAGTTTTTAAACAAAACCTAGGGTATTGTTTGTAAAACTGTGAGTTTTGTAACAAAAACCCGGAGTTTTGCTTGTAAACCCCAGGGTTTTGCACAAAACCCTGGGTTTTGTAAACTACCTAGGAAAACGAGAGAAATATCAAAATTTTTGAATTTTGTTCAATAATGTGCATAAAACCCAGGGTTTTGTAGACCAAACAGAAGCTTTTGTATCAAAACCCAGGGATTTGTACACAAAACTCTGGGTTTGCCTTGTTATCCACAAAACTCAAAGTTTTGTTTCAAAACGCTGAGTTTGGTTATGATAACCCTGGGTTTTGCAGTTGTTTTGTTCAATTATTTGCAAAACCCAGTGTTTTCTGATGTCAGAAATCCCACTGTTTTGAATAATTTGCAAAACCCTGGGATTTGTGATGTCACAAAACCCAAGGTTTTGCATTTTACTGCAAAATTGGTCACATGGATGCACCAACCACTCACAACACGGCTTGCTTGCTGAACTTGCTATTAACCAATATCATGTTAAGATGGCGGATTTTGGAAAACTTTCATCAGTTCGTGACTTTAACGTAGTGTATTTTATCAGTGTGTGCACTTCATGAGCTCATATTTTAGGTACTACAAAAGAAAACATGTAATATGTATATCGTATATGTGTTTTTAAGAAATATAATAAATTAAGACTGATTTTCAGTTTCTTGGACCGTGCAACCAGGCTGGAGTTTTAGCAGCATAATGCCTCTGATCTGCCGCGTAGTTTGAATCTACCCTACGCTGTGCTGCTGCCTGCAGTAATTATGCGACCGTTGATTGCAAAACAACTGCCACATCACATCGTGGTGATAATTATCTCAACACGACTAAGTCTTAAATTGTTACATGGTATTCTTTAACTCCACCTTCATTCCCACCATTCAGAATTTTGCATCTATTTCTGTGTCAGCTCTGGTGAAAGATACTAAAGCTCTTTACCGGGAGCTCTGCAACCGGAAGGGTGAAAACCCTGTCTGTAACAGCATGTCCCTGTGCCAGCCACTACCCCCATACAAACTACCTATTCGCGTATGAGTTGTGTACAAGTTTTTTGTTGACGGGCACTGCAAATCACGCAAGATTGCCTGGCACCTTTTCAAGAGCTGTCGAATGGTTCGGTGTACACGCATGTCCACCAATTGATAAACACAACAAACCAAGAGCCAGTTAGACATTTACTGAGGTCACAGTATTGTTCTTTTACCAGAACCGACAACTTCAACATTGAGAAATTTCCAAATTTCTACTCAATTAAATTAAATAATTAAAAAATAAAAGAATTCGGTTAGAATTGATTCGGCCACCCCTTGACCTGCAGTCCGACATGCTAAGCGTGTGGCCACGTTAGGTTGCAGTGATGCATTTAGGTTTCTTTCTCATATTCCGTAGTGGTCGGACCACACGGCTTTGTTTACGCCTTCACATCTAGGTCATGCCAGTCAAAGCCAAGATGACCACAACCAATAACTGTTTAATCATGCAACTATTTGCAACGGATTGAACATTTTATGCAAATTAAAGAGCTCGAGGCTGTGCATTCAATAGTCCATGCAGTTCTTGGGGCCAGTGTGTGGATTATTTTGAACACTGGATTCACAACCTTTCGTGCTTTAACTAATACATAACTTATATTCTCATTGTGTCGTGAAGAGGTAGACTATGCATGTGGTAACCAATAATGATGTTATTGATCACAAAAACTAAAGCACTTGTAGTTTGATTCTATTTTTAAGTTGAGTAGCCTAGCAAGACCTACCAAGTAACAGCTGTCATGATTGGTTGGTTACAAAACCCTGGGTTTCTTGATGTCACAAAACCCACGGTTTTGTTCTGTTATTTCAATGTGTTACAAAACCCGTGATTTTCTGACTAAACTGAGGGTTTTACGAACAAAACCATAGTTTTTGTTAAAAAAATAACAAAATCGAGGGTTTTGTGATCAAAACTTGGAGTTTTGCTCTTAAACTGTGGGTTTTGTGCTGAAAACCCAAGGTTTTGCCACAAAACCCATGGTTTCGTACCTTAATCCTGGGTTTTGTTCATAAAACCCATGGTTTTGTGCACAAAACCCAGAGTTTTGTAGCAAAACCCAGGGTTTTGTCCAAAATGATATCAAAATTCAACAACTTAGCAAAACCAAAGGTTTTGTAACAAAACCCTGGGTTTTGTGATAAAACCTATGGTTTTGTTAGCAAAACTCAGGGTTTTGAAAAGCAGTACCCACGGTTTTGTGATCAAAACTCAGGGTTTTGTGAATTATTGAACGGTACAACATCCATATACATGTGTCATTAAAAAGAGCGGGTACATTACTAGCAATTGTGCCTTGAGTTGATGTAAGGGAAGGATCAGGCAGAGGCCTACCTTACAGGGGGTGTATTTTAAGGCCAATGATTTTCCGTTTCGAAAAAAGAGGAATTCTGTTTCACATTCCGTTTCACTGCTATATACTAATATAGCATCCATATAAGAAAAAATATTCAATTCTGTTTCAAGGATGAAAAAATGCACAATACCGCCTCGGTGTAGGAAAAAATGGAAAATCATTGGCCCTAATATTTTGTAGTTACTCCAAAAATAAGCAGAGAAACTTGCTGAAAGTTAGCAGAATTAGAGATGGGTGACATGATCTTCTTTTAAAATGTGGTGACCTTGACCTTATTGTGTATGGGTGTGTATATATACATATTGACTTTTATTGTCACCCAGCCTGGGTCCATAAGTGCACACATTTGTTAAAAGGTGCATATATTTGTTCTCTTAGCTTACAACTGAAAGAAACAGATGCTCCCTGGACTGATTTGAGTTTGTCTGCGGCAGAAGGCGGCGATAGGCAGTATCGCCGCCCACCGCCGCCCATTCCTGTTGAGACTCCACAGCAGGTGAGAATGTGTGCGGCGGTCTGCGACCACCAGCGGCGATCGGCGCCGACCGCCGCTTATCGCCGCAGACTGCCACTGGTTGCCACACACTGCCGCTGGTCGCCGCTGTCCACCACCCACCGCCGCCAAAATACCCAAACGCCGCCGTTAAAATCTACTAGTGGAGGCTCATGGTCAATGATCACTTTGGTTAATTTGGTGTTTTGATGATAACTCTAGTGGTCAGAGCATAAAAAGTGATAAACACTTTATGTCCTGTTTGTTGCTTCAATTGTGTAGTGAACTGCATATTCAAAAAATATATATATATATATATATATATATATATATATATATATATATATATATATATATATATATATATATATATATCATCAATGGCAATTAAGAGACATTTTTGAACAGTGTGGGAAGAGATAATTGTGTAAATGACTAGAAAAGAGATAAAATGTATAAATGATCATGAAATTGTGAACCCTCCAGCAGGGCTGAGTTAACCAAGACAGGATTAACCAGGAGAGGGTTAACTACTACAGAGTTAACCAGGAGAGGGTTAACAATGACAGGATTAACCAGGGGAGGGTTAACTATGACAGAGTTAACTAGGTGAGGGTTAACTATGACAAGATTAACCAGGAGAGGGTTTAACTACAACAGGATTAACCAGGGAGGGGTTAACTACTACAGAGTTAACCAGGTGACGGTTAACTATGACAGGATTAAGTAGGAGAGGGTAACTAAAACAATTAACCAAGAGAGGGGTAACTACTAAAGAGTTAACCAATAGAGGATTAAATACGACTGGATTAACCAGGAGAGGGGTAACTATTACAGGATTAACCAGGACAGGGTTAACAAGGAGAGTTTTGACTACAACAGGGTTAACCAGGAGAGGGTTAACTACAACGGGATTAACCAGGAGAGGGTTAACTATGACACAGTTAACCACATTAACAGGGCATTTGCTGCTTGGTTTATGGTAGAAAATCATGTTTGTGTTCAATCTCATATGTATAAATTGTGCCATTTTGCCAATGTCATATCTCTCATTATGGCTTTCAAATCCTCATAATCTAATCTTCACACTTGGATAAAAAAAGCTGGCATTCAAAAAGTGCTGACTGGAGGTGTAAATGAGGATTGAGTGTTGGGGAGCCAACAGATAAAATATGAGTTACGTGTATTGTACGCCTACCAGGTCTTGCGGCAGTGTCAGCACCAGGTAGTGTGTTGGTGTAGGCTATTGGCAGGCACAGCTGCCTGGACCCTCATACTCCAGCAGCATTGCTGGGCAGCTGGTCACTGGGATGCAGAACCAGAGCAGAGGCTTCTCTCATGTAGTGACATGTACCTTCTCTTGTGTGCAGGTGACGGCATTGTAATCACTATCCTACCACCAGTACTGATTGAAGTGCCACAGCCTCCCAGTTTACCGTTCTTCAGCACTCACAAGTGATAAGCAGTTTGCATTGTGGTGGGAGCAGCAGAGACACAGGTAAGCGCTGTTCACCTCTCCCTGTTTATGAGATGCTGGGGGACTCTATATGTCTTAATACTGAGGGCAATGCTTGGTGTCGCCGGGGGACTCCCTCCTGCCTGCAGGCAGCAGGTCCTTGCCTCAGTCATTGCCATTGTATGTCCAATGTCTCCTTTACTGTTGGATGACCCGCAAAAGTGATTTGCCAAGATTTCCAGACCACCAGAAGCAAACACCAAACACGTAAGCATGGAGCATATCTGTTGTCATCATAGCTGTCAAATGTGTGGCAGAGTTGGCTTCAGGTTTCCCAATATGTAAGTTGGGAAATTGCTAACTTCCAGGTATGTCAAGCTTTTTATGATGATAAACATTTTCCAACTATTGCTTGATCCTCTGTTTGAGCTGTCTACAATGTACACATACATGTATGACAGAATGTGATGTGAAGACAGAGTGGAGCACATGGTTTTGGATCAGTTGTCAATCAAGCCAGCCAGGTTATTGTATGGGCTGCTACATTGACACTCTGGGTGAGCCTGACGATTAACCCATCCTCTTTAACATTTGGTGAATCTACATGACGTGAAGGAGTTAACGTTTTAGACTGAGCAGCCAGCAGGCCATTGATGCATGCTTGAGGACAGGTAAGGGCCCAGGGATCCTTTCAGTTTGGCTGCCTGATAGCTCTATGATGTTGATGGCTGCATAAGAATGCTGTTACCTGTCTTTGCACTTTAAATTTAGTTGCTGGGTTGATTCTCGTGTGAAAGGTGTGTCTGAGACAGAAGTACATGTTGCATATATGTTGCTGTTACAGTACACAGTACCAGTTATGTACGGCCGTTCAGCCCTGTGTGGGGCAAAAGTGGCCCTGTTTGAATGCATGGTATTTACATATTGTTAACATTAAAAAGAACAGTCTTGTGGAGAGTATGAAATGTCTTGCATAAACCTGCCACGATGTTTATATATTAGTTTAATAATTAAGGCTTGGCTCCAACTTTCTGCATATAGTTCATTATGTTTACAGATGAAAAAGGGTCAACTATATAAGGTTTCTTTGTAAACTAGCATCCCTGGTATTTATACAGGTGAGCAGCAGTCCATCACCACAGCAATCAGATGCCTGCGTCAGATAGAACTCCATATAGATTTTCAGAATATATTGGTAGTGTGGATGTGTTAGATGTATAGACCTGGCAGTGCCGTGGTTATACAAGCAGGAGCACCAGTGCCACGTCTTCCATGTACTTCTGAACTAAAAAAAATCCCACAATCCAATCTCTCTGTGCTCCATTGCCAATCTAGTCACTGTGTAAGTTGAAACCGATACCTTAATTAAAAACTATTATTAGGTACAATGCAAATGTTTTGAAAATTGGTGGCTTCAGTAGCCTTTGATTTTTTCAATGGCAGTGTTGCCAACTCCAGAATCGTTCAGGGGACTCTCAAAAATTTAGTTTGGAAATTTATATGAATTAAATAATTTTAACCTTCCTCCCAAAAATACATCCATGTTTTCCCTTAATATTTCATATTGAGAAAATGATTTGAACAAAATCTGCCTTCCGCCTCCCAAATTTTTAATTGGATAGGTTGGCAAGACTGCAATGGGTCGTCAGTAGGAAACCATCAGGCATGTTTGGCAGGGTTGAACTCCTGCGTGCCATGTATACTTACAGAAAGCTATGTACATGTTCAAACTATTATTGTAGATTTTCTTGGAAGTGATCTATGCACCACGCTGTCCGTGACCAGTGCTAATATTTACAAGTCATTAATATTTTTTTGCATAAAAATATGACTCCTATTAGATCATATTTACCAAACTTGTTAAATTCAATGTGATTTTCCACACCAAACTTGGGGGCTTCTCAGGCCTGTCACAAACTATCTTCATGTCTTCTTCATTAGTCAGTAAGCATTTGAATGGTTATCTTAATTCCACATTTTTGGATGGCTTAATTTCTGCACTGTCAGAAATTTTGCAATTTTACTGTGAAGTAATTGAAAAGCTTATGTAAACTTCCCAACTTTGGAAGGCTTATTTAGAGCTTCCAATTACTGAAGATTTACATAACTATTAATCAGAAGATTGATCCACCCCTGGGCTTTTATAACTCAGCTGACTTGTCAGTCAGCTGTGTTAATAGGATGGGTAGTAATCTGTTGGCTATCCATCCAAAATCAGCTATGAAAACACTTGGCCAATTGCTTTGAAATTGAATAGAAACACTTGTGGGTACCCTTAGACCAGGGCAGGACTTATGGGTTGAATGCTGAAGGTTTGCTGAGGATGGACTGTTCACACAGCCTTCTTGTTTGTTCATATGTCCATCTGAAGCAAACTTTACATACTGTTGTATATATGATTCCTTTATTGAAATATTTAAGCAGCATTTATAGGATTTTCTATTTTATGATCCCAAATCTGCAACTAAGCCCTGGATAAATTTGCATACATGTAGGTTGCAGGATACAGTTGATACTGATGACTGATTGGAGGTCCCTTTAAAACTTGGAACAAAACTTATTTGTTCCAAATGCTATATGTTTAACCATGTGGGACTCTCATATTACTGATAAACAAATGAACTGATGAGGCATATAATGATTATATCTGACTACTATAAACTGCCTTAATTTTGCTGTATTCTTATTTTCGCTTATTTCGCTGATGGCGCAAAACTGTGAAAATAAAAACACAGTGAAATAGTATTTTAGCATTGTTTGAATGGGAATTATGTCCAAAACAGTGAAATTAACACTACAGTGAAATGTCAAAAATACAAAAAACCGTGAAAATTTATACATGTGAAAATAAAGCAATTTGTAGTAAACACTTCATTTTAATTGAAGTTGAAGTTGAAGTTGTTCACCAGATGTGTCACAACAAACCAAAAGGCTCCCTGTGGGGAAAAAGACTGTTTTTATCAGATTATACAGAATTAGCAAAAGTTAACACAAGGGAACAGAACATTCTAGTGGGCCTTTGGAGTACACACAATACATTACACAAACTTTAAGCATGCCAAAACCATCATGTTAAATTTTAATGTATCTTACAAGATATAGTGTCTGCAGCAAATTTGCATACTTAGTTTCATTAATTTTTAGCTGACAAGTCAGCTGAGCTTTTGTGAGGGTCTGTCGTCCATTGTCTGTCTGTTTAAAGTCCAAATTATTGAAACTATATAAAACAACCAGGAAAATTCTCAAATGAAAAGATAAATAAATAAACAGCAGGATTGAGAAGGAACAGAGAAACATTTTGGATGAAAGAACTCCAAACAGTATATCCCTATGGGTTGAATAATCGATGTGATAAGAACATAGAACAAACAGTAGAGAATGATAATGTATATGACATACTCAACAAAAGAAGGAAAAAGAACAAACATACGAGTAAACACAGAACACATAAAGAACCTCTTACAGCTCAATATGTATTCAACGTACTCCAAGAAACTACATACTGCATCAATAAAACTTCGCCACAAATAAAGAAAAAAGATCTCAAGCAATTGGGACAAAACTTCGCCACAAATGAAGAAAAAAGATCTCAAGCAATTGGGACAGCTACTTCTGGATCATGAAGTAATAAATGACAGCATTGAGGAGGATGTCACAGTTGCTTATAAATACACTTCTAGTATTTGTTGTAAGGTCTTCAACTACAATCGAATAATGGATGAAGTGGACTTAGAGAGCTGGAATATGAATAGTCAACTTGTGAATGTAACACTAATTTCAAGAAGTATATGGATAATGACCACAAACATGTAATCACGGGTGATTTAAGTATCATTAAAAACGAAAAATTGAGACATTTGTTTCAAAGAGGACCAAACTATAGAGAAAGTCATAACATCAACTTCATAAAGGCAAGAAAGGAGATTAAGGACAGGTAAGACACCAAAAACCTTTGCATGGCTGATTTTGAGATTGTAACGGTTTTTACAAGATGAATTTCCTTTCTATTAGGTGTCAAAATTTTAAGCTTTTAATCAAAGTAGAAATATGAGAAAAACGCCAAAAACCACACAGGCATGTGGACATCCAAACGTCCATGTGTCATTCTTTTGGTTTTCAGCTGCCAAACGGAACAATGCCACCCGTCAATCATACTTAACAGCCTGTCAGGTGGCTGCAGGTAGCAACGGCCCATGGCAAAAGGAGAGTGGTATCAGGGCGGCAATGCAAAATCAGGCGGCATGCCAAAAGTATGTTTGTGGGCAGGGAAAAGATGCAAACATGCTAACATATCATAGTCTTAGTGGTTTACTTTATAGTTATTTTGCTTGTTTTGCATTCTAATGAAGGGAGACTTTAAATGTTCAAGAGGAGCGGGAATCGT
The DNA here is from genome assembly GCA_964020975.1 of Hermodice carunculata. Lineage (NCBI taxonomy): Eukaryota > Metazoa > Annelida > Polychaeta > Eunicida > Amphinomidae > Hermodice > Hermodice carunculata. The sequence goes on along the minus strand of OZ026612.1, from coordinate 132,303,850 downwards.
CAGACGATGTCCCTTCAAAGGCCATGCACACAATGGTCCTGCACACCAAAGACAGGCAGGGAAAAAACTGGCACTTTAATCAACAATACCCACGTACATAATAATATTTTATCGAAACTAAGAGATGAGGAAATAAAAGTACAAATAAAGACATCGAAATAAGCACAAATGTAAACTGCAGAGAAAAGACACAAAATAGCGTTACAAAACTCAGGTTGGAAAGAGAAATGAAACTCATCGAGAAATTAACTACAAAATAATGATCAGGTAACTAAATAAAGTGTACAGACAAGTCTAACAAGCCAACTACATAAAGTATACAGATAGGAGTAAATACAATAACATACTATCCCTGAAAACAGGTTGAAGAGGGCAGAAGACCAAACCCGCCATCCGTCCACTGACCACGAGCGGCCATAGGCCGCCCCGACAAAACAAGGCAACACAACTTTCGTTGCCAGGCTTGAGGTCACGGGGCCCAAATGGCCGCCTCCATGACTTCACACTTTGAAACCAGACTGTCGCTGTCGCCATTTGACATATCGCTGAATAATGTTTTCCGTACTTCAAGGGCTCTTGTATTCATGTGATTGTCCAAGAATTGATTGACAACCTGGTGGGATGAATGTACTGGGTTGAGGGTGGGGGGAAACCTTACGACCAAATTTAGTAAATTTCATTTTCTAAACACTAAAATTCTGACTACAAAAGTTTCCGTTCTGTTAGATACTGCCCAGATTTGATATTTTTCTAGTGGTTACCTGGGTGTATAACCCACTCTGGCTGAGAATAGGCTAATAGAGTTGGTATCTTTTTACATTTGGCACATAAAGTGCTGGAGGGTATTGTCATCCCATACATCGTCAGTCCATCTGTTCATCCGTCTTGTTAATGTTACCTTGATATTTAAAAAAATATTCACCATAGTTGTACCAAATTTCTATCGGAGATGCAACTTGTAGTGGACCAGTTTGTTATTGAAAACTAGCATCCTCTTATTATTTTTAAACTTTTAAACAAACTTATTAAGAATGTGTTTCAAGGCCGTTTGAGTGGCGCACAAGGGGACGATGTTACCATATTATCTCCAAAAATATTCACCATAGCTTTACTAAACATTGTCACAGAAGAACCTTATGATGGACCAGGTTCGTAGCAAAAACAGGCTTCCTCTGATTATTTCTTAACTTTTTTATGAAACTTTTAAAGTATTTAGTTGAAGGCCGTCTGAGTGGAGACAAGTCTGACGATGCTACCGCGATATCTCAAACAATTTTGATCGCACCTTTACCAAATTTTTCTCAGAGATGCATCTTCTAATGGACCAGGTTCCTATCAAAAACTAGCATCCTCTTGGTATTTCTAAACTTTGTATGAAACTTTAAAGTATTAACTTCAAGGCTGTATGAGTGTTTTAATCATTGACCGAGAGTGCTTTCTGATCATGATTCAGATTCAAATTCAGACTCTTTTATTCGACAATAAATTCAGTAATTTCAATTGTTAGGTAATAATGACAAAAGTAAAAATATATAAACAAATGCAAAACAAAAAATAGGAGAAAAAGTACATTATTACCTCAGAGAACAGATAGTCAGGATGACCCAGCTAAGGATGAAAACATCCGCTCTCGCATGGGTCAGCACCACATATGTGTTAGGACAGTTGAAATGACTGAGACAAAGATAACATAATTACATACAAATATACTTTATGAATCCTCAGTACAAACAAAGCAATTTGGAATAGTACAGGTTTCAAAGTGTTGGTCTATGTAGAATCTTTTAACATATTGCATATTGAGAGAGAGAGAGAGAGAGAGAGAGAGAGAGAGAGAGAGAGAGAGAGAGAGAGAGAGAGAGAGAGAGAGAGAGAGAGAGAGAGAGAGAGAGAGAGAGAGAGAGAGAGAGAGAGAGAGAGAGAGAGAGAGAGAGAGAGAGAGAGAGAGAGAGAGAGAGAGAGAGAGAGAAGACAATGTTACCATAATATCTCAAGAAGGATTCATCACAGCTTCATCAAATTTTTGGTGCAGTTACACTGTTTTATGACACCTGCAAAGTTTCAAAAAAAAAATTGCAGAATTGGGGAAAAAAACGTTATGGGCGCCGAGGGTAATCGCTATCTGAACACTATTTTCTTATCATGAGGTGGGCACTAAACACCTATTCCATGCTTTGAAAAGCTGTAAATTCATGGGGCATGTTAAATCTGTTTAGCTCTCATGTATAATTGTTATTATGTCTCCCGGTGGAAGCCAGGGGACATATTGGTTTAGTGCATGTTTCTTCCGCTTGTTGTTGTTGTTGTTGTTGTTGTTGTTGTTCAGGTTCTTCAAGACTTGGTTTCCGTGCGATAAGTCTTGAAGAACTTGACAGAATTTGATGAAACTTGGTAGGATTATGTATCTAGGCAAGACCTAGGTTGGGATTGTATTTGGGTGACCATGACCTAATTTTCAAGGTCACAGGGTCACTTATGTGAAATTGGTTTCCGTTCGATAAGTCATGAAGAACTTGATGAAACTTGGTAGGATTATGTATCTTGGCAAGACCTAGGTTGGGATTGTATTTGGGTGACCTTGACCTAATTCTCAAGGTCACAGGGTCACTTATGTGAAATTGGTTTCCGTGCAATAAGTCATGAAGAACTTGATGGAATTTGATGAAACTTGGTAGGCTTATGTATCTAGGCAAGACGTAGGATGGAATTGTATTTGGATGACCTTGAGCGAAAACTCAAGGTCACAGGGTCACTTATGTGAAATTAGTTTCCATGCGATAAGTCATGAAGAACTTGATGGAATATGATGAAACTTGGTAGGCTTATGTATCTAGGGAAGACCTAGGTTGGAATTGTATTTGGATGACCTTGAGTGAATTTTCAAGGTCACAGAGTCACTTATGTGAAATTGGTTTCCGTGCAATAAGTCTTGAAGAACTTAATGGAATTTGATGAAACTTGGTAGGATTGTGTATCTAGGCAAGACCTAGGTTGGGGTAGTATTTGGGTGACCTTGACCTAATTTTCAAGGTCACAGGGTCACTTATGTGAAATTGGTTTCCGTTCGATAAGTCATGAAGAACTTGATGAAACTTGGTAGGATTATGTATCTTGGCAAGACCTAGGTTGGGATTGTATTTGGGTGACCTTGACCTAATTCTCAAGGTCACAGGGTCACTTATGTGAAATTGGTTTCCGTGCAATAAGTCATGAAGAACTTGATGGAATTTGATGAAACTTGGTAGGCTTATGTATCTAGGCAAGACGTAGGATGGAATTGTATTTGGATGACCTTGAGCGAAAACTCAAGGTCACAGGGTCACTTATGTGAAATTAGTTTCCATGCGATAAGTCATGAAGAACTTGATGGAATATGATGAAACTTGGTAGGCTTATGTATCTAGGGAAGACCTAGGTTGGAATTGTATTTGGATGACCTTGAGTGAATTTTCAAGGTCACAGAGTCACTTATGTGAAATTGGTTTCCGTGCAATAAGTCTTGAAGAACTTAATGGAATTTGATGAAACTTGGTAGGATTGTGTATCTAGGCAAGACCTAGGTTGGGGTAGTATTTGGGTGACCTTGACCTAATTTTCAAGGTCACAGGGTCACTTATGTGAAATTGGTTTCCGTGCGATAAGTCATGAAGAACAGGATGGAATTTGATGAAACTTGGTAGGCTTATGTATCTAGGCAAGACCTAGGATGGGATTGTATTTTGGATGACCTTGAGCAAATTCTCAAGGTCACAGGGTCACTTATGTGAAATTGGTTTCCATTTGATAAGTCATGAAGAACTTGATGGAATTTGATGAAACTTGGTAGGATTACGTATCAAGGTAAGACCAAGGTTGGAATTGTATTTGGGTGACCTTGACCTAATTTTCAAGGTCACAGGGTCATTTTTGCGAAATTGGTTTCCGTGCAATAAGTCTTGAAGAACTTGATGAAAATTGCTAGAGTAATGTATCTAGGTGAGTGCTAAAATAGGATTGTAATTTTCTAGGAAACTTGCTCATTTGTAATTTGTTATCACCTGTAGCTTATTCAGAGACGTAAGTGTTCCACCGGGAGACATTTGATGTTCTGTTGGAAAATCAGTCTGTTCTAGTTCAAAATGTTTTCTGTGGACAAAAGTTAATTGAAGACATGAAAGGAGATGACTTTCTTTATAGTTGGCCACTTTTAGGGCAATTAGAGGCCTAAACCCCAGAATTAATGGGGTTAATCAAGAATATCTAGAGGCCTTGCTACAGTCATTGTGCAAAAAAGTCTTTGCAAATAAATGTGCTTGGATTATGGCAAGAATGTGTTCAGTCTTTCAATGTAAATGAAGACTCAGCAAGTTATCTAAAAGCACTTTGGACACCATTTCTCCAAGCATTTAGCTCATGCAGATCCACCCATCAGCATGCCAGCACCATGCATTAGTCCACCACTTAAGCTACTATACAGGGAATCATTCTGCCAGTACACCAATACTACCATACAGACCTGCAAAATACATTCAAACAATGGGTAAGTTATAATAGGGAATAATGATTTGAATTGATGATCTAGGGTCAGATGAGGAAAAAGTATTGATCTAGCCTAAAAGGGTAATGAGAGATACGGTTAAATATCAACAAGTTTTGATGCATAGATTATATGCATGCAATTTTTAGCATATCAGCCATCTGGAAATTTGGTTGGTAACAACTGGTGTTAAGTTTCAAGATTGAAAATCGTGACACAATGTTGTTACATGGTTGGAGTATGATATATAACTCTTAGATAATGTTAGTTGGGGAATATTGGTTCTTTATGTAAAATGACATAGCGGCTTGTGGAGGGTGGGTGGGGGGGAGTGGCGGCGGGGCAGCCATTTGGAGGAAATTGTGATAAGTACAGGCTATACATATCCTCATTGATGCCAGTAACAACCAAAATAAAGGCCAAATTTAAATCAACTACTTTAACGCTACAAATTTATAAGAAACATGGAAAATATACATAAAATTTTTCAGATATTTTAAATTTTGGCGTCTAATATTATTCAGGTTTAAGGTAAAAGACATGAATAATGTTCCTGGATGACAAAAGGTTAAAATTTGATCCTTAGATATATTAAATTGAAGATTTCTGACACATTATGTAACATAAAATATCATTATGTTTGGAGTTTGGTGGCCATTTTAGAAAATGGCAGCCATTTTGAATCTAACAGGTTGGCAAAGTGCCAACATGGTTCTTTATGTTTAGGGTATAAATAACAATTCTGAATAGGTGGCATAAAATCTTCATCAAAATCCCATGGGACTTAAAATCATGATATATGCTCCCACACTAATACTTTTTTTTTTTTAATTTTTTTTTCCAAGACAGGACATATACAATTGACATCAAATTGTTGTATTTGATACAGTGTATATTCTTATTCCAGTTAAGAATATACACTGTATCAAATTCCACACTAATACTATACTGTGTAAATTAAATAATGGAAGTTATCAACAGGCTGGAACTTCTGATACTGTTATCAAGGACCAAGTGGGTAAAAACAAGGAGTTGAATGCTTTATCTGAAATGAGGACAAGAAATTACCAATTGTATATGCAATTGTCAAAATGCATAAAAACACGGTTAAATTCAGGTTCATCATTGTGCAAAGAAATGTGTTTCGAAACAAGTTGCCAAACGACTCACTCAAGTCCTCAAACTTGTCAAAAAGTTCACATACTAACTACTGCAAAAAAGGGAAAATGTATACGGGAGTGAATAGAATGTGGATTACTTCACACAAGTGATATTCTACTTGACATTGACAAAATCAACAATAAGAGTGGTGCCCAATCAATTCATACTTTTGATTTCTCAACATTGTACACAAAGATCAACTTGACAGACTTAAATGTGTTAATTTCAACGTTGGATTAAGTGTTCAAAAGTGGCACATATCAGTTTATTAAAATATCTGTTCATTGATGCCTCAAATTTAAGTGATTCCTAATAAATTTTAGAGTCATCCTGAGCCCCCTAGGCCAGGCAAATAGGTTTCAAAGGGATTAATACAGCAACATAACATTGAGAAAACACAGCAGCACATGCTCTGTGCCTTTGCATCCTCTTGTTGGCAAGAAAAACTGCAGTTTGGCATATTATTGGGAGATATGTGAAGGCTAAACAAAAGGATTAATTATGGTGTCCACTTTAGCAAATAAAGGTATACAAAATGCCCTTTTAGGGTGCCCACTGCCCACATAAGACAGGTGCCCACTTGGACAGGTTTTACTGTGTTAAAAATTGGGGTCAGTTTTCTAGACACCAATGTGACAGTTGGCTCAAGGGAGAGCTAGCATACAATGCCAGACTCGATGTCAGTCCCTGGAGATTGCCGGTTATTTAAACTATGGGTCAGTGCATCCACACACTCCAAACTTGGGCAACGACACAGTCAATTTCTGAGAATTGGTGCAAAAACATAAGAGTTTCAGGAGAACTCAAAGAAAATGCTTCAAGGAGAACAGAAACTACCCATCTCGAGTGTTAGCAGAGTCCATGGAGGCAGACTCAACAGATACAGCTTAGTATAATACTCATTGGGTGTGTATGGTGCCAAACAGAGGAAGGAGTGAGGAACAAAGTGGCTTTGTAACCACTGCTTACAATCTAGCTCTTCCTCTAAGAACAGTCATAATGGAACAAAACTGGAGGACAGTAGGACCTTTGTGAATGCTGTGTGTGAAACAACAAAAAGGTAGTGCTGTGGTACCTCTATATGTACATGTGGCTTATTGTGTTGTGAGAAGTCACCTGCTCTTTGTGGACTCACTTTTCCGGCTACAAATCAAATTCATTGTTAATTCACCTATGGTAACAGGTCTTTTGTGTTTTATGTGGCCACTTTAGAAAGGGTGCATGACCACATACAGCAGGTATCTCTGCAATTACAGGGTATAAGTTTCAGGTGTCCTAAAAAGCTACATGACACACTGAGTCACTCTTAATCAGTTTCCATGATGCAGCCATCTCCATCAGGCAGCAAACACACAAACAAGTGCCTTCATGACTATTACAAAATACTGGAGTTGCCTGAATGCATCAGGATTAGTAACCAGCACTGAAATTAGTGTGGACATATGCTGTTATGAAAAGGGACTGTGGTGAAAGTTGTAACTTAGTTCAGCTCCTCACTTGAAAAATCTGCCAGAAACCATATGTTGGAAAAACACATCATCCGTTAAAAGATAGGGTTAAGAGTGCACTGCTGTTAATTGGGTAACAGAGTGATCACTCAATCATTGTGAATACATTTCACCCAACAGGAACATGATATGGACTCAATATCACAGTAGCATGCATCCCACTTCCACCAAGATAATAGCTGTGACCAACTTGAGACATTGGATGTGCCAGCTGCCCCTGACTGAGCCTTTTATCCTCAAAACTATGGGGAAGTGAACTTTCTTGCTCAGTCTTATATTAAATCGTTACTGCTGTAACTTGCCTTGTCTGGTCATATCTCACTCTATATAACATATAAATTGCTGAAAAAAAGAAACAAAAAATCACCATCAACCAAAAAAAACTGAAGATATTTTAAATCTAAACGCATTTTCATTTCATGCTTCCCTGTCCAGGGCAGTTGGAACAAAAAATCAGTCACTGTCTTTATAGAGTGTGTGAAGAAGTTGATGCTGTAGCTAACAGCTGACACCAATCTGGGGAAAGTCAGGCCCTTTCAAAAATATCAAGCAATATATTAATGTCCAGCTGTTACACATAAACATGTGCATGTGTACTACATTATAAATATGGCAGCTGAGAATCTAATGATAACAAATGTGTGGAGTGAACAGGTTGAATCTTTTAAATTCCTGGGTGTTGTGAGCTATCAAAATATATCGTGGAATTTCCATGTCCACTACATGTACAGAGTGAGTAAACTGTCACATTTTTGTGGTATCCTGAGTAAGCTAAAGTGAATATTGCCAAATGGTATATATTATGAATGGTTTACAATTCCTTATTTTTGTTGCATGTAAATTAATTATAGCATTACTGCCTGGGGATTCCATGATTTGTAAGACATTAAAGCAATTACCAAAAAAAAAAAGCTATCAAAGGAAAAAGTATTTTGCACACACCTTGCCTCTTTTTACAGGGCAATGAACTTTCAAACAAAATCAGGGACGTGAAGTTACAAATATAAGCGAACAAGATCTATATTTGTCACTGCTATGAAAACGGCCTTTCTGCACGAAGAAGATTCTAGGAACTGTATTTATAATGTTACCACTGTTGTTGCAAATAACATGTCCTGCTGAAGATAGAAAATTGCCCCATGGGAAACTAGCTTAGGAAATAAAGTTGCCCAACACAACTGAAAAAAAAGCCCAGGGCACCTAGACACCTGCTAATTTCGAACCCTGATGATTATACAAAGTTTATCATTTCTAAGAAAAAATAAATTTTGTCATAATAATGTTGACAGTACATACTCATATGTATCTTGAGGATTCAGTTACTAATGTTTGAATGATTTCAACCGAAATGTATGCTTCTGTTTAATAATTATGTCTCCCCATGCAACGGGGGAACTTCTTCTTCTTCTTCTTCTTCTTCTTCTTCTTCTTCTTCTTCTTCTTCTTCTTCTTCTTCTTCTTCTTCTTCTTCTTCTTCTTCTTCTTCTTCTTCTTCTTCTTCTTCTTCTTCTTCTTCTTCTTCTTCTTCTTCTTCTTCTTCTTCTTCTTCTTCTTCTTCTTCCTCTTCCTCTTCTTCTCTCCTCCTCCTCCTCCTCCTCCTCCTCCTCCTCCTCCTCCTCCTCCTCCTCCTCCTCCTCCTCCTCCTCCTCCTCCTCCTCCTCCTCCTCCTCCTCCTCCTCCTCCTCCTCCTCCTCCTCCTCCTCCTCCTCCTCCTCCTCCTCCTCCTCCTCTTCTTCTTCTTCTTCTTCTTCCGTGCATTGCTGACGCGATAACTCAAGAAAGATTTGACTTGGGAAGTTGAAATTTTATGTGAAGATGTTCCTATACAAGACCTTGCTTGGGATTGTAGATGGGTGACCTTGACCTTTTTCAAGGTCACATGGCCACTTTTTCAAAATCATTGCAGACACACTAATGAAACATTTGACTTACAGAGATTGAAATTTTGTGTGGTTACGTTTCTATGAAAGACTTGCAAGACCTTGCTTGTGACTGCAAATGTTTGACCTAGGCCTATTTTTTGAGGTCACATGGGCATTTCATCTAAAATCCATGCAGACTCGATAAGAGTGTGCATGTGCTTCTACATAGGTAATCTTTGCTTAGATTTTGAAGTGTCAATAAAGAGTGTACCTTCACCATATCTGTAGATCATTGGAATCAGTATGCCTATTTATAAAAATAAGGGTGACAGTAGTAAGGGTGCTTGGGGAGACATTTGATTTTCTGTCGGAAAAATCAGCCTGCTGTAGTTTATATTTGAGAATATCTATTATAATTTTTTGGTTAGCAGTATTGAATCTGTGTCCATGACAATATTGTTTTCTCTTTAACTATTAGTAACAAAGCTAAACCCTTTTTTCCCTTAATGGCTGTGAATTATTTGTAAAGATATCTGATATCTTTTTTATCTGACAATGCTACATAGATGTAGTGTTTATAACCTGATGGTGAATCGTCTTACTTGCAATCAGTGTCAGTGCACTGTGTGTACTAACTGTTGTCTTGAATATATAGGCATCAACTGTGAACATGATTTGTATTGGATTTTTATTTTTTGCTTGCAATCTGAACTACCTTTCAACCATGCAAATGAAGATGATGTTTTCTTAACTAATGGTCTATCATCTCCAATATATTGACTTTGCCATATTCAATGATGACGTGTTTATAAATTCATTTGGCTGTTGAAGGCCAGAATTTTCTCAATTTTGGATCGAAGTTGATGTTAGTTGATGTATATATTTAGACGTAGAGAGTGACTGATCAGCTATGCACCACAGAGTCAGATGTAGACAGAGAAAGGCAGGGCTATGAAGCATAGAGTCAGACGTAGACAGTGACAGGATGGACTATGGAGCATAGAGTCGCAGGTAGACAGTGACAGGATGGGCTATGGAGTATAGAGTCAGACAAAGACAGTGACAGGATGGACTGTGGAGTATAGAGTTGGATGTAGACAGTGACAGGATGGACTATGGAGTATAGAGTTGGATGTAGACAGTGACAGGATGGGCTATGGAGTATAGAGTTGGATGTAGACAGTGACAGGATGGGCTATGGAGTATAGAGTTGGATGTAGACTGTGACAGGATAGACTATGGAGTATAGAGTTGGATGTAGACAGTGACAGGATGGGCTATGGAGTATAGAGTCGGACCTAGACAGTGACAGGATGGACTATGAAGCATAGAGTCAGACGTAGACAGTGACAGGATGGACTATGGAGCATAGAGTCAGTCCTAGACAGTGACAGATTGGGCTATGGAGTATAGAGTTGGATGTAGACAGTGACAGGATGGACTATGGAGTATAGAGTTGGATGTAGACAGTGACAGGATGAGCTATGGAGTATAGAGTTGAATGTAGACAGTGACAGGATGGGCTATGGAGTATAGAGTTGGATGTAGACTGTGACAGGATAGACTATGGAGTATAGAGTTGGATGTAGACTGTGACAGGATGGACTATGGAGCATAGAGTTGGATGTAGACAGTGACAGGATGGGCTATGGAGCATAGAGTCGGACCTAGACAGTGACAGGATGGACTATGAAGCATAGTCAGACGTAGACAGTGACAGGATGGACTATGGAGCATAGAGTCGGACCTAGACAGTGACAGGATGGACTATGGAGCATAGAGTCAGTCCCAGACAGTGACAGAATGGGCTATGAAGCATAGAGTCGGAGGTAGACAGTGACAGGATGGACTATGACAGGATGGACTATGGAGCATAGAGTTGGATGTCGACAGTGACAGGATGGACTATGGAGTATAGAGTCAGACGTAGACAGTGACAGGATGGGCCATGGAGTATAAAATCAGATGTAGACAGTGACAGGATGGACTATGGAGCATAGAGTCGGAGGTAGACAGTGACAGAATCAGCTGTGGAGCATACAGATCGAGAGTTTGGATTGTGATATTTTCGGGAGTTGATGAAGATCGATGTGGCACTGTTGCTCCTGTTTGCGTATTTGAATGAAAAACCTTTTTTCTATTTGAATTGAATGTGATAGAAATAATACTCCTATATTTTATATTGTAATAGTCTACTATACACATATACCTAGCACCTTTAATGTCATTGACCATAGGTCATCCAAGTATGAATACAGTCACAGTCACAGCAGTATCTGCATCTACTGGACATTGCCACAATCAGGGACGGTACTGTGATACGTCAAATAAGACTGTTGTAATACACATCGGTACGTAACATGGAGTGTATCACAATACACACCATAATATTAGTTGTGTGTGTTGCACCCTGGTCCTGCCCTAGCAGCCAGTAGACCAGTCTGAGCTTAGACTTCGTGTAAATGAGGCAGCCACCACAGGCTTTGTTGTTGTTTATTGCTTATATGTTTGGCATTGATCCAGATCTTTGCAATTTTTCACAAACACATTTTGTTAGCTTATATAATAGTCAGTATTATACTGAGGCTTCTCTCAACAGCATGATGTTTAATTCTAAGCCATACCAGTCTCTGTTTTCTCTTTTTCATTTCAACATTAGAAGTTTTTTTAGCACAGTTTACAGCTTTACAAAACTTTGTCTATCTTAAATTACAAAAACAAGATTAGGTCTGACAGAAGCTTGGTTAAAAGAAACCCACCTTAAAATGTATAATTTAACCCGACATAATCATATTGATAAGTACAGAGTTCAAAGAGGTGGTTGTGGAGTTTCTTTGTTTATTGATGAAGGGTTACCTTATATAACCCGTAAACACTTGATAGTATTTAACAGTATATTCCAAACTGTTTATGTGAAAATGCAATGTTTTAGAAGTATATAATTCAAACGTTATTGTAGGAATAATCTATAGACCACAATGTGGAGAATTCTCTAATTCAAACATTATTGTAGGGATAATATATAGACCACAATGTGGCGAATTCTTTAATTCAAATATTATTGTAGGGATAATATATAGACCACAATGTGGCGAATTCTTTAATTCAAATATTATTGTAAGGATAATATATAGACCACAATGTGGAGAATTCTCAAATTCAAACATTATTGTAGGATAATCTATAGACCACAATGTGGAGAATTCTCTAATTCAAACATTATTGTAGGGATAATCTATAGACCACGTACCAACCACAAGTTAAAAGATATTAGTTTTGCTCTTGAGGCTATATACTTGAATTAATAAAAACTGATTAATAAAAACTGAAGAAAATGCTTTGTTAAGGGAGATTTTAATGTAAATTTATTGAACAGGTATTCTAGCACAATGGACTTTCGCTAAGATACCACAAGATGATCCACTTGTAGAGAAATGGGATTTAATGGATGACTTGTTCCAAGCAGTATGTACAAAAATGATCATACATTATATTTGTCTACCACTGAGTTGCACAGTTGAATCTGTTACTAAGTAGACAGGCAGGCATTGACAGTCATGTCGAATATTTAAAAATCACTTACAACATTGTTGTATACATGTATTACTGTATCGTGATGTATCCTGATCCTTCTGTTTTTCTCATGTTGAGAGTATGAATAAGCCCAGTCAGCTTCCTGCTGTCCAAATTTTGTTATGCGTGGAATTTCATTATGTAAATATTTGATGAATAAACTTGCTTACAAAATTATAGTTTTGCCAGCTGCTGAACTCCACTTGGAGGCAGAAGGTTTCAGCTGAGCTTGTTGTTCCTGAGAACAAATAAGGAACACTTGAAACAAATACAACTTACATATTTGCAATTGATAATTTTTAATGCCTCACACAAATATTGGAGATGCTGTAAAAATGTATCTCTGTTAAGTTACTGCATCTTTTAGTTGGCTTGACAGCCTGACTGATGAGTGACCTGGTGGCAAAATAACTCACTGAAGCAGCCTACATGTAAATGTAGCGGAAAGATGGGTGTAATATGGGTCTGTATGTTGGCTGTGAGATGTTCTCATAAACATGCAATATATTGCATATTAAGAATACACAAGTGAGATGGGAATGGCTTGTAGATCAGGCAAGAGAGATGTACAAGTCTCAGTCTCACAGCAATTCTGCTGCAATTTGTTCCATTTAGATTGCAGATCCAGTAAAGCATTCCCATTGGACCTGACTTCACAGGGTATTATTGTACTGAAAGCTATTTAGCATTATAAGCCTTGTGGACTGAGGGCGGGGCAGGCACTTTGTTTCTTGCCTGCAGCATCGTGCAATAGGGACAAGAATGTTATCTTCAATGTCGTGGCACATGGAATATTGAAAGCTGACACTGTGGTCAATCAGCCAGCTGTAGGTCTCCATGGGTCTGTCAAATCTGTGCATTATGAAGTACCTCCTGCTTAGCAAGCTTAAGCACAAGATACGGTGAAATCAAAGGAAGGTGTATACAGCTAAGCCAGCATTTAACTGAACAGTCACCAAACGCATCAACCTTTTGCAACCTTTTTCCAACCATTTGAGTGAAAGAGAGACAAACCCTTTTTCAAACACTTTCCAAACCATTTCAAAACAATTTCTTCTCACTGCATTAAAACCCTTTTAAACATTTTTAAACTTTCTCGAGAATGGTTAACAACCATTTCATAATCTTTCTCAACGTTATTGATGAAAATGTTGAAATGGTTAGCAACCCTTTCAACCATTTGAAACCCTTAGTCAACCTTTTGCCAACCTTTTACAACCTTTACAAACCTCAGCACAACACTTTGCAACACAAAAAAATGCATTTGGCTGTTAAGTTTAAGACAGGCTTAGCTGTACTTGTCCTACACAATATTGACTGCCTGAGGACTGTAGGCCAGCATGAGGACTGTAGGCCAGCAGCTGACCACACAAGGCTTAACTCTTTCAGTGCAAATTTTGGACTGAGTCAGCAGCTTTTCCCAACACACATTAGGCACAATGTACCCAATGCGTGTCGAGAAAAGCTGTTGACCTGGGATATTCTCTCTGGAACTATAGGCTTTCTGGTGCTTGAGTGAAAGGTCTTTTTACAAGGAATATGAATCTGGGATCTTTGTGATGATTCAGTTTGACATAAGTAAATGGACTTTAGTCGTGATTGGTACTGTAAGAGTTAATTGTTAGGCAGTTGTACCAAGAGGATACAGCTTTAAGCTGGTTACCTATCAATGAACAAAATCAAACCTTCTTGCAAGTGAAGACAAACCAGTGGGCAATGACTTGTTGGCTATTTTCATTTGAGGACATTTGTAAACCAGTTTGATTTTTGTTTTTGTTTTATGAATACATATGTATACCTGTGCCCTGAAGAGTACGGTGGAATGTCAGGTGGATATTGGGTTGGGAGTGTGGGTGACAAAATACATTTGGAATTAATGACTGTTTGATGGTAATTATTAGTTACCATCAATACACCTATCTGTCAACTAATCTGTTTAGTTTTAACCCTTTCCCCCTTAAACCGGCCAAAACCGGCTGGTGGTCACATATCTGCTTCAGTGTTTTCAACTAATTTCAACAGTTATGAAAAACAATTTGACTGAGAAATGTACACGAGACTTATCAAGATCACATGCCCCAGGTCAACAGCTTTCCTTGGCATGGGTTGGGCACTTAGTGCCAAGGAAAGCTGTTGACTCAGTCTTAATTCAAGGGGGAAAGGGGTAATGCCTCTTGAGCAACATGGTCAGACACAAAAGATGGGAAAAAAGCCTGGTAATATCACAATAACATTTTTAATTAGTATTTCTGAAAACTGAACTGGAGCAACAGGGATTGTGAAACAAGTAGTAAGATTGGCATGGCCTGTAAGGTACATGTGTACAAGAGTCCATGATAAGTGAATTTCTTGGAGTGAAAAGTCAATACATTCTTGTGGCAGTTCCTATCAACAACTTGCAGTGACAGCAGACTGTGTAGACAGACTCTCACCTTATCACTTGGTTCCTGCAGTTACTTGACTATGTCGTTGTACCCCTGTTGTATGTGTCACAGATTGAAGGGGCCAGGTCAACATATGATGGCTGTTCACAGAACAAAACAGAGGATGTCGTGTTAGGTGCAGATAGTTTCATAGGCCTGTATATGGGCACAGAAGTGATTTTTGGAGATATATTATTAGAGACCTGTAAAGTGTGATGAATTGTTTATTGTGGTATGGCTCATCACCCCAAAAATTGCACATGTTTGTGTCATAATCACTAGTAACTTGTTTTGGCGTTAGTGGGTGCGTTTCGGCGTTTCAGGGCGGTTCCTGGCGTTACACAGCGTTTGCCAGCATTAATCTGCGTTTGCCAGTGTTTGACACCTTTTTAAATGCCAGCAAACACTGTCTCATGCTGGCAAATGCTGTGTAACGCCGGGAACCACCCTGAAACGCCAAAACAAGTTACTAGTGAATACATTACGTATCTGCTACATTTGGTGTGTGATCTCTTAGATAATCTCTAGTCCAAAATTTTAATCCCATCAGAAACTGTTTCTCCGCATATATTCCTCCGGACTTGAGGCCAACAGGGTTCCCTCATCTAGATCTGGTTGGTCTGTTTGTACCGGTCATCCAGTATGAACCAATCACATCAGTTTTTATATCAGCTGACTTGTCAACTGAGGTTATGGTATGGTCCATTGTCTGCCATCCGCCTGTCTGTCCATCATTCACATTTTTGACTTCTCCAAAATCATCACTCCCGATTCACTTGAAACTTGGTGGGAGTGTACCTTGGGTGTGTCTCGACCAATTTTGTTTAAATCGTCCTGTTCCATTGATTTTATTTTTTTTAATGAATTTTGTTGTTCATTTTTGGGCAAAATCTTTCAATATTTTCTCCAAAACCACCAAGTCAGTTGTTTGAAATTGCATAGGGACTCTTCTGGGGACCCCTAGACCTTAATTTGTTCAACAGGAGAAGCTGCAGTTTAGTTATATTTTTCGCGAGTTTTTGTGTGTTAAAGGCTATTTTTGGCTTCTCCAAAACTGTCTCTGAGATTACCCCAAAACATAGTGGATATGCAGCTTGTGGGAGGGGTAAACAAACTTGATCACTAAGTAGAGATATGATACTTTGTAAGGAATGTTTCAGTTTGGGTACTTGTTGCTAAACACATGCATTCCTTTTGATTACAGTGTAAGTCAATGGGGATTGCAATGGAAATTAAATTTTTCAAATTCTTCTCCAAAACCATTAACCAGATTCACTTCAAACTTGGTTAGCTGTACCTTGGGGGGTCTCTACCAAGTTTGTTTAAATGGTCACACGCCATTGAATTTAAGATTGTAAATGAATTTTTTGGCAAAATCTTCAAAATCTTCTCCAAAAACCGCTCAGCCAATTGCTTTGAAATTGCACAGGGACACTTCTAGGGACACCCAGACCTTATTTTTTTCAGCAGATGGCACTGCAATTTTTATCTTTTTTTAATTTAATTTAATTCTTTTACAATTCTGACTTCTACAAAACTGTCAATCAGATTGTTCTGAAACAGGGTGGTGGGAACATAGCTAGTGGGAGGATAATCAAAACTGTTCACTAGGTAGTTACACTCTGGATCCCTGATTTTTCCCAATTTTTTTAAATTTGGGTACCTGTCAGTTAATGCATGCATTCCTATTGAATGCCATGTAAGTCAAAGGGGATTGCAATATAGGCTCACATTTTTAGCTCAGCTAACTTGTCATTACTCATTTTTTCTGGATGGGAATAATTGTTGCTCACATGCAAGCCTCGATCATGAGGGCAAATTCCCCATGCTCAGCCACAAGTGCATTATGTATGTAAGTATAGGCTGTAAGCCTATATACCATTGTGTGTGTAAATATATATATATATATATATATATATATATATATATATATATATATATATATATATAACTTTATTTACAGGGGGTAACTCAATTAGTGACACTAATCTCCCACAGGGCTCTCTAATGGATACAGGTTTTCAATTTGTGATCACAATTAAGAAGTAGCTGTGCTGTGGCACAAATAGATGTATGTCCTTATCATGCATAGTGGAGTGACTAACACTTCATCCATTACTGATGCAGGCAATGGTATGGTGTATGCAGTATCTTCACTAAAATGTTCCTAGATGCTTACTGTCGCCTTAGCGTCACCATGTAAACTGCTCCATATTGTCACACCTAGATAAGCTGTTCATCTCTCAATTATGCAGATTTGGTGTAAGGCAAGAGACTTCTGATGTTCAGGTTCTAAAATGCACCAGAATTTCAACACTATGGCTTTTAAGTCCACAGAATTCCCAAGCTTTGATACTGTAACCAGATGTTAATACCATGCAATGTCTTCTCACAGCAGTGTCCACTCGGCCACACAAACACACCATCAGCTCGATGGCGGTCGACCTGCATACTTGCCATTGGATAGGCGCCTATAAGCTTGCAGCATCTTGTGCAAGTTAAGGTGGAAAAAAACCAACCCAGATGAATTTGCCTATTGTAACCATGCAGGCTTAGGACTTTTGTGAAAGTCCCAACACACAGGGTGTCAGCTTACATAGAGTTACAGCTTAACTTGCAATGTTTTACATGTGTGTGACACGTGAGGCACCAGGAGTCAAACATAATGAGAAGATGGGTCATATACTACCTCAAGCCACATGTACTTACTCTCTTTTCCTACCTTTGGAACAGTAAATATTTGACACACAAAATAGCATTTCTTCATTAAATTTGTTGTTCAATGTTCATCAAAGATATATGACTTGTGCTAAACTTACAAATGTCAAAATGCATTCTGTTAAAGAAAAAAATCCCATTGCACATTTAATACAAAAAGTCACATGATGCAATACAACTGAGCCTAATATGCAGCAGGTTGCACCAGACAGAATGTTACATTAGAGAGGTGAAAGACAACAGAATTTGCTTGGGGCATCACAGAACAGTGATAATAAGAGAAAGTAACACCATGGAGATGGTTCAGGAGGCCCCTTCTACTGTAATGCATGTATACAAATATTGCTACAGTTACAAATTGATGTGGCAACATTGTGACAATGTTGAGGTGATCTTGCTGTGGTGAAGGGGGTCCTTGTGAAAGGGGTCTTTACTCTCTGCTGTCTCTGCTCGCTTGTTTATGGCTCCAATAAACATTACAGTTATTTAATGCAGTAAATAATGTAATTAGAAGATGTTTCAGGGTTCACAAAAAGTAATAGATGCATCTTGTGGTAAAATGCTTTCATGCCAGGGTTTGCTTGGTGTATTGGAGCACATTAGACAAGTGAGCGGCTGACATTTACGTTGTGTACTGACATAGGATGTACAGCTGTCATACAGAGACCTGCCTTTGTCAGCAGAAATATCATGTATAAAGGCAGACAGTGTAGAACAACAAGAGAATGTCAGGTCCTCAACCATACATGTTCGTGCAGGATTGTGACAAGAAAGATAATGCAAGTGTAGTAATTTTATATTTAAGTAAAATAAGTGTAAAAATGATTTTTCTTGTTGCAAAACATAATTTCTATGTATGCATATATATTTTGTGGTATATACTATCCTGAATCTCATTGAATTTGCCAGTCTGCAACAGTCATGTTTCATTGCTTGATTAGGTTTTCTGATGGGATTCCCTTGAAACCTTACATTTTGTTCATTGAATTCAGGTAGGACTGGAAACAAAAAAACACACTGAAGTCAATAAAATATAGTAATATGATAAATAAAGTGGAATGCGTGTCAATAATTGTATGATATAAGTAAGAAGTGGATAACATGGAAACCTATAACTGTATTCTTTAGATGCAAATGTTGATCACAGACATTTGTGCATGAACCCTACCCAGTTATGTGCATTATAAAACCCTATAGCTAAAGAAGGAAAAACACTTAGCTTAGTGTATATATTTTTGCAATTTTACAAATTTGAAACAAAGTACTGTACAGCAATTTCTGACATGGAAGCCATATGATTTAGCTGACTTCACTGTGTGAGGCAGGCAAGGTTTCCTGGCTGTTCAGTTGCCATATGTTCATCATTTAAAAAACAAACAAACAAACCTGGCTGGGTCTTTTTCAAACTTGGTTGGAGATGTGTTTTGGGTAGGTCTCCAATATGTTTGCTCACCTTGGAATCACACTTAAGTGATTGTATATTAGTTAAGGAATTCATTGGTATATGTACATTTGTAGAGAAAATCTCCAGAAATACCAGACATTATGTACACAATACAGGTACACCATTGGTGCAAAGGAAAAAGAAAAATGAAGCCAGGAACCATCATTACACAGTGCTGACAAGTAGCATTACTTGTCCAAAACTGGTCAGCCAATTGTCTTTAAATTGCATAGGGACACTTTTTAACAGGTTTAGATTTTTTTTTCACCCTTTCACTTTTAATTGTTTTTGTGTTCATTTCTTCCATTTCTTACTTTTGTTTGTCATCCACATTTTTGGCAATAATTGTTTCTCGAGGAATTTGATGAAATTTAATAAGACTGTGTAAGTTAATAAAATGTAGGTTGTGATTGTGTTTGGGTGACCCTGACCTAATTTTCAAGGTCACAGGGTGATTAATGCAAATTTTGTGACTTTCAAGAACTCGATAAAATTTGTTAGGATGATGTATTTCGGCAACACCTATGGATTGCATTTTAATGACCATGACATACTGCTAAGGGTCACAGGACACTCTACATGTACTTGGGAGTGTATTACATTGGGCATATTTTGGAGGGTGTGTTTGCAAATTAGCATATACCAGTAATCCTTCCTCAGAGGTTTGTTGCCAGCGATCCCCACACTGAGAAATGTTAATTGTCACTGATGTCTGGTGCTTGCAGCAGGCCGTTTAAACCCCATATACACCTCAATACTGGATGCACTTCGTCACTATTTTTGTCTTATTCCAGCTTTATTTCAATCCCAGGCCACTTTTTTTACCCTCCACTGGACCATAAATTTGGCTTCGGTGGCAATATAAGTCAACTCCATAATTATGCACCACATTGGCTGCAGAAGCTGAATATTCTATGCACCACACATTAACCCTTTAGAGACCGCGCTATGTTAGAATCGATCACCGGTGATCGATGGATTTATCTTAGCAGTATCATACGTTAATTACCAAAAATGTGTAAAGTTTAGCGTCTAACTCTTTTGAAAACACATGAAAAATTATTTAGTATTATTTATTTACATTAAAAAGCTTCACGCCGCAAAAAAAACGCTCTTGTTTTCTTTCGAAACGTGTCACGTGACACTAAACCGAAACCGTTGACATTTCCTGGAAAATGGCGGCGCCCATGCCCAGGTCGTCGAGAGCAGCTGCCCAAAAGGCAAGAGAAATGTTTCAGAGGGGGTTTACTCTCTCTGATTCGGATGATGATGGCCTCAGCAGCGATGAAGAAGAGGAATTAAATTCAATTCTTCTCTCTGGGGCACAGGACGCCACAACAAATGACATGCCAAGCACGTCAACCGAAGACCAAGGCCAACATGCCCAAGCCACAAATCAGGCAATGCAGTAAGTGTGGCCGTTTTTATGAAAATATTCAAATATGTGTTGGGAATTTATATTATGCATGTAATTTGAAGTAAGTCTGAACAGCGTAGCTTAGGATAAATAGTATTTTAAGATTTTAATCAATTCAAAGTAAGCAATGTTTGACGATGTTGCCGTGTGGGCGATAATACGAGTTTTCCGTCATACATTTGAAATGGGCAATCCTCAGAAAGCTCCTCTTGGCATCCAGCACAAAATAGAGGTGGTGCATATAAAATATAGATTATAATATTGGACAAATGTATCATTTTCTTGATAATTGAACCATATGAAATTATATAAATACTTCTTCAGGTGAAAAAACAACTGGATATCCTGGTGTTAGCTACTGGTGTGGTATTATAATACATTGCCATTGATTGCAATTGTGTGCATTGTCTAAATCAACAAGCTGTGTGTTTATTATAACATTGTAAAGTAAGTGAAGGGGACATTGCCAAGTTAAATGGGAAATTTGATGCAAATGTGACTACATTTTTGTACACATCTTACAAATATTTTGTACTAATGTTATGTATTTTACAGGAATTTCAAAGGCTACAATGACCAAGACATCATTGGCCATACTCTGTATCAGTTTACTCCTCTTAGGGAGCCAGGCCCACATGTAGGGAACAGAGTAGACAACCTCCTGAGAGCAGTGGATTTTTTTCTTCTTTTTATGGGGAGAGAAATTATTGAGGTTAGAAATAATTTAATTCTGTTTTCAACAATTAAAAATTCCCATGTAGGAGATAACATGACAGTAATCTAAGTCATTGTTTATATTATTTTTATTATATTATGTTCTAAGCTTGGTTTCCAAATGTACAAGATAAATTGACTCTTTTTAATGCCTATTTAGTTCATAAATATTTATAAATTCCTTAAATATGAAATATAGTAGAAAATAACCAGCTTTATTATTTGTTTTTGTACACTTTAAAAGTATAACGTGCTAATATGATAGAATAAATCAAGATCATGTTTCTTAAAGCTTTAAATATATTTTTTATTCAACAGTCACTTGTTATCTTTAATAATAACAAATGTTTCCTCTCATGAATGAAGTATAAAATTTATGGTTATTCAATTAAGATTCTCTGTTTTGTAACACCTGTGTACAAATATAATAGAGAGGTAAAGTTTTAAAAGGTATACTTAGTTGTTTACATGTTTTATAGAATAATTGTATTTTTTCTTTATTTGTTTAAAATTTCAAGTTTTTCACTTTCAGCTGATTGCAGAAAATACCAACCTGTATGCATGGCTACATATACTAGATAAGCAGTCCTACTCTCTCAAAGATGGCAGCTGGGAGGACACAACTGTTGAAGAATTGTACAACTTTGTTGCATTGGTCATATTTATGGGCATTGTAAAGGTACCACAGCTGACTCGATACTGGTCTACAGCTACATTATATCACGGTCTCTGGGCACGCCGCTTCATGTCCAGGAATAGGTAGGTTAAGCAAGAGCATACTTGGATGTGCAATCAACTCATGGGTGAAAAACATTCACAATTTGTATAAATTAGTACTCAAGGACAGGCTTTCAAAATATTGTTTTGTAAATCCTTTCCCACTGCCGAAAGAGGTACTTCAACATTTTTCAGCTGATTTGTTTTGCTCATATGTGGTTTGCTGTTTTTTTTTTTTTTTTTTTTTTTTTTTTTTTTTTTTTTACCCCCTCCCTCCCCCCCCCAAAAAAAAATATGATTTGTATAATTTGCTTTCTGTGTTACATAAGAGACATGCCCTTCAAAAAAGATTTTTTTAAAGATATCAATGACATAGTACATCTAGTTATCAAAAAAGTGGCAAATTTCATTTTAGATCTATTTGTGCCTTGATCATACCCAACATGTATTTTCCAGATTTACTTGAAAATAACAGGTGCACTCTTTAAAGTAAAAAATAGGGACACTGTCTTCACATTTTTATTTTTTTTTTTTTCAGATTTAAGTCACTTCTTGGTATGCTACATGTCTCTGACCCATCAGCAGAAAATAATGAGGAAGATAAACTTTTTAAAATCAGACCACTATTGACTCACCTAAAAACAAAATCAAAAGAACTGTATCAGCCAGTTGCAGAGATTGCAGTAGATGAGCGAATGGTAAAATCAAAAGGCAGATCAGGAATGCGACAGTTTATAGCCAATAAACCGGTTCGGTTTGGGTTCAAACTGTGGTGTCTCTGCGAGTCAAAATCTGGATACACCTTCAATTTTGAGTGAGCGACATGAAATATTGGGCATTGTATTCATTGTTGTTAGTTGAAAATAATTGTTTCAAGTTCGGCCAGCCTACAAATATTCATATTTCTAAAATTGTCAGGTGATTCATAAACCTTCTCAAAAAAAAAAAAAAAAAAGAGAATATATATTGAAACATTGATACAATTTTACACATATTTACAGATAAACCATTTACTCTCCTGGTCACAACTCATTAACATAATTATTTACCCATATTTTGGCTTTTGACAAGAAAATTCTAATTTAGTATTTGAAATCCCCTGTTTATAGGGCCTACTGTTTTCTATGTCACATGTGTGAGTAACCAAGACATGTGAATATTTATATGGTTGGCCTTGTTCATTATAATAGATGGAATTGGATTTTGTTTTCCACTGTTGCTGATTCTGTGTATTATGTTTCAATTTTCAGTTCAGTTTTCTTTTTTCCTGTGAATTCATAGCTTCTCACACATTTGAAAGAGGTTGCTGTCCTTGGAATATGTGAGTATTCTCAGTAAGTGTAGTATATCAATATTTCATCAATGCAAGTACAGGTACATGTACATGTATGCCTGTTAATATTCTATTTGTAGCCATTTATAGACATTTTTTTCCTACAAGTACAAGAATCAAATATAAAACTTTAGAATTCAGATCTGGAGTAAATTCCTGATCATGTAAATGTATGGCTGGTTGGCATAACAATAATAGAGATACCAACATAACGTAAAATGATATTTTAAACATCATGCTTTTGTCATGCTTTATTTGATCTAAACTGATAGCATGAGATAGAGAGAAAAGTGTATCAAGTAAATTTGATAAGTTCAGTAAAATTAACTTTGATAGGAAATAATTATCCTGGGTTGTGCTGGTTTCATAATTGTACTTTAAAAAGGTTGGAAAAAGTATCAATATCAGGGAATTATTTCAGAATTTGAGGGTTTTCTTTTTTCTCAAAGTTGCTTTTCTTTGTGTAGTTTGTTCAGGTTCTTTTGGACTCTTCACTTTTGTTGCAATATGTACAAGTACCTACATGTCATAATTAGAATGCTAGAGTATTTTTTGTTTTAATCACTTTCTTTTTGCAGTGTTTACACAGGCAAACGCGAACAGCCAACTCAAAATGGTCTTGGATATGATGTGGTCATGGGTCTTTGTGACTGTGATTATCTGAAAAAGCAAGGATACAGGTAAGTCTATAAATATATATATATATATATATATATATATATATATATATATATATATATATATATATATATATATATATATATATGTATATATATAATCTTGAAATTAGGAGTAGGTATGGTTTGGTAATTTGTTCCTAATGTATATTTATATTTTGCACTAGCTGCAAGATGATGATGATGATGATTCATTTATGTAGTAACAGCAACAATGCTATATTTAAAGTAAATCTTGGCAACTTAATTTTTAAAATAACAGCTGGAAACATGAGATTCATAATTTTTCTATAGTGCCTAACATAATTTTACTTTTTTTTTTGACTCCAGAACCATCCACAATTTTGATTCACTTTTAAAATTATGAATGGTTCTGAAGGCAGTAGAAAGATTTAATGCTGATTTCTTGTCAGAATATTATAGATTACTTCACCTTGGGTTTTGTCTATTTCTTTCTTTCTGAAACTTTACTTTGCAGGGTCTACTTTGATAATTTTTTTACTTCAATTCCCCTACTCGAAGCCTTGTATGAAAATGGATTCCTGGCCTGTGGTACAACTATGACAAATAGGAAACATTTTCCACAAATACTTAAAGATGAGCAGTGGAAGTCCAATGCAAGCAGAGGCAATATGAGATACGTTAGAGAGGGCAAAGTCTTGTGCTTACAGTGGAAAGACAACAAAGTAAGTGATCTGAAAGTTAGGCATCATGGGGAACATGTTACATATTTACATCCCACATCCTCACACAGGAAAAAAAAATGTGACCTTTGAGATACATAAAACTCTATTGCAGGTATAGGTAATTAATAAACCTGTTGATTAAAAATCTGCAAACTTATATAAATGTGAACAGACAGCTACATAAAATTATTGAACCACAAAATCTGGTAAATTTACACAGAGAAAAGAATGTAAATTTTTACTTATATATACATGTATAGTGGATGATTATATCTAATTAAATTTATCCAACAAGTTTCACTTATTCAGGTTAAATCATTTTTGTAGGTGGTAACAGTGTGCTCAACAGCACGTAATGGTACAGATGTGGTATGGACAAGGCGCAAAGTCAAGGTTGATGGGGAGTGGAGGACCCACATGGTTAGAAAACCTGCTGTCATAGACCAGTACAACCAGTTCATGGGAGGTGTTGACAAATCGGACCAACTTTTGTCATCCTATAATCTTCTTCTGAAATCGAGGAGATGGTGGAAGACCTTGTTCTTCCATGCGGTAGATATAGCTGTACTGAACAGCTTTATCATCTTCCAGGCCTGGAGAAATCTCCACCCTGATATTCCAGAGTTGTCACGCAGTCCATGTAAGTAACTCCAAATATATTTAGAATGTATATGTTTTTCCTCCTAGTGTAACATGTACATTATCATATCTATATATATATATGGCTTGTATTTAATGTTGGAAGATAGAAGATTCAAAATGAATAGGGTATGGGTAGGGCAGTTGGTTTCTGTGTGTAGACTTTAAACTTAAGCTGTCTATGCTCTTATAACAAAATCAATTTTACTGCAGCTTATATTCTTAGTAAAATTACTTACTTACTTGGATACAGCATACTTCTAAAATTTAACAATGCATAGCATACTGTGGATTTTTATCTTCATTTTGATACAGCTTTCATTGAAAATTTAATTTTTTTACAGCCTACTCCCACCTGGATTTTCGTGAAGAGTTAATCCGGCAACTGGCGGGAATAGATGATTTGGAAGAGATTCCACAGTACAACGCAGACCTTGTGCCTGGCAGTCATACTTTCCATGTACACCATTTGCCCATATCAGTTCAACAGCGCAAAAACTGCAAAGTTTGCTACTATCTACACAAGAAGGAGGTCAAAACCAGCTGGACATGCAAATCAGCTCTCTGTGCAGGTGTTTATCTGTGCCTCACAGTCAACGACCATAGAAACTGCTTTGCAAGGTGGCATTCTCAAGAATTTGATGGCAAGCGGCACAAGTAGATTGACTGTGCATATACATTACCTGTGTCCAGGAGATCACATTTTTTCATGTATAGTCCTTAACCATGGTTATGCCATATACCGATATATTGGAATATTTCTTTACTACTTTCCTGAATCCATAAAATAATTATATATTTAGATTCTGCATGAGAAGACAATTCTTTCAAGTACCAACATGTCATATCTACCATTAACAGTTAGTCAACAGCTTTCCTCGGCACGCTCTGGGCGCATTGCGCCCAGAGCGCACCGAGGAAAGCTGTGGACTCAGTCTATAACTTGGCACATGCAAGGTTCAGTAAAGACATAAAGCAGTTTTTCTGTGGTCATTTACATTTGTATGATGTGTTTTTGACTTACATGTAGTGGTCTTGCAAAGTGGTGGATTGTGTTTTTGACTTACATGTAGTGGTCTTGCAAAGTGGTGGATTGTGGTTCAGGTATAACATTCAAGGTTTCAAATAAGACAACGTGCTTCGCAAATTGGAGGATACAAGTATGATCACCGTGATGCTGGATACTTTAAAAATTTTGCATAGGAAGTGATTTTTTTCTTTTGTCCCCCATTTAATTTTTCATCTTGATAAATAATATGGAATCACTGCATGAACTCTTGAGTCAGTTGAATTTTACAGTATACTTCATATTATATGGGAAATGTATGACTCAAATCTATGTGTAAGCCAAAATGACGTAACACTTAAAAATTTGAGCACTCGACATCATTTCAAGAGGCATTGGTGACTTTGGAATCACCTTCAAGTTATAATTCTCCACTAGAAGTATGAAAGTGTGTATATTTTACAATAAATCATACATATATTATGTCACAAGAGGTTTTTCAGAAGGTTAATAAAGATTTATGCTGACTGCACCACCAAGTTCACCTGACACCATGTGTAGCAAAGTCTTAATCCTGAGTCGGGCCACAAATACAGGAAGTACAGAAACACTTATTTGAGGGGCTGATATCAACTTTTTAATATGTATATGTCACTTTAATACTCAAATTTATGGCATTTTCCAGAATTTCACTAGAAAGACATCAAATTATTTTTAAAAACCATGTATTTTGGATTTTAAAGATCACTAAATCACCACTTCAGAGTTTTGAAGGTGGATTTTCCAATTTTTCTGTAAACGCAATGACCCCATTTGACATTGAAATGACCTTGACTGTGTGTCTTTTCATGCACTATGGTGACAAGATTTACAGCATGTATCCTGATTTAACAAACCACAGTGAAAAAACAATGAAAAGTGTGATATTTTGGATTTTATTGATCAAAAAGCTACATTTTTTGTAAATTTGGAGGTACCGTACAGAAATTGACCTAAGTTCAAGGTCACAAAATGACCTTGAAATTCCCTTGACATTGCACTTACTATATTTAAAAAAAATTCTTAGTTTCTCTGCTTTCAGATGGTATATAATTTTTTATGGGTTTGACATTGTTTTGTTTCCCTTTCTTTCCCCTAAGAAAAACATGTGTTGATTTTTTATGCAAAACTGCATATTGTAGTGGGCTTTAAAGGGTTAAACCAATGAGACCGCTCTCCTTTTTTTATTCACAGTATATGAAGTTCACTTCTGTGCCGTAACTCTTCAAGAATTGGAGAAAACTTCATGGAATTTGTAGAACTATTTGTTGTTAAAACTGAAGTTGAAATTGCAAGTGGATGACCTTGACATAATTTATCCAAAATTGTTGCATGGGAAGACATTTGATTTTGTCATGCAAAATCATCAAAGTGTGGTTGTGTTTAGCCGCTCAGCTCTTTTAGCCAACAGGGATTGGTAGAATTCTTTATGCCCATCAATGTAATAACTGCAGTAGCTCCTCACCAAATCAAGATAATACATCAAAATTACACATCTGAAGCACCATATCAAGACCTTGAATGAGTTTGCTTCTTGGTGAACTTGCCATTTTCGAAGACACATAAGTCGACTTAGAAAATTCTTGTAAATGCTCTATCTTGAGATCAAATGAAGCCACAATCATCAAGCTGTTGACAGCTGAAGCAACTTATAAAGAAATTGCTTGAGTGATCCCTGGTGACCTTGGCCCATTGTTCAAGGTTATAAGGATCAAGCAAAAAAATTAATTGCAAGTATAATGTGATTGTGTTCAACAACGCCATTCAGCTATCTTTGTGTGGAGGCTATATTGTTGCAAAACCCAACTATGCCGCAGTCTGAATTGCTACCACTATTTATCAGTACTGATTCATGCAGGTGCAATTAAATTATTAGTGTTTTTACTGCTATAAGGCCCAATTTGACATCTGAATCACACATATGAACATTTATACAACTCTTTTCATCAAAGTCCCACTTCATACAGAATTTTGATGATACTTAATTTTGACTGATCACTCCTTTTTTTTACTACATTGTCACGACACATCACT
Organism: Hermodice carunculata; assembly: GCA_964020975.1. Classification (NCBI taxonomy): domain Eukaryota; kingdom Metazoa; phylum Annelida; class Polychaeta; order Eunicida; family Amphinomidae; genus Hermodice; species Hermodice carunculata. The sequence goes on along the minus strand of OZ026612.1, from coordinate 132,275,383 downwards.
GTAAACTGGTAGAAGTTATCACATAGTCATAGTATGAAGCATGTTCTGATCTGTTCTGGATACTTCAACATATGTGATCTTTCTGCTGTGTATTGTAGTGTCATGAATAAGTTGTGATAACTGTTACCAACAAAGCAATAATTAATACTTATCCACAATGATACAATACAGTAGTCCCTGTCACATGAGACCCCTGTTGTGAGAGACCACCCTCTCGTGAGAGACTGCTTTCCAGATTCCCAAGTCCTATACTACTACTGTTACTTTACCTGTCATGAAAGACCATCTGTCTCATAAGACCACTTTTTTGTTGCTGTAGGTGTGGTCTCTGGTGACAGGGACCACTGTATGATTTTGCACCTGAATTCAGAGAGTTTGGCAGTAATTCAAAATGTGTTATACATTTATTGAAAAACTTTGATTAGAACAAATCAGTTTCTACATCTATATTCAGTACAAAATTCTAGATTTAGTCTTTTAAGAGAGTTAATGATCTTCAACATATTGTAATGAAGACTAACAAAATAAAACAAGAATGAATTGATTGTTTAACAAACTTAAATGGATGTGGTATATCTCAATGTGCTAATACCTACTTGTATCTATAAGTTCTTGCATATAGATAGTTATTTCTATGAACTTTGTTAAACAAGGCCTGTATCTGGTGAACAAAATAATGAAGTCTGTACTCTTCAAACTTGGCCAGATGAGTCTGATGAAGACCCTGGATGGCTTTGCTCTGAGGTGACCTTGATCTAATTTTCTGGGTCACAGCAGTCAATATTCAAAAGGTCATTCCTCAGGCATTTTTTTATTCTGAATGTGTACATGACACTACATGACTGGCTGAGGGGGTTCGAAAGTTATTCAGACCATTGTATTTTGTTGTTGCAGAATCAAGAAAAACTGTCTGCTGAATTGTTTAATATGTTTTACATTCTTTGGTGAAAAGGTACCACCATAGGAAGCCTTTATTGAAGAGATTTGCATATAATGACCATGTAGCGAAGGCATGTAGACCATGAAAGAGTTAAAGATTGAGCCATTATTAGTGTCCAGTCTCAGACAGGATCCACACAATCTTGATTGTGGTACAAATTAAGAAAGTACATTCACCAATGATAGATTAAATTGAGTCCTGTATATTTGTTACAAATTGCTAACTCTAAGAAAAATCAATGTTCATAATGGGACATTTGTGTGTGGTTGATAAGCATAGCTCACAGCCACAGGATCATAATGATTCATTAAAAGAATAATTATCACAGAGACTGCTCCATGCTGTAGTTGCATATTCTTTGTTAACCCTCCTGCTGCTCAAATAAGCCAAAACCCCTACTGCTTCAAAATCTTATGTGCTTGAGGATGTTAAATTTGTCCATTGTGTGAAAACATTTTAGATGAGAATTGTAGGTGAGCCATATGCAGGCATGAGATCAACAGTGTAGGTTTATTTCTAATTTTAAGTTGTTCAAGTGCCAAAGAATGCTGTTGGCTCCATTATATTCTGACCAGAAAGGATCAATTAACCCTATGATCCCATTGGGACTCTTCTCATTATGCGCCCTCCTTACAAAGGAGGGGCATATAGTAATTGCTTTTTAGCTGTGCTGACCAGAGGTTACAGAGTTTATGCCATCACTCATGCCTCTCTTGCTTCCTGTGCTTTTCTTTCATCAGCCTTTTTTGCTCTTCTCTTTCACTCTAAAGTTTTAATTTAGCTAATTCCATTGAAGTCCCAAAGTTTTATCCTCTGATAACTCATCCTCAAGGAAACCGTCTTCAACCAAATGGGAAACTATCTTTTGTTTCAAAGGTATTATCCTGATACCTGATGGTACTTCTAAATTTAAGTATTTGGCCAGATTTTCCAGGTCTTCCTTTAACAATTTATCTAAATCTTTGACTGTTAAGTCTTCATTAGCCAGAAACACACTTGGATCAATTGATATGTTGTCCTATTGTCTGTATATTGACCAACAACTATGTTTATAAATACCAGATATCCTTTGTTGAGTTCGAACTGTAACATTCAGTATTTAGAAACTTCCGGAATTTTCCTGATGATTCAACCATTATGTTCTTATTGCAAAATAACTCAACCTTTTGTCTTGAATTTGATCCCGTTTGTCTTGGATTGTTTCGGATGATCCCCGAAAATTTGTTATGATGCCCACCTTTGAACATTCTGGATCGCAGCAGAGCTCAACAAAGAATGACAACAATGATATAACTTTAACAAAAACAATATATTAACAATCATAAATCAGTACAAAGTAGGTAAATGAAATTATAAACTTATCAAAGTGGAGACTCTAATTGTAAAGCAGTCTGTAGATAAATCCCAGTCCCTGCTGAAAGATTATCCACAGGCACTGTCCCACAGTTCCAAGTCATATGGCAGGTGCCAAATAGTCTGGTACAAATCCCACAGAGGTACAGTTTGGTTCCAATGTGGTACTCAAAGATGTGGTGCTGATCCAAATCCTACTTACAGAAGTGTAGTTTGGTTTCAGTGTGGTACAATTAACAGCAAAGCTACCAGTCCACTCAAAGACACTGTCCACACTCCACAGGTATAATGTATAAATGGGTAACACCAAATATACTAGTCCACTCAAGACACTGTCCACACTCCACAGTTACAATGTACAAATGAGTATCTCCTTGGCAATAACGATGGTTCACAGTCCCCCTGGCTTGAAGCCACACAGCTTCTGTCAGATCTCAGAATTCTCCTTCCCTCAGTCATGAAAGTAGCTGTTTTATATATCTAGACAGAGAATTCTCACCAGTATTCAGAGTTTTCCAATTAGTCACACACCATACCTCTCTTTGACCTTTCTAGATCACCTCCGAAATGTGAACAGACAGTACAATGAAATGAGTCCTATGAATGTAGGTCAACACTTGCTTCACAAGCAGCCTGAGAGTCACCCCAACAAAGCAGGCAAACTCTGTGACCTGGTACACACTCAATGAGTATAGTGAACTCTCCAAATCAAAACAAACAGGCATACCCACATTCATAACAATGTGTTATACTCAATGAATGACCTTTAACCTAATTTTTAAAAGTCATTGATGGAATAAAAGTGAAAAAAATTATGGACATCGTTAGGGTCCTTAATTTGTCATGGAACTCGATGAAATGTGGTGAGAATGTTGGGGAGGCAGAAATGTTGAAGTATTGTGGTACTGGTCATAATATCAGGAAATGTATTTTGAGACAAGTATAATTCTTTATCATCAGAAAGAATGAGGCGATGGTGATTCGAGATGATTATTTTAATAAATGTATACCATGTAGTTTTTTACCCCTTGACCCATATAAGCCGGAGGGATACTGTCATCACCTTCGCGTCTGTCTGTTTGTCTGTCCATGCCTTGTTACCTCCATATCTCCAAAATTACTGACTTCACAGAGACCAAATTTGTATCACAGTTGGCCATTGCGGTGTTTCAGGTGCCTATTTGAAAGAAGGTCACTAGGTCACATATTTAGGTCACAGTACTACATTGAAGAAAAATCTGCCTTAACACAAAACTTAAATGTTGAATGTAGCTTCATCAGTCATTTATGACAGGTGGTCCTAAGGAATGCATCAGACACCTGTAAAAAACTTGGTCACTAGGTCACATATTTAAGTCGCAATGCTGCATTAAAGAAAAATGGCCATACCATGATATCTCCGTGTATTAAATTACTCATTGTAAGTGGCACCAATTATTTATGATTGTTGGTCCAAAGGATGCTTCAGACACCTAGTGAAAACTAGGTCACTGGGTCACATATTTAGGTCTCAGTGCTGCATTGAAGAAAAATGGCCTTACCATGATATCTCCATATATGAAATTACTCATTGTAAGTGGCACCAATTATTTATGATTGTTGGTCCTAAGGATGCCTCAGACACCTAGTGAAAACTAGGTCACTGGGTCACATATTTAGGTCTCAGTGCTGCATTGAAGGAAAATGGCCTGGCCATGATATCTCTGTTTATTGCATTTGCACCAAAGCTTTGTCATTAGGCCAAACAGAAGTAACCTTGACCTACATGTGACATACTTCAAAGTCACAAGTAGGTCAAGGTCACTCATCTGTACTGTTTTCCCATAAGTCTGCCTATTGAATATCAGTGACCTATAGCAACTTCTATTTTCATCACCTTCGCATACTTAAACTGTATAATCACATGCTGATACTAGAGGAGCCTGCATATTCAAGCAAAGTTCTCCAAATTTTTGCCATCTATGTCTCTGGGTACTTCAGATCTATTTTGACAATGAGGTGGGGCACACTTTAGGTAAGAATACATATTTTATACTTATTTAATGTTAAATGCTGTCATTGTTAACACATCATGGCAATGATGATGATCATAGCCAAGGCTTTTTTGCTTTGGTAAATCAATTATCATTGGATTGGGCAACATTTCAGCATGAGTCAAATACTCATGATAACTCTGAGCCATAAACCTTGAACTATTCCATGTTATTCAATCACTCAATTTATAGATAAATTCAACTTTCTCTTTGCAGAATAATATATCCATTCCATTCCCTTATAGAATCAAATACGGCTAATATCTTCTTTATGGTGGACCTTTGGCCCATGGTCACCATTAACCATTAACAAGAAACTACCTGTGTACTTTATTTGGCGTAGCTTTGTAGCAAAATTTTGCTACAATGCTCCAGTTGGACAACCCTGATTACTTTGTCCATGTGTGTTCGTGAGTTTGGACTGACAGGTTTCAAGTGATAACTCAAAAGGTTTTGCTTAGGACTTTCATATTGCACATGCTTATATGTGTAGTTCTGAATAAAGTCTCACACAAGTTAGAAGATGGGTGACCTTGATCCAATTCACAAGGCCCCAGAGCCATTTTAATGAATTTGGTTTTCACAGGATAACTTAAAAAGTTTTTGACATAAGCCTGTTCAAATGCAGCTGATTACAGTCCTACATAAGGTCTCATATGAGTGTAAAGATTGGTGGCCTTGACTTAATTCCCAAGGTCACAGAGCCATTTTAGTGAATTTATTATTGACGCAATAGCTTGAAAAGTTTTTTACATGGGGCTTTCATATAACATGCTTATAATCCACAATAAGGTCTCAGATGGGTTGGAACATGGGTTTTCACCAGATAACTTGAAAAGTGTTTGTCATAGACCTTTCAACTTGCAGGTAATTACAGTCCTACATAATATCGCAGACGAGTTTGAAGATGGGTGACCTTGACCCAATTCCCAAGGTCACAGAACTATTTTAGTGAATTTGGTTTTCACAAGATAACTTGAACACTTTTTGCATAGGGATTTGCTATTGCACATGCTTATGGTCCTGAATAAGGTTTCAGACGAGTTTGAAGATGGGTTACCTTGACCCAATTCCCAAGGTCACAGAGCCTTCTTAGCAAATTTGGTTTTCACATGATGACTTGAAAAGTTTTGTGTATAGGGTATTCATATTGCACATGCTAATAGTCCTGGATAAGATCTCAGACAGGTTTGATAATGGATGACCTTGACTTAAATCCCAAGGTCACAGAGCTATTTTAGTGAATTTGGTTTTGACACCATATCTTGAAAAGTTTTTAGAATAGGCCTGTTAAATTGCATTTGATTACAGTACTACATAAGATCTCAGATAAGTTCAGAGATGGGTGACCTTTACCCAATTCCCAAGGTCACAACGCCTTTTAGTGAATTGGTTTTCATACCAAAGCATGAAAAGTTTAAGGCATTGGGCTTTCATTTTGGCACATGCTTATAGTGCTGAATAAGGTCTCAGTCAAGTTGGAAGAGATGGAGCTCGACATAATTGCCAAGGTCACAGAGCAATTTTGGTGAATTTGCTATTCACAGAATAATTTGAAAAGTTTTGCGCTTAGGGCTTTCATATTGCACATGATTATATTCCTGCATAAGGTCTCAGACAAGTTTGAAGATGGGTGACCTTGAGCTAATTCCCGAGGCCACAGAACCATTTTGGAAAATTTGGTTATCATAAGTTGAAAAGTTTTTAACATAACCCTTTCTCATTACACATGGTTTTAATCCTACATAAGGTATGAGACAAGTATCTTGATCCACATCCCAAGTTCACAGAACTGGGGAGAGGGGGCATAGATCTTGCAATCTCTGATTGTGTTTTAATCTTGACCTTGAGTGACCCTGAAAGGTCAACATGGAGCTGTGACTGATATCGTGGCATATATCTTAGTTATGATAGATCCTAGACGTACAGTTATTATTAAATATTGATAGAAAATACCTATGGGCTTTCATTTATTGCTGTTAATCTTGACCTTGGAAGCTGAAACTGGAGGTCGAACTAAATTTATGGCCAGTACACTTTTTGCCGGGGCTGTAACTTTATTGTCATTTGTCTTACAATTGTGAAACTTAACACAAATGTGTTCTTGGGCACAAGGGTGGGCTGCATTCAATATAGGTTACTAGGTCAAGTATCTATGTCACAGTGATACATTCTTGTAAAAAACTGTGTGTACTGCAATTCTTTAAATATATATCTTAGTTTCATGAAATTTCACACATACACATATTATGTGATTGAAAGGCCTGTCACTTAAAAGTAGGTCACCAACTCAAGTATCTGGGTCATGGTGATATAATCCTGCAAAACTAAAATACACTTCATGTCAGGCCATAGCTCTATTATCCTGTGATTTAGAATCATGAAACTTTCCACACATACGTATCTGGTTTGAGGGGTGTGTCATGCATGATAAGTAGGGCACCAGGTCAAGTATCTTGGTCACAGCGATGCATCCTTGTTGAAAATAAATGTGTGGGATGTAATTCCTTTAATTTGTAACTTACTTTCAATCAACTACACACGCTTCTTGGCTTACAGATGTGTCATGTAACAAAATTAGGTTAGGTACTCCAGTCAAGGAAACTACATCTGGGATTTAAATTGGTGTGAGTAATTTTGACCTCAAGTGACTGGCCATTCAAGGGAGTCGTGTAGAACACTGCAAATTTACTTCTTCATATTGGCATATCTATGGAGGATGGGAGAGGCATAAAGGGTCTTGCCCATGGATGAAAAACTGTATCTAGTTTAGCTTAGAATTATGAAATTTGGCACACGTGTATCTGGAGACATGGGTGTGTCAGGCACCAAAGTAGGTCATTAGGTCAAGTACCTAGGTCACTGATATATCCTCATACCATATTGGGGCTCCTTGTATCTGTAACTTAGATTCATGAAACTTAACACACATGTGTATTTGAAGATGGGTGTGTATCATGCACAAAAGATAATTCAGTAGGTCAAATATCTGGATGATAGTGACATTTAGCCTTATTCAACAGTTTGTCATGTTACAAACTTAGGCCACTAGGGGAGGTATCTTGATCACAGTAATACAATCATGCATTGCAAGAGGAATTTGTATAGGCTATGCCTATTTTCCAGTTGCCCTAATAAAATATGTTAAAACCACAATCATGCAAAGCTGCAATACATTTGGGTTTCACCACTTATTTTTATGATATGTGACTTGGTTTTATAAACAATATTCAGTTGTAATTTGATCTGAGCTTGTGTCATGAAACGAAAGTAGGTCACTAGGTCAACTATCTTGGTCAAAAGTGATGTTCCCATATGACATTGTGTCTGGCTTACAGTTATGTCCCTTTCTGTCAGAAGGGGGTTAAAAAGTAAACACTAATCCCCTGGGTCTGTACATGTATCAATCTGTCTTCTGTGACACTTTGTATCCCGGCTTTCACTTATCATCATGAAACCTTACCCACATATGTTTTTGGATTCAAGGATGTGTCATGCACAGAAAGTAGGTCACTGCATCAAGCATTTGGGTCACATTGGTACAGCAAGATGGGGGATGTATATCTAGAAATCTCTGATTCTGTTTTAATTTTTATTGTGAGCGGTTCTTTGAATTTCTACAGGTACTTAAGTTTACTAAACATGTGAGAAAGTTTATGGTCAAGAGGACATGATTGACACAATTTAGCTCTTTCAGTGCCAATCACATCTTAAAGTCCATCTACTTAAGTCAGACAAGTCAGAATTATCATGAGGATCCCAGATTCGTATTCCTCGTAAAAAGACCTTTATTTTAAGTACCAGTATGCCTATAGTTCCAGAGGGAATGCCCCAGGTCAACAGCTTTTCACGGTGGGCATTGGGCACAATGCTTACAGAGAAAAGCTGTTAACTCAGTTCAAAATTTGGCACTGAAAGGGTTAGTAACTTGTTTTTTGTCATGTTAAATCAGATAGACTGGAAGTACAGAAATAATATGTGATTGTACTGTTAGGTATACCTGGAGTTGTCAAGTTTGTCCAAAATATGTATTAATATATATAACAATAAGTTAACGATTATGTGGATCTATTAGCCAAAGAAGAGCACTTCAGTTTGATTACTTGGGTTGCTAGCTTTGGCAGATGGGAGTGAAGATAGTTACTGTTAGTGCCGCTGTAAGCATGCAGACAGTAACTGTATCATCTTTGTATAAATTTCCTAGGAAAACAGATCAATGGAACAACTAGTCCCATGTAAATATTTGTACCTTTACACAGTTGCATTACATTTACTTTAGAGTTGAAAGTAAACTCTTAGATTTATTAGCTTTTATGTCAGCAGTATTTGTCAACAACCAAGACAAAATAACATCAAAAGGACTAAGGCAGTCATGTGCTCATGTCACTTGCACACCAGCCAAGCATGACAACAATAGTGCTAATCCAAATTGCTAGTACAGCCTCCACCCCATAGTATACCTTGTAGCATTGCACATAGTAGAGCTTGCACCATCATCTTCTGTCCACCAGTCATTATGCTGCAATGTCACCATCACCTTCTGTCCACCAGTCATTATGCTGCAATGTCACCATCACCTTCTGTCCACCAGTCATTATGCTGCAATGTCACCATCATGTTCTGTCCACCAGTCATTATGCTGCAATGTCACCATCACTTTCTGTCCACCAGTCATTATGCTGCAATGTCACCATCATGTTCTGTCCACCAGCATTATGCTGCAACGTCACCATCACCTTCTGTCCACCAGTCATTATGCTGCAATGTCACCATCATGTTCTGTCCACCAGTCATTATGCTGCAATGTCACCATGATCTTCTGACCACCAGTCATCATGCTTGGAATGTCATTGGTCATGTGACTGTGCTGATGATGTAGCATTTCATATGTCAGTCCAATATGAGTATTAATGCAACCAGGAGATGTGAGTGGCTGTCTCTGTAGCAGACATGCAAACAACACTCAATGCCTTGAACCAATCAGATGCCAAGAAAAACCTGATAGAAATTAAGGAGATAATATTAGTTATTCACTGTTTTAGTGTGAAATACAGCTGTCTTGGGGGAGATACTTCCTGTATTTCACACTAAAACAGTGAATGACGATTTTATCCCATTTTTGATGATGTAAAGCTCTTCACTGTTCGACCCGCTGCTGCTGCTGTTCACTTCACAGTCCGCCATCATGTTGTTGTCTGCAGCGCGTCAAGGCTTGTATCACATGACAGAGACTTCTGGTGGCTGATCGATGTTCTAACCAGATAGGGAGATACAGCGAGAATACCGCTGTATTCCCCGGCCAGTTACGAGAATACCGCTGTATTCCGCGGTCAGTTTCAGGAATCGCGCTGTATTTCACCTTTGCAGTAATTAATGCACAAATAAGGGTAATACAAAGAGGGTAGCATAGCTATTAACCAATCAGAAGCCAAGGATTCTATAAAAAATGGGATTAATGTATGTGTACATGTGCCATGATGTCAGCATTACATTGTCATATTCCATAAAAGTTTGGGATGAGTAAAAGCCAGTAGTTCACCTCATTCTAATTTCATTGTTTCAATGCTCAGAGTAAAAAAGGTGAACAATAACATGGAATAACCATTGTGTAGTCTGCCTGCATAGTAGTATTGATATTGCTGGTATTAATCTGTAGACAGCTTGCTTGCAGGCAGTCCATGTGGAGGCCAATGGTAATTGGATGTCGTACCAACACTTCAGGTGTGCAGACCCTCTCTCTTCACCCGGTGTTGTATTTCTAATGACAAAGTGTTTGTTTTCGTATCACCTCATGACCTCCTGTGGTGGCTATAATGCTCCACTTATCCGTGCTGTCATGTGACACAGCTGGCTCAGGAAATTGTTGGCATTTGGTGGTTACATACTCTATGTTCACACTGTTGTCGGACACTTTTATCTCTGGCACATGGTGCCTACATACTCTATGCATCCACACGGTCATGGAATACAGTCATCCCTGGTTTTCGGTGCACACATACTATATATATCCACACTAGCTGTCATGGGATAGTCGTCCCTGAGTTTCGGTGCCTACATACTCTATATATCCACACTATCATGGGATACAGTCATCTCTAGTATTCGGTACCTATGTACTCTATGTATCCACACTGTCATGGGATAAACCCTTACAAAAAAAGTCTTGTTGCTAAGTGGTCCTGCTTCTTAGCAGCTAGTTAACTGCTAGTTGTCCGCTGAGTAGCAGCTGCTTAACATTTTACCATGCAAATGACTTTGCGGCTTGGTAGCGGGAAAAAATGATCTGATTTGCGGACGGTCAAGTCACAATGAGAAGCTACTGGTTTATGTTAAATTGCGCCTGCTTTGTGGATAAGTCGCTGCTAGTTTGCAGCTAAGCTGTTGCTAGGTGCTTTTATTGTTGGGGTTTCTGTCAGGGAAGGAAGAAATCTCATCGGCTGGTCTTCTGATAATCTGCCGTAGTTTGCAGATAAGCTGCTGCTAAGTAATATTCCATTGGCTGATCTTCTGCACTCACTAACAAGCTAGAGCTGTTTGACTGTCCATTATCTTGCATTGCTATGGTTGTCTAATTTTACATATTTCCCATAAAATGGTTTTATTAAATCTACGTGTTACTGATTAACCTAACAGTGAGTCAGATGGAAGGCAACGATTTTATTTTTAATTCTGATTTAATTCAAATTGTAAATTAAAATCTTGTACTCTAGTAATTCCCTTTAAAGATGTTTAACAATTTTTTGCCTAAAATGTAAAAAAAATTAATAAGTCTTAAAACTAAATTGATACTTTATGATGTATTCTAAATGAAAATTTCAAATATAGTATAGGTTATGGGAATACAAATTGCATTGTAAATGTTTGTTAATCTAAACATTAAAAGTGATAATGTTGGTTTAAGCTAGAGAACTCAAAAGTCCTTCTTTTCAAGTTACCGCTAGGCCTGTCAGAAAGAAAGTTCTTACTAAGCTGCTGCTAGGTTAGTCAGGAACAAAGTTCCTCTCGCAAAGCTTCTCCTAGGTTGGTCAAAAACAAAGTCCTTGCTGCTAGCTTGGTCAGAAACAAAGTCTTTGCTGCTAGCTTGGTCAGAAACAAAGTCCATGCTGCTGAGCTGGCGCTAGATTGGTCAAAAATGAAGTTCTTGCCGCTAATCTACCATTAGGGTGGGCAGCAACAAAATTCTGTCACTAAGCAGTTGCTAGGTAGAGGCAGCTGCTTAACTGAGCGCCTACTTAGCAGCAGCTTAGCAGCTAGCAGTTCAGTCTAGTCATGCTGGTAAGTTTTTCTTTCTGGCTTACTAGCCCCTAACTAGCAGCTAGTTAGCTGCAAACTAAGCATTTTGTATTGGCACTCATTCCTGGTTTTTGTTGTCTATATACTTTATATACCCAGTATCACTGTGTCATGGGATAGAGTCATCTCTAGTATTGGCTGCCTACATACTCTACATATCCACACTGTTGTGTGATACAGTCATTTGCAGTATTTTGTGCATTTATGCTCTATGTATCCATATTGTCATGGAATATAGTCATCTCTGGTATTCGGTGCCTACATACTCTACATACCACACTGTCGTGGGATACAGTTGTCTAGTCATGCATCTGTGGTATTTGGTGTGTACATGGTCTGTGTATCCACACCATTATGGGATACAGTCATCCTGCCTGCAGCAATTGGTTACAGACTACAGTTGTGATTGGCTGGTTGCGCATCCCAACGGAGATAGTCCGTAATTGTGAAAATACTGTGTTTTCAGCATGCTGTAGCTTCTGTTTAAATAAAGTTAGTTAAGTCAGGTTTGCTGCATCACAGAGTTGCTTCATTGGTGGTCATATATAGGTGCACTGTCTTCCAGGCCAGGTGGGAACTTTATGGTGGGGAGGGACAATGATGTGACCCTGGCAAGAGCACAGTTCATACACCTGTATAAAGCTGACATCCAGGTGTTGTTTCGTATTTCAATTATCACAAATTAACGAGCTGGGAATTGTATAACAAAAATCCGTCCATATTTTTCTGACATTTTTATCTGTTAAATGCCGTTCATGGAATTTTAAAATACCAAAATGCTGATTTTTTAGACTGAAAAATGCTAATATGAAAAATAGAAGGATTTATAACTGTAGTCTGTGGCCTATTAGGGCTAACTCTGTATGTATTGGGACTCACATGGTCATGTTGTTATTCTATTATCGTCCATCAAGCCAGTTAAAAATGGGAAGTCAGCACTTTTTGACAGCTGCCTGGAGAATTTTGAGTGATCCTAACAACTTTTACATGGATGGAGCATGCAAGATATGGTCCTGGGACTGTAGATCACAAGGCAAATGGTTCGGGCTATGGTATTGTGTACCTCAGGCCAGCTTATGAAAGGAGAAAAGAAGTTTTACACCCACAGATCGGCTGTGAATATCAAGTTTAACAGTCTCAATTTTCTAAAAATTCATGAAGTATCACATTTATGTCACAAATCATTGTGCATAGACATGTTGCACCTATCAGTGGAACCACACTGCATAAATAATAACAGGATTTGATGCAAGACATTTAACAAGTGCACAGGCTATGCCTCCTTTGCTGACTGCTTGGTAGATAGATAGCTTCCATAGCCCTTTGTATTTAGCGATACCTCACTTGTACCACACAGGTAATCATATGTGTGTATGAGAAATTATCTATGCTAATATCATATGAATAAATTATGCTAATCCCATTGATATGAAACTTAGTGACCCACTGTTTCAAACTTTTAATTTTGTGGCATTGTCATTGTAGGCCTACAGCCTCCATTCATATGCAGAGCTGTTCATACAAAATCATGTCAAAGTGATTTTGGGCATACCAGAAAAAAATGCGCATTGTCTGTCAGTAGAGCTGTACAAATCTTAGGTAAAATGTAAATTTCTTTGTTTTTTTGGTTTTGTTTTTGTTTCTCCCCCCCCCCACCCACCCACCCCCTTTTATTTTTATTATTTTTTTTGGTAGACAAAAGCTTGTCATATATGTGTGTCATTTGACTGGGGTAAATCATTTAAAATCAGGCATGCTGACTTTGTTGAGCTGTTGAGTTCATCAGCATATTATTTTCACATAAATGAATCAATTTATATCCATGAATATGGATGACAGCACTTATGAACTGCAGATTTTATAACTTTTACCAAGCTAGTGTACATAGGTGGCAAAACATTTGAACTTCAACATGCAACCACATATAATTATAAGAGTTTCAGAAAGTAAAACAAGGGGAAAAAAGTTAGCTTCCATTAAACACTTGCCTGAAAACACTTGTGCCTGATAATTGGATTGATAATTGGATGCTTATCAAATTTAAAATCAGAGCACTTGTGAATACAAATATGCATTTATGATATTGGAGTAACTGTACAAACTTTTGTCATTTTCTTTCTAATGTGTGCACATACACCAGAAACCATGTCAATAAACCACAACTTATACAGTCTACTGCAGAAAAAAAGCATAGCACTATTGGTTTGTGGAAGCTGGATCACCCAACTGCCCTCCTAATGTTCAAACAAAGGGCGCGTTAAAATTCCATAATTTTAGTACCAAAGAACATAATTTGCTGAATACTGCTACTCTAATCTGTGACCTACTGGTCTTAAACTGTGCACTTTGATGGGCTTATAATGTGTAAACACTGAAATTGTTCCATTGTCTGCCATAATTCAGATTATATCAGGAAAATACTGCCATAATGACTGGTATTCGATGCTGACTTGGTGTAACTGATACTCCCCCCCATCCGCCATTAATGCCTCAGCAGTGATAGATGTCATATTTTTTGTAGACAAATGTTACGAATCTATCCATAAATAGTAAAAAAAATCACCAATTTCACCTAAAAATTCATAAAATTTTAGCAATATATTCAAATTTGGGGTTAAAATTAAGGGGTGGGGCATTGTAATTTGATCTCTCATTTTAAGGGCAGGACATGCAGGCAAGTGATCATGGGTTTGCATCATAGCCCATTGTGCATCGTATTCATATTGGACAGAAAAGGTTTGATTGGATGCAATTATATAATTTTCCTCAAAATTTTAATTAATTATTTTATGTGTCATAAAAACTGATTTTTCAGATTTAAAGGTTGCTTGCAAAAAAAGTTGATGTTTTCTTTAATATTGAAGTTTGGTAAAGTTAATGCAAATCTTTTGCAGGAAACAAGTTGTGGCTTCAGTTAAACAAGTTTTAAAAATTTTGATAAGTCTATTAGGTTACAGACTACAGTTGTGATTGGCTGGTTGCGCATCCCAACGGAGATAGTCCATAATTGTGAAAATACTGTGTTTTCAGCATGCTGTAGCTTCTGTTTAAATAAAGTTAGTTAAGTCAGGTTTGCTGCATCACAGAGTTGCTTCATTGGTGGTCATATATAGGTGCACTGTCTTCCAGGCCAGGTGGGAACTTTATGGTGGGGAGGGACAATGATGTGACCCTGGCAAGAGCACAGTTCATACACCTGTATAAAGCTGACATCCAGGTGTTGTTTCGTATTTCAATTATCACAAATTAATGAGCTGGGAATTGTATAACAAAAATCCGTCCATATTTTTCTGACATTTTTATCTGTTAAATGCCGTTCATGGAATTTTAAAATACCAAAATGCTGATTTTTTAGACTGAAAAATGCTAATATGAAAAATAGAAGGATTTATAACTGTAGTCTGTGGCCAATTGGTGGCCCCTTTAGAAGGTGTAACTGTACACTCTTGCAATGGTGCAGTGTGTATCTGGATACAATACACTCTTGCAATGGTACAAAGCGTTTCTGGATACTAAGGTCACAATATTTCATGTTCCTTGACATATTGATCACTTTGAACTAGTATTCCTAATCACCAACAAAAAGAAAATACACTCTTTATTCATTGTGTTCATTTTTCTTTCTACTGTTAAAATTGAGTCAGTTAATCAATGTTGTGTGGTGGCAAGTAGTACCACTGTGTCATTAGATGTTGGTAAGAAATTAACAGAAATGGCTGCTTCTATGTATGTTGGAGTTACACGTACATGTGTAACACTTGTCAAAAAGTACGTGCCAGAAAGAGAATCTGACACTATGTTAAGGTAACTTGCAGCGTACACTTATATGTTGTTGTGTTTTTTTGGTTTCTAAATATGAATTTTAGTCTTATAGTATAAACATATCATGACCAAATAAACATATCATGACTAACTTCTGTCTGTGGGAAGTGATTATCATGATAACTCTCAGTCCCCTAAGCATTTTGTAACTCCCCATATGAAATATTGGACTGAATGGTTAAGTGAAATGGATAGGTAATTCATATCTAATGACTATGGGAAAAATTCACATGCACATTTTCATTTTAATGTTTAATGGCAAAGCAGCCATTGTTTAGCCATGGAGTAACACAACTAATGGCTATCTAATGGATAAGCAGCTTTACCTAACCATTGACTGGCAGCACATATAGGTACCTTCCTAATATTCCAAATGGCTATCTAAAGGATAAGCAGTAATTAGTTAGCCATTGAATAGCAAGGGTGCCTTCCTAATGGTTATTCAGTTGACAAGCAGCCATTATTTAGCCATTGAGTACTTCCATGGCAATGTAATGGCTGTTGCAACAAGAAGGCTACAGATGTGGATCAATGAATGAATGCCATGCACCTGTAATATGTACCTCCATATTAGCTTATACATGGAGAATCCGTGTACTGAATGGATGCCTCAGAAAGTTTGGAACTATATAGAGTTCTTACACTTTTGAAGTCTATTCCATAGCTTTCCATAGGAAAAAAATACATTGAGCTCCATGAATAGTGTTCCATTCAACTATAGTTTGAAAACTGATGTGTGCAGAACTATAACAGAAATTTAACTCAACTGTGTCTTGTATTCCACCTTGGAATCACATCTGTGGAAAGTTTCCATTTGAAAGTGTTATGTGCACAGTACCATATCTGTTCATCTTGTCTGGCATGGTTTATTATGTCTCCCGGTGGAAGCCGGGGGACATATTGGTTTAGTTCCCGTTTCTTCCGCTTCTTCTTCTTCTTCTTCTTCTTCTTCTTCTTCTTCTTCTTGTTCAGGTTCTTCACACTTGGTTTCCATGCGATAAGTCTTGAAGGACTTGACAGAATTTGATGAAACTTGGTAGGATTATGTATCTAGGCAAGACCTAGGTTGGGATTGTATTTGGGTGACCTTGACCTAATTTTCAAGGTCACAGGGTCACTTATGTGAAATTGGTTTCCGTGCAATAAGTCTTAAAGAACTTGATGGAATTTGATGAAACTTGGTAGGATTATGTATCTTGGCAAGACCTGGGTTGGGATTGTATTTGGATGACCTTGAGCGAATTCTCAAGGTCACAGGGTCACTTATGTGAAATTGGTTTCCGTTCGATAAGTCATGAAGAACAGGATGGAATTTGATGAAACTTGGTAGGATTATGTATCTTGGCAAGACCTAGCTTTGGATTGTATTTGAATGACCTTGAGCGAATTCTCAAGGTCACAGGGTCACTTATGTGAAATTGGTTTCCGTGCGATAAGTCTTGAAGAACTTGATGGAATTTGATGAAACTTGGTAGGATTATGTATCTAGGCAAGACCTAGGTTGGGATTGTATTCAGATGACCTTGGGCGAATTCTCAAGGTCACAGGGTCACTTATGTGAAATTGGTTTCCGTTCAATAAGTCATGAAGAACAGGATGGAATTTGATGAAACTTGGTAGGATTATGTATCTTGGCAAGACCTAGGTTTGGACTGTATTTGGATGACCTTGAGCAAATTCTCAAGGTCACAGGGTCACTTATGTGAAATTGGTTTCCGTTCGATAAGTCATGAAGAATAGGATGGAATTTGATGAAACTTGGTAGGATTATGTATGAAGGTAAGATTAAGGTTCAGATTGTATTTGGGTGACCTTGACCTAGTTTTCAAGTTCACAGGGTCATTTATGTGAAATTGATTTCTCTGCAATAAGTCTTGAAGAACTTGATTACAATTGCTAGAGTAATGCATGTAGGTGAGAGCTAAAATAGGATTGTAATTTTCAAGCAAACTTGGTCATTTGTAATTTGTTATCACCTGTAGCTCATTCAGAGACGTAAGTGTTCCACCGGGAGACATTTGATTTTCTGTTGGAAAATCAGTCTGTTCTAGTTCAGCTTTGATTAGTGAATTTTGGCAATTTACTACAGAAAACACAATTCAAACATGTTGCGAAAATGGCTGTAATGAGACCATAGTTCCCTCCAGAAAGTCACATGACACTACACAAAAGATTGTGGGATACTTTTGAAGCCTTCATTTAGAATACAAAGTCAATGCGAACCTAATGGCTACTTTTCCACCATGTAGTTAAATGGATAACTAATGACCACCCATCCCTTGTCAGTCTGTTTGGGGAGGCATAATGGATATGTTATGGCTAAGGGATAAATTTCAGAACCTCTTAACAGATATGCAATGGCTACTTCAAATGGCTACCTAAATATTGGCCATTGGCTATCTGTTAGTTATTAATTGACGAGCCATGGCAATTTCCTTTTCATATTGCTCAATATATTAAGAGCTGATACATGTATATGGTCTCTTAGGTAGAATGTATGCATACCACAATTGGGGATTAAAGGTGTGTTAGCCATGTCAACAGAATCAGTTACTGGAGGCTCATCACTGTGCATCCTATGTCGGTAGATTGTCAGTGTTATCTGCGTGGACCAGCATATCTACTGGTCCCATGCTAGCTTGGGTTTTCCACATTGATGGTGAATGGTTCATACATGCATGATAAGACACTGAATCAATCATTCTGCAAATTTAACATTTTCATGAAACAACTGTGCAAAGCCTTGTGTACCTTTTGTGCACATTTATTTGTGATTGTAAAAGGTTAACCCCTGTTTGTTAGTGTAGTCACATACAGGTTGCCGTCAGTGTACGTTATACCTGGCAGGGTCTGGTCTCATTTCAGCTCTCAGTGTGCCTGGCTCTGCATGTCCACTGTGTCTCAATGAAGTTGATGGGCGGTGGAAAGAATCGGTGCAGCAATGGTCAGCAAAAGTAGAAAATTGATTTCCTATTTTATGCAGACCCCCTGGCCAGCTGCTAAGTAAACCTGCTGATCAAGAACACAAGTCACATGTAAGAGAGTGGTTGAGCTAGGAAATATTAGCCTCAATGACTCACCTGGCTGTGATTTCCATTCCTATTTATTTGCTGACATTGCTTTCTGTTGGAAATCCTCACAATACACACATGTAAATCTGCATTTCTTGTCACAGCTATATTGGCCATACATCACTTTGTTCAGCAGAGCAATGGGGAAAAAGGAACAGAGTTCAAAATAGTAACCTATGAATAGTTAAGATTGCTGTAAAAATCAATGATGACTAGTACTGGATCACCTGGAACTTTTTTCTTCAGCACAGGGTCCGAGTTGATAAATATACAGACCAACAAAAGATGTTTTTCATGTCAAGCTAATACTGTGAGGATAGTCCTTGTCATGAGACAGCATTGTTGTGAGACCTCCCTCTGATCAGAGATTGCTTTATAGATGTCCAAGTCCTTTACTTCTCATATGTTAATCTACTTGTCATGAGAGACCACCTGTTTTATGACCACTTTTTAATGCAATAGGGATGATCTCTGATGATAGAAATCATGAATGAAGTACAACTTTTACATCATGATCATGTGCATCCACCTCACAAACTCCCTTCGTGCAGTTACTGTCACTGGTTCATGGACCTCTCAAGCTCCCTCCATGAAGTTACTGCTATTGGTGCATTCACTTCATAAGCTCGCTTCATGGAGTTAATGCCACTGGTGCATATACCTATCAAGCTCCCTCCATGGAATTACTGCTACTGGTGCATCCACCTTCCAAGATCCCTCCATGGAATTACTACTACTGGTGCATCCACCTTCCAAGATCCCTTCATGGAACTACTACTACAGGTGCATCCACCTTCCAAGATCCCTCCATGGAATTACTACTACTGGTGCATCCCCCTTCCAAGATCCCTCCATGGAATTACTACTACCGGTGCATCCACCTGCCAAGTTGAATTTGTACTGCATAACTTGGCTTTACATTAGGAAAGTAGGTACCTGCAGGCAAAACCTTTTTGTCCTGATAAGTTTGAATCCAATGTTTGTTCAGACACTTGTCAAATACAGAATGCAACTGGCACAAAATACATGGATGGGAAAAAAGGCAACAGTCGGTCACCATGGAAATGCTGCAGTTTATACAACTAACATGGCAATGTAACATTTCAGTTTGAGATTACTGTTCTACTTACTTACTCTAGAACTGGAAATTTCTGCTTGAAGTTTCTATCAAATTTGAACTCTTTTCATTTATCAAACAATAGTAATATAATCCAATCAAAGTGTTTTCAGAAAATCAATACATTCAGGGAACCTGTTCTGCATTGATTTATGAAAAATGCATGCAACCTTGTCATTTGATCTTTAAGATGAAGTGTTTGGGGCAGACTATTAACATGAAGCAAAGCTGTAGTGATCATAGCTTGTCAGGCATTTTGTGTCTGTGTGGTGGGTAACAAATAGTTACCTTTTCTGAAGGTCATAGTCATAAGCGTAGGTACGATTAAATGTGTTTCCTGAAGAAAGCCGATGGAAGGATGCTTTCCAAAGGATATTGATGTGTTCCTTCTGTTTTGATTAAGGATCACGCTATATGTGATTGAAATTATAATGAAAAGCAGCATGATGGAAGTTCAATTATTTATTGAACTATTCCAAAATAACAAGTATGTTCTGATCTGTGGAGTCTTTAATAAGCTGCTGTACTAAGCCCCTAAAACAACAAGAAAAATGCTTACTGTGTATGCTCTGTCATCTTGGATCATGAAAAACTATTGTACAATTACTTCCAAAGGTTTGATTCAGATCTGAATGACAGCTGAAAGCCGAAGATAAGGTAACATTATTGGCTGTGGTCCTGTTCTCACAGACTCCAAACAAGAGATTTGTGCCTGTACAGTCACAACTCTCATATAAGAGGCACAGAGGCAGGCACTCAATATTGATACTGGAATGTAACAGACCCATAACAGGGTAAAGATATCAATCTAACACTGTAACTATCAATCTAGAAACCTTACAGTTATATGCAGCTGACTAAAAATGATATTTCTGTAAACATACAAAATGCTTTAATAAATAAAAAAAAAAGGAAAGAAAACAAAGAAGGAAAACATACAACAACATGCAAATTGAAACTGAAACACTTCATAAATATTCAAATGCATGTATTCACACTTATTGACTTATTAGTTCTACAAAAAAAATAATAAAAAAATACAATTCAGTTAAGTATAGTGCAGGCATGAGACAAAGTTGTGCATGTGAAGGTCTTAGTTTGGGTTTTATTAAGGGATTGACACCAGCAGTGAGGGTATTGTGTGTGTCCCTGACCTGAATTAATACCAGCAGTGAGGGGATTGTGGGTGTCCCTGACCTGATAAATACCAGCAGTGAGGGGAATGTGTGTGCCTGACCTTATTAATACCAGCAGTGAGGGGATTTTGTCTGTCCCTGACCTGATTAATACCAGCAGTGAGGGGATTGTGTCTGTCCCTGACCTGATTAATACCAGCAGTGAGGGGATTGTGTGTATCCTTGACCTGATTAATACCAGCAGTGAGGGGATTTTGTCTGTCCCTGACCTGATTAATACCAGCAGTAGGGGAATGTGTGTGCCCCTGACCTGATTAATACCAGCAGTGAAGGGAATGAGTGTGTCCCTGACCTGACTTAATACCAGCAGTGAGGGGATTGTGTGTGCCCCTGACCTGCCTACTGGCAGAACAGGCAAGCCAAGGCCGTAATGTTACGAAGGCGCCAGGTCCGGGCACAGGCACATAGGCTTCAGGCCTCAACACTCACCAATATGAGGCCTATTAACTGTTTGACCTGAACTTTGGACCACAAAATGTTTAGCCATCTCTTTAACACTGCAGAAATGATTAGAGATGCAATTTCAAGTATAATTTCAACCAAAAAACTACAATTATTTATATTCAGTCATTATATTACATGTATTAAGAAACAGAAACCTCCTATAGGGACCATTTTCTGGGAGGCCTACTTGTGCTCACTTTGCCTTTTGTACTATAAGTGCATTGTCAGCTTGGTTACTTGTATTTTGAGGTGGATGTCCACTTTTTCCAAACAAGTGCATGGGAGGTCATAGTATGAGCAGATGTATGATGCACAGCAGTGGTTACCATGTACACCAATGAGTAGATGTACTGTGCAGTGGTGAGTACATATACTGTGCAGCGGTGGTTATGTACACCAATGAGTAGATGTATGATGTACAGCAGTGAGTATGAGATACAGCAGTGAGTATGAGATACAGCAGTGAGTATGAGATACAGCAGTGATAAGATGTGTAGAACAACCCATGTATGATATACTACATACTTTTTATGATGTGAACCAATGAGTATGACTGTATGATGTACAACAGTGGTTATGATGTGAGCCAGTTGGTACATGTATGATATACAGCAGTACATGCAGTGGTTATGATGTGAACCAATGAGCACATGTATGATATATAACAGTGGTTATGATGTATAATGAGTACATGTGTGATGTACAGCGGTGGTTATGATGTAAAGCAATGAGTACATGTATGATATATAACAGTGGTTATGATGTATACTGAGTACATGTAAAGCAATGAGCACATGTATAATGTACAACAGGTATGATTTCTACCAATGAGTACAGCATTGATGCTGGTTTTGGCTGGACAGTGGGTGATACACATAGGTTGTTATCATCCCCTGGTATCCTCTTGCTATTTGCTGCCTTGGTGGCAGCTTGAAAGCCCATGCTGTGACCTTATGTATTTATCGGTCCTAAAGTGGTGACAGCAAATGAAGCACTTCCTGGTAGCCAGGAAATATTTGAAAAGCACTTGGCAGGCCGGGGGGACTCCTCGTCTCTGATGGGATTGGAGATTCTCATTTCCTTTTAACTCTTTCAGTGTCAAGTGTTGATGGAGTCAACCACTTTTTGCATCACATCAAGGAAAGCTGTTGACCTGGACCATTTTTATGGTCTCTGCAACAACAAGCATGCCTGTACTTGAATGATAGGTTGGTTTACAAAGAATATGAACTATGAGTGTCATTATATCAATTCTGACCACATGAACTTTTGTTAAAATTGGCCATGAAAATGTTAATATGACAATCAATGAGAATGAAAGAGTTAATATGACACTCAATGAAAGAGTTAATATGACACTCATTGACACCTGGCAACTCTGCAGGTGACAAGGATAGGTGATCCTAAGTTTGCTGTTGCCCTAACTGGATGATATGATTGAAATTGCTTAGTAAGAACGGTGATTGTAATAGGAGAGGTCGTAATTCGCAATTTTATGTATATTTGGCTGAATTCACAACTCAATACACAGAGTTCTTGCGAGCTAGAGATGTGTATTACCATAAGATTGTATATTAAAGTAACATTTAATATGTTCAATAGTTTTGCTGCAAGAGTTATCAAATTTACAAGAGTATTTTAACTGTCACTAGTAAAGTCTAAAATCTCTGAAAGTGCCAACTTTCATGGGGTAATCCTTTAAAGGCTGGGAAAGAACTCTCACATGCCTTCAAAATTCCTGGGATATTGAAAGTTTCAAGTTGGGTAAGACAGGGACCTTGAATGCTCTGAGAAATAAAATTGAAAACTCCAAAATCCCAGATTTTGCTATCCCCATGGGGCAATTAATGTGATTATGGCAAGGACTTGAAAAACTCTGCTAAAGTACTTGGAAAGTTGGATTCCAAGATACTCTACAGCATGCAGTGATAATAAGTCCCTGTATGTTTATGATTGGTTGGTAACCCCACACTCCCAAGTCCAGGCAGGCTGTCCCCCACAGATGCCAGCTGCCAATCATTCCCTAACCACATGAGGCAACTGTACATATATAGTAACAGAACATAACTGTTGTCGATGCCAGCACAAACAGGACTATAATGTGATGTTGCACTTCCTACTTTAAAATAAATAATAAGATCTGTATAAACTTAACAGGGATTCTTGTTTGAAGCAGTACACCTTACAGTGCTTTCTTTTTACATTATAATCCTTCCTTTGTGAAACCACCCCTGGTGCCACCCAAGAAGTGGTCACATAAAACAGGTAGTCACCCTTCAGAAATTTCACTCTTGTGAAACTTCTTAAGGGAGACACAATAACTCGACCACTCTTTTTGAATTCCCATCCATAATTTTTAAATACAGGATTGCATGTACATGTACATATATATTAGACTCGTCTTGGAGCCATGTGTTTACCTTTTTTTGTATCATAATGTATGTTAAGTATTTGTAAACTGGTTTTGTCATTTTTCTAATCAGTCTTATATCATAGAGCAAGAGTCTTGCTCTACACTTACACAAAACAGGTGATTTTACTTGTCTGAAATGGGGATCAATATATAGCTGGATAAGTGGTCTTCTGTTTTGGGCTAATTTGGGGGTGTTTACTGGTCAGGTTTTCATGGTAATCTCCCTAAAGAGGTAACTTATATTAAGAAGACTGGTGCCATTAATTGCAGTATGAAAGTGGTCACAAAAGACAGGAAGTCTCCCAAAAGCAGGGTTGTCAATGGAGGGACAGATATAAAATAAACTAACAACACAAGTTAAGACAACACCAATTTATATATATATACATATACATATATATATATATATATATATATATATATATATATATATATATATACACACATATACAGTAGTCCCTCCTTTGAAAGACAAAGACTACTCCTTTCAGAGACCACCTCCTTTGAGAGACCACAGTTGTCAAGTCTTTCCCTAGTACTTTTCATGTTATTTATACCTCCTTTGAGGGACCACCTGCTTTATGTGACCGCCTTTTGGGTGCCACTAGGGCAGTCTCTCAAAGGAGGGACTACTGTATATACTTTTCATTTCAATGAACTCAATCTTGTGGCATGGGAGTACAGTGGTACCTCTGTTGAAAGACCACCCTTACAGCAGATCAAAAAGCGGTCTCTCAAAATAGGTGGTCTTTCATTAGAGGTACAACAACATGGAAAAGATAGCACAGTGGTCTGAGAGAGCGGTCTTAAAAAGATATGCGGTATCTCATTAGAGGGGTCTCTCAAGGGATGTACCACTGTACTGCATTTTGATGTATATCTGTTGCTTCATATTAATTGCTTGATGTAGATTTGAAAAATATTTGGGAACCTGGGAAAATTATTGTACAAGATCATACCTCACCTCAAACAGACATGAAAACTTTGTGAAAGAGCTTGGAAAGATCCATTTCCCAGATATTTGATTACCTTGACACTGCAGAGTTGTAACTGGAGAAACCCAGCTGCACACAATTAAGGGCCAGTCCTGATAAGGCCTTGCCTTTCACACCAAAGCATGTCAGTGGTCATAAAATCTCGGTTCATCTGGTTTCTTTTTTGATGAGAAATTAAATCTTCCAATAACTTTCATTTTTGTCACAGATTCCAATTCTGTATCATTAATAGTTCTAATTAGGTACAGGTGATGTAGCTGTGATCACCACTGATATTTCTATTTTGTCTACCTGCTGATCAAACTGTATCTACACTATGACAAGTCTTGATCACCCACCAGGCAAAGACTGGTCTGAACCCAAAATACTTGTCCAGTGTGGCAAGGGTATAATATACTTTGTCTTTTTAATTGACAACTGACATCTCTGAACAAATCAAGCAGCAAATACAAACAGGGTATTATTCTATGTTTGAGGATGAATTATCATTTTATAGAGTGAAATTCGAAAGTAGTAACTCACAGTAGATCGCATGACCTTATACTGTTACAATGAACTGTGCCCTGCCTGCATCAGTGACATGATGCAGTGACAGTCAAACAACATCAAATGTGCATGAGCCATGTTTGATTATATGTCATGCATGATAAGGTGAAAAAACTTAACAAACAGGGCACACCAGGTTGGCATTAAAAGTAGGCCTGTGGCATATTTTTTGTGATGAGTACCCAATTAAACATAGAATCAACAAAATTTTACATGGCTGGAGAGTCAGTTACTATTTTTCTCTCACTTGGGATTGAGATCATTGTTGGTGTGGAAAATCACTCATGACCTGCAGTCACTTGTGATTTTCCCCAGCAACAAAGATTCCTGGTGAGAGAAAAACAGTTACTCACTCTCAGCCATGCAAGATTCAGTATTTATGTTAACACTGTTATGTGATAAGACCAGATGTCCCATACCACAGTTGCAGCCAGCCTGCACTGGGTTCATCTCAGTAATAAAATCCTTGTCTACCAGCTCTTGTAAGCATAAGAAGAATGGGGGGAGGGGGGGGTAAGGTTTATAAATATTCTTTGTTTTCCCCTCTCAATCATAGATTAATAGATTAAAAGCCAGTCAGGCTATACTAACTCCCATCTGTTGTACTCAGCAGAGTTATTTTTTAATTCCACTGATTACATTTTTAATTTTCATCTGTTGCAAAGAAAGAGAAATTTGCAAATAGGGAAAAATAAACCTGAATGGCCAGTTTCGTCTACCATTACAGTAATCAAACTATAAATATGTGAAAAGTATGCTTCAGGTTGTGTACTCTCTATTAACTTTTTTCTGGTCAAGCTGACTATAATCAAATGATAATTATGATGATACTTGTCTTAAAGCAGAGAGTGGAGCGGGGTAATAATACCTGTCAATGTATCAGGACTAAATCTATGGAGATTTTGAGTTTTTTTGTTTTTTGTTTTTTGCTTTTTTTTTGAAAACCATGTGGAAGATTTGCAGTTTGACTCGCCCACTGCCAACTGTGACTAAAGTCAAACACTACTTAAGAGAAACTGATCTGAATTATAACTGTACTATATTCACATTCCTTGTTGAAAGGCCTTTTCATTCAAGTACCAGCATGCTTTTGCTCCATAGCAGAATAGCCAAGGTCAGCATCTTTCCTTGGCACGGTTTGGGCACATTGCACCCTACGCACACCGAGTAAAGCTGTTGACTCAGTCCAAAACTTGGCAATGAAAGAGTGAATGAACTGAAGAATAGAAAATCCTTAACAAATTTTCATGTACAGTGGTCCCTCTCTTATAAAGCCACCCCAAATGCAGCCAAAAAGTGGTCTTATAAGAGGGGTGGCCTCTCTTGAGGGGAAGAATATAATGGAAATACCACACTTTCTGCACAAGAATGCTGACCTTTCAAGAAGGGTCATCTTGGCCTCTGGTGAGAGGGGCCTTATTAGGGGGGACTACTGTTGTAGATTGTGTAAAATTTGCAATATTTTACGCATAGACTTGAAAAATTTGGAAGAAAACATTGGAGACTCCCACCTTATATGGGGATGTTTATGCCAACGACAATTTGTCCACATGCAATTTAACTCTTCATTTGCCATAGAGGACAAATTTGTCATTTATCTACTATGTCACTTTACTGATATAATATTAAAGTACCTCACAAAAATATCTTTAATTCAAGTAACAGCAAACCTAGAGTAAGTAATCTCTCTCTCTCTCTCTCTCTCTCTCTCTCTCTCTCTCTCTCTCTCTCTCTCTCTCTCTCTCTCTCTCTCTCTCTCTCTCTCTCTCTCTCTCTCTCTCTCTCTCTCTCTCTCTCTCTCTCTCTCTCTCTCTCTCTCTCTCTCTCTCTCTCTCTCTCTCTCTGACTTTGCGGTTGAAAAAAAAAAGAAAAAAATGCCAGATCTATCCCTAATGGATTTTATGTCCTGTATGAACTATGTATACTTGGGAGACAACAAGTCATGATATATGAAGGCAACATTAAAATATACCTCAAATTTCATGATTAAGTCTGCTAAAATCTCAAAAAGGGATATGCCTTCCCCCCTCTCTCATCTCTCCCTCTGTCTGTTCTATCTGTTTGTCTTCTGGTCCTGGTGAATGGTGTACAGTGAGATAAGCCAGCCTGGCTCACATAGAATTTAGGCACATAGTTTACAGGTCAGCAGGGCACTGAAGCAGGAATTCTTCAGTGGGGTTTTAATTATCATGCTGCAACTTGATACATACAGTGGTCAATGATAAGGGCTGGCAGTGTTTTGGTTTTTTTCTGGGGATGGATGCATGCCTGCTAGGCCTGCTGCAGTGCTGCAGTGGTCAGCCTGGTAAATCACAAACATTATTCAGTTCAAATTAGAATGCATGGTGTGTTTATTTACAGATAACACACCTCCAGATCCCTATGGACATTAACAGGCCCTTAGTATAACTGATGTGAAAACAAAACCAAGGTTGGGTGACATCTCACTCAAAAAGCAAAATGCAGCCTTTTACCCATGCTTGCTGCTCATTTTGATTCCCTGATAAGTTTACTTTTCAGGAATGTGTACTTTATGGGATACATATCAGTTATGATTTACATATCAAAGTTTTTGTAGAAGATATATATATACATATAGCTGCTGTATAGCTAAACCTGGATTCATCATGGAATAGTCATAGAGGTTACATGAGTAGGTGGTCTATGTACACTGGGTGGTGGTGGAGGGGGGGGGGGAGGGCTTTATAAGAGGGGGGACCACTGTAGCCTTTTCTTGTAGGGCTGAAGGCTATCACTTTCATTCACAACTGCTGCAACCTCCCAACTTACACAGGCACATACACAAGATAATCTAAAAATCACCTGTCCAGCGCATGCCAGATGCAAACCAGATTTACTGCTTAAATCTAACACCAAGAATGTTTAAGGAAAGGGGTATGATTGGTCATTTCAATTGAAACAAGATGGCCAGATATTGTGAATGGGACCAAAGCAGCACCCACTGTTGGTGAATGAAAATGTATGCTCACTTCATAACTATCACAGAACTTGAAAATATAACAATTATCATTCTTGAGCTGTAACTCCATGGCATTATTAACATATGGGTGTCATAATCTGAGATCCCTGTGGTCATTGGTATAATTGATGTGTAAACAGCACCACCGGTGGGGTATTTGAAGTCCCTCCTAAAGGGGCCTCCCCCTCCACCTTGCTGATAAACTGTTGTGTTGATATTGAGCTATGCATATAATAAGCTTGTGATTACAGGCTGTAGATAGGACAGAGTGGCCTGCTTCTGGATGGGTGCAGAAGATATGTTGTACAGGTGCATAAACAAAATTCAAAAAGTAAAGTTGATGATTATATGGACCATGATGTTCACATATGAGTAGAAACAGGTGTATTCAGGATATGGAGACTTGATTTAGACAAAGCCGTCTGCTAATTTGTACCCTGAATTATCTCAGTTTGAATAGTTTCTGCCTTCCTCACATTACTATGCCATTATGAGGACTGTACAGCTGTCAATGTAGTACATCAGGTTGGGCAGTTGTGGTATATATACATATATATATATATATATGTATGTTCCTAATATCTGATGATTCAATCGATCAGTCAGTGTTGACACAGAATAACTGTACACACAGTGGTTCATTCCTATGACTGATGCCATCTCATTCCCCTTACATGCAGATTTAACCCCATTGTCTAACACTGACTGCAAGTGGACAGCTGAATTGATATATATATATATATATATATATATATATATATATATATATATATATATATATATATATATATATATATATAATATGATATTTATCATGTATTACTTGCATGGAAACAAGTCATAATCATATTATTGGTCCCAGAGAATCAAAATGAAATAAGCTGCATGTTCCAGCAGATACTATTTTCCTTATTTTCTTCTTTCTTATGCTGATCCTTTTTCCCCACAATAGCCAGCTAGTCTGTAGCTGTAATGCAAGCACCCAACTAGATATGTCAGACCTCTCTGTATACCATTATCATCTTATTGTAAAACTTACTATGTGTATTATTGTGAAAATTTAGTACAATGTTATTATTCCCTGACCATCAAGTTTGACTGAGTTGCATAAATATTAAATGAATATATGCTTGCTGACATGAAATATTTCATGTAATACACTGTTCCCTGTCTTGTGAGACCACCCCTAGGGCAGGTCAAAATTTGGTCTTTCAAAACAGGTGGTCTTTCATTAGAGGTATAGTCACATGGAAAAGATAGTACAGTATTCTGAGAAAGTGGTCTTCTAAAGATATGCAGTCTTTCATCTCTCAAGACAGGTACCACTGCACACATTTTTTTTTTTTTTTTTTTTTTTGCGCTAGGATGGAAAATTGCAAATAGTGGATGCTTTTTGTTTTATGCAGGTGTAACCAACAACAATTTTCAGGTAGATACTATTAGATACCAGTGGTTTCTTAAAAATATCAAACTTAATTAGGGCACTTTTTGATTGGCACACTGGCCAATCTTTGAGGTGAAATGAGATTGGCACCCATGATGTATTAAAAAACAATGCACTGCACTTGTTTGCATAACAATCATATTGTATAACACCTATCTATGATCCCAGGAGTTATATGGAAAAATGAAATGTTGAATCAAAATAACGAATCTAAATTGAGAACGTATACATCTTTTAAGACAGAACTTAAATTTGAACATTATTTAGATGTTGTAAAAAATTTCGAAACAAGGAGTAATATAACTAAATTACGCATCAGTGCACATAATTTACATATCGAAACAGGAAGACATAAGCGTCCTACCAAAGTTCCTGTTAGCCAGAGAGTTTGTGACACTTGCCAAGAACTTGATAATGAATTTCATTTTGTTATGACATGCACTAAATTTCAAAATCCAAGAGAAAATCTGCTTAAGAGTGTACGCGAAATATTTTGTAATTCGGATGCTTATGATGTTCAGAGTATGTTTAAATTTATTTTGGTACTGCATGACACAGAACTTGTATACCTATTTGAAAATTTCATGGACAAAGCCATTTCCCTAAGAGAGAAACCACTGTAATCATGTAACACCGTGCCAATTTGATGACTGCACTCTATTTTCATTTCAGGTGATTAGTGATTTATGTCAATTTTTTGTATCTATTGTACTGTACTGTGCTGTACGTGTCTGTACTGTTTTTTTGTTACATTTTTCTTTTGATTGTGTGCATGTTTTAATGTGATTTTCTTCTTCTTTTTTTTTTTCTTCTTTCATACTCTACATGTGTACATGTTGTATATTTGACATATTGCTGTATTTTATGTAACAGCGCAGTCAATAAAGATTCATTCATGCCACAAATATGTAGGCATTACATGCCACTACAAAGTATGAGCAGTATGCACTATGCATAGATATGGTCTCCCAATTTTGTATGTGCTCAGGAAATGTCCACACTTGCTCAATTTACTGTCATTTTGAATAAACATGAGATGGAAACTTGCAGTAAATTTGCTTGTTGTCACCTGATTGTGAGTGTGTGACTGTCTTCACAACATTGACCACTACATCTTCAAAATGCATTCCTCTGTCTTCACTTATCTGTCTAGTTTTGAAGGCAAACTCAGCTTTACCTCTCTCTTAATTCCTGCTCTAGAATGCGTGGACACTAAAGGGCGACCAGTCTTTGCCTGGTGGGTGATCAAGACTTGTCATAGTGTAGATACAGTTTGATCAGCAGGTAGACAAAATAGAAATATCAGTGGTGATCACAGCTACATCACCTGTACCTAATTAGAACTATTAATGATACAGAATTGGAATCTGTGACAAAAATGAAAGTTATTGGAAGATTTAATTTCTCATCAAAAAAGAAACCAGATGAACCGAGATTTTATGACCACTGACATGCTTTGGTGTGAAAGGCAAGGCCTTATCAGGACTGGCCCTTAATTGTGTGCAGCTGGGTTTCTCCAGTTACAACTCAGCAGTGTCAAGGTAATCAAATATCTGGGAAATGGATCTTTCCAAGCTCTTTCACAAAGTTTTCATGTCTGTTTGAGGTGAGGTATGATCTTGTACAATTATTTTCCCAGGTTTGCAAATATTTTTCAAATCTACATCAAGCAATCAATATGAAGCAACAGATATACATCAAAATGCAATATTTGCATGCAACAAGACTTAGGTCAACAAAATAAATAATATATATATGTATGTATATATATATATATATATATATATATATATATATATATATATATATATATATATATATATATATATATATATATATATATTGAAATTGGTGTTGTCTTGACTTGTGTTGTTATTTTATTTGGTCTATTTTATATCTGCCGTAGTCCCCCCTTTGAAAACCCTGCTTCTGCTTCAAACAAGAATCCCTGTTAAGTTTATACAGATCTTATTATTTATTTTAAAGTAGGAAGTGCAACATCACATTATAGTCATGTTTGTGCTGGCATCGACAACAGTTATGTTTTGTTACTATATATGTACAGTTGCCTCATGTGGTTAGGGAATGATTGGCAGCTGGCATCTGTGGGGGACAGCCTGCCTGGACTTGGGAGTGTGGGGTTACCAACCAATCATAAACATACAGGGACTTATTATCACTGCATGCTGTACAGTATCTTGGAATCCAACTTTCCAAGTACTTTAGCAGAGTTTTTCAAGTCCTTGCCATAATCACATTAATTGCCCCATGGGGATAGCAAAATCTGGGATTTTGGAGTTTTCAATTTTATTTCTCAGAGCATTCAAGGTCCCTGTCTTGCCCACCTTGAAACTTTCAATATCCCAGGAATTTTGAAGGCATGTGAGAGTTCTTTCCCAGCCTTTAAAGGATTACCCCATGAAAGTTGGCACTTTCAGAGATTTTAGACTTTACTAGTGTGTATGCTGCCATGTACCACATGAAGTTTGGTGTTTCTAAGTAGAGCTGTTTTTACCCCTCGGCCCAAAAGACCGAAGGGGTATTGTCGTCAACTATACATCCATCCATGCCTTGTTAACACCATATCTCCAAAAATACTCACTTTACACAGACCAAATTTTCATTACAGGGTTATTGAGGTGCTTCACGTGCTTATTGAAAAGTAAGTCACTAAATGTCATTTTTAGGTCACAGTACTACATTGCCAAAGAAAAAATGGCATTAACACAATATCTTAAGAAATATTGAATGTAGCTTCCTCAATTATTTATGACAGTTGGTCCTAAGAATACCCCAGATGTCTATCGCAAACTAGGTCACTAGATCACATATTTAGGTCACGGTGCTGCATTGAAGAAAGATGGCCATACCATGATATCTTCAAATATTAAATTACTCCTTGGAGCTGCACCAATTATTTATAACAGTTGGTCCCAAGGATGCCCCAGATACCAAGTGAAAATTAGGTCACTGGGTCACATATATAGGTCACAGTGCTGCATTGAAGAAAAATGGCCTTGCCATGATATCTCTGCTCATTGCATTTGCACCAAAGCTTTGCCATTAGGTCAAACAGAAGTAACCTTGACCTACCAGAAGGGTATTGTCATCACATAAGCGTCCATCCATCTGTCTGTCTGCCTGTCCATCCTGGCCGAGGGGTTTGTGGTCTCTGACCAGCTTCTAGTTAAGTTATTTAGGTGCAAATTACAATGGAAACTAATGGAAATACACATACCTAGCCCACCTGCCTCCAGAGCCCTCTACTGCGAACCCACATGCACCAGTTGATCTTGACCTTACCTGTTGCCCTATATGGATATAATTGTAATTGCCCTGTACAGATGGCATGATTGTAATTGATGTACATAGATATGATTGTGATTGCCCTTTATGGGTGACATGATTGTAGTTATATGTATACATATAAACTTTATTTACAAAGGGTAACCCAGTTAGTGTCAGAGACACTAATGTGCCCCTTGGGCCCTGTAATAGATACAGGTCACAATATTTACAGGAAGCACTTGTACTGTATGATAACTGCATCTATACATGTGCTTAATAAGCATATTGGTGCAGATAACAGGCAGGTTCATTATCGGTCAAGGCAATGGCATTATGAAGGCTGTGCATCTTTGTATAAATGTCCCTAAGCTTGAAGAGTCCTTAATATCCCTGGGTAAGCTGTTCCATATCATTGCACTTGAATAAGTTGCACTTCTTTTAACCCTTCCTCTGCTATTTATTTTTGGGCTTAGTTGTCTGTCACGCTGAATTTTATCTTAGGATCACCCCACAAACAGGATCTTCAGGGCATCCACATCGACCTTTATTTAGATAAACAAATACACCATATGCTCATTTCCAGTCAAACAAACTGTGTAGTTTTTGCTGCACAAACAATTTTGTTGCGTAAATTTGACTATTTTATTCATACAGACCTTAAATATACATCTAATCAATTGTTTTTGGTACATTTACCGATAAATATTTGCAAAACAGTGGTAAAATTGCGTATTTTGCGGCCTCAAACTTCGTACGATTTTCTTGCCGGTTCTACGCATGTTTGGTATCAAGGGAAACATCAGAAGCTTGTCAATATCATCATGCTGCTTTCCTATTGGCTTAATCCTTTATTCCCGCCCACCAAATGTTGTCATCTTGCGTAAATTTACTATTTCTGAGGTAAAAATCTAAGAATAGAAGCAAGCAACATTCTCGCAGAGACAATCTTTATAAGCAACTTAGGAAAACAAATCCTGATATTTTAGAATATGCTTATTTAAAATGAAATCTGGCTACTTACAATGGAATCCTAAAGAAAAATATCAGAATTGCTAAACAACGACACTATGATTTCATTTTTAATAGATACAAAGGTAACATGAAAAAAACTTGGTCTACACTTAATGATATACTAAACAGAAATAAAACAAAGAAATCCTTTCCAGAATTTTTCACAATTGATGATAAGAACGTTAAAGATAAAACTTGAATTGCAAATAAATTTAATGATTTTTTTCACAAACATTGGTCCTAATCTTGCTAAAGATATCAATAAGCCTAACGATTTGAATTTCAATAAATATTTAGATAAAAAGTATGATCACAATTTTGAATTTAAAGAAGCTACAATGGAAGACATAGAGTTAATCATAAATAATTCATGAATAATTTACATTCTGAAAACAGTTTTGGATATGATCATATTTCCACAAAATTGCTGAAACAAATAAGCAAGGTCTTGGTTGAACCAATCACTATTATTGTTAATCAGACCTTAAGATCCGGTATTTTTCCTGAACAGTAAAAAAATCGCAAGACTAATTTCTCTATACAAAAAAGACGATGATACTCAATTTACAAACTGTCATCCAATTTCTTTATTACCTGCTGTGTCTAAAATGTTTGAAAAAATGATCTTCAATCAGCTTTATGAATACTTCCAGAAATATGACTTGTTTTATAAGGGTCAGTATGGCTTCAGGAAAGGTCACTCTACTGAATTTGCTGCTGTAGAGCTGATAAATAATTTGATACAACAAATGGACAAAGGTGATATTCCTTTATGCATATACTTAGATTTGTCCAAAGCATTTGATACACTGAATCACAACATTCTTTTAAGAAAACTTAACTATTATTGAGTTACAAGTACTTCTTTAACTTTGTTTGAGAGCTATCTGAAAAATAGAAAACAGTATGTAGAATTGGAAGTTACTTACTCGGATTTGTTAGAAATCAAAACTGGAGTGCCTCAAGGTTCTATCCTTCGGCCACTACTGTTCATTATTTATGTAAATGATATATCCAATGCCAGTAATTTATTCAAGTTTATTCTATAGACTGACGACACTACTTTAACTACCACCTTAAATTTGGATATTGACAAGTTTGATGAATTGATTAACAGAGAACTTTATAAAATTAGTGACTGGCTCAAGGTGAATGAGTTATCTCTGAATGTAGACAAATCAAAATTTATGATTTTTCACCATGCAAACAAAAGGTTCATTAAACCTTCACTAAAAATTGATAATGTCTCTGTCAGTCCAGAAAATAGTTTTAATTTTCTTGGTCTTACACTCGATGAAAATTTGTTATGGAATGAGCACATAACAAAGATTTCATCCAAAATATCTAGAACAATAGGCATAATAAACAAACTCAAACATTTACTACCTTTAAATATTAAAGTCACGATGTATACTTCACTTATATTTCCATATATTAATTTTGGAATATTATTATGGGGTTTCAAATGTTCAAATATTGAAAAATTACAAAAGAAAGCAATACGTTGTATTACATGTAGTAGATACAATGCCCATACGGAACCACTGTTTAAAGACCTCAAATTGTTAAAAATTTCAGAAATATTTATCCTGGCTAAATTAAAACTTTATTATAAATATGGTAATGCAAACTTACCAGTCAGACTGTTGTCTTTTTCTTCTATTCCTTTGAATGTGATTTATAACCACAGCGCAAGGAATTGCAATAAATCATTCATGAACCGTGTTAAATCAGTATTTGGAAAACAAAGTTTAACCTATGACATTCCCACTGTCATCAATGAAACAGATGCAAATATAATTGAGAAAATGTATACTCATAGTTTTCATGGTTATTCATTGTATATTAAAAACAGATTTTTATCGAAATATCAACATGTTTGTAATTGATTGAACTGTTATATTTGTAAAAAATAGTAATGTTTAGTATCACTTATTGGTATAATTATTTTTCTTGTGTCTACCACCCGAATGCAGAAAAATTAATGATAAGTTATATATGTATAATTATAAGACATTTCTATAGGCCGTAAATGCCATCTGGAAATTCTGTACAATAGTGTTATACTCTTCTGGGTGGCTCCCAGATTAGTGGCTTAAAGCCTTCATGGGAGTCTCCCCGCCAAAGACAATATGATTATTGGTATTATACATGTAATATTACAATTCTATGTACTGTATTGTTTTCCGGTGTTAATAAAAGAATCTTGAGTCTTGAGTCTCGCACTGCTTAAGCGAGATTCTCATCCTGCTTGGGCGCTGATTGGCTGAAATCATGCAAATAAGTTTTGCACTTGGTCAAGCATGCGCAGTGCACACTATCAACAAACAAGCATGGTGGAGGCGATCACGGAAGCCAACGGCTCTTTTATGTTTTCATGTCACATGAGTACCGAAATTTAGTGACATATTGACGGTACATGTTTTGAAAAGATTCAGAATGTCTTTGGTAAACCACTGAAAGAAATACAGAGTGGAAACTGCATGCAATCGATGTTTAAATGGGCAGCTCGTGCACCGGTATGCATTGTCAATCAATATCCGTGATGGTTTGTACTGAATAAAATCTCTGGGTGTTGGGGTTTTTTTTGCATAGATACCGCAATATTTCGATAATTTTGGTGCTATTACTCTATAGTTACAGTGGAAACCGTTTAATATGTTGTACATCTGCGAGAGAACGCGCCAGGTTGCCATATCTCAGTAATTACGCACACTGAAAGTTGTTCTTCGGCATGTGCTACATTGGACGGATAAACTGGCCTGAAGCAAGGGAGAAGCAAGTATCTTTGGGCGGATTTTATCGCATACAACAGAGGAAGGCTAAATGTATCAGGTTTTAGGTTTAGGCAAATAGAGATTGTATGTATCTGATCGCATGCAGGTATGAGCTATGAACATTTTTTACAGGTTTAAACATACCAAGCATACCTTTAGGTAGCATATTGTTCAGTGACTTGTACACAATTGTTGCCTTTTTAAACATTATTCTGCTTTCAATGGTCATCCAGTTTAATTTGTAAAGTAGCTCCCTGTGAACTGAGCCTGCCTACGTTAAGTGTTAGGTTGGCTGCTTGCTTATGTGAGCATTTATCTTTCTGAAGAGATCTTTTGAACTGTTTTCCCACATGGTACAGCAAAAATCTATATGGGGGAGCATAAAGGCATTTACATACATGCTTCTAACACGAAAAAACAAGTAGTGGCTTATTCTGCAGAAGTTACTCAGGCAATTGCTACCTTTTTTACAAACCGGTGCAGGAGCCTAGAAGTGACCCCAGCCTAAAAGTGACCCTCATCACTTCTAGGCTAGCCTAGAAGTGACCCCGGGTCACTTTGAGGCTAGCCTAAAAAGGATCCCCCCAGCCTAAAAGTGATCCCCAACATTTTTACAATAATGTTGTGATTCTGAGAAATTCTTTAGTATAGAAATTTAACAGTTTGAGATAGATAGATAGAATAGCTTTATTTGGTCTAAACAAAATTACACAATGTGTTACAAGAATAAATTTATATGTTTAAAAACCAGGAGACCATACATTAAGACTCCGAAGAGTCGCTGACATGTAGGCCACCGTAAAGATATACTATATTTAATTACTATATTTAAACTCATACGCTATAAGATTTCTAACACATTACTATAGGCTGAATGATAACAGAGATTACAAAACTTAAGTTGATAGACCAAGTGACAATAATAATACATATGACTAATTTTGTCTGTCGCAGACGTGACAATTAATAATGTTACAGTTAATTTCATAGTGGTTAATAATATGATTCTTAGCATATTGTGAGAAGCCTTTCAAGGAGTGTGTATCAATTTTTATCATAACTATGTCAGGTAAGTAATTTTCATTAATTAAATCCGGTATTTTATGTCTTAAACACAATCGATTAAGTTTAGTATTTGTAAATAATGTTGGGATCACTGGGGTTAAAATAGGAATATTATGCTCTGTTACATCATATCTACGTGGTATTGTTACAGTTCTTCTGGGTCTATCAGTGCGTTGTGTCTGGTGATAGTTGAACATATCATTGAAATAGTTAGGCAACATATTGTTTTTGTACTTGTAGTATATTTTGATACAAGATAGCTTGAATATATCACTGAACTTAAGAAGACCAAGTTTTTTGAAGATAGGAGATGTGTGTGCATTGTACTTGCTATTACTGATAGATCTTATCGCTTTCTTTTGCAGCTTTACAAGTCTACTGCAAGAGTGGAACCCCCATGTAGTTATTCCGTAATTCAGATGTGGTAAAAATAAGGCATTGTAAATCAGTTGTAATATACTTTGGGGCAGTAGGTTTTTTAGTCTAGAGAGTATGCCACACACTCGGGATAATTTATTTGATACATAATTAACATATTTGCTCCAGCTAAGATTATGATCAATTAAGACACCTAAAAAACTAAAGTCTCCAACTCGTTCAACTGGCTGGTTATTTATCATAACATCCGGTAATTGATGAAGAGGCAAGTGTTTCTGTTTTGTGTGGAAGATCATATATTTTGATTTATTTACATTCAAAGATAATTTGTTCACATTAAGCCAGTCACTTACTTTGGCTAATTCTTTATTAACTTTTTCAGTTAGTGTGGATGGGGGTGTTGTTTCATAGTTAAAATTACATATAGTGTTTAATAGGCTTGTGTCATCAGCATACATAATTGAGCTAAAGCTGCTGGCTTGGGACAGGTCATTGATATAAATTAGGAACAGAAGAGGACCCAAAATAGATCCCTGGGGGACTCCAGTAGTGATTTCTAGTGTTGGGGATTTAATATTATTAATTTCGACAAATTGAGATCTATTATTTAAGTAGCTACTGAACCACTGAAGTTCTACATTTGAAATTCCATAGTATTCAAGTTTTTTTATGAGTATTTTGTGATCTATAGTATCGAATGCCTTAGAAAGGTCTAAGAAAAAGGCAATTGGCAGTTTCTTTTCCTCAAGATCTGCATGTATCCTGTCTATTAGTTCTAATACAGCAGTTTCTGTAGAGTGGTTCTTTCTAAAACCATACTGATGATTGTAAAATAAGTTATAATCTGTAAAGTACTCGAATAACTGCATATAAACAATTCTTTCAAATACTTTAGAGATGGACGGAAGGAGAGATATGGGTCTATAATTATTGAAGTCATGTTGATCATCTTTTTTATATATCGGGATTACTTTAGCAATTTTCAATTTGTTTGGAAAGACCCCATTTTTTAATGACTGGTTAATTATTGCAGTTAGAGGCTTAGTGATATCTTCAGAGCACAGTTTGAGAAGAATTAAAGATACATTATCTACTCCAGTGCTTCTTTTTGGATTTAAGTTATCTATCACTTTCTTAATTTGTTCTTCCTCAACATGAGTGAATTGGAAGGTGGAATTAACGTTAATATTTTGCAAATAAGAATAAAAAGGTGTTTTCCCTTGAGTATCTATTTTCTCAGCTAAAGATGGGCCAATATTTACAAAAAAATCATTAAAATATGTTGCTATTGTCTCTGTGTCTGTTATACGTTTGTTATCGACGTTGAAATACTTGGGGAATTCTTTGTGAGTATTGGATTTATTGAGGATATCTTTAATAGTTTTCCACGTATTTTTAATATCATTTTTGTATTTATTAAATTCTGTTTGATAATGATCAGATTTTGCCCTTCTAATCATAGAGCGGACCTCAGCAGAGCATTCTTGAAGTCTTCCGTTAAGAACATCATACCTCTCACTGTCTGGTGTGATAGAATGAACTTTTTTGTACAGGGTGTCTCTTTGTTTTATTTTAATCAAAATATCTTGAGTAATCCATTTTGTTTTTTTATGTTTGTATTTATTAAATTTTTTCTTCTAGTCTTCGAGCAAAGTTTTTCCTGCATCAAAGGAGCAATATTTTAATCAATGTATTTCTACGTGGCAGCTCTGCTAATATGCATTTTTAAAGTCACTCAAACATGGTTTCATGAAAATTAATTACAGTTATGAAGTCTTTCCTGTTCTATTTATTTCTTTCTTCTAAATTTGTAATGGTAAAAATGATAAATTAATGGCAAAATAAATAAAGGACATCAGGGTCACATCTTGGCTAGCCTAAAAGTACCCCCCCCAAATATTCAAATATGCTTTCTTTATTGAAAAGAATGTTTATATCAATGTTTAATATTGAAATTTAACTGAAATTGTTGGAATATTATATAGTTTTCAGTATGAACTGTCAGTTATTGAACACACTAAGTTCCATTTATTACTCTTATACTGAAGATTTTTCATCTGAATCACAATATCATGGTAAAATGTGTTGGGGGGTCACTTTTGGACTGGGTTGGTCCCTTTTAGGCTAGCCTGTAAGTTACCCGGGATCACTTCTAGGCTAGCCTAGAAGTGATGGGGGTCACTTCCAGGCTAGCCTAGAAGTGATGGGGGTCACATCTAGGCAGGGTCACTTCCAGGCTGCTACACTGGTTTAATATGCACATCCCATGACAACTTTTTGCTTGTGTCCTGTCCAAGAACTTTGTGACTGTCCACATTATCCATAAGAATTCTGTTTATGCATACCTTGAGGTTATGATGATTGATGGTTTGTACAGGTTTTTTCCTGGGGCCT
Organism: Hermodice carunculata; assembly: GCA_964020975.1. Classification (NCBI taxonomy): domain Eukaryota; kingdom Metazoa; phylum Annelida; class Polychaeta; order Eunicida; family Amphinomidae; genus Hermodice; species Hermodice carunculata. Next base: position 132,234,823 of record OZ026612.1, on the reverse strand, counting down.
AACATGGCTTTACATTTTTTAATCATTGAGTAGCATTCTAGTGTATGAGCACCACTGACCAGCCCCTTCAGCATTGGTACTCAGGTGATTTTTGCACCTGACATAAAGATTTGCTGATGCTGTGTTTGCTTGTATCATCGGCATACATGCTGATTTTTGTGTCATTTAAGTACCAAGGAAGATCACTGATGTAAATCAAAAACAGCAGTGAGCCAATTATTGATCCTTGGGGGACTCCATGTTTCATGTGAACAGGGTCAGACAGTTTTTTGTTAATACACACACATTGGGATCTGTCAGGTAGATAGGATTGAACCATTGGACTGTGATTGCTTGTAAACCTGATTATGTCAGGTGATCTTAAGTGCGCGCGCACGCGCGCGCGCGCGAGAGAGAGAGAGAGAGAGAGAGAGAGAGAGAGAGAGAGAGAGAGATTTAAGGCAATTGTGGAGCTAGGTCAGGATTGCTTGTGATGGTATTGAGTTCCCATAATCATCAAATATGGGACTCTGCAACTCACGAACACTGGCATCAGCTTTTATATTAAGTGTGCTGACCTGTGATATCATTTGGGAACTCTGTTTTACATATGTATTTATGCCCCCCGAGGAAGGGCATATAGCAATTTACTTTGTCCATGTGTGTGTGTTTGTGTGTCCACACTGACAATTTTCACGTGATAACTCAAAAAAAAAATTCTTAGGGCTTTCATATTGTATCTGCTTATGGTCCTGAATAGTGTCTCAGATGAGTTCAAAGATGGTTGACCTTGACCCAATTCGCAGTCACAGAGCCATTTTAGTGAATTTGGTTTTCACGTGGTTGCTCAAAATTTTTTTCGCTTAGGGCTTTCATGTTGCACGTGCTCATAGTTCTGATGAAGGTTTGAGGAGAGTCTGAAGGTGTTTGACCTTGATCTAATTCCCAAGGTCACAGAGTCATTTTAATGAATTTGGTTTTAATGCAATAACTAGAAACTTCTTTTTGCTAAGGGCTGTCATATTTGCATGTATTTGGTTTTCATGTGATAACTTGAAAAGTTTTTGACATAGGCATGTGTCAAATTGCAGGTAATTACAGTCCTACATGAGGTCTCAAATGAGTTCAAAAGAGGGTTACCTTGACCTAATTCCCAAGGTCATGGAACCATTTTAATCAATTTGGTTTTCACATGATAACCTGAAAAGTTTTTTGCATGGGCTTTCAAATTGCACATGCTTATAGACCTGAATAAGGTTTCAGATAAGTTAGAAGATGGGTGACCTTGATACAATTCCCAAGGAATTTTTGTGAATTTGGTTTTCAAGCAATAATTTGAAAAGTTTTTGCATAAGGGTGTCATATTGCACACACTTTTAGTCCTGCATATTATAGTGGTCTCATATGAGTATGAAGATGGACGACCTTGACTCAATTCCAAAGACCACAGAGCCATTTTAGTGAATTTGGTTTTCACGCGATAAGTTGAAAACTTTTTAAAATAGACGTTTCTTATTGCACATGGTTTTAATCATACATAAGGTCTGGGACAAGTTCGAAGATGGATCACCTTGACCCAAACCCAAAGGTCACAGAGCCAAGGGAGGGGCATAGATTTAGCAATCAAAGATGATCCAGATGATCACAGGAGCAGCTTCGAGCTGTGTACTTAAATTCAGTAGTTTATGTGACATCAGAGCATGGACCTCAAGTCGAAAAGTGTGATTGCAGGGAAAACCATATTATGATATCAGATGGTGTTTTGTGCATTTACTAAAATGTCAGCCTGAGTGATCAGCTGTGTGGATGGAGTTGACAATAAATCAAGTGAACCCATCAGGTCAATATCGCTCTGGTCAACCAATCTGCCACTGTTTCCTCCCATTATGCTTGTGTTATCAAGACTAGTTTTCAGTTGAAAACCATTTTTATAGCTCAATTTCTTAAAAGACTTTTGCATTATTCCAAATAGAATATATTTCCCAAACAGATATTAACTCATTAAGACAGAGAAAGAAGGATACAACGTGGATAACAAATTTTCAAAAGGAAAAAGGAGATGGAGCTCTGTTTTACTGAGCTGAATCTATCATAATTAAACCAAGAATTTAACTGACATATGTTGAAAGAGATAACACTAGTAAGTATAACATATTACTTCTACAAATGAACAGGATTGCCTTGGGCAGCATGCAGTTGAACAAAGCAATCTAAGTGCAGTATAGTGTCTAAAAATAGACTACAGCTTTAAGATGTTGTAAATGAGATAGTTATATATACCGTAATGGTAATGTGATAATTCTTCGTCAGGGCACATTCTATGACATAACTGGATTATTGTAAATGTATTGTTGCTGGCAGAGCAATGTGATCGCCTACTCCACTCCTGCCACAAAAAATTCACCCTAAAACTCGGATTGCCGGTTATTGATTACAATTCTGGAATGGAGAGCTTAAGGACAGTAGACTGTGAATTCAAGATCTTGTTTATAAAAGTGTCTTACAAATTTGGAATATGCATACCATGAATTCCCAATTTTGCCAAGGAAAATTGTGCCCACACATACTGTTTATAAAGAAATTCTCATGCAATCTGGCTATAGAGTACATGTATGCTTAAAGATTGCACAAGTCTTACCCTGAGTTACACAGGGGTGATAGCTTTCAAGACAGAATTCTGTTGTGAGCACAATTTTGGCAAAATATTTTAATCAGGATATGTTCTGAAACATGGAAATTTGGCATGAAATAAGGACAGACAATTTTAAAGCAGTGTTTTCCATGTTGCAAAAAATATTGGGTTTCACCCATGTGAGTACTTCAATGTCCAACAAGGGTCTATTCCCTTTTATTTACTCGGACTAATTAATCTGATAACTTAGAAACTGCATTTCCCGGCCTGTAAAGGGTAGCACAGTTCTGGCCACACGTCTGGAACACAATTTAAATGCATTTTTCTGTCAGATTCTGGTCATTATTTGCCTCATTATTTTTACTGTATATTAGTCACTGTAGTTCTAGAAATTTTCACGCATTTTAATTTTGCGCAATCCAATGCCATGCAATGCAATGAAACACGCAACTCATTTTTGGGCATTATGATTTTGCGCTTTGGTTGGTGGTGCAAAAAGGGCAAAATTAAATTGAGCGGGAAAATTTCTTAAGAAAAGTTCTTACTTGTACTGACTCAGCACATTTTAGTACAAGTGAAAGTAATTGCTTCTACTAACCATTGTTTGTTCTGTACAAGTCAGTACAATTAAGAGGAAAAACAGCCAAGACAGTACAGAAAGGTAAAATTCTGTACTTTTTTGTCCTCTTAGTGATAGGTTAAAAAGATGAGGTACCCTGTATTCATTGTCACACATCTTTAAGATGGAATCCATGGCCTATGAGATAAGATCTGTTTCTCCAGTGGTTTGAGTGTATCTGCTGGATGAGTTTATGTGTTAAAATATCCCCACAATGATTCCATCAGTTGAATTTTTTTGTTCATTATCTGTGAAAAAAGTTCTGTGTCTCAACTGTGATAGGTAAGTTTGTTTGTCATTTTAACAATGAGCCTACCTTCTTGATGCTGGCTAAGGCATAGGTCCACATCTCTTGAAAGGAAATCGACAGCAAGTACATGTAACTATACAAACCAGTACATATACATGACTTGGGACCATGTTATTGTTGGCTCAGCACTTTTGACACTGCACAAGTGCACACAACATGTCCAATGCCTTTAAATGGTAATGGCTCCCACACAGAGGAAGCAGAACTTTCTCTGGTTTTTGATACGCCATGAAGGGGCCACCATGTAAGAAGAGTAGTGTGTTTTCATGGTCTCAATACAATTGCGTATGAGATCTTATGAACACACTGGCTGTTCATCAGTTAGTGTAGTACATAACAGAGGCACTGAAGGTGTTTGGTTTGTTTCAACCACACATTTCATCGCCAAAGAGCAAATCTTCCCGGGGTCTGAGGCCCAGTCCTGGCCATGTGTCTCCTCTATCAATGTGGACACACAGACATTCTGAATCTGCCTTGGATCTGCTTGCAAAGGCAGTATGTATGAGATTTCTGCACTGCAGTCACTATAATATGCCTGTAAGTTTATATTTTAAGATCACAGGGTCACAGATTGCAAGAACTCTGTTTCAGGATAGTTTACTCTTAGGCCTAGAGAAAGGCTGTTTTTTGAAGGGTTGTCAAAAAGCCAACCATTTTCTTGCTTCATCACCTCTCTCGTGGCTTTTGTCAGGTCAGTGGAGTCTGGGCAAAACATCATTTGTTTCCTGACTTTCCAAAGAAATTGTGCAAGATGGACAAGTTGTTTCATTCATCTAATTCAAATATTGCTTACACTGGGTGATTCATAATGGTGCCCTGGTCAATAATTTCACTTGGTATATTAATTTGAGGCAGATTTGTGCTGTTCTTGATTCAGTATGATGTTGCATATGGCTAACCTCTTTGAGACCCATGTCAGCTTTATATAGTTACATGCTTTGTCTTTGCTGGTCAGCAATAGATTATCCACATACTATCTAGCTCAGTCAGCTCCTTGTTCATTGGCTCCACAAAGTATTGTGGAGCTGCATAAGGTAGCTATTGGTGGTAGTGAAAGATAATTCTGACTTGACTCACAGGACAGCCTCTAGGATCCAAAATTAGTGTTGACATTTGAATAGATATGCCAGGACCCCTGTAGGTCATATAACTTGCATCAACACATATATTATCATAACCCCATTTTATTTTGGAAGATGCATTGGGATATTCTACTTGTGAAGCCATCTACACGTAACATATATTGGCCCTATATGTACCTTTAGGTTGCTGTCTTGATCTTCATCACTAGCATGTCACTGTCTGAGCCTCAGAGTCAGCTGCTGGACCTCTTTCTGAAGTCCAGGAACCATGGCCAGTTCTTATTGGTCCTGCAACAGAGACTATAGGTTTGTACCTTGTCTGTCAGTCCTTTGATCCATCTTTCCTGCTGACAAAGATCTTCAGCCTTCAAGTCTTTCCTAAGGCATAAATCTACACCTTATAAACCTGCCAAGTTTGGTGTGTGGATACTTGATAGGATAGGAATGTGTCACTCGGAGTGAAAAATTAGGTCACTCTGACCTTGACCTTTGACCCCTTGGTAGAAAATGATTGTATGGGCCAAGTTTCCTATAAATATAATATTCAGAGATACCAAACTTGGCGTGGATACCTCTTGGAATAGGAGTTTGTCACAAGTCTTCCTATGCAGCACTTGATTTTGTTTTATCATAGTGTTTGTTCGTGTTTGTTTATGTAGTTGATCCTTAGAAGGAACATTATAATATACATACTATATTTTATGAAACAAGTATTTATTTTGTCATTTGGAAACTATTTACTTAGTCATGCTAGCGCTTTTCAAATGACAATAGAAATACATGTTCATGTGTGGAGGAAGATGTCATGAAACTTTATAAATAGTGAAAGATTTGTTTATACATGTATTTCAATCAATGCAGCTGAACATTGGGTCTATCTAACACCAAAGCTTGTCACTCACTTGTATGCCACTGCTTGTTGAAGCAAAATGGAGACCGTGACACACTAGACTGTACCATCAAAATATAGCTACAAATCACATTACAGACATGTATATGGTGAAGATTTTAAATTGGAAATCATGCTTATATACTTCTGGTCAATAAAAAGATACCACTGCCCCTGTGTTCAACATTGAGCAGATGCATCTTTATTTTACCCGCAGTATTTATATAGTGCCAATGTCACCTATAATTCTTTTATACATGTATTTAAATGGCAAATTATTATCCACAGATGTTAACGTATATTATTGATGATCTAGGGACCAAGAAAGGGACGACTGATGGTGGATAATGTGAAGGAGTTATATAGCACTAGTGCATTGTGGGTGATGTCTAAACTGCTTGGATGAACGAGATGAAGGAGCGTGAGATAAAAGCCAATATTATTCCTTGCAACCACAGTTATGGCTGGGACATCTTGTAATGTTTTGAAGGATGACTGTCACTACACTTTGCAATGTAATTACTAGACTTTTATTGATGCACATGTTGATAGAAGAGTGCCACTCATTGATTGTCTGTTAAGGTGGCGGTGTAGCACACACGGGATGGCAGTTTGTGGAGTGGTTTTATGCAGGTCTTGTAGCTTGGAGACCCTGTAGAGTTGAAGACATGCCAGGTAGTTGCATGCATGAGACACTGTCTTGTCAATCGGGAGTGAACTAGCTATTAAAACATTCATATGTGCAGCCAGGAGGTGGCGAGATTTTTTTTTTTCCTTTAAACTGAGATAGACTGATATTAATGTGTTGGGCAGCACATTACTATACTGTCACAGTATAAGTTTGAGGCAAAGCTGCATTGAGTAAGCATGCATTGTGAGTTTTGTGCAGGACGGGTGCCATGCTGAATGGGCATTGTGGGTAGCAAAGAATGCATGCCCCTGGCAGATACAGATGGACGGGTGTTTGTAAGGGTAAGCTTTGTGCTTCTCATATCTTTGCTTAGCAAATGCCTTCCTTTAGATGGGGAGCATCCATTGTGCACGCCACACCTTCTACAGATGCTTTTAAGAAACCGTGAGTGCACGTACTGCCAGCAGTAGCTTATACCTGTCAATGATTGTCAAGTGGAAGTGCTTGATAGAATGGAAAGTGCACTCTTCGACAGGTGATGCTATATGCAAGGTGATACAAACACGTACTACTAGGAATGGACATACCTGGCACAGCCGTCTGTCCTCACACTCACTCACTGTACAGGTACTTAAGTTTTCAATAAACTATGTGAGTTATTGATTGAGTTTGAGAATACCTAGTGCTCATTATAGATGATTATACATGATGCAAGTATTTCATGGATGTTAATACACTTTGTATACTGCAGCTTGATACACGATCGTGGTACAAGTGGATGTGTACACACTTTGTCCTGCAGGTTGCTGTACACATAGTACAGGTGGATGTGAATACACTTTGTACTGCAGCTTGCTGTACATGTGGTACCAGTGGATGTGAATACACTTTGTACTGCAGCTTGCTGTACATGTGGTACAAGTGGATGTGAATACACTTTGTACTGCAGCTTGCTGTACATGTGGTACAAGTGGATGTGAACACACTTTGTACTGCACAGCTTGCTGTACTCATGGTACAAATGGATGTGAATACACTGTGTACTGCAGGGATGCCAATCACTCTGGCAGTGTTTTTAAGTTTCCACAGGCCGTAGGATGGATCAAAGCCAGTGATTTGAGAGTCCGCATGTAGCAGTAGGTGCATGTATATAACATCATACCCATGAAGGTACACACATGTGTTTGATGCTATCATACATACATTCTTTTCAGGTGGTGTTAATTTCTTGACAGTAAATAACTTACGGAATATGGTCATGCCCCAATGGATGCTGATGTAATTTATACTTGTTCTTAAATAGTAATTGCTGAAAGGGAGGGGGCATCTACAGGGTATAACTTACCATCTGGATGAGATATAGCCATCGTTAGGGCCTTTCCACAGTGTAAATGGATAGTACAAAAAGAAGTTGACCATGATTAACCATCCAGACTGGGTTAAGCTGAAAGTTTTTTTTCTGTTCTGTTTGTTCCCAGGAAGGTGTAGTAATGTTACTGGTACATGTATATGAAGAAGTTGATCAATTAACCATCCAGACTGGGTCAAGCTGAAAGGTGTTGTGTTTGGTGCCAGGAAGGCGTGGTAATGTTACTGCATGGGGCTGGGACATGACCATGACAGCTGGATGCAGCTGTTCTGCAAGTCCCTTGTGGATTCTAGACCAAGTACAGTGTACTACACAATAATGGCAACAATAAAAGCACATGTACATGTAGCAGCTTACTGGCACTTTGGTGTCTTAGTTGTCTTCATCACATCAGGGGTAGGGACAATGTCACACAGGGTGCTGTAAATTGTGATGGAAACAAAAAGCAGATTTCAGGAAAGACATTTTCTTTTAACAGCAGCACTCCTTTGTAGTTTGTACGCTAAGTTGAAGTTTGGGGAAAAGAAAGGAATTCAGGATTTGACTGATGGTAGACCAGCTCTGCATCGTAAGTTTAACTTCAAGGTTGTACAATGAATTCTTTTCCCAAAAAATTCAAAGGCTAATGAGGATGTAAATGACATATTTGCACTGTTCCCACATGTTAAAGTATGCTAATTAGTCTGATAAGGAAGCCATTCTGCCTGTTTGAGGCTGTCTTGGTTTGCTGGGATATGTCTGGTGTACTATAAAAATGCAGTGTTCAGTCAGCGTTTGATCGTTATATGCCTCATCAGGGTAACTGTTTATTTTTAGGGTCCCACGGGGAATTAGAGATGGCATATAAAATACACAGATGTTGTTCCAAGCTGTAAGGGGATGTCACTAGCATGTGTAGAGATGGCAAGTTGAAATCATTGTCACCAATCAACTGTGTATAAAAGGGAAGCAAAACAGCAGAGGCAGCTTTACCATATATGGCAGTTGGCTCAGCAGTTTGTGCAGATTAATGCAGATAGACACATGTACAGTTAAGCCTGCATTAAACTTAACAGTCACCAAACGCATCAACCTGTTGCAACCTTTTTCCAACCTTTTGAGTGAAAGGCAAACCTTTTTCAAACACTTTCCAAACCAATTTAAAACCATATCCTCTTGTTGCATTAAACCCCTTTTAAACCTTTCTCTAATGGTTAACAGCCATTTCACACACTTTCTCAGCCTTATTGATGAAAATGTTGAAATTATTTGCAACCGTTTCAACCATTTGAAACCCTTTGTCAACTTTTTAAAACCCCAGCACAACACTTTGTAACACAAAAAATGCATTTGGCTGTTAAGTTTTAGATAGGCTTAACTGTCCTACACAATATTTACTGCACGAGGACATACACCCATGTATGACAAGAATTCCCAGGCAGGAATACCCACATTGGGGCAGTTGCTTTGAAAACGTGTACCAAGCAGGTACAACCTTAATGACCGCATGACTAAACTGTGGCTAAGGTGACCTGACCGAGGGCCGTTTATAACCAATACACAGCACATTTGCTTGTGGTGTAGAGTCCAGTCCCCAACTCTTATCTCCGTTTCCACTCACACTCAATCTCCACGAGTTGGCCAATTGACTTATTCTGGGTCAGTTCTCTTTACCTGTGGATGTTGCAAAACTAATAGCTGGGCAAGCATGCAGGGTCAGAAGGTAAGCTGTCCACACAGAGCCATGCACACAGCTATTAGGAACTGCCACAGGGTGCTTTGATGCAGTATATATTCTTATCACAATACACAGAGATTTTGATGTACAATGTATCTATCCTTCACATGCAGAAATACATATATTGTAATAACCGCTTCCATATTTAGCTATTCAGAAGTTTGGGGCAGGGAAGGGAGAGGTGGAGGGTCAGATAGACTGCATAGTTCTGACTTTTTCAGCATTTATGAAAGAATTTGACCTCAGGGCAAGTGCATTTTTTTTCGTCATCAGCATAATTTATACAACCAAAGCTTTGAGAATATCAAGGCTGCTGTATAATGGTTAGTTTCTGTTAATTGGCATCTTGTCACATGCAGTATGCCACACCCATGTATGCATGCGAGCACATATTGCATACATGGATATCACATGCAGCATGTGATCACATGCTGCATGTGATATCCATGTCCACAGGGCTGTCATCTTAACTGTCCCCCCCCCCCGAATCTGGACCAAGTTTAAGTCATGATCAACCACTTTCCTTGGCATAGCTTGGGCATCGAGGAAAGCTGTTGACCTGAGAGCCAGCTCATGGCAAAGAAAGCTGTTGACCTGAGACATATTATGGTAGATCTCATTTACAATTACCATTCAAATTCAAATTATTTTTCAGGAGTCTTGTAATCAAGCACAAACACCTAAGCAGACAAGATTTTACCTCTTGTCGGTTTTGGCCAATTTAAAGTTGAAAGTATTTATACTGAAGGAGGTTGCCCCAACTTGCTTGGTCTAATAGTCATATAAGTATCTTAAATATGGTTATGTCATTTTATAGCATGCATGAACATAAAGGTATGCCATAGAATACAAAGTGTTAATAACTTCAGGCAAACAAGCAGGCATGTGGTGGAATGTGGCTACAGTTAATGTGGCAGGATAGCATGTAGTACTAGCTGTGTATGGCTTGGAATGGAATGGTAAGAGTTCAATATGTCCATGTTGAGGTCATGTGTTAACACTCTGATTTATCACAGAGTAGCACGTCTTTTGCATTCAAAAAGTTGTTGAACAGAATGTGGATGAATTTTGAGGTTATGCTGTTTTCAGCTTGTCAACTCTCTATATTCATAAGTGCTTGTGAGCAAAATAACTCATGATTTGCAGGCCACAGCAAACTCAGATATACCTCAGTTTTAGATTGACACTATTTCTTGAGCTGATTACATTTTGGTGACATTGACTTCGTCAAGGCTGCAGGACTGATGTATGTGCAAGGGGAAGGGTGTACCCGGTCTGTTGGCAACCATGCAAGGGGAAGGGTGTACCCGGTCTATTGGCAACCACGGTCCTGGTTTACATGTAGCAGGTTTATAATGCATACATTAACAGCCTGATATATTAGATAGGGCTATCAAAACATGTGGTCTGTTACCATGTCATGGGAGAGCATGGTTTAAATGACCAATATCCCATGATATCAATTGTCTCAAATCTATATAGGGGATCATGTGATAGAATTTGATTCTACCAAAGAGGACAAGAAATTAATGTCTGGACACAAGTGCAACACGTATCAGATAGACCAAGCAGGCTTGCATTGCATTGCAACTATCCTATTGCTATAAAATGCTGCTTCACGTTAAAAAGGTAGGATATCATGAGGCTAATATATATGTTTGTGTGTGATGACCTTTGACCTGCAGGAAATGATATACATGTCTACCTGTAAGTCTGCCCACAAAGTGGAAGTACAGTTTTGATTGTGAATGCAGTGAGTGAGATATGTATACATCTGTATGACAGCAGGTAATATGTGGGCTAACAAACCTGGAGGTTACAGACCACAGTTGTGATTGGTTGGTTGCGCATCCCAACGGAGATAGTCCGTAATTGTGAAAATACTGTGTTTTCAGCATGCTGTAGCTTCTGTTTAAATAAAGTTAGATAAGTCAGGTTTGCTGCATCGCAGAGTTGCTTCATTGGTGGTCATTTGGGTGCACTGTCTTCCAGGCCAGGTGGGAACTTTATGGTGGGGAAGGACAATGATGTGACCATGGCAAGAGCACAGTTCATACACCTGTATAAAGCTGACATCCAGGTGTTGTTTCTTATTTCAATTATCACAAATTAATGAGCTGGGAATTATATGACATCATCCATGTTTTCTGACATTTTTATCTTTAAATGGCATTCATGGAATTTTAAAATACCAAAATGCTGATTTTTTAGACTGAAAAGTACTAATATGAAAAATAGAAGGATTTATAACTGTGGTCTGTGGCCTGGACATATCTGACTGTCGTAGTGTATCTGAGGTCCAGGACAATAACATGATTGTACAGGACATTGGCATCTTTTCTTACCAGCATTTAATCTTTGCTGCATTGTGATGGCTTCAGCCCATGACAATTTGAACAAAGTATTCATTGGTGATACGGTAATATTTATGATTCAAATTAAGATTCAGCAAAGTATTAAATTTGACCGTCAAGATTACATGAATGCAAATAAAATACATAATGTAAGTAAAAGAAATATATTTGACCAAATACAAATACACTGTAAATATAAATAAATAAACAGGACAGGATGACACACATTAAGATCTTTAATAGACTGCTATGATGTGTGCTACTCTCTCTGGATATAATAATATGAAAATAGAGAAGTGATCATGTTCGCACATTCTTATTACTTCTGTCAATTTGATTAATGACAAGTGCCTTCAGCTGTGCCCAGGTACTATTTAAACTGACATAAAAGGTAGTATTGTGTAAAAGGGGAAAGAAAATCCATTTTAAACATGTTTCAACAAATGTCCAAGTTACCTAAGGCCTAACAAAAATATATGTGTGGTTCTGATAACCCAATTGAACCCAATGAAGAGGCCTGAGTCCCGACTCTAAATAATTTTATGAAACATAAAATTATTAAAAAAAGTTCTAAGCTATCCTTCCCTAGTACAAATTAATTAACCCTAGCTGAAAGATTTTATTGAGAAAGTGGCCATGGGGTGTCGCTATTGTGCAATAAGTCAACTAAAACACAGTATTTATTTCAACTTGTCTGGAGTGGAGGATTAAATTGGGCCGCGGAAACAGCATGGCCCCGTGTTGTTCGGTGATTTTTATTGTAATACTTCACAAATTTCCAGGCTCAGAGCTACCTGGGCAAACGTACAGTTGTTTAAGTACTTTAAAAACATGACCTACTATCTAAACTTTAATCTGTCCTCACGGTTGCATCTGAAGCAGTTATCATCCATTACAAATCCAAATGCGACATGATACCTCGAGCCGGGGAGTCATGCACCATTTTGAATGTGGTGCAATGCATTGTGGGACAGTCACACAAAAATACAGTTGAGTTGGATATCAAAGTGAATTGTGGCCACAGCATGTATCATATAATTATTGATGCTCTGGAATACTTTGCAAAATATATATTTTAGTTTCAGATAATACCCCCCACCCCACCCCAATCATCCAAATGTACTATCCTTATGTGCAAACTGTTGGGTATGGAATCCACAGTTTTCAAAATGGTAGCCAGGTTTGTGGTTATAGTCCCAATTGGATATTTTGAAGAGGTAGTATCCAAAATATATGTGTGATTAGTCTTAACAGAAGGTTAATTTGTCGAATGACTGTAATGTGAGATATAAAAATGGAACTTTTCCAGTGTGAGCATTACCTAAAAATGTAAATACAATGGCTTGAAATTATCAGTTGTTGGTGGCAGTGGGCCCCAGAATTGGGATATTGTATCAGACACTTAAGCCACCGACAGGCTATGAATGAAATAGCAGCACTAGTCAGACCTGCCAGTTGTCCAGATGGAAGTTTGAGTTCTTGTTTGCTATATTGGATCGTGTGTGCGGAACTGTCTGATCAATGTAAATGAATCATGTCTTTCATATATTTTGGCGTCTGTCCATTTAGGCTTTTATGGACCAAGAGTGCTTTTCTAATATTAATTTGATCCTCAATGTTTGACCAATTTAATTTATTAAATAATATATTTGAACTGTTCTCGAGTTGCCTGATTGATGGACCACGTATATCTAACACTGTCTATGCAGCCTGTTTTGGAGCTTGTAATAAGTTGCTAACATAAGGGGGACTGCACCATACAGTAGATCAGTAGTCTATATGTGGCAAAATGAGTGCATTGACAAAGAGATTTCGAGTCAACAAGGGTAAGCATCACCTTAGTCGTCATTCCTCTTGTTTATGATACTGTTAACATGGTCTTCCCACGATAAGTTACAATGCATGGTTAAGTGCAATACCAAGTAGCTGGCCTTTGGTACATTTTCTAAGAATTGATTATTCATTTTGAATAAATAAATAAATGAAATAATCTGTATATGTAGCTCTTTTAGATTTTCTTGTAGGGGATGTCCGTTTTTGCCAGGTGGTTATAAGCATCGCTCTTGGTTTGTGCAATGTTAGCCGCTGTGCGTTTTATGATGTACGTACCACAGTATAATTGTTTGTGCATTTGCTGTCAGTTTTTCTTCAAGTTTGGGAATGGTTTTGGTTTGAGCTGTTATCGTTGAATCATCTGTCAAAGTGATATCTTTGGTCAACATGTCAATAGCTGTCACAGTGGCATCTCATGCCAACATGTCAATGGCTATTAAAGTGAGATCTCTGGTCAGTATGTCAGTGCTTGTTAAAGTGAGATCTCTGGCCAACATGTCAATGGCTATTAAAGTGAGATATCTGGTCATTATGTCAGCGGTTGTTAGAGTGAGATGTCTGGCCAACATCTCAATGGCTATTAAAGTGAGATCTCTGGCCAACATGTCAATGGCTATTAAAGTGAGATCTCTGGCCAACATGTCAATGGCTATTAAAGTTTGATCTCTGGTCAGTATGTCAGTGCTTGTTAAAGTGAGATCTCTGGCCAACATGTCAATGGCTATTAAAGTGAGATCTCTGGTCATTATGTCTGGTTGTTAAAGTGAGATCTCTGGCCAACATGTCAATGGCTATGTAAGTGAGATCTCTGGCCAACATGTCAATGGCTATTAAAGTGAGATCTCAGGTCATTATGTCAGTGCTTGTTAAAGTGAGATCTCTGGCCAACATGTCAATGGCTATGAAAGTGAGATCTCTGGTCATTATGTCAGTGCTTGTTAAAGTGAGATCTCTGGCCAACATGTCAATGGCTATTAAAGTGAGATCTCTGGTCAGTATATCAGTGGTTGTTAAAGTGATATCTCTGGTCAACGTGTCAGTGGCTGTTACATTGATAGCTTTAGTCATTATTTCATGATCAGTAGTTGCTACATTGATATATCTGGTTGTTATGTTAGTGGCTGTTATAGTGATATACATTCATGTACATGTATCTGTCCAACATGTCTACAGCTGTTACAGGGGTATTTCTGGTTAACATGTCAATGACTGTTAAAGTGATATCTCTAGTCAACATGTTAGTTATGTACAGAGATATCTGTGGTCATCATATCAGTGGTTGTTATCTATGGTCAGCATGTTAATCATTATAACAGAAATATCTGTGGGCAACATGCCAGCATAATTAGTTGTAACAGGGATATTTTTGGCCAGCTTGTCAGTAATTTGTTACAGTGATATTTCTTGAGTACCATCAATAATGGTCTTTCTCTCTTTGTGTGGGTTTATTTATTTATTTTTTTTTTGGTTTTCTGAGAATCACCTGTGAGTGGGATGTGATAATGGCTTGTTCTCAGAGTTCTATGTGTGGCAGCCAGTTTGATCTCTGAGTGCCATCCTATCCATTTGCTGTTACATTGTATCTCCGTAAATACATTAAACTCCATGCCTGACCAGCACGAGCCAATACTACCTGGCCAGTGCAGGAGCAAGATTAACTGTATCAATATCACACAGCAGTAAGCCATATATATAATATATATATATATATATATACATATCCTGTAATAGATGAAACTTGCGTTTGCTGATTGGTTTAAAGACACAAGAGAATTCCCTGTATCCCCTCGTTGGTATCCTTCCGTATTACCAAACGGGTATACAGATTCTGCATACCTGTTTTGTGATCAGGCTCATGAATATTAATGAGCACCATCAGGGTATACATAATTTGGCCTCGTTTTTGACTTGGCGCCGGCATCTATTGCTGTCTTCAAGGGGCAGCAGACAATGGAGGAGAAAAGGTTTGCCCACCTGACAGAAGGGGAAATTGAAGAGAAATGAAGCAAAATGATCCCCAAAAGTACTGTAAGAGCAAACCAAAAAGCAGCTACAGCATTCCGGCAGTACCTGGTCGAATAAGAGGAGGTGGATACACAGTTTGACAAGTATGAAAAGGGGAAACTGGCAGACCCGTTGCGGAAATTTTATTTCGATGCAAGGAAATGTGATGGCGAACAGTTCAAAAAAGCAAGTATATGGAAAGCCTGAGGCAAAAAGACACCAATACAATTCACTTAATCGTTACTTGAAATCGCCGCCACATAATTTTGACTTTGATATTGTTAAGGATGCAGAGTTTCGTTTGGCCAATGATTCATTTAAAGCCGCACTTTGAGAGTTGAAAGCAGTCGGCCAAGGTGGGGTGAATCATCTTCCACTGTTGACGGACACTGATCTCCTTACCCTTTACAACTCATGGCAGTTTGATATAAACACTGCTTGTGAACTGCAGAACAAAGTACAGTTTGATATCTGTTTTTATTTTGCTAGAAGAGGTTGTGTAAACATGCATGCCATGTGTAAAGACACTTTCATTTTAAAAACAGATCCTGACACAGGACTGCGGTTTGTCCCGCTTGCTCACAGAGAGCTTACAAAGAATCTTAATGAAAGTGACCAAGAGGCCTGCGCTGGAATAATGCCCGAGTGTCCAGGAAGCCAACAATGTCCTGTCACAAGCTTTGAAAAACTGATTACACATTTGAATCGGAAATGTGATAGTTTATGGCAACGGCCATGTACAGAGGTCACAGAAACTGATCCCATTTTGTATTACAAAAAACCTGTGGGAGAGGACACTTTGTTGTCTGTTATGACAGCTTTGAGCAAAACATGTAATTGTCACATGTTTACACAAAATCATTCTGTGTGAGTTACAGGTGCTACTGTTTTGACGCAGAGTGGCTTTGGTGACAAGCAGATCATGTCTATGACTGGCCACAAAAGCATCCGGTCACTCACTCTTTATCAATGAATATCAGAGAGAGAAAAACTCGTCATGGGCCATTCTCTTAGTAATGCCTTAGGAACCATGTCAACTGCTGTCATTCCTGCATCTCCAGTGGCTCCTGGTGACGATGGGGCTACCTCTATCCCAGCAGATGTACCCCTCTATCCCAGCAGATGTACCCATTCTGACACAGAAACTTGCGATAATTGACAGTTCTCGTAGTAGTAGTACAGTAAAGAAATATCCTAGTGATCTAGTACTTACGCATAGTGCTAGTACTAGGCCTACTGCTAGTACTACTATGTCTAATTCATCTGAAGTCTCTTCATTGTACTTGCTTGCTGTGAGTGGTGTTACTGAAAACCACAATTTGACAACATTTGATGCATTAGATGACATTTTTTCATTTTGTGATTCAAATACTGCGAACACCGTGCCTGTATCCAGTAATTCCAGTAGGCCTACTAATGTAAATTTAGGCGCATTAGCTGATGACCCAGTTATTCTTACCAGTCCTAATATATATAGGTTGTCACGTGAGCAAACCTTTTCCCCGCCATTGGCCACTATAGATATGAATGCTGTCAGAGATATCTAATTGTTATTTAGGTAAACCCGGTGAAAACAACACAGTGTCTGGGCCTGTAAATCAGAGCTTGTCTCTAAAGTACCCAATGCTGAGCTACCCTGGAAAACCCCACCTTTGTCTCCTGTATCACCTCATAATTGGAGTTCACTTGTGTCACATAATGGTCTGCAAAATTTTCTTGCATCCATTGACCAAGTGGAAATGACTCATTTGTCGGTAAATAAGTCATCAGCTAGGCCTATGCAAGGACTTTTCCAGGGATGCAAAATTGACAGTGATAATATCCATATTCATACAATTTTGGCATATTAACATAAGATAAAAAATAGATCTTTCTATTGACAGGCCATAGTTGAGATCATCATGTTCTCAAATATATTATAAATTACATCTATACATGCTTTGTTACCCATGGCTAGTGTGAAACCATATATCTTATTATGCTCAAACTTTAATTTTGTCTCACCCAGTCCTGGTGCAAACATCTTGATGTAACACAGGTTCTGAAGTATGTAATCTTTGCCATGCCCACCAGATGACAGGCCTTCAGCAGTAAATATTTGTTTCATTGTTTCATATTCACCAGCATTTCAAATGACTGATATCAGTAAAAATTAGTCAAATCTAGTATTCTACATGTTGTTGAATGGTTGATGTTATTTAATAAATTGTTATGTTTTTTACATGTTTTTTCAGCAGTTTTTATTTCACATTTGTAGTCTTATTACAGGATAAAATCGTCACTACTTGTCTGTTCGGGGGATAAAAAAAAATCCACATGAAAAGATTTGTATCCCATGAAGCCAACGGTTGAATGGGATACAAATCTTTTCACGTGGATATTTTCTTGTATCCCGTGAACAGACAGGTAGTGACTAATAATATATATTGAAAAACAGCAGGTGCTCATGATCGTTTTTTGCTTTTTGTATGAATTTTTAAAGTAACATGATATGATTATTGTTTATATATGTTATCTGGAGGTTAATGGAAGGCCTCTGTTGCCATATGGCAGGCCACTGTTGCCATATAGCATATCAATAATTGCAGCACATTAATTTTTTTAAAGAAATCAGACACGCACTTCATAATGATGTGACAGAATGGGAAGAAAAAAAACCCCGAAGACATAGAACAAAAATTGACATCGTCAGACAATATATATGTGTGTGTGTATATATATATATATATATATATATATATATATATATATATATATATATATATATATATATATATATATATATATATATATATATATATATATATATATATATATATATATATATATATATATATATATATATATATATATATTGCTTTATTTCAGACTCATCAGTACATGTCCATGTTGGTCCATAGTGAGAATTCGTAAAAGAGAAAGAAAACAAAACAAAAATAAAGTGAAGGCACATAATGCCTATAGCTAGTGCACAACCAAGGGTAATTACATATAACTTGTGAAAACTACCAGACAAGGAACCTCAGGTTTAGAATCTACTAAAGAAAATCTTACATGAAACAAGAAATCTAAATATAATTAGGCAGTATCCAACTATAACAAGTTTCTCCAGTGTCTTATTACAGGAGACTGATAGAATATGTCAGAGTATAATACTCATTGAATTAAAGTATTGTTGCTGTTCTGTATACGGTGTCTCAGACTGAACGCTTGTTTCCTCCACAAGGTGTCAAAAGTATTTGTTCTGTTGGAGACCAACATTTGACTGACACTACAATCTGGAGCATAATGTAAAAATCTTCTAAAGGTATTATTGTAACTGGCACGCAACTTTGAAATAGAATTCTTCCGATAGTAAGTCCACAAAGAGGCACAATACATAGAAGTACAGTATGAGTTAAATAGCACGATTTTCCCGTCATATGAGCAGTAATCAAATTTTCTTAACAGTAGATAAACCTGTATATAAAAAGTCCTAGTCTACCGAAGTATATCATCATCATCTTTACACGAATCAATAAGAAATACACCCAGGTACTTATGGTCATTGACGTAGTTTAACAACTGATCATTCATGAACAAATGAGGTAATTTATGCAACTTAAAGGAGTGCAACTGGTAGATCATTCAGTAATATTGTCGTGTTAGGATTAAATAAAATATCATGTTCACCAGCATAAGTGCAACAAATATTAATTAGCTTTGGAGACCTTTAACAGAAGGGCAAAGTAGCAACAGATCATCATCATATGATAAATGCTTAACCATCACACCAGCCACATTGCAGCCACTTTTAGTATTTATGAGATTTTTACTTAAATTATCTGTATATAAATTGAAAAGCCGAGGGGACAATATCCCACCTTGCTTCACAGTTACAGAGAAAAGATCAGAGAAGGAAGATCCCCAGCGAACACACAACATTTAACTGGAATACCATATGGCCAAAGTGCATACAGTAGTCCCTCCTTTGAGAGACCGCCCCTAGTGCCACCCAAAAGGCGGTCACATAAAGCAGGTGGTCCCTCAAAGGAGGTATAAATAACATGAATAGTACTACAGAGAGACCTGACAACTGTGGTCTCTCAAAGGAGGTGGTCTCCTAAAGGAGTGGTCTTACAAAGGAGGGACTACTGTACAATATATTGGGGTATATTTCTTAACACAAGAACAGTAAAAAGCTTAGCATGATTGACTCGGTCAAACGCCTTGGAGGCATCAAGAGAACACAAGAACACAGGGCTACCTTGTCTACGATAAAACCTTCGGAATATATATACACATATCAGTGGAATGTTTGGATTTGAAACCAAACTGATAATCAGTGGTAACAAGGTGCTGCTCACATCGAGATAATGAGACAAATTCTAAAACTTTAGACAATACACAAGAAATAGCGATAGGTCTATAGTTACCACTATCGGATAAATTTCCACTTTTGTGTTTAACTACAGGAATAAGAATAGTGACCATCAATTCTTTTGGTAAGTGACCATGCACCAGCATGCTGGTAAATAGCATAGATAAGAGATATGTTAAATATGAAACGTTGTGACACATTTTTTAAGTAACTATTGTGACAATGTAAGAGTAGATATTTTTGCCGGGCTTTTTAACTTTGCATGCATGATATCATATTTAGGATGTTTTCTGGATGATATTTTGTGCAAGTTAAATTTTTAAAATTGCATACAAGTAAGTATTCCACTAGCTAAGCAAATGTAGGAGTTAAATGTATATGTATGACTTTGTGTAGGTCATATTCACGAAAGCTTACAAACAAGGCTGTGGCTGTCACTTACTTCAGACATAAAAAAATGATGTGAGCCACTTTGGTGTCTGAGTGATATTGTGATACAGATCTCGGAAACACTTATTTGGCACATTATGACATTACCAAGAAAAAGAGCGAGTTTGCTGATGCTGTAAGTGGCTGGTGAGGGGATTTTGCTTTGCCTGGCAGTGAAAAAATTGCAAGTGACCAAGAATAGTATGTTGTTTGAATGTTATATGTTGTTTCGAAATTTACATTTTAATGAGAAGTTTATGAATCTGCCTATGAATTAAAGTTATCGAAACAAATGTGGGATGTTAAATGTTATTTAAGAGACCATACCTTTGCAAAGGTGAAAGATTTTTTGGTTTTGTTTTTACTTCGGGGAAGCTTGACAAGGGTGTGCTAACTTCCATCTTGAGCACAGCATTAATTGAGTGTGTGTGGGAAGTAGAGTGGTGGTGAGTGTGCCTGTTATAGGCACATGCTCATTATTTCATGTTGAGCCAGTCATGCAATACAGACACAGCCATGGCAAATTGCGCCTGTTGTGCAGTGGTTTCTGTGTGTGTGTCGTACACAATGGAATTCGTTTATAAAGTATTGCTTCCCTATCACAATCTTGACACGTTTTGACCATATCCTGCTGGGTAAACATTTATTTGTAGTGATATCGTGCATTATATATGAACATGGTATGGTGCATATATATTGCTGCAACACTCTGAACTGATGGAATGTTTTTCCCCCTTTGCTTTTATATTTTATTTTTAATAATTATTTTAATATCATGAATGACTGCTGTCTGACATGTCAGTGGCAGAGTGTGGCCTGCCGTCTATCATCCTTTGTCCATCCATCTGTCTGTCCACAATTCAGATTTTGAACTTCTTTTCCAAAACTGTCTGCCAGATTCACTTGAAACTTGGTGGGGATGTACCCTTGAGTGGGTTGATCCCTACCAAATTTATTCAAATGGGTCATGGTCTCTTTAGTTTGGATTTTTTATGAATTGTTTTATTCTTTTTTCAGCAAACACTTAAAAAAAAATCTCTGAAAGCATTAAGCCAATCACAGTGAAACCTCATTATAGCAACACTCTGCTATCCCACATATTCATTATAATGACACAATTTTTGAATGGCAAAAGTTCATTTTCTTCGTTGTTTGATTTATTTGTCTGACATATTCACTTATCTGACACATTTCTAAGGGAACATACGGTGTCATTATAACAAGTTTTCACTGTACTTTAAGTTAAAATTGCATAAGAACCATTGTGGCAACCCCTAGACCTTAATTTGGTCAACAGGTGATGCTGCAATTCTTTCTTTTTTTTAGCTCAGCTGATAATTCCGCTGAGCTTTTAGGAGGGTGAGGTATCCGTCTTCTGTCATCCATACACAATTAACATTTTCGACTTCTCTAAAATGGCTGGTAAGATCCACTTCAAACTTGGTGGGGATGTGCCTTGGGCGGGTCTCTACCAGGGGTGTTCAAATAGTCACGCTCCATTGTTTTTTGGATTTTTTATGAATTTTTTTGTTCTTCTTTGGGGCAAATCTTAAAAAATCTTCTCCGAAACCGCTCACCCAATTACTTTAATATTCCACAGGGACACTCCTGGGGACTCCTAGTTCTTAACTTGTTCACCAGCTGGCACTGCGATGTTTTTTAATGATTTTTTGTGTGTTTTTTCTATTTTTGACTTCTTCTCCAGAACCATCACTCAGATTAAGCTGAAACTTGGTGGATATGTTCCTTGTAGAAGGATCAAACAAAGTTGTTCACTAGGTGGCACTGCTTGTGGATTCCTGATTTGTAACAATTTTTTTAATTCCGGTACTTGTCGGACAATGCAGCTTTCCTATTGATTACTATGTAAGTCAATGGACATTCTAATGCTAATTCACATTTTTGACTTCTTCTCCAAAACCCGTCATCCAGATTGACTTCAAATGTGGTGGCAATGTACCTTGGGTGGGTTTCTACCAGGTTGTTCAAATGGTCACACTGCATTGATTTTTGCATAAATTTTTGGGTAATTTTGTTAAAATAAGCAGATATATGTCAGCTGAGCACAGGATCATGATCCTCTTGTTTTTAGGAATTTCTGTTGTTGGATTGTACATGCCTTTTGATTACCATGCAAGTTAATAAGGATTGCAAAGTCATTAGGGTATGCAATACTAATTGACAATTTTTGACTTCTTGTGCAACACCATCAGCTAGATTCACTGCGAACTTGGTGGGGATGAGCCTTGGGTGGGTATCTACCAAGTTTGTTCAAGTGGTCACGGTCCAATGATTTTTGGATTTTTTAATGTTTTTTTTTTTTTTTTTTTTTGGGGGGGGGTCATTTTTTGGCCAAATCTTCAAAATTTTTATCCTTGTATATACTCAGCCAATTGCTTTGAAATTGCATAGGGACACTTCTGGGTATGAGGATGACACATGTACAGTAGGTGAGTGACCTTGACCTCATTTCTAAGGTCACAGGGCGAGGTGCATGAAATTCACTTTTCATATGGTAACTTGAGAACTATTAAGGGTAGTACATTGGTATTGCACATGCTAGTTGTCCTTACTGAGGGCCAGACTTAAACAGTAGATGAGTGACCTTGACCTCATTCCCAAGGTCATAGGGCCATTTGCTCAAATTTTACTGTTCACCTGACAAGTTGAGAGTTGTCTGAACTTGGATCTTGATGTTGAACATCATGGTTGTCCTCAGGCCAGACTTAGACAGTACATGGGTGACCTTAACCTAATTCCCAAGGTCACTGGGACCCAGACACTTGCGTGAATTTTACTTTTCACATTGTAACTTGAGAACTGTGGAAGGTAGGGCTTCGATGTTGAACTTGTTGATGGTCCTCTATTTAGGAAAGATTGAGACCGTACATTAGTGACCTTGGCCTCATTCTCAAGGTCACAGGGCCACTAACATGAATTTTACAGGAGGCTTGATAACCTGAGAACTATTTGTAATGTGACCTCTTGCACATGGGGATGGCCCTCTATAAAAGTTAGATTTAGAATAGGTCAGTGACCTTGACCTCATTTCTAAGGTCATTGGGCAACTTAGTCAGCAGAGTACAAGACTGTCACGGTCCTCTTGTATGAATTTTTGTGTGTTTAGGCTGTTAACTTCTTCTCCAAAACCATCACTCAGAAACAACTGGATATGTAGCTTTTGGGAGGGGTGAACACACTTATTCACTGAGTTGTGATTCTTTGGATACCTGATTTATAATGGATTTTACAATTCCTGTACTTCAGTTAATGCATGCATTCCTATTTATTACCATGTAAGTCAGTGCGGATTGCAATGGAAATTCATATTTCCGCTTCTTCAAAACCACTTTCCAGATTTACTTCAAACTTGGTGAGAATGTGCCTTTGGTGGTCTACCAAGTTGGTTCAAATGGTCCTGCTCCATTGATTTTTAGATTTTTATTTTATTTATTTATTCATTATTATTATTTTTTTTGGGGGGGGGGGCAATTTTATAACAAAATCTTCTGTGAAATATTTTGGCCAATTGATTTGAAACTGCATGGGGACACTTCTGGGGACCCCAGCTGTTAATTTATTTAACAGGTGGCACTGGATTTTTGTGTTTTTCCTATTTTCAACTTCTTCTCCAGAACTGCCACTCACATTGTTCTGAAACGTGATGGAAGTGTAGCTTGTGGGAGGGTTAAATAAAGTTGTGCAGTAAGTGCTGATACTCTGGATCCCTGATGTTTAACAAATTTCTCAATTCTGGTACCTGTCGGTTAACACTTGCATTCCTATTGATTACAATGTAAGTCAATGGGGATTGCAATGGAAAGTCACTTTTTTACTTCCTGTCCAAACTCCTCATCCCTAGACCAGAGTGGGACCTATTAAATGGATTGAAGGTGAAGGTCAGCTGACGATGGGCTGTTCATGCAGCATTCTTGTTTATGCATATACTCAATGTATACATGCCATGAAGCACTTTATGGTGCAAAAAGGAACATCTTGAAATCCATCTCAATTTAATCAATGATTGTTTATTATATTTACTAGTGCAATCTGTATTGCAGGTAAAAGTAAATAATTTTTCCTTACAGTGAAAACTCATTATAAAAACACTGAGATATCCGACATATTCACTTAATGACACACCTTAGAAGGAACAAAAAGTACATTTACCATGTTATGTGATTCATTTATCTGACATATTCAGTTGTTTGACATATTTTTAGGGAACAGATGGTGTCATTGTAATGAGGTTTCGCTGTATTTCTCAAAATATTGAACTGAAATGTAGATATTTATACCTTCTCCAGTAAGGACTGGCAAAATATGTTTGGATTGTGTGGCAGTACATTCACACCAACGTTTATTACCACAGTATAATCCTCAAAAGGCCAGAAGGATTTTTCCCAGATTTGTTGTCCTGGATGGGATGCCCAGACTAGATTTCCAAGAGTACTTATAACCACTACAAGTTCCAATAAAGATTATCAAAGATTACATGAGTGACAGATATCCAGGTATATATAACATGTTGAAATTCAGAGACTCTTGGTCTCTCAATTGTAAACAGCAATGAAGGCCAGAGTCTACCCAATGGCAAACTGTAGGACTGAACACAGTGATACCCCAAGTTAGCCCATCATTCTAGTCTGGAATGCAAAATGTCAAAGCCATACCACAAGTTGATTGCTGTGGGTGGAAGGCAGGATGCTAGCTTTGTCCTATGCTGGATTGGTATCAGTCATGGAAATAGTAAACATAGTTTATTCCATATGACCAAAACATTCAAGTAGAGGGGAACAATGCCAAGTGTTCCCAGACAGAGCATGCCAATAGGAGAAAGATGGGCACACCGCAATAAATGATACTTAGAATAACTACTCCCAGTATACCAGGGATACCTTTAAGTACATGTAAAGGAATCTATGATATGTAATTATGAAACAGCCAGATTGTGCATCCACTGCTTATTAACATTCGTTTCCACCTTTTTTCACTCTATGTATCTCTACTTACATGTATGTGGATGAGGAATTAACATTCGGATTCAGTAAATATTGTCCTCATGCTCTAAGCACTCCATTATTCATACTATTCACATATAAGTATATAATTTTTATCAAGACATCCTTTATTGTATTACCATTGCTATTATGTATTTCTGTGGGGCACCAATATTCTGCAAATATATGGACACCATGATTTTTATAAATGTAATTTACTTTTTGTACTTTTTCCCCTTTTTTACCCCTCGGCCCATAATGCCGGAGGGGTATTGTTGTCACTTACACATCTGTCCGTGCCGTTTTAACGCCAAAAATGCTCACTTTACAAAGACCAAATTTTTATCAGAGGAAGTCATTGAGGTGCGTCATGTGCCTAGTGAAAAGTAGGTCACTTGGTCTCATTTTTAGGTCACAGTACTACATTGCAGAAAAAAATGGCATTAACATAATATCTAAAAAAATATTAAATGTAGCTTCGTCAATTATTTATGACAGTTGATCCTAAGAATGCCCCAGATGCCTATTGAAAACCAGGTCACTGGGTCACATATATAGGTCACAATGCTGCATTGAAGAATAATGGCCATACAATGATATCTTCAAATATTAACTCACTGTAGCTGCACCAGTTATATATAACAGTTGGTCCTAAAGATGCCTCAAACACCTAGTAAAAATTAGGTCACTGGGTCACATATTTAGGTCACAGTGCTGCATTGAAGAAATATGGCCTTGACATGCCATATCTCCAAAAATACTCACTTTACAGAGACCAAATTTTTATCACGAGGGCCATTGAGGTGCTTCAGGTGCCTATCCAAAAGTAGGTCACTAGGTCACATATTTAGGTCACAGTACTACATTGAAGAAAAAACGGCATTAACACTATCTAAAAAATATTGAATGTAGCTTCATCAATTATTTATGACAGTTGGTCCTAAAAATGCCTCAGATGCCCATCGAAAACTAGGTCACTGGGTCACATATTTAGGTCACTGTGCTGCATTAAAGAAAAATGGCCTTGCCATGATATCTCTGCTCATTGTATTTTCAAGAAAGCTTTGTCAATAGGTCAAACAGAAGTAAACTTGACCTACTGGAGGGGTATTGGCATCAACTAAGGGTCCATCCATCTGTCCGTCCATCCGACCTGGCCAAGGGGTTTGTGATCACTGTTCGGCTTCTAGCTATTCTTTTGAGCATCAAATTTCACTGTGGTGTAATTTAAGTCTTCATTTATAACATTTTTTGTGAGAAAAAAAGAACCATTACATCTCACCCCTATACCTATACCTGATATGGGTGGGGAACAAATGCTCAGCGGATATTTGGTCCCAGTGCTTAAAGTTACGCTTTGGCTCCTTAAATATAAATTCTTAATTGTTCCATTATAATTTCATTCAGCAAGAAGGGAGAGTAATATTCATATATATATATATATACATTCCTATGCTCTGCTGTTTTAATATTTAGCTTAGTTTCTGTAATTCTTTCCCCTTTTGCTTCATTTGTACACAGAATTTTGAAACAACTCACAACATGATTAAAGATCTTTTGTGTAAAACATCCTTTAATATGCCTAACACAGGTGAAGTAGTAGATCTGGTGTTTAATTGTAAGTCACTGAATGTTTTTGAGTTCAAAATGGAATATCCATGTGCTAGGATATGACACCAAAGTTTGGTTCAGGTCTTTTTTAGAGATCAAGCTCATAATAACTGACCCACTGACACTGAAAGTTCAAATAAGTAACTGACCATGATATGCCGGGCCCTTTGTAGAGGCACTTTGCAAGATCAGGCAAGAGTCCCAGCATTTATCCATGCCCAACTTGCAAACCTAAGCTGTGAATAAGCGGCTTATGCTCCCCCCCCCCCCCAGCAATGCCAATGGACAGGTCAAACAGAAGGTTATAGAGGCATTTCGTCCTTATGTGTGTCAATTAGCACAAGGTTAGAGCCCCTTATGTGCATCTTGACAATGACTATCCCAACTTCAGCCCCTGCAGAACACTGACTGTTAAGATGGGTTCTCAGGGTTATACAGTTGGTCAGTCCTTATTGTCCCCATAGCCATTGACCAGGCCTCATTTGACCCCTGAAGAACACAGACTAGAAGGACTCATGACAAACTTTATATGCTTGAAACATTGACTGGGCTCCAACCAAGGATTTGAGGGAAAGTCCAGGGTTTGGTATAATCTTACATGTATTCCATAGTGTTTGTTTATGCTAATTTATCTGATAAGGTGAGTAATTAGACCTTGGTGTGCTTGCTGGTACTTTGATTTTTATCTTGAAGAGAAAGTAGGTTCCTTTGTTGTCACTAGAAAACTGAACTCTGCACGAGCTACATGGCCACCTGAGTGGTATTATATCATCTGTGTTTGCACAGTGCACTCACCTCCTAACTCTTAAGGTGAGACTTTATGTGAGATTTGGTTCATTCGTACGTTCAACATTTATCAAAGTATAAGATTACATGGTTTGCCAGCATAGAAGCCCAGCCCCTGGAGAACCTGTCTAATGGCACAACATAAACCTTACTTATAACCATCATTTAACCTATGACTCCCTATCAACCCACTAATTTGTTACATCCCTGATGTATTTACAGAAGGAGTCAGATTTCCATTGGCCACGTAATCTGATATGACTGCTGGGGACTTTGTTTTGCACATGTATCATCAGAGGCATTCCCAATGCAAAAACTAGCTGTGTCCCTTTTAAACTGAACTGTTTTAACTCACAAAATTTGAGACATACTGTCAGAGTAGTGTCAAATTTTGTTCTAGAAACAGGTTTTTAAGCAGATCGAGTCAAGAAACATATTGTCGTCCCTTGGGCCTCTTGATTCCAAGTATTTTGATGATCTTTAATTTGCAAAATGTTGGCTTGGTTTGCTGTACTGGGTGCAGCCAGTTGGACAATGGGAGTACAGGTATAGCATGCTAAAGAAAACATGGCCTTGAACAAAACACAGTCAAATTTAAACAAGGCTAGCTTATAGCTGCTCTCAACAGGATGTTCAGGATGGACAGAGTGATATAGGCAGACACAAATTGACTGATGGATGCAGCCCATATGTGCACCAGCCATGATCTTCTTGACTACAGAGTCTTCACTGGGGTGTGAGACACCTCAAATTTGGTGAAAATATGTGATGGCTGAGATACACTTATATATATTGTCTTGGGATAAAGATTGTGGTTATATAGGTAGACTGTAGGCTATGTACAAGGATAATGAAGTGGTTGATAGGGGCACAGTGGCTCCACCTTGAATTTGATGCAACAAGCAACACAGGAAGCCCATACTTTGTCCAATAGCACCAATGACTGGTGAGCCAGAGATGACTTTTGCAAGTTCCTATCGTGTGGCATAAAGTTGAGAGGCATCATCTGGCTTGGTATGGTCATCAGGCACTCTGGACTCTGTGGATTTTAGATTTGTCCATTAGGCTGCTTGAAAGAGCATCAGCTTTAACATTGAAAGCCCTAGCGTAATTCTGAGCCTGAAACCTTATGGTCAACTCAATACAAGCCAATTTTTTGATGCTCCTCATTATAATTTGGATGGGTGAAGACTGTTAATGATTGCAAAGCTTGATGATCGGTCATCAAAAGCACTGAATGGTTGCTAAGTAAAGGTCCCCAGGTGTGCAGTGCTACTAAAATTGGAAAAAATTCTAAAAATGTGATATTGTGCGATGCCAAAGACTCTGAAAAACGGCCACGAAGCCAGTGGCTCCCAAGAACCATGCCAAATCCATGGAGGGCTGAGTCTGTGAACAATTTGATCTTACTACTTAACAACCAAGTTACATCCAGCCACATGCTTTGAATTCTCCTTGTACTCAGGTAGAAATTCAAGCCAAGATATTGTGATAGCTGAAGTGGTTGAGTAGTCAGCAGAGCTGCTATCTGTGGAGAAGCTGTTCTCATGGTGGCAAGGGCAAGTTGAGCAAGCTCTTCTATGCCATCAGCTACATGCTGGCAAAAGGTGTCTGTGTCAAGAGCCTGAACTCCAGGCTGCCGTACTCTTTGCACAGGGATAGGTGCAGGTAGGACTGGTGATGGAACACGAGATGTAGAGTTGTCAGTCCTTAGGTATCAGGTCCTCCTGATGACCCTTGAAGATCTGCCTAGTGTTGGTTTGTCCTGGCCCTGTGGCCCCTGGCTGGCATGCTGCTATTGTATAATGAAGCACAGTGGGTTTGTAGTGAGAGCGACAACGGAGAGCTTACACAATACAGTGTTGCCACAAATGGAGCTCCAGCTTCTGAAACATAACTGTCAACTGGCAACTGCTACAACATTACTGTCTTCTAACATTCTGTGGCCAAATTTCACACTAATTTTGACAGATGACCCTTGTTAGAAAATATCCTGAATTGCAAACATATTTATGGTTGAAATATAAGTGCATATGGCCTAGATACATACATGTAGCTAAATTAAAGTCCAGCTGTACCTCTGGCCAGTAGCCTGTCCCACGAACCACATCAGATCATGTGAGTACGCCAAAAACAACATGGCAGGAAACCAATGGGGATCAGCTTATTACTTCTGAGTAGTGCGGAATATGGCCCCATGAACCACTCGCCATGACTTTGGGTTGCTTGTCCTCCATTTGAGGTGTAATATGCCATCCCTGTGGAAGATAGCAGCTCATGGCTCCCTTCAAGGCGATGGTAGTCCCACGAGCATGCCCAATGCTGCATGTCTAGTGTGGAGAGATGACTCTGGAAAAAGGCATTGAGTTCCTGTCTGCGTTTTTCAAATGTCTTGAGAACCACTACCTGATGGATGAATGGAAAGCCAAGCAGAGCTTCGAAGTACAATTAAGTTGCATGATTTGATCTGCTTTCACCTCAAGGGCCTGGTAATAGCATAGTTCATTGCCTCCCACCTGAAGGCTGATGGCCTGTGGTCTAGTTTGAACAATAGAGTGTTTATAGCCACCATATCAGAGCAGAGTGTATCAAGAGCAGATGCTGCACCCCATCCGTACATCTTACTGTATAATGCTCTATACCTCAGGCTTTAAAGCAGAAAGCATACCTAGTATTGTTAGGTGCATGCATGGCCACTCAATCCAAATCTGCAATATCTACAATTACTTCAGTGTGGCAATGTGAATGTGTAGTAAATGATTGAACTTTAAATGAAGGACCACTGATCGAAATCTTGAATAATGCTGTGCAAAGGTCATCAGATAAGAAGGTCTACAGTATGAAAACTTGAGCTTGAATAGCCAAAAATTTTTCTTTAATTCCCAGTACCCAACATATACCCAACCAAAGACCAATTGGGGACTATCCAGCTTTGTGTACAGAAGAATGGACTGGTCCAGGGGTCACAGCCCCCACAAACATACTGAAGGAGTCACTCCTGGTTGTGCTATATGGACTGCCATTGGCATAGCATATTGTTACACAATGGTATCCATAGCCTTGCAGATAGCTGTGCAAACCTTGTCTGACACTTTTTTTAAATATTGAACAAAAATTGTATGTGTACAATTATTAAATAGGAATAATTTGCCTGAGAGGATGCTTTCCAGTTGCAAATTGACATTGCATTTGTGGCTGCACATTTCAGCAGATTAGCAGTGTAGTACATATTTTGTCAGAAAACTACAGTCTGTACCCAAGTGAGTAGGTTTTAAATGAATATAGCTGCATCACTAGAGTATTTTCAGGTTTTTACAGCTGACTGATATTCCAGCATGCCTTATAATGTACAGGGGAAATCACACTTGACAGTGATGGGATTAACAGCTAGCATAGTCATGTCAAATTGGCATTATTCCAGTCAATACATGGCACAATAATCAAGACAATGTGCAGGCAACATGAGATTTGTCATGGCTTGGCTCACAATTTGAAGATATTTGCTTAATTATGACAGTAATTTGTGCAAATGTAAGTGTTATTTGATCAGTCTGTGATGCATGCTGGGGGAAACTATACAAACAGTGTACTCCTGTTACAAAACAGCCCGATTTTTTTAAACTAATGTGTGGAGGTTTTATATCATGCAGGGCAAGGTCACAACAGGGTGTTTTAATGAACATTTAACATGCTGTAGGGAAATCAGTCGATCCTTGAAATATTTAATGCGGTGTGGTTCATAGAGAGAGTGATCACTATCAATTTGGCCACACAGACAGTATAATGGCACAAACATAATGCAAAATGCTACTCTAAATGGCATGTAAGCATTACAGTCAGGCCGCCTTTAACCGTCACTTGATAATTCGGCACCCTTGAAATTCGGCAGCAATGAGCTGTGAACGGATTTCCCCCATTGATTTACTACATGATAATCCGGCACCCTTGAATTTCATCACCGGCATGTTAATTGCAGAACAAAAGAGCGTTTTTCAATGTAATTTGCCTCTTTAATCCGTCACTTGATATTCAATGGAGCATATATACCTAGCAATAACATACCTGATTGCGCCGCACCGCAAAATCAACAATCACCTGACGTGTTCCAAACAAGTTCCGAGTTGATTAGACGTTGTATTGTTCCCGCCTTAAATGGCTAAAGTTCATTGCAATGGCAAGAATCCAATGAGGGGTTTTGTGGTGACGACGTAGCAAAATTTTGGCGCATCGAAGAACAATTAAAAGATTTGAAAAGTGAGCGCAGTAAACAAAAAAGATTTCGGATTTCTTTGCGCCAAAATAAGCTATTAAAGGCAAAATATGTCCGAATACATGTCTGAGATTAACATTGAGGTTGGCACATTTATGCCCGCTCGCTCCATTAATTTTGAACGTAACATTAATTGTACATATGGATATGGATATGAATACACTGAAGGAATTTTTTTCCTTTTTTCCTTTAATTTGCACGTTTCGTTATTAAAATTTCATATGATTGGTAATACGTGTATGTGATTATGCTTTTATTTACTCACTGTTAGGTGCAAATTTGGTCTCTTATTCTCCATACATCCTGGTGAATTATACTGTGATTTGTTAATCTGGCAGCCTTGTTAATCCGGCAAAATGACCAAAAACAGATGGTGCCAGATAAACGCGGCCTGACTGTACTTAATTGACAAAAGAACAAGTTCACTTCAAAGTTCCTGCAGAGATGACAATGTGTTTGTAGGTATACATAAAAGCCCTTCATTACAGTACGTGTCATTGTGTATGGATGTGCAGATGGACGAGTCATCTTACAATGTACATGTGACTATCTGCTTCCCGTCTTATAAGTACCCTCAGTCATAAAGTTAATCATTTTAAGTCTGTTAACCACAAGTCACAGAGCTTGTACAATGATCGGTTGTCCACCCATCCTTCCTTGCTTCTGTCCATAAACTTTTTGTTTGTGAACATGATTGATGCAGTCCAGTTTCTAAGTTATACATGTATATGTCTGTTTAACTTTCATTACTTACTAAGTGTATGAAAATCTAGGCTGAGTTTAATATTGATGGTGCTGTCTACAATATCATGTGACATATGGGTCAAAATGTGAAGGGAACACTTTGGCATGTTTATTTATTTTACATCAGTATTTAGACATCCTTTATCAATAACCATGATTGTTTTACTGTGAATATCACAATTAGTACAAGAATTGACATTATTTAACTGCAACATTACATTACTCACCGCTTCGTTGCATTGACAAATTGCGGATAATTGATTGCATACTGAACAAGGTACCACCAAAGTGGCAGCATAAGAGTCATGAGAGTCTGTTGATATTTGCTTAATGTCTAGTCAATCCTTACTTATGAAAACTTGTCTCCTTCGTCTAAAGTTTTGCCTTGATACTTGCATTCTGCAGAGCATTCATTATGAGAATTCTGCACTTTCTCCACAAGCCAATATGTGGCACAAATATGCAGAACGAAACATACCACAAAGAACTCTACGTCATAATGCAGGAAATTCAAAACAGCTAATGAGATATCAGAGAGAATCTCCTTTAACACAAAAAAACCTTCTTTATTGGTCGCTCACAATTAATCATTTTGACATCACAAAATGTATCGTTTATTATGTCTCCCGGTGGAAGCCGGGGGACATATTGTTTTAGTGCCTGTTTCTTCCGCTTCTTGTTGTTGTTGTTGTTGTTGTTGTTCAGGTTCTTCAACACTTGGTTTCTATGCGATAAGTCTTTAAAGACTTGACAGAATTTGATGAAACTTGGTAGGATTATGTACCTAGGCAAGACCTAGGTTGAGATTGTATTTGGGTGACCTTGACCTAATTTTCAAGGTCACCGGGTCACTTATGTGAAATTGTTTCCGTGCGATAAGTCTTGAAGAACATGATGGAATTTGATGAAACTTGGTAGGATTATGTATCTAGGCAAGACCTAGGTTGGGATTGTATTTGGGTGACCTTGGCCTAATTTTCAAGGTCACAGGGTCACTTATGTGAAATTGATTTCCGTTCGATAAATAATGAAGAACAAGATGGAATTTGATGAAAGTTGGTAAGATTATGTATCTAGGCAAGACCTAGATTGGAAATGTGTTTGGATGACTTTGAGCGAATTCTCAAGGTCACAGGGTCACTTATGTGAAATTGGTTTCAGTTCGATAAGTCATGAAGAACTTGATGGAATATGATGAAACTTGGTAAGATTATGTATCTTGGTAAGACCTAGGTTGGGATAGTATTTGGGTGACCTTGAGCAAATTTTCAAGGTCACAGGGTCACTTATGTGAAATTGGTTTCCATGTGATAAATCTTGAAGAACATGATGGAATTTGATGAAACTTGGTAGGTTTATGTATCTTGGCAAGACCTAGGTTGGGATTGTATTTGGGTGACCTTGACCTAATTTTCAAGGTCACAGGGTCACTTATGTGAAATTGATTTCCGTTAGATAAGTCATGAAGAACAGGATGGAATTTGATAAAACTTGGTAGGTTTATGTATCGGCAAGACCTAGGTTGGGATTGTATTTGGGTGACCTTGACCTAATTTTCAAGGTCACAGGGTCACTTATGTGAAATTGATTTCCGTTTGATAAATAATGAAGAACAAGATGGAATTTGATGAAACCTGGTAAGATTATGTATCTTGGTGAGACCTAGGTTAGGATTGTATTTAGATGACCTTGAGCGAATTCTCAAGGTCACAGGGTCACTTATGTGAAATTGGTTTCCGTTCGATAAGTCATGAAGAACTTGATGGAATTTGATGAAAGTTGGTAGGATTATGTATCAAGGCAAGCAAGGTTGGGATTGCATTTGGGTGACCTTGAGTGAATTCTCAAGGTCACAGGGTCACTTATGTGAAATTGGTTTCGGTTTGATGTCTTGAAGGACAGGATGGAATTTGATGAAAGTTGGTAGGATTATGTATCAAGGCAAGCAAGGTTGGGATTGCATTTGGATGATTTTGACCTTATTTTCAAGGTCACAGGGTCATTTATGTGAAATTGGTTTCTCTGCAATAAGTCTTGAAGAACTTGATGAAAATTGCTAGAGTAATGTATCTAGGTGAGAACTAAAATAGGATTGTAATTTTCAAGCAAACTTGGTCATTTGTAATTTGTTATCACCTGTAGCTTATTCAGAGACATAAGTGTTCCACCGGGAGACATTTGATTTTCTGTTGGAAAATCAGTCTGTTCTAGTTTTGTTACTAAATTACTTATGTGAATCATCATGAAATTTAATTGAATTGTGAACTTCAGTTTTGTCTTTTCTTGGCCATGCATGATATAGAATTATGGCAATATATGATTTAAGTCACTTGTCCATTTACATGCTGTATGGCTGCACTGGTGTACTGATATACGATTTACATGTACATATAAACTACTTGTCCATGTATAATGTAAGCCTGTATTGGTACACTGATATATGATTTAAGTTACTTGTCCATGTACAGGTGTACATGGTGTATGCCTGTACTAATAATACTTATATATGATTATGATTTCATTTACTTACCCATGTATGATGTATGCCTGTTTTGGTATACAGGGTGTACTGATGTATGATTTACATTTATGTACATGGTGTATGCCTGTAGTGGCTTACTGTGTATGACTTCCCTTCTCTCCCCTTAAACTGGCCAAAACTGACTGGCGGTCAATTGTCATCTGCGTCAATTTTTAAGGGTCGGCCCCATTGGAGGGACCTTTTCTGTTTTCAGGTTGTCCTTCTATCCAGATGACCGTCCAGATGTGCACAATTTCTAGCTAGTTACCATGATATTTACAGAATGCATCCATGTATTTTGCTCAAGTGTGACCATATGCTTATCTTAAGTGCAAAGATAAACTGAATAGATTTTGGTGTTACCATGACCTTATATGAGCAAATGGCAGCCTAATTACATGCTTGTTAGGGTCCAGTATCTCCAGAATGCTTAAATGTATTTTGCTCAAATTTGGCAGCATAAGCTTATCTAGCATGCCAAGAATAACTGATTTGATTTTGGTGTCACCTTGACCTAATTTGAGCAAATGGCAGACCCTTCAGTCAACGCTTGCATTGAAGGTCTAGTTGATTAATTTCAGCAGTACTAAGAAAAGACAGCTTTAGTGAAATTGTAGATCAGCCCTATCATCATGATAACATGCCCCAGATCAACAGTTTCCCTGGGCCTAGGTTAGGCACACAGCACTGAACCCATGCAAAAGGACAGTTGTTGACTCACTGGTGATTCAAGTTAGATACTAGGTTAAGTCAGTTGCATGGCCATGTACATGATGTAGGCTTATGATAACTTAATTACTGACCTATGGTTTATGTATGTAAGTTGTGTCTATGAGGATTTTGCTGTGAGGAATACTGGGGCTCCTTCATTAGTCACCTTTAAGGTAAAGGATAGTTTACTCAAAGTTATTACATAGCATGGACTGGTTTGGCAGAATGGTTGATACATGTTGGAAACAGGTAGCCTTGGATTGGCATAATGTTTAATAGATGTTCATGAAATTTTGTGGGATTATGAAGGAAGTCTAAACCTGAGGTTTTTTATGATACTAGTGGCGCCACCTATAACTGGTTCAAAATTATGGGCCAAAATGTGATGTAAAATGTAAAATTCCATATCTAAAAAAAATAATTGAATTAGACATGCCAAATGTATAGGATAGATAGACCTCATCCACTGCTAAAACATTGTATAATATCAGTGACCTTGACATATTTTTGTTAGGTCACCAGTTCTGTAAAAAAGGTGATTTTGTAATGGCAAGGTGTAACTTGAACATCAATAGCAAACGGAAATGAATCTACAGATCAAAATTGCTCTGTAGTACATCGTACACAAAACTCGACTTGGTGACCTACTTTATGGGTCACCGTGACCCAAAGATTATAGAGTTTTGGTGCTTGTCCAAGTTTATTGTTTTTCAATAACTCAAAAAGTTATTACCCGATTTGAAGAAAAAGACCATGAATGGAAAGCTGGAAGTTGGGCACACATTTTTAACATAATCATTCTGTAATCCGAGTTGAGAGTCAAGGTCAAATTGAAATATAGGGGTCTTCTTGTGAATGCTGTGCACCCCACATGTTTTTAGTGAGGACCTTGTTAATTTTAGTACTTTTAAAATGTATGGAAATCTACATGGTCTGTAGTGTAGGTAGTGTCACCTACGTTATTATGTAACATGGGTCCAAATGTGAAAATTTTGTGACCAGTCCAGCATCCATAATTTGTAATGGATCTTCATGAAATTTAGTGGGACTGTGGAAAAGGTCGAAATCTTAGTTTCATATGATAGTAGTGGCACTACCTATAACTTGGCAGAAATTATGTGTTAAAATGTTGTTAAAGATATAAAATTGTGCATCTCCATAAATTATTGAATAGACATGCTAAACTTGTAGGATATAAAGATCGTGTCCAATGCTAAGATTTTATATAATATCGGTGACCTTGACTAATCTTCCGTAGGTTGCCAGGCCTTTAAAGTTGAAAGAGGTGATTTTGTAGTGGCAGGGTGTAGCTTGGACATGAATAGCAAAGTAAATTTTTTGATGATGGTCATCAGATTATATGTCAGCAGACCATTAGGCCCATGTGCCTGTTGTTAGTTCAATATGCTGGCTACAAAAGATATTGCAAAAATATTGGCATGCAAAAAAAGTACATGTAACAACAGGGGGCCTCACGGGTAGATATTGTGGAAAAGTCAGCTATGGCAAGTAAGAGCCACGGGAGCCTCGTGTAAAGCATAATGGGACACTGTTGAGCTGTAACAGGAGTTGCTATATCAATGTACAAGTTAGGCACATTAAGAAATATCAACAGATGATGTCAACTTTAGTTCTGCACAGAACTACCAATGGTTACGCTGAGAGATTATGCAAATCCCCCCCCCCAAAAAAAAATTGCGATGCTACAAAATAGTAATTGTTTTTAAATGTAGCTCTTATATGGCTTGTGCAAAATTTGACGGTGGTTAAAAACAATAGTTTGTACATTAGCTTTTAGAAAACAAGCAGCTCATTGTAAAATGGCCATATTAAGCAATAGAATATGGCTCTGAGAGATAATGAGCAGTTTGGCCATGCTCAGAAATGACATTGGTGGCTCTAAGAGATGTACAATTTGGCAATGCCCAGAAACAGGGATATTGCATGGCACTTAAGAGATATTGCAGAATTTGGACAAACTGAGAAACTGAGCAGGTGTCAGGTTAGTGCTAGGCAGACAGGATTGACGTAGTATTTAGCAATTGATGCTCTGATGAGTTGACCCAGCAGCAAATCCACTGCCTTGTGAATGTATGGATGAGCTGTTCTCAATAAAGCAAAGAAAGTAAGGTCTTGATGGAGCTCTTTATTAGTTGTTAGCAGTAATTTGGTGAATATCTATATTAGCTATTTTCAGTTAGGCCAAGGTACTTGTGAATGTCTGTATTATTTACTGTCAATAAGACCAATGTTTTGGTCAATATCTTTATTAGTTATTGTCAGTTATACCAAGGTCTTGGTTAATATAATTAGTAGATATTACCAATAAGCCAAAATACTTAAGTCTGAGGTGGTATGACTAAGTGAGGATGTCCAACATAGTCGTTCAGTCTGAGCTGGTATAACTAAGTTTGGATGGCCAACATACATGTAGTCTTTCAGTCTGAGCTGGTATACCTAAGTGATGATGTCCAATTGAGTCTTTCAGTATGAATTGGTATGACTAAGTGAGGATGTCCAACAGTCTTTGAGTATGAGCTGGTATGATTAAGTGAGGATGTCCAACAGTCTTTGAGTATGAGCTGGTATGATTAAGTGAGCATGTCCAACAGTCTTTGAGTATGAGCTGGTATGATTAAGTGAGGATGTCCAACAGTCTTTGAGTATGAGCTGGTATGACTAAGTGAGGATGTCCAACAGTCTTTGAGTATGAGCTGGTATGACTAAGTGAGGATGTCCAACAGTCTTTGAGTATGAGCTGGTATGACTAAGTGAGGATGTCCAACAGTCTTTGAGTATGAGCTGGTATGACTTAGTGAGGATGTTCAACAGTCTTTGAGTATGAGCTGGTATGACTAAGTGAGCATGTCCAACAGTCTTTGAGTATGAGCTGGGATGACTAAGTGAGGATGTCCAACAGTCTTTGAGTATGAGCTGGTATGACTAAGTGAGGATGTCCAACAGTCTTTGAGTATGAGCTGGTATGACTAAGTGAGGATGTCCAGCAGTCTTTGAGCATGAGCTGGTCAGAGGTAGTGTGGATGTCCAACATATGTCTCATGAGGATGAGATTTTTATTTGATAAACACTACGAAATACAACTTCAATTGTTTTTGGGTTACACTGTTGAACTAAATGAACATGTGAAGAAAGGAAATTATTCTGAGGAACAGGTGTAAACCTATGACTGTGATTTTACGAAAATATCAAATTGAAGTGGTGTTTTGCCTGAAATAGCAATTCTTATGTCTGGGTGTATTGGGTCATATTCACTAAAGACACAATGAGAAAATCAATGATAAGCAGCCGTTCAACATGTTAGAGGGCATCAGTAAACTGCCATATGTTGCTACTTTCTTAGTTTTAATGAATCGTTTCATGCAGATGAACTCTTTTTCCAAGAACTAAGCGTGGTTCTCTGTGTAAATACACAGCAGCTATTATTGCTGGTATATGTGGCATATTAGTGTCTTCTCTGTACTTAGTTTCCCCATGGCACTGGGTGTCTGTTTCCAAGAGTAATCACTTGTAAATAATAGATAAACCACACCCATGAGACTGTGCATCTGTGAGGCTGTGTCCTCTCCAGCCATTGTCCGCAATGTAAATCACAGCAATTATAGTCCCTGAAGGCAGAAACCATTTGGTCAAAAGTCAGATCTGCCATGCTGAACAGTTCATTAGTGTTTGTCTGTAATAAAACAATATTGTGGCCTCCTTGCTGCTGACTGTCCTCAGGGAAAAAATGAAAGATGTTAAACGGCACCACTGGAAATGTTCATTCCAACTCTCTATTTTAAGACTTGACTTTTTTATGGCAGTAACATGAATTTTTCTGCAGTCATTTTGGGGTCAAATGTCAGCCCCAGTCCTAATGCCACAAAGGCAAACTTTTTCCAATCACTGAGTAAGCATTCCTTGCGGAACTGCCTAAATTTATGATGGGAATTAAAGAACAAAATTAATGCAAATGATACACTTCTCATTCATGATTATATGACAAAGTAGTGATATTCATATCATTAACCCCTTACTAGCCTGGGGGGCTGGAAATATCCGACACACTTTTTCTAGTCACACACGCCTTTTTGCTGGATTTTTCCAGCGTTTTTATATTGACTAGTACAGGCCCTTTGGCTACCCAGAAATAAAAGTATGTGGTGTATATGACTATACACAAACCTACCAGCTGGGTGTCTGATGATCACTTGACTATAAAATGTGAATAAATATATTCACATATACAGCAGTTCTGCAGTTGTTCAAATTTGTCATTATGGGTAAATTTACATATAACTTTAGTAGACCAGTTTGGTAAATATCTATATATCCAAACGTGGCATATTATCAATGCAGTGCAGTAGTTTTTTGTGATGTTCACCAGAGGTCACTATGGGAGTGGATTTTATTGATGACTCGTCACATGATCTGTTATCCATGCTGGAGATGTTATAAAGTCAAAGAAACCATGTGAGAGTGATGCAGAAAGTTGACAAACTGAATATTGTACAAAATGGGTAGGAGAGGCCCACAGTGCATATGCCTTGAAAATACACAAAATATTTACAAACATTATTCCTTGCATCAGGGACCTTAAAATTAAAGTGTCATATTGAATTTTCAAAAACATCCTTTTTCCCCATTTGCTCTTGGTGTGTATGACTATCCTGGGTTTGGTGGTTAAGGGGTTAAAAATAATAATGGAAATTATTTTTAGAAGTCTTATTTTTAGGATTATAAGGAAAAAATCTGTGTATGCATGGACTTCAGTTTTGTGTCATGCATATTACGCAGAACAAACATGTGGCAAAATATATTTTTTTACAGAGGTGTTGTTTGCCTTGAGTCTTTGTGCTGTTGAGTTTCTGATTTGCATATAAGTATATGTAAAAATTTGGTAAGGGAAAATAGCAGGTGAAATTGTTAAAATTTGGTAAGGGAAAATAGCAGGTGAAATTGTAAAAATTTGGTAAGGGAAAATACGAAGTGAAATTGTCTGTGGGTGAGGATTAGCTCTTGGTCATTTGTTTGCCCAACAACTGATATAGTATTTTTGTCGACTGTGTTGGAGTTGGGCATAAATCTACGTCTCCAATTAAAATTGCCATGGACTTCCAGTGGAGACATTGGTTTTGTAATGGAGACTGCATTTTCAGAATCCTGTTCCCCTAAAATGAGACCATAATTAAAAGCATGTGTTAATATACTTGGGATATGTTCATGCTGGCATGTGTGAGCTCCTTGGTAATGATTCGTGTGCAGATGTATTACGTGAAATTAAGGGGCTGTCTGTAAAGCTCAGTGTATATAGCATCGCCGTATCTTATTCTACTCTCCTTTCTATAATATTGATGTTAGCCTCCCAAAACCATACATTTTCTTTTAGATAATTATTATTCTATATTTTTATTATGTGAAGGAAAAATCATCATTTTCTCGGTATTTGAGGTTATAGGCGACATATTACAAAAGGGGTCCACTTCAGAGGTTTTCTAGGCCTCCAAACCATAATATCTAACATAAAATCTTCAAATTTGGTATAGCAAAACTTTGATGTTATGTTTAGGAATTGTTCTCTTGTTTTTTCAAATTTAAATTTATAAAGAGGCACTGTTTGAATTTTCAACTTTGCGTAGTTCAACATTGAAAAAAACACTACTAAAGATAAAGCTATCTACAAATGCCGCATACCACTCCTAGGCAAGAATGTATATTTTCAATAGCTTTTTATTTCATTAAAATTGGTAACCTCAGAGAAGTCAGATGAAAAATTAGAATTGTGAGAAAATGCGATTTAAGTCTATATAGCTCTCTTGAGCAGCAAGCTGGCCATTGTGGAAAATGTTCATATTCCCCCTGATCGATGCTCGTTGTGTGAGAAGTACTCTTATAATACTATACTTTTGATGTGTTGTCATGAAAACATTAGCTTTAAAATTTATGTTTTAAAAGGATCTTTGAAGTTTTTCCAGAGAAGATCACAAGGATGTGGTTATCTAATAGCTGGTTTCAGTCATTAAAATAACAAATTAGGAGTGCCCATTGTTCTCTCCCTGGTCCACCGGTCCGTTGTTCTCTCCCTAACCCACTGGCTCATTGTTCTCCCCAACCAATGAGCAGCTTGATCACTTCCCATTGCCGATCAGACCCAAGTCTGACTGACAGCTCATTTACATTCTGTTGTAAATACAACATCATGTGGGTGTTTGGCCAAAAACCATGATTTCTTTAGCTCCAAAGTCTGCATAAAAATTGATATTTTTCAAACTCAACATTTGGCTACATTGTAGATTGGTACCTAATCTTCCCTATTCTTAAAAAAAAAAAAAAAAAAAAAAATCTTTGATTTTCTAATATACATAAAGACTCAGACTCAGACTCAGAAACATTTTATTTGACAATGAAAAATCAAAATACAAGAAAATTAACATCAGTACTGTACATTCATTAATAACAAAAGCTTGTGAGAAGTCTGTCAGGATGACCCAGCTAAGGATTGAGATCCGCTATCGCTGGGGCCACCTTTAGCGGGTAACTGGTTTACAGCATCTTGCACATGGATTGCTTAACTGAAATAAAAGAATCACCGGGCAGTCAAAACTTTGGATGATGAGGAAAAATAAATACAATACATTCTATTATCTGTTACATACAAAACAATCTGGCAGGGTACAGAACTCTTGGTATTCATTTATGTAGATTTTTTTTTATATAACTAGAAAAACCGTGGTATGAATGGGAATAAATTTTGTCAGTTATACAGGGAGGTGTAGTGAGAAGTAAACTGGGGATGTAGTATCTAATGCAATCTTTTGATCTGGTTTGTTGGGTATTGTGAGGGGAGGCACAACTCTGGTACGAAAGTAATAGGTATGAGTGGGTTGTTTAACTTGATAAATGTCTTTGAAATAATAAGGAAGTTCGTCATGTGAATATATGTAGTAAAATTTTAGTGCTTTCAACTTTATAAAATCCTCTATTTTTAATAGATTTAGCTGCTTAAAAAGCGGGGCGGTATGTGCATTATAATAGGCATTACAAATTGTGCAGATAGCCTTTTTTTGAAGCATAGAAATACGCTCATATGAAAATCCCCATACAAGAGTACCATAGTTTAAATGTGATAAAAACAGTGAATTATAAATATGCAAAAGGCCACTTTTTGGTACAAATTTGTAAATTTTCTTCAAGATCTGTATAGGTTTTCTTGAATTCGTTAACCCAAAAAGTCGAATTCTTCTGTCTTTGAAATTGGAGTGTTGTCAATCTTTAAGATTAAATCAAAATCCAGCTTTCATCGGGGAAAATGAAGATGCTGAGAGCAGACATCATCAACCTGAACATACTGAGTTCTATTTGTAAGGTAACTACGAAACCAATTTAAAGTAATGCCAGTTATGCCATAGTACGCTAATTTTTAGATGAGAATCTGATGGTCTAAAGTGTCGAAGGCCTTTGATAAATCAATAAATATGCTTATTGGTAGTTTCCCTGTGTCAAGGAATTTAATAATACGGTCAACAAATTCTAATGCGGCAGTTTCTGTAGAGTGTAGTTTTTAAACCCATGCTGACTAGTATAGAACTGAGTTTTGGTAATGAAATAGTCATACAGTTGTGTGTATACAACTTTTTCAAATATTTTTGAGATGGCAGGTAAGATAGACATGGGTCTGTAATTGTCTGGCAATGTATTATCATCTTTTTTGTAAATGGGTATGACTTAAGCAATTTTTAGTGTTTGTGGGAAAATACCTGTTGTTAATGATTGATTTATGATAAGTGCTAGTGGTTCATGAATTGAGGTAATGCCTTTCAGGAGCTTCATGGATAAGTTGTCATGACCTATATATATATATATATATATATATATATATATATATATATATATATATATATATATATATATATATATATATATATCATCAGATCATCCTTATCTGTTAGATTTTTTTTTTTGGGGGGGGTAACAGTAGGATTGATTTGGTGGTTTGCAAGTAACATATTTTGTCCAAACCATTGTTCAGTTTTTTAGCTCTGCTGACTTGTCAGTCAGCAGAGCTTATAGAATCCGTTTACGTCAGTCGTCCGTCTGTCCATCCGTCCTTCCGTCTGTCCGTCATTAGACTTTTTATATTTTCGACTTCTTCTCAAAAACCGCTACATAGAATGTTTTGATTTGCACATGGATGATCCCCAGGTGGACCTCTACCAAGTTTGCGAAGGAGATGATGATGCAATAATTTTTCTATTTTTAATGAATTTTTTAATTAATTTTTGTAAAAAAAATAAAATTTCTTCATCTCAAGAACTACCTGGCCAATTGTTTTGATGTTGCACATAAGGTCACCTGGGGTCAACTAGTTCTCATGTTGGCCACCAGGTGGCGGTGCAATTTTTTTCTATTTTTTTTTAATGAATTTTTGCATGTTAAGGCTATTTTTGACTTCTTCTCCAGAACAGCATGATAGAATTGCTTAAAATTTTATGAAAATATAGTTGGACATTAGACAATGAAAGTTTGCAAAAATAATATTGATATGTTAATTTTTGACAAAGTTATGCGATATCAGACTTTGTGACTGTAAGTGAGTGCTGCCACTGTACATCGGCAGCCATTGAAACAGCAAGGTATGTCAATTGATAATACATGTACTAACATGGACAAGTCAGGTCGCCCTATTCAATTTTGTTTCCTGAATAAAAGCAGATCCAGTCAGCAGAGCATAGGATCATGATGATCCTCTTCTTTTACCTTTAACTTCAGTATATCTTTGATACTTTTACCTGCCACATGAAAAGTAGTATCATCAGCATACATGTTTATATCATTGAGATAAAGAGGGAAGTCATTAATAAATAAAATAAAGAATAGGGGCCCTAATATGGAGCCTTGGGGTACCTCATATCTAATTTCTTGGCATTTCCGATTTACAGACACTTTTTGGTACCTGTTTGTCAGGTATGAGTGAAA
Organism: Hermodice carunculata; assembly: GCA_964020975.1. Taxonomy (NCBI): domain Eukaryota; kingdom Metazoa; phylum Annelida; class Polychaeta; order Eunicida; family Amphinomidae; genus Hermodice; species Hermodice carunculata. The sequence continues at coordinate 132,189,999 of OZ026612.1, read as the reverse complement.
CCACTTACATGCATTGGGAGAACAATGGGATGCTTCCAACTTCCATAAAAACAGCTGGTGGTCAACTAGATCAAAAGCTTTCCCAAGATCTACCATAACTGTACCTATCATGTTGCCTTCATCCAGAACTTGTTGCCACATATCAAATAACCTGTGTAAGCCTCTCTGTTACTCAAGAGTGGCATTTTCTGAAGCCAGAATGGCAAGAGCATAGAATGTAGAACTGCATAAGAAAAGAAGATAGACATGAATGCACGTCTTTCCATTATTTTTGACAGAGCACTCAGCAAAGAAATTGATCTATAGGTATTGCTGTCCACAATGGGTCCATTTTTACCCCTCGGCTCATAAGGTCGGAGGGGTATTGTCCTCGCTCATGTGTCCGTCCATCCGTCCATGCCTTGTTAATGCCATATCTCCAAAAATACTCACTTTACAGAGACCAAATTTTTATCACGGGGTTATTGAGGTGCTTCAAGTGCCTATTGAAAAGTAGGTCACTAGGTCTCATTTTTAGGTCACAGTATTACATTGCAAAAAAAAAAGAAAAACGGGGTTAACATAATATCTAAAAAATATTGAATGTAGCTTGATCAATTATTTATGACAGTTGGACCTAAGAATGCCCCAGATGCCTATTGAAAACTAGGTCACTGGGTCACATATTTAGGTCACAGTGCTATATTGAAGAAAAATGGCCATACCATAATATATTCAAATATTAGATTACTCATTGTAGCTGCTGCAATTATTTATGACAGTTGGTCCTAAGGATGCCTCAGACACCTAGTGAAAAGTAGGTCACTGGGTCACATATTCAGGTCATAGTGCCGCAGTGAAGAAAAATGGCCTTGCCCACGCCATATCTCCAGAAATACTCACTTTACAGAGGCCAAATTTTTATCACAGAGGGCCATCGAGGTGCTTTATGTGCCTATCAAAAAGTAGGTCACTAGGTCACAGTACTACATTGAAGAAAAAACGCGGTTAACACAATATCTAAAAAAAATGTTAATGTAGCTTCAATTATTTATGACAGTTGGCCCTAAAGATGCCTCAGGTACCTATTGAAAACTAGGTCACTGGCTCACATATTTAGGTGACAGTGCTGCATTCAAGAAAAATGGCCTTACCATGATATCTCTGCTGATTTCATTTTCACCAAAGCTTTGTCATTAGGTCAAACAGAAGTAACCTTGACCTACTGGAGGGATATTGTCGTCACCTATGCATCCATCCATCTGTCTGTCCCTCCGTCCTGGCTGAGGGGTTTGCAGTCACTCATCAGCTTCTAGTTATTATGTACAGGTGTCACTTTTGCTATTTTCCAATCACTTGGGAATTTCATTTTCCGTATACTGATATTCATAATTTTAGTAACAACCACAGACACTTGGTTTAAACATCTTAAGGAATTTTATATATTTTCATATACCACCACATGTACTGCTACCAAATTTGGTATGTGGACCCTTCATAGGATAGGGGTGTGTTGAGCACCAAAATTGGGTCACTGTGACCTTTCAACCCCTTAAAGTTGACCCAGAAACCTTGAAAAATGAGGCATACATAATAATTTCCTGCCACAACTTCATACCTGGTTGTTTTAATAACCATAGTCTTGCCTGGTAAGATACGAGCCACTGCTTATGTGGGCAAGTGGAATATTACTAACACATTGGAAATAATGCTTAGTACAAACAGATGAAAATTTGTTCCTTTGAACAATTTAGGAAGCACTAAATGAATATGAATTAGTTTTTTGTAAACTTAAATTTCTCTAAAAGACACTAATTTTGTGAGAAAAAGGGACATGCCCTTGTGTACTGCGTGAATAACAGGAGTGAACCCTGTGCTTTGTGGTGGGAAATTACCATGCATTTCTTATATTAGATCAGGGGGGCCCAGCTACTGTCCCAAGCCAGGTCTTACCCAGGTACATCATCATATCACATTTCAAAGTTTTGTTATGTTGTTTCAGTAGTTACTGCATATAAACAAATTTTATACTAGTACAGTCGACCTTGCTATCTATTTTCTGGTGGGGGACTTGTGTGTTGCTATACTTGATCTTGTATCCCTGTGGTCTGGTGGTCAAAGATGTATGACACTACTTGTTCACATGCTGCAATACGGATATATTTCAAAATGTTTTACACTTTTCTGTTATACCTGTTGCTCCATTTACTTTAGAAATCATTTTATATGGAGCAAGAGATTGTGACTCGATTGTAAACAAAGAAATATTTCTGCATGTATCTATCCAGCAATATATCCTTAACACTAAATGTTTTGTCGCTGGTGCTGTTACATGAATCCTACCTGGACTCCTTGTAATGGGACCTGCTACACATTTACAGCAAACTTGATCCATTGTTATGTATAGTTTGTGATATATTTACAGTGTACTGTTCGTCTTGTCTAAGTCTCTGTATCTTAAGTTTCCTTCTTCATGTATGAAAGCAATTAGGGAGACTATGTCTGCACTCTTTTTGTCCCACCAATGGCATGCTCTCTTTTCCAGTACATTGTGATGTGTTGTTCTGTGCACTTGTCTACCATGTGAGAGGCATTGGTAAGGGCATTGCCCTTTTTCCTAATTGCTAATATGCTTAAAACAAAACAACCAACCTTCGTCACATGACTAATTACTTGAATAGGGAAGCTTATGGCAAGCCATTTTAGCATTTTTTCCATAATTATACATATGTGAAATAGTTTTACACGTGTAAAAATATTACTATTTCAGATAGGTTTAAAACTATTTAACAGATTTGGAAATCTATTTACATGTGTGAAATAATCTTTTTTTTTACATATGTGAAATAAAATATAATTCCACACATGTGTAAAACTATCTCACATGTTAAATTATTTGGTTATTTTACATGTGTGAAATTCTAATTTTTGCACACAGGTTTACACATATGTACAATTGTATCTTTATTTCACATATTTCAAAAAGACTTGCACATGATACATAAGTGAAATAGTGTTAGACATATGTGAAATAAAAAACTAATTGTACATATATGTAAAACTATTTACCAATTATATAAAAACCTACTGGTACTTTCAGACCTGCATCCACAATCAGAGCGACCTTCTCCACAAAGCTCCATCTTTGACTCACTGGGGGCTCTGGGGTCCTGTACCCAGTGCTGCTACTTAATTGTATTTGTGTCTTTTTGCCCAGAACCACTTCCTAGTAGTCATTACCCTATTCTGCAGTCCGAACTCTTTACTCTTCATAAGCTAACTTGTCCCTGTCTAACCTATATACATATGGAATTACTATTGTCCATATTGCACACATTCCTCTGTAAAATTTTGACATAGGCTGTATCAGCCCAAATAAATTAAAGAGTCTTCAGACAGTAACTACTCAACGTGTTTCGGAGCCTATCACCCATATTAACTCATAGCCTGGGGGTGACTTGAGTGTCTTATAGATCATTCCTATTCTGGGGCCTACTGCCACCCACAACTGGTTACATCAAGGCATTGTACATGTATTTATATTTTTAGGTAATGCTCAGACTGGAAAAGTCCCACTCTATATTGTACATTACATTCATTTGACAAATTAACATTCCGTTAACACTAATCACACACATATCTTGGATACTACCTCTTCAAAAAATCCAGTCGGTACTAGTCCAGGGGCTTGGCTGCTATTTTGAAAATTGTGGATTCTGCCCCCATTGTTTGTAGATTAGGATAGCAACGGGACGAGGGGGGGGGGGGGGTTGTCAGGACTCCATACTCTGCCCTGGAGCCATCCTTGGATTCATTGGTTGAACAAGAGACCAGGTCTAGTGTTTCCAGCACCAATATACTTATTGTTCAAGCTGAGGTGCATCCAGTCAAAATCTGTGTAATTCAGTTTTCAGTTTAATATACATGTACAACAGAATACACAAAGTCTTGAAGGTGTCAAAAAAGCATTTACTTTTTAAGATGAAGTGACATAATATGACCGTGTGGGTTATACATTTATGTCATTTCATATGCATTAATAATTATGCAAATAAAATATCAAATTTCAAGTTTCTCTTTGTGAAGTGAAAATGGAAATTTTGAAAGTTTTTTACACGTTGGGTCAACATGCAATAATTTCACACCATATTTCACATTAATTAATTAACCAGTTGCTTATGTACTAGTTTTTTACCTTTTAAAAATTGACTTGGATGCATGCAATCTGTCATTGTAAACTATTTACAGCAGAGAAAATGGGTAACTTGAGGGGGTTTGGGGCAACTTGAGAAAATATCCTGGTTGCCCATGGGCAACTTGCAAAAAAAAGTAAATTTTTTCCCCTGAAGTACATAAAACACTGAGAACCATTTTGCAATGGGGATTTGAGGAACAAAGTGACAGCCAAGGCAGTAATTCCTTACCAAACATTGTAATGTGCTATGTGATACGGAACAGCAGACATGATAGCCATAACACATACCTTTATTACCCTCTCAAGGGCCCCATTGTGGGATTGACACATGTTCATTTGTCACACTACCTTATATGTGTCCAACTAATTCCATCAACTTGCAGACACACATGTACATGTAGTCAGTTGTTGTCATTCACATTAACACCATCTTATATGTCTCTAGTCCATAAACTTTCAGATGCAGAGTCAATTGTGGCCATTCACAGTAGGACTATCTCATAATTCCTTTAGGTCTCTACATCTAAAAATCTTTGGCGAGCTGAAAAAAGCTCACCTGAATTCATTCTAGGTGAGCTGTAGGTGACCTGTTGCTTAAGTCAAGAGTACTTAAATGCAAGATTGAGGTGTGCTTTTAGGAGCTTACCTCAATTATTTTAAGCGAGCTTTTAAGGCGAATGAAAAGTCACACTCCTCCAATATAAAGGCCTGTTGCTTCAACCCAGACTCATCAAGTCTCTAGTCTTTACTTATGAGGGTCTCAGGGGAGATAAGTGATAATTCACTAACTGGGTAACCCTTGAAATGAATGAATGAATGTGTGCGTGTGCGTGTGCGTGTGCGTGTGCGTGAGAGAGAGAGAGAGAGAGAGAGAGAGAGAGAGAGAGAGAGAGAGAGAGAGAGAGAGAGAGAGAGAGAGAGAGAGAGAGAGAGAGAGAGAGAGAGAGAGAGAGAGAGAGAGAGAGAGAGAGAGAGAGAGAGAGAGAGAGAGAGAGAGAGAGAGAGAGAGAGAGAGAGACTGTTTCATGTTATGTTAAGGAGAAAAGCTAACTGCACATGTACACCAGTACACCAGCATGAAGTTGTGTAGAGTTTAAGTTATGCATGAAATAATAAGGCAAAAACAAACAAACAAACAACCAACCAAAACAAAAATAAAAATAAAAAAAATAAATGAATCAGAAAAAAATAGGAGACACATATCCAAAACTTCGAAATACGAATTTTTACATTGTTATGTAGAATCTATAATGGTAAATTAAAGCATAGTATTGTCTTTCCCGTCCCCCATGCCACAGGTAAAGATGAATCCAGCACTAATTTACTTTCAGGATGAAGGTACATCATAACTCTCAAAATACTTCCTAAGTATGTTGCTGCATTTATTAAAATGTTTCAGAAGCTAGAGCATTGGGCAAGCAAGGGTTACTGATTGACTGAGTCAACTGTTCCATCACTTGTCTATGTTGTGTTGAAAAATGAAATGCGGAGATAAGGTGAAGCAGATATTCATCACAAGTTGGCACATTGTGTATCATAGAATCACTTATAATGCAGAGTGCTTTTTGTTTCCTGAGCTGTCACTTTAACAGTACACACACACACACCAATACATGTATGGTGAAACAATTTGTGCTGCCAAGGTAGTCAATTTGTCACTAATGGGATAAGCCTAGAACACAAATTACCAGAGGGCACCACTGATTAAGAGGATCATGAGGTATCTCCTGGCCAATTATATGTAAGAAGAGATGTCATGCATGTGGTCCCTCTTGACCAATGGTTTATGTATACCCTCTAATGATTCAAGTGGTCCAGGCTTATGTCATTCAGAAGCCACTACCACATGCTGTGTATATTTCTGCATGTGGTGAGTAGTCACTCAGAAACTTTAATTTCCAGCATATTCTTTAGATGGTGTGTAAACGTGAAAACACCTCTATTGAAATGCCTGCCTTGAGGACAGATCACTTGTTGATCAGCTTTAAGCAGGTATTAAGTCCAGCATTACCATAATATCTCAGCAAAGATTCATTGCAGCTTCACCAAATTTTTATCAGAGATGCACATTATAATGGATCAAGTTTTGTAGTGAAAAGCAGCTTCCTTTTATTATTTTTAAACTTGTTATGAAACGTTTGAAGTATTTGAAGACTCTCTGAATGGCACACAAGTGGACAATGTTACCATAATATCTAAAGAAGAATTCATTATATCATGGCACCTGTGAAGTCTAAAAAAAGAAAAGAAAAAATTGCAAAATTGAGGGCAAAAAGATTGTTTGCACCGAGGGTGATCTGTTCTCTGAATGCTACTTTGGTGAATTTAGTTTTCACACCATAACTGGAAAAGTTCTTGACATAGACCTGTCAAATTGCAGGTGATTACAGTCGTACATAAGGCCTTGGACCAGTTTGAAGATGGATGACCTTGACCCAATTCCCAAGGTCTCAGGCATTTTTATGAATTTGGTTTTCATGTGAAAACTTGAAAAGTTTTGGGCATAGGGTTTTCATATTGCAGATGCTTATAGTCCTGCAAAAGGTCTCAGATGATTTTTAAAGATGGGCAACCTTGAGCCAATTCCCAAGGTCACAGAGCCATTTTAGTGAAATTGGTTTTGATGTGATAATTTGCAAAGTTTTCTACATAAGGTTTTCATACTGCACATGCTTATAGTCCTTCATAAGGTCTCGGACGAGTTCAAAGATCGGTGACCTTGACTTGATTCCCAAGGTCACAGAGCCTTTTTTTTGTGAATTTGGTTTTCACAAGATAACTTTTTTGTGCAAAGGGGTTTCATATTGCACATGCTTATAGTCCTGCATAAGGTCAGACAAGTATGAAGATGGGTGACCTTGACTTAAATCCCAAGGCCACAGAGCTGTTTTAGTGAATTTGGTTTTCACACGTTAAGTTGAAAAGTTTTTAACATAGACCTTTCTTATTGCATATGGTTTTAATTATACTTGAGGTCTGAGAGAACAGACGGATCACCTTGACCCGAATCCCAAGGTCGCAGAGTGCAGTGGGGAGGCATAGATCTAGCAATCTCTGATTGCATTTTGATATTTACCATGGCAGACATAGTACTGAAGACATCTGCGTACTATTCCAGACATAGTAATATAGAAATCTGGTTATCATGGCAGACATAGTATACTGCAGACAGCTATATAGTCACCATGGAAGGTGTACTATACATAACTAGTTACCATGGCAGGTGTAGTACTGTAGACAGTTACCATGGCAGACACATGGAAGACATGGCACTGTAGACAGCTAGTTAAAGTATGGCAGAAATAGTACTGTAGATATATAGCTAGTTACCAAGGTAGGTGTAGTACTGTAGACAGTTATACCATGGTAGGTGTAGTACTGTGGGCAGCTACTTAGCATGGCAGCTGTGCTGTGGGCGGCTAGTTCCCAAGGCAGAGATAGTGCTTTGGACATCTATTGTGCCCATGGCAGAGATATAGTGCTGTTGACATCTGGTACCCATGGCAGAGATAGTGCTGTGGACATCTAGTGCCCATATGGCAGATGAAATTACTGTAGACAACTGAGGAAACGGCACCTGTTGTCAGGCATGGCCTCCATGTGAAGGTCTTCATTCAATGTGACATTTGATGTAGATTTTCAATGAGAATATGCAGTTCGAGTGAGTTTCCAAGAAGAGTTGTCAAATAGCCCTGTACACGCAGCCAAAGAAGTTTTTTGCCTGAAGTGTGGGCATGAAAACTGATCTTCTGTCTGTGCATGTTGTTTGACTGGATGTGGGTTACCAGGTTGTGCAGTAGGCTACATTAATTGGTCAAGGTTTCGTTTCATGCCATTTCAGGGAAATGACAGTGATTCACTGACAAACAGATGTTGGCATGTGGCACATGCATTTATAAAGTACCTATTGGTGAGGATCAGCCATCCTGAGTAAGACTGAGTCAGTCTTAACTCATTCCACCCTGACAGACGACCGAGTCAACAGCTTTCCTTGGTGCGCTCTGGGCGCAATGTGCCCAGAGCGCACCAAGGAAAGCTGTTGACCATGGGCATATAATATGGAAGGATCTTCCATGCTAGTTTCGTCCAAAAATTTTGAAAAATAATCCCTAAATTAGTTAAATACAATTAGCAGACGACATTTAGATATTAGCGGGAAAAAGCATCATTAGGGTGGAATGAGTTAACTTCTTGTGGCCACTCCCAGTACCACATGAGTACCATATACCTGCATGTATCAGGAGTGAGTAATGAAAACAGCTAGCTGGCTGTATGGGCCATTTCCTGCTGGTGGATCGGAGACTTTGTTTGACATGTTTGGTGAAGGAGAAAGGCTGCATAAACAAAATGGAGGAGCAGATGTTGCCCAAAGCTGGGGGTGTCAGTGGACTGAATAGAACAGTGTAAATGGCAATTATTGTGATATGCGGGGTTAAAGGTACAACTAATCTGGAGCCTGCTTTGCCTTTAAAGAACTGTCCATAATCCAGGCTTACTGTAATGGAAAGCAAAATATCTCGTGACTCACCAGGCACATCAAATTAAGATTTAACTTAATTTAACTTTGGCAGTATACTTGGATCATACTTTCATGAATTCAACCATATACACAGTATGGACAAGCCACTCGCAGCGTGAAGCTGGCTGCATAGATGAGGGTAAGATTGTACTGGTCCCTAAGTCTGTTCTTCATATTTGGTACAATGTACGCACTTTTAATGTGGAAAGTGAATTTAAAAAGAAAAAAAAAAATTACAGACCCACAAAGAAGTCCCTCAAACTTGACAAGAATAAATGAAACCCGTCAATCATGAAATACTGATTTGTGACTCTAATAATTCAAAGAAATCACTTGCTTTATGACACAGTAGTCACATTACCCAAGTTTTCTTTCACAGGAGAGACCACGGTATAGAGATACGTGACATTGACCAGTTATTACAGGTCAGTGAAGAATGATAACAAAGAACACACGTGTACACAAGAAGACAAATATATTTTTAGCTCAGCTGACTTACTAGTCAGGCTGAGCTTTCAGGAAGCCAAGTCGCTTGTCGTCCTTTGTCTGTCCGTCTGTTCACAATTACATTTTCGACTTCTCCAAAACAGTCTGCCAGATTCACTTCAAACTTGGTAGTATTGTACCTTGGGTGGGTCTCTACCAAGTTTGTTCAAATGGTCAAGCTCCAGTGATTTTTGGAATTTTTATGAAATTTTTATTCTTTTTTTGGGGAAAATCTTAAAAAAATCTTCTTCTCCGATACCGCTCACCCAGTTTCTTTGATATCACACAGGAATACTCCCAGGGACTCTTAGTTCTTAATTTGTTCACCAGGTGGCACTACAATGTTTATGATTTTTTGTGTGTGTGTGTGTGCGTTTTTGCTATTTTTCATTTCTTCTCCAGAACTGTCACTCACATTAAGCTGAAACTGAATTGATATATTCCTTGTGGAAAGGTCAAACAAAGTTGTTCACTAGGTGGTACTACTTTGGATTCCTGATTTTTAACAATTTGTTCAATTCGGGTACTCAACAGTAAGTGCACCTTTTCTATTTATAACTATGTAAGTCAATGGGCATTTTAATGTTAATTCACATTTTGGACTTCGATCTACTCTGAAACCGTCAACCAGATTGACTTCAAACTTGGTGACAAGGTACCTTGGGTGGGTACCAAATTTGTTTGAATGGTCAAGCTCCAGTGATTTTTGGATTTTTAATTTTTTTGCTTTTTTGTTCTTTTTTGGGATAAATCTTAAAAAATCTTCTCTGAAACTGCTCACCCAATTGCTTTGATATCACACAAACACTCCTAGAGACTCCTAGTTCTTAATTTTTTTACCAGGTGGCACTGCATTTTTTTTCTATTTTTGTTATGTTTGTTTGTTTTTGCTATTTTTGACTTCTCCAAAACCATCACTCAGGTTAACCTGAAACTTGGTGGATATGTTCCTTGTGAAAGGGTCAAGCAGAGTTGTTCACTGAAGGTGGCACTGCTGTGGATTCCTGATTTATAATCATTCTAGTGCTAATTCACATTTTGGACTTCTTTGAGGAAACTGTCCACCAGATTGACTTAAGTTAGTGGCAATGTACCTTGGGTGGGTGTCCACCAAGTTTGTTTAAATTGTCATGCTCCAGTGATTTGGGTTTTTTTTATGATTTCATTTTGAAAATCTCAACAACAAAAAAATAATAGGATAGGATAGTTTAACGTGGGAGTTTCCTGTAATGGTTATAACTTCAATAATTTTGGCCAGATTTGTGTCAAATTTGGTAGGGATGTACCTTTGACAAGTGTCGGCCTGTTTTGTCTGACCCCAAGTTCACAGAACATCAAGAGTAACAAATCTGTAGGTCAGCCGAGCATGGGCTGTCCAGACAGCCCTCTTGTTAACAATTTTTTAAAGTCTGGTACTTCTCAGCAAATGCAGCTTTCACATTGATTACTATGCAAGTCAATGGACATTCTAATGATAATTCACATTTTCGACTTTTTCTCCAAAACTGTCATCCGGATTCACTTCAAACATGGTGGCAATGTATTTTGGGTGGGTCTCTGCCAAGTTTGTTCAAATGGTCTTGTTTCAGTGATTTTGGATGTCTTATGAATTTTTTTTTTTTTTTGGGGGGGGGGGGGCAAATCTAAAAAAATCTCCAAAATCACTCTTTCAAGTGCTTTGATATTGCACAGGAACACTGCTAGGGTTTCCTAGTTCTTAATTTGTGCACCAGGTGGTGCTGCAATTTTTAGCACAGCTGACTTGCTAGTCAGGCTGCACTTTTAGGGGGCTCAGTCATCAGTCTTAGAAATCCTTCAATGTAATATGCACTCAGGTAAACCTCAACACAGGTCTATTCAGTTGCAACCTTGATTTTTTGGGATAAACTCAGGTCAGCTGAACACGGGCTGTTCACGCAGCCCTCTAGTTGATCTGTAGTTCCTTCAGAAAGGGTTATTTTATGTTCATTGATGCTCTCATCATCAACATGGGCTCATCACATGATGAAATTGTTCAATAGTAAATGCTGTATTTGTTGAATAGTAATTTATACAGTATGTTGCTCGATCAATAGCAAGTGCAGTATTTGTTGTTCAATAGTAAATGTAGTATTTGTTGCTCAAAAGTAAATGCGTTATTTGAAACTGGTGTGCTCATAAAGGAAGGTAAAAGTACTACGTGTATCAACCCTTAACTGACAGTGAGGAGTGCAAGTAAAATGAGGTCATGTTACTTTGATGTGTGACTTTATCAAAATTCTATCAGTTTTTCATTAGTTTCCAAGTTCATGCAGCAGATCGATCAATACAGAGTTATGTCAGGCAGTGCTGCCATCTGATGGGGGTTACTTGAGCCCATCAGATTCAGGTTGCAATACACATTGGTTTTTACCATGTCACTGAATATAAAATGCATATAAATGAATATATGGGGCATTTAAGCAGTCAGTTTTAGACTTAAACAACAAAAATATTAGTGACATTATGTGGCAATACAATCAAGAGATGTCTTGTAATTGCTGCATGTGAGAATGTGGGTTACAGTTAAATTTTCAAATTGTGTCGTTAATTGATCTTTGCTTCTTGTACTACAAAGGGACCTTAATTCAGCTATATTTTAAGTCATCAGGAATAGTGATTAAATTGTAATTGTTGATCCAATAACAATGCTATCAACAGCTGAGTGTGTGTATATTTTATCTTTCAAGCTAGGTTTTAGCTCACTTCAGTTGTCAGGCAGTTGTGCTTATCTCCTGGTCCTCCATCAGTTGTTGTCTGTCACCATCTTTCCAAGTGTCCATCATTATTTTCACAGTTTTAAGTGTTTAAATGCTATTAGCCACATCCTCATCAACTTTGTGGGCATGTACTGTCAGCAACTGCCAACTAAGTTTCTTCAAGTGCATGGTCACAATCCATCAATTTTCAGATTTTTCTTTTTTTTCTCTCTTTTTTTTTTTTTTTTTTTATTTGATGAGTTTAGTTCTCTCATATTTAGATCAAAATCACCCCCCCCCCCCCAAAAAAAATTAAATCATTCAGTCAATTGCTTAGATATGCATAGGAATACTCCTGGGTGTCCCAAGACCTTAATTTGTTCATCCAATTGGTGCAGCATATATATATATTTGTGTGTGTGTGTGTGTGTGTGTGTGTGTGTGTGTGTGTGTGTGTGTGTTTCACACGCAAAAACAAAAAAAACCCATGTGCTGTACTCTTTTCAAACTTCCTGTGACTGTAGCTTGACTGGATGTGTACATTTAGTGCCATTGCTGTTGTTTGCTGACTGGATGTGTACATTTAGTGCCATTGCTGTTGTTTGCTGACTGGATGTGTACATTTAGTGCCACTGCTGTATGCTGTTGGCTGACTGGATGTGTGCATTTGAATTAGTCCCACTTCTGTTGTTGGCTGAATGGATATATACATCTAGTGCCATGGCAGACTGGATGTGTACATTTAGTGCTATTGCTGTTGCTGGCTGAGTCGATGTGTATATTTAGTGCCATTAATTGCTGTTGTTGCCTGACTGGATGTGTTCATTTAATGCCATTGCTGTTGTTGGCTGATCTAATGTGTTCATTTAGTGCCGTTGCTGTTGTTGGCTGACTGGATGTGTACATTTAGTGCCATTCTCTTGTTGGCTGACTGGATGTGTACATTTAGTGCCATTGCTCTTGTTGGCTGACTGGATGTGTACATTTAGTGCCATTGCTCTCTCTTGGCTGACTGGATGTGTACATTTAGTGCCACTGCTCTTGTTGCCTGATTTGTCATGGATCTTTAAAGCTATGTAGTGACTGCATAGGGTGCATGCTAGCATCATTACTGTAGCATTGGCAGCGCACACAAGTCATGCAATTTTCTCCAAAAACACACAGCAGATCTGCTTCACACTTGGTTAAGATGCACCTTGGTAGGATCTTAATATAACTTTGTCACCAGGTTAAAGTATTTTTGTCAGCTGTATCGATATGCTGTCAGCTAAAAGTTAAGCTGCAGCTGAAGCTCAGGTTGGAAAGTATTTCAGGGGAACATATCCAGGCTAGCCGAGTATGGACTGTTAACACTGCTTGCTTGTTATTTTATGTATGGATATTGAATTCATTGATATTTTTTGGACTATAGCTGACATTGTATGTTTGTGTGTGGGTTGTTGTCTATGGAACTGTATATGTGGCTCATATATATGTCATTCAGCCATGATTGCAAAACAAGCATTGCCTCTGCTTCATCTGAGAACTTCCAGAATGACAATGATACTTTAGTTTTTACCCTCAGCACACAAAAGCTTCCTCTGATTATTCTTACTCTCGGCACATAAAGTGCCGGAGGGTATTGTCGTTTGCTTCGTCATCCGTCCGTCTGTCTGTTGACGTTACCGCAATATCTCAAAAAGTATTCACCATAGCTGTATCAAATTTTTGTCACATAAAGTGCCGGAGGGTATTGTCCCCTTCGTCCGTCCATCATGCTGTGGTAACTCTGGAATCTCTTTGCTGTCATTGTTGGGTTTGATATTTATGAACATGGGTCACGTTTTTCTACATAAGTTTATCATGCTAGAGACGTCCGTCCATCTTGTCAACATTACCGCTATATCTCAAAAAATATTCACCGTAGCTGTACCAAATTTTTGTCACAAAAGGACCTTATGATGGACCAGGCTCCTATTGAAAACCAGCTTCCTCTGATTATTTTCAAACTTTTAATGTTTGGGATCAACCCTTACGATGTTACAGTGACATCGCAAAATATTTTTGCCGCAGCTTTGCCAAATTTTTGTCCGAGATGTATCCTATGATGGACCAGAACCCTATTTAAAACCAGCTTCCTCTGATTATTTTTAAACTTTTTATGAAACTTTTAATATATTTATTTGAAAGCTGTCTGTGGCATCAAACCTGACGATGTTACCACAATATTTCAAAAAATGCTGGTCACAGCATTACCCAATTTTTGTCAGGGATGTATCTTATGATGGACCAGAACCCTATTTAAAACCAGCTTCCTCTGACAATTTTTAAACTTTTTAATGAAACTTTTAATATATTTATTTGAAAGCCGTCTAAGTGGTGTCAACTCTGATGACATTAACTTACCACAGCGTTACCAAATTTTTGTCCGAGATGTACCTTATAATGGACCAGAACCCTGTTTATATCCAGCTTCCTCTGATTATTTTTGAACTTTTTATGAAACTTTTATTGTATTTATTTGGAGGCCATCTGAGTGGTGCACAAGTGGACAACGTCACCATAATATCTCAACAATGATCCAACGCAGGTGCACTTAATTTTTTCGGAGATGCACATTTAGTGGACCAAATTTCCATTGAAAACCAGATTCCTCTCATTATTTTTAAACTTGTTATGAAACAATATAAAATATAAGTGACAAACAGTACAGTGGTCTCTGTCACCGGGACCTGCCCCAAGAACACATCCAAAAGTGCTCTTTCATTTCATAGACAACAATAAGGAAATTGTATGGAAAGTATTCTACTGCGAATTTTCACCAAAAAGAAAAAAAATTGCAGAATTGAGGAAAAAAGATTATGGTGCCTAGGGTAATCCGTTTTCTGAATGCTATTTTTTTAACTTCTTATAAAACTTTCATTGTATTTATATTGAAGGCCATCTTAGTGGCATCAACCCTGATGAGGTTACCACTATATCTCAAATAATATTGACCACCGATTTCCCAAATTTCATGGACCAAGTTCCTTTTTAAAATCAGCTTGCTGTTTGCATTTATAAACTTTTTATGAAACTTTAAAGTATTTATCTGCAAGGTCGTCTGAGTGGTGCACAGGGGCATGACGTTATCATAATATCTCAACAAGCTAGGATCCAACACAGGTTCACCAAATTTTTATCAGATGCACATTATAGTGGATCACATTCCTAAAAGAAAAAAAAATGCAGAATTGAGGAAAAAAAGATTGTGGGCACTGAGGGTAATCCATTCTCTGAACCCTATTTTTCAGGATTGATTTGAGCAGATGCCATACTGTTACAACTTGCTAATTCTTGAAAGCTTTGCTTACTGCACTAGTGTAGGTTATTACTGCCTTTCAGTTGAACAGAAGCTAATGTGAGAAATGTGTTGAATCAATTGTAGGCTTTGAGCAGAACAAGCATGTGCTGCCACCATGTGGAGTTAAAACAAAACATAGGAGATATCCAATGCAGTCCAAGAGCAAATTGTGTGGATCCCAGCTAGAAATATTGTCAATTGATGGAGAAGATTGGGATAATTAGCTGCTATTAAGGTGCCACAAACAAACTGATATTTTCAACTGATACATGTCTGAATATTAATAGCTGGTCATGGAACCAGTTCATTGTGGTATTTGAGGCATGCTGTGACATGTATGAATGACCCTATTCAGACACATGCTGGTTGGCTTTTAGTCAATATGCCAGGAACAAAATTGTTTAACATAAGTGAAAATGGATAATTTTTGTCTGCTTTTAGTTAAATATGCAAGTCCAGTCTAATTTTTTTAAAGGTTCACAGATATATAGATTGTCACACAGCCAGACATAGTCTGTAAAGGTATCTAAGCATGTATAAATGTAACATTTCACAGAACATGTCCCGCACCTCAAGTTGACAATTGAATATTTACTGAACATGTCATCTCTGCAGGACTTGTCATTGAACTTAAGACATTTTCAGGTATAACTTTAATATAAGGTCATCGTTATTGACCTTTTCAGGTCAAAATGTAAAGTTTCATTCAATTGTGTCCAAGTACATGTATAAATGTTCAATGATATTTAGTGAAACATTGAAAGAAATACTTTGTGGTATCACAAATCTGTCATATCAGATAGAAAGTTTGGTGATGGAAATGGTTTAAAAGATGGATGGCAGAGAGCAGGTTACATAAATTGTCTTTTTCAGTGATGTGGGCCTCAATATTATCCCTTAAGTAACTATGCAGCCCCCATTGGAATGGATGCATTTGGTGTTTAGTCCCGTGATCCAGCATCTGCACTGCCGCCACTGCCGCTGCAGCCTACCTTATTTTCCTTATATTTCTGTCCCCTCTTGACCTATTTTGCCTCCTAATTGGGTACAAATAATCTGGGGGTCTGGAAATTCTTTTTTTCTTGACCTTTTTTCAAGGTGACAAGCATTTCCTTGAAGGTAGCACCTTCAAGTTGTGATATTATATATCTGTAGATATGTGACCTTGGCCTCTTCACCATATCTGTAGATCATTGGAATCGGTATGCCTATTTATAAAAATAAGGGTGACAATAGTAAGGGCGGACGGGGAGACATTTGATTTGCTGTCGGAAAATCAGTCTGTTCTAGTTTAAAATGTTTCTGAAGCATTTATTTTCAGTTTTCCTATGGTTTTAGCTAATTTTTCGCAGATGGGGGCCTGTCTCCTGTTGAAATGAGGGTAGAGTCAGATTTCTTGCTGCATCCATGCAGGGGTGGGCCAAAATGGCCTTTAACCCCAATTCTATGAAAGTAGGGGTCACATCAAGCTTGCGTCCTGCGTCATAGATGCAAAAAATAAAGAAATGACGCCTGGAAATTAATTAAACATTGTCATTTTGCATCTCTGTGGATGCACGCACAAAAACGCAATGCATTTTGAATGATACAACTGCAAAAATTACCCCAAGCGGTCACGGTGTTTTGTATCGACCATTATCAATCTCTTGATTATTTATGATACTGATGGAATCCTCTCATGTTCGTCTTTCTATGTAACGAGCTCTCTTATTTGCTTAGAAAAATATTCCTGGGGTATCCCTCCAAAAATTTCCCAGAATGGGAATAGATGGACTTCATTTCACCTCATAATAAATCCTCATTGGGTGGATTTGATCACGTGCCGCTCACTGTCCAATCAAATTCGTTGTTCCCCATGTGCTTGTGTCATGTCCGCAATGTTGTGAAGGTACAAGTCGTATTACACCAAGATTATTGGACTAAGATGTTAGATTTTTAAATCATATTTTTTACCAAGAAGACTTCCATCGAACAAATCTAGACCCAGATAAAGGCACGAGTGAAAATTCATTACGGACGGCAAGGAAAATACGCAGATTAGTCATCGCAAGGTTACACGTGGACGAAGCGAAAATTTGCATTATGATTAGCCGGCCTAACATGATGTTGTTCATCACTGTTTCCGTGGGGGCACGTGGTTATTTGTGTTTTTTTAAAACAAAATTTGGTTGTTTTGATTTTATTGAAATGTTTGAATGCAACAAATCTGTATGACAGAACAAGATAGGAATGAAATTTAGGACCGAAGGCTGGAAAAAATGTATAGCGGAAAACAATGCCTGGGTGCATGCCTGTGACAGGCTGTGTGCACTCGCTTGTGTGTTGCACGGCTTGTAGGCCTACCATGTTGCTTGGTGAAAAAAGTGACCGCACTTAAGATCAGACTCTTAACACCACCTACGGCATCAAATTTTTCGGGTATATTGAAATAGAAAGTGTACAGAAATATAAATCACATAATTTCTGACCATTTCATCACGTGGAATCAATCGCAAAAATAACAGAGCCCAGGCATGTTCAATCACGCATGGCGCATGTTGTGCAAGTCAGTTAAAAAAACTGTCCGGTGGCACACGCTGTACAACACCAGATACTGACATAGTGGCAGCGTGCTAGGGATTAAGCCCCCTTCACAACCATTTTTTGGTAGACCAGGGATGTGTTACAGACTTAATAGCAGGTTCCCGGGTAGATTGAATCCATCCTTGGTACAGTCAACAATTTTTAGACCCTTTTACATCAAGTTGGCATATTGGTAGCTTTTATATTCAATCTTAAATTTTATAATAATGAGCTACCTACGTGAGCATACAGACCCTATGTTATGTTCATTTCTAGGCTTAAGCTACCTGCATGTCTTATTTATTTACCATTTTGATGTATGTTGATTATACCAAATAAAATCAATTAATCAAATTACATCAAAGGAAATCCAGTTTGTTCAATTTTAGACTGGACCCATCGATTCAGTTCTTGGACCCACTATTTTTTCTGAAAATGAAGAAAGATGGGTCCAACGGACCCATACTGAAAAATCTTTAATGTGACCCGTGGAAATTATAAACTTGTCCTCCTATACAGAAATACCATACATGGTGATTTCATGTCAAGATGTGAAAGGCTTGTTTGTCCCCAGAAAGTGACCACCCCTCTTCAGAAATATTTGAAAATGAGGTCATCTCAGACTCCCTTGTTCATCAAGCTAATAAGTGGGTTGAGTGCAAAGGGGATATTATTTATGGGCAAAGTAGATTTCAACATCTCCAAATCTGTAAAGGATTAGGGTTTCAATGAAAGACTCCAGCAAGTTTAGCTAATTTGAAAGTAGGACACAGTGGAATCTTTAGGGGGCACCCCTTAAAAGTGAATGTTTGAGCTGCATGCCTCTCGCTGGCCTATGGGCTGACTCTTTGGATATTTTATGGATAAAATGAACAAATCCACTCTCAAAAAGCATCAGACATTCACAATATATGCTTTCATTAGGTAAATTACAGTTTATGTACAAACATAAAAGGCTGGAGCATGAAAGATGCAAAGGTTGTCTTTGTGTCTGCCATATTGGATTTTTCTGGATACTGATTGGCTGGCTCAGTATGGATACACTTTGATACTGAGGATGTTCACAGCCAGTGTAGACTCATTATGGGGATGTGTGTGTGACTGATATTTACCAAGGCGAGACTTCCCTTAAATTTGCTATGAGGTGACCTTGATGTCAAAGGTCAAGGTCAAACTTTCTGCAGAAATATGGTGGCACTCTATCGATAGCCTCTGGTGAGAGGTGCCTGTTCAGGGGATGCATAATGTTTTTCGCACAAAAAGCTCACTCCTAGTTATTTTGAATGTTGATATATATACATTATAGATGTGTGCATGCAAGTAGGCTCCAGTCATGTTTGTGAATACTTTGGGTGCCACATCATAACTGTGGATCATTGAAGATACCTCTTTATGGTATGGGCTTTGTGAAAACTGTCAAGACATACCATGTTTACTAGCTATAGTACTAGTGTAGGTGCAGATGCTAAAGGTTTGGGTTCATTTCTATGGGTACATGGACAAATTTGTTTTCATAGTATACATGGCATGCAGTTTTTTTTTCTGGTATTTTAATCACAATATGAAAGCACAGTGATACTGGTTCTATATTGAATTGGATTGATAATCAATAAAGGGAGGTCCCAATAGATACATGTTTGCGCCATCAACTGAATGTGTAAATTAAAGCATAAAATTTATGTTGTTTTGAAGTTATATTGCCTTTACAAACTAATAACCTTAGCAGTTTTGGTTGTAGTATTTATAGGAGCATTTCTGCAACAAACACAGCTTTCCCTTAGAAATTTGATGTTACTACTTGAAGCAACTTTAAACGTATTCATTCACAAATTAAAGTGGAATAGTTGATTAGAAAGGACAGCCTTATATAGCCATGGAGGGGTAGAGTGGCCTTTACTGGTATGCTCTTGATCCTTGTGAATTAACATCTTCCAATTAAATGATTAAAAAATTGATATTACCTGGCACGTGCAATATTAATCAGAACCAGTAGCAAGCCTGTTAGATATAATGTTAATTTATTAATAAGGGAAACTACAGTTTTTTTCCAGTGTCCTGTCACACACTATACATGTATAACATGTAAAGACATTAATTTTCACGATTTCAGTTTTCGTGTGGGGTCCAAAGTGGGTAGAGTTTTTGGTTGTCCAATATGAACACATGTGTCAGGAACTGAGATACTTCATAGATGGGCAAGAGACCAGTTGTGATATTGTCTATGTTTCCTGCATGTCTGTAAGCCACACATATACTGAATTTAAGATAATCACTATGTATGAAACCCAATGGTATTCTCTGCTATTGCTATTATGAAATGAAAAAAAAATCAATGGTATTTCATTTACTGTTGGATATCATGTGGTGTCCCAACATCATAGCTCAATCACAATCACAATCACGAATAAAGCAAAAGCCTGGGGGGTCTGTGTCTATTGTAGAAAGAAGACAGGCTGGGAACCTTCCTTGTAATTTACAGTCTGTCCACTGTCAGTGGACAAGAGCAAGGCTTTGTTAGTTGTTCCAATCCCTGGTAAAGAGGCCTGGAAGTGGTGCCTGGCTGTGACAAATTACACAGCACATTTCTGTTGACACACTACAACATCGCACAGTCACATGCGAAATATTCTAATATTTCTTAAGGGTAATGCACACATAGGGTCACTAGTTGTAATAGTAAACATATGGTTAGTCTTACAGAATGAGCAATTTAACACATTTCCCAAATTTCCATTTTTGGGGGCCATATCACGAGTAATGAGATTATACTTTTCACATTGACATAGGTTTGAAGTTAAAGTAGAGTGTGTTCAGCTTGTGTAAGTTTGCTTGCAATACAACCCCCACCCCCTACCCCCACTCACCAAGTAGCAGGTGTGCAAATCTCAGTTGACCACGCATGAAAGGACTTGACATTGGTTGTCCACAGAAGTTCAAAAATCAAGTGTCCCGATCAAAGTACTAAAAATTACAAACACCAGTCAATCATGTAGCACATAATGAAGACTGGATCATGTTTATTAAGTTTACCCCCCAAAAAATAATGAACTCGTCAACAAAAAGGCAACAGTATGAACATATATGCAGAAAGTTTATGGGAATTGTTAATTATGCTTATGTAGGAAGGAGTTGAGTAAAGGTGCAATGGCGACGGGTGGCGTGTCAGATAACAAGGACATGGAGAGCAGGAGCCAGCTGACCAACAGTACGGAGGACCTGCTGAGTGACCCCAATGCAGCCTACCCTGCATACAGGTCAGCACTTATACTTTATTATACATACACCCAGCATACAGGTCAGAATTTATACTTTATTATACATACACCCAACATACAAGTCAGCATTTATACTTCAATATGTATACACCCATCATACAGGTCAGAATTTATACTTTGTCATGCATACACCCAGCACAAAGGTCCGCGTTTATACTTTGTTATGCATACACCCAGCATACATTTCAGCATTTATACTTTGTCATACATACATCCAGCATACATGTCAGTGTTTTTACTTTATCACACGTACACCCAGCATACATGTTAGCATTTATATGTTGCTATGCATACACCCAGCATACAGGTCAGCATTTATACCATATCATGCACAGACCCAGCATACAGGTCGGTATTTATGTTACTATACCTAGAGATCAGCATTTATGGTTTGTCATGCATACACCCAGCACACAGGTCAGTATTTATATGTAACAAGTGCCTTCAGCTGTGCCCAGGTAAAAAAATAAACTGATGCCATCGGAGGTACATTGTGTAATGTGTAAAAGGGCAAAGAACATCCATGTTAAACATGTTTCTTCAAATGTCCAAGTTACCTATGGCCTAACAATAATGTATGTGTGGTTCCGATTACCTGAGCGACCCCACTGATATTGAAAAGGCCCGAGTCCCAACCCTAAATAATTATTTATGAAACATGAAAAAATTTTTAGGCCGCCCTTCCATAATGAAAATTGATCGACCCTGCCTGAAAGATTTTATCAAGAAAGTGGCTTGCATGGGCCATTTTTTGTAGTAAAGTAAACTCAAACACAGTGTACTATTTCTCTTGTCTGGAGTGGAGGGTTAACTTGGGCTGGGGAAAGAGCATAGCTGCATAGGCCATAGCCACGGTTGTACAGTGAAACAGCATAGCCAAAGCCTCAGTTGAAAGATTTACCTAGAAAGCATTTGTCATGTGCTGTTATTTTGCTGTCAAGTCAACTCAAACACAGCGTTCTATTTCAACTTGTCTGGAGGGTTAACTTCGGCCTGGGAAACAGCATAGCTGCATAGCCAGGGTTGTTAGGTGAAACAGCATAGCCCTGGTTTTTCGGTGATCAGTATAGTAATATTTTGCAAGGTCCCATGTGTCCGTTCTCTGAGTTACAAGGGGCAAACGGTTGTTAAAGTACTTTTAAAACATGACTTACTATCTTAACTTTAATCTGCCCATCGGTTGTCTCTGAAGCAGGTATCATTGTCAGTTACAAATCCAAATGTGACAGGATACCTCGAGCTGGCAAATCATGCACCATTTTGAACATGGCACAATGCATTGCAGAACAGTCACACAAAAATGCAGATGATTTAGATACCAAGGTGAATTGCTGCCACAGTATATATCATCATTATTGATGCTCTGAAATATTAACAAAACATATACTTTTGGTTTCATATATTATAACCCACCAAGATCATCCTACTATCCTCATTTACAAACCATTGGGTGTGAAATCCACAATTTTCAAAATAGCAGCCAGTGTGGTTTAGTCCCGATTCAATATTTTGAAGAGGTAGTATCCAAAATATGTGTGATAAGTGTTGATGGAAGGCTAATTTGTTGATTAAATGTAATGTAAGATAAAAATAGGACTTTTCCTGTGTGAGCATTATATAAAAAGGTAAATACAACTGCTTGAGATTACCAGATGTTGATGGCGGTGGGCCCCAGAATTGGGATATTGTATCAGACACTGAAGTGGCCCCCAAGCTATGAATTAAGTGGCACCACTGGGCACAGCAAGAGCCCCACTTAGCCAAAGATGGAGCTTAATAAAGAACACTGCCCCGATAGTGGATACAGGTCTGAAAGTACCGGCAGGTTTTTATATTAGTGGTAACTATGCATACAGGTCAGCATTTATACTTTGCATACAGGTCAGCTTTAATGTCATGCATACACCTAACATACAGGGTAGTATTTATATGTTACAATATGCATACAGTTCAGCATTTACACTGTATGATGCATACACCCAGCATACAAGTCAGCAATCATGATTATGGTATGCAGCCAGCAATTAGGTCGACAGAATATCACACTTCCACCTTGCGGAGACTGGTCTTTTTTCCTTTTGGATGGGTCAAAAGACACAATTGTGCTGTGACATTGTTCAAAATGTGCAGTGTATGAATCAAGATTTTCACAACTTTCAAGCCAAAATTGCACATTCATGTCAACAGTTGTAATGACTGTAATCTGCCAATATCCAGCAAAGATGTCAAAAGTCACTACTTGGACAGAGTTAAACATTTGCATAACTTTTACTTAATGATAAGCAAATGTTAAGTTGAAAATCAACTGTCATACACAAATGCCCAACCCATATAGATTCATCTTTATACTTTGTGTGCATGGACCAAATTGATAGTTGTTCATTTTTGCTGCATGTGAACATGGTAGGATGAGCATTTAAACATGACCAACTTGTGCTCATTCATGTTATTACCAAATTATGTTAGTATGTCAGGGTTTCTGATAATTTTCTTTGCTACAATTGAAACCAACATTAACAGGTTTTGGAGCTGTTGTAAGTGTCATCAGTTTCAGTTTGTTTTAATTTCTGTTTTTCTTTCTTTTTTCTTTCCTTTGTCCTTTTTTTGAGGAGCAGGTGGAATTTGAATTATGTTAGGATTTATCTTTCTTAAATTTAAATATTTTTATTTGTTTGTGCAGCCCAAATTATAGACATCCTTTCCACCTCCTTCACATCAACAGATTCTTTAATTAAGGTATTTCTTTCAGTTGAAATCATGAATGTACATCATCTGGTGCCAAACATATAATGTTCTGAGTGCATAATTTGGGAGAAACAAGTTTGTTTTGACAGATAAACTCTCGAATAGACATATTTAGTAGCCCTTAGTCCAGGAAGGCTTGAGAGGTATTGCAACAGACTATATGTGTGTGTCCATCCATGGCTTCATCCACCAATCTGTCTTAAAGTTTTTGCATGCAATACCTGGAACTGGACAAGCTAGGATCATGGTGGTTTTACAGTTGATCACCCTTGTGTAAGTCTATTTTGGGTTTGAAGGACAGTGACTTAATTTGGTGCAACTTCAAGGTCAATAGGGTAAATTATTTGTGAACAAAGCAGATAAGATAGAGTGACAAGAATTTCAGAGTCAATCATCCTCATAAAAGTCTACATTAAGTTGAAATTACAATGAAATTTAAGGTCAAAGGGTTAGTTGTCTTTGCAATTTCTTGTGCATAATATCTAAAGAACCAGATAAGCCCACATCACAATCTATTTACAGTTGTATTTACCCATGTGAATGTCTACCTTGGGTTCAAAGGACAGTGACTTTGACTTAATTTCAAAGTTACTGTGGTCAATGATTGAATGTCTTTTAAAGCTTATCAGCCATGTGATGGTCAATATCAAGTTTACAGGGCAATAATCTTGACCTAATGTCAGGGTCATCAGGATCAATTCTCTTTTCATTTCTAGCTCATGATATCTAAATAAACCACAAAAGTTGCAATCACAACACTTTAACAGTTGATCATCCTTGTGAAAGTCCTCCTCAAATTCAAAGACTTTGATCTTGACCCAATCATCAAGGTCACCAGTGTCAATTCTCTTTGAATTTTTTGTGCATAAAATCTGATGAACCAGATAAGCTAGGCTTACAATATTTAAACAATTGATTGCCCGTACGACAGTCCATTTTGCGTTCAAAGGGCAATGACCTTGATCCAATTCTAAGGTCACAAGGATTAAACATAAAATCTCTGTTGCAGTTGATCACCCAAGTAACAGTTAATATCGTGTTAAAAGAACAATGCCCTTGATCTGATTTCAAGGTCACCAGGGTCAATCAATGAATTTCTTGTGAGCTATGTCTGAAGAAACAGAAGAGCTATGGCCACTAATCTGTCATGGTTGATCACCATTGTAAGGGTCACTGTATCTCAAGAACCTGGTAAGCCAAGATGATACTACTCTTGCAATTGATTAAACATATAAGAGGTCGGTGTCAAGTTTGAGGGACACTGACCTTCACTCAATTGAAAACATTAATTGTCGTTAATTTTTTATTCATGTTGTTTCTCAATAGCCAGATAAGTTAGGGATCACAGAACTTTCCATTTTATTGCACCTTAAATGATGACCTTGACCCAATTTCAGGTCATTTTCTATATTTTGCAGCCATATCTCAAGAAATGTAGTTGGTGGTTGATGGGTTTTAAGGCATTAGCCTTTATGTTCTCAAATACAATGTATATACATACTACCCTGGCTGTTCACTTATCAGCCATCAGCAGAATTCTGATGTTTGTTTGTTTCAAGAAATATTTAATTGACTAAGTTATTGTCATATGAATTGGAAGGTCATTTGCATTTTCTATTTCAGATAAATAGCTTGTATTACCTTGTTGTGCTGAGAATTTTCTGGTCAGATGTATCCTTGATTTGTATGTGCCATGTTAAGATTGAGGGTGAAGAAAAAAAATATCTGCATGCTAAATAAAATCTATTAAGACAAAAGAAGTGTTTGTTTTAATGTTATTTCTGTCAATGCATTTTGCAGATCGCAAGGACCATGTGTATATCCAATGCAGGAATACACAAGTCTGCCAAAACCATAGTGTTACCATGGATATTCAAACTGCATGTTTGATAAATTTAGCAGGATGATTTAGTTTTGTCCTGACATAGGGAATATATGCCCTCTGTTGTCAAAACTATGAACTTCTGTTTATTAATGGTCAGTAAATTATGAATGATGCATGCTTCAGCAGTTACTGAATAAAACTGATTGGTTTTGGCAATTTCGTAACACCTCATAATGTGTGTCCATTGAATTTGGAATATTCCCAATGCTAGCAAAATTGTGGTGCCTTCTTATGACATTTCCCCACCGATTATTGATATTTTAATTGGTCCAAATGGCTATACAGTTTTCTTGTCACAGAATGATTTTCATAGACTCTTTTAGTGAATATAAATAAGAAACATGAATTTGTATCATGCAGTGAAGTGTATATGCATTTGGGGGTTTATGAGATGTTTTATGGGTCAATAACCGAGGGTGTAAATTTCCTCTCCATGTTAAACATATATCCTTCCACCAGCATTGAACCAAGTCTATGACCAGAGTCTGTCACGTACAAGTTTAGAGCATACCCGAAAATACAGACACAGCCAAATGTGGCCCCACACAAAAGCATCACTTTATTCTGTCAGTGATTCAGTTACCTGAATGCCTGATAACAAAAAAGGGCACAACTATGGGGTCACGTTTCTTCCAAGAGCAATTGTAAAAATTTACAGAAAGTGGATGCAGTAAAGCGCCGTATATGCAGGCCCAAATTTGGCTCTGCCGGTATATGAGGGTATGCCACAATTTTGATTTTTGAGAATTACTCCCATTCTACCAAGGTTGATACGGGCCAGGCCCACACAGTAGGCAGCACATCAAAGTCTCCAACATACTCTACCCTTGGTTTGCCTTGAAACCCCAGATGAAGAGTCACTGCTATTAATAAGGGAAGGAAGCCCTCATGTTTTGTTCTGTATTTGATAGTTGATATGGGCTGTATAACTTTGATAGTTGGTATCAGCTGTAGTTTTATGGGTCTATATTTGAAAGTTGATATGAGCCGCTGCATTTAAGGTTCTATATTTGATAGTTGATCCACAGTGTAGACTCGCTGAAAAAAGTTACAGTAGTTAGACAAATGTGTGTAGTTTTGAGCCAGTAACTTGTGTAATTTGACCTGGGCTTTAATATTGGCCTTTATTAAGACAATGCATCCATATTCCCTGATGTGCTGCAAATTTTGGTCCCTTTTCATGAATTGTACAGTCCTGTATGCACATGAATGATGCACCTATTCAAGTCAATTTACTGAAATAGGCCTATAATTTTAAACCAAACTTTTTGCATTCTGTCATGTTAAAA
The DNA here is from genome assembly GCA_964020975.1 of Hermodice carunculata. NCBI lineage: Eukaryota > Metazoa > Annelida > Polychaeta > Eunicida > Amphinomidae > Hermodice > Hermodice carunculata. The sequence continues at coordinate 132,163,025 of OZ026612.1, read as the reverse complement.
CTAGACCTGGCTTTTTTGACCATATGGACTTTTGCACATACGTTTTGGTCTCTTTTGGGTAAATACGAACTATAAATTTATGTGATTCAGCTATACATACCAAGAAACATTGCCTTTGGTTGGAATTGACTTGGATTTGTTTCATTAGGACTATGGTTTGGATATGGTAATGAGACTGTCTAGTGAGTTTATTTACATGTATGTAGGGATATTCTATTCCACTTTTTAAGATCACAGAGTCACACTTTGTACTGAAATGAATCATAGGTGAAAAGACTATTAAGACAAACATTTAGCCTGCATATCTTTCTAATGGCAGCATGATTGAGTCTGCTTTTTTCATTGTGTGATATATTGAATATTTTTGTGGTTTTCTGGGCCTAAAGATAAAGAATTGACTGTCTTCATGATTGCATGCAGGGCACAATTAAAATACATTCATAACATTTATAAAACAGGTGAGGGTACCATACCTGGATGTTACCATGAAGTTTCGTTTGAAAAAATTGATTAGCTTTGAAGCCAATATTAAAGGAAACATCTGTGAAAAATGTTCATATTAGACCTGTTAGCAGAGACCCATTTTCCATACAGAAATGCCCAACATTTTCCCCTTTTTTGTTTAATTTACAGTAGCAAAGCAGCAAGTATATATATATAGATATGTGTGTGTGTGTGTGTATATATATGTATATGTGTATGTATGTATATGTATATATATGTATATGTATGTATATATATACATATATATGTATATGTATATATATATATATATATATATATATATGTGTGTATATATATATAGATAGATGGGCATATGATCCTAGATTTAAATATTACTAAATGTCAGTTTGTGATGTAGCTAGTAAGTACATGTGTCGCAGGTTTTTTTTTTTTTTTGTTATGTTTGTTCGCTTTGTTTTCAGTAAAAGCTTAAACTTTTCACACTTTTGGGTCTCTTCAAATTTGCAATGGCCTATTTGGAAGAGCTAACCTAAACTAGATGTGAAAAATTCATGGCAATTTGTTTCAGGCATATGGGTGCAAATGACCTTTGTGTCACAAATGTAGAATTTGTTAAACTCTATGAAGATTATGTTCACATATCATAAATGATGATGTTTCACATGCTTGTCTTAAATCTAAATGTTTGTTTGATATATACTTATTCACAATAGTCAAATTTTGTCAGAATGTAAATTGTTGGATTGTGTATGTTGAAAAATGTGTACCTTTTAAGTTAGCACATTAAAACTTTTCCAACGGATGAGCCTTTTCAGAAACTGGTACTTTTTGTGTGTCCTCTGTCTTTAAAAACTTGAAATGGAAGCCTTAAGATATGATTATTTTACTGATGTTGGGGAGTTGGTAATGTTCTTATTAAGGAAATAATGGCCTGTCTTACAGCCATGAGGCAGTTATTTACAATTCATTTTTGTGAAGAAGTACATAGTTTGTCCCACCTCATCTAAGGGCATCAGTTACTGGTAATGACTGATCATGTCTGTTATCTCAGGGTTGATCCTGTCCATTGTTATCTCAAGGTTGATCCTGTCTATTGTTATCTTAAGGTTGATCCTGTACATTGTTATCTTAAGGTTGATCCTGTCCATTGTTATCTCACAGTTAATCATGTCCATTGTTATCTGAGGGTAAGAGTCACAAGTCATGGTTGATTCTGTCCATTGTTATCTTAATGTTAAAGAGTTACTTGTCATGGTTGATCTGATTCATTTATATTGTTATCTCAAGGTAAGGGTCATTGGTCATGGTTGATTCTGTTCATTGTTTCTCAAGGTTACTGGTCATGGTTGACCTTGTTCATTGTTATCATTGTTGCAGTACTTGTTAGGATTTCCCTTGGTTTGTATAGGTGGTGTAGCTACAACTGTGTATTTTACAACCACTGGGACTGAATATGATGCCCCAGTTTGTTCCTACCTCAGTTATACACTGGCAGGTGGTTAAACTAAGGTAAGCTCCTCAGCTAAAAAGGGTACATACTGATTCGGGGGTAAGTCAAATTGTTCTTATTTGAACTTGTACCATACAAATTTAGTAATTATGTTTAGTTTGACAGCTATTCTTTATTCATAATGAATCTCTGCATTTATAAGCAAAACTTCACGTATTTAGCTAATTCCTCGTTTGCCATATGCCTATTTATTCATTATTGTATGTATGTGGGTTGTCTTTGTTGATGATTATGCTTAGACAAAGAGCCACTACTCAGAGAGATTTTATTATTATATATTATTTAAGTTTATCTGATTTCTAAGTTTGAACATCATCTTAACTGGTCCTAAATTAAAAAGAGAGGTTATTATTAGATTTGGAGCCTTAACTTTGCAAGGTATATATACCCAGAGAATCAGCAATATGCTTATGTATTTGCCCACAGTGCCTGGGGGATGTTGATGACCATATATATGTTGTAGAGAGAATGGCATATATTGCTTCATAGGGTGTGTGACAGTTGTCTGGCAGTGGCTTGTTGCAATGTGACAGCTCTTGGTCTGTGTGTGTCTGTGTGGAGGTTCCAAGCTTCCAGTAATAGAGCCTTGCAGAGCATGGCACATTTTTTGGCAGTGGTCAGCTTGATATAGAAAGTCCATGCCCCAGGGGTCACATTGGACCTATTTTGCCAGGGCCCATCCTGTGCTAATGGCAAATGAAAAAGTATGTAAACAAACATGTCCTGCTGATGATATGTCCATCAAATTGCTTTATCAGGGTCCATTGAGACATGACCCTACCTGGCAGGCCTAAAGTGATGACGCCGCCGGGCTACCTGGGCCACTATTCCATCACAACAGACTGGGCAGGCTGACAATTTGGCACAAGATTGTGTGAAATGATGGATACGGCATGTATTGACAAGCATAAAGGCAATGACCAGAGGAAAAAAAAAAACTTCTACCTCATAATTTCAGGATATCCTGGGTGGTCATTTTGATTGCTGGTAAATTTAGATGTTGATGGAGAAAGGGCCTAATCCATGAATATAGAAGGGTCTTATGGGCAGCGTGTGGTGTTTGATGCCGACACCTACACAGTGGTCTATCAACTAGTCTATCAACTAGTCAGGCATCACTGAGACATTATTGGCCTGTTATATGACCAGAAGCAATATGGAGAGTGACATTATAGCATGGAGGTGGTGATGGCTGTGTAATTTAATGGATCGGTACCTCAGTCATTTGGGCCAGTGTGATAAAGACAGGTGTGTCTTTGTAGAACAGTTTAACTGTCTTGGTCATTGTTAGAACTAATTTCCTACTGGTCCTTAATAGCTAAGAAAATTGCAAAAGCACCAGAGGAAATTTTTCACCAATTCAGAGATAATTTTTCCTCTGAAATATATGTATGTGAGAGACAGAATTTAGCATTGACTGGCAGTTTCAGACAACTTTGTGTGGCATATGCTGCTATTTTTTTTCTCTCTGCAGGCCTTGTGAAAACTGAGCAAGTTGTGTGCCAGATGGTGTCTGTAGGTGGCAGCCAATGATGGATTCTTTATGTAGTACAGGGTTAAGCCCCTTTCCAATATTAACCCCCTGATCCTGTAAAGACTGCCACACTAGCTATCAACTGCTTATTGGCTATTCCAGCAAATGTGTGTCTCTTTTTGATTTCAGTTGATAAAGCTGTTAGCTCTTTCCCTGCCAATGGTGTCCAAAGTCGATTTAAAGACAAGTATGAATTATCATTTGGACCTCAGATTGGTATTGCGCTTAAAAAGACCTTTTGTTCAAGTACCACTATGCCTATAGTTCCAGACAGAAAAGCTGTTGACTCTGTCCAAAATTTGACACTGAAAGGGTTAAGAATTATGCAGCTACTGGTGCCAGGGTAACTGGTTTGCTGGTTGCAGTGCCCTGCTTCCAGCCACATTGACAACTTCCTGAATAGTATAGAATTATGGCACATTGTGAGCGTGTTTGTTTATGAAGACAAAATCAAACATGGAAATAAAGTTTTGTTTGTAATAGTGCATCTCATCCATACATGTATGAGTGATGATGCCACTGTGTATAATTCACTATGTGCTCCTATTTCTAGCAGTGAAGGTTTTTGTAACTTTAAAGTCAAATATATATGTACAAACTGAAAGCTCCCATGCACAGTTGATGCATTTTTAACATTCATTTGCTGAGTATATATAAAATACATGCAAGTCTATGCCTCCCACGTAAAACAGGCCTTATAATTTCATGCATGCAAAGTACATGGTAATGTCATTCAATGGGACATATCAAATATATGTAAAAGTTCAGGGTTGCAGGCAGACATACACTGTTGGCACATACAGCTAGTGGTGGGAATAAAGAATGTTTAAGATTATGATTCTAGTAACCTGCAAAATGTATGAATTCTGTCATTTGACAACATCTGTTCTTTTATTCAACAGGTTATCCATGTAACATCATTAACTTTTTGGGTGTTAATTTGGGTCGTACCCTCCTGCTTACTGGAGACCGAAGGGAATTCCATTTACTGTTAGAGGTCATTGACATTGTCCCAGTCAAGTGGTTTTCAATCAAGACTTGAACTCAAGGTTTCTAGCAAAGAGGTGTCTCTGGTGAAAATGTTCATCACTGCCATTCAAATTATTTCTTGCAGTTATAAATGTCCAAACAATAATTCAAAGTTCAAACATAACAAAAGAAATGTCATCCAGTATCTCAACCCACAATGCAAATTAGGCGTGAGCCTCACTCATCACTCGTATGCAACTCAGATTAGCAGTGGATATAATGCAACCATCACACACATGCTAACTTCAGCATTACCAACATGTTCCGTAATGCAACCAGAATAATGGATTTGGTAACAAAACGTCTTAGAATAACAAAATAGCCCAATTTAATTAATTCAGCGTCTATGTGGCGGCATTAAAACCATCATCACAAGAATTGCCTATCCTGCGGAAGAATTCAGTCCCCTGCCTGTCAATGATATTTAGACAGAGTGTTCATGTGTGCATGCAGTAGATACATGCGATTATATCACACATGTATAATCACCAGGCACTTTTATGTGAACCTGATGAATGAGAATTTACCCAAAACATACGTTGGGAAAGTACTCAATCCATACTTGAGTTATTTTACATCAATAAACTCATTATCAACACATTGTTTATATCTGGTTACCCAGATAAGTAACATAGGCCTATATTTCCACCAGCCAGACTGTGAATATTGCAATGAATGGACATAAATAAACGAATGCTCCCTACCCTCAGTCACCACATTTGTACATTATCCAAACAGAATAATAAGCTGCTTTTAAACTTTACATTAATGTTTTTATGCCTCATCCATGCTCACATACACACATTCCTAATATGCTGCTGCCTGTGGGAGCTAAGTTGCAATCAGAACCAAACACAGAGATGCATTGTCAAGGGGATGACTGCAGCCCAACTGAGTTTATTACGATACACCAGAGATTAAGGAATAAATTCAGCACTTAGTTAGAACAAGTCCACAAAAAAAGATTGCAAGGTGAGGGGCACCTCGGCCGCGCAAGTAACACCAATAACATAGCATATTTTGAGACACTACCAAATAGACATGAATGTACAATGCAGGAGAAATTTAAGGCCTGCATGGGATGGAGGGTGGGAGTTCGAAGCTGGCGAATGCAGCTGAGAAAACACCTACAGCTTTGTTCGGCATTAACTCTGCTCATGAATGAAGCGTGGCCCACGAAATTGACCGAAGGGGCTGCTTTTGAACTTCACATTAATGTTTTTGTGTAAAAGTTATTTGTTGAGTAGTTGTAAATCTTTTTAAGTGCCTTGAAGTGTCAATAGATAGAAAATATTTTACCAATGGGCTATTTTGTGACTTAGCAATGAACCCTTTTAGGACCCCAGAGGGCAGCACTTGAGGGTGATCATTGGCATAATTTTAGTTATTTGCGTAACGACAAATCCCTATGAAGCTTTTGTTAAGCAAATATCCAGAATTGTGCAAATGAACGCTGTCAGGTGCTGCCATCTGGGGTCCTAAATTCCATTATTAATGATGAACTATAAAAATACAATGTGAAACTAGATTAACATATCAGACAGAATGAAAATCATTTAAAATTACCATGTCACTTTTTCCGTCCAAGGTCCGCTTTTTGTGTCGAGGCTGTAATTCGTTTGTCCATCAACTTATATTAATGAAACTTTACACACAGGTGCATCTGGACATAATGGTGTGTCATGTACCATAAGCAGGTCACTAGGTCAAGTACTTGGTCACAGTGACATATCCTTGTAAAATTGGATCTGGGCTACAATTCCTTTACTATTTACCTTAGTTTCATGAAACTTCACTCACATATATCTTGACCTAGAGGTGTGTCAACATGAAACAAAGCTAGGTCACAAGGTCAAGTATCTATGGGTCACAGTGATGCAATCATGTAATTCGCTTGTCTTTCAAGTCAGATTAATGAAACTCAATAAGTTAGTTTCATGAAACTTCATACATACACATCTTGACCCAAAGGTTTGTCATGAAACAAAAGTAGGTCACTACTAGGTTAAGTATTATGAATCCTTGCATCTGTCCATCCACTCTTTGTGTCTGGGCTCTAATTCGTTTGTCCTTCAACTTAGATTAATGAAACTTTACACACAGGTGCATCTTGGTATAAAAGTGTGTCATGTAACAAAGGTAGGTCACTAGATCAAGTATCTGGGTCACAGTGACATATACCTTTAAACCACGTCTGGGTTATAATTTCTTTATTATTTAATTTAGTTTAATGAAACTTCACGCACAGATATATCTTGAAGTAAAGGTGTGTTGTGAAACAAAAGTAGGTCACTTGATCAAGTATCTGGGTCATAGTGATAACCTATTTTTATTGACTACAGTCATTCTTAAACAAGACTTGTGATTAGCAAGGTTATGAATGAGGGGAGGGGGGCATGGCAACAATCTCCAATTGTATTTTAATTACAAATAACCCTCTTGTACACTGATTAATAAACCTATTCTGTACAATATACAGCACAATTAAAACATGAATTGGTGCTAAATCATTCCAATTTAGGTCAAGGAGAAGAATCGAATTCACATTTCTTATTTTAAGTTTAATGGAGCATATCTTATGGTGCTGTGTATGTCATCATCAGTCCATGTCTTCACAAGACAAATACTCTGATATACATGATATATGCAAGTATCTGCTGCCAACACAAGGAGCTGATGGACAGGATACATTAAGCTCTTGCCCAGGAGCTCATCACAGAGCATCATACCATGGATACTTTATGAAGAGCACTAAGGAAATGCATCAAGACTCCCCCTTGGATCATAAGAAAACTGGGAGATTCAATTCTCGTGAGTTCAGATGCATAATCTTCTCCAAAGACATGGCTGGATTGTCTCTAAACTTGGCATGGATGTGCCTTGAGTGGTCTTTTCCAAATTTGCTCAAATAGTCACTCTCCAGTGATTTTGGTGCCTTTTATGAATTTGTTTGTTTGTTTGTTTGTTTGTTTATCTTTTAGTGCATGGGGCAGAGTGGATCTTTCAACATATATTTACTGACAGTACAAAAAAAACTATTTTTGCAAGCTAGTTTGACACAATACCATCTACATGTATGGGATTCTTCCCACCAATCACATTGCCAACAAGATTGTCAGAAAGTGGGGGAACAATAGTAAACAATTTTTGTATAAGGTATCAAATACAAAATAACGACAATCATGTAAATACTCGAATAATAACCTCTATGATTTGTGACCAATTTTCCATACTTTGTATGTTGAGACATTTTAAATTATAAATATGATATACCTTCAATAAAAGGTCCCAAAGAAAAGAAAATCATGTTGAGAACTTCTGAAAAGAAATTGAAGAATCAAATTTATAGGAGGGTATGACTAAAGATCTTCAAACTAATCCAAACAATCCTTATGAATTTCTTCATATTACTATTCAGAGGGTGCCAGACAAACATTTTCCTATGAAGACAGTTCAGTATGAAAAATACAAAAATGAAAATCACGATCGCTAACTCCAGATATTACTGGTTCAATAAAAAAGAGGGATGCCTTGTACAGGCTGAAAGAACTCCACGTAATACACTTGAATATGAAGCACACAAAGTAAATCGGAACACTTTCAATAAAAATTTAACAATACCATTCAAAAAGCTAAAAAAAATTATTGTGAGCACTGTTTTAATAAATACAAGAGTGGCATTAAAAATACATGGAAAACTAGAGATAGTACAAGGTGGTATCAACAGTTGTCATGGCATCACAGTTTTTTGTGGTACTGACTTTGTGCCCGATCGTCGTGATGTCAGAAGTAATTTCTAATCAAAACAACATTGAAAAATATCAATCATGCTTACAAACTGGTCAATATGAAATACCTTAAAATCTGAACACACCGAGCAGTCATGCATTGACTAAAACTGCTCTGGTACCACCGAAACTGACATGCCACAAGAACTGGCTTCAGGAGCATACTCAATGAGCTTAAGAGATCATTTCCAGAATTTTTCAACATAAATGGTAAAATGGTATCAGTGAAAAGGAAATAGTAAATGCATTTAAATAATTAACTTCATAGACATTGCACCTGATCTTCCTTTGAAAATTGATGCGCCCAATGGCTCTGTGAAAGGTTACCTAATAAATCCCAGATCACAGACTTAGATTCACATGTATCTCAGATGATGCAGTTCTGAAGATAATAGGTTAATTAAAACATAAGACCAGCTATTGATATGATAGGGTGTCCATAAAACTGCATAGATCCATTAAAAATGAAGTATTCTGAGTAACCACCATAATGATAAATCAAACTGATGACAAGCGGTATTTTCCAAGACAAACAGAAAATTGTTAAAGTGCAACCAATATTTAAAAAGGAAAATGAATCTCTATTCAACAATTACAGGCCAATATCAATATTACCAGCTATATCAAAAATATCTGAGCATGTTATCTTTGATCAAACCCAGCAATATTTCAGTACAAATAATTTATACTTAGTAGCTATGTATACTATAGCCAGTATGGTATTAGGGAGGGTCTCTCCAATGAGTATGCTGTACTAGATGTATACTATAGCCAGTATGGTATTAGGGAGGGTCACTCCAATGAGTATGCTGTACTAGATGTATACTATAGTCAGTATGGTATTAGGGAGGGTCACTCCAATGAGTATGCTGTACTAGATGTATACTATAGCCAGTCTGGTATTAGGGAGGGTCACTGCAATGAGTATGCTGTACTAGATGTATACTATAGTCAGTATGGTATTAGGGAGGGTCACTGCAATGAGTATGCTGTACTAGATGTATACTATAGTCAGTCTGGTATTAGGGAGGGTCACTGCAATGAGTATGCTGTACTAGATGTATACTATAGTCAGTATGGTATTAGGGAGGGTCACTCCAATGAGTATGCTGTACTAGATGTATACTATAGTCAGTATGGTATTAGGGAGGGTCACTCCAATGAGTATGCTGTACTAGATGTATACTATAGCCAGCATGGTATTAGGGAGGGTCACTCCAATGAGTATGCTGTACTAGATGTATACTATAGCCAGTATGGTATTAGGGAGGGTCACTGCAATGAGTATGCTGTACTAGATGTATACTATAGTCAGTATGGTATTAGGGAGGGTCACTCCAATGAGTATGCTGTACTAGATGTATACTATAGCCAGTCTGGTATTAGGGAGGGTCACTCCAATGAGTATGCTGTACTAGATGTATACTATAGCCAGTATGGTATTAGGGAGGGTCACTGCAATGAGTATGCTGTACTAGATGTATACTATAGCCAGTCTGGTATTAGGGGGGGTCACTCCAATGAGTATGCTGTACTAGATGTATACTATAGCCAGTATAGTATTAGGGAGGGTCACTCCAATGAGTATGCTGTACTAGATGTATACTATAGCCAGTATAGTATTAGGGAGGGTCACTCCAATGAGTATGCTGTACTAGATGTATACTATAGTCAGTATAGTATTAGGGAGGGTCACTCCAATGAGTATGCTGTACTAGATGTATACTATAGCCAGTATAGTATTAGGGAGGGTCACTCCAATGAGTATGCTGTACTAGATGTATACTATAGTCAGTATAGTATTAGGGAGGGTCACTCCAATGAGTATGCTGTACTAGATGTATACTATAGTCAGTATAGTATTAGGGAGGGTCACTCCAATGAGTATGCTGTACTAGATGTATACTATAGTCAGTATGGTATTAGGGAGGGTCACTGCAATGAGTATGCTGTACTAGATGTATACTATAGCCAGTCTGGTATTAGGGAGGGTCACTCCAATGAGTATGCTGTACTAGATGTATACTATAGCCAGTCTGGTATTAGGGAGGGTCACTCCAATGAGTATGCTGTACTAGATGTATACTATAGCCAGTATGGTATTAGGGAGGGTCACTCCAATGAGTATGCTGTACTAGATGTATACTATAGCCAGTATGGTATTAGGGAGGGTCACTCCAATGAGTATGCTGTACTAGATGTATACTATAGCCAGTATGGTATTAGGGAGGGTCACTCCAATGAGTATGCTGTACTAGATGTATACTATAGCCAGTATGGTATTAGGGAGGGTCACTCCAATGAGTATGCTGTACTAGATGTATACTATAGCCAGTATAGTATTAGGGAGGGTCACTCCAATGAGTATGCTGTACTAGATGTATACTATAGCCAGTATGGTATTAGGGAGGGTCACTCCAATGAGTATGCTGTACTAGATGTATACTATAGCCAGTATGGTATTAGGGAGGGTCACTCCAATGAGTATGCTGTACTAGATGTATACTATAGCCAGTCTGGTATTAGGGAGGGTCACTCCAATGAGTATGCTGTACTAGATGTATACTATAGCCAGTATAGTATTAGGGAGGGTCACTCCAATGAGTATGCTGTACTAGATGTATACTATAGCCAGTATGGTATTAGGGAGGGTCACTCCAATGAGTATGCTGTACTAGATGTATACTATAGCCAGTATAGTATTAGGGAGGGTCACTCCAATGAGTATGCTGTACTAGATGTATACTATAGCCAGTATGGTATTAGGGAGGGTCACTGCAATGAGTATGCTGTACTAGATTTATACTATAGTCAGTATGGTATTAGGGAGGGTCACTCCAATGAGTATGCTGTACTAGATGTATACTATAGCCAGTATGGTATTAGGGAGGGTCACTCCAATGAGTATGCTGTACTAGATGTATACTATAGCCAGTCTGGTATTAGGGAGGGTCACTCCAATGAGTATGCTGTACTAGATGTATACTATAGCCAGTATAGTATTAGGGAGGGTCACTCCAATGAGTATGCTGTACTAGATGTATACTATAGCCAGTATGGTATTAGGGAGGGTCACTCCAATGAGTATGCTGTACTAGATGTATACTATAGCCAGTATAGTATTAGGGAGGGTCACTCCAATGAGTATGCTGTACTAGATGTATACTATAGCCAGTATGGTATTAGGGAGGGTCACTGCAATGAGTATGCTGTACTAGATTTATACTATAGTCAGTATGGTATTAGGGAGGGTCACTCCAATGAGTATGCTGTACTAGATGTATACTATAGCCAGTATGGTATTAGGGAGGGTCACTCCAATGAGTATGCTGTACTAGATGTATACTATAGTCAGTATAGTATTAGGGAGGGTCACTCCAATGAGTATGCTGTACTAGATGTATACTATAGTCAGTATAGTATTAGGGAGGGTCACTCCAATGAGTATGCTGTACTAGATGTATACTATAGCCAGTATAGTATTAGGGAGGGTCACTCCAATGAGTATGCTGTACTAGATGTATACTATAGTCAGTATAGTATTAGGGAGGGTCACTCCAATGAGTATGCTGTACTAGATGTATACTATAGTCAGTATAGTATTAGGGAGGGTCACTCCAATGAGTATGCTGTACTAGATGTATACTATAGTCAGTATAGTATTAGGGAGGGTCATTCCAATGAGTATGCTGTACTAGATGTATACTATAGTCAGTATGGTATTAGGGAGGGTCACTCCAATGAGTATGCTGTACTAGATGTATACTATAGCCAGTCTGGTATTAGGGAGGGTCACTCCAATGAGTATGCTGTACTAGATGTATACTATAGCCAGTCTGGTATTAGGGAGGGTCACTCCAATGAGTATGCTGTACTAGATGTATACTATAGCCAGTCTGGTATTAGGGAGGGTCACTCCAATGAGTATGCTGTACTAGATGTATACTATAGCCAGTATGGTATTAGGGAGGGTCACTCCAATGAGTATGCTGTACTAGATGTATACTATAGCCAGTATGGTATTAGGGAGGATCACTCCAATGAGTATGCTGTACTAGATGTATACTATAGCCAGTATGGTATTAGGGAGGGTCACTCCAATGAGTATGCTGTACTAGATGTATACTATAGCCAGTATGGTATTAGGGAGGGTCACTCCAATGAGTATGCTGTACTAGATGTATACTATAGCCAGTATGGTATTAGGGAGGGTCACTCCAATGAGTATGCTGTACTAGATTTATACTATAGTCAGTATGGTATTAGGGAGGGTCACTCCAATGAGTATGCTGTACTAGATGTATACTATAGCCAGTATGGTATTAGGGAGGGTCACTCCAATGAGTATGCTGTACTAGATGTATACTATAGCCAGTATGGTATTAGGGAGGGTCACTCCAATGAGTATGCTGTACTAGATGTATACTATAGCCAGTATAGTATTAGGGAGGGTCACTCCAATGAGTATGCTGTACTAGATGTATACTATAGCCAGTCTGGTATTAGGGAGGGTCACTCCAATGAGTATGCTGTACTAGATGTATACTATAGCCAGTATGGTATTAGGGAGGGTCACTCCAATGAGTAGGCTGTACTAGATGTATACTATAGCCAGTATAGTATTAGGGAGGGTCACTCCAATGAGTATGCTGTACTAGATGTATACTATAGCCAGTATGGTATTAGGGAGGGTCACTCCAATGAGTATGCTGTACTAGATGTATACTATAGTCAGTCTGGTATTAGGGAGGGTCACTGCAATGAGTAGGCTGTACTAGAAGTCATACATAAAATACTGCTAGATACGGATAAAGGTCAAATACCATTAAATATATACATAGACCTTTCAAAGGCATTTAAATCATAACATATTACTGGAAAAACGTAGCTACTAAATTATAAAAGACACTGCGTTAGAACTTTTTGCAAACTATATTAAACAATAAAATATATATGTATGGTGATAAATAAAGTAAAATAAAATCTCATTAAGCATGACAGCAAAATCACTATATTGGTGGTCCCAACATTTTTGACTGATTTTGAGTGGCACTTGAGCATGAATTGTCTTAGCTATTGAAAATTGGCTTGATCTTTCCAGCAATAGGAGAATCATTTGGGCAGCTGTACTGGCAGCATCTATTTCCTTCACTAGCTCATTGGCAACAGACAGAGAATCAGGTAGAACACTAGTTACAGTATCAGTTATGAGATGACCAGGTGTGTGCACTATGTTACCTGAAACCTCAGCATTTGTGGAAATCCGAGTAGCTGATCTGGTGGCCATGGCTGCCATGGCCAACTGGACCCCATGTTGAACCCCCTCTGCTAGGAGTTGAGAGATTGCTTGGGGATCCACTGCAGTCATTGGAGCTGGTGGGGCTGGGGCTGGGGCTGGAGGGAAAGGGGGTGGCAGTGGAGTAGGGGTGCTGGAGGGAAAGGGGGTGGCAGTGAAGTAGGGGTGCTGGAGGGAAAGGGGGTGGCAGTGGAGTAGGGGTGCTGGAGGGAAAGGGGGTGGCAGTGGAGTAGGGCTGCTGGAGGGAATGGGGATGGTAGTGAAGTAGGGGGTTCTGGAGGGAAAGGGGGTGGTAGTGGAGTAGGGGTGCTGGAGGGAAAGGGGGTGGCAGTGAAGTAGGGGGCTCTGGAGGGAAAGGGAGTGGCAGTGGAGTAGGGGTGCTGGAGGGAAAGGGGGTGGCAGTGGAGTAGGGGGTGCTGGAGGGAAAGGGGGTGGCAGTGGAGTAGGGGTGCTGGAGGGAAAGGGGGAGGCTAGTGGAGTAGGGGTGCTGGAGGGAAAGCGGGTGGCAGTGGAGTAGGGGTGCTGTGTTACGCAGTTGGAGCTTCCATTGGGGAGAGGGGCGGATGGACCTGACAGATCCGCCTAGTGCAGGGGTGGTATGATTTCTCCCATGGACGGCTGGTCTTTTCACTAAGAGGCCAAAAAAAGTACTGAATTTTACCTTTCTGTACTGACTACGATAACTATCCCAGATGTTGCTGAGTGGTCTATACACAATACCAAGAACTATATATTTTCTTAGCTCCCAACCAGTTACATCAATAAATTGGCCTTCCCAAACTTCAGATGTTTCTGTAAGAGGTGATAGTTTAAAGTTATAGTTATCATATTAATGTATGATCTAACCTCCTTTTGGAAAACATGTTTGGCTTGGTAGAATGTAGCTATAACTTTCAATTTGAAACAGAGTGAGATCAGTATCATTTTTATGTAGCTCTCGCAGAAAAATTAAACTGAATTCAAATTTTTCTTGATGCAACTCATGAAAAAATGCTTCTATTTCTGTGATGTTAGCATGACCTGAGTTAATATCAGAACTTAAAATTGTAAAGCTGCTTCAATAAGTGTGCATGCAAAATAGATTCTAGGTCATTAAAAAAGTAAGGAGAATGAGAAATTATTTCTATCTGTTGATAGCCATTGCTATCATCCTGATTCTCTAGTAAGTGTTTTCACTCATTCCATACCAGTCCTTGATTTTTCCATATATTTATCTAGACTTAAGACTTAATTACATATTTAAATTCTTCATGAAAGAGCTTTCGTTCAAGTACCCACATGCCTATAGTCTTAAGTCAGTGGTTCTGGCACTGCCTGGCAAGTCATGCTGCAGCTGCCTTTGTGACTTGCCAGGCAGTGCCAGAACCACTGACCAAGGCCTGTGACCCTAGTATCGAATGAGTTCAAGAATTATGTTGTAATGTATGTTGTGCACCACCAGAGTTTAAAAGTATGTCTTCAGTTGCATCCATTTATCAGTTGTTGTGAAGATTTTTTCGCAGAGTATACAATGTAAATTTAACATTATGGTAATTATAGACATGATGTACATAATGTGATGGGATGATACATAATTACTAGGTTGCACTTGTACTCTGTGATTCACTCATTCACAGTGACCTTCATTTGTCCTTTTAGCTTTCAAGCAGAACTAAATAGAAAAAGAAAACAGTAAAAAAGTAGACAAATACAAGACCGTCATCATGGTTCTACTTTTAAATAATACCACAATACTCCGTATTTGTAAGTTCAATACTGGTAGTCCTCACTTTGTCAATTTGAATAGTTACATAGAATACTTTCTGATTTAAATGAATCTTTGAAAGTCTGTAATGACTGACAAGAATATACATAAGCATGGTTTATATGGGAACACAAGTGTAAATGTATGCATTTATTCGATTGTCAGAACATTTGTACACCAGATCCTCTTCAAACTTGGGGGATGTTTGCCTTAAATTTGTTAGATTTTAATAAAACTAGGTCATTTGGTTAGATATCTGGGTAACTTATATCGATATACTAACAGCTCAAAGTTGAGCTATAGACTTGGCTCTGCTAGCTCAGCTTATTTTTGGACTTTGGAGTAAATTTTGGTGAGCTGAGCACAGGCTGTTCACACAACCTTATTGTTTCTCTTAGCAGACTATTTTGTAAGTATTAAAAATTATGACACTACATGTCAGTATTAAAGTTTTGATAGATATGTGCACAATCTGAACACAACTCTATGTAAAAGCAACTAGATGACATTTTGATGTGCTGGTAGGTGCTGGAACCTGCTATACCTCAATATAACTGGTACAGAGCTGCTGTCATCTATTACGTTGAGGCTCCTTTGTAGAGCTGCCTCCTTACAATAGGAGCCTCAACGTAATAGATGACAGCAGCTCTACAAAGAAACCTTAGCACAAGAAGTATAATGTGTACACGGACCACCAGCAAGTGGAAAGAAATGATAAAAATTGTGTACCGTTTTGATAACAACTTTAGTTAATAGTGTAAATGATTAGAGTTATGTGTTATGCATAAGTTTAAACTTGAGCACTCATTGGTTGGAGGTCAGGTGGGCATTGTGCTGTGTCTTGATTGGTCAGGATTTGAGCTTTGACTGGGCAAATGAAATTGCTGTATATTGGAGCAGTAGAATATGAAGGTTTAGTCACTGCTCTGTTTTTAACAAAATGACATATGTTCAGCAGATTATAACTGTTAATACTGTTAATGAATACATGTAGTTTGCTCTCAAGTTTTATCTTAGGAAGCAAAAATCAATGTAAAATCTGCAGCCATTGCCATGAGTATACCATATGTAGAGTGGCAATGGCTGCCCTTGAGACATTCCCAATGAGCTATAAACAGGATGGCCAAAGCACAAGGCATAAAATGACTGCATGACATATAGTATACCTGCATATCCAGGAGCATATATATATATATATATATATAAGTGACCTGACTTTGTCGTCCAGGAGTGTGGGTGGGAATGATGAGCTGCCTCAGGCCACCAGACTCCTGCAGTGTTCTATTCCAACAGAATTTAAAGTGATATTTTCATGATTTGGCTACTGCACAGAAAAATGAATGACTTAGCATGGACAAATACACGGAATGCTGGGCATCAATTGCTGGTAGCCTACTTGTATGTGTTGGGTGCCAGGAAGACCAATAGCCATGGCCAGAGCATGGGAATTTGCCACATTATATTCAGACCTAGTTTTTAATATCAACCAGTAGGTAATTTGGCAACTTTTTCTGTTGTACCATACGAATGCAACCCATTTTGCCAGGGAGGCTTCAAGCTTTGCCAGCCCCTTGAGCTCTTTTCTGCACACCTTTACATGTTAATGGTCTCTCATTAGATAAATTGACAGGCACGAAATGCAGGCTCTAATGCATGATCACCAGAGAACCTGCCACAATTACTGCCTGCTCCCCTGAGGAATATGCCTGCAAGCTAATCAGTGCCCCATGGAGTCTGAAAGTGACAGAGTACAACATTTTGCAGTAGAGGTTTGAGGGAGCTGTGATTATGTCTGGTCTCCTGGGCCACACCTGAGTCATTGTTCTTGTGTTTGTGAATTATTGATACATCAGGATGTTTTATGATTGCATGGTCTGCCAGTGTGGCTGACCACTAGTTGCAGGAGACTGGACATTGCTCTTAATGTGCTCTGTATGGTGGGGAATGAGAAATAACCAACAAAACATTAACCCTTTCCCCCTTGAGTGAAGATTGAGTCAACAGGTTTCCTTGGCATGGGTTGACTGTTTAGTGGCCCACCCATGCCAATTGGGAAACATGTTGACCTGGCTTATGTTATCTTCATATGTCTCAACAATTATTCCAATCCAAATTGTTTTTTCCCCTGTTACTGTTTAAATTAGTAAAAAACATCGAAGCAGATGATGTTTGACCACCAGCTAGTTTAAGGCAGCTGAGGTTGATGAGGACAAGATGTGTAGAAGTAACTTAGATAGATTTTTTTGCTAGCTATAAGAAAAAAACCAGGCTGTGAGACACATGCCATATGGAAATTCTAATATAGAAAAAGTATGCCTTATATATGGATTGTGAAGCAGGCCAAGCTGATATTACTCACTGTCCATGGCACATTTTGTGGCACACATTTTCCCACCTAATTGTGAGGTGGGGAAACCAAAGGACTCACATCTTTCCTGCAATGGCTGTTGTAAACCATGCTTACATAATAGCAACTTTAGGCTTTTGTCTGTAACAAGTAATGTGCCAGTGCCTTTCTCTAGAGACTGCAGAGAACTAATAAACCCTTGGTGTGATCAATATGTCACACTTATAATTACTGTCATTGTGCTGATAGGTCCACAGCCATGTCAACAACTTGACTCAAGTATTTTGAATGTTACGTACAGGTTGCCACTTTACCCCCCAGAAATGCACTATTTGGTGAAATAAGATTGAGTCAGTGTGGCCCACACATTCAGTTAGACAGCTAGAGCAGAAAGGGAGATATGTAATAACATTGAATTTTAATTAAGGAGCTCGATGCCTACAGAGGCTCCATATTGACAGTTATAAGGTGTTTGACATACATGTAGATTTTGCTGTTATCATTTATTGCGGTGTAATTATGGTGACATATGCCAACTGGCAAAGAGTTCAGTGTGCTAATCTGTGGTTCAATGTTGCTCAAATGCTGGTTGAGATGAGTCAGCAGTGAGCGATAAGAGTAAAGTTGTTGGCTACAACCCTTGGAGGGGCTGCCATATGGTACACACCTCTCCTTCTCTCATACATGGAATTGATGCTGTTCCTGCTGCATGGATAAAAAATAATTAATTAAATCACAGCTGATCATAACAAGTGTAAAGCAAGTATACTTGACATTGTTGTAGCTGGTGATGGCCGTATGTCAACCACTCCAGCCTTAATGCCATGCTCCCCACCATCTCCCAGCTTCTATATGTAACACTGTTGTTGTGTATAATTTCTTATTTTAGCATAATAAAACAATAATAATTATTGTCTTGAGTCTCTTGAATTTGTATATCATTGTTTAAATTTAAGTTGTCTTTGTTGCCAATATTTGACACACACACCCCCCCCCCCCCCATTACCAGCAGCTTGTTTTTGCCTAAAGCAACTGTTGTACCATAGGAAATTATTAAGACTAAATAGTCTTCTCTGCTGTAGATTATAGGCTCAATCATACTTGTATTTCTTTTCTTTGGCTTCAATTTTCCAAGAGACAAACTGATTTAAAACTCAGGTACATGTACCTAGTGATTGAAACAGAATATGTGATGCAAATGGAAATCACGGATTAGCGACTGAAAATAGAAAATAAAAAAGCTGCTGTTAATTGATGCTACTTAATTAATTTGTGCTTTAATCAAGCATAATTATATAATACTGGCATTGAAAGTGATACGAAGTACTACCAGGAGCAGTTGTACCTGTTGTATGTGGCACACTTCAGACAAGATGGTAACATGCAACAGGTGACCTGTTATTACAAACAAACTGACTCCTATGTACTTCGGAGTACTGTGACCATATCAAGAGGTGGCCTTTCAAGACAGTGGCCAGTGGTATTGGGTTGCCCTGTGGGTAGTTTCCAACAGAGTGATTATTACAAGTGACCACATCAGGTACCACTGTATGTGGACCATGCACTGTAGTCGTAAATAATTTGGTTATTAGAAGTGCTCACATATATCAGATACCACTGTATTCTCCAATAAATTGCTTATTAAAAGTGGCCATGTGCACCATGTACCCCAGTTGGAAATCTCCTATAAATTAGTATAGAGGGCTTTATATGTTTCAATGTTTATTATGAAGCAACCCTTTCTCTTCAAAAATAGCATATGTTCATTAATAAAAGTTGTGTCGGTGTTTGCTGTGTGTGTTTATACTAACTACACTGTGGTTTTGATCTACTACTGATTCTCTACATTTTTTGGAAAAGAATAATTATATTTTGACACCCACAGGCTTACACCAGCGCCACATCTCTTATTGGGACTTGCCTACATGTATCCCTTTGTGAAGACTTTCTTCACAAATCACAAGAAGCAAGAAGTACGTCTGAGTGGAAATGTCCTCTGCTGTACTTGTAATTTCTCTTTTATTGAACACTTTTATGGAATATTGGAAAGATTGTCATCAAAAGAGACCTAACTCTGTGGCATGCTGTTGTCAATGCTGTCCAAGAGACATAGCTCCATGGCAGGGCTTTAGTCAATAAAGGGAGACATGCCATATAGTAATATGGTTTTAGTCAATGTCTTCAAAGGCGACATATCTCAATTGCTTGCCTTGATTCCACAGCTTTGTTTAATGCCAATCCTGAGGTATGCCTGCTATAGTGGCCGTGGCATGAGACATCAGGTTAGTCAATGAAATGTAGCTCCACTGCCAAATTAAAGTTTGTAGCCATGGGACCATTGTGATACATCAATATATTCTGTATTGGAACAGTCAAACATGATATTATACAATAGTCAGACATGGATTCCTTTGATGTAAGGTGGTGTATATTCCAGGAAACACTATTAGCTATTCACTGTTTTAGTGTGAATACAGGAAGTATCTCCCCCAAAGACAGCTGTATTACCCGAGGTGAAGCCGAGGGTAATACAGCTGTCTTGGGGGAGATACTTCCTGTATTTCACACTAAAACAGTGAATGATGATTTTATCCCATTTTTGATGATGTAATTTCATGCCCAAAAAATCTTCACTGTTCGACCCGCTGCTGCTGCAGTTCACTTCAGAGTCCGCCATCATGTTGTCGTCTGCAGCGCGTCAAGGCTTGTATCGCATGACAGAGACTTCTGGTGGCTGATCGATGCACTAACCAGATAGGGAGATACAGCGAGAATACCGCTGTATTCCCCGGCCAGTTATGAGAATACCCCTGTATTCCCCAGCCAGTTACGAGAATACTGCTGTATTCCCCGGTCAGTTTCAGGAATCGCGCTGTATTTCACCTTTGCAGTAATTAATGCACAAATAAGGGTAATACAAAGAGTGTACCATAGCTATTAACCAATCAGAAGCCAAGGATTCTATCAAAAATGGGACAAAACACCATACATGGCAATTCATGCCCCTTTTGAAGTGGGCAATGCCAACTTGCTACCATGGAAAAAAGTAACAAATACAAAAATATCAATAACACGCTTTAATAAAACAAACTGCAATATTTGATCTTATACTCCGGAGAGACCTGCATGGACATTGCAGTGGTCGATGCATTTATCGTGGAAGACACTTCAAAACTTTAAAATGTTATAAATCCAACTTTAGGAAGTGAAATATAATGCTAAATGAAACAACTTTAAGTCTGATGCTGTATGTTAGTAGAATAACTGTTCCGTCTCTCCAATGCTTGATTCTCGGACGACTGCATGACAGCCCCAGGTTAACAGGTTAACAGTCCAATTATTTTAGCTGATATTTATGGTGAATGTGCAGTTTGTGTACCTCCCATGATCTAGTTTGGCAGTGTCACTATCACAAGGGGACTGACATGTATGTAGTCTCATATTCTGGCACTTCAGACTTCATAACTTTTGAGGGTTTAGCACATCAGATCCTCACCTTCTGTCTGGTTGAAAGTCTCTTGTTACGTATGCACAATGTTATTCCGGTGGCCTATACATCTGCAGATAAGTTGTTTGTCCACCCTGGCATTGAAGAGTGCTGTAGTGCATGTGCATTTAATTTCCCAAGTGATTCAATTGGTGTAGAAACCCTTTAAGCCAGCATTTTCACTCATTGATCGTACCAGATTTGGCATCTTTTCCACACCGATTGGCAAACGTACATGTATGCTTTGCAGACAGACCTTGTCAAAACTGCCTTCAAATCATACACTAGTCCTTTAGAGGTCCTTGACTGAAGTGAGGTCCTTGTACTTCCAGTGTGGCCACTGGTGGTTCATTTAGGTCCATGACCCATGTGAAGTCCTTGCACATAATTAGGTAGCTAAAGTGTGTGTGTCAAAGCACACTTTTCTGTTTTTCTAGGAATTCTTTCTTTCTTTCTTTCTTTCTTTCTTTCTTTCTTTCTTTCTTTCTTTCTTTCTTTCTTTCTTTCTTTCTTTCTTTCTTTCTTTACAGGCAAATTTGTCCGACATTTTATTTGAAAAGTATTATATGTAGAAACTCCAAACTTGGCACAATTATACTTCTACGGATAAAGTCTGGCCGTTTTATAATGAGAGGTCATGCTTTTCAAAATGATGCAAATGAGGGCTAATTAAAGTTTTAAATCTTCAATATCTTATATACTATAGTAGATGTGGTTCCGAGTGTATAGGAGTTCGATCATAGCAAGGTAAAGGTGATCTTAAATGCCAAGGTCATGTCAAGGTCAAAGGTCAATTTTATGCCAAACTGTCATTTTTGAGGTCAAGGTTAACTTCACGTAGAGGTCATTTCAAGGTCAAAGGCCACTTTCGATGGTGGCTTTCTTCTAGCTATAACTTGGTCAATTTTTATCCAATTTTGATCATGTTGGGCTCAAATTGTAGCTATTGTAGCCCTGCACACTTTTGAAATTTACATGTGACCTCTAAAGTTCAAAGGTCAAGGTACTGTGGACCTTTGAAAGTTTCATCCAGTCATAACTTGGTCAATCTCCATCCAATTCTAATCATGTCGGACTCAAGTTGTAGGTATTGCTACACTGGACATTTTTATAAGAACATGTAACCTCAAAAAGGCAAAGGTCAAGGTCATTTGGCCCTTCAAAATTTCATCTTGCCATAATTTGATCAATTTTACTCCGATTTGGTTCATGTTTGGCTTAAATTGTGGGTATTGTAACACTGTGCAATTTACATATGACCTGTAAAGGTCAAAGGTCAAGGTCATTTGGACTTTGAAATTTGCATGCAGCCAAAAGCTTAACATAATGTGAAGTATTAAAGGATAAAAGTTGTAGCATTTAAAATTTACAACTTTTAAAGGCACACAGACAGATTTGCTTTCAAGTAAATCTCCTTTTCCAGTTTCTTTCTTTCTTTCTTTCATCTTTACCAGCAAATTTGTCGGACACTTTTCTAGGACACTATTATACATAGAAACTCCAAACCTGGCATGATTGTACCTCCATACAAGGCCTTTGGACGTTTTATACACAGAAATGAAGATGTCTAAAATTTTGCAAATTAGGGCATTTGAAATTTTAAATCTTTAATATCTTCAAAAGTATAATAGATAGAGATGTCATTCCAACTTCTACTAGGGTGTTATTGACCAGTGCCTATCTAATGATTTTAAAACAAGAGTTGTAGCAATTCAAATTAGGCTAATTAGCAGCATTTGAAATTTTAAATCTTGAATAACTTCAAAGCTATAATAGATAGAGATGCCATTGCAACTTCTACTCCAGTTTGATGGAATAGTTGAACATTGCCATACCAATATGCTTTGAAGACACACACACTGATTTGCTATGCAGCAAATCATCTTTCCTAGTTAGTCCTTGTACTTGAATGATGTCCACCCTGCAGTGTCTGTACGTCCTGGGTTTTATCACAACATGTCGAGAGTATTTTCAACAGATATGTAGATTAGCTTGATTCGCAACAAAGGAATATGTGAGATCACAGATGACTAGATGTCAACATCTGAGTTTGAATGTAGTTTTGAGTCACTTGAATGCTTGTTTTGGCCTATTCATCATCTTTTTCATGTGGCAGGACTTGCTGAAATAAATAAGGCATGAGAATTCTCATTAAATGGTTGTTTTGTCACTATTGGAAGGTGTGAAAAAGTGTTTTCTTTGTCACTACCATAAGATGTATTGGAGTTTCCAGTATCATCATCATGAATGGCACAGCTAGTGGGAATCTGTGGTGGTATTTTGAATGATTCTCATTCAAATATTAAAATTTGCTAAGCGTTAAAAGTGCCCAAAACAGGCATGTGAAACCCACCTCAGGCTACCAAAGAAATATCAAAAATACCACTTGTTACCAGCCCAAAGACAGCCTGTATGCAGCCTGTAGACAGCCTGTAGACAGTCTGTAGACAGTCTGTAGACAGTCTGTTGACAGTCTGTAGACAGTCTGTAGACAGTCTGTAGACAGCCTGTAGACAGTCTGTAGACAGTCTGTAGACAGCCTGTAGACAGTCTGTAGACAGTCTGTAGACAGTCTGTAGACAGTCTGTAGACAGTCTGTAGACAGCCTGTAGACAGCCTGTAGACAGTCTGTTGACAGTCTGTAGACAGTCTGTAGACAGTCTGTAGACAGTCTGTAGACAGCCTGTAGACAGTCTGTTGACAGCCTGTAGACAGCCTGTAGGCAGTCTGTAGACAGTCTGTAGACAGTCTGTAGACAGCCTGTAGACAGCCACTTGTGGAGCTGTCTTATATAGGCTGCCTACTAGCTGTCTTCTAGGTGGTTTTAGGCTGTCTTTAGGCTGGCTACATATGCCTGTCTTTGAACTGAAAATTTTCAAAATAAACCTAAGTCAGATGCATGCCAGCCAGTAGCCAGCCTCCATGTAGACAGACACTGTATACATGTATAGAGCCATGCATCCTGTAGACATGCATGCATGTCTGGGTAGATTGAGCGCCATATATGCTGGCTGCATGCAGCCATATATTCCACTAAAAATGTAGCCAGCCTGTAGCTAGCCTGCAGACAGCTATACTTCAGTGCAGTTGTAGCCAGCCTGAAGAAAGCCCTGCTTCTATGCAGATGTAGCCCGCCAATTACCAGCCAAGACTCCCTTTGATTTTTTCCAAAGTTAAAATGTACCCATCCATTTACCCCATTTACCAGCTATATGTGTCTTAATATTTTTCAAAGTTTAATTGTGGCCAGCCTAAAACCAGGCAGTGATTTCTTTGATTTGTCAAAGTTAAAATGTAGCCAGCCAGTTACATACCATGTATATGGACTTTTTCTATGTTCAAGTGTAGCCAGTCTATTACCAGCCAGTGCCTCCTTTGATTTTTAAAGTTCACATGTAGCCAGTCTGTTGCCACCCTGTAGTCACCTAAGCCACCAATTTTATGGCAAAGGTGTGCTAAGTGTTGGTTGTGATAGAAGAGAAAGCTTTCCTAAGAGCTGTTATGATAGAACAGGAAACTTGCCCCAAGTGTGTATACATGTATAGAAGAAGACGCTTGCCCTAAATGTTGATTGTGATGGAGCAGGAAGATATCCCTAAGTGTGGGTTATGATAGAACAGGGAGATTGCCCTAAGTGTTGGTTATGATAGAACAGGAAGATTGCTCCAAGTGTTGGTTATGATAGAACAGGAAGATTGCCTAAAGTGTTGGTAATAATAGAACAGGAAGCTTGCTCTAAGTGTGGGTTATGATAGAACAGGAAGATTGCCGTAAGTGTTAGTAATGATAGAACAGGAAGATTGCCCTAAGTGTTAGTAATGATAGAACAGGAAGATTGCCCTAAGTGTTGGTAATGATAGAACAGGAAGATTGCCGTAAGTGTTTGGCTATGATAGAACAGGAAGATTGCCCTAAGTGTTGGTAATGATAGAACAGGAAGATTGCCCTAAGTGTTGGTAATGATAGAACAGGAAGATTGCTCTAAATGTTGGTTATAGTAGAACAGGAAGATTGCCCTAAGTGTTGGTTATAGTAGAACAGGAAGATTGCCCTAAGTGTTGGTTATGGTAGAGCAGGAAGATTGCCCAAAGTGTTGGTAATGATAGAACAGGAAGATTGCCCTAAGTGTTGGTTATAGTAGAACAGGAAGATTGGCCTAAGTGTTGGTTATAGTGGAACAGGAAGATTGCCCTAAGTGTTGGTAATGATAGAACAGGAAGATTGCCTAAAGTGTTGGTTATAGCAGAACAGGAAGATTGCCGTAAGTGTTGGTTATGGTAGAACTGGAAGATTGCCCTAAGTGTGGGTTATGACAGAACAGGAAGATTGCCCTAAGTGTTGGTTATGATAGAACAGGAAGATTGCTTTAAGTGTTGGTCATGATAGAACAGGAAGATTGCTTTAAGTGTTGGTCATGATAGAAGAGACAGGCTGCCCTTACTGTTAGTTGTGTACCATTTACATGCACAGTGGGAGCTATCTGTACAAAGGCCTGTGGATGTCAACATGGACATTGCATGCAGTGCCTCATACCTGGGTAATACAATGTGACAGATAGTTGTTAGAATGGACAGGCCAGCAGCTGAGGTCCCTACAAACTATGCAGTCTGTACATACTCCAGCAGCAATTACATCTCTCGCTCTTATGTATTGAGAGGCAAGTGGTACAGCTGTTGATTGCAACAGGGGCCTTCAATGTCATCCACACAGGTAAAACTACACAATTACTGATAACACCTTTACCATACAAATGGCCTCTTTGCAAGTGCATGCTTCTTTTATCTTACTTTAAGTACACCATCAGTAGACTTCTAAACTGAGCACCCTTTCAACTGTTTGCTTAGCTAATAAAATTTGCACTGCAAACTAAGCAGGTATTCTCCATGAAAATTGACTTGGAGAGTAATCTCATTTACAGTTTGTCTGAATTGACTTGATTTACTTAGAGGAGATGAGGAGACAGCTGCCCGGCACATATAGCCTGCAGGACACCCTACCACCCAGAATAAAAATATCGCTGATTCAGCAGCAGTGGAGGCACTCAGAGCCTGCAGGGCTGACCAGTGGTCAATATCTAGAAGATCCATGTAGCTGAGTTTGTTGTGTCTTGAGAGAGAAATTGAGACAGATATGACAATATGGCCTACAACAGGTTTTGCTTGGTAAAGGAATACTTCTTTAACTTTAGGTGACATGCCCCCCCCCCCCCAAAAATACAGATGGATACTTTTGATGAAATCCCCCAGAAAAATAAGTCTCAAGCAATAAAATATGAGAGCATAAATCCACAACTGTCTGAAATAAACAATATTTATCCATTCATTTACAACCCTTTTAGTACGCAAATGATGGTATCTATAGAGGCATCTAAATAATGGCATCTGTGTAGGGTACCCAAATATGAGTACACTGTAGGGTACCCAAAATAATGGCATCTGTAGGATACCCAAATATGACTTCTCTGTAGGATATCTAAGTAATGGCATCTGTGTAGGGTACAGACATAATGACATCTATGTAGGGTACCAATGTAATGGCATCTGTGTATAGCTATAGGGTACAGACATAATGACATCTATGTAGGGTACCCACGTAATGGCATCTGTGTAGGGTACAGCCATATAAATGACATCTATGTAGGGTACCAATGTAATGGCATCTGTGTATAGCTATAGGGTACAGACATAATTACATCTATGTAGGGTACCCATGTAATGGCATCTGTGTAGGGTACAGACATAATGACATCTATGTAGGGTACCAATGTAATGGCATCTGTGTAGGGTACAGACATAATGACATCTATGTAGGGTACCAATGTAATGGCATCTGTGTATAGCTATAGGGTACAGACATAATGACATCTATGTAGGGTACCAATGTAATGGCATCTGTGTATAGCTATAGGGTACAGACATAATGACATCTATGTAGGGTACCCATGTAATGGCATCTGTGTAGGGTACAGACATAATGACATCTATGTAGGGTACCAATGTAATGGCATCTGTGTAGGGTACAGACATAATGACATCTATGTAGGGTACCAATGTAATGGCATCTGTGTATAGCTATAGGGTACAGACATAATGACATCTATGTAGGGTACCCATGTAATGGCATCTGTGTATAGGATACAGACATAATGACATCTGTGTAGAGTACCCGTGTAATGGCATCTGTGTAGTGGAAGTACAGTGGTGTCTATTTGGCAATGTGTGATAGTGTGTGAGTGTTTGAAGCCACTGTCACCATGCATTCTTAGCATGTTTCATGTGGGTTTATTTTATAGAGTGGATGGAGTTTCATTAGTTCTGAAATGTTTTACCAGCTAACAGCTTGCTCATTCTCACTCTATGTAATTTTGTCTTGGACAGTCACTGAACACATGGAAGTCTGCTCGTGCACTGCTTTCAGATGCTGTTTATCACTTGAGGAAATAATAATGTTTATTTATTAATTATGAAATGTAACAATTAAATCACTCTGTCTTGTGTTCAGTTCGGGTATACACATAGTAATGGAATGGTAATCTGCTTTAAGCCCAGGAATCTAGTTAGCTCATATCAGAAAGACGCACAAAGTCATGAAGCACTCTATTGTCACAAAATACAACTTTGTGACTGTGGGATGTGTATTCTGTGTCTGAGAAGCCACTTCCTTCAACTCGGGTATTTTGAAAGGATATGGGTTTCCCCAGAATGAACATTAGGTTGTGTGTGTATGTTCATGCTCAGATCAGGAGGCAATTAGTCACGATGCCTGTGCTTCATTTGTTTGAACAAATCATCTTTTAGGCATTCTATAAATATGTTTATATTAATTATGATTTGAATGGAATTATTGACACAGAATTAATATTTGACCATTAATTTACCATCATTGTGTAATGACATGTTCGTCATACCTCACAATGTTGTTTCATTGCAGTTCTATACTGTTTGATCTGGCATGTACCTGTATGTGACCAATAGGAGACCACTTGAACCCTGTATGGACTATTTTTCAGTTGACCAATCAGAGTGGGTCATTCTTATGATTATTGTGTCATGGCAGGAAGGCCACAGGCAGTAGGTCTATGCAGAGACTGCATGACACCACACGACATACTGCAGGATACCAAGACTCAAAAATATAATTATTGTTAAGCCTTGCTTGCATGGGCAATACCTAGAATACCTTAGCCTCTGTAAGGGTGAACAAGAGGGCAGCATCTGGACTTGGGTTTGGAAAATATCGAGAGTATAATTCTACAGCCCAGGGCTCTGCCAGGCACATGCAGGACTACAGCTGAATTTGACTTTTGTAGTTAGCTAATCTAGTATCTTATTATGCATGAAAACAGTTCCGAATGCATTCAATTTTACTAATGTATTTCATAATAATATACCAATTAAGTTAATGAATGGTGAGCCAAATTAATCATTCACATATTGTATTGGTGTAGATCAACCTGTGATCCAAAAAATAGAAAAAATTCCGAGCATGGAGTTTTAAAAGCCAACTATTTTGAAAGAATTCCCATTATCTGAACAAATTTACTTATATTTTTTTCTACATTTGTGCTGCCATATTTATATGGCCCAAATAATGGTTTACTGTGTTGTTGTATTGATCTGGGGCTATGCAAAGCAGTTTGTCTCGTAAAAACATTTATCTTGATTATGTGTCTGTGGGAGATAAATATTTGATGATCATGTCATGCTGGTTTTACGTTTAAATTCATCACTATTCAAGGTTTTGTTGTATCCTAAAAAAATAATACACATAAGGTCTGTGTGGAGTTGCCATTTCGGAATTGAAGGAATCTCAATATAGACAGACAGTGACATCTGGTGACCCACAGTGACAAACTGAAATTCATTTTAAAAAAGAGATTTCGGGTTCACAGGAAGTAGTGACAAGAAGGGAAGGAATCAGATACCAAAAGTTGTGCTTGTAGGTAAAGCATATATGACCATGCTACAAGAGAGAAAGAAAATTACTTTTAAAGCTGTGCTTGTTAGCAGAACATATGACCATGCTACAAGAAAGAAAGGATCTTTTTTTTAAGCTGTGCTTGTTAGCAGAACACATGGAAATGCTACAAGAAAGAAAGTTACTTTTAAAGCTGTGCTTCTAAGTAGAGCATATATAGCCATGCTACAAGAGAGAAAGAAGGTTACTTATAAAGTTGTTACAAGAGAGAAAGAAGGTTACGTATAAAGCTGTGCTTCTAAGTAGAGCATATATGGCCATGCTACAAGAGAGAAAGAAGGTTACTTAATAAAGCTGTGCAAATGACAGCTGTGCAAAAAGGAGGGGGAAAGTTATACTCAAAGTTGCACATATAAGTAGAGAATATGGCTTGGCCTTCGCACAGGTCCTGAAAATTATGACTGTTACCCACTTCACTATATATAAGATAATGTTTTTTTTGCTTCATTTTATACAGTGAAATGTTTGTTTCACTTCATTTTATAGAAATGTTTATTTCCTGTCACTTTTTATAAGAGGATCCACTAATACCAATTACAGTCTCTTCCAGCCATTACAGTGGTCCAATCTTGAGAGGCCAAATTGCTGCCAAAATTGACTCTTTGAGGGGGACTGTCTTCAGATGGTTAGTTTAAAATCCATCTTGTGTAGATGTGAGACATGCCTAATCATAATGCAGAGAGATGGCAAGTACCTTCGTTAAAGAAATAAAGTATATTAGTACCATCCTTAAAGAAATAAAGTATATTAGAACCTTCCTTGGTACCCAGAGGACTCAAATCAAGTCAAGTCCAGTCCCTTCATTGAGAGGCCACCCCTAAAGCAGGTCCAACAGTGGTCACATAAAGCAGGTCGTCTGTAAATAGAGACAAACTAACATGGATAAGATAGCACCAGTGATCTGATAAATGTGGTCCTAGAAGGCAAGTGGTCTCATTGAATAGTCTCTTATAAGACTAGGACTGTAGCTGGTGAGTTGTCTTGGCACCAATCTCTTAATATAGTAAAGGTGATACCGTGAGTGGGAGGCTGTGGGAGAGGAAGCAGGACTGACGGCCACAGGTCGCTCAATTAATGGTATGGCAGACCTTATAGGCACAGCAGCCAGCTGGCCACTGTCGATTGGCCACATTAAAATTAGCCAGCTACGATCAGAGGCAGGGGAATTGTGTGGCATGCTAGGCACCAGCTGGCGCCATGAAGAATTCATCACCAGCAAACTTTGATCTCAACTTGTGTGTTACATTGGCAGGTGTCCTGCCATTAACAGGTGGTCCCCTCATTATTGGCGACAAATTGGTAATCTTTGCGGTGACTTTTTTCTAGCTTATGACACCTGGCTATAGGTTAGTGTCAAAGATCTCTGAGGCCTGGGTGAGTTACAACTGAGAGGAAACCATTATATTAGCGTAAAATATTTTGAATAAAGAAATTGCTGTGCAACACCATTGCAATGACTTGGAAGCCAGTGACTGCAGCTGCTACAAGGCTTTGTATGCGTCTTCCAGGCATGTTGACTCCCTTCTTTGGTCTGACTTAAAAAAGTACCATAGCCTCTGTTATCAGCAGAATGCCATCTGGTGGAGGAAATGCACTGCTCCAGCACAGTGGTACATTGTACATGTACGCCTTTATACAGGTCATATAAAAGACAGGCCTGACAATATGTGCCAATAGAATTTTAATGAAGCTTGAAGAAATGTAGATCATAGGGACCGGATAAAAGTTACAACTGAAGCCAGGTTATCTCTCAGGGTAAGGAGGTCCATCAGAAGTAGTGAGACTAAACATACCAAGCATGATGGAGGCTGTGAGAGGCAGAACAGAAATGGCCCCACTCTGTGTTTATTCACACTCAGTTCCCAGGGACTTGCAAGTATTTCATTGTTCAGATGTAGGTTCTCTGGAGGAGCACTGGTTGTTGTGACAAGTATAACTGTCTTACAAATACAACATTGATCTTGTGTGCTGTAAGATGCCTGCTTCACACAACTGTTGCTGGTGACATTCCTAGAAACGTGGAACAAGAAATGTGTATCCCGGTATTCTGTTTGATATATCAACTGTGGAACCCTCATATATCTTTGATAAACTATTAAGATAAGAGTGTGTCCAGAAACTGACAGATAAACTGAAAAAAGAAGCATATTACACATATGACCAGAAACTGACTGAACACTGCATTTTAATAACACATCAGATGTGGCACAGCAACCAAGAGGCACCCAACTGGGAACATGACTGGCTTAATCAGATCAATTAGCAAAAGTAAAACAAGGGAATATATCAAACATATAATATCTACATGACAGTTGAAGTGCTCATGATAAAACCATTACAATCTTTAAGCATACAGAAACCTTCATTTGGTATCAGTCCGTGTCATTTGTCTATTTTGCATGCATGCGCTTCTTTTATTGTGTAAAATTAGATTTAATATGTGCAGATGTCCTCATCACCAGGACATCTGATGCCAGGTTAATTATCATCATCACCGGGACATCTGATGCCAGGTTAATTGTCATCATCACCGGGACCTCTGATGCCCGGTTAACTGGTAGTTGTCCAATGCACTCTGACTTCGCTGAACAAGTAATGCAAAGCGTACCTTTAAACTTCTGAAGGATATGACAATGTGGAAATGTAAATGTGCATAAAACTTGACAACTGAATTCAGATTATTATGTGACAGGAACTGTCAGAACCATGTACAGTAGTTAGATTACATGGCTTTTTTTTTCACTTTTTTTTTTTTTTCACTGTTGTTTTTTCTTTTAGGTTGGGAGGGAGGAGTTGATGTTTGATGTGAGTTGTGCTACAGAGAAGATACAGGCTTGATGCATCTGTTAAGGACACCTTGATGACCTGTGGATGACAGCTTTTTCTGGTTGAAGCAGGGAATCCATTTAAGAAATAGGAGCCTCAATTATTGTACTTTTGGTGAAATGAGCAACCACAGACTGGGTGTGAGTGCTTGCTGTTATATTACACGTTCTAGGGTTTGGATGTGGTGGAAGCAGCTAATTCAGTGATAAATGGTTTTGTGACAGGGTAATGGATTCACAATGGGATTCTTTCATAAAGCTTGTGGCCCTGCGGGGCTGGTGCTGGCAAGACAAAGCATTTTTTAGTGTCTGTGTAAAGCTTCCACCACCAACTGTATGTAGTTTGGATGGAGGAATTCAACGATGGACAGATCAAAACTCGGTAGGGCTTTATTCACTATTTACATCTCCTCTCAGTTTATAGTCTGTATCTAAGCAGCACATGAAATGCTGGGTTGCTTTATCAGGTACTTCTGGAAGACTGAAATTTTCTTGGATGACAAATGACATACATACCAACTTATACAGAGTAATTTTGTGTATGAAAATACAGTAAGTTATAGAAGTCCACAGAATATTTATAACAAAATTAAGGGTAAGTGCCCACAGTTTGGCTGTTAAAAAAGGCTTGTACCAAACACCACTGAAATGGTGCGTATAAAAACTACCGAAGGTGAACTTCACTTTCTGATAATGTGCCCTCAATACCAACAGTGTTTGAAAGAATAAATTACTAATGTCAAAACTTTAAAAAAAATAAAAAATACATGATAAAAACAAATTAACATACATGTTTATAACTTATATGTTTAGCAGCAAAGGCAACATTGTTGAAATGGGATGCCAAATTTTGTGAAAAGTGCCTCTCAAACAGGGACAGCCTGTAAATAATGTTACATCCATCCAACCTGTAAATCATTTTTTGTTCTTTTTCTTTAAAGAGTTGCCACTATATGTAGTTAATTATGTCCATATGCCCCCTTCCTTCTGGAGAAGGGGCATATGGTTATTACTTTTTCTGTGTTTTCTGGGCTATAATTTGCATCTCCTTCAAGTGAGATTAATAAGACTATACACATGGACATAAGGATGTGTCATGTACCCAAAATAGGTCACTAGGTCAAATATATGGGTCCATTGACATATCATTTTAAAATTGTGTCCAGGCTATAATTCCTTTACTATTTAACTTAGTTTCATGAAGCTTCACACACACATACATCTTGACCTAAAGGTATGGCATGAAACAAAACAAAGACGCTAGGTTAAGTATCTGGGTTACGGTGATACAATCATATAAAACTACATTACAGCTCATGTCTGGGCTGTAATTCTGTTGTTCTATGATGCAGATTAATGAAACTTTACACACCTGTATATCTTGACACAAGGGTGTGTTGTGCATAAAAGAGGTCACTGGGTCATTATCTGGGTGACGATGACATATCCTTGTAAATTCATGTCTGGGGTGTAATTCCTTTAATCTTTTGAACTTAGTTTCACGAAACTTCACACATGCATGTATCTGGACCCATAGGTGTGTCATGAAGTAAAACTAGGTCAAATATCTGGGCTCTGGTATAGCCTGGTAAAATAGTGTCTTGACCAATTCCTTCACTCATCAAGTTAGCTTCATGGAACATTGTACACACACACATTTTGACCCAAACGTGTGTCATGGAACAAAAGTAGGTCACTAGGTCAAGTATCTGGGTCATGGTTAGGCATATATATAAAACTGCAATACAGTCATTCGTGTCTGGGCTATAATGGGCTTGTCTCTCAACTCAGATTAATGAAACTTTACACACAGGTGCATCTAGAATAAAGGTGTGTCATGCAACAAAAGTAGGTCACTAGGTTGTCTTAACACAGATCGAAGTCTGCAAGGAAGAGGACAATGGACCGGGACTTGAGTCCGGATTCCGAGTGGGAGGAAATGGATACTGAGCTGTCCAACACTGCCATTCACATTCAAAATTTAGCCTTAGTGACAGAACACTTTGCACAGGCTGGTTTGGGCTCGCCCAAGAAACTTCAGTCATGCCAAGCTAGACCCATGTCACACGCTGAACGTCCAGAGGGCTAAAGAGTGATTCCATATATGTGGCAGAAAAGATAGAGTCACAAGCTAGGGACTTGGACAGGCTGCGATAAAACACACAAGTGCAACCTGCCAATTTACCTTCCAGGTCCACTAAAATCCCTTTTGATGTGCCACAACAGGTGTGGGACCCCACACTGAGAGCTGCACAGGTCAGTTTCAATCAGCTGTGCATGGACAAGAAAGCTGGCCAGAAAGGCATTTTTATCACGGAGATGGTTCTTCACTGGCAGACTTTGTCAGTGGCCAACATTGGGGCACTGACTTTGTCTGGCATTGCTACCTGGCTGTCTCACTGAATGGATGTTCCACCGGCCCTGAAGAAGGTGATGCATTATGTAGCACAACTGAAACTTTCTATTGCAAGGTATTCTTTAGAAAGTGTCAGCAGGAGACAAATCTAATGTTACTCCAAAGAGTGATGCACCTTCGCAACTTGCACCTAAGCGACCGGCTGGTTTATAGGCTTTACACCAGCCCTATAGATCCAGTGAGCCATGACCTCTTTGATGAGGAGGCCCTGAAATAAATTGCACGGGACGCATGGAATGAGTCCACTCTGCAGGCTCAACAAGCCATTGTGAAGCAAGCATCCGGGACCAAGGGTGCCTTCCTCTGGGAAAACTACAAGGGTGCTGATGCGGGAGGCAAAAAGAAACAGTTCAAACATAGTGGCAGTTCTGGCTTCAGCTGAGGAAGGGGCAGAGCTCAAATCTGTGGTGATGGCAGAGGTGGTGGCGAATGTAGTCGCAGGTCAGCCTCTGCGACAACTTCATCTAGAGATTGATATTTTGCACCAGTCTCCAGTTCCAGGGTCGTCAGACAGACGGGTCGGAGGGCATTTCATGGACTATGCCGACAGATGGCACTAATATATAAAAGATCAATATATTTTAAATGTGGGAAGAGGAGGCTTTGTTCTTACTTCTATAGAATTAGGTCATCCTCCTCTATCAAATTGTCCAATTCTTTTCAGCATCAGGGGGATCCGCTGTCAGCCTGCAGGCATCAAGAGGCGGTGGACAAACTTCTGTCTATTGGATCTCAAGGACGCATACTTTCACGTAGGCATAGCAGAGAAGTACAGCTAGGAAATATGTCTGTTTTGTGATCAATGGAGTAATGTATCAATTCTGAGCTCTTTCGTTTGGATAGTCTCCAGCACCTAATTTTCTCCTGGGTGGCCTATGTGCACCGAGAAAAGTTGTTGGCCAGGGGGGTATTCTCTCTGGGTCTATAGGCATACTGTTCCTTGAATGAAAGGTCTTTTTACAGGGAATACAAATCTGGGATAATTATGATAATTGAAACTTGTCTAACTTAAGTAGATCAACTTAAGACATGATTGGCACTGAAAGAGTTAAAGTAGTGCTACCTCCTCCTCCTCCTCCTCCTCCTCCTCCTCCTCCTCCTCCTCCTCCTCCTCCTCATCATCATCATCATCATCATCATCATCATCATCCTGGCTGTCACTGCTGAACTGTGGGGGGGAGGGGATGTCAACGTCCATTGGTTGGATATGAGACTGCTCAGAAGGTCAGCATGATGTGCCTGTCATACGCAAAATGAATTATTTTTTCAAATTAACCCATTCAATTTTTTAGTGTACATGCAGGCATTTGTCCTCAGGACACCCAAATATTCTCAGCAAATTAATTTCATAATCTCATTGCAAATTCACATTGCTTAGAGATAGTCTTTCAACCTTTGAACTGTCCATAATTTTCCTGATTATATTGATTTCTTACAAGATGCTCCTAAAGGAAGGTGTGACTGTCTTTTCTAGGCACACCCATAACTGTAACTGACTCAAGCAGTGGGAATGTCATTAGCCCAATAATCACTTTCAATTTCAGTTTATCTTACCTCAAGACCAAAGTCTACCAGGTGGTGTGGTCTTCTGCTCTTTATTGGAAATGCCCTGTGAAACTGTTGACCTAAGTCATGGCTTTCTTCCATCAGAACTAGCAGCAAATTGGGACTGATTTTGGCAGTCCTCGGCCTCTCTTCAATACAGATGGTCTGCAATGAGAAAAATGTGTGATTGACAAAATATGATATATTGCTATAATTGTTACGTTTGACAAAATGTGATATATTACTATAATTGTTATGTTTGATTGCCAGACTTCAGTGCTTTTCACATGATTTACTGCACTTTCACGTGTGGTCAACAGATGTAGCCTACATATTTCAAGCCATTTGTGACATCTGTAGGTGTTTGTTATTATTGGTATAGTTAATAAGAATCAAATAGAAATGGGCATGTACTTAAACATATCTCCTTACATCTGTGATATGTGTTCACTTGAAATGTTCCAGCAGATTTCTTACAATTTCATCAATGTATTTCTATGCAATATATTACATTACATCTCCTATTTGTTGATATAATATCATGTTTTAGGAATCAATTCCTGAAGGTAAAACCTGGTTTAGAGCACATGCTAATATAACCCGGGGCCCCACTGTGTTTGTAAGAATGTAGGCCTTATAGCTTAAAAATAGGTTATTGGTGACAAGGTGAAATATACCACATTAAGCTTTACAAATTAGCCAAGTTCAAAAACGACAATTATAATACCCTCCCCCCCCCCCCCCGGCTTTCCCCTCTGCTGACTGCATCATTTAAAATCTTCACACTCCTGCCAGTCTAGTCTTGTCTCCATTGCATATTAGATCTAGGTATTGAATAGGGCCAAGGCCTATGATAGAAAAATTTTTAAAAAAATAAAAATAGAAAAATAAATAAATAAATAAATAAATTTAAAAAAAAAACACCTGACACCATTGCAATAAACAAACAAAAAAAACAGAATAAATAAATAAATTTTACAGGGTACGCTTTCTTCCCTGATCAAAACATACCCGAGGTACATTTGAAGGAGCGTATGTTTTGACACTGGTATATTTTGCCTGGGATATTGAAATTCATGTAGGTGTTTTTTCCCCTCTATAAGACCTTTATTCTATCAATCATGGTTGACTAATCCACTGTCTTCAACAGCCAGATGTAGAAAGTAGATTAGGTTTAATTGTGGTGTCTTTAATGATATGTAGATGCTAATTTGTGTAGAATTCATCAGTGAACTGCACACCTGCAATATACTTAATTCCAAGTGGATTTGGTGGTAATTAAGTCTACATGTCTGTGGATTAAGAAGACCCCAAATCAATTGCATGCACTGATGAGGGAAGGTGTATCAATTGACTCTACATGGAGACAGTATAAACAGCTGCCACAGTTTGAGTTCACATGTGGTAATACTTAAAATAATTACCCCCCCCCCCAACCAGCAAAAACCAGTGTCAGATAAATCGGCATCTGCCTGTTTCAGTTCTTTATTGATTTGGTTATTGGTGTGTGCGTGTGGAAAGGTAAACTTTCATTGGTGTCTATCATGAACGCCTTAATGGTGAGCTTGCCTTGATACATGTCTGTCTTAAAGGCTTTCTGGGGTCGCCCAGTTTGAAACCACTGTCTATCATGGTGTCTGTTGTGGTCAACCTATTGTGACACCAATGCGTCATGGGGCTTGTCTGTGCATGCACATACCCGCACATCCCACAACAGAAAACAGTGTTTTCAGAATTGGTCACCCCTTGTGTGGCATGATCTTTTTTTTCTGTCGATACTGAATTATACGAGAATTCCATCATACTATCATTTCTTACACAAAATAATCAATACTGAATTGTACCAGAATTCCATCATACTATCATTTCTTGCACAAAAATGCT
The DNA here is from genome assembly GCA_964020975.1 of Hermodice carunculata. Taxonomy (NCBI): domain Eukaryota; kingdom Metazoa; phylum Annelida; class Polychaeta; order Eunicida; family Amphinomidae; genus Hermodice; species Hermodice carunculata. The sequence goes on along the minus strand of OZ026612.1, from coordinate 132,125,178 downwards.
AAATTTGGGGGTGGGGGGACCTGGCCGCCCCCTCCTTGTAAAGTGTAATTATCAGGTAAGTTTGATGGTGAAGGGGCAGGTGGAGGGATAAAAAACTTGGAAAAGCTGTTGCAAGTCAACAAACAAAACTCCAACTGACCAAAAGTTGCAATGCAAATTGAAGTTTTTGCTGAGAAATCGACAAATCTATCTGAATTAAGTGTTTGCCGGCTGGTGTACGTCTGCGAAGTGCTTGCCCGATGCTCGTGCCATGCAGGTGGCCAATCTGCTGCGCTTGCGCATGCAGAAAGCCAACCACGCATTTTGCACATGACTAAAGTTTTCACCAATAAGATTAGCCAATTAGGATTATTTTGACACCATGTGTCATGGGACTTATTTCTGCAGTAAGGTTCTCCAATAGGTCTTACTTTGACACTGTGTGATATGGTGGTTATTATTTCTCCAATCAGAATATACTCACTCAGCCTGTACCAAACTGGAAGCTATCAAATGGCTTCTTTCTAGCTTCATGCTAGCTGCAAGCTAGCTTCCATCCTGGTGGTAGCTTTATGAATGGAAACTGGAAGCTATCAAATGGCTTCTTTCTAGCTTCATGCTAGCTGCAAACTAGCTTCCATCCTAGTGCTAGCTTTATGAATGGAAAGTGGAAGCTATCAAATGGCTTCTTTCTAGCTTCATGCTAGCTGCAAGCTAGCTTCCATCCTGGTGGTAGCGTTATGAATGGAAAGTGGAAGCTATCAAATGGCTTCTTTCTAGCTTCATGCTAGCTGCAAGCTAGCTTCCATCCTAGTGGTAGCTTTATGAATGGAAAGTGGAAGCTATCAAATGGCTTCTTTCTAGTTGAGTGGCTTCTTACTAGCTTCAGGTAGCATCACCTTGATAGCTGGCTTCTTTTGGATAGCTTCCTTGTTAGGGCCTGGCTTCTAGACTAGCTTCATTCCCACAATACACCCAACAGGATGTTTGGATATTGTAAGGGCATCCATATTGGAAGCTCATACTGCTGTGAGCTTAGTCTCTACAAGATTGATAGATTTCAGTGATTTTAAGACAGCATAACAATGTTAAACTAGGCAAATGCATAGAGTATTCTGAAAGAACACGATGAACAGAAAATCCCAACAGGATCTTCCTGAACTGAAGGTAATTAAACTTTACATGCACATATATGGAGTAAGTACTTCATTTATTTTGTAACCGCCACCTTTGCATGTCCACATAGGTTTGCACAAAGTTTAGTACTTTGTTACACAGTATAATTTGTCACACTGACAAATGTATGAACAGGATGTTTCAGCAAGATTAAGGATGTGCCAAGTTCAGGGTGACTTGTACAAATATGGAACTAATGAGAAAGAAGGAAAGCCATGCAACTTTTAAAATATATAATTGACATTTTAGTGATGTTAAAGTCACATATGGCCAGAACATGATTGTCTCTATCTACATGGTGTCACTGATAGATACAAGAGAAGCAGAAATTCAAAAAGCCAAAGACAAAATTGTGCTAGTGAGTTTGAAAAAATGTTTGCATGCATCTTGCAGATTCCTTCCAAATTTTCCCTTCCAAGGTTATCGAAGCCATTACATGTGCTGATCACATGTTATCAGTCATGATCAAGTAGCTGCAAAGGAGAAGCCACTTTGAAGATAGCTAGAAGCCATTGAAGCTTGGCTTCTCATTTCAATATTTCAGCCATATTGAAGACACCTGGATGAAGCTAGCTTCATTAGTGCACGAAGCTTGGCTTCTCGTTTCAAGTTTTCAGGCTGCAGGCAGCCATTTGGAAGCTATTTGGAAGCCATCAGCCACTTATGTAGCTTCAATGGTCTTTTCACTAGCTTCAATTAAGCCACATAAAAGCTGAAATGAAGTTGTCCCTCAACAGCCTCAAAGAAGCCTGTATGAAGCTACCTGAGCCAATAGGGATTAATGTGACACCACATGTCATGGGGCTTATTTCTCCAATAAGATTAGCCAATAGGGATTACTTTAGTCCACTCTGAGCAATCAAATGTTTTCATGCATCTTTATGGGTACCATATTTCAACATATTTTTATCATAATGTGTGACGTTAGAGAGTTAATGAGAGCCAGTGGTGCTGGGACTTCATAGACTTCACTCTCTTTTGTGATGTACACATTGAACGCATGCAATTACATTACACATGCAGAAGAGTGGCATTATAATTACATTAGGTTTTGTATGCCTTTGCATTGTAATGGTTCAAGCATGCACTGAGCCTCACAGCATACATGTAGATGATGGAATGGCCCTTGGTAGAATAGACTAATATTTTTACTGTAATTAGAATCAAAATACCTATTTTTGACACAGAAGAAAGAAGTCCACTGTAGAATGTCAAAAATGGAACAACATTTGGACCAGTTGTTACATTTTCGTGTTTTACCTCAGCGAACCTCACAGAAACATGAAATTCATCACCTCATGACCCATTCCATCCCCAATAGATGCCCTGCACTCCTATCACTGTCATTACAATGTGTAAGTCTGCGGTTATGTTATGCTTGATATACTCATGTTTGTATGGCGTTTAACTAAAGAGCAGGGAACTGACAGTGCAGGGCACTGACAGAGCAGGGCACTGACAGTGCTGGTACTTGATAGACATGTAGTCATGGAGAATAAATGTATACAGTGGACAGAATGCTGGTGCACGTACATAACAGTTTCATACCAAAAAGAATACTAATGAGTGAATGGTAGCAGGAGGCAAGGATGCATGTTCGCCTTTTATTGAATATATCTGAATGGGTGCTGCAAAGCAGGGGCACTGTGCAATCATTTATGCTGAGGCATGTGCCAAATATTTTCATGAGAACACACCATAAACATTATAGGCTCATAGGTTTTGTGTCAAAATAGCAGAAGCAAATTAAAACCACCAGAAGCCAGAAGTAGATCTGCAGACATATCATGGCTGCCTTTACTGATCATTCATTTTGAGCTCGTAAAAGATGAAACACAATCCTTAGGATTAATTTCAGTAAAAGTGATCATGACTAATTAATGAAAGGGACAAATGATATATATTTGCTATATTAGAGTGAGAACCATTCTTCATTTGACTGCAATTTAAAGCCAGATAAAAAATAGTCTGTCAATTTTCTTGAAAAATACAGAGAGTAAATAATTTTTATCCATGCCCAGGATATTAACTGACTCTTTGTAAACAAAAATTACAATAAGACATGTGTTTTACCATGTATATTATGCTAAGTTGCTGTTTAACATCATATCCATGTCCATCCATCAGTCCACACAGTGCCTGTCCATAAGTCTACATCCATCCATCTGTCCACACAGTACCTGTTGATCAGTCTACATCCATCCATCTGCCCACACAGTACCTGTCCATAAGTCTACATCCATCCATCCATCTGTCCACACAGTACCTGTCCATAAGTCTACATCCATCTACCTGTCCACACAGTACCTGTCCATAAGTCTACATCCATCCATCTGTCCACACAGTGCCTGTCCATAAGTCTACATCCATCCATCTGTCCACACAGTGCCTGTCCATAAGTCTACATCCATCCATCTGTCCACACAGTGCCTGTCCATAAGTCTACATCAGTCCATCTGTCCACACAGTACCTGTCGAACAGTCTACATCCATCCATCCATCTGTCCACACAATACCTGTCCATCAGTCTACATCCATCCATCTGCCAAGCTGTCTATATCTGTCTATATATCCTATATTCTGACCTTTTTTCTATCCATCTTTGTGCTCTCAATTAAAATTAACTTTAAGTTGAAGCATCAGCCTCCCAGCATATGGCATCCCAAATTTTAATGCTGAATATGACTTTCATATCCATGTACTTGTTTGACTACAATATTTATTTTGAATATGAACACATGACAAGACTGACATCCACATGACTATGCATTGATGTTGAATAATTGTCAAAGATGCAATGTCGAAATTAAATTTTCATATCTTTTGGATTCAATTGAAAAATAAGGCAAAAATCTTGGATTGCTCAAAGGAGAAACAGTGTTTCCCATTTGCTAATGTGGAGTCATGAAAAATGCCTGTCAAAAAGTGCAAGCACTAATGGCAATGAATCTAGTAGAAATTTAGAGGAAGTTAAATTCTTAATAACACAACCAGATGAGCTTTTAGCCCTGCCTTCTTGACTAAAACAGATCATTTCCTTACAGTATATCATTGTTTTGATGGCTTCCCTCGCGTCTGTTCACCCAATGTAGGCATCTTTTCCATTCCATATTGGTCAGAGTAACCTCGTTCATGGCAGTGCATATTGCTGGGAACTGCACCAAGATACCTTTTGAAGGGGATCCCACAGCTGTCAATTTTAATTTTGATGCCTCCACCCAGGATGATACACATATAAATGTTTTGGGGTTTGTTGATCCCTCCATCTGTGCAATGTATATTGCAGTATCTCAAAAATGCTTTCACATATATTTCTCATAGTTAGTTTAAAATACCTCTATGGATTCAGATGAATTGATTAAATTTCTGGGTCACTGTGACCTAGCTGTTTATGCATGTCTGTAAGCTATTTAGTGATAGGCTTGCATAAAGTATTTGGGAGTGCTTGGGTCAAGAACTAACAGACCCTCAACAATATCCTTCCATCCTAATATACCCAGAATGCAGTTGACCACTTTATATTTCATTAATATCCCATGACCTTCTTTTTGTGTCATGACCCAAACGTGTGAGCTTGCTCTATGGAGGCACATCAATGAATGCATATAGATTAATTCACTGTTCCTCAAGTCTACCCTTGTTATTAAAATGTTCCATTATTGCCCCAGGTTCAATCTAGGCCATTGAGCACATGCAGCCCTGGACATGTTGTCAAACAGCCATCATTGTTAACTCATAAGAGGCAATATACCTGTCAGTTCTCTATACTCAGTCATGGAAAAGATACAGTCAGCTGACGGAACATCATCATAAAAGTGTCATCAAAGACTATCTGCTGTGTTTTTGTGGGCAAAATGCAGATGTCTGACACTACTTTTTGCCTGTTCATCATATGCTATTCAGAGAAACTGTTCATAAAGCAGTTATTTCTAACCCTGAAGCTGGAAGAGGAGCAGTATATTTTCATATCAGCGTGATTTTTTATTCCTTGCTATCTAAGAATGCTTTCATAGATGCTGCTCAAACTTTAAAGTATATGGGGAACTGAGCCATCAACTTCACATAACCAGAATGAGCCATCAGCTTCCTACAGCCAGAGTGAGCCATCAGCTTCCCACAGCCAGAGTGAGCCATCAGCTTCCTACAGCCAAAGTGAGCCATCAGCTTCCCACAGCCAGAGTGAGCCATCAGCTTCCCTTGGCCTTTAGCATTACCACATGAGTAGAATAAGTGTATGTAATCACAGATTTTACTTCCAATGCTGACAGCCACCAGTTCAACACCAAGGTGTAATCAGGTGCTTTTGGTAGTAATAGCTTGTTTTGTGCTTTAACCCTTTGTCCTTTGAATTAGGACTGAGTCAACAGTTTTCCTTAGCATGGGTCAGATGCTTAGCATCTAACCCATGCCAAAGAAAGCTGTTAACCTGGGTCATGTTATCTTTATTGATCTCATCAATTTGAAGTGCTGTTTATTACTGTTTAAATTAGTTGAAAATACTCAAGCAGATGACATTTGACCACCAGCCAGTTTTGGCCTATTTAAGAGGGAATGGGTGAAATGCTGGCACATGCACTAATCAAGACATTCATGTTACATACAGGTAGTGTAGCACTCATAATGCTAGCTATTCTCTCACTGTGTTCCTCTTAAAGGCTTCCCTTGCTGAAGTAAAAAAGTTCTTCCTGCAAAAGGACGTGAAATGTCACGGTGGAAGGAAGTTAAGTGATGCCGACTGCATCAGCCACAGCCTGGCCCACTGATAATTCACTTTGTGCTGATATTAATGAGACTAGATTCCTGCATTTGTCTTACTTAAATGCATCTGGTGTTTCTCCTGGACTTACAATGGTATACTTTTAATGATTAATCCTGGCTTAGTCACTGGGGGAGGCCTGGGCACCAAGGCATAATGGCAAATGGTCAATCCTCTTGAACAGCCGTCAGACTACAATAGATGTCAGCATAAAGGTGCTTGAAACATGTTCAAGGCAAATCTGATTATTTGTCCCAGACACAGGGGGTTGACTCCAATGTGAAGAACAGAAATAATACAATCTGTTCATGGACACATTTTTGTGGTTAAGATTCCATTTGAGATGCAGTTAAAAAAAAAAAGATCTTTTATTCTATTCTATGTGTATGGTAGTCTGAGACATTTTTTATTGTAGTGACTGTACTGGGTAAGATGTCTGTCTCTGTGTATTATGTGACCATAGGATTCAGCCAAACAATCAGTCAGTTGTGAGGAAGTGTGGTGTATGTGACCCAACTGTATAGTCAATTGTATGGAAGTGTGCATGGGGTATGTGACGCAACTGTAGTCAATTGTAATGAAGAGTAGTGTACTTGACGGAACCGCACATGTAGTCAGTTGTAAGGAAGTGTGGTGTACTTGACGAGACTGTAGTCAATTATGAGGAAGTGTGGTGTATATGTGACATAACTGTAGTCAATTATGAGGAAGTGTGGTGTATATATGTGACATAACTGTAGTCAATTATGAGGAAGTGTGGTGTATATATGTGACATAACTGTTGTCAATTATGAGGAAGTGTGGTGTACTTGGCGCAACTGTAGTCAACTGTAGTCAATTATGAGGAAGTGTGGTGTATATATGTGACATAACTGTTGTCAATTATGAGGAAGTGTGGTGTACTTGACGCAACTGTGGTCGACTGGAGGGAAGTGTACTAGAGCACATGATGCAACAGTTGCAATTGACAGTGTCAGGTTTACTACAAGGATGTCTATTGACTCTTTATCAAATAGTAGACTACAGTAGAACACAATACAGGTTTACTACAAATAAAGGTTTGTGCAACACTATACTAGAAGCTGTCCATTCTCACTCTATACTCTGTGTCCATTGCAATCTTTGTTTACATATACAGTGGTGTCCTTCCTATAAGCACCCCTCCCTATGACAGGCTAGTTACCCCTCTGTATACAGAGGTCACGTTGCTGTGCAGCAAGTATACTGCATTGTATTTTCATTTGATTTTCATCCCTACATACAGGTACATTTATGGTGCTATTAAATACCATCATCCTACTGTTTGCAACAAAATTCCCCTGTCAGTGCAAATTAAGTATGCCTTCATTCTACGCATTTAAAAGGAAGTTGAGAGATCATTTATTACATGAAACTAACTAATTTTTTATTCATCAACCCCCTTTTTTATTCCTTTCATGTTTTCCTCCATATTAACAATTTTGATTCAGCACATGATTTATGTGTATTTTTTCATATGATACAAATGTCTGCCATCTGCTGTATGATTAAACTGTGAAATGTATTTCTAGGGGATTTTTATAAGCTCTTATGAGTTTCTATCGCCATATGTTTCATATTGTAAATTTATTCAATGTACATGTGGAAACAATAAAAATTCAAATTCAAGTTCACTTGGGGTGGCTTGCAAGAGGGGGACCACTGTCTTGTATCAGTCAAAATCACTTCATGTGAGCAAAGTATTCAGTTACTGCTAACACAAGTGTTATGCCATGACAGAGATTCATGTTAAATCAGTGTTATGCCGTGACAGTGATTCATGCCCATTCAGTGTTATGCCATGATAGTAAATCATGCCCAGTCAATGTTTTGCCATGACAGTGACTGATGCTCAGTCAGTGTTATGCCATGACACTGATTCATGCCTGGTCTTTGTTATGCCATGGTGATGATTCATGCCCGGTCAATATTATGCTATTACAGTGATTCATGCCTAGTCAGTGTTGTGTCATGACAGTGATTCATGCCCAGTCTATCTGATGCCGTGACAGTGATTCATGCCCAGTCAATGTTATGCCATGACGGTGATTCATGCCCGGTCAATGTTATGCCATGACAGTGATTCATACCTGGTCAATGTTATACCATGACAGTGATTCATACCCAGTTAATGTCATGACAGTGATTCATGCCCAGTCATATCTGATGCCATGTTAGTGATTCATGCGCAGTCAGTGTTATGGCATAATATGATGTTTTTTTGTGCTTGGTCAATGTTATGCCATGACAGTGATTCATGCCCAGTCAATATTATGCTGTGACAGTGATTCATGCCCAGTCAATGTCATGACATTCATTCATGCCCGGTCAATGTTATGCCATGACAGTGATTCATGCCCAGTCAATGTTATGCTATGACGGTGATTCATGCCCAGTCAATGTTATGCCATGCCATGTATATGGTAAATATGCATGATTTGATGGAAAAGAAAATGTCAAGGCCATAGAAAGGCTCTCTTGCACATGAAGTTTCATCACGTCTGATCAAGCCTTTTTCATAAAATTTCAGATGTAAAGTTGAAATTACAGGACAAAAAAGCTTTTACTCGGATAATTTATTTGCGTTTTGTGGAATCAATGATAAGCACTCGAATTAGTGTTTGTAAATTGAAGCAAGCTTGAGGCAATGGAGTGTTGGTGTATTAATTAAAGTGATCAGACTACCTTTGTCTTGCATGGAAGTGACAGCTCTTTGATTGAAAATAATAATTTTTTCTACTTCACTTTGTAATGGAAAATATAGAATTAAAACAAGAACAGAGAAAAGGATATGCTTTGCCACAAATGTATTTGCATGTGTCCACAAAGAAGGTCTAGTTACAAATGGTAGCTGGTAACCATAGTCTTTCCAGTGATATCACCGTAAACATACACAAAGGCTCTCTATTGTATGTACATATAGTTTTGAAGCTACAGTTGATCATATATTTCTTATTTAAAATTGTGTAATTAACATAAAATGAAATGTTTTTCTGTTCAAATTGTTCAAAAACACCCAGATGTAAATTGTCATATGCCTATTGGTATTATACTTCTTTATTTTGCTGAAATCATCATTGTTAAGTACAAACATTTCAGAAATTGAAAATATATGAAAGGCATAAAGAGAAATACTCTACAATACATGTATATGAAACATGTATTTACATGAAAACACCTGATTTCAGCTGGAAGCAGGATTAAATCCCTTGGAGCTTGTATTTGCCCCAACTTAGACAGCACATTTATAATGACCCTCACATAACAGAGGAAGCATTATAAATATATAGGACAGAACAAAGTTAAAAATGACGTTTTGGAAATACTACCAGACCTGCCAACTTGTAAGATTGAGTCTTACAATGTACACTTTTCAGCACTATTATACACCTGTAAGTTTTAATGGACAATTTGGATTTTTCTTTCTTCCCAGCTATATATACTTTCAAGCACTAAATATAGATACAGTGTAATAAAATGAACAAATTACAGTGAAACGGTTACCAATGATACAATGATGTGACACTTATACAAATTCACAGTGGAGTTTCTTGCAATACAGCTTTCATTTTGATTTGTTCATACAGCAAAAATCCAGTGGATACATTTTAAGACATTTTTGAGCAAGTGTAATTTAGGACACATGAAAAATGTCCGAGAAAAGCTGATACTCAGTTTGAAATAACTGTCATAAAGCATAAAATGAATATCGTTCACTTTCTCAGCCAATGTCCTCTTGTTGGGGTCATATTTTACACTTTTGTAGCTTTCAAGGTTGGCAGGTGACTGTGTACTAGAGACTTGAAATAGATCATATAGTATTTCATGTCTTCAAGGAGATATTGTTTTACATATTTTTTAATCGTATGTATCAAGGATGCTTTCTGAAAGTAAGTTGGTATTTTATTGCAAGTGATATGTGTGTGATAAATTATCAAAAATTTACCCACATTAATACGGATCTTGTGACTAGAAATTATTAAATTGTCTGGTATTACAACTATGAACAGTGACAATATCGGTAAATACCATTCTTATAACTTAAGGACCAAATAATACTTTATTTCATACATGAATAAACCTGTAAGACAAAAATCAAAGGCCTGAAGAGAAAGAATTTTGAATCTGGTAAAAAGAATATTTGTATTTGCATTAAAGCCAGAAAATATTAATTATGTGTACAATTTTTTCTGTAACTTGATTATTATGTCTGAAGAATGTTTGTATGTGATGGTCGACGTGATATAACAGCAAGTAACCTATGGATACACTAAAGCATAATACATGTACAGCTTAATCAGAATATTAACACCAAAACTAAATCACATTGTTTTTTAAAAATTGTAACTATTTTACTTAATTTCTTTGAAGTATATAAAATATGTTTTTTCTGATATAAACATTTGTCCAACCTAACACCAAAAATATTTTAATATTTCAACTATTTCTAATAATATATCATTAATTTTCAGAATAAAATCATTCATATTAATCACACAGTTTTGGGAATAATATTTCAATTCCTTGAATACATTGTTTGACTTTTGTTTTAGTGTATCCATATCTTCTTCCGTTAACAAAATACTTGTATCATCTGCGAATAACATACAGAAAATATCATGTCATATATAACCAAATCATTGCCATAGTGTAAGAATAACAATATCCCAAGAATGGACACTTGAGGTACATCACATGTGACAGTTAAAATTTTGGAATTATATATTATATAGTTACTAAGTAAATTTCTCCTTCTAGAAAACATTTTTGCTGAGATTTGTATGTAAGACTGTTCATGATGATTGACAGGCCCTGAGGAAGAACCAAAAGGACAAAACCAATGGTCCAGTGGCTCCCCCTGGCAGGTTTCAGCCCCAATAGCTGGGCCTTCCTTAGATTGTGGGCGACTCTTTCACATATTTTATTGATCTGATTACCTTATGTACCCTCAAAAGGTGTCACTGTTAAAGTGCTAAAGATACATTGTATCTATATGTTATACTATAAATGTTCCAATTATGACATCATAAAGTCATACAGGGAGAATCAGGTAAGTCTCATCATGTAGGTATAATATTTTGTATGCTATGTGAAGAAAATTGCATGGATAACTTACTTTGTGTTCTGTTGTGTTCTTTGAATAAATATTAACACAACAAATCCAATGGGACTTGACTAATTACAATTTTCTGAATCTGAGGATGTAGATATGCTAGATCTGTATGTCAAATAGGGAGTAACTGGTAGAGAATTTTCTTAATTTGATTTGTAAGCTCTGAAATTTTTGAGTGTATTTGATTAATTTACTCCATGATTCTCCAGGTTGCTGTGGGATACCAATTCTCCTCACAGGGTGTGTCGTCATGCAAGACGAGTATATGAATAGTGGCATAGCTGGCTTCAATGGGGGTGGGTCACCGTCTATAGGTCTTTCTTCACTGCTGGCGACAGTCAGGCTGGTTATTGGATATGGCCTTCTTGTTGATGCCTGCAAACATGCCTATTATTATACATGTGCTTGTCGTCAGGCTCATTGATTTACCTTTCTTGCCTTTGCTCTGCTGACTTCCTCAGGTTTTTATTCTATTGGGGCCTTGGCTGGCAGGCATCCATTGTATTGGACGGTGTTCACCTTCTTTCCTTGTGTTTGTGCTGTACATGTACCTGCCTGTGGAAGTTGTCACCTCTACCAATTGACAGGACATGTAAATCTAGAAGTCTCACGGTCATGTGTGTGTATAAGTTTCTCCACAGAGACCATGCCCTTGAAAAGGTTTTGGGATATAAACATGGCAGCTGAAAAGCATTATAGAATGGTATTGAGTTTCAGCTGGTGATCATCTAGTCCTTTTTTGGTTTAGACCTAATAGATGAATGGAATAGAGGTCATTAATCCACAAACTCTCAGTTGCTAATTACTGACATTGTTATTGTCATTGTTAACATGTATGTCTATAATAGCTCATAGGTCATTCATAGGTTGTGAATATTACACGAAAATAAATGACATTGAAAGGCTGGCAGTCAGTATCTTGACTTATGATATTTTGGTCATGTGGGATCTAAAAGTTGTTATGTTATCCGGATATGGATATGAAGGGCAATTAAGGTTTGCCAGAAAGCTTGCTACCTTCAAATCTTAGGGTGTGTGAAATATACGATATAGATATTCTTTAATGTTGCTCAATCTTTTGCTGGTAATTCCAGCTTTACATCAGAATACATGTTTAGTCTGTTGACTGAAAGATGAGAGGTCCCAATTTTTATTGATGATCGTATTTGAAAGAGGGGAGGAGGGATTGTATTAAGTGACGAGATTGACCTGATTTGAGTCAAAGGATTTCCTTTTCAAAATCACCAGAGACCACCATGCAATCTAAATTGACTGCCTTGTCTTTGGCTTCATCAATGAGTGCTGTAGGGTGTCCACAAGAAAGAAGTTTTTCTTTCAAGATCAATGCTTGTGTGCAGAAAGTGTCAATGTTGGAGCATATATATCTTATCCAAAGGGTTTGGCGGCATTGGATAGCGTTCATACAGTGCTTAGGGTGACGTGAATCCTAGGGAGATATATACAGTTGTCGGCAAGTATTTGGTACATGCTCGTTTCTAATTGGTTGTTGCATATTTCAATTAACACATCTAGGAAGTGAATTAATTTGTTCCTTCCAGAGCTTATGGGTGAATTTAATTGTAGGATGGAAGGTATTGATGTGAAGACAAATATGAAATGAAGTTTTCTCCATATGACCAGATCATAGGGAAGTTATTGATGAGCTGCAGCCATACTTTCGCTTTCAATTGTGCTGCTTGAAATTCTGTTGTGGTTCCAGAGGTTTGCAAGTATAGTTTATTGTCAAATTTAAAGCAGTTATGCGTTTTATGTTCGGAATGAGCGGGACTCGAACCTGCAACCTTTGGCACCAGTCGCCTCGGTGAAATGGGAAATGCACATATCCACTCGACCAAATCCCCATTGTAAAAAGAATGGTTCAATGGAGGTAGTTATGTGCGAGTGCCATATCAACACGGTTATGCAGTGTATGTACTGAGTCGGCTTTAATTTCCAGAATCGGGGACTTAAATCCACCAGCATTAAGGAAATGCCGACAGTATATATTTCATGTTCGGAAGGAGCGGGACTCAAACCTGTAACCTTTGGCACCAGTGTGAGTACTAAGTGAAACAAATTTCCAGAGTATAATCAGGTATGTGGTGACTGAACAGATCTTGTGTTTAAAGCTGTTCTGGCCAGTCTGCAATGCCTTCCTGTATGATGCGGGATGTTTGTGTATAACGATGTTACATCTATAGAGACGAGGATGTCATTGTTATTAAAAGGGACTTGAGAAAGTAGTTTGAAGAAATCTCTGGTGTCTTTGATGCATGAGGGAATGTTTAGTACCAAGGGTCTTAAATGTCACTCAATGTACATGTATGCCAAAATTTTCTCCATGGGATTAGAAACCTGACACAATAATAACAACAGTTCTTTCCAGAGAAATACGTTTGTGAATCTTGGGTAATAGATATAGAACTGGAGTGCATGGATGCATGGATGCATGGAATGCATGCATGGTCTTTAAATACTCTTTTCTTTGATCAACAGGTGACCTTTTTTGACACATCCTTGTGGTGAATGTATTGATCTCATTATTATAAGTAGAAGTGAGATCTCTATCGTCTGTGTATATATCTCATTATTGAGGATCACTAGGGCTTCCTCATATGATATGGCATGCGCTAGGTCAATAGCTTTCCTTGGTGCGGGTCGAGCACATTGCGCCCAACCCAGGCCAAGGAAAGCTTTTGACTCAGTCATACACTGACCAGGAATGAGTTAAGGGGGGGGGGGGGAGGGGACTGCTCTGACCATTAGCCAATTAGCTAAATGCTAATTAATGTTTCTTGAATTTGGCTTAAGAAATGTGTGATGGCTAAGATGTATCAAAAGGAATATCTTTATAATGCATACATGCATTCCAACTTTGGTGAGACTTTTGAATTCTGGGTGTGCCCCCTGTGAGGTGTGCCTTAATAACACACTAAGAATTATAATGACATGCACATTAATCAGAGTTTTGAAGATATTCAAATTTTTGAAAATCACTCATCTAGTGTAAATTTTAATGTTACAACATTGACATATTCTGTATTGGATATGTCTGTATCACAGACCCCAAATGAAATATTTTTAATGTTGCAACATTGACATATTTTGCATTGGACATGTTTTGTATCATGAACCCCAAATGGACATTGAATGATATGACAGATAAAAACTTTCATTTGCATAATTTTGTACATCTTGAATTTTCCAAATTGGGTGCATGATAGTATCTACTGGGTGACACATGCCAAGTTATAGGTATGATAGCTTCTGAGAAGATCCAGATTTGAATGTTTAAATGTCCCTAGTAAACATAAATTTAGAGACTGTGTCTTGGGTCATATTTTATTACATGCACCTAATTCATCTCTGGATAGAACATTGAATTGCATCCCTATTAATAGTACATTTGAAGATATACAACATTTAGTTTTGGTAAATGTCCACAATAAACATGTAGTTGTAAAGACCGACTTGATCATATATTCCTTTTATGGTAATTTTCATAAACATATAGGGAGCTGTTAGAAGTTTGTTTATGGTAACAATTATTTGATAATTGGGGTTTAATTTCCCACTACGTGGCGCGGCAGAGTAAGGCTGTTACCCCTCCTGTTTACCCCCCCCCCCTTCTTTCATTGGCTAAGACTAGCGCGGGAAAATTCAGCAAATTAGGGGTCAGCTTGACCTTTAGCTTATGGGTAGCTGGCATTTAGCAGCAGCAGTTTTAGTTTGGCAGCAACAGCAGCAAGTCGCTTTTTGTGTTACTGGTCTGCAGTTTACCTCGAGTTGGAATTTCTTCTCCTTTTTTCCGTTACGATTTACGATTTCCACGCTGCTTCTTCCCGCTATGGCGAAACGTCCTGGGATATTGGCGAAGATCTTCTGTGAGAGTGGCATTCGCAAATTGGTACACTTGGTGTTTTGTATTCCGGCGTGGTACTCGATCCCCACAGAGGAGCTCCAGCGGTATTTTCACTACGTGGTACAGGAAGGAGAGAATGCCGTCATGGCCTATGCTTTAGATTGCAGCACACATGTGGACTGCGAATGTTACTTTTGCACATACTAAATGCTGAGGGTACGGGCAACATTTTAGTCTGTGAACTGTGTATTACCAAGATCAGTGAATTTTTTGCAACAGGAGAGAATATTGGCTAGCATGGGTGACGAGGAACGTGAAAGTATTTTCGATGTGGCACATGTTGAACAATGGGCCGCAGCCAACAAACTGTCGCCAGACACGGTCAAACTTTTATTCAAGGACAGTTTCTCTTCAATGGAAGCAATCGCACTCCTTGACAATGATGATCTAGCGGCATCAAAAATTCCTCGTGGCCAACAGAAGCTGCTGAGGAAAGTACTTAATCTGGACCACCCCCTGCAGCCTGTTACCAGAGTTAGTGCCAGTGCTCCAGTTGCAGGCGACAATGCTCCCACCGAGAACAATGGCCGCCCACAGCCGACCGTTACGAATACAATGGGACATGGACAACAAGAAGAAAATCCGCCAACGCAACCTCAACCCTGCGGTCATACCAGGGGCACGGAACCAGAGACCCCATACGTCCGAGAAGTATTGGCCCAGCTGGGGGAATTACAAGGCTGGGAACAGGGTGGGAGGCCTACTACGCTTTCATCTGGTGTCAGCAATTACTTACAGTTATCGTCCTCGGCCGCAAGAGGGGGCAGCGAAACATCCGGGACCTTCGGCAACATGGCCGCGCCTACGATAGGATCATGGCAGGATCCACAGATTCACCTTGTACATGCCGCAGGTAAGGCCCAAGTGCCTTTTTACGACATTGTTGACTTTGTTAGTGTAGCCGGGGCTACGTCTGAACAAATTGTAATGGATACTGCAGATGGGCCTCAACTGGTGCTCAGATCGGGCAACAGGAAGCCGAAGTTGGAGAGTTTGTCAGTGCCACAATGGTCTCTTGCAAATCTAGCCATACTGCACAAAATGGTAACGGAGAATGGCATGACTATGTCAAGTGTCCTGGATTATTTGTCTCATTCGGCCCGAGTGTACCAGTTATTCCAAAAGTTTCAAACATTGTCAGTACTACAATTTGACAGAGAATACAGGCGTGCTCAGGCAGCACAGGGCTATCGCTGGGGAACAGAAATGCCACATCTTCAAATTTGCCCAGCACACGCCAAAATTCTCAACCATTCAGAGGTCGGAATGGCACCCATGATATGTGGCAAGCCAAGAAGGGACCAGTTACACAAAGTGGTCAAGAAATTTGCAAAAAATTTAACTCTTCCAAGGGATGCAATTTTGCTGATTGCAAATACGTCCACGTGTGTTCTGTGCCCAGGTGCGAGAAACAGCACTCTGCTATGCTGCACGAGGCAAAAAACTGAATATCCGCCCCAACAAGAACTTGTGTGTCCCTGCTTGGCAGGAAGAGTTAATAGATGACCCGGACAGACACTTTTTATTGCAGGGCATTATGAATGGTTTCCATATTATAGACGAGTCAGTAGAGCTTACAGAGGTTGAATTGCCCAACCATGCCTCCTGCTTTCAAGAAGCAAACAGAGGCTGTGCACAAGCAAGTGCTCCAAGAAATTGAGGTGGGTAACTATATCCCGACCTTAGTTAAACCCAAAATTGTCAGCCCTCTGGGATCTGAAAAGTAAAATTTTCAGTTACTTATAATTTGCATAATTCTAGGCAGAACAAGAGCCAGGATATATTTGAAGTTTACAAAAAAAAAAAATAAATAAATAAAAAAAAAAAAAAAAAAATAGATAAAAAAAAACCCTCTTCTGAGATTCTAGGAAAAACCCTAGACAAGACTTGGCAGGAAAGAGAGAGAGCTTCTGGAAAACAACAAAATAATGTCTGTTGTTAATAAGATCCAGAGCACAATTAATAACTGGTCCCTCAGATGCCCGGTGTTATCAGAGAAAGTGAGCTACACAAAGGATCTATCAACATGCACACACACACACATGCACGCATACATGCACAGATATAAGTAATTTACTGACACTAGCACCTGCTTCCTGCTCTGGTTTTTAATGCACATTTTTCTTTCTTTCAGAAATGATGGATAGATGCATTTGTGGGTGTCAATTGCATTGGGATCTTGTAGCAGCTTTGGGGAAATTGCTAGTGCAAGCGCATAAACCTTGTAGTAATCTTCAATAAAGACTAGCGTTGCAGGGCGCTTTTATCTGTATTATCTGTTCCCGATTGTTGTGTTGTCAGTTCCAATTGGAATTGCTATTTATGAAAATTTACGGTTGCCAGTGGGATATCTTGTAGTGATGAAGGAGGAGTTTTTATTGTCTGATGTTTTTTGTCAGAAAGTGAAGTGAAATACCCAGGCATCACGTAATCTGGGTCTTTCTTTTACATGTTCTAGTGGTGCATTCATTGAAGTTTCTTATATGTTAACTTAAGTCTAACATACATGTAAGGTAACAAGTGGACAATAAACCTGTGTATGGACATGTATCTATGTACATACATACTGTGCATAATATCTTCTGTCTGTCTGTCTGGCTATCTATCTATCTATCTATCTATCTATCTATCTATCTATCTATCTATCTATCTATCTATCTGTCTGTCTGTCTGTCTGTCTGTCTGTCTGTGAAATCAATCATTTCATCAAAAATTTAAAGATGTCATTACATTGATTTAATCATACCATGAAATGTATTTGAACATATTGTATTTTTCAGGAAATGTAGTATATACTTTGATAAATACATAAAAATTAACACATGTTGGGAGTGATGATATGTACTATTATTTTAAGTGTCTGGTACACAATATATTTTTCATAGTTGAGGATATATAAGCCCATTTTGGTTTCAACTCTCAGATTTATGTTTTTGTAATAATTGATTTGTGTACTTGAAAATAAAGTTGAACTTCATGTTAAGATTGGGCGTACTTTTTCATGTATTTAATCATATGATAAAATCCATTTTGAGATATCAAATTTATTTTATTACATGTTAAATATTTAATAATTTAATTATAGAATGCTGGAAGTGACTTGATCATATGTTCAATTATGTGATCATCAGGTAAATACCTCCAGTAACAGGAATGTCAATTTTTTGGTAGTTTTGGAAATATCTAATGATATGATATGATAAGTTTTATCATATGATGAAAGGTATTTTAACATATGTTCATATTCAAATCATCATATTGCAAAATTGACTTAAAATAAAGATATTATAAAATATAGTTTTTAACTTTACCTATCTTTGCACAGTTTAGTTTTTAGATATTTGTCATCAAATCATTTTAAGATATAATCAAATATAATAAAATATTTATACCTATCATCAATTATTTGAACATATCATTAAATACATTTAATGATGTGATAAAACTGATTGAATGATAGTATATACTAAATGGCTTATCAAAATATAGAATAAAATAAGAAGTGGTATTCCATTATATGTAGGTAGGTGGGTATACATGTTCTCAGAGGCAGCAGTCAGAGCAGTAGGTTTTTATTGGAATATTGTGAAAATGATAAAAGGCACAATTTTTTCAGGTAAGCATTTGTGTTGGCTAATTGAGCGTTGAAATCGTGGTAGTGTTACACCCAGAGCATGCGGGTAAGCAAAGCACATTGTAGATCTTGAAGGGTGCAGGGGAGGGGAGTAAGATTAAGGGAAAAAAAGGCCAGGGCTCGGCAATTCGCATGTCCGATAGCCCCGGGCGGCCTGAAGTTGGGCTCGGACTAGTCGAAATTTTCAAGCACTAGCCCTACGGACTAGTGAAAAAAATCTTTTACCACATGTACATTTTATTAAAGTTTAGGGATTTTTTTGTTCCCGGCTCTCGCGATCATTCACTCGCAATGCCAAGCTAACCCACGCGACACCTTGAAGGGACGCTACACCTTGACTTGTAATAACATTGCGATGATAGGCACAGTAGAACAATAGAACGTATATAATTGGTTTATAAACAGCCCGCTCATTATGATTACGAGACGACGAGATCAAAGGTATCAGCAGTCATGCATTGCGGCGTATTGGCTTTCGCCCGTATCGGGGCAAGGTCACAGCACCTCACCGTCAGTCTTATCTGCCCGAACGATGACAAAGGAACATCAAAAAAATTTAAAACTTGCATGGCGAATTCTTGAGCAAATTAGCATCAAAGACAATTTATCGGTGGGCTCTAAAAGTGTTGGAGAGATCATGTAATGGTGCCGCAAGTTGACTTCCCGGCCAAACAAAACACACATCTGCCAGTCACACGCAAGTGACTGCGTGGAGTAATCTACGGTGAACGGAGCATCATGCCGACTGATCTGTCACGCATTCGACATTTTTCTCTATCCCCCTACCTTTGCGTATTTGCCTGTGACTCCAAATAATTGTTGCTATAAACACTGGAATCTTTATTTTCGCATGCTGCAATTAAAAAAAAGCTTCCCGTTTGTGTGTTCCCTCCGTAAATTACGGCATATTCACACATGTTCACAAGGCGGAAGCCATGATGAAAACACTGCAGCACGAACCGCAATTGGCTCATTTTTGCATGTGACTCAATTGACCAATCGGGTGATGTGTTGTGCGTCAGGCCACATGGCCAAAGCAGCTGTTTGTGTACAGTTGCATGAAAGATGTTGACGGTGTGCCCACGCTCGATTTCTGATTTGAAATATTAAAATTTTTGTTTGAATTTGATTTAAGAACACCGTTTATTGCGAGGAACTTGCCAATACTGTATACGCAAATTTACTACGATGTACCGATAGCGTTCATGGTAGGTACGCAAACGATATGCATCTCATCACGGCATCAGAGGCAGCGAGAAAGGATCCTGAAACCAATTCAACTATTTTAATCGTTATTTAAGTTTAACCGGGATATGGACTCCTATCGTCCCAGAAATTACAATGTATTTTTCATCGTTAGTCACCCCATGCAAATAGCTTACTTTTTTAATTTGTATTTTTAATGTTTTGCCAGTTTCACTGTCGAACAGTTGCAGCTTGAATCGTAAAATTTGACACTTTTGTGCGAATTTGCAAGCGACAATTCGCGGCGCCGGCAAATATATTGTAGGGTAAATGGTTTGTGTAGGCCGTAGCATTGTGTTTGAAAAAAACGATGTTTATAGAAGTTTTATCAGGACAAGTGGATTTTGTATGCGGGCAAGTGGATTTTGAAATTTACTTGCCCTGCGGACAAGTGATTTTTAAAAAAATTGTCGAGCCCTGAAGGCAGTCTGTAAAAATGCAAACAGAGGGTACATCTTTATAAAGACATCTGTGAAATCTAAAAAGGACGTGTTTTTTTGTGCAGTAAAGTGTTGAAAGGCTTTCTGTAGAATAGTTAATGCAGTCGACAGATTGTGCAGCCAACCAGCCAGTCCAGCAGTCTGCATGTTTGGAACTTTCAGTGGGTGGTATTTTTAATGTCAGTCCATTTTGTACAGCTTTTCAGCAACCTTTCAGTTTCCTAGAGTAAGATTGCTTTGGAGTTTTACAGGACAGATGTCTCAAACCTTCCATTGTTGTAGCCCAGTCCTTGGCCTCCATTGTACAATTGCATGTCCCGCTGGTTTCAGTTTGGCATCTGCTGCTTACGAAGAGGGTCCCTCATGGTCCTCTGTCCAATCTAAACCTGGTACCTGCCTATATGACATGCTTTTGGAGACTATCAGAGTAACTCTCACAGTCACTGGCATATTCTAGGTACATTCCTGATGAATTAGACCTTTACATTTACCTTCACATGTATCCACTTATAAATTGATATTGGCGGAGGTCGTGTCGCCCCTGATGGCCTCGTGGGCTATGTTGCAGCAGTCTGCCTGGCGCAGTGACCTGCTTGGCCCAGCCCTGCTGGCCATGAGGCTGGTCTCACCTGGCTTGATCTTCTGCAGGTCAGTACCTGCAGGGCTGATGACTTTGTCATCAGATTGCCAGGCCACTGTGGGGCATGGCTGTCTGCAGTGGCTATGTTTTTGTCCATATTACTCCAGAATTGCATGTGGCGGTCTACTCTGCCCCGGCCATGCCCTCTACCCTCCAATGGTCTGTGTGTCCAGCAGCTGTCTGCCAATTTATATCAGTTTTTACTCCCATTTCCTTTGATATCAGAGTCATATGCACCTATGATGGCTATGGAATGACTCACTTTGCTTTGTAATAGCCAAGGTTTCCCGCTGTCTTTGATGATGTACATTCTGACCCATTATGAAGTCGTCTATGTCACATGTATGTACTTCCCAGGACACTCACCTGTGTGCATATGTCTTGCAAGAAAAGTTACAAAGCAGTTGTACAGTACCTGTATCTACTGCAACCACCAAACAAAATTGTGATGAGGCATTAAACAATATGGTGGCTGTTATAATATTTCCAATTGGCAAAGTGGCTGATGGTGCCTTTGGGGCCTTTTGCATATTTCATATACCTTCAAGTCACAGGGAGTCTTGTTATCTTGTATATATACACCAATTACATAAACTAGTAAGGGTGCTTATAGGTTGAAAGTAAGTTTGACAAAGCTGAAAAGCTGTGCAGTTCAGCTACATGTATTGTCAAAATGGAAGGAAGTGGCAGGTGTGGGGAGAGCTAGGTTGGTCATGTGACTTTGTATGGTCCTTGTCCTCAAGTGTACAGCCATGGTATGGCAACTCCACACTTTCAGATTTAAAAACACATAATGAGGTAATGAGAACTAACCAGAAAATCTGAGTGTCTGCAAGTTGTGCTATGTGGGACCAACAAAACTAACAGGTTCAGCATCATGACTGCAATATTTTCAGTGAGAGATTTTGGCATAGAAAAAGAAAAAAATCTTCAGTGAGAGGCCTAATTGTACAGTTACTGCCAGTGAGAAAGGAAATGGCTGTAAAATATACTAATGCGGTGTCTAGACTATCCTAAGTGAGAGGCTTTGTACATGTACAGTTACTGCCAGTGAGAAATGCAGTGGCTTTAAAATACACTGATGCAGTGTCTAGACTATCCTAAGTAAGAGGCCTTAATTGTACAGTAACTGCCAGTGAGAAATGCAGTGGCTTTAAAATACACTTATGCAGTGCCTAGACCATCCTCAGTGAGAGGCCTTAATTGTACAGTAACTGCCAGTGAGAAATGCAGTGGCTTTAAAATACACTTATGCAGTGCCTAGACCATCCTCAGTGAGAGGCCTTAATTGTACAGTAACTGCCAGTGAGAAATGCAGTGGCTTTAAAATACACTTATGCAGTGCCTAGACCATCCTCAGTGAGAGGCCTTAATTGTACAGTTACTGCCAGTACAGAGGAAATGAAGTGGCTTTAAAATACACTGATGCAGTGTCTAGACTATCCTCAGTGAGAGGCCTTGTACTAGTGACTGTATGAGACCTGGAGTGGAAGTAAACTATACAGCCAGAGTATTTCATGTGCTCATATGCATACATTGTACCTTACAGATAACCTACAGACGTGTTGTATATTGTGACATGTTGAGACCAAGGACATAGCTGTTAGAGAGAAGCCAGTGATGTCACTGAAATATCTGTTAGACTAGGCAAGGGGGGGGGGGGAGCCAATGAGACAGGTATAGGTGACTGACCTGTCAACAACTCTTCCAGGCACAATGTGGGTGTATTGATCTGGAATGATAAGGTGCATGACCAGTCAACAACTTTTCCAGCAATAATATGGAGGTATTGTGCCTATAGTGTGCTTAGGAAAGTTGTTGACTGTAACCAGAGGGTTAAGAGTTAGCAAGTGGAGATACATGCACCGTGCTTGGGGCAGGTCAGTGCACACAAATACAACCAATTAATCAACAAAAAACTGAGCCAGGAAGCGGCCACTCAGTCACCTAGCTTTAACTGTTGTTCCTGTAGTTTGAAAGCCAGGGATAAAAATACAGTAGATAGGCTAATATGTTGACAGTCCATGTTAGAGTGAGTATAGAATATCATGCTAACAAAACATGATGTCTGGTATTGTACAAAACATTGCCACTGATGCATCTCTTGAGTACATATTGTAGTGGGCGTGGACCTGTGGGGGCAGTTTGTTGTCATGCAGTGACATATTCATGATAGCACTTGCATGTACTGTGAGACAAGTGGTCTAATAGAAACACATACAGTGGCATCATTGTTCCCTCAGCCACTGGCACAGGATATACCCATTGGCCATGCAGACATCGCTAGGTATATGCCAAAACACGTAGTATATGGGCCCGCACTTCTGATTATCTTGTGGTAAAAGCTTGAGACAAGGACAACAGTTAATGATCTCACCAAGGATATATTACCTGTTGAGTGGCACTGGAGTGAGGCAGCACAGGCTGAAGTGTGTACTGAATGCTTTTCCAATAGATTTACAGCCGTTGGTTTTGTGGAACCAGCAGGCTGAAAATGACACCATGCAGATTACTTGAGTGGGGTACGTTGTTCAGGAAACACCCCGGTTATGGTGTTTGTAGGTAAAAAAGGGGTATAAGGTTGGTTGAGCCATCATGAGGATACGGCCTGGGGTGCTATACTGGTTGTATAAGGTATAATAAATAATAAATGAGCACATGCTGCTAGCAGGTGGCCGTCACTCTCAGCCATCTGCCATGTAGTCACATGGACATTTGGAGTGGTCCTCATAAACCTATAAATGCAGATGTCATCCCAAAATGCATTTAGCTAGTTCAGTGATATCTTAAATGGTATTAAATCTATACACATCACATGATCATGAATTGAAATGTGACAGGGAGGAGAGCACCTGCCATTGAACACAGTCAGGCCCCAAGTTGTACACGTTTTTCATCATGGGACACGTCCCTAAGATACAGGCTGTACGTGTCTCCAGTGGCTCTCAGATTGCACGTGTTGCAGAAGCTTATTTCAATAATGGCTTTACTGCAAACAAATTGATTCAAAATATGGCATTATGAGGATCATGCCAGGTGTAAATACTGCCCAGAAGAAAGACTATATCTCTGGCAGATACATCAGCATGCAGGCTGGCTGTCTACCAGGCTGGCTGTGCATCAGCCTGGTTGCATATCAGGCTGGCTGTCTACCAGGCTGGCTGTCTACCAGGCTGGCTGTCTACCGGGCTGACCGTTTACCAAGCTGGCTGTGCATGTACCAGACTGGCTGTCTACCAGGATGGCTGCATACCAGGCTGGCTGTCTACCGGGCTGGCTGTGTACCAGAATGGCTGTCTACTAGGCTGGCTGTCTACCAGGCTGGCTGCGTACCAGACTGGCTGTCTACTAGGCTGGCTGCATATCAGGCTGACTGTCTACTAGGCTGGCTGTGTACCAGACTGGCTGTCTACCAGGCTGGCTGCATATCAGGCTGGCTGTCTACCAGGCTGTCTACCAGACTGGCTGTCTACCAGGCTGGCTGCGTATCAGGCTGGCTGTCTACCAGGCTGGCTGTCTACCAGGCTGGCTGTGTACCAGGCTGGCTGTCTACCAGGCTGGCTGTCTACCAGGCTGTCCCGTGGCCACCCTGATACTGTCAGGCAGGACACTGGTGATACATCAGCCTTATACTACCACCTTTGATCTTGACTGGCTGCTGATGTGTACATATGAATAAGTTATTACCTGTGGCCATGCTTTACATGTAGAAGGCATTTCCACAGTAATGAATGAGAGCTAGGCTGTGGTTCAGTGATTGCGGAATGTTTTCCATCTTCTCTTTTCATTATGCACAAGCTAGGATATGATTTGTCATGAGTCCACCCATTGTCCTAATGGATGAATACATACACTGACACATGCAGTCAGAAGCCTACCAAATTTGCTTGATGTAATATTGCATGAGTGAGAAACAAACCACTTGGCACACAATGACTGATAAAGTGTACAAAACAAAACAGATACCTGCTATGTTAAGTAAATGTACCAGTTACCAGCTATACATCACATGATTGAATGTTGCTAGCTGACATAAACATTGACTTCACTTCAGGCTTACAAATGGGAGCAGATATACAGTAAAACTTCTCTAACTGAACACCTCCATATACCAAACCCCTCTCTATACTGAACATCCTTTCTCTGTCACAAATATATACTTCCAATGTAAGTAAACCTCCCTATACTGAACACCTCACTATACCAAACACCTTTTTCTGGTCCCAAGGGTGTTCTGTATAGGGAGGTTTTACTGTACATGTATTTACATGTATGGCTATGTGCTTATGGTAGACTGTACTGTCTGCTGATACCACAACAAGCTCCTTTGCACCCAAACAGCTGGTCCCCAGCCCATTGAGTGGTGTCCCTCAGCTACCTGTGCCAGAGGGATGTCTATAGGGTAGACCCTCACCCCTATACACCCCCAGGGAAATTTGATTTCAAGCTCACCTTGGCCAGGTGGCACCAGCCTGTGGTCTCCACCTGGATAGGATGGAACAGTTTTATTTTGACCACACTGTGGGCAGTGGTAATAGTGAGTAGCTTATTAGTGGATATTGTGCAAGACTTTCTGGCAGAATTGTGTAATAGGACTTTGCTGTCAGCAGTGCCCATGTATATATAATGGACTTTGCTGTCAGCAGTGACCATGCATATATAATGGACTGTACTGTCAGCTGTTACATATGGATATAATGGACTCTGATGTCAGCTGTGGCATGCACATATAATGGACTTTGCTGTCAGCTGTGCCTATGCAGATATAATGGACTGTACTGTCAGCTGTGACATACAGATATAATGGACTTTGCTGTCAGCTGTGCCCATGCAGCTATAATGGACTGTCCTGTCAGCTGTGGCATACAGATATAATGGACTGTACTGTCAGCTGTGGCCATGCATATATAATGGACCGTGCCATCAGCTGTGGCTTAGAGGGGAAACACTACAACAGACAGTTGTCAATAGCAGCAAAACTTGTTCTTTATGTTTCTTGTGTTATAATTATGCCTTTTTGAAGCTGGTTTTATTTTAAAAGTTTTGAAGCATTCTGGCAATTGATCATTGATATAGTTGAAGTAGAATTAATTGTTGATGAAGAAAAGTGTCATCAATCTTGAGTAAAATTAAAGTTTTAAAGATTGTTCTGTGTGAACATCAAATTTACCATGATTTCTTATCCTGAGACACTTTTTTGAAGTGAACTAATTATGGAAGATTTATGACCTCAATTTAGCACACCCTAGTTTAAATGGGGGAGCAGGTAGTGGACTTAACAAATGTGACTGGCTAGTTGTGCATCCCAACGAAGATAGTCAATGATTGTGAAATTCTTGTATTTTCAGCATGTTGTAGCTGTTTTTAAATAAGTTTGCTGAGTCAGGTTCCTTGCAGTTCATAGTTACTGCATTGCTGGTCATGTTGGTGCACTGTCTGACAGGACAGGTGAGAACTATATGCTGACGAAATACAACAATATGACCCTGGACAGAGCACAATTCATGCACCTGTATAAAGCTAGCTTCCAGGTATTGGTTCATATTTCAAATGTAAACAGTTTTTGAGCTAGGATTTACATAGAATAAATTCACACGTGTTTTTGTGACATTTATATGTGCTAAATGCATGCTGTTCACCAAATTTCAAAATTTGAATTTTCTGATCTTTTAGCTTCAATTTCAAAAAGGCTAATATGTAAAATGGAAGGATTTATAACTGTGGTCTACTGCCAGCAGTAGTGAGTTATATGTTATTCTTAGAATATCCTGAGGAATTAAGAAATTGTTTCAGTTTAGTCGATGATATTCCAAAGGTCTGCAACATTTTGGATGAAATTTTGTCAATATAATTACTGTTTCAGTTTAAACATTTGTCAATTTGGATGCATAAGAAATTAAAGTCACTCAGACATTCAGTCTTTGTGCTGTTTATTTGTATGTCAGAGATCATTACTTTCCCTGGAGGCTTGTGGAAGATCAGGAATTTTTATTGCATTTTATCCATAAATAGTAAAGGTCAACCATTCTCTTATGTCCATAGGACAAAAATGTTTTGTCACCTTCACCCTGTTTTGTGGATACCACAGCTAGAAAGCCATTAGCTTTCTGGCTTTCTATTCATCATGATGGCCTCGTATATGTACATGTATATTAGTTATTCTAATTGCCCTGTTTATTTTTGTGGGATCCACAGGTCATCATTGACCTTGTTCTCTGTCAATAAAAACATATCACTTACTGTACTGAGTGCAACATGCATCATG
Organism: Hermodice carunculata; assembly: GCA_964020975.1. Lineage (NCBI taxonomy): Eukaryota > Metazoa > Annelida > Polychaeta > Eunicida > Amphinomidae > Hermodice > Hermodice carunculata. Next base: position 132,097,990 of record OZ026612.1, on the reverse strand, counting down.
CTGTGCCTATCCTATAACCAAACTTGTTATAGGTATGTTTACAACAATGCCAGGTTGGTTTTTGTGGCTTTTATATATCAGTAAATCAGCTAGATTAATTGATGGGAAACTGAGGAGTCTGACACCAGAGGGCAGGCAAGCATATGCTTACAATTTTTCTATTTTCCTAAGTCTTTAATTATATAATAAAGTATAAAAAAAAAAAAAAGGAAATAAAACTAGTTACCACCTAAAATACAAATAGGAGAGGCATCTGACAAATACAATTTGTTTTTTTTCTTTCTTTTTTTTATTCACATTACCAACCATACATTTTTGCTCCATCTTCTGAAAATGCACCAGCTGCTATAATAAATTTAATTTCTGTGTGTAATATTTACTCAGCAAAAATGCGCTGTGCATGTTTATAATTTCTGAGTGTCTATAACATGGACCAGTGACACTGTAATGTATAAGTATTTGGTGACAAGCATGATGATAAGCCTCGGGCACACAGCTGGAGGGACTGCTGGCATGCTGGGAAACAGGTTGCTGGGGGTCCATGATGGATGGGGAAGAGGGTGTATAGGTGGCACATAATGGATGTGTTGCATGTGCTAATGGAGGCTTATGTGGGAGGTAAGCTGACACCACCAAAATGGTACCTGTATACCTGTCAATTTAATGTTCTTGCTGGAACAAACACAATGTACTCAAAACTCTGTTTTGGAATTACAGGTGAAAGTCTGCACGCAACATACAAACAGCTCATTGAAAATCGAAAATTGATGCAGAACTGCTGATATGGATCATTTTGACAGGAGATTCCAATTTGAGAAAATAATAATGATAAAAATAATAACAACAACAACAATATAATAACTTGGGAGTGCAAGCGAGTGAGAAGAAAATTAAGTGAAGAATGCGTGAAGGTATGTTTAGTTTCATCATTCATGGTGCCAACAGTGCTGCAGGAAAGTCTGGTTACATGTCTTTACTGTGCTAGCATATACAGTATATTTTTCTCTGGAGCCAATACATGTACTGAATAAGTACAAATTTTCCCAAGGATTTAATTAATCTGAATTATGCAATATGGGAAAATAAAAACTGAGAAAAAAACCAAAACCCTCAATGCATACATGACATTGTCTGAAGCTTAGTGTTACAGGTCTGCAATTCGGGAAAATAAAAACCGTGAAATTTTGAAGATGTGGGAAAATTAATGTTTTGGAAAATTTGTACTTATACGATATTATGATCAGATTCAATAACATTTCCATCCTCAGTTAACTGTTAGGCTCACACTACACTGTTCACTCTTTCAGAATCAGCTTCTGGGTGATAGAGAGGCAACAACTTTCTTTCTTTCTTTCTTTCTTTTTCTTTCTCTTTCTTTCTTTCTTTCTTTCTTTCTTTCTTTCTTTCTTTCTTTCTCTCTTTCTCTCCCTCTCCTTCCTTCCTTCCTTCCTTCCTTCCTTCCTTCCTTCCTTCCTTTCTTTCCCCATCAACCTACACGTAAACCTGGCTGTTGATCACATATGATGCTGATTTAAACATTCCCCCCCCCAAAAAAAAAATCGTGGAAAAAAATAGCTGTGCCAGTACTAGTGGTGACATCTGTTGAGCCCACAATGTGATGACAGGAATATGGTGACCTTTTGTCTGCCGATTGTCTGGATTACTTTGTCTGGGTCATTTCTTGGAAAGTGGTGTGCCTGGTCTTTTGAAACTGTTACTTTAGAGAGACCTTACTCACACAGGTTGTATGTCCTGTGATACTTCTGTTTTGCTAATTACTCTTTTATGCTTGTTATTAAATGATGTTTTTTAAATGCCATCTTAATTTTCTTAGGCTGTTTTTCAGCTGATACTGAGGCCAGGCATTGAAAATAATTACTCCAGACAGACCCTGCAAGTACATATACTTGTAGTATAAATAAAGGAGGGCAGAGAGGAGGAGAGCAGAGAGGAGGAGGGGATAGAGGAGGAGGGCAGAGAGGAGGAGAGCAGAGAGGAGGAGGGCAGAGAGGAGGAGGGGATAGAGGAGGAGGGCAGAGAGGAGGAGAGCAGAGAGGAGGAGGGCAGAGAGGAGGAGGGGATAGAGGAGGAGGGCAGAGAGGAGGACGGGATAGAGGAGGAGGGCAGAGAAGCAGAGGTGATAGAGGAGGAGGGCAGAGAGGAGGAGGAGGGGATAGAGGAGGCTGGTCTACAGGAGGAGGACAGAAAGGAGGAAGGCAGAGAGGAAGAGGGAAGAGAAGAGGAGGGCAGAGAGGAGGAGGGGACAGGAGGAGGGCAGAGAGGAGAGGATAGAGGAGGAGGGCAGAGAGGAAGAGGGCAGAGAGGAGGAGGGCAGAGAGGAGGGGGGCAGAGAGGAGGAGGGGATAGAGGAGGAGGGCAGAGAGGAGTAGGGGATAGAGGAGGAGGGCAGAGAGGAGGAGGGATGACTTGGGTTTTGTGCTGATACTATCCATTGTGTACAGTTTGTAAACAGACTAATTTTGTCTTTTGTGCATTTGATGTTTTTCATGTCCACAAAAACTTTTCTCCTGCATATATCTGCTACAATGCTCATAAACATTGCCTCAATGCATTTTTATCATTGAACAGGACTGCATGGCTTTGGCAGGAAGGATGTCTTAAAAGTACAGGGATGGGGAATACAATTGCAGAAAGTTTATGTTTTGCTCTCTGGACCTCTAATTGGTTATATCATCAACTTTCTTATCAATATAACCTTCCTCCTGGTATGTCTGTTTGGTGCAAAGTTTAAACATGAATTAGATGAACTGGACCATGCAGGCAAAGGTCACAGTGTTCAGTGGTGTTCACGTGGTTCAACCAGTTTTGTCTTTTGTCTACACTCATCAGGAACTGTTGGGGAGACAACACACTATCTTTTTATATACCAGAGAGTGATATTTCTGTTGTTATGTAAAACCTGTTATTGTGATTACGTAGCACAGATGTTCGGGCTTTCTGTGATGGTGATCCTCACATTGAGCAATGATTCTGTGTTTACTGTCAGCACACTGGTGGGGTCAATTAGTGTACTTGAGGTGCATTGAGTGAGGAAACTGTAGTTTTCCAGTAACCGTGAATAGGGAGTAAAAGATATGTCTAACTACAGAAAGAACGTGCATTCCCCAAGCTGTGACAGAATGTCGACCCAAAACAGTTACAAAGAAAAGTGAGCCCTGAATTAAACATTTAGCATAAGACTGAGCAAGAGAGCTCACTTTCCCGTGATATTGAGATATCGTATTAAAAATGAATTATATGCAACTTAAATGGGTAAATTAACAAAATTTCATAACAAAATACAGGAATTTTACTTCAAAACATCATCAGTGGAGTTTAAAATACACATACACTTATGGTTAAGACGTAAAGACATGTTGAAACTGGCACCTTGCAAAATGGCTGGGCTGTTATGTCTGGGTGCAAAATTGTTTACATTCTCAATTGAATGAACCAAGACAAAGGAAATGACTGGGAGCCCAACACTAATAACATGGCTGCTTGAACACAGGTTTCTCTCCTTCTCTCTGAGGTCCTTGGTCAGACATACATTCACATCTTTTTATGACTTTTTGACAGAGTAATTAAGCCTAGCATCCTGTCACATGTGGACCAATTGAACTCAGCACATTATCATTTCAGCCCCAACAGTTTACACCATTAATTCCAACATACATGTAACATATATTGATTAACTGTGACATATGCATGTTAATGAATGTGCCCAATGGTAAATTGTGTGCAGAGATATAGCTAAATGTGGCATCAGCAGCAACTTGTTGAAGTGGCTTCCTGTTTGATATGATGCTGAAACAGGTTGATTCATCGAACATTGATTTTATATCAGAGAGTGTGGTTTGTTATGATGCACTGTAGGTTGTTTGCAATCCCAGCTCGTATAATGACCAACCAGGTCGAGTACTATAGCTGACATTACCATTCAAATTATAGATTAGTTCACTGAATTAGTACAGTAAAACCTCATTATAATGACAGTCAGATATCCTACATATTCAATATAATGACACAAATTTTCATGGGAAAAGGTTGATTTTATTTGTTATTTGACTCATTTATGTGACACGTTCAGTTATCCAACACATTTTTTCGGGGAACAGATGGTGTCATTATAACGAGATTTCACTGTATTAATTACATATAGATAACAGAATAAGATCACAGCTGTCACGACTGCAGTCAAATCTTCCTATTAAAACCACCAAGCAACTGAAAAATGTGGTCTTATTAGGAAATTGCTCTTTATGGGGATATGATCTGATTGAGGTTCAACAAAATAAGACTTAATTTGTGGTCTGAATATGGAAAGGGTCTCTTTATGCAGGTGGTCTCAATTGGTGATTCTGCTGTATGTCTACATTAATTGGATGGTGTTTCATTTTATTCCATCTTTGTTGAGGTGCAGGATTAAATGGCTTAATTCTCATGCACATCAACTGGTATAAATTTCTTGAGGCAAAAAGCTACCTTTTGATCAGCTAAATGCTGACAATTGGAGGTACATGTATGCCAGATAGACAGGCAGAGTGTGATGAATATAATCTGTAGACAGGCAGGAATGTGATGGATGCAATCTGCAGACAGGCAGAGTGTGATCGATACAATCTGTAGACAGGCAGAGTGTGATAAATACAGTCTATAGACAGGAAGAGTGTGATAAATACAGTCTATAGACAGGCAGAGTGTGATAAATACAGTCTATAGACAGGCAGAGTGTGATGAATATAATCTGTAGACAGGCAGGAATGTGATGGATGCTGCAGAGTGTGATGTAGACAGGCAGAGTGTGATAAATACAGTCTATGGACAGGAAGAGTGTGATGGATACAATATGTAGACAGGCAGGCGCATGATGGATACAATAATAAAACTATGCGAGTGTGAATGCCTGGCCGACCGTTCTACATGGCACGAGCGTAGCAGCGGACAGCCAGGATACACGAGGTGAAGTCCGCTGCAGGCGGACCACTGAGTGTATTCTGGCTATCCGCCGCTACGCGAGTGCCATGTAGAACGGTCGGCCATGGTACTCAACACGAGAATGGTTTTATTTTTATCCCATGTATATTATCATTCATCCACTCATCCATCTAATCTTTTGTATCAAAGTCCATTTTTCCAAAACTCAACTTTGTAATTGCCGCTCGGTACTTTTCATAGCAGACGACAGAAATCAACATCCTATGTGCGCGCGCATAGGGGGGCGTGGCAGTAGCGTGTGGAACGGTCTCGAGAGTGTAGAACGGTCTCGAGAGTGTGGAACGGTAAAAAATACTACATGGTGTAGATTGCCACGTCCACAGCTACTCTGGACTACACATACATGGGATAAAATCTGTAGACAGGCAGAGTGTGATGGATACAATATTTAGACAGGCAGGACAATGATGGATATAGTCTGTAAATAGGCAGAGTGACGATGGATACAATCCATAGACAGGCAAGAGTATGATACAATCTCTAGGCAGGTAGAGTATAATGAATACAATCTAGGCAGAGTATGATGGATACAATTTGCAGACAAGCAGAGTGTGATGGATACAATCTGTAGACAGGCAGATTATGATGGATACAATCCATATAGACAGGCAGAGTGTGATGGATACAATTTATACATAGGCAGGGGTATGATAGATACAATCTGTGGATATGCAGGCAAATTAAGTGTGATGGATACAATCTGTAGACAGGCAGGAGTATGATGGATACAATCTGTAGACAGGCAGAGTATGATGGATACAATCTGTAGACTGATCCTAAATATTGACAGTTTCTGTAAGCCTAGATGGGTGATGCTGTAGCCATGAATGCATAGCACATTGTAAATAGTGGTTATATCTGTGGACAGTATTTCAGGTTATTCACTCCATAGTATCTTCAGTCATTTGGATCATATCTAACGTTATTGACTCAAGATATTACAATCCGTGTAGCTTGTAGTTTAAATTAACTTGATAAGTATACAGCAAATATATAATCTCACTATGACACGGAAAATTGTAAATGCTTTGGCTTTATACAGTTGTGGGGGCGGAGGCTGTTTACAGACTTACTGGCCTATACTCTGGTGAAGGATCCTAGAGTGTTGAAAGATTTCATGTATATTAAAATCCTATGCCATGGAGTGTTAGTTGCCTTTATTTTATCTTTAAGTACCCCTTTTAGTTGCTAAGTACTGTTTTCTACCTGTAACATAATTGGTATTTGACTTGTACCATAAGGGTGGGCTGATGACATCATGTATTCAATCGAGACTCCAACAATACAATGCAATCATGTAAATATATAGAAAATACATTACCTTGAAACCATTTAGTTCTGGTATTGCTGTGGAGACCTTTCAGGACAGCCACCTTCACAATTAAAAAAAATGAATTATGACCATAGAGGTTAAAATACATGTATTGTGTAGGATGTACAAGCACATTATGACCATAGAGGTTAAAATATTGTATAGGATGTACAAGCACATTATGACCATAGAGGTTAAAATATTGTATTGGATGTACAAGCACATTGTACCATAGAGGTTAAAATATTGTATAGGATGTACAAGCACATTGTACCATAGAGGTTAAAATATTGTATAGGATTTACAAGCACATTATGACCATAGAGGTTAAAATATTGTATAGGATGTACAAGCACATTATGACCATAGAGGTTAAAATATTGTATAGGATGTACAAGCACATTATGACCATAGAGGTTATAATATTGTATAGGATGTACAAGCACATTGTACCATAGAGGTTAAAATATTGTATAGGATGTACAAGCACATTGTACCATAGAGGTTAAAATATTGTATAGGATGTACAAGCACATTATGACCATAGAGGTTATAATATTGTATAGGATGTACAAGCACATTGTACCATAGAGGTTAAAATATTGTATAGGATGTACAAGCACATTGTACCATAGAGGTTAAAATATTGTATAGGATGTACAAGCACATTAGGCTGTTCCTGCAGTACACAAGAGTTGTGTTTTATTTCATTGACAAACTTGTTGAGTTCCAAATCAAATTTGTTACAAACAATAACCTGTACACATTCACATATTAAGTTTGTCTGCAAGTATGAGAGTTTGCTAATTGACACCTTTCACTGTTATGATGGTTGATTATAGTTTGTTTAACTGTTCTCGTGACTCTATGAAAATCTAGTCTGGTTATCTCTCACAACAAACTTAATGGGAGGACATCAGAGTTACTAAATCGGGTATTTTAAATCTCATACAGTTCCTAGTAATATTTTTGTTTGTTCTATTAATTGGTATGTGAGGTCTAAAGCTTGGTATATTTGTTATTTGATCTTCTGCATACATACTGGGGTGCCTAAATGTTTCTTGTGGTCAGGTCAACTCTCAAAACTCTCAAACTCAAAACTCATTTATTTTAGCCAATCAATACAATGACGATTTCAATATTGAGATATATGTACATAATGATAAAAAATTGATGTGGCTAGGGGGACTCCTATTAAGACAAATACATGTCGCTCTCATAGGAGCCACCTTTAAGTCTTAAACATTTGAAACAATATAGATTGCAGTTACTTTAACAATAAATGTCGAAATAAACTTCAAGATATAATACAGTTTACACACACAACATGGGTGGGAAAATATAATTGTTAATTATTTTGACAAACATAGCAGTTATATATATTACAACTCTGTTCATAATTATTCAAAAAAATATTTTTAATATACAAGGAAAACCCTTGTAAACTATGAGTATGTATTTTCCGTATAACATTCTTATCTGTTTGATTCAGTGTGACTGGAATATCATAGTTTAAACTCTGTTTTGCAAATATTTTATTGACTCTATTAATAAAAAGGTTATCATAATGTCTGTTGTTATAGTTGTTTATTTCATTTATTGGGATGAATTGAAAAGAGAGTAATCTTATGGGTAGATCATTATGGATAAATTTATAATAGAATTTTAATTTAGCTGATGTAAAAATGTCTTGAATTTTTAAAAGTTTGAGAGCTTTCAAAATTGGTTCTGAATGGGCATTGTATTTACTACAATTTATACAGCGTACTGCTTTTTTCTGAAGTTTTTCAATTTTTGAAAGTTTAAATCCCCATAGAAGTATTCCAAAATTTATATGTGGAAGTATTAATGAGTTATACATAGTTATTTTAACTTTCAGCGGAAGTTGATGTTTAAGTTTATTTAGAATTGCGATAACTCTTGATATTTTACTTGAAATTTTGGTAACATGCTCCTTCCATGACAATTTATCATCAATTGTAAGCCCTAGAAAGTTGAAAAATGAGACTTGGGTTATTGGGATATTATTCATTTTTAAGTATGGTTTATTAACTTTTTTATTTGAATGATGAAAGATCATAAATTTTGATTTATCAACATTTAATGATAATTCATTAACTTGAAGCCAAACACAAATTTTTGTAAGTTCTCTGTTAACAGTTTCTGTCACACCATCTATAGATGAGTTAACATTTAGTGTAGTTGATAAGGTAGTATCATCTGCATACAGTATAAAATTAAATAAATCACTGGCATTTGATATATCATTTATATAAATAATAAACAGTAGCGGCCCCAAAATAGAGCCCTGAGGTACTCCAGTTTTGATTTCTAACAGTTCTGAGTTAACACCATCAAGATCCACATACTGTTTCCTATTATTCAAATAACTCTCAAACCATTTTAAGGCTGGACCTCGGATTCCATAATGATTTAATTTTTGTTACAAGATTTTATGATTTAGCGTATCAAACGCCTTCGAAAGATCAAGAAAAATACATAGAGGTACTTCATCATTATCAAGTTTGCTTATCAAGTCATTTACAAGTTCTATAGCGGCAAATTCCGTTGAGTGTCCTTTTCTAAACCCATATTGCCCTTTATGAAATAAATCAAATTGATCAAAGTATTCAACAATTTGATTGAATATTATTTTTTCAAAGATTTTTGATATAACAGGAAGTAAAGAAATAGGACGATAGTTTGTAAATAATCCATCATCATCTTTTTTATATAAGGGAATTACTCTAGCTATTTTAAGTTTGTCTGGAAAAATACTGTTTTTTAAACTTTGATTTATAATTTAAGTGATAGGTTGAATCAAGACAGAGCTAATTTGTTTAAAAAGTTTCATAGACATTTGATCATATCCAAAACTAGTTTTGACTTTCAAACTATTTATTACTTTGTTACATATTCACTTGTAACTTCCTGGAATTCAAAATTATCATTTTCAATATTGTTGAAGTATTTATCAAAACTAATGTCCTCAGGTTTGTTGATATTTTTGGCCAAATCAGGTCCAATATTTATGAAAAATTCATTAAATTTATTTGCAATTATATTTTTATTATTAATAGGTGTTCCATTTAAATTGAATATTTCAGGGAAAGATTTCTTTGATTTATTTTTATTAAGTATATTATTGATAGTTGACCATGTTTTTTTCATATCATTTTTATGTTTGTTAAAAATAAAGTCATAATATCTTTTCTTTGCCAGTCTTATATTTTTCTTAAGGATCTTATTATAGGTAGATAGATTTACTTTTAAATTATTATATTCAACACTATTAGGATTTGTTTTTCTCAAACACTTATAGAGGTTGTCTCTAAATTTTATAGAATAAAGTATACCTTGTGTGATCCATGCATTGTTTTTGTGTTTATATTTATCAAATGTTACAAGCTTCAATGGCATGTATTTTTCAAGTGCATCTTTAATTTCTTCACTCAACAAGTTATAATTATTATTTGGATCACTGTTTATATCAAGATTTAGTTTATCCATAATATTGGCATTTTGCAAATGCAGTTTTATATTTTCAACTGATTCAATAGTTTTTGGATAACATTTCACAAATTTAGGATTTTTATCTTTATGCAGATCTGTTTCCAAACAAGTAAAGTATGGCTGATGATCAGATAATTTGTGTATGAAAATACCTGATGTTGTATTAATTGATGCTTCACTTATTTTGCAAAATATATTGTCAATGAGAGTACCATTTTTCTCTGAAAACCTAGTAGGTAAAGTTATTTTAGGAAAGAAACTATGCATAATCATTTCTTCAAAAAACTCATTGAATATTGGCTTTTCATTTATCTTAAGTAACCCGATTTGCTAGATTGAAGTGAAAACTGTGAAAGTAATAACTAAAGGAAGTTAATCATTGTGAAATTGATAATAAATTTTCAAGCATGAAAAGAGAAACAAATCTTCTACTTTCATCATTAATAAATTTTTAAAAATTGGACCCATCTGTGCATTATATTTGGTTTTAGCTACTACTTGAATAGCTTGATTCTGCACTTTTTGCAACCTATTCAAGCTACCAAAGCCCCATAATGTTGTTCCATATAAGTAATATGAGATTCTGTCGGAATTCTGTAAATCAGAACCAAAATATTAGTAGGTAGATAGTTTTTCAGTTTTCTTAAAATTCCAGTAATTGGTGATATTTTGTTTGCAAGTTCATTGCTTGTTGATTCCAGGTTGGTTGATCACACCTGACCTCGTAAAATATCAGAATCTGTTGACTTGTGTTTCACCCTGGCCCTCTGAATTATCATGTAGCCTCCTGTGGTATATGATGTCAGTCTACAATGGAAACAAATCGTGATTTTCTCGTTCTATTTTATTTTGTAAAATTCCACCAGTACCAAAAGACAATAAAGGTGATCAGGAGGTCTGAGTTACTTTCTTAGGTATATATTAAATTTTACACCCATGTTGGCAAACCTAGCCGTAAGCTTTGTTCTAACATGAATTACAGTTTCTAGACCATTGAGATACCAAAATAAACAGAATAATGTATTTCAATACTTTCTTCAGCCATAGGTAAAACAACAACAAAAACATGAGCATGGACAGCACTCCATGGCTTGTGTGCAGCAGTCTGTCCCCATTACAGGGCATGGCTTGTGTGCAGTGGTCTGTCCCCATTACAGGGCATGGCTTGTGTGCAGTGATCTGTCCCCATTACAGGGCATGGCTTGTGTGCAGTGATCTGTCCCCATTACAGGGCATGGCTTGTGTGCAGCAGTCTGTCCCCATTACAGGGCATGGCTTGTGTGCAGTGGTCTGTCCCCATTACAGGCCTGGCTGTTTAAGGGAAGCAATCACTTGCATTCCATCCACACACTCCTGAAACACTTCAGGAGAGCTGTGTATGACTCACCTGGACAGTAGACTTTACAGTGAGTTCATAAGAGTAGCTCCCTTCATAGCTCACCTGGGGGGAACTTCAGAAGAGCCATTCACACCTTGCGAGAGATTTGTTCATGGAAAGGTTTGCTGCTACATTGTTTATTGCTGCAAGGATCTGTATTATCCCACAAAAAGAATTGTCTGACTATAATGAACTGTGCATTGTGATGTCACAAAATATGACTTTTGACAGGTATTCTGTACCTTATGCTATTTGCATCTTAAACAGAGCAACTCCTTCAGGAATTAGATCAGATAAGAATGCCGTTGGCATGAATTCATTGATGGTCATAGTCAAGTTCCACATTTATCATGCTTTATGAACTGCACATGGACACCAAAATGCAACTGGATTTACAGGTGTACAGTAGAAATGGTGTGTGCATGTTCTGGAAACGATTTCCTTTGGCAGACCACTCCAAGGGCAGGACTGCAAATGGTCACATAGAGCAGGTGGTCTCTTAATAGATGTCAAATAACGGAAAAGACAGGATAAGAGACCTGATAAATGGCAGGTGGTGTATTAATGGAGTGGTCTCTTAAAGGGGGAACTACTTTAGTTGGAAATGCAAGTTATGATTTGTGTGCATGATATATTAACTATATTATAAATTCTCTGATCTGCTTAAGTGCATGAAGTACGTTCCTTGCTTCTTAATTGTTATACAGTGTAGTACCCATAATTGTGACAGAGAGCATGCAGCTTGCTTTTGAACCTATTTTCAAATGGTCTTGAAGCTGATCACTTGATAAAAAATGTGAGTGATAAAAATGACCTACTGTACACAGTGATAGATAGGACTTCACCAGGTAACAACATAAAAATATTTACAAACCTTTTGGAAATGCTCTGTGTTACATATTAAAAGAAATATGTACCCCATACTTGAATCAAAAAGCATGCTTTGTGAATGCCGTTTTTGTTATCTAAGGGAAGAAGTGCTGCATCTGGTCTATCCACAAAAAAAAGTGCGAGCATGTCTTCTTGCCAGAGCATGGCAGCAGCCACTGTAGTACAGCAGAAATGTAATTACAGTCAAGCCACAATGCTTGCACAGCATGCTCAGGGAATGGTCTCTGACAGGCAGGGACAACCAGAGGCTTGGGTTCAGGAAATCATCAAAATCCCAATTTCACTGCCCAGGGCCTAACCAGGCATAAACAGTAACAGATATACTCATGTCCCTCTTTGCAGGATCTGAAACAAAACTCTAGTAAGGTTTTTTTTAGCTCTGGTGACTTGTCAGTCTGCAGAGCTTATATGATCCATTTACATCTGTCTGTTAACTTTGTACATTTTAGACTTCTTCTCAAAAAACTGCCGTGTGGAATGCTTTGATTTTACATGTGGATGTTCCCCAGTTTGGCCTCTGCAGATCGAGTAATTTGTGAAGAAGAGGATCCAACATTTTACAAAATTTTTCATGAACTTGTGATTTTTTTTTTTTAAATCTAAAGTTCATTTTCTCAAAAACTACTGGCCCAATTACTTTGATATAACATTTAGGGTCTCCAGGGGTCACTTAGTTCTCATTTGGGTGAGCAGGTGGCGCTACTCTTTTTACTACTTTTCATTAAGTTTTGTGTGTTAAGGCTATTTTCGATTTCTTGTCCAGTATGAACAGAAGTCTTTAAAATGTTGTCAGAGCATTATTACGCTCAAGTACATGTAGATTTGAGAAAATGGTGGGGATTGATACATTAACTTTTAATGAAGCTGTAGTGTGCCAAAGTTTGGGAATTTGTCACTGAGCATTGCTAAAGTCTACTGTGCGAAGATTGTATCCTGCTCTTGCCATGTGGAATTATCTAATCCAGCTTACATCAGATCAAGAAAGTTATAGCTGCATACAGTGAAACCTGTCTGCAGTGTTGGGTCCATGATACTCTCCAGCCATCCTGATTTCATACACAAGGTTCCGTGCATATCCATCTGTCCATCCGTGTGTCCGTCTGGATCGTTTCTGCATGATAACTTAAGAAGTTGTTAGGCTAGGGCTTTCATATTGTACAGGATTGTAGTCCTTTATAAGGGCTAGGATAAGTTTAAAGTTAGGTGACCTTGACCCAATTCCCAAGGTCACAGAGCCACATTAGTGAATTTGGTGTCTGCATAAAACGTGAGATGTTTTTGAGCTAGGGCTTTCATATTGGACAGAATTATTGTCCTCTTTAAGGGCTAGGTCAAGTTCAAAGTTGGGTGACCTTGACCCAATTTCCAAGGGCAAAGAGCCACATAAGTGGATTTGGTGTCCGCATGATAACTTGAGAAGCTAATGAGGTAGGTCCATAATATTGCACAAGATTCTAGCCCCCTGTAAGGGCTAAGTCAAGGTCAAAGACGGGTTACCTTGACCCAATTCCCAAGGTCACAGAGCCACATCAGTGAATGTGGCTTTGGCATGATTTCCACAGGATAACTTGAGAAGTTTTTGAGCTAGGGCTTTCATATTGCACATCCTTATAGTTTTCTATTGGACCAAGGTGAAGTTCAAACGTGAGTGACCTTGACCCAATTCCCAATATCACACAGCCACTTCTGTGAAATTCAGTGTCATCTCAATAATTTATAAACTTTTTCATCAATGGGTTTTATATTGCACATGATTATAGTCCTCTATAGGGCCAAGGCTAAGTTTGAACATGAGTGACGTTGAATCATTTCTCAAGGTGACACAGCCACTTGTGTAAAATTCAGTGTTTCCGCAATCACTGAATATTTTTAAGCTTATTTGCTTCTGGATGCTGGATTTTTTCCCCTCAGTGGTGCAAGCACCACTAGTACATCTAGTTTTCACTTATTTCACTGATGGCACAAACCAAGAAAGTAAAAACACATATAGTATTTTAATGTTGTTTGAATTGGAATAACGTTCAAAACAATGATTAAAACTAAACTGAAATGTCAAAAGTACAAAAACCATGAAAACTTATACACATGAAAATAAAGCAATTGACAGTACAAGAGAGGTGGAACCTCCAGGCTCCTACAGTCTGTCCAGGGAGATATGAGCTCAGGAGACTGTTTCATGGTAACTGCAGGCTGCATGCCCAGGCAGTCTCCAGGCAACCTATGAACGTCCGAGCAGTGGTGCTGCCCAAAAAAAGCCCTGCTTGTGTGTGAGTGGCTCAACTGCTGGTCCCCATTAGGTCATCATGAATAATGCAGCCAGCCTCCCATCTCAGGGTGTAGGCTTTTGATACTTTTATGGCAGATGGATCTTACCTGGAAGATGAGCCTTTTGACACCTATGTGTATCTGATCCTGCTTCATAAGGTATTTAGCAGTCTTTGTTTCAAATATCATGCAAATCAGTGGCAGAGCCTCCAAGTCTCCCACCTCGGTGGGAGATCTCTCACTTTTTCGTACTTTTTACCAATTGTCCCACTTGTTATGAAATATCTCCTGCTTTTTGTAAACTTTAAAAAAAGTAGCGTTATTCCATTGGTGGCCGAGTGTAAAGTTGTCCTGTTTTGCCGTGTTGCTGTACAATATATGGGTGGAATATGTCTGTGATGGTGCCTAAAATGGTTCAAAATTGAGGAAATGAAGGTGCAAATTTCAAATTTTTTCCTGGGGGAGCATGCCCCCAGCTATGCTTTGTGCCTTAAGAAGGTGCCCTCTCACTTTTCAGTACCTGCAGGAGGGAGACTTCACACTTTTAACATAGGCTAGCTTGGAGGCTTTGAACTAAAGACACCTCTGATGAGAGACCACATTGGTTTTTAAGACTGCCATTTAATAACACTGGACTCATATTTCATTGTAATTTACCAGTAGTTAAACACTGCCTACAATATGTGGCCACATTTGTCTGGCCATAGGGGTGGTGTTTTATAACAAGTACCACAGTGACTGTACTATGTAGGATACTGGTTGAAACTATTCCACCTGAACTTCTGAAATTGATTGATTGATTGATTGATTGATTCATTCATTCATTCATTCTTTTTTATTTATTCATAAATTTAATTTTTATTTTATTTTAACCTAATATTCCCCTACCTTTTACTTTGACTTTACATTTACTTTATACTACAATACAACAAGGGTCAAGTGTTGAGAAAAATATGTAGTACATGATCCTTCTGTATATTACTTTATACATTTGAAACCTTTTTTGAAGGGCAGGGGCAATACAATGTTACAGGTGTATACAATTTTTTCCTCCAATAGGCAGTCAGCAGAGCACAGGACCATCATCGTTCTCTTTTTTGTTTGTAATTATCTAATTTGGAGACAGTTTATTCAATATATGTAAAAAAGTTCCTAAAGTGTTCTGTTTCTCTTCCTTATATTATTTCAGCATACATATAACCAGAAAGGATGGAAAGCAAATGAAAAGTCTATTTGGCATACAAGCACAATTTGCTTGAACAGAACTTGTTTGTATAAGATAGAAAAGTTTCTGTATAATCTGTTAAAAACTTTAGAGGTAGACAACAATAAATTTTGTCACACAAGGAACGAATGAAAAGGTATTGTCCAGGAAGCTGTTTGATTTACAAAAAAGTCTTCATATATCTGTATATATAGTGGTCCCCCTCTTATAAGGCCCCCCTGAAGAGAGGCCACCCTGTCTAGAAAGGCCATCTCTCCATGCAGCAAGTATGGGTTTTCCATAATATACTCCCCCGCAAGAGAGGCCACCCCTCTTCTAAGGCCACATTTCTGGTGCATTTGGGGTGGCCTTATAATCAGGGGGACCACTGTATGTACACAGTGGTGTCGGGTCATTGTGCTTGTCATAATGGATGGAGCATTATAAATGGAGTTCTCCTGTTCCCATGATTACTGGATGAGGCATATTGGATGGACCATTAATGGAACTCTCCTGTTCTCATGATTACTGGATGAGGCATAATGGATGGAGTATCAATGGAGCTCTCCTGTTCCCATGATTACTGGATGAGGCATAATAGATGGAGCATTAATGGAGCTCTCCTGTTCCCATGATTACTGGATGGAGCATCAATGCAGCTCTTGTAGTTTGATGATTACTGGAAGAGAGAGAGATGTGACTGCAGTGTCCAAACCAGCACATGTTGCCCACCTTATTACAGTGGTTGAGTCCTCCGCCTGGACACGTCCTGCCACTGTGTACCGTCACTTGTATTCCTTATATCTTGGCCACCTGATATCAGCACATGATGGCGTGGTGAGATACTACAGGTCATATTGCAAGGTGCTTTGGTGAGATACTACAGGTCATATATCATGATGCTTGGTGAGATACTACAGGTCATATAGCAAGGTGCTTGGTGAGATACTACAGGTCATATTGCAAGGTGCTTGGCGAGATTCTACAGGTCATATAGCATGATGCTTGGTGAGATACTACAGGTCATGTAGCAAGGTGCTTGGTGAGATACTACATACAGGTCATATAGTAAGGTGTTTGGTGAGATACTACAGGTCATGTAGCAAGGTGCTTGGTGAGATACTACAGGTCATGTAGCATGATGCTTGGTGAGATACTACAGGTCATGTAGCAAGGTGCTTGGTGACATACTACAGGTCATGTAGCATGATGCTTGGTGAGATACTACAGGTCATGTAGCATGATGCTTGGTGAGATACTACAGGTCATGTAGCAAGGTGCTTGGTGACATACTACAGGTCATGTAGCATGATGCTTGGTGAGATACTACAGGTCATATAGCAAGGTGCTTGGTGATATACTACTGGTCATATTGCAAGGTGCTTGGCAAGATTCTACAGGTCATATAGCAATTAAGGTGCTTGGTGATATACTACAGGTCATATAGCAAGGTGCTTGGTGAGATTTTACAGGTCATACAGCAAGGTGCTTGGTGAGATACTACAGGTCATATAGCAATTAAGGTGCTTGGTGATATACTACAGGTCATATAGCAAGGTGCTTGGTGAGATTTTACAGGTCATATAGCAAGGTGCTTGGTGAGATACTACAGGTCATGTAGCAAGGTGCTTAGTGAGATACTACATACAGGTCATATAGCAAGGTGCTTGGTGACATGCTACAGGTCATATAGAAAGGTGCAGTTCTAGCTTGCTGCCATTTTGACGGTGACAGCTTGACACTGGATCCTGACTTGGGGAAGCAGCAGAATTTTTTTCTGTATGTTTCAGATTTGTATCAAATTCAATTAAATAAATGTACATAGGTATGCAAAATCATAAGTGTTAATGCAAATAACTGTTGTACGTAACTGAAAATAAACCAGCAGTTTTCCATTAGATGAAGTCAGGATACCCCAGCTCAGATACTTTGAACTACAAATATGTGGCTTCAGACAAAGTAAAAGTTCTCACAGATTTTTGTGGGGAGAAAAAAGCATCAAATTAAAGGAATGTAAAATTCTTGGGTAGCGATTGTTTGTAATTACAGACATGGCAATTTATTATTGTACATGTACAGGTTTCAGAGTATTGGTAGATATAAATGTCTTAAGGTGCTTTGAGAAACCTGAATATGGTCGAGTATTTATTTTATCCATAATTAATTTGCGTGCTGTTTCAAGTACAAAGGGAATAGGAAACCAAGTATGGTTTGCAGTAAGGTTATCAGATGGAATTTGGTGATGTGGGACATTTTTCTTTCAGGTGGAATAAGAATGTGTGGCAAGTGTAGTAGAAGACTTTGGAATAAAAACCAAGGCAATTCATTTTTACCCCTCGGCCCATAAGGCTGGAGGGGTATTGTCATCACCTACTCGTCCGTCCGTGCCTTGTTAATGCCATATCTCCAAAAATACTCACTTTACAGCCTCCAAATTTTTATCACAGGGGGTTATTGAAGTGCTTCAGATGCCTATCAAAAAATACGTCTCTAGGTTTCATTTTTGGGTCACAGTACTACATTGCGAAAAAATGGCGTTAACACAATATTATGTACAAAAATATTGAATGTAGCTGCACCAATTATTTATGATAGTTGGTGCTGAGAATGCCTCAGACACCTAGTAAAAACTAGGTCACTGGGTCACATATTTAGGTCACAGTGCTGCATTGAAGAAAAATGGCCTTGCTAAGTCTTATCTCCAGAAACACTCATTTTACAGAGACCAAATTTTTATCACAGAAGGCCATTGAGGTGCTTCAGGTGCTTTTCAAAAAATATGTCACTAGGTCACATATTTAGGTCACAATACTACATTGAAGAAAAAAATGCTGTTAACACAATATCTAAAAAAATATTGAATGTAGCTTCATCAATTATTTATGGTAGTTGATCCTAAGGATGCCTCAGGTGCCTATTGAAAACTAGGTCACTGGATCACATATTTAGGTCACAGTACTGCATTGAAGGAAAATGACCCTGCCATAATATCTCGGCTTATTGCATTTGCACCAAAGCTTTGTCATTAGGTTAAACAGAAGTAACCTGACCTACTGGAGGGGTTTTGTCAGCACCTACGTGTCCATCCGTCTTTCTGTCCACCCATCCTGGCCGAGGGGTTTTGGGCTCACTGATCGGCTTCTAGTTAGAATAGTGATAATAAAATTCTGGAGCTCTGGTGTGTAACAAACCAAACAATTTGTGTAACTAGTCACACAATTTTACGATATTAAGTTTGTTACAGAGAGGTTTTACATGAACATTGAAAAGGGTAGAACTTACGACATGTATGGCTTAATTGTTTTTTAATTTTGACTGTACAGTTACATAGGTAACCCCGTGCAAGAATTGCATAATGAGGATGTGGGAGAATGAGAAAATTATACATTTGGAAAAATCCTTCAGAGGGCAGGAAATGTGAATGTTTTTGAGAAGTTCAATAATTTTTGATAATTTATAAGCAATTTTGTTGGGGCTTCCAACTGATTGTGTTTTATTGGAACTGTAAACCATTAGTAGTATAAACAGACTGTAAGTTTATATATCAAACACGAAAACCTAGCACAGTGACATAGATGAATTCATGTATGTCAGTGGGTACAATCATAGTTGTAAAAAGTGTATAAAAGGAAATATTTCACTAAATGTACTTGCATACTTTTCTGATTAAAAAATTGTTGTCACTTATAAAATTACATGAGGATCTCTTGTTCAACTGTTACCATCTCCTATCTTACCATCATTGATGATCCCCCATATTAGGTGAATGTGACTCCAGCTGAGCTCAGCACTTTTCATCAATTTCTCTAATTTACAGGGTTCTGCTTGTTTGAAGCCCAGGTTGTTACAGACATACTAATGTGTTACATTATTGCATAAAATATAAATAAATTTGGGGCTTGGAATCTGTGTACATGGTTGTTACAAATTTACAAAAATTAATGACATTGTTACACAAAATCACAAATGTAAAACATTGTTACACAAGGCTGTAAAATATGTTCCCGATGGTTATAAAGTGACAAATGAATCGCATGTAATTTTGAATTTTTTTTTTATTAACTATAACTGACACCTAATGCGCAACTACAGATCTGTATCCAATCAATCAGGCTAATTAGCAAAACAAAACGTAAAACAGAGAGTACTTGGAAACAGTTAAAGTGTGGATGCTGATTGGCTGGCAGTCTGGTAAGTATGGTAGGAGTCAGGTGCTGCTGGTGACAGCCTACAAGTGACAGTCAATATGTATGTAGCTCTGTTCCCACCCAGCGCTACTTGCCTCTTGTCCAGGCTCAGTTTGCGCCTGTATGCAAGTCAATGTCACAGCCTTGGCTACATTTCCTGCAGTCGCTCATTTAAGAGACAGATGTAAATCCTTTAAGCTGGCAGTACAGCTATCAGGTGTTACGGGCCACACAATATACAATATCACATTTGGAGGATATTCTCCGCCAGGTGATTAGACTGCCGCTTCTTTTTGCTGCACACCAGACTGTGCTGCATTCAATCTCACACCAATAATCAGCGAGCTTGATCATTGATCACTCTCAGGCAAGCATTATTTACGACTTACTAGTGGAACTGAACACTTGTGCTGGCTTTGAGCATTAGGCAGATAGCTTCCTGGGCCCTCCGTGCGGGGGTGTGCGTGTCTGAGCAGCGGCACCCTGTCAGTAGTCAGGCATTGGGTGAGCAGAGGTACACCTTACAACACACTGACACACTCCCAGGTGGTGCTCCACGAGCCACTGGCATTTGTGGCTCTGGTTGCCAGGTAAAGCAGTGTGGTCCAAGTGTGACAGACAGGGAACCAGTGTTTATAGCCAGCCAGTCGGCCTGGCTGTGGGTCTGGGATCCAGAGGGGATAGGTACCAGGAGTAGTTGACACTCAGCTGGCTATTCATCTCCTGTGTCTCTTGGATTTTACACCACAATGGCAGAAGCTGCAGCCAAGTCTGAGATTGGCACGACCACATCTGCATTGCCACCAATGGCCAGCATTGACGAGAAGAAATGCATCAACCAGAGGGTGGCCCATGTACACAAGTTAGAAAGGTAAGCTCTCCCCCGCCTTTTGACTGCACTTTGTCATTGGGTTGTGGGCTTCTTACTACTTTGAACTGTGTTGCCATTTATTGTAGCAAGGCTGAAGCCACCCAGCAAGTCAAGAGCAAAGCAAAGTAAACTATCAGTGTACACAGCAACTTAATATGTTGCAATAAACTCTCATAAATGTCTTAAAATAAGTGTACATGCATGGATAGCATACATGTGTTTGTTTACATAATGTATACAAGCAAGTCAACTGTAGATAGCTGTTCTTGCAGCATATAAATGAGATTGATATGTCTTTACTGAAGTCAAGGCACCACTTACTTGATAATAAGGTAGTACTGAAGACTTTGCTGATGGAGTAGTGGGGCCAGTACAGTTGATCTGCTCAATTAACTTCTGTATGTTAACATCAGGGGGTTTAAGAGCATCAACCGATAAGGGGTTACCCAGTACAACTGTGAGACATGTCAGTGCAGTGGTGCCCCAAAGGCCCCACCCTCATCCTCCCACCCACCCATGCACCCCGGACGAGAGGTCACCCCCTCTTCAGAGGCCACTTTTCCATGCATCACGTATGGTATTTTCATTTTATTTTCCCCCTCAAGAGAGGCTACCCCTCTCATGGATTGGGGATGGCCTTAAAAAAAGAAACCACTGTACACCGTGGATGGGCTGGTCCAGTAACAGTCCTTGTCAACCCATCTTCAGATCTGTCATCCCTCAGATTACCCAGCCAGTTGTTTTTTTTTAATGATCAATATAATAACGATCCCTTGGATTTATCTGAGGCTTAGGTAAATAGAGGCGCAGCCTGGTGTCTGTGGTGGAGTGTGAACAACTCGCACACTAATCTGCTGATATATCCCAGGCAGTTAACCCTTCCAGCAATAAGAAGCACTTCTTTAAATGGCATACAAAAATGTAGCAGTGAGGTTAGCAAATTAATTTTCCATTGGCCAGCAATCTGTGTTTGTCTAATTCTGTTGGAATAAATGGGTGCTAAAGATATTTCCATGTCCCCCTTCATTGTGTAGGTGTGCCATTGTGTACACTAGTTTACACGCTCCCCGACAGAGTAGTTCTGAATGCTGTGTTTGTTGAACACTGATGTACTGTTGCCGTGATGTTATAGTCATATGTCACATTGGTGAGAAAATAAGATAAACTGAGGACCAATCTGATTTTCAGCATTTCAATAGCATATATGGAGTGTTGTGAAGTACATGTAGCTACGGTCTTGTGGCCCATGATGGAAAATGCATGTTCTTGAGGATTGGATCATGACTTAATAAAAGAGGTCAAAACTAAATGGTTTGATTTGCTGTTGAAGGGTTAACATCCTCTTTAAACTCACCGTGAAATTCAAAGCGTCACAGTGTTTGATAATAACGGTGTAGTTGTATGATTTACTCTCATGTTCGCTTATCTTGATGACAATTGGGGTACAAATGTAGGACTTACTGTACACCACTTGATTTTAATGACAATTGAAATGCAATTGTAGGATTTACTTGTGTGCACATAATTTTAATGACAATTAAGGTTTAGTTATAGGATCTGCTGTTGGACCACTTGATTTTAATGACACGGTACAATAGCTTAGTTCCGAGATAGGGACAATTTTTGCCACCGGTGGCGCTGACTACTATGTTCCCGCGATGTCACGGACGTTTCTGCAGGTCTCGAGGGACACTTTCAAGTCTCGCCATTTTGCCCCATTGTGTTAACACGGGAAAGTTGGTGTCATTTTTTTAACGCCGGTTATTTTAATAACCTACAAGTGTAACTCCAAGAAAGCATGCCAGTGTACAACTGTAAGATACCAGGGTGTACCTCAGATAGCAGAAAACACCGTCACTATGAAAAATACTGACAAAAAACCTGAGACAAAACCTACACAAATCGGGGCCTGCATTGTGGCACAACTAACCATGCATTAAGTCACCCTTGATTGACTCGGTGAGTTCTGAGGGATTACGCTGGGGCGCACTTCTGCCAGCGCTTTGAAGATCCTCGCGCTTGGCTGACCACTAACCAGATTAGCGCTTGACGGGTGCAATCAGAAATTAACAGTACAGCACTTGACCTAAATTCGCAATACATTGTCTGCAAACTTTGTTACCTGATCACTGGCACACTGTAGGCCTTCAAGCATGTTCAGATCAGCTATTATTATTTGGTTAAGATTGGCGACATTAAACAATGAATAAATAAATATCAAATAATTAATATTAAAGCCTTCACATACAAAAGTTTGCATGAAACAAAGTTCGACAGCGCGTGTAACTTAACCCTATGGATGTGCCCTTGTTCCGCAAGTTGGTAGCCCCTGGATTCGCGGCACTTCTGAACATTGTTGGGTGTCCAGTCACATTTGCTTATTAGGTACGCGATGACATGGGGCATCTCAACCACCGGCATTGCTTTCAGGTCTTTTGTCCAGGAGGTTATCGAAGATATGTATGGCAAAGCCACCTTCTTCTGTCCATCGGGAAACTCCAATCGAGCTCTCCGCACGTCCATGGTATCATCCTTCTCCTCAACTAGGTCTTTCTTCACATATTTGTACCCCATGCACTCCGCGAATCTTTAGAAATTTCCGAGGATCAACCACTTTCATCTTTGAAAATTTGTCGTATAGTTCGTTTCCCGTCTGTTCAATCACGTTAATCGCCGCCCCTCCGTCGTCCGTATTTCCCGCCATGTTCACAGAATCTGAACGATCACTGTTGCACGTCGATTCTCGGATGGGTTTCGCTGTCACGCTGTGTTGGTCACGGCCTACTATTACCCCGGGAAAGCTTGACCGCGGAATTGCGTTACCAGGCATGTCGGGCATGCGCGGAGGGCAAAAATCTACCATGCGAAGCCTGGTGTTAAAAAAAATCCCTAACTCGGAACGCTCGTATTGTAGAAATTACTTGTGTGCCATGTGATTTTAATTACAATGAAGGTATAATTGCAAGATTTACCTGTGTACCACATTATTTTAATGACAATTAAAGCAAAACTGTTGGATTTACTAGTGTTCCATGTGATTTTAATAGCAATTTAGGTACACTTGTACCATTTACTCTTGCTTTTTTAAGTGCTGGTAAATAATTAATTCTGACACCCACAATATGAGGGTGTGTTTTGAGTTGTGGTGACAATGGTGATTATTACCTCTATTACTTCAAGGAGAGGCTCCAGTCTCCAGGTACATACAGGTACTAGTTGATAGTGTATCCCGGATGTTCAAATTAATTGTGTGGAGGTGGGAAGTGAGACATTTGAAGCAAGAAAGACAAGGACTACATATTACATGCTTGTTGGCAGACACTTGCTTCTTTTCCTGCATGGAAAAGGTTGGAAGTAGCAAAGGTGCCATAGAGTGCAGACAAGTAGGACAAATATGTGTCATTTTCACAAAAAATGTTTCTTGAAAATGACAAAATGACAATGATTTGAGGAAGGAAGGTATCCCATAATAAGCATGATGGAGGTGTTCTGCATGCACTAGCAGGTCTTCTTTTTCAGTCAAAGTTGCTGAACAAGGTTTCAACATTTCATGTAATATTTATTTGACTAAGATGCCTCTATGTTGATGATACTTAACTCTTTCAGTGCCAAATTTTGGACTTAGTCAACAGCTGCAAAAAAAAGGCATTAAAATTTATTAGTCATAGCAAGTACAATGCACACACATCTCCTATCTTTCAAAAACTTGGCCTTCTAAAGTTCAGTGATATATTCGAGCTATCCTGTATCAAAATATACTACAAGTACAAAAACAATATGTTGCCTAACTATTTCAATGATATGTTCATCTTTCACCAGATTCAGTGCACGGATAGACCCAGAAGAACTGTAACAATACCACTTAGATATGATGCAACAATGCATAATATTCCTATTTTAACTCCAATGATCCCAATACTATTTACAAATACCAAAATTAATCCCTTATGTTTAAGACATAAAATACCAGACTTAATTAATAAAAATTACTAACCTGAGATAGTTATAACAAAAATTGATACACACTTTTTAAAAGGCTTCTCACAATATGCTAAGAACTATATTATTTAACCGAAATGAAATTAATTCAATAGTAACTTGTTTTGGGGTTAGTAGGTGCTTTTTGGCATTTCAGGGCGGTTCCTGGTGTTACACAGTGTTTGCCAACGTGGGACAGGGTTAACCGGCGTTACAAATGCTGGGAAATGCCAACTAACGCTGGCAAACACCGAGCTCCAAAAGGCTTAATTGGATTTTGGCATTTCCCAGCGTTTGTAACGCTGCATGGCTAACGCTGTCTCACGGTGGTAAATGCTGTGTAACGCTGGGAACTGCCTTTAAATGCCAAAGCACACCTACTAATATAACGGCAAACAAGTTACTAGTGATTGTAATATCATTTAATTGTCACATCCGCAACAGATGATAATTAGTCATATCATATGTATTATTGCCACTTGGTCTATCAACTTAAGTTCTTGTAATATCTGCTATTATTCAGCCTACAGTAATATGTTAGAAATCTTATAGCGTACTAGTTTGAACATAGTAATGAAGCATAATATATCTTTAGGGTGGCCTACATGTCAGGGATGCCTCAGAGTCTTAATGTATGGTCTCCTGGCTTAAAACTTATTAATGGTTTCTTGTACCACATTGTGTAACGTTGTTTAGACCAAATATAGCTATTCTATCTATCTATCCAGCTTTTCTCAGCGTGCATTGGGTGCAATGCACGCCAAGAAAAACTGTTGACCTGGGAAATTCTCTCTGGAACTATAGGCATACTGGTTCTTGAATGAAAGGCCTTTTTATAAATGAGGGCTATCAATCTGGGATCCTTATGATAATTCAGACTAGTTTGACTTAGCTAGATTGACGTAAGTTATGATTGGCATTGAAAGAGTTACTTGTAATGAGGCCACTTTCACATCATTTTATGTGTTTTTAAATCAATTAGTTGATTGATTTACTGATTAATTAGATTTTACTTTTCATTATGAATATTTTTTTATATTTTTAGTCAAAAATTTTCTATCCAAGGTACTTTTTGTGGAAAAATTCCACAATGAAAGGCAGGTATTGGAAAGCATGTTTGAACTGCACATTTCCTAGAAATTGAAGTGATCTTGCTCCCATAGGTCACAAGTGGCCTGTGCCTGTGTACCACGCTCAGTGTGGACAATGCTGCCTTGCAGGGTTGCTTGGCTGACCACCAGTCAGGGATCAAATTATAGAGGAATTACTATCAGGGCTAATACTTCAGTTGTGTCTATAAAGCTATCATTATGTAACCAACTGATTGCACAATTTTTCTCTTTTGCCAGAGGATGTGAGCAGACTTTAATCTTAAGATTAATAAGATGTGTACAACAGTAATGTAAGGCAGGTGGCTGGGATGTGTTACATCAGATACAGAGTTCACTCATTCTATTTTCAATCTCCTGTGGAAAACTTGTCTTGATGGTTAATGTACTATTTTGTCCCGTAATAGTCAGTTACGCAGTTTGTTCTGAGCTACAGTGGGCATGGTGGTGGCAATGTTTGCCTTCTTTGTTGGTGTGTAATGTAACACAGGAACCATAGAGGACAAAATAGACCTAGATGATATAATTAGGCATTGTGTGTTCTTAACATTTAGTATTAAAAAGTCTCGATGCGATTTTCCTGTATTCAATGAAGTCAGACTGGTGATGCTGGTTTTATCCATCATTGGCTAACTTGGGATTTAGGACAGTTTTAAAGGATATGCATTATTTAATGCATCTGCATGGGTCGATCACCAACACTCTGTTAACTGAATTGATTACTCCATCTGAAAAAATTGTATTGCATAAATTTTTTTCAGGATTGATGCAATCTCAAGAGGAACATGTACAGTGTATGCTTAATAAAATTAAGGTTGTACCAGCTTGATCGCTTGAAGGAGAGCTAATTTTCTTGTTTGTGGTGAGTATAGGTTGTAACTGGTTGTGTACGTGATCCTCTGACTGACCAGGCACAGGCTAAGGATATGGATGTATATAAACAAAGTGTACCAAGTAGAATAACCAAGGTACAACAAAGTATAACCAGTAGAATAACCAAGGTACAACAAAGTGTACCAGTAGAATAACCAAGGTACAACAAAGTGTACCAGTAGAATAACCAAGGTACAAAAAATGGTAACCAGTAGAATAACTAAAGTACAACAAACAGTAACCAGTAGAATAACCAAAGTACAGGAAAGTGTAACCAGTAGAATAACCAAGGTACAACAAACAGTAACCAGTAGAATAACCAAAGTACAAGAAAGTGTAACCAGTAGAATAACCAAGGAACTACAAGGTAGGCCAGAGGGTAACCAGTAGAATAACCAAGGAGTTACAAGGTAGGAAAAAAGGTAACCAGTATTATAACTTATTAGGAGCTACAAATTACATGTAGGGCAAAGGCTAACCAGTAGGTAACATAGAGCTGCAAGACAGAATTTAGTACAGAAGGTACTGGTAACCAATTGGCTAATGTAGGGACACCTAATATTAGAATAGAAGGTAACCGGCAGGATGACGAGGGTAACCGGCAGGGTAATATAAGAGGTACATGTATGAGGTAAAACAAAAGGTATCCAATACAGTGACATAGCAACTACATGTAGTACACCAATAAGAACAGAGGGTGTAACCAGTGGGAATAACCAGTTGCACAACCTGGGAAAAGTTAGGGCAAAGGGTAACCAGTAGGATAACCTACGACTAGATGTTGCCCATATAGTTCTTAGCTTTAACAGAAAATAATTTAACTGCCACAATGTTGCAAGCCACAGTGTGGGCTGCCTTTATATGGCTACAGCCACTGGCAGTAATTAGACTTTCTTATACTGTAAATTGCTTCAATTTTGCTGTACTCCTTTTTTTCGCTTATTTCACTGATGGCACAAAACCATGAAAATATAAAAACACTGAAACAGTATTTTAACATTGTTTGAATGGTAATTATGTCCAAAAACAGTGAAATTATAACTACAGTGAAATGTCAAATATACCCAAACCGTGCAAATTGATACACGCAAAAATAAAGCAGTTTACAGTAGTTGTTCTTTATGGAGTGGCACAGTTTTTATGTGAACGGTTCTAACAATTTTTTAAGATGCTAGAACATAAAATATGACAGTCATAGACCCCATGGGCCCATCTGAACCAAAGTAGACCAGATATAAGGAATCTTACAAAGGCTCTTTGGGGTGAGTGGTTCGTATGACAGCTTAAGATGGCGAGCTTTCTTGACAACTGCCTTGGCACAAAATTACCTTGAACCTTGAGATTGGCTTGAACTTGGAAACTAATCTGGCCAAGTAAAAATGGATGCTTTAGAAAGTGTAAAAATAATCAGAATTATCTGTCCAGCATGTAGCCATTTTACTGACTTGTACCTGACCTGTGAAGGCTGAGGTGACGGAGGTGCCCATGCAGAGTGACTTGTGGGTCAAATGACACAGGTGTCCCCAGGAAAGCTTGCTGCAATCAGCCATAAAAATTGATACAATATTCTCAGTTACTCTAATTATTTTGCTGAGTCTCACTTGAAATCTGTGGATCAAAATGAATCAGGATAAATTGCTACAGACGAGTTTCTTTACCTTTTGCTAAGAAGTCACTTATTTCATAACAGAATCTGCCGCCTAACTGTGCATTGTTTAGTAGAGTGCTTTACTTGTCCTCAGTACATGTGGATCCCTACACTGATGTTGTGTCAAGCTGCATGATAGGCTGTAACACTGATGTTGTGTCAGGCTGCATGATAGGCTGTAACACTGATGTTGTGTCAGGCTGCATGATAGGTTAGAATACCCAAGGCCTGCATTTTGACAGATCTGTTGCCTGTATGTGTAAAGACTCTTGTAGGTATGCAATTTTGTTTAATTTCCATTCTCAAGTCTAAGCTAGGTGTGACTTAACTTGGGTTGAGATTACCATCACACTGGTACCCTGGTTTTAGGTAAATTGGTACACTCTAGCTAAACACACATTAAACTGTGCTTAACTACTTGTAAGTCCTTATCAAATTCATAAAATACAATTTAACTACATTCAAAGTGCATTTTTTATAAGAATTCTTTAATTTATATTAATTTATGATTCTATGGATTGTAATGTGCAATTTATATACTCATGTCTGAAATAGACTATGTGCCTACATACATACATTAAATTGGTACAATTTAATTAAATACATATTTAGTTAGCATTCTTTATTTCTCATTGGGCTGCCCTATTTTGTCCTTATTTCTGTCAGTAGGCACAGTGTTGCTCACTTCCTGTCAAACAACCAATGTATAATTACAAATGGTACAATATGAGATTACACAGTCATGCTCATCACTTAGAAGCAACCAATTTGCTAACTGGAGCCATGTTTGTCATTTATTTTGCTGCATTGACTCAAATGGGCTGCTGTGAATTAACAGTGTGAACATCATGCAAATTTGAAATGTATAGCAAACCTTGAAGATATTTGATCTAGGGTAAGTGGGAAGAATACTTTGAGTGTCACACCAAGGTGATAACATGATTACCCATGATTCCTTCTGTTAATTTTTTAATCGGATCCAATAATTCCTTATGATAATGTTTTAATGTATGACAGACTAAATATGAGTGTTTTGTGTGACCATAGTCAAGGTGAGTGAAACATAAGCTGCTGTTTGGCCTATATAGCTATACACAGCAGTGACAGAGCCAGGTGTGGGTGGAGATTGACTGCCTGTGGTATGTGTAAGGACAGGAAGCCAGGCTACCTGCTAATGAGCAGTCTACAGCCAGCGCGGGAAGCTCTTACATGCCGTCATGTACACCTGAGGTTCCGTGAGAAACTGTTGAGAGCAGGATATCAGGAAGTCCTGGCCTGGACCATTGGTGTCGGCTGCTGCCAGCCGTGTATCGCCTTAGCACACTGTGGTCACCCACAGCTTTGTTCACCTTCTACAATTCTAGATTGGTACTGTCTCAACCTTGTATTAAATTCCTGGAACCCCATTGTCATGCTGAATATTTCCAAATGAAGAAAACACTGGTTTAAACGTACTTTATTCCCTAAGAATACAGTCAACAAGTATTGATAACATCCTAACAATTAGGAAGGAGGACATGGTAGAAGGTCTGCATGCACAGGGCAAATGGAACACCCAAAGGCAAAGTTTCCTGCCTGACTCTTACATACATCCATTTTGAGACTCAACTAGGAGAGGCTGCTTTGGTTGGACTCGAGAAGAGGCACCATACCATGGCAAACATGCTTCAGTAAGACATGACAACATACATGAGACAGACAGTGGGGCTCCGTGAGGGGTACCACACCATGCAAACATGCTTCAGTAAGACACCACAACATACATGAGACAGACAGTGGGGCTCTGTGAGGGGCACCACATCATCTACAACTTTACTTTTCATTTCATTAGACACAGCTATACTACAAACCAATGAATTGATATTGACACGGCTATTTACAATACATTTGAAGATGTCAAAAAATGAAAGTGTGGAAATATACCTATTTAGCATAAATTCATATTCTACATCTTTCAGTTTCATTCCATTGGATGCACCTGTAACACAAACCTAAAAACTGAATTTGGATTCCTATATCTGTAATAATTTTGAAAAAACAACACAAGTGTATGTATACATTTAGAGGTTATTATCCTATGCCCAGTTCAGTATCTTATATTTCTGTCCCTCTTGACCTATTGCATCCTAATTTCGTACAGATAATCTATGGGTCTGGGAAATTTTCCATATAACAATATATGTATAACCTTGAGGTCAAAGATCCAGGTCAAATCCTTGTTGCATTTTTCTGGTGACTCTGCAATATTTACATATTGGCTTATACCTTCTTAATGGTGCATCATAGGCCCAATGCTACTATTAAACATTAATAAGAAAGTACCTATGGGCTTCCAATTTGTATAGTTTATTTTAAAAGAAAGGTCAAACTGCATGCATTGCTGTTGATTACTATTTTAAGTCATTGGGGATTGCAATGCTAATTCACATTTTCAACTTGTTCTCCAAAATAATTGCCCAGATTCACTTTAAACTTGGGGATGTACATCGGATAGGTATCTACCAAACTTGTTCAAATGATCATGCTCCCATGATTTTTTTTTTTTTTTTTTTTTTTTTGGTTGATAGTATCATTCCTATTTATGACCATGCAAGTTTTTTGACATTCCTATTGATTACATTGAATTTCTTAGTCAATGGGGTCTGCAATGGCAGTTCACATTTTCACTTCTTCAAACCGTTAGCCACATTCACTGGAAACTTTGGCACAGATACTCCACAAATTTTGTGAATTTTTTCCATATGATTGTGGATGACCTTCAGGTCATAGGTCAAGGTCACAAAGCCCTGCAAAATCAAATGGTTTTCCTGCCACATCCTCAAATGGGTATGATTGAAGTCTGTCAATCTTGGTCATTATTTACCCAGGTGAGACTTCTGTCGCTTAACCCTGTCCAAAATGTATCAGTTGAGTCACCTTCAAAAGCTCACTTCTAGTTTACTATGTATGTAAAATGGTTGCATTACAGCATGGGGGTAGATAACAGTATCCAGTGTGTACATGTTGTGGTGGTGGTAGGGGGTGGAGGGCTGTATTGTGGAAAGTCTCCAAGGCATACAATGAATTTAATCAAATGAAATTCCTCAACTTTTGTTTGCATGTCACAAGAGTGGCCAAAGACACAGACACATATATTGAACTGGAAATGGCACCTCTATCTGGATTGATTTTAAAGATATGGAAGATTTAAATTTTCAATTTGTTACCTCTAATTTGCATAATTTTGAAATATTAAACTGTTCCAAAGCAGAGGACTAATTTCAATGATAGGGCTTTGAGTATGCAACTGATTGGATTTCCAGCTACAGCATTCACTGAGGAAAGCTGTGCACAAGATGTAGGTGAGAAGAAAGAAAGAAAGAAAGAAAGAAAGAAAGAAAGAAAGAAAGAAAGAAAGAAAGACTGTGTTTGCACACAGACAAAACTATACTAAAAAGTCTTGAGAGTGAAAGTGTCATTGCCAATAACATTGCTTATGAAACCATTAATTCTCTTAAGCATGAAGTCTTTACAGTGAGAAGGGTGAACTTTTGGTTCAACAGTTTTCTTGGTATCATCTTGACAGGATGACTTCTGGCAAAGTCAAATAGAGGTCGACAGTTTGACCTCTGTCAAGGTCAAATGAAGATTTAACAGGGTGACCTCTGGCAAGGTCATATAGAACTGTATGGGGTGACCTCTGGCAAAGACAAATACAGTTTGACAGGGTGACCTCTGGCAAATTCAAATCAGTATGAGAGGGTGACCTCTGGCAACGTCAAATACAGTTTGACCGGGTGACGTCTGGCAAGGTCAAATACAGCTTGACAGGGTGACCATTGACAAGGTCATATAGATTTACCGGGTGACCTCTGGCAAGGTCAAATAAAGCTTTACTAGGTAACCTCTTGCAAAGTCAAATCAAGCTTTACAGGGTGACCTCTGGTGAGGTCAAATAGAGCTTTAGTGGATTTTTTTCTTTGCAAGGTCAGATAGACAAGTGGCTTCTGTCTTTGTCTTGTGGCACAAAAGGAAAATGCCTATTCTTGTCATAAATGACCATTCCTAAATGTAGGGTCACTAAAAATGACCACCTAATGACTAGTGTCAGATCTCTAATGAGTTTGTGGAGGTTATATGCCATTTGTATTATGGGCAGCTCCCCTTGGGACAGAGTGAATCTTTATTTAAATCATGTATTAATTGTAGTGTCCCAAAAGTAGAAATGGAGCTGACATATCCCATAGTATTGGTGTTTTCCAACATGCCTTCAGGCAAACATGTAGCTACACTTTCCTGTAACTGTCATGATCCAGCCATGGGTAGGTGTAGAGGTCATATAGAGGTCAATCTCTTGGCATAATCAAGCATGCAAGGTGTCTGGAAGAAAGCAACGATGAAGTAGTCAGGCCCTGCAGCCAAGAGAACACACGTAGCTCATGGTTGCATCTCTGTGCTGAGGGAACGTTCCAACCATTCCATTTACTTTGTCAGATTAGCATCTTAGCTTGCAGTGCTTCTCTATCAATTGCTTGATGCACACAGTTACTGTGTGACCACTATATGTCTTTTAGCTCAGGCAGGGAGCATTTGTTAATTGGGGTTATCATGCAAACCTTGTATTGATTGAGGCTGTGATACACAGTGTAAAGTGGTTTGAAAGATTTCATGTCGAAGTGGTGGTTTTTTTGTACAGAAATTAATATCAGTTTGCTAAAAGAATACTCATGCAGTTAATTGTGTTTCAGTAGACATGTTTATATTAAACAAGTGCCTGTGGCTGTGCCCAGGTAACAGATTCACCTGACGTCAAAGGAGGTAATGTGTAAAAGGGGAAAGACTATTCATTTTAAACATGTTTCAACAAATGCCCAAGTTACCTGAGGCATAACAAAAATATATGTATGTGTGGTTCTGATAATCTGACCGACCCCACTGAAACAGCCCCAGTCCTAACCCTAAACAATTTTTCAACTCAGCTGACTTGTCAGTCAGCTGAGCTTATAGGATGGTCCTTCACCCATCGGTCCATCCACAATAGACATTTTTGACTTCTTCTCCAAAACTGTTAGCCAAATTTACTTCAAACTTAATGGGAATGTACCTTGGGTGGGTCTCTACAAATTTGTTTAAATGGTCATGCTCCAATGATTTTTGTTTTTTTATGATTTTTTTTTTCTTTTTGGGGGCAAATGTTAAAAAATCTTTTTATCTGAAACCGCTCATCCAACTGCTTTGATATCACATAGGAACACTCTTAGGGACTCCTGGTTGTTAATTTGTTCATCAGGTGGCGCTGCAATTTTTTTCTAATTTTTATGATTTTTTTGTGTGTTTTTGCTATTTGGTTTAAACATATTTTATTCAAAAAACAATTGGCCGACAGGCTTACCAGCATATATTAGGGCCTGTTGTATATATAGAACAAGACAACAAAAAGTTGCAAGGCACTAGTACAAACAAGACCACAATAAGAATAGAGAGAGGGTAATGGGGTAATGTGTGAGCTTAATGTTTAAAAATTACTCTTTGAGGTACAGTAGGTATAACAAAATTTACCAACATCATGTTTTAAACCTATTTGAATTCTCAATGAATTTGTGCACAGCTTCAAAAATATGCTCATTATATTTCTTGCTATTTCTGACTTCTTCTCCAGAACCATCACTCAGATTAAGCTGAAACTTGGTGGATATGTTCTTTGTGCAAGGGTCAAACAAAGTTATATACAAGGTGGCACTACTGTGGATTCCTGATTTTTAACAATTATATCAGTTCGGGTACTTTTATAAAAATGCAGCTTTCCTATTGATTACTATGCAAGTCAATAGGCATTCTAATGCTAATTCACATTTTGGACTTCTTGGAAGAACTGTCAGTCAGATTGGCTTCAAATGTGCATGGTGGCAATGTACCTGGAGTGAGTCTCTACAAAGTTTGTTTGAATGGTCATGCTCCAATGATTTTTTGGATTTTTTTGCTGGAAAATCTTTAAAAAAGTTTTTATAGGAAAGTATTACATGAGAATTTCTTTTATTGGTTATAACTTAAATAATTTTGGTCAGATTTGTCTCAAACTTGGCAGGGTCTTAGATCAGTACCTTTGATAAGTGTGTACTTCTTTTGTGTAAATGGTCATGCTCTAGTGATTTTTGGACCTTGACCTCATTCCCAAGGTCACAGAACAACTGACATGAAGTTTACTTTCCACTTGATAACTTGAGATGCATTTTTATTCAGGACCTTGATGTTGCAAATATTAATGTTTCTCTATATGTAAATGATGCTTAGACAGTACATTAGTGACCTTGACCTCATTTCTGGGGTCACAGTGCAACATACATAAATTTTACTCTTCACAATAACTTGAACTGGGACCTTGATGTTGCACATGTTAGTGTTTTTCCATAAAGGTCAGACTTACTCAGTACATGGGTGACCTTGATGCTGTCCCAGGTTCACAGAACCACAAGTGTGATGAATGTCTTGGTCAGTTGAGCATGGGCTGTTCACACAGCCCTCTTGTTTTTATTTCATTAACAAAGTGGTTATCGTGTGCTTTTATTTTGCAGTAAAGTCAACTTAAACATGGCAGTTAATTTAAACTTATCTACAGTGGAGGGTCCACTTGGGCTGGGGAAAGAGCACAGATGCAGAGCCATTGTTGTTCAGTGAAACAGCAAGGCCAAAGCTCTAGTTGAAAAATTATATAGAGAAAAGTGGCCATCATGTGCCGTTATTTTGCAGTAAAGTCAACTCAAACACAGCATTTTATTTCAACTTGTCTGGAGGGTTAACTTTGGCTGGGGAAACAGCATAGCAACACAAAGTTCAATAAGGCATATAGCCACGGTTGTTCAGTAAAACAGCACGCTGGTTCTGTGATTGTTATCTCAATATTTCGCTAGGTTCCAGGTGGCTGTTCTCTGAGTTACCAGCACAAATGTCCTTAAAGTACTTTTCAAACATTACTTACTATGTTAACTTTAATCTGCCCACTCAGTTGTGTCTGAAGCAGTTATCATTGTTATTACAAATTCAAATGTGACACGATACCTTGGCTTGAACTGGCACATGGTGAACCCCATTTTGAACATTGTGCAATGCAGCACATAGACACATTTGATTTGAATCGCATAACCCCCCTCCCCCAGATCGTCCCAATACTTTCCTCATTTAATTATTACAAACCATTGGGTTGCGGGATCCACAATTTTCAAAATGGCAGCCATAATGGGTTAGTCCCGATTTGATATTTTTAAGAGGTAATCTCCAAAATATATGTGTGATTACTGTTAAGGGAAGGTTAATTTGTCCAGTGAATGTAAGGTACATTATGTAATAGGATACGATCGACTTTTCCAAAGAGTGACGATTACCTGAAAATGTAAATACTGCTCCATACAATTAGCAGTTGTAGGCAGTGGTGGGCACCAGAATAGGCATATTGTATTAGACACTGAATTGTCTCCCAGGCTATGAATTAAGCAGCACCGCTAGTTAGACCTGCCAAGAGTGAAAGGTGGAGCTTAGGGCAGTAGGTGGTAGTGGATACAGGTCCGAAAGTTCTGGCGGATCTTTATATTATTGGTAAAAACTCTACCAACCATTTGTTAGCAAGGAAAATTATGAATAATTATTTAGTTTGCATTGATGTTGTAAACCTGACCTGTAAGAATGCAGGTAAAGGTACAAATGTAATTATGACTATAAAAATAACTTTGCTGAACTTGTGTCTGATGACTGTCAAATTGGTGTTTTCAAGTTAAGTTGCATGTTCCTTTCATTGACACCTTGATTCTCCTGTGGAAACATGCCAATAAAACTGCCGAAATGTGGGCCAGATGTAATTAATATATATGGTTTGTGGAAATGATCAGCTATGTGATGAAAAAAGGCAAATTAATAGAAAAGGTGGTACCCAAAATGCCTAAAGGTGAAGGGACCATTCACTGTACCCTTATTGCTGAGATGTCAATCAGTTTCTGTGTATTGTAGCATTACCACTGGTATGAGATGACAGTCCATTCTACTATTGCCGCTATAAAATGCCAGTGAGTCTGTTTATTGTCCCATTCAATGCTACAATACACAGAAACTGATTGACATTGCCAAGATAATATATAAATCATTTATGTGTACTATACAACTATTACTCCAATGAGATACCAGTCAGTCGATCTCTATGTATTTTACCATTAATTGTTTCCACCTTAAGATTGCAATCAGGCTTTGCGTACTGTACTATTGCCATTCTAGGATGCCAGTCGATCAGTGTCTGTCTATCTATTGCACCATTCTTGTCACTATAAGATGCCATTGAGTCTTTCCATTGTATGATTAAAGCCACTATAAGATGCCAGTGAATCTATCCATTGTACCACCATTGCCAATAAAAGATGCCATTGAGTCTATCCATTGTAAAATTTTTACATTATAAGATACCATCGAGTTTATCCATTGTACAGTTATTTACACTATAAGATGTCAGTTAGTCTGTAGCTATCCATTGTTCCATTATTGCCACCATAAGATGCCAGTGAGTCTATCCATTGTTCCATTATTGCCACTGTGGCAAGGTCAGTCATTTTTTTTTCCAGAATCATTTGTTAACATGGCTTGATCATGCCTGGTCTGTGCGTGTGATAGCCTGTACTTGTAGGACTTCAGACTGGCCAGTTGGTCTTTTGTCTTGTTTGGCAGTAGTCTGTCTATGTGTAAACCCATACATTAATAAATTAGTATTATTTCCTTCAGTTCAAATTTTTGAAACTTCAAGCTTCATCAGCCAAATGTATTTATAAACAGGTCATCAGATGGAAGCCATCAAGCATATTTTTCATGCTCAGAAAGCAGATGAGTTTGAGAGTTTTAAGAAAGACAAACGATGGTCCGAAATTATGCCCAAAACATATGAAGAAAAGTTGACAAGTCTGCATGAAGAACCTAGAGATTTGAGCAGTGGTTCACACGTAAATACAAACAATTATTTGGCTGTAAACTTCACCTGATATGGAATGCACCCTTATTGCATGTGCCTGTATAATCCAGTATCTGGCAATAAATTTCCTCCTGCAGACAGTGGGGCAGCATATGTATTGTATTTCAGTGAATTTCAACACTGTATCAATGTACATGTACATGTCTTGCCAATAAATGTATAAACTTCTGTGTAGCAGGAAATTCATGAGACGTTCCATATTAAAGGGATCAAATTCAGTTATTTCTTAGTGTTAACCATTGTATGGCCATGAACTTGATTTTTACCTGATAGTGATCAGGTTAAGTTACATCTGCATGTCTAAAGTGAAGCTATTAAGCTGCAATAGACTTTCTATGGAAGGATTGCATCAGTGTTCTTCATCCGTCAGCCAGTACAGTCATTCAGCTGTGTGATGAGCCTTTATAACGCCTTTTACTCACATAATTGTGTCCTGTGAAGTCATTTAATATAATTTTCCAAAGTTGTGGCAGGTAATGAATATTGTCAACAATTAATTGCAGCCTGCCCGCCCCATTTGGCAGTCTACATATCTGGTGGACATCTCTCACCTCCATGCCATGCAAGGCAATTCCTGCTTATGTGAGCCTGCAAGCCACATTATCATGAACATACTTGGACTGAAATGTAAAATGCTGATTTGGTCCTCTCTAATTATTTTTATTGTCCCATGTGCGATCAAAAGAATTTGCTGCTGCAGGAATTGTAGGCTGAGGATGAAGCAGAAGGAAGCAAGACACTGCAAATGGAGGCAATTTATTTGTTAATTGACTGCAGTGTAGACAAGCTATTTGCAGATTATGCAGCAGTTGTCTTT
Organism: Hermodice carunculata; assembly: GCA_964020975.1. Taxonomy (NCBI): domain Eukaryota; kingdom Metazoa; phylum Annelida; class Polychaeta; order Eunicida; family Amphinomidae; genus Hermodice; species Hermodice carunculata. Next base: position 132,059,966 of record OZ026612.1, on the reverse strand, counting down.
GTGTGTGTCAAGACATTTGCCTCCTGGCTGTGCCTACAGCCATCCATTCTCTGCCATTGCTGTGGCATAGTGTGTGTACAGCCATCCATTCTCTGCCATTGCTGTGGCATAGTGTGTGTACAGCCACCCATTCTCTGCCATTGCTGTGGCATAGTGTGTGTACAGCCACCCATTCTCTGCCATTGCTGTGGCATAGTGTGTACAGCCACCCACTCTCTGTCATTGCTGTGGCATAGTGTGTGTACAGCCACCCACTCTCTGTCATTGCTGTGGCATAGTGTGTGTACAGCCACCCATTCTCTGCCATTGCTGTGGCATAGTGTGTGTACAGCCATCCATTCTCTGTCATTGCTGTGGCATAGTATGTGTACAGCCACCCATTCTCTGCCATTGCTGTGGCATAGTGTGTGTACAGCCATCCATTCTCTGCCATTGCTGTGGCATAGTGTGTGTACAGCCATCCATTCTCTGCCATTGCTGTGGCATAGTGTGTGTACAGCCACCCATTCTCTGCCATTGCTGTGGCATAGTGTGTGTACAGCCACCCATTCTCTGCCATTGCTGTGGCATAGTGTGTGTACAGCCACCCATTCTCTGCCATTGCTGTGGCATAGTGTGTGTACAGCCACCCATTCTCTGCCATTGCTGTGGCATAGTGTGTGTACAGCCACCCATTCTCTGCCATTGCTGTGGCATAGTTCTAGCCGTCAAACAGTTTACAAATGAGGGTCATCTGTTGCTGCAGTGTATAAGAGCTACACTAAGCATGCATGTGCACTGCCAATAAGTCAGTCAGCAACTGTCCATCATTGCAGGGCCTTATTGAACTTTAGGTCCCCTAAAGTTCAATAAGGCCCATTGCAGTACCCTCAGAGTTGCATGCATAGAATATACGCCAAAAAAGTTAACAACCAATGTGTATGGTAGCCATATACATTTAGCAAGTATAATTATGGTTTGATGACCTTAAAGTAACATACTAAAACATGAGTGTTGTGTACTTTATCTAATCAGATTGTCACTAAATGAAGGTTATTGAGTCTTGCTAAAATTGAGTTCTCTTGAGCCTTTATGGGAGGATCACCTGCCTTTTCTTTTAACATCTGATTTCTATTGAAGCTCTGATTTACCTAAGCAAATGGTGGTCCTCTACCAATAGTGTCCTCTTTATATGTAAAGTACAGTAGCCTGGAGAAATGCAGTGCTTTCCTGTGGCTTATCTGTATGGCACAGTATATCTCTGGTAATTTACAGCCCTATAGGAGAGCCCTGGTTTTTGATGGGGCTTAGTTATCATACAAATAAAACTTGATATTATTGGTGGAGAAGACTTCACTGGACTAGACAAATCATAGAGTCAGGAGAAATCAGATCTTCAGGACCCTTGCTTAATGAGGAGGAGGGTTAGGCTTTAATGGATGTCTGTCTCTGTCCATTATCTGGGATACATAGGTCAGAATCTTCTAGGTTTACAACATGCAATTGAAATTCTTCAAGTTGAATGAAGGGCAGTTTATTTAGCTGCAACATCTTCAACAGAACCTATAAAGACTTAGATTCCATATCTTCAATCCAAAATGGGCAAGTATCATTTCTGCCACATATTTAAATTGTGTTTGAACTCCATGCATTTTATGACTGAAAATGTACTTGTCAGAGCTCAGGTGACCTCATCAGTGCAAAAAATATGATTTATTTCAATGTATCTGTGTTTTAATGAAAAGACAAGCCCTGCCCCAGCCTGACACCATTGGTAGAGCAGCCAACTTGAAAGAAAACCCAAGGCCAAAGGGAGACTAAATGCTATATTTTCCACAACAATTAAAAACAGAAGAGAAAACAAGATGTGTGCACCTTGGCCTTTTTTTCCCAGCATTTTTAAGAATTAATGGACTGGTGAGGGAAGTGATTATTTGCTGCTTAGACTTGTATCGTATAGCGGCTGTGGTTGCTGGTGTTGTAGTATTAGTGGCTGTGTTCACTGACTCTTACAGGAACTAGCTGTATACATTCCAGGCAGGCTGGGCTGCGTGTAGCGTAAACAGACTTGTTTTTGACATGATGATAGATAGATAACTCTTTGGCTCCTGTCTTAATACTGGGATAAAAAGCATTTGAATCTACAATGAATGCTAACAGGGCCTCTGTTTTCTAGTTTTGTACCTCAAAACAGCAGCAGTGTCACATGTTGCTGTCATTTAAGATGATACTTAATGACAAGATGTTTAGCATGCAGGCTGTCAGGGCCCATGTTAACACCAGGCCTCCGTGTTATTTTAGGGTATCATTTTTTGGGCTATATCCCCATACTTAGCTTGATGTAAGCTGGTACAACCCAAGCTTACAGCTACGGCCAATCCTGCACTTTGAGAGTATGCGGTCACTTTGTGTAGTGAGGTATCCTCATCAAACTCTATACATGTACTTTTTTTTTTTTACTTAATATGAAGATGCCAAGAATGTCAAAGAGAAAAGAAATTGGTGATTTTGTGAACTTGGAATTCAACGAATGATTGCATGTGAGTGCTACCAATGCAAAAATTACACACACAAACAAACAACAAGTGCGCACACATGCACAGACATGAACACACGCATGGATACACACACACACACACACACACACACACATATATTGCCACTATCTGACACTAGAAGGCCAGGAAATATCTTAGAACCAATTTCTCCTAAAGAAAATAACTGAAATAGTCTTACTAAGGTATGATAAGACATTTTCACTTGGTGATGAGGATAGGAGAAAGTTGGTAAGACCACGGGTAAGGCATTTTCCGTATGGCCTGTTGGGGGGGGGGGGGGGAGAGTTGTTAAGACTGGGTAAGGCATTTTCCTGGTGGCTTGTTCGATCTTGGGAAAGTTGGTTAAAACAAAGGCCAGGTTAAAGGCAAAATATAACACCTGCCACTCAGGAGGTGAAGGGGTTAGCTGGGCCAAGCCCACAGTAAGACCAGTTATTAAGGCATTGTGTCTTTACTTTCTTAATATCCTCTAAGCTTGAAATCATTACCATGTTTGTTTTTATTTATTTCTGTTAATGTTATTGCGGCCAGTGGAGTATGATACCATACCTGTCAAGTCTCCCCCAGTGGAGTATGATACCATACCTGTCAAGTCCCCCCAGTGGAGAATGATACCATACCTGTCAAGTCCCCCCAGTGGAGAATGATACCATACCTGTCAAGTCCCCCCCCAGTGGAGAATGATACCATACCTGTCAAGTCCCCCCAGTGGAGAATGATACCATACCTGTCAAGTCCCCCCCCCCAGTGGAGTATGATACCATACCTGTCAAGTCTCCCCCAGTGGAGAATGATACCATGCCTGTCAAGTCTCCCCCAGTGGAGAATGATACCATGCCTGTCAAGTCCCCCAGTAGAGTATGATACCATACCTGTCAAGTCCCCCAGTGGTGAATGATACCATACCTGTCAAGTCCCCCCAGTGGAGTAGGAAACCATACCTGTCAAGTCTCCCCCAGTGGAGTAGGATACCATACCTGTCAAGTCTGCCCCAGTGGAGAATGATACCATGCCTGTCAAGTCTCCCCCAGTGGAGAATGATACCATGCCTGTCAAGTTCCCCCAGTGGTGAATGATACCATGCCTGTCAAGTCCCCCCAGTAGAGTATGATACCATACCTGTCAAGTCCCCCCAGTGGTGAATGATACCATACCTGTCAAGTCCCCCCAGTGGAGTAGGATACCATACCTGTCAAGTTCCCCCAGTAGAGTATGATACCATATCTGTCAAGTCTCCCCCAGTGGAGTATGATACCATACCTGTCAAGTCTCCCCCAGTGGAGTATGATACCATACCTGTCAAGTTCCCCGGTGGTGTATGATAATATTGTTGGCAATCTCCCACTTTTTGATCTTGCGTTTTAGACTTTTTGGTGCAAATTTGGTTAATTCTAGGCAATTTCCCCAATAAAAATCCATTTATTTCTTATTTATTCTTTATCAGAAATAAAATCTCTCCCATGAAAACAAGAAAATATGCCTATTTCTTGCCACAGAACGTTGACAGGTGTATACCTCAGTTTGCCTGCACCCAGCTGGCAGTTGCTTATTATGCTGGCCGGGGACAGAACAAGTGATTTTGGTGGGGAATTGATGTGCATGTTACCATCAGAGCAGTATGTTTAGTTACACATGCCAACACTGTTGCAAGAGCAACACTTGTGTTTTGGTACATTGTCAATGATTTATTGTGCATTTGAAAATCATTTATCTTTGAATCTTGTAATATGATTGTGTAGTAAATATCTTGTCAATTGATCACAAAAATTTCGTTCCGTTATTTGCTATGTCAAAACAAGAAGATAAACTTGATAAATATCTTAATAAGATGTGTCTTGTTTGCATGTGATGGCGTAAAGACATGCAAGTAAATCATGTATCTATTGTTAAACATGGCTGTTTGAGAATAGTGAAACCTGTCTTTCAAGAGAAGGCATGACAAAATTGTATACTCTACAAACAGGTGGTCTTTCATAGGAGGTATAAATAATGAAAAATATATGGCAAAGTCTCTTGTGAAGGTGTCTCAGAGTGATTTCTCAAGATTGGTACCACTGTGTAAAGAAATCATTGATTTCTTCCCAGAAAATAAATTCCTTATAATTAATGTCTGCTATTGGCCACAACAGAATATGGCATTGGTGTTAAGAGGGAAAGGGTTAAAGCCTAGTGTTTTGGTGGCAGTTACACCTCTAACCCTGGCCATAACCAGGGACCAGAGGCATTGGGTCATGCATGATAGCCTCACTATATCCAAACTCATCATGCATGGTAACCTCACTTATCCAAACTCGTCATGCATGGTAACCTCACTATATCCAAACTCGTCATGCATGGTAACCTCACTTTATCCAAACTGCTCATGCATGGCAGCCTTACTATATCCAAACTCATCATGCATGGTAGCCTTACTATATCCAAACTGGTCATGCATGGCAGCCTTACTATATCCAAACTCATGCATGGTAGCCTTACTATATCCAAACTTGTCATGCATGGTAACCTCACTATATCCAAACTGGTCATGCATGGCAGCCTTACTATACCCAAACTGGTCATGCATGGTAGCCTTACTATATCTAAACTCGTCATGCATGGTTACCTTGCTGTATCCAAACTTGTCATGCATGGTAACCTTACTGTATCCAAACTCATCATGCATGGTAGCCTTATTATATCCAAACTCATCTTGCATGGTAGGTTTACTGTATCCAAACTTATCATGTAAATTAGCCTTTTAAGCTTACTACTGTAAATTGCTTTAATTTCACTGTACTCTGATTACCCTTCGGCCTTATGAGGCCGACAGGTATTGTCTTACCTGGTGCCTTCCGTCTGTCCGTCTGTCCATCCGTCCCATGGTTTTACCACCATAACTTCAGAAAGTTTTGAGACAGGACTTTCAAATTGCACATGACAGTACACTCCTTATATGGCCTACTTGTGTGCAAACATAAGTGACCTTGACATAATTTTGAAGGTCACACAGTGGTCACATGTGCTAAGCAACATTACCGCTCTAACTATTGAAAGCCTGCATTTAGCAATCTAAATCTTACACACAAGAAGCTTCATAGAGTGATCTAAAAGGCTATTGAAAATTGAGGTCATAGCTCTATATTTAATCTACTGTTTGAGGTCAGAGGTCAAGTGCACAATGGCGGTATTGGTATAAGTAAGGAAGTTTTTAAGTCAGTTACATGAAATTTTATACACACATGTATCACAACCAAAGAGTGTGTCATAATTCAAAAGTAGGTCACTAGGTCCAGTATCTGGGTCACAGTGACCTATTCATTGAAATTTTGTTTACCACTATAACATGATAAATGTTTAAGATAGGACTTTTAAATTACACATGATGTTACATTTCTATATAGCCTACTTTGTGTGCAAGCATAGTTGACCTTGACCTAATTCTCAAGGTCACACAATGGTCACATGTGCTAAGCAACGTTACCACTCTAACTATTTAAAGCCTGCATCTAGCAATCTAAAGCTTACAGACAAGAAGCTTCATAGAGTGATCTAAAAGTCTATTGAAAATCAAGATCATAGCTTTATATTTGACCTACTTTTTAAGGTCAAAGGTTAAGTGCACAATGGTGGTATTGGTATAAATAAGGAAGTATTTAAGTCAGTTACATGCAATTTTATACACCCATGTATCATAACCAAAAAATGTGTCATGAATCAAAAGTTGGTCACTAGCTTAAGTATCTGGGTCACAGTGACCTATTGATTGAAATTTTGTTTACCACTAAAACTTCAGAAGCTTTTGAGGCAGGACTTTCAAATTGCACATGATAGTACACCACTGCAAGCATAATTGACCTTGACCTAATTTTCAAGGTCACACATGGGTCACAAGTTTGCTGAGTGACATTGTGCTTCTAGAAATCAAAATCTTAAAACAAAAGAAGCAACATAGGGTGATCTAGAAGGCTATTGAAAGTCAAGGTTATGCCTTTATATTTGACCTAATGTTTTTGAGGTCAAAGGTCAAGTGTGCAATAGTAGTATTTGTGTAGGTAACTATACCTGATACTGTGGGACAGTATTCCTATTCACTTACAGCAAAAGAGATTGAAGGCGGCCGAAGGGTACTGCATTCTTTGAAGGGTATTTTTTTGGCTTATTTTGCTGATGGCACAAAATCATGAAAATAAAAACACAGTGAAATGATAGTATTTTAGCATTGTTTGAATAGGAATTATGTCCAAGACAGTGAAATTAAAACTCCAGTAAAATGTCAAAAATACAAAAAACATGAAAATTTATACACATGAAAATAAATCAATTTACAGTATATCGAAACTCATCATGCATGGTAGCCTTACTGTAACCAAACTCATCATGTATGGTAGCCTTACTATATCCAAACTCATCATGTATGGTAGCATTACTATATCCAAACTCAACATTAGAACATAAAAAACAGTCTGTTTCGCAGGCAAATAAGGTGATGAATCCTGCAGCAATAGTCCTTGTTCATTATGTTTTATAACCTCTTGTTCCAAACAATCACAACAGTCAAAATATGTTACTGCAAACCTGATTTCTGAGATGTAATGTGATTTCATTGGGAGATGCCAGCTTTGTCCTGTGTCTGTTTGTACCTATAGTGGTGGTAAGTAGAGACAAACTATTGCCCTGTGTAGCTTTATGTGCCCTCACTACCTGAAGCAGAATTTTTGTCTGACAGACTCTAGATAAATTGACTTTGAGAAGCTAGGATGTGTAGATTTTGAAATGCTCAGAACTTAATTTTGTCCCTTTTCATATCTAACTTGGAAAAGAAAATGGATCCAATTCAGGTCAAATTGCTGTGGGCATTCAGGAAATATGACTGGATTTGTTTGAGCCACCGATGCAATCCTGCAGGGCCTCATGACACTGTGAATTTGAGAAAATTTAAAGGGTAAAATGGGTAGGTTGACAGCAGTGGTATGTGAGGCCTGTCTGCGTACAGTGCCTCTGGGGGCTTCCTCAGCTATCTCTATCTCCGTCTCTTTTGAGGGGAGGCCTCCCAGCCTCCAACCTGATCAATATAATATTTTTTCTCTGTTGATCTAGATGAGAACAGATTATTCCAATTTCATGGTTTACAGAACTGATGTGTGATATTTTGTGATTTGATATTTTGAGGCAATTTGTAAATTTCAACTTTCACAGGGGATTAGTGTTTAGACATTTTGACATTCAATTGTTGCTTCAACAAATACAGCGAGGAAAGCTTACAGAATGCATGTTGATCCATGACTATTGTGGGAAAAAACCAGTGATGAATTATTTGCAAAAGGAAGTGTATTCATGTCAGAGAGATCAGAATCAATTTCAAGAGGAGTTTTTTGTGTAAGTGATATAATGTTGATGATAAATATTTATTGATCTGCATGTTTTTGTCTCGTAACGCAAAGCTTAAACTGCAGCACTTAAGGATAGAATCTAAGTCAACCTTTCAACTTGTCTGTCACTGATAGGAGATTCTCCTTAATGTCCAGGTTGGAAGAGATAAGAATTGCACATTTAAATTCCTATCAAATTTTCATGTTTGTTCAGACTTACCAGGCCTATAGTGAAGTTAAAGCTTCTATGTAGCTTGTCAAATTATGCTCCAACTGACCAAGTTCTGGAGTATGCATTATCAGGCAATGCCAAAGGGGGTTATTAACCTTTTATCCATTGTCCATGACATTCCTGGGTACAAGTTTTACACTAACTGCCCCATGTTAAAGCTGTTGACCAAGGCCATGCTAGTCTGATTAGGCTCATCCACAATGCTCCTCGAATTTCTTTTTCATTTATATTGCACCCCCCCCCCAAAAAAAAAAATTGGAAAAAAAAATAACACAGAAACAGATGAGAATTTACTTCCAGCCACTTTTGACTGCTTTACGAAAAAATGGCAGCCCGTAATAGGCTTATACATATGCTTGGATTGACAGGACACTCACCATCTTCATATAAAGTGCATTTGAACCTCTTAAAAGTGATTGAACTACTTCATTCCCTCACAGCTGGTACCTTGTCATAATTTCCATGCATTACATGTAACTTTTGATGATCCAGGTTGAACAAGACTTGTGTGGAGTTTTCACATGAAGTCTTTGGTTTGGTCATCTGCAAAACGTGTTACAGCAGAAAACAAGAAAGGTAGATTTTAAGAAGTACCAAGTTGTTAGAAAAGTGTGTTACATGGTGTCTAGGTTTGTAATATGGGTACATATAACTTGATCCAGTAACTTGTTTCGGCGTTAGTTGGTGTGTTTCAGCATTTCAGGGCGGTTCCCAGCATATTGCACAGCGTTTGCAAGGGTAAGACCACGTTAGCCAGCATTACAAACACTGGGAAATGCCCACTTACACTGGAAATGCCAAAATCCAGTTAAGACTTTTGGAGCATGGTGTTAGCCAGCATTAGTTGGCGTTTGCCACAATATTTCATCCCAGTTTAACTGAATTCAAATTTTACATGTATCCCAGTGAATTTGCCAGTTAATTCAAATTTTACATGTATCCCAGTGAGTTTGCCAGTTGGTTATGTCTGCTTTATGTGCTTTCTGTAAGGTTGTGTCTGCTTTATGTAGTTTCTGTAAGGTTGTGTCTGCTTTATGTAGTTTCTGTAAGGTTGTGTCTGCTTTATGTGCTTTCTGTAAGGTTGTGTCTGCTTTATGTGGTTTCTGTAAGGTTGTGTCTGCTTTATGTGGTTTCTGTAAGGTTGTGTCTGCTTTATGTGCTTTCTGTCAGCTTATGTCTGCTTTACTGTAAGGTTATGTCTGTTGTCTGTGGTTTCTGTAAGGTTATGTCTGCTTTACAGTTAAGCCTGTCTAAAATTTAACAGTCAAATGCACTTTTTGTGTTGCAAAGTGTTGTATTGGGGTATGTAAAGGTTACAAAAGGTTACAAAATGTTGACAAAGGGTTTGTAAAAGGTTGACAAAGGGTTTCAAATGGTTGAAACGGTTGCAAACCATTTCCAACCATTTCAACATTTTAATCACTGAGGTTCAGAAAGTGTGTGAAATGGTTGTTAACCATTAGAGAAAGGTTTAAAAGTGTTTGAAAGGGTTTTAATGCAATAAGAGGAAATGGTTTGAAAAGTGTTAGAAACGGGTTTGAAAAAGGTTTGAGTTTCACTCAAAACACTGGAAAAAGGTTGCGAAAGGTTGATGCGTTTGGTGACTGTTAAGTTTAATGCGGGCTTAACTGTATGTGGTTTCTGTAAGGTTATGTCTGCTTTAGTGACATCCTTCCCTGCAGTACGTAAACCAAATGGAGGAGAACGATCAATAAAGAAATAATTTCTCCATGAATATCCCAAATAATGAATATCACCAGGACATATTGGTAATTGTCTATATGCTCGCAATAGATCAGTTTTGTACATCAAACAGCCTGGTCCAAATTGTTTGATCAATGAAGCAAAATCATCTATGGTGGGATAAGATACTTGTACAAAGTTCCCAATATAATAATTCTTATCAATTCCTTCATTAACGGAAGTGCCAAAAGGCCATGATAAGTCTAAAATAATTCTCCTCTTGTCCGCATTTCCTTTTTGGGGCACATTATTAAGAGGAGAAGTATGTAAGCATGTATGTAAGGGATTCTTTACAAAAGGACCAAGTGTCGCTCCAAGTTGTATTTTTGAATGAATAAACTTGTCTACAAAAGATGGAAATTCATGAGCATTTTTGTGATTTCTAAAATTAGCCTTAGGTGCCACCATGGCATCATAACTAATAGGAAAACCATATTCTAGTAAATCACAGATCTCTGTGTCAGTATAATTGCTAGAATCAAGTTAATATCTCCATTGAGCAATATCGGGTTTAGATGGAACAGGTTTCTTACGTCCTAAAAAATTAGGACGACCACTTTGAATGACTTCATGATGCAATGAAATACGTTCATCATTAAGATGACTACTTACTAGAGTCCAGTCAACACAAGAAGAACTCAAACCCTCAGGTACAACAGCATGTCTAGATACATTCTCATATAATATTTGAGACTGACCAGAAACATCGTATATGCAACGTAAACTACAAGAATCATTGCTGTGAATAAATTTCAAAGATTCAACAAATTCCTGAATACTAACTTTAGTTTCTAAAAATGAAGAATCATGATGATCAGAAAGAGAAACAACATTAGTAACTGGGTCTACTAAAACAATCTGAGAAGCAGATGGTTCAGACTCAATGTAATTACCATCAGGACTAAGTTCAGAATTGAAATGCCCATCACTAAATGAAACTAAACACTCATTCTGACAAGTTGAAAACTCAACAAAACTACTGTCATCCACAACAAATTCACGGATATTGATGTTTCTGTCAGATAGATTCAAATCATGAGTCATTACACTTTTATGTAGTCATGCTGCATTTTCCTTCACTTCTTGTAAAGTTTGCCCAAAATATTTACAGTCCTTAGAACTTTCTGGATGTTCCATTTTTTCTTTGTCAGCTAGCCAACAGGTGGCACAAATATGGGAGACTGAAAACAATTTCTTACCAAGTTGTAAATTGTGTGGCGAATTTCTTTTGCATTTGCCTGATTGATAGGGTTTACAAAACATGATTGTAGAATTTGAAATCGCGTCTTTACCCTTACTGGCCTTCTGACCACTGACATTAACTTTACTAGATTCTTTCTTAGAAGCAGACATGCTGAGAACTTTCTGCTCCACGTCCAAAAATGAGTCACCCCAATTACGATGTCCACGTTCTATTTTAGCCAGTATTGCGGCATGTAAGTCTAAAATTACCGACCATTCATTGATCGTAGCATGATAAATCAATGTTTGTAAATGAGACAACTTATTTTGAGCTATATTATCTTTCTTAGATTTCAAATCAGAAAGAATTGATTCAATAGAACCGGCTACCAACAAAGGCATATCCAAACTGTTGTATTCTACATTTTTGTTGACATACTGAAGTGACAATTTTGTGTGCGTCCAATCTTCCTGTCTATCCACAAAGACCCCGAGTCTCTTTAAACGCCCCGATTTCAGGTGATTCTTACCTCATTGACGCCTGTGACGATGTCTACTGTTACACCTGGAATCAGAGTCACTTTCATACTCGTCGGAACTATCATGAGTGTGAGAATCCGAATGCCAACAATGCTCGCAACCGTCAGATTTCACCATAGGTCGAACATGTTGAGAACCGTGGGCGCCGCCATAACAGGAAGTCGCAGCGCGAACTGTGTCACTGCACATGTCAAGTTTATTGGCTGTCCTACTACTACCACGTGATCTTGTGGAGTTTCCACCAACACCAACTGCATGACCAGATCCCGAGAAATCTTTCCCCAACAAATCATCCAATAAAACATTGGCCTCATGTTGCAGCTTCTCAAACTGAAGTAAATCTACTTGCTTTCTGTCATCTGGATTCAACTGGCTAGAAGAATGACCTCCGACACTTGGACATGGAGCATGCCTCTTTCTGGATCCGCAACCATGATGACCAGAAAACACCTTTGAGTTTGACGCTAATTTCTTGTCACGCAGTTCTAAACCATGCAACTCCTTCATAAGCTGATCAATGCGGTTCGATCTCTCTTTAATGTCGATTGCTGCCTTCTTATTCTGTATTTGTTTCTCCAGTTCTCTAATAGAATCATTTAACCTGGCAACATCGGCCGGACCAGGATCATCAGCACCAAAGTCAGTCGCAGGGGCACTGACGGAACTCGACTTCGTCTTCGATTTACTGTAAAAAGGTGTTTTTGGAAAGTCTATTTCATAATCAGATTCGAAATTCTCCTGATCACTATCCATACTTGTAATGTCAGACAGAGGCGAAGATTCTTTGTCTACAACAGTACCCGAATGCAATGCTTGATAATCCACTCTCCGTGCTGATCTTAGACTGGATTTCTTGATACCAGGATTGTCAACGTTTGGCATATTCTCCATGATCAGTATCGCCAGTAAAGCAAAACTCAGTAACAGTCTTAGATTCCGCCACATAATTCGGATCACACGAATATGAATTACATGAACGTAAAGGAAAGACAGTCTGTTCAGTCTGCTGGAAAATCAGGTACTGAACACAAAGACTGAATCACGCCCAAAATTCAGATTAGTCACATGACACAGAAACAAAAGCTGACCTTTGGCTACCCAAGTGCAAAAATCAGTACTAATTATAATGCCAAGGTATGTCCTCCCTGTCCCAATTAATCATTCTGAAATTAACAAAATTCACAATGCTGGCTTAACTGTATGTGGTTTCTGTAAGGTTATGTCTGCTTTAGGTGGTTCCTGTAAGGTTATGTCTGCCTTAGGTGGTTCCTGTAAGGTTATGTCTGCTTCAGGTGGGTCCTGTCAGGTTATGTCTGCTTTAGGTGGTTTCTGTAAGGTATGTCTGCTTAAGGTGGTTTGTGTAAGGTTATGTCTGCCTTAGGTGGTTCCTGTAAGGTTATGTCTGCATCAGGTGGTTCCTGTAAGGTTATGTCTGCATCAGGTGGTTCCTGTTAGGTTATGTCTGCTTCAGGTGGTTTCTGTAAGGTTATGTCTGCTTTAGGTGGTTTGTGTAAGGTTAATTGTGTCTGCTTTATGTGGTTTCTGTAAGGTTATATCAGGTTATGTCTGCTTCATGTGGTTTCTATATGGTTAGGTGTGCTTTATGTGGCTTCTGTCAGGTTATGTCTGCATCATGTGGTTTCTATGTGGTTAGGTGTGCTTTATGTGGTTTCTGTCAGGCTATGTCTGCTTTACGTGCACTCTGTAAGGTTATGTCTGTTGTCTGTGGTTTCTGTAAGGTTATGTCTGCCTTAGGTGGTTCCTGTAAGGTTATGTCTGCTTCAGGTGGTTCCTGTTAGGTTATGTCTGCTTCAGGTGGTTTCTGTAAGGTTATGTCTGCTTTAAGTGGTTTGTGTAAGGTTAATTGTGTCTGCTTTATGTGGTTTCCATAAGGTTATGTCTGCTTTATGTGGTTTCTGTAAGGTTATGTCTGCTTTACGTGCACTCTGTAAGGTTATGTCTGTTGTCTGTTGTTTCTGTAAGGTTATGTCTGCTTTACATGTATGTGGTTTCTGTAAAGCTAGGTCTGCTTTATGTGGTTTCTGTAGACGTAAGGTTGGGCGTAAACAAAATATTCCTGTTTCAGGTCAGCCGACCGACTGTTCTTCTGAAGTATCGATTCATATTTTTTTGGTATCAGGTTACCAAAAAATGATTTTTAAAAAAAATTCCTACCGAGTGCATATATTACCATTTTTGCAAGGGAATCTATTTTATTTTACAATCTTATGTCAATTTCTGTCTGATTTCTAATATTCTAGTCTGTCAATCAATCCAATGTGAATACATCATGTGGAAAACCAGCAACAAATACTGGTAAACAGATAAATAAAAGCTGAACTTCGTTGTGAAGACATTTCAGGGATCGGTCAACATTTAAGGCAAGAAGTCTCGGGCTTCAGTTCCACACATGCATTAGAAAACTTTTGACCTATTATTTGCAGTGTTTTGTCATTTCAACATTTTGTTCTTGCAACATCGCCGTTCGTTGCTGCACATACGTGCCATGTTTTACCTTGAAATTTGCAAATTTCCCAGAAACCACTTGTATCAGTATAGTAGCGTATGGAAAAGTCAAATTGTATATGGACCTGCAATCATAAGACAGTGGTTTTATTATACCCTATCCAAATTTGTGACTCAGGCACATGTTGGTGGTTGATACATATACAGGAGGGAGACCGGTGGTTTTTATCAGCAACATTGAAGAATGCTGGATTTCTAAATTTGATAGCCCAATTTTAATATATGGGTTGTTCAATGTCTTTATATATGTGTGAATCTATGTTCAATTATATTTTGCCAAAAGCCATTCGGCTCATGGAGGTTAAACTGGCTTGACCTAGATGAGCCATTTTCACTGAAGTTTTGGTTTCAAAAGCTGTGTGTTGCTGTACACTACCTCCCGCTATGGTGTGTGTATATCGTCACCAGTTTCTGCATTGTCCAGCAAAATAAAAAAAAAAAAAAAACTTTAATGTATTACTGTCAGAAAGGTTGGTAATTTAGTTGTTAACTTGAAACTTTATGGTGGAAGAAAATCGTACGTATACCCTGTAAACATCATAGTAAATATTCCCTGACTGGCTGACCCTTTTCCAACCCCCATCAGTGAGCCAGAGTAACCTATGCTGATGGACGTGTAGAGGTCCTGCTTTACTTTGAACCTGATTTGGCTCCTGACATATCTTTTGGTGTTTTACATTAAAGGAAAATTGACAATTGGAATGAGAAAAAAATTGATCTGATGCCATCCAGCCAAGTCAGTGCCTGAGCAGGAGTAACAACCAGCATGCAGTTTGGTGCATATAGAGAATGCCTGTTCATTGTATTGTTGGGTTGATTGATTTATGCCTTTACTCTGTATATATATGTATTTGCCGGCCCAGCCAAATGTATATGCAGTATGGCTATTCAAAAGGTGAACTGACACATTATTTCATCAGAAAGTCATCTGGACCCTATATATGTTTCATGGACCAACAGTAGGCCATTGAGCAATATTATTTTGAGTTTGACGGTATGACAAATGATTGATTTTTTATAATCAGTAATCGTCTTTTCTCTACCAGAAACCTTGGTAATCGATTCATGCTGTCCTGGCTGATACGTATCACTTACGATAATCGTCACAGTCCTTTAATGTTAATTATCAGTATGGCAAGCTTCAGTGTAGATAAATATAATGTATTGAGGTGCCAGTGAGTTCTAATATACCCAACATTTTGCTTTCCGTCCCAGAATTACTGCAAAAATTATGTTTTCTAATAGTATGGTTTTTACACACAATGTGCATATATGTTTAACATATCTATATTAAAATATGTTTGATAATACTTTGGCAAAATAGTGGTTGACATTGGTATCTTTTATTAAATAGAGTACAATTTTTTTTTTTTGGGGGGGTCCATTCCAAACCTCTTCCCATGTGTGCTTTATAGCAAGGAAAAAAGCAAACATAACGCTGTTTATTCTTACAGTTTACACAAAAATGTCGAAGAATACACAAGTTTGACTTGATATGTAATGCAAATATATCATCCTCGTTATTGTTATTGTTAGTTGACTGCTGTTGTTCTGTAACTGCACTTGCTATTAATACGTTGTAAAACATAAGCTTTTTTACAGTGAAAAATCCACTTGCTCTCACTATCTTCATTGAACCTCTATAGCTTAGTCACACTGAAACTTCTGGCCGTCCTCATTTGATGACGAGAACTCCCCTGACTGTTGAGTAGGTCACAGGTTGGAGTCCCCGGACTGTTTAGTAGGTCACAGCATGGGGTCCGCTGACTGTTGAGTAGGTCACAGGTTGGAGTCTGTTGACTGTTAAGTAGGTCACAGCATGGGGTCGGCTGACTGTTGAGTAGGTCATAGGTTGGATTCCCCTGACTGTTGAGTAGGTCACAGGTTGGAGTCCCCTGACTGTTGAGTAGGTCACAGGTTGGAGTCCCCTGACTGTTGAGTAGGTCACAGCGTGGAGTCCCCTGGCTGTTGAGTAGGTCACAGGTTGGAGTCCCCTGACTGTTGAGAAGGTCACAGGTTGGAGTTCCCTGACTGTTGAGTGGGTCACAGGTTGGAATCTATGGTCCCTGCAGGCAAAACCAGCAAAACTATTAATAATATAAGTGTTGTGAATGCTCAGAGTTGCCCAAAGTAGATTGATTGTTGCCGGCAGAAAAATTTACATGTATATTTGATATATGATATTATAAAGGAGAAGCACTGGTCAGTGTTCAGACATAGGGCCATATATGTCTTCGTCTCATGTCTACAAAGAAAAAAAATGTCATCACTGTAGGAAAAATGAGATTAATTGGTGGTTGATTGTGAAATGATCGTAGTGATGTATTTTCAGGAGTTCATGTGTGTACTGTGGATGGCCGTCCTCTATCTGGCCCTGTCTTACTGTGATTTATGCCCTGAGTCTCTCATGCATTATGGCACCATGCTGTGCATTACTGCCTTCCGCCATTTATGTAGTAAAAGGCCAATAGTGTAAACCACTCCTGTTTTGCTTGAATGTTTATATTCTTTACGTATATGCTCAAAACCATGATAGAATGAGTTAATCATTTCATCATTTAATGTTTATGTTATTTATGACTGTAAGTCTTGGCATCGTATATGTGGCATAATAAAGTTACTGGCATGACAAATGCACAGTAATACATGCAGCATCACAACATTTTATTGAGATAGAAATCTGACACATTGATATAGGTAGCTAATTGCATAGAATATAAGGTTCATGAGCACCTTATATTGCTGAACCCTGAGCTGTACACAACACCATATTTTTATTTCCAATCAAGTTATCAAATGTGTCTACATGTTATTCCTTTTTTTTTCTTTCTTTTTTTTTTTTTTTGATGAAACACATCAGGCTTATTTGGCACATCATGTATCTGTTCTTATCAACACTTAACTGGTCCTCTTATTATATGTCATTCTGTTACTGAGGTATCCTTTCAGAGTTCATACTGAGGAAACAAGTGTATATATGTAAGTGCAGGTGACACCACAGAATGGGAGCTCTACACAGAATAAGAGAAGCTGGACAATTAGGTAACATGTTACAATAAAAAAAGCATGTTACAGTCAGCTGTACAGTTATATATACATGTACATGTTACAATAAGTGAAGCTGTACAGTACCAGTACGTTTTGTATACATGTTACGATAAGAGACCTGTACAGTTGTACAGTTATCTCTACAGCTTCTTTTATTGTAATATGTATATATATATATATATATATATATATATATATATATATATATATATATATATATATATATAAAACTGTACGGCTTTTCTTATTGTAACATAAATGTAACTCAGGTCTGTACATCAGATGCTTCCATGTGATGTTTAAAGGGGCAAATGTGCATGGGGATACATTAATCGGTGTCAGACCCCTCAGGGTTATATTGGATTCAGGTACCACAGGGTTACATTATAGTTGTCATATCCCCCAGGGACATTGGTGTCAGGTCCTTCAGGTTTACATTACTAACAGCTCTCAGGGTTACGTTGGTGTCATGTTCTTTAGGGTGACATTGGTGTCAGGTCCTTCACGGTTACATTAGTACCAACCGTCAGGGTTACATTAATATTGATGTCTTGTTCTATAGGATGGCATTGGTGTGAGATCTTGGGATTATTTTAGTACCAGCTGTCTCAGGGTGATAGTGGTGTTAGGTTCCTTAGGGTTACATAGGTGTCAGGTTCCTTAGGGTTACATTAGTGTCAGGTTGCTTAGGATTACATTGGGGTCAGGTCCCTCATGGCTAATATGGCTTCCATATCACTGTTAGTAGCTTTATTTTTTGGTTCACAAAAAGGTGGTCTCTGAAGAAAAGACATTCACCTTTCGGCTGGGTGTTATGTTGGGAACAGACACCTGCTGTACATAATTTAAAGTTGTAATGGATTGGTCAATATTTTGTTTCACTTTAGAGGATATATTTTGGAATGTATATTGAGAGTGACTCCTGTAAAGGGACTGCCTGTTCAGTTTTCAATTTCGTGGTGCATTATCGCATCACATGGGCAGGGTCTACCCCGGCATGTTCCATTGACCCTCCTATGGTATGTCCTAACAGAGATACTCAGCTATAATGCTCTTTGTGTGAGGACTTAGGGCCTGTTTAACAAGAAATGGCAGAGGCAGTTCTCCTTTGTGCAGGATTTGACAGGTGTGTGCTCAAAGGCTGGGCCTCCATACAAGCAGGCCTCAACCAACACACAGACATCCTAATCATTGGAAACTTTGGACTTGTTTTGTCAAAACGTAAATCTGTGTGTGGCATCTGTCAATAAGTTTCATTGTGTCACATTGAAATTTTACCCCACATGGACATTTAATGATGGAACTGTTTAAACTCTCCTAAGTGGACCACACTCATCTGCACCTGATCACTAGTCTTGGGGACGCTAGTAAGTCTTGGGCCACTTGTTGAAATGGAAATCTTAGAGCTGTGTTCCTTTCCATGTATGCCCCCCCCCCCCCGCCTGCTTATGTGCGTGCATCCATTGATTGCAGGCGACCACTGAATGCTACATGTATTGTGGTCTCTGCTGGGACAATGGCTAGTACTGTCCTGATTGTATGACGTGTGATGGATTGAGATGCAGCCTGTCCAGGCTGACATTTTAACACTCATTAATTGACGTGTCCAACACACATTGACATTTCCAAGTCACATTGGGCAGGATCTTGAAGATAAAGCCGCCATTTGTAAATGAGCCACAGCAATCACAGGGACAATTGCCACCCAGCAAACTTCCACTTCATTGGACTGAACCAACCACTAATTCTATATGGCCCTCATTTGGGGACGAGGAAAGGGCTGTAGTACGCCAGTGAAGGGTTTCCTCTGAGGCCTGCTACTTAGTCATGGAAACACAAGACTGCCGATTACACACTTATGTGCCTTCAGAGAATGAAAAATGCTTCTTTTCTTATGTTGCCAAGGTGACTGGAGGATTTAGTTATTGGCCATGATGGATGGTTATTGGCAAAAAATGTTTTTCTCTCAATTGTAGTATTCCTGTGCAGAGTAATTGCTATGAACTCATAAATGTCACAGTTATTTAAGGCCAGTAGAGCTGAGGATGCATGTAATTTGATTGGCTCATCATCTTTGGCTCCTGGTAAAATGAGGAATAGATTTAATTCTTATCTTGATGTCATTGATAATGTATATGCATTGCATAAATACATGTGACGATGCTGCCAGCTATCTCCATGTACAGCCAGCCCTCGCCCCCACCCCCACCCGGCCAAATAACTACAAAAGAGAGCACTATAAGCACCAGTTGTCACTGCCTGTCACCAGACAGCACAGCACTCTAGGTGGTCATCAATTGTCACATCTTTTAACCAAATGTCTCCTTTACACCAATCCTGACATATGTTGCCAGCTAATTGGCAGTTCAGTGGAGGCCAAATCTCTTATACAGCAGTCACAAAGGACCAGTCAATTATAAGTACAGCTCTGGCAAAATTGCCTATGCAACCCTTCCAAAGGGACAATTAATTATCGGTACAGCTCAGGCCAAATGTCTTATGCAGCACTTCCAAAGGGCCAATTTATTATCATTACAGCTCAGACCAGAACTGTTATGCAGCTGTTCTTGAGGGCCAGGTAACAGTACAACTCAGGTCAAATCTCTTATGCAGCACTTCCAAAATAAAAGGCCAGTTAATTATATAAAATTGTCGGTGCAGTTTATGCCAAGTCACCTATGCAGCACTTCCAAAGGGCCAAGGATTTGATGTAGCACTTCCAAAGCGCCAGTTAATTATCAGTACAATGCATACCTAATATTTGATGCAGTACTTCCAAAGAGCCAGTTACTTATAAGTACAGTTCATGCCAAATATTTGATACAGCACTTCCAAATGGCCAGTTAATTATCAGTACAGTTCGTGCCAAATATTTGATGCAACACTTCCAAATGGCCAGTTAATAATCAGTAAAGTTCTTGCCAAATATTTGATGCAGCACTTCCAAATGGCCAGTTAATTATCAGTACAGTTCATGCCAAATATTTGATGCAGCACTTCTAAATCGCCAGTTAATTATCAGTACAGTTTGTGCAAAATATTTGATGCAGTACTTCCAAACGGCCAGTTATTGGTTGCTGCAGCTGTACCATGGCACTGCCACTCATGGCCAAAGGCATCTGCACTTGCAAGATGTACATTGAGTCATTTTTCATTGGCATCATGGCCAGATGTTTTGTTGAAGAGGCACTGAAAGTGTCATATGTCATCATAAGCTGTGGCTAGATGTCCTCAAAGAGTGACACAGAAACTACAGTAGAAACCAATTGTCACAGTTGACTCCATCGGTAAGCAGATAGGGTTAAAGTTACGTGGGGAATGTTGGAGGTTTGGGTGTTCCTTTGATAAAAGTACTTCCAAGTTTTTGTCCCTAAAAAAGTCACTGATTATCCTCCTGAAATACTGAAGTAAGTCGTTAAGATCACAAAGATGAGCCCATTGACCTTACTGTGCTTGCAGGCAATTCCAGCCTGCATCCATTGTTGCTAATTGCAACTTTGCTAGTCATGCTGTAGGACGATTATGAACTGCAACCTCTCCCATATTTCATTGCTTGAAAGTGCTGCCATGACACACTGCCCACACAACACGACACTTTTTTCAGTTGGTTTATTTTTTTTTTTATGCCTGTTGCTGGTTTGGCTGTAACTCACCATTTGCAATCTTCAATTTTCAACAAGTACATGAAGAGCGGCACCTTGGTCCTGCAGGCTGCGGACACCGTGTTATGTCATTGAAGGGCAGCAAGTGATGTGGTAAAGCATGTTAGGGGGCACTATTCTGTGGCTGGCTGTCACATCTACTTAGACGTAAAGTGACACTTAGTGGCCCAACATGCAATGTGTCTATGGGCAGTATGACTGTCTGGTACGTACCCTACACTAGGTGTAGCCACGTAGATACAGTCTACAGTTACGCCCGTCTAAAACTTAACAGCCAAATGCATTTTTTGTGTTGCAAAGAGTTGCACTGGGGTTTGTAAAGGTTGCAAAAGGTTTGCAAAGGGTTGACAAAAGGTTTGTAAAAGGTTGACAAAGGGTTTCAAATGGTTGAAACAGTTGCAAACCATTTCCAACCATTTCAACATTTTAATCACTGAGGTTGAGAAAGTGTGTGAAATGGTTGTTAACCATTAGAAAAAGGTTTAAAAGTGTTTGAAAGGGTTTTAATGCAACAAAAGGAAATGGTTTGAAAAGTAATAGAAATGGGTTTGAAAAAGGTTGCAAAAGGTTTGCAAAAGGTTGACAAAAGGTTTGTAAAAGGTTGACAAAGGGTTTCAAATGGTTGAAACGGTTGCAAACCATTTCCAACCATTTCAACATGTTAATCACTGAGGTTGAGCAAGTGTGTGAAATGGTTGTTAACCATTAGAGAAAGGTTTAAAAGTGTTTGAAAGGGTTTTAATGCAACAAAAGGAAATGGTTTGAAAAGTAATAGAAATGGGTTTGAAAAAGGTTTGACTTTCACACAAAAGGTTGGAAAAAGATTGCAAAAGGTTGATGCATTTGGTGACTATTAAGTTTAATCTGGGCTTAACTGTATGGGCTAAAACAGGATAAAAAAAGTCTTCAGTATCTGGCAAGAAAGGTATTTTACAGTAAGTTTTTAACCATTATATATACATTGCATATAGAGCTGACTGGACAGCCTTGAGTGTGAATTTATTGATCTTTTGTGGTATACCTATACACGTATTCAGGCATAACAGCTTGCTTTTTGAGGCCACCTAAGATACTGAGCATTATCTGCCATCCAGTTTGAGGAGTCCATTAAACACATTTAATGACCGCATATATAGGCATGACAGGCATAAACCATTATGGTGGCTACTGGGGACTTGGGACCCTGAATTTTTAAGACGTTCTTCTGGATTGGAGGTGCAAAAAATGGGACATGGTAGTACATTGAAGTAACACAAAGTGGTGAACAACAAATACAAACCTTGCTCTCATGCAAGGTTGCAGAAGTACTAATGAATTAATAAAGATAATAACAAGTAAAATGGTGTGATAATGAAGATATAATGGGCTATTGCACGTTAAATGTAACTAAAAAGAAATTAAGTTAGGCTGTCAATATGTCTAACAAGTGACAAGACATGTCCATTAACTATTTCTCCCCAAGTTTAGGCACATAGTCTTTTCTTCTCTTTGATTAATATCTTGTGCTGTAGAAATATAATATACATTTCTGCTTAATGATTGGTAGTAGTTTCAGGGGTGGGGATGCAGACTTCTGTCATAATGTAATACAGCATAACTGTAAATCTGGTCAGACACCATTGACCTTTTCCTACTCAAACTACCAAGAAGTGCCCAGATGTAAAGTGTTAATCACCTAGCTGCTTCAGTCTTTCTCCAGAGATAATTAATTAAAAGAAAAGACTGAGTGTGACTTGGAAATGAGATCTATCATGTGAGTATGACTTAGAGGTGAGATCTATGAGGTGCCAGTATGACTTAGAGGTGAGATCTATGAGGTGCCAGTATGACTTAGAGGTGAGATCTATCAGGTGCCAGTATGACTTAGAGGTAAGATCTGTGAGGTGCCAGTATGACTTAGAGGTGATATCTATGAGGTGCCAGTATGACTTAGAGGTGAGATCTATGAGGTGCCAGTATGACTTAGAGGTGAGATCTATCAGGTTAGCTCTCCGTAGGGCAACAACTTTTCTAATACAGGTTTGATGCAATTTGTACCCAGATGACTTCATGGAAACTTACTTAAGAGAGTTATAAGCTGTGTTTATGTTCAGAGTACCAACTGTTACAGTGTCTGTATTCAGGATACAGAATGTTACCATTATGCCTATGCTCAGAATTGAGTACATACCGTTACTTTACGCAAACATTTCCTTTGTTAGACAGTTCATTGCCAGTGCACATGGCAGGTACAGCTTGCATGTACCAATCAGCAGCTGCTGTCACAGCAGTTCATTTAGGTGCAGGTGGTGCATCGACTTTGTAGAAATATGCACTAGCTTGATGACAAGATTGTGCTGATGCTGTCATGAAGTAACAATTACAAGTTGTGTCATTATACATTGCCTAGCTATATCCACCACATTTGGTGTGGTCTCTCTGAGATCATATCCCATCCAAACTCCTATCCTATCCCATCAGAAAACCTTTCTCCGTATATTCTGCTGGACTGAATGCCAGTGAGGCCATCTAGTAGTTTCTTCTGTCTCCAATGCTAGGCTTCCTGTTTTGACCAGTCACATCAGTTCTCTGTTTTCCGCTGCTTCTAGATTGAAGTCATTTCTTTGTGGACATTTTTTGCATTTTTGATTGTCATCATATTTTTTATCTCATCTAACCTGCTGGTGTGTGTGTGTGTGTGTGTGTGTGTGTGTGTGTGTGTGTGTGTGTGTGTGTGTGTGTGTGTGTCAGATGTTCTAAGGCCATCCTGCAGTATCTGTCAGCACTGCCCTCCAGAGTACTGGCAGAAGATGGTGATAGCTGACTTGGAGTCTGAACAAATAAGAAAGAAGAAATAGACCACACTGCAGGCTGCCTCTGGATCCGGTGCTGGTAGGCTTGCCCTGCAGTCTGTGGCTCTGGTGCCGGCGTCACGCAGGCCTCCCCTGCAGCCTGCTAGTGGTTCCAGTGCCAGCAGGTCTTCCCTGCCAGTCTCCAACTTTTATATGAGGGATCTGTTGTAAATGGAAGGACAACGTCTTGCTCTAAAAATTGTTCCACCATCCTTGATGTGTATGCCATGATCTAGCTCAAGATCCTCTGACCACATTACCTCTGGTGGCTGGTTACTGTGTCAGTGTGACATTTAATATGCCTTTATATGGGATCTTCTTTGAGTGGAGCATTTGAAGTATATTGCTATGTCCTGGAATAGGAATGATCCCCCTCCTCTACTCTGTTGGTGCATCTGCCAACAGTCAATATGGATAGGTAATGTATTATGACACAAATCTGAAAAATGTATTATAATTTCCATATCTGTTAGTAATACTTACTGATCCACTACACAGAGGCCCACCCAACCAACCATACATCATTTCATCCCAAGATTTTTCTGTTGAGATAAACTGATGTGATTGGTCAATACTGGAGGCCTAGTATTGCAAAATGGGAGTAACTGCTAGAGGGTGCTAGAAGCCTCCAGACAAGAAGAAGATACTGGGAAATGTTTTCTGATGCAATAGAAGTTTGGAATGGATAGCACCTCAGAGAGATCATACCAAATGTAGTGGATAGGTGAGTATTACTAACAAGCATAGGAATTATAATAACATTCTCAGTTCTGCAGCAATGAAATGATAATAAATCATCATTCATTACAAAAAGTGTCTATCATTGTTTTGTTTGAAAATAATAGTTGAATGGTCCCTGCACTCAACCTAACGACTGGGTTGTATTTAAGGATTGGCTGATATCAAGTGAGGTCAGCAAGTTTTCACCCAACAAGGTAAACATGAGTGCCCATCTTGTTGATCTTCTTGATTGTTACAACAAGGTAAACATGAGTGCTCATCTTGATCTTCATGATAGTTACAAGGTAAATAAGAGTGCCCATCTTCTTGATTGTTACAGCAAGGTAAACATGAGTGCCCGGTTCGCTGATCTTCATGATGGGTGCAAGCTCAATATCAGTGCCCATTTTCTTGTTGATCTTCATGATGGTTACAAGGTAAATACAAGCTCCCATCTTCTTGTTGATCCTTTTGATTGTTACAAGGTAAATGTGAGTGCCCATCTTTGATCTTTTTGATTGTTACAAGGTAAATGTGAGTGCCCATCTTGTTGATCTACATGATGGTTAGAAGGTAAACGCGAGTGCCTGTCTTGTTGACCTGCATGATTCGTACAAGGTAAACGTGAGTGCCCATCTTCTTGTTGATCTTCATGATGGTTACAACCTACTGAAACACTGTACAAGTCCCACACCAATTACATGCACTTCAGAGGCCAGCTAGAGTATCCATAACATCTTTGTTCTGTTCCTTTTTGTTAATGTATAAGCTGATTACTGTCATAAGGAGGGTCATTGTCTCTGTTAGGGGCCACTTGGTTACTGTACGTGTGATTCATCTGATGAACAAGTAAAATGGGTTTTCAGGCAGATACTGGTCATTATGTGCCTCATTAGGTTTACAGTTTATTATTAGTGACATGGTAGTCCCACAGGAAATAATTACTGTGTATAAGCGCAGTTCTTGTTTGATAGTTTGAAAGGGATATCAACAGCTTGTTACTTCTAGTTCTTAAGTTTTATTTGTAGGAAGAAAATCTGAATATGTAATGGCAGGTTATATATAATTATGACAGTCTCATGTGTTAAAAATTGTCAGAACGGCCATTTTGCCTGCTCGCACATTGCCATGTGTGTGCCGGCAGGCCCTGTTAGAATTATGTGTCAAAGATAATATTTATGCTGTTTCCAAAGATGGCTGATACATAATGCTAACCACAACAGCACATTGTAGCACTGATGGTCTACGTACCATTTGCTACATGTAGAGGCACAGCAATTGTATATATGGCTGATTATGAATCGTGTGAAGTGCATCGTCAATGTGCCAGCATGCTACATTGATTTTTATGGACACAAGTTGCGTGTAGGATAAAGTGTATGCTGAATGTTTCAGCAATGTGCTGTACTTGGCATGCATAGAGTTGCACAGTTGACAAAAAGACACACATTCAGGTAGGGTGAACCTTACTGTAGCCAACTATTGAAATAATTCAGAAATACTACCACTCTACCCGGTGCTGAAGTGCTTGTATTTACGGTGGCCTGGCGTCTCCCAGGTCAGGTCTGTACTGTGCCCATCAATCTTGAGTCTAATAGCTTAATGCAGTTTTGAGTGTGAGCATAATACAGTTTTATAAAGCACAGACATGATGCGGATATTGCCTATTTCTTTTTTTTTTTTTTAAATGTGTTGACCAAGGAATGACCAGATCTTGGACTAAGAACCTTGAGCACCTATCAACTGTCATGGCTGCAAATGGGAAATACACATATTCACTTAGCCACATCCCCATTCCAAAAAACAGAAACGTTCATTGGGATAGATCTGTGTGACTGCCGTCTAAAAACAAAATAGTTCATTGGGATAGATCTGTGTGACTTCCATCTAAAAACAGAATACTTCATTGGGATAGAGCTGTGTGACTGCCATGATCAGCATGGTTGATTGCATGTGGGCAGTACATTGAGGGAATATAGAAAGTATGTATTTTTATGCTTTGACCACAAAATGGGTGGGTCTTGATCCAGCAACCTTAAGAGGTTGAAATTTTGCATGATTATATACCATAATATGAACTAGGTTGGGATTGCAGATGGGTGACCTTGACTTATTTTTCAAGGTCACATGGGCATGTCATGTATAATTGATGCGGACGCAATAACTCTGCGAGGATTTGACATAAGAGGTTGAAATTTTGCATGATTATGTACCAAATTAAGAACTAGGTTGGGATTGTAGATGGGTGACCTTGACCTTTTTCAAGGTCACATGGCCACTTTTAAAAATCATTGCAGATGCACTCTAGAAAGATTTGACTTAAAGAGGTTGATATTTTGTGTGATTGTTTCTATGTAAGATTTTTGAAAGATCTTGCTTGTAACTGCAGATGTATGACCTTGACCTATTTTTCAAGGTCTCGTGGGCATTTCGTCAAAAATCAACATTTTGAAATGTCAATTAAGAGTGTACCTTCACCAAGTCTGTAGATCATTGGAATCAGTATGCCTATTTATAAAGATAAGGGTGACAATAGTAAGGGTGCACGGGGAGACATTTGATTTTCTGTTGGAAAATCAGCCTGTTCTACTTTTCTTTATATTTCTGTCCCCTCTTGACTTATTGCCTCTTAATTTGGTACAGATAATCTATGGGTCTGGGAAATTTGTTGCATATAATAATATATAACCTTGAGATCAAAGGTCGAGGTCAAATCCTTGTTGGATTTTCTGCTGACTCAGCAATTTTCACATATTGGCGTATACCTTCTTAATGGTGCATCGTAGGCCCAAGGTTACAAGTAGTTGTTAATAGGAAAGTACTTATGGGCTTTCGTTTTGTATGGTTTATTTTAAACCTGAGTGACCTTAAAAGATCAAACTGCATACATTCCTGTTGATTACTATGTAAGTGAATAGGGATTGCTGTGGGTCACATTTTCAACCTCATCCTCAAGACTGTCAGCCAGATTCACTTCATACTTTGTGGGGTCATGAACCTTGGGTCAGTTTCTACCAAGTCTGTTCAAATGGTCACAGTCCAGTGGTCAAGGTCAGAGGGCAATTCTTAATTTTAACGGGTAATCCTTATTATGTCTCCCGGTGGAAGCCGGGGGACATATTGGTTTAGTGCCCGTTTCTTCCGCTTCTTGTTGTTGTTGTTGTTGTTCATGTTCTTCAACACTTGGTTTCCGTGCGATAAGTCTTGAAGAACTTGACAGAATTTGATGAAACTTGGTAGGATTATGTATCTTGGCAAGACCTAGGTTGGGATTGTATTTGGGTGACCTTGACCTAATTTTCAAGGTCACAGGGTCACTTATGTGAATTTGGTTTCCGTTCGATAAGTCATGAAGAACTTGATGGAATTTGATGAAACTTGGTAGGATTATGTATCTTGGCAAGACATATGTTGGGATTGTATTTGGATGACCTTGAGCGAATTCTGAAGGTCACAGAGTCACTTATGTGAAATTGGTTTCCATGCGATAAGTCATGAAGAACTTGATGGAATTTAATGAAACTTGGTAGGATTATGTATCTTGGCAAGACCTAGGTTGGGATTGTATTTGGATGACTTTGAGCGAATTCTGAAGGTCACAGGGTCACTTTTGTGAAATTGGTTTCCGTGTGATAAGTCTTGAAGAACTTGATGGAATTTGATGAAACTTGGTATGATTAAGTATCTTGGCAAGACCTAGGTTGGAATTGTATTTGGGTGAACTTGAGCGAATTCTGAAGGTCACAGGGTCACTTATGTGAAATTGGTTTCCGTGCGATAAGTCATGAAGAACTTGATGGAATTTGATGAAACTTGTTAGGATTATGTATCTAGGCAAGACCTAGGTTGGGATTGTATTTGGGTGACCTTGACCTAATTTTCAAGGTCACAGGGTCACTTTTGTGAAATTGGTTTCTCTGCAATAAGTCTTAAAGAACTTGATGAAAATTGTTAGAGTAATGTATCTAGGTGAGAGCTAAAATAGGATTGTAATTTTCAAGCAAACTTGGTCATTTGTAATTTCTATCACCTGTAGTTTATTCAGAAACGTAAGTGTTCCACAGGGAGACATTTGATTTTCTGTCGGAAAATCAGTCTTTTCTAGTTCATATTGTATCTCTGGTCGCTATTGACCCATTCCCTCCTAATTTGGTACAGATGATCTATGAGTCTGCAGATGTTTTTAAACATATCTTAATGGATGACCTTGAGGCCAAAGGTCAAGGTCACAGGGTGATTCTTATTTTTATAGGGTATGCCTTAATTATATTAAACCTCTGCCCCCGATTGACTGCTTATCTTCTGTTTAAATGCAGATCATCCATAGATTTGAAGAATCTTTTTTCACATGAATGTGGATGATCTTCAGGCTATAGGTGAAGGTCACACAGTCCTCAAAAAGTTGATTGGTTAAGTGTAACTACATAAATTCATAGATATAAGTCAGGTAATCATGCATTGGTGCTTGTCATGTAATCCTAATGGACAGGTCTTATAAAAATGCTGCAAATATTTACATATTTCATGGTGTATATTGACATACATTGGCCAAAGTTACACTGGTCAATGATATTAATATATCCAACAAAACCTTCAGAGAGAACAATGTCCATTAGCCGTAGCTTGGGCTTGCACAATACTTAAAGTGAAAGGAGGCACTTTGGACAAAGATGTTGTAAGCATCAACAACATTCTCAAAGAGGGCATGGCATATGCAGCCAGTCAAACGTAACATCATTGCAAGGACTTCATCTCAAGGACTTTGATTCGAGAAAAATGTAAGCATCAGACAAAGTGACTTCAGCAATGGACAATATGCCAAAATTCAATCTTCCACCTATTCCTCTCACACAACCCACAGACAATACTTTTACCATCATTTTTCACAACATTCAGAGTTTACCTGCCCACCACTTTGACATGGTTGCCACTTCACAGTTCTTAAATGGACAGCTAATAGGCCTCTGTGACACCTGGATGACATCAACACAGCAATCATCCATCACAATACCCGCTGCCCAACTTTACACTTTGCTGCAGATGTGACCGTGACAGTCTGTGTTCTCTACAGGCCCACTCATACTTCTCTACATAACTTTGACTCTGAACTTTCTACACTCCTTAATGCAACTCCTGTGGATGTTGCAGTTGGAGATTTCAACCATGACCTCAAACATGCAGAGCAAAATTCTATACCTGCATTGTCACTATATAGACAAGTTATAAGCCCGTCAACTACAGCCAAAGAAACTCTCCTGGATCACATCTATGTTGCGAATCTCCCTGCTTGTTGGAGTGCTGGCATATTTCCAACATACTACAGCTACCACAATGCAGTGTGTTTTTCATTTGAAATGATATGATGGTAATTAAGTACCCTAGCTGAATACCCTATTCTTAAATCACTAAACCCTTTCCCTATTTGAGTTACCTTCAATGATAACTGATGTCGTGCTCTGGGAATGCACAATGTTTTTTGCAAGAAAAACTCACTTCTAGTTTAGATTTAAATTTGTGAACTGACTCCAATTTTAATTTGCAAATTGCTTCACAGCTTTATGATTCAAGGAAAAATGAATTATGAGACAGATCTGTGTCAGTGTCGCCATGAGCTGTGTCATTCATGTGTCCATCAACTGTGACAAATGATATTAAAAAAAAAGACAAAAACAAAAAAACATTTACAGCTGTGACAGATTTTTTTGCCTGAAGGATGAACTTGATTTCTATTAAAAACCAGCTTCCTTTGATCATTTTTTAGAAAAAAAATTTAAAGCAGATTATGAAATTACTTACTTAGAGGCCAAGTTATTCCCAAGGGGACAACCATACCAGGGAGGGATTGCAGCCTCAGCAATTTTTCATTAGGGATATACCAGAGCTCCATTTCAAACTGGCTGCCTATTTTCACTTCACAATTTTGGTTTTTAAGAATTTTGAAATTATTTAAATACTGTAAATTGCTTTAATTTCCCCGTGCTAATTTCACTGATGACACCAAAATATAAGCACAGTGAAATGGTATTTTAACATTGTTTGAATAGACATTATGTCCGAAAGTGTAAAATGAAAACTTCAATGAATATCAAAAATACAAAAAACATGAAAATTTATACATGCAAAAATAAATTAATTTACAGTAGATGATGATGATGACGATGACGAAGACAACCACCAGCATCACCATCATCATCATCATCATCATCACTACTCCCCTGCGGTTTATTATTTTTATTGTTTGGTGGTAGAGTGGGGGCCATTATTGCAATACTGTGTCAAGAGCTACTGACCGCAGCCTTATGAATTTAGATCAGAGATCTACTTATGATTTACCAATACCACTTTTTTCATTGAAAATTGATCATTTTTAACACAATGTCAACAGTAAGTATTCTGACAATTGTTTTTATTTCACTTGTATCCTTCTTCAGTTGCTTTTTTGATGAAGTTTGTTGTAAACAAAAACTGAAAAAAAAATGCATGCAATTAACTGGAAGTATTTCTCTGTAATGGTTTAAAACTATGTTCTTCATGTCATTTTGAAAATCTGGATGGGTTGTTAAAAGTGTACATGGAGGTGGATTACAGATGCCAAAGAGTGTGACACATCTGTGATATTTCAAGACTGTATGGCAAATTTATCAATTTCTTGTCAGAAATTATCCTACAATTGACCAGAACCCTGTGGAACTCTTACTGTCCTTAAACATTCTTTCCTGAGATTGTCCTTACAATTGACCAGAACCTATGGAATACTGACTTTCAAACATTCTTCCCTGAGATTGTCCTTACAATTGACTAGAACCCTATGGACCACTGGCTTTCTTTACACATTCTTCCCTGAGATTGTCCTTACAATTGACTAGAACCCTATGGACCACTGGCTTTCTTTAAACATTCTTCCCTGAGATTGTCCTTACAATTGACCACAACTCTTATGGAACACTGACTGTCTTTAAACATTTTTGTCAGAGATTATCCTTACAATTCAGGACACAGAACTGTATTTATTTGACAATATATGTACACAAAGTAAGTAGAAAAAGAAAAAACAAACAAACAAACAAACACAAATAGTCCAAATTCAATGGACTTTACATTGTAATGTGCAAAAGTGTTGTGATAAGGAGTTTTGATATAATATCAAAACACACTAAGATTCATATATGTCAGGATGACCCCAGGAAGGATTTGAATCCACTGATACTGGAGCCACCTGGAGTGGGGTTTACAAAACTTTATATCATGGCTTGTAAAAACAATGCAGGAATACATATATGAGAATATCAGGTTGCAGATATGTAGCAATTATCTAAGGTACAAGTTTCTAAATATTGGTAGATAAGGTATAATTTAATGTACTTGGAATAACCATCCATTGAATGTGTATGTACTTTATTCAAAATGCAAGGGGGTATGTTCTTCGATTGACCAGAAACCTATGGAACACCAGTTGTCTTCAAACATTTCTGTTAGTATTGGCTACCTCTGACCTTTTAGAGATCTATTGGTACATTCTTTACATGTTTGTACATCATGCGAGTCACAACTAGCACCTTGCTGCTTGTTTAAATCAATTTATGACTGAAGGATGCAAAACTGTCTTGACATCCTTATAATAATCAATACTCACTTTTCTGAAGTTTTTATAACAAAAATCCTTGTGTTACTGAAGGTCATCTATGCATTCATTACATGTATTTTCTTTACAGGAAAATTGCTGAGGTATAATGGCCTTGACGCCAAAGTCTCACAGACCAGTAAATCAATGTAAACTCTAAGAGGTAGAGTCTCCTCTAGCAATTCCCAGTCTGACAGCAGGGACAGAGCCTGAAGATCAGCAGATCTCCAGACTAGTTATCACCACAATCATTACATATTAACTTTCAGTGTCTGTTTTGAGCTTGCAGCCTTACTTATGCCCTGTGGAGAAATATCTATACACATCTCTATCTTACTCTGCTGTTCTGCTATATATTCCACAGGATGCCTGGAAACTAGACTCAGAACAATTGTCTGCTAGTAACAATACACCATGAGGTATGGAAATCAACAGTAATTGTATCTGATCTCAGGGCTAACAACGTGGCAGACCTGAGCCCAACAAAATATTGTGTAACAAGAATTTAACTCGTTTGCTACCAGTTTTGACAAACTTATGCTGTGCACTGACAGAATGATACTTTGCCTTTAGATGCATGTTCTTGGTAAAGTGACGTTATTTAAGTACAAGCATGTCTACAGTTGCATAGGCCATAAGAATGGCCTAGGTCAACAGCTTTCCGTGGTATGCTACAGCTGCAGAGACCATAGGAAACCATAAGAATGGCCTAGGTCAACAGCTTTCCGTGGCATGCTTACAGCTGCAAAGACCATAGGAAACCATAAGAATGGCCTAGGTCAACAGCTTTCTGTGGTATGCTACAGCTGCAGAGACCATAGGAAACCATAAGAATGGCCTAGGTCAACAGCTTTCCGTGGCATGCTTACAGCTGCAAAGACCATAGGAAACCATAAGAATGGCCTAGGTCAACAGCTTTCCGTGGTATGCTACAGCTGCAGAGACCATAGGAAACCATAAGAATGGCCTAGGTCAACAGCTTTCTGTGGTATGCTACAGCTGCAGAGACCATAGGAAACCATAAGAATAGCCTAGGTCAACAGCCCTCCGTGGCATGCTTACAGCTGCAGAGACCATAGGAAACCATAAGAATGGCCTAGGTCAACTGCTTTCTGTGGCATGCTTACAGCTGCAGAGACCATAGGAAACCATAAGAATGGCCTAGGTCAACAGCTTTCCGTGGTATGCTACAGCTGCAGAGACCATAGGAAACCATAAGAATAGCCTAGGTCAACAGCTTTCTGTGGTATGCTACAGCTGCAGAGACCATAGGAAACCATAAGAATGACCTAGGTCAACAGCTTTCCGTGGTATGCTACAGCTGCAGAGACCACAGGAAACCATAAGAATGACCTAGGTCAACAGCTTTCCGTGGTATGCTACAGCTGCAGAGACCATAGGAAACCATAAGAATGGCCTAGGTCAACAGCTTTCCATGCCATGCTTACAGCTGCAGAGACCATAACAATTAATGGCTTAGGTCAACAGCCTGTCTTGGCACACTGAGTATATTGTGCCCAGAATGTACTGAGGAAAGTTGTTGACTGTCAAACCATGGCACTGACAGTGTTAAAACCTGAAATACACCCCAGTGCACTGTCAGGATGAAGTGGGCAACCAGAGAACTGAGGTTTTTGTTTCATCGATTTATACTGATAAAGTGAATATATATAGAGCATTTACATGGGACCTTGCAGATTCTGCAGAACTTATTTGTGAAAATTGAGTGATTCACAATTCTGTGAAGCTAAATCAAACATATACATGTGTGTGTATATATACATACACTTTTTGTTAAAAACTGATTTTTCTATACCAGAAAATAAACAACATTCCTAATTTTGTGTCATAAACATGTTATAAAAAATGCAATTTAAATGAGCTTACATGTTTGCTAATTATAAATGCCATTATCAGCCTGGCTCATATGACATGGTTACAAACTGAGCGTACAGAATGTCGCTGATGTAAGTTGAGGATATACCTGCTAGCATCAGTGTCCCACAGCATGAGAAATGGCTGTCATGCTATGATGGCAAACCAACAGATGGATTAGGGGGTTGCGGAGGAAGCTGATGATGATGAACTGTTGTTATTCTGGATGTGATGTCACAAGTGAATATTGATGTGCTGTACACCCAAGTGTTGATGAAGCATAACTGCCAAATTACTGGGTCAGATAACGGACTTTACACAGGCAGTTAATAATAATTATTGTGCCTGTCGATTTGTCATTTTATTGATTTAAGTACATGTAGAAGATGACTTGGTGGGAGTTTTAAGTCAGATTTCATTGAAGTTTGAACGTAATTTTGCATTATGGTCGACTTGCGTATTTCTGATATGCTCCCATTTCCGATAATTCATGAGAGCTTTGCCAAATCACACTCAAATGCAAATTTTCATGACAGATTTAATGATTGCAGAGTTAATGATCTTAATAATAGCTCTTTTTTCAGGTTTTGTCAAAATATTTATATGGATAAAATGACAGATTAACTGAATTTTTCTGCTTTAAAAATTGTCTCAAATTACAAAGTTTTGTACAGCTTACTTTCAAATTCATGATATTTCTGCAGAAAACTGGATACAGGAAGTGTTTTAAAACACATAAAATGGAAAATTACAAATATACTTTGAACTGGAGTTGACGACAAATTTATATTTTTTAGGCATTTGAAGTGAGGTCTATTGGAAATACATATATGGGTAAGTTTAAAATTGTGATTTTACTTTTATTGTGTTTGAGATATAGCTGGTGAACTGAGCATCTCAGGTGTCAAATAATGAAAGAATCTTATTTTTTTCCAGGTGATGTTTTATGAATTCACTGTCTCCTTAAAATCATCACTTTTAATTTTTATTGGTCTCATCTCACCTTGCATAAAAATGGGCAATTGTTGGCCACATTGCTTAGCCTATCGGAAAAGGGAATTTGTGCATACTTTCAAAGTTTCGTTCTGATGACATAAAGTTTGTGATAGAGCTGACGCCTATGATGTGGGTCTTCTGACATGTCACTGAGGACTGCTGTGGAGAAGGCATAATGGAAGGAAAATGCCATGTAGGAAAAGTGATGCATGACAGGAAAAAAGAGGAGAGAGCTTGGGTCTCAATAAGAATATTACAGACTTCAAGAACAGAAAGAAACAAGATGCTGATGCAAGAAGACTGGCAGTGGCAAAGCAGACAAAAGGGGGCCTTGTACAGGTACCCAGCTGTATGGGTGTGACAGACTGGCTATGTGTACCAGCTGGTTGTATAGGACTCAGCCAAATTGTGGTCAGACATGCATCTGTTTGTGTTCATCCTCTTGTGGGCCAAAAAGTTTTCATTTTCAATGCAGCTTACTTAGTTTGCATTGTGTCCATGATATTTGACATATGCAAGGTGCTGTCTGCCCCTGATTTAAGGTGGTAAATACCACAGTATCATGGCTCTGTTTGCCCCTGGTTTAAGGTGGTAAATGCCACAGTATCATGTCTCTGTCTGCCCCTAGTTTAACTTGGTAAATGCCACAGACTCGTGGCTCTGTTTGCCCCTGGTTTAAGGTGGTAAATGCCACAGTATCATGTCTCTGTCTGCCCCTAGTTTAAGGTGGTAAATGCCACAGTATCCTAGCTCTGTTTGCCCCTGGTTTAAAGTGGTAAATGCTACAGTATCCTGTCTTTGTCTGCCCCTAGTTTAAGGTGGTAAATGCCACAGTATCGTGTGTCTGTCTGCTCCTAGTTTAAGGTTGTAAATACCACAGTATCCTGTCTCAGTGTGCCCCTAGTTTAAGGTGGTAAATGCCACATTATCCTGTCTCTGTGTGCCCCTAGTTTAAGGTGGTAAATGCCACATTATCCTGTCTCTGTGTGCTCCTAGTTTAAGGTGGTAAATGCCACAGTATCCTGTGTCTGTGTGCCCCTAGTTTAAGGTTGTAGATGCCACAGTATCCTGTCTCTGTGTGCCCCTAGTTTAAGGTGGTAAATGCCACATTATCCTGTGTCTGTCTGCCCCAAGTTTAAGGTGGGAAATGCCACAGTATCCTGTCTCTGTGTGTCCCTAGTTTAAGGTGGGAAATGCCACATATTCTTGTCTCTGTGTGTCCCTAGTTTAAGGTGGGAAATGCCACAGTATCCTGTCTCTGTGTGTCCCTAGTTTAAGGTGGGAAATGCCACATATTTATGTCTCCCGGTGGAAGCCGGGGGACATATTGTTTTAGTGCCCGTTTCTTCCGCTTCTTCTTGTTGTTGTTGTTGTTGTTGTTGTTGTTGTTGTTCATGTTCTTCAACACTTGGTTTCCGTGCGATAAGTCTTGAAGGACTTGACAGAATGTGATGAAACTTGGTAGGATTATGTATCTAGGCAAGACCTAGGTTGGGATTGTATTTGGGTGACCTTGTCCCAATTCTCAAGGTCACAGGGTCACTTATGTGAAATTGGTTTCCGTGCGATAAGTCTTGAAGAACTTGATGGAATTTGATGAAACTTGGTAGGATTATGTATCTAGGCAAGACCTAGGTTGGGATTGTATTTGGATGACCTTGAGCGAATTTTCAAGGTCACAGGGTCACTTATGTGAAATTGGGTCTGTGCGATAAGTCTTGAAGAACTTGATGGAATTTGATGAAACTTGGTAGGATTATGTATTTAGGCAAGACCTAGGTTGGGATTGTATTTGGGTGATCTTGACCTAATTCTCAAGGTCACAGGGTCACTTATGTGAAATTGGTTTCCGTGCGATAAGTCTTGAAGAACTTGATGGAATTTGATGAAACTTGGTAGGATTATGTATCTAGGCAAGACCTAGGTAGGATTTGTATTTGGGTGACCTTGACCTACTTCTCAAGGTCACAGGGTCACTTAAGTGAAATTGGTTTCCGTTCGATAAGTCATGAAGAACAGGATGGAATTTGATGAAACTTGGTAGGATTATGTATCTAGGTAAGACCAAGGTTGGGATTGTATTTGGATGACCTTGACCTTATTTTGAAGGTCACAGGGTCACTTATGTGAAATTGGTTTCCGTGCAATAAGTCTTGAAGAACTTGATGAAAATTGCTAGAGTAATGTATCAAGGTGAGAGCTAAAATTGGATTGTAATTTTCAAGCAAACTTGGTCATTTGTAATTTGTTATCAACTGTAGCTTATTCAAAGACGCAAGTGTTCCACCGGGAGACATTTGATTTTCTGTTGGAAAATCAGTCTGTTCTAGTCTTGTCTGTGTGTCCCTAGTTTAAGGTGGGAAATGCCACATTATCCTGTCTCTGTGTGTCCCTAGTTTAAGGTGGTAAATGCCACAGTATCCTGTGTGTGTCTGCCCCTAGTTTAAGGTGGTAAATGCCACAGTATTCTGGACCTGTATGCCCTTAGTTTGAGGTGGTAAGTGCCACAGTATCCAATCTTTGTCAGCTTAAAATACCACATTCATCAAGTCTGTTGTCTGAGCTCAGAAAAATCCTCAACCTGAGCTGTTTATCTCCCCAATAATAAGAAAACCCTGGGTATACCTTGTATAGTTTGACATTCTTTACCCTGCTGTTTGGTCAGCTGGTGTAAATTTTCTAATCAACGTGCACTTAATAGGAAAATTATCTGCAAATTAAGTATATGCTTTTAGGGACGAGGTACACTTTTTGCCATAGCATTGCAGCTGCAGAAAAATGAAGCCAAGTGGCAGCCTGAGGGTTAGGCAACAAAGAAATAATTACATATTAAACATTCATTGATGGTTTACTTGCTTTCTTTGAGTGAAGATGAAATATTTCCTTGCTAAATAGATTGTGCAAATATGGTTGAAGCACGGGTAGCAAATCGTAGTATGTGGAATGATAGACCAGCAGGCACAAGACATTTATTACTGGCCCATATTACACAGTGGCTGAAAACACCAGATTCCTCCAAGCACTGGAACCGCACCAATACACATTAACCATTTCATCCCAAGATGCTGCAAGATTATAGAGAAGAGGCTCCTGGGCACAAGATATTGATGTTAACCATTTCAAGTGCTGATGCATGGCCACAGAGCATAGGACGTGCACAATGGATGCGTAGACGCTGACTGGATTAGAACTCTGTGTATAGCCTTAGAACTCATGGGAAATGTCCATTAATTATTTGTCAATCTTTGTAACGAGACCAGCTTCAGTAAAGACTGATTGCGACAAGTAGGAAAGAAACAATTTGTAGAAATATCATAAAAAATTAATGGAGTCTATGACATGTCATCTTTGACTTCATGTAACTCCTTCTACGGGCCAGCTTGCCACTGCAGACAAGACAATGTCACCTGATACAAATGCATGGTGATTATGGCAGACCGTCGTTTAGAGACTTCTGGAGGTCATGAAGAATTTGAAGTGGGTATAATCAAGATCATCATGTGCAATGAATGGGATGTGAAACTGATCTAAGAGTAAACTCGAGAGTTCTTGCAAATATAAGAGCTGAGTTCTGCTGCCACTGAGGATGCAGCGGCTGTAAGTAAGCGGCATCCTCAGGAAGGCTTTGAGACATGCAATTTATGTGGATGTGTGATACTTTCGATTCTTTTGTTGCTAAGTACAGCAAAAGTTTCGCTCCTCTAAATTATCACAATGATTCCAGATTCAAATTCTTGTGAGAAGCCCCTCTTTTAACTCTCTCAGTGCCCACTGTGACTAAAGTCAAACTACTTTAGATTAACTGCTCACAATTATAATAAGGGTGTTCATTGTAAAAAGGCCTTTTATTTGACTACCAGTATGTGCCTGTACATGGATTGCTATATCCTATGTATCTACAAGGCCTGTAGGTACATATAATATAATAGTCCACATCAACAGCGCTCCTCGGCACGCTTTGGGCACAATGCACAGAACGGCTCGCAAGAAAGCTGTTGACTCAATCAAAAATGTGGCAGTGAAAGAGTTAAAGTGTCCACATTGGAAGAGTTAAAGTGTCCACATGCCTGTATTGTGAGGGAGAAGTACGATTACCAGGTGAGCAGCTCCCTGGCTGTACTTAAATGTAACATACGGAAAGGACATGAAGAAAAACTGTTTCAAAAAAACACTCAAAGGAGAAAGTAAATTAAGTACATGTATTTGATATGATGTCGGAAAATAATCCAATCTTGTATTGGATATGATGCCATAAAATATTTATAACTTAGCATTGATAAGGTTAGAGTAAACGAACCATGGAAAATGATGCCATAAAACAGTTTAACCTACCATTAGCTGTGATGCAATAAAAAATCTACTGAAAAGGTTAGGGTAGATTAAGAATTGGATATGATGTCATAAAATCTAATCAGTACCTTAAACGGTTAGAGTAAATTTATCATTGGACAAAGCCACTGCCACAAAGTAATCTAACCCAACACTGAAACGGCTTCTACAATAAATTAAGAATTGAATATGAGGCCACAAAATAGTTTAAGCTGGTGCTGAAAGGTCCAGACGAAATTAAGCTTTGGATGATACCATAAGATAATCTAACTTGACACTAAAAGGGCCACGTTAAATTAAGCATTGGAGATGATGTCACGGAATAGTTTAAACTTGATAGGTTCAGAGTATATATGCAGTGGATATAACATCACAGAAAAATCAAACTTGGCATGAAAAGGGTGAAAATAGATTAATCATGGGAAATGATGCCATGAAATAATCTAATGTAGCTCTGACAGGGTTAGAGTAAATTAAGCATTGGATAGTTGTTTCAGTATTCTTAAACATTGTACAAGTCTTGTCTAGAGAATATCAAAGGCCAATTAGGGTGTAGATAACATTTCAGCTCTGTTCCCTTGTGGTTGCCTATGCTAATTGATCTAGTGAGAGGAGTAGTTTTCCTCAGTCCAGGTCTCTCACAGACACATCTGGTGCACAATCAACTGCAGACTTCAATCAGATTCTGGTCATTATGTACCTCATTACTTTAACTCATTCCATGCTGATAAAAGACTGAGTCAACAGCTTTCTTTGGTGCACTCTGGGTGCAATGTGCCCAGATGGTGCCAAGGAAAGCTGTTGACCATGGGCATAAAATTTGGACTGATCTTCCATGCAAGTTTCAACCAAACTTTTGAAAAATAATCCCTAATTTAGTAAAATACAATTAGCAGACGACATTTAGATCTTAGCGGGAAAAATAATCATCAGGGTGGATTGAGTTAAATGTGTATCAGTGACATTTGAGACCTACAAGGAATTAAATATTATATGTATATAAAATACAATAAAACACACAATTATTTTTCCAAGTTTTAATGGAACATCAGCAACATGTGGATTATGAAGCCAAAAAAAAAAAAAAAATATTGGATGCCTCTTAAAGAGTTTATACTCGGATAAATAGTCAAATGTAGCCTCTGGTTTCCAGTGACCAGATAACTGGAGACACAGGTGACCCAATCAAAAAGTACACATAGATTAAAACTGAATTTTGTCAGTGTAAATATGCCAACATATACATGTGTATTTGAAAGTTGTGAATAATTACTCTGAGTTAATGTCGGGAAATGCCTATACAACCTCATACAAAATGACTTGTGTGGGAGGTTACATGGAAAACCTCTGTCAAATAACTATATCAATGGGCAATACTTGTGCAGGGTTTAACAGGTTAAAGCTTGCCAGTCACTTACAGTTACCCTTGGTAAGTACTTCTGTGGGAGTTAACAGGTTAAAGCTTGCCAGTCACTTAAAAGTACCCTTTCTAAATACTTGTGTGGAAGTTAACAGATTAAAGCTTACCAGTTGCTTAAAGTTACCATTGGTAAATGCTTGCATGGGAGTTAACAGGTCAAAACTTGCTAGTCACTTAAAATTACCCTTTCTAAATACTTGTGTGGGAGGCAACAGGTTAAAGCTTACCAGTCACTTAAAGTTAATCTTGGTAAATACATGTACTTGTATGGAAGTTAACAGGTTAAAGCTTACCAGTCATTTTAAGTTACCTTTGGTAAATGCTTGTGTAGGAATTAACAGGTCAAAACTTACCAGTCACGTATAGTTACAATTGGTAAATACTTGTATGGAAGTCAACAGATTAAAGCTTACCAGTTGCTTAAAGTTACCGTTGGTAAATACTTGCATGGGAGTTAACAGGTTAATTCTTTCCAGTCACTTAAAAATACCCTTTGTAAATAATAACGTTTTGTGTGGAGAAACATATCTTCACATAAACTGTCAGTTTCTTAATTTTTAAGGAGCCAGTCAAAATCTCAACATTTTCACATTAATAGACAGAGTACTCTTTTTCAGCCTCTCCCCCCCCCCCCCCTCCAATTTTGTACATTAAAAAATGTTTTGTTTTTGTTTGTTTTCTCTTGTCATTTTTCTTTCTTTTTTGAGGGGGGGGGGATTTCTGTTTTTTTTCTTGTTCATCAGGTCAAGGAATTTAATTCTACACATAGGGATTTTTCTGTTTTATATTATCTTATTAGTCAATCAATTTTATAAAAGAAGATTTCAAGGCTTGCTTAGGATTGTCATCCAATGGCACCTTGAAGAAGTGCAATGGATAATGCACCTGTGCCATTGATATTATGAGGAGTGACATCCACACACTTTTGGAGCTTTATGTTCATGTATTTGGGAGGATTTAGTGAAGATCTGTTCAGGAAACTTACAAACTGGATTACAGTACAATGATTCAGATATTCTGAAGCTCTGATAAAGCTTTAAAAAATTCAGCATAAATGGGAAATTCCATTATAGCTCATTACAATGTTTTGCTTCTGTATTATTTGCAAAATTGTGCTGATAAAATCACTGCAAACTTCATGTATGAAACATTTGTGTTGACTGGATTGATAAATTTACTTTACATACAGGTATGTATGTATCTCTAAATGTATACTCTAAAGATGAAATGCATCACTTGATGTCATGATAAAGACTACTTTAAAAATGAGCATTTTTACACATCACAAAAGAAGCATACAAAGTGTCTGATCCCCCCCCCCCGTACCCTGAGTATACTTGTCTATGGGGTCTGATCTGCCTTCCCCCACGGTACCCTGTGTATACTTGTGTATAGGGTCTGATCTGCCTCCCCTACTGTACCCTGTGTATACTTGTGTATAGGGTCTGATCTGCTGCCCTGTATACTTGTGTATAGGGTCTGATCTGCCCCCCTGTATACTTGTGTATAGGGTCTGATCTGCTTCCCCTACTGTACCCTGTGTATAATTGTGTATAGGGTCTGATCTGCCCCCCCCCATGTATACTTATACAGTTCCGCCCGTCTAAAACTTAACAGCCAAACGCGTTTGTGACGTTTGGCTGGTGTTTGGCTTGCGTTTGAAAACGTTTGGTTTGCGTTTGGTTTGCGTTTGAAATTCGTTTGAGAAGCGTTTCAAACACTTTCAGCATTGCGTTTCAAACACTTTGAGCAACGCGTTCGGTGTACATGCGTTTCAAACGCGTTCGGTACACATGCGTTTCAGACGCTTACAGATGCATTTACAAAGTTTAGGTGTTATATTATATTTTCCCCTTGTTGCTTAAGTTAGAGATACACAAAATGAATGTTTACATTACTTTTCTTCCACACACAAGTGTACATAAAATTGTTCACAAGAATATGAGTTGATAAAGATTCCAGTGGGAATTGAAATATAAAAAAATAAAGAAAAAATATTTTAATGTAAATAAAAACCCCAAGTGAATGAATGTATTTAAACTAGGATGCATCTTGAAGGAACGACGTAAAGAAATAAGCAAACTTGGAACTCTGTACAATGTAACGCAAAATGCCCCACATGTAGTATGAAAAAAAATACTCGGTTGGTGCTGTAATGCAGATGCTTTTTATTCCGTCAATTTTGTTTTTCCTTTGTATAAACGTTGTACTGCTTAGGTACAATATAAATATATATATTTGATTTTCTTATTATCTTCGCAGCCTTTTTAAGAATCTCCTACAGTAATTTTTTTTGAAAAATAGCATTCTGAGAACAAATTACCCTCGGCGCCAACAATCTTTTTTTCCTCAATTCTGCATTTCTTGAGATATTATGGTAACAAGATTGTCCCCTTGTGCGCCACTCAGACGGCCTTCAAATGAAAACTTCAAAAGTTTCTTAAGTTTAAAAATAACAAGAAGCTAGTTTTCAATAAGAACGTGGTCCATTTAATATAATTTGTATCTCTGATAAAAATTTGTGAAGCTGCGATGCATCCTTGTTGAGATATTATGATAACGTGGTCCCCTTGTGTGCCACTCAGAAGGCCTTCAAATAAATGCTTTAAAACTTCATTTAAAAAAGTTATAAATGCAAAAAGGAAGCTGGTTTAAATAGGTACCTGGTCCATCATAAGGTGCACCTCTGAAAAATAATTGGTAAAGTTGCGGTCAGCATTTTTTGAGATATCACGGTAAAGTCGTCAGGGTTGAGGCCACTCAGACAGCTTTCAAATCAGTGCATGAAAAGTTTCAGTAAAAAAATGTAAAAATAACCAGAGGAGGCTGATTTCAGTAATAACCTGGTCCATTATAAGACGCATTCCTGGTAAAAATTTGGTAGTGCGACCTTGAATAGTTTTTGAAATATCGCGGTAACATCGTCATGGTTGACGCCAATAAATACATTAATAAAAAGTTTCGTGAAAAGTTTATAATTAATCAGAGGAAGTTGCTTTTCAATGGGAACCTGGTCCATTATAAGGTACATCTCTGATAAAAATTTGGTAAAGCTACGGTGAAAATTCAGATATCGCACGCGGCAGTAACATCGACTAGATGGACGGACGACAATATCATCCGGCACTTCATGTGCGGAGGGTAAAAAATGGGAATGGAACACTTACAAGGGCGTATGAGAATCCAATGATTATACATGAATAAAGACAATGCTCTTTCAAGTTTGATTTTATGTTGTTGGTTTTTTGTTATTAGTAAACAAAACTGAATTGCTTAAAGATCCAGGTATTATGTGTGTGCAATCACGCCCCAGGGCTTACAATGCATGAATTATTTCCTGATGCTCTTTTCTTATTTCTCCCCAATGGTTGCACTTATCTGCACGAGTTGTGTGTCATTTTCTTTTCGTTTCTTTCTTCTTCCACTGCCTCGCCCCCCCCCCCCCCCCAATTCTAATGAGACCGTTCCGTGCATAGGAAATAAGGTAATGCTAACTATGTAGTTGTGTGCCCAGGACTG
Source organism: Hermodice carunculata (assembly GCA_964020975.1). NCBI lineage: Eukaryota > Metazoa > Annelida > Polychaeta > Eunicida > Amphinomidae > Hermodice > Hermodice carunculata. The sequence continues at coordinate 132,015,837 of OZ026612.1, read as the reverse complement.
ACTATACCACTTTTGTATTAGGGGTGTTGGCAATACATTTGACTCTGTGTTGTTATGTCACAGGCTTCCATGGGGCTTGGGCTTACATTATCAAATGTGCCAGTGGTATTATATTGATATATATATATATATACGGTATTATATTTATATATATTGATATATATATGTATATATATTTACATATATATGATTTCTTACACATATGGACCATGGTCTTTCATTTGTCTGCTCAACACTTTAGAGACAAGAGGGTGCAACGGATTATAAATATACCACACCAGGCAGCATTTGAATATCAGTGGTGTGGACATCGCCTACATTCTTCTTTCATTATGATTCAATTTTGCGGATTTGATGAAATCTATGATAGATTTCGACATAAAACTCAAATAAGAATGTGTATTTGCATCATGAAAACATGAATACAGAAAGGAACAATTTCCCAAATTAGTCTTTTATTTTTAATTAATGATCCAAATGAGTATGCTAATGATTATGGTCACAAGGTGTTGCTGTGGGTGACACCTTGTGGCTAATCCTAGCAGTAACACATGTGCGGCAAGCAAAATGGACACTGGTCGGCTTGACTCCTGTGAGGATTGCAAGCTTGTGACAGTCGGCAACGATATATATCCAAATAGATACGTATATGTATTTCCATGTGTTTCAAGTAGGCCTTGTTAAATTTACTGGTGCATCTAGTAGGTTTGTACTTTTGTTGACCAACACGCAAAGGGATCCAATCTGATGGTGGATTAGAAATCGCATCAGCTCTCTTGTTTCGTTGTGTTGTTTTTCTGCAGCTAAGATCACTGATCAGTGCCGATGATCCACATGTGAAGGATACGTGGAAAAGACTTCACACAATTGAGATGGCAGTTGTCAACTCGGCCCTCTGTCTTAATTTTTATATTTGTGTTTATCTTCACTAATTAATTACACACTTTGGAAAAGGGCTAAAATGCGTAGATCACAAGTACGTAAAAAAACCGTTTAAGTCGTTTATTTGTATAGGACTTTTTCCTTTGAGCGTCGCATTTTGAATATTTATTTGGATTACCCCCCCCAAAAAAAAACAAACAAACAAAAAAGAAACAAAAACTGTACGATTGATTTGCAAAATATCCAAGAATCATAATTTTTTTTTGGTGATAAAATCCAAATAAATAACGGTAATTAACGTCCGGTACAAACAGGATTCATGTTAAAATTTCAAAAATGGGTTTTCAACATATGACTTTGCCCAGATGTATTTATAGCTGCTTTAAATTGGGAGTTGTTTTTTTGTATATTTGGTCACCGAAAAATAATTTAGGTATGTAGGCTACCTGTGCATATAATGTCAAAATAATAAGCGTGTCCGTTATTAAATGTGATTTCCTTCTCTGTATTTTCTGGTGTGCCTGTACTCAAAATGAAATTAAACTATAATTTTTTCAAATGTTGACATGAAGTAGCGTAATCAAATGGCCAGATCATTAATTTTGTCAGTGCAAAGCCCGCAACTATTGCAAATTTTGCTCTGGTCAACATCATTGAATACTTGCATTCACAAACTAGTCCAAATTAAAAACAATTCACTGAATCTGTTTAATTTGTCATTACGTTGTTGTGACGTATCGGCATACAATTCCTTCATTGGCGGTTCCTTGCTCATAATCTGTGGAAAGCGTCGGTAAAAAGGTAGGCCCTAATTGCAGAAAACCATTAGCTTCAATATTATCGTGCACTGAAAGATTTACAAATGTTGACCACCATTTTGACCGTGGGCGAGGTCACATGATCTCTGCATGCACCACATGACCGCCATGCCTGGACTTTTGCACACGTGGAGAACAGCGGTTTCGATTTTCTTTCATTTTTGTGAAAACGTAAATAATTGAAATTGATGGAGACCTACTACAACTCTCTAAACTTTGTTGAATGACAGTATTGGTTTGTTTACTGACAATGAAGAAATGGAGACAGGGAACAGAACAAATACTTATTGCAATTAAAAATTAAAAATGACATGGTTGTTCAAAGTGGTTGTGGATGCCGGAGATTCAAGCACTGAAGCAGGTTCGAGAACTGGCCATTTCATGTTGAGACTGACACAGCAAACGATAGACTATCATGTTTGGACGGAGGCAAACTTCAAAAGTGTTGTTGTAGTTACGCCGGTCATTTTTTCCCGTGAATGCGAAAAATAAAAAATAAAAAACATCGATGTTCATTATCTTTGATAGTGTTTTTACGAGAACGGTGGCAGCTGCGGATGGTGCTGTGCCTCGTGCGCCGTTCCTTCCGAAACTGGTCATTCGTCTTGGTCAAACAATTCAGTACAGAGGGGCGATCAAAACGATGTGGCCCCTAAAGTCTTCTGCCCTCTTTACATTGCATTCAAGTGCATATACATGTACAGATGAATTTATTCAACCTGCAACTGAAGCTTTATTTCTGTGTTAGGTTTAAGTAACTGAACGCATAGCTTGTTGAAGTGGGACATTTTGCCACTATCAAACATTTGGGAAATGCTTTAATTTGTAACAACTATGCGATGGAAAGTCATTGACCTGTTTGGATGTGTTTGAAATGCAATTGTGAAAGTGTTTGAAACGCGTTTGGTGAAGCGTTTGAAACGTTTTTATTATCAGAGCGTTTGAAACGCGTTTGTAACAAAGAGTTTGCAACGCATTTGCAACGCGTTTGCTTTGCGTTTGAGTTTTCTCGCTTGCGTTTGAGGATCGTTTGGGAAGCGTTGGTGCGTTTGGCGTTTGATAACTTGAACGCGGGCGGAACTGTATATATGTATAGGGTCTGATCTGCCTCCCCCAACTGTACCCTGTGTATACTTGTGTATAGAGTCTGATCTGTCTCCCTCCCCCCCATACCCTGTGTATACTTGTGTATAGAGTCTGATCTGCCCCCCCCCCCCCCCGTGTATACTTGTGTATAGGGTCTGATCTGCCTCCCCCCACTGTCCCCTGTGTATACTTGTGTATAGGGTCTGATCTGCCTCCCCCCACTGTCCCCTGTGTATACTTGTGTATAGGGTCTGATCTGCCTCCCCCCACTGTCCCCTGTGTATACTTGTGTATAGGGTCTGATCTGCCTCCCCCCACTGTCCCCTGTGTATACTTGTGTATAGGGTCTGATCTGCCTCCCCCCACTGTACCCTGTGTATACTTGTGTATAGAGTCTGATCTGTCTCCCTCCCCCCCATACCCTGTGTATACTTGTGTATAGAGTCTGATGTGCCCCCCCCCCCCGTGTATACTTGTGTATAGGGTCTGATCTGCCTCCCCCCACTGTCCCCTGTGTATACTTGTGTATAGGGTCTGATCTGCCTCCCCTACTGTACCCTGTGTATACTTGTGTTTAGGGTCTGATCTGCCCTCCCCCCCCCCGTGTATACTTGTGTATATAGGGTCTGATCTGCCTCCCCCCCCACTGTACCCGGTGTATACTTGTGTATAGAGTCTGATCTGTCTGCTGAGCAGTTTGAACTGGTTCCTAAATGTATTATGCACTGGATGGATGTTCTGACAGCAATACATGTACTATGATTACAAGCCACACCTGAAGAATTGCAAGGTTTTAGTGTTAAATGCACGTAATAATGATCTTATTAATTGCTTCATGTGCTTCACATTAATTTTGCTTATTTAATTTGTGTTTCCATGAAAATAGTCATGTGCGAAGTGTTTAAATCAAATGTTGGGTACCTTTGCCAGTAGTAACATGCATTAAATAGAGGAAATGACATGCTTATACAGCCACAAAGTATTCCAAAATTCTTTTTCTAATGATGTATTGCGCAGTCATTTTTTTTCAAGCTTTAAGGGTAGTTTGTGTCCTATCCTTTCATACCACTACTTGTATATATTGTAGAGCTGTAAGTTCATGAGATGACTTACCATGCATATGAAAGCAACTGTTAATTGTCACTATTGTTACAACTGTTGTCACCATTGTTACCACTGTTGTCACCATTGTTTCAACTGTTGTCACCATTGTTACAACTTGTCACCATTGTGACAACTGTTGTCACCATTGTTACACTGGTTGATATATGCTAGCTGGTGGACTGAATGCATGTTGGCCCCATAAGTTATACAAAAGCACTGTTAGCATTTGACCACACCTGTACATTTATAGCCTAAAAAGTTCAGTCAAGAAATTGAATACAGGAATCTTGAACATTTTATACAAATGACAAAGGTGACACAAACTAGATGCCTCAAGTCTTTCATGGCCAAGGTCAACAAAAGGGAATGCCGTGATAGTTCACATTTTTCACTGAGTACTTCTTCTCTAAGACCATCATCCAAATCCTCTTCAGACTTGGTGGGAATTACCTTGGGTGGGTCTCTACCAATTTTTTATTATGCTGAAACTTTGTGGAAATATGTGTTGTGGAACAGTCAAACAGAGTTGTATGTTAGACGGTGATGTGTATCAGGATCCCAAATTGTCTACATTTTTTGTTCAGTTCAGGTAATTATAATTGTTAATGTATACATTTCTATTGATAACAATTTAGGTTAATGGGGATTGTGATGGTAATTCACATTTCAACTTCTTTTCCAAAGCCATCATCCAAATCCACTTCAAACCTGGCAATCATGTACTTTGGGTGAGTCTCTGAGTCCCCATAGAACTTGTTTAAATGATCATATTCTAAGTGAATTTTTTATAACTTTGCTTTCTTCTTCTCTGAAACCATTGGTTCAATTTCTTCAAAATTATACAGGCACACTTCTGGAGACCCCTAGATCATAATTTGTTCAACAGGTGGTGCTCATGCACATATTAGTCCAGCTACTGCAAGTGGTGTCAAGGACAACAGAAAGTAAGTGTTGGTTTGATTGAAATCATTGAAGAAGAAAGCACTGGTAGGACCAATGCAAGCATGGTTGAAGAGCAATGTGTCCACTGTATGACAACTGTGTACCCTATGACAACTGTATACCCTATGACAACTATACACCCTATGACAGCTATAAGTACCCTATGACAACTATATACCCTACGACAGCTGTACAGAATGATGTCAACAATGCCACTACTGTATGGCATTAATATACACAGTAAAAGGTGCACAGAACAGTATACAATTGAACCACAATGACACTGTAAAAGTTCATGAAACGATAAAACAGTTGACCACTGTGGTATAAATATATACTGTAACAGCTACATGGAACAATATACAGTTTAATCATTGTGTAATACAAATGTCCACCATAACAATATACAGTGTAACCAATGTGTAATACAAATATACACCATAACAATATACAGTGTAACCAATGTGTAATACAAATATACACCATAACAATATACAGTGTAACCAATATGTAATACAAATATACACCATAACAATATACAGTTTAATCAATGTGTAATACAAATATACACCATAACAATATACAGTTTAATCAATGTGTAATACAAATATACACCATAACAATATACAGTTTAATCAATGTGTAATACAAATATACACCATAACAATATACAGTTTATTCAATGTGTAATACAAATATACACCATAACAATATACAGTGTAACCAATGTGTAATACAAATATACACCATAACAATATACAGTGTAACCAATGTGTAATACAAATATACACCATAACAATATACAGTTTAGTCAATGTGTAATACAGATATACACCATAACAATATACAGGGTAGCCAATGTGTAATACAAATATACACCATAACAATATACAGTTTAATCAATGTGTAATACAAATATACATCATAACAATATACAGTTTAATCAATGTGTAATACAAATATACACCATAACAATATACAGTTTATTCAATGTGTAATACAAATATACACCATAACAATATACAGTTTATTCAATGTGTAATACGAATATACACCATAACAATATACAGTTTATATACACCATAACAAAATACAGTGTAACCAATGTTTAATACAAATATACACCATAACAATATACAGTTTAGTCAATGTGTACTACAAATATACACCATAACAATATACAGGGTAGCCAATGTGTAATACAAATATACACCATAACAATATACAGTTTAATCAATGTGTAATACAAATATACACCATAACAATATACAGTGTAACCAATGTGTAATACAAATATACACCATAACAGTGTACAGTGTAACCAATCTGTAATACAAATATACACCATAACAATATACAGTGTAACCAATGTGTAATACAAATATATACCATAACAATATACAGTGTAACCAATGTGTAATACAAATATACACCATAACAATATACAGTGTAACCAATGTGTAATACAAATATATACCATAACAATATACAGTGTAACCAATGTGTAATACAAATATACACCATAACAATATACAGTTTAGTCAATGTGTAATACAGATATACACCATAACAATATACAGGGTAGCCAATGTGTAATACAAATATACACCATAACAATATACAGTTTAATCAATGTGTAATACAAATATACATCATAACAATATACAGTTTAATCAATGTGTAATACAAATATACACCATAACAATATACAGTTTATTCAATGTGTAATACAAATATACACCATAACAATATACAGTTTATTCAATGTGTAATACAAATATACACCATAACAATATACAGTGTAACCAATGTGTAATACAAATATACACCATAACAATATACAGTGTAACCAATGTGTAATACAAATATACACCATAACAATATACAGTTTAGTCAATGTGTAATACAGATATACACCATAACAATATACAGGGTAGCCAATGTGTAATACAAATATACACCATAACAATATACAGTTTAATCAATGTGTAATACAAATATACATCATAACAATATACAGTTTAATCAATGTGTAATACAAATATACACCATAACAATATACAGTTTATTCAATGTGTAATACAAATATACACCATAACAATATACAGTTTATTCAATGTGTAATACGAATATACACCATAACAATATACAGTTTATATACACCATAACAAAATACAGTGTAACCAATGTTTAATACAAATATACACCATAACAATATACAGTTTAGTCAATGTGTACTACAAATATACACCATAACAATATACAGGGTAGCCAATGTGTAATACAAATATACACCATAACAATATACAGTTTAATCAATGTGTAATACAAATATACACCATAACAATATACAGTGTAACCAATGTGTAATACAAATATACACCATAACAGTGTACAGTGTAACCAATCTGTAATACAAATATACACCATAACAATATACAGTGTAACCAATGTGTAATACAAATATATACCATAACAATATACAGTGTAACCAATGTGTAATACAAATATACACCATAACAATATACAGTGTAACCAATGTGTAATACAAATATATACCATAACAATATACAGTGTAACCAATGTGTAATACAAATATACACCATAACAATATACAGTGTAACCAATCTGTAATACAAATATACACCATAACAATATACAGTGTAACCAATCTGTAATACAAATATACACCATAACAATATACAGTGTAACCAATGTGTAATACAAATATATACCATAACAATATACAGTTTAATCAATGTGTAATACAAATATATACCATAACAATATACAGTGTAACCAATGTGTAATACAAATATACACCATAACAATATACAGTGTAACCAATGTGTAATACAAATATATACCATAACAATATGGAGCACTGTAATCAGTACATGTTACACAGTATAGCATGAGATACAAGGTAACTTGGCCTCACCAGGTGTTTATGAGTGCTAAGTGCTGTGGACCAGAGTACACTAACTGATAAAATATTGAGGAAGAATACGGGCAAATGCTTCTGCACCATGTCATTATAATTGATAGAACTAATTCCTCACCTACTAAACAGCTGGTAGCATGCATTTGTTTTTCTTGTGTGTGTTTAATAGAAGAAAGCTGCACGAGCATGGAGAACTATTCAATTGGTGAGGCGTGCCACATGACAGTGTGTAGAGCCTCACTCACAGATACCATATGCAAGCCGCCTGCTCACTTGAGAGGGATTCCATTTAACCCAGTCCACTGCAAAATGTCCATATACTTGAAGTCTTCTGTTCCACTGTTATTTTGCTTGATGATTGTGGAGGGCAGCTGGCTGTTCAGCTGTATGCCTACAAGGCTCTATAGACCCTCAATGTATGCCTTTAAGGCTTTATAGACCCTCAATGTATGCCTTTAAGGCTCTATAGACCCACAACTCACCTTGATGTACTTCATAGTTTTTATTTCCAAGTACCTGCTCAACTGCTGGAGTACCCAGGAAGGTCATCTCAAGGCTAATTACTGATTGGTAGGTCCACATAGAGCCCTAGATTGTACATCTAAAGGCAGCATTAACATGCAGTATGGCTCTTTTCAGAGCCTACATGCAGCAAATTCTCATGTGTACAGACCCAGAAAATGGCATGATCTTGTTTTTTAAATTAGGAGGGAGCTGATGCCTGAGCCTAGCAGGCTGAGGCTGAGGGGCACAGGACCAATGCAGTGTGCTGCGGTTGTCAAGTCTTTATGATCTGGCCTGGAAGATACTGGATCACACTTAACTCAGCACAATCAGCATTGGTCAAGGGGAAGTAAAAGATGCAGCACTAAAATAAGTTTTGGGCATGCAAGAGTGAATTTTTCAACAAGCTGTTAGTATGGTTACCACATTCTGCATCAAAGTACATAATACATTGGTCAGTGTTTATGATCTGACAAGCTACACAGTGTTACTTGCTATTTAGCACCACCCCTACTGCTAATAAAGAATGGTTTTAAACTGCAGGTGGTTTTAAAATACAGGTTTAAATAAGAGAAATACAGTTAAGGGTCTTCAGGGCTTGGTTCTAAAAAGACAGACAGTCTAAATTGGAGATGGTCTTTAAAGCAGCTGCCAAATGTACTGCAGCAGTATTGCTGGAGGCTATTGCTGGAGGTTGTGGAATGCAGTACTGCTGCAGGCTATGGCATGCAGCAGTGCTGGAGGCTATATAGGTGGAGGTTGTGGCATGCAGCACTGTTAGCAGTTATAGGTGGAGACAGTGGCATACAACACTGTTGGAGGCTATAGGTAGAGGCTGTGGCATACAGCACTGCTGGAGGCTATTGCTGGAGGCTATTGAATGCAGTACTGCTGGAGGCTATGGCATGCAGCAGTGCTGGAGGCTATATAGGTGGAGGCTGTGGCATGCAGCACTGTTGGAGGTAATATAGGTGGAGGCTGTGGCATGCAGAACTGTTGGAGGCTATATAGGTGGAGGCTGTGGCATGCAGCACTGTTGGAGGCTATGTAGGTGGAGGCTGTGGCATACAGCACTGTTAGCAGCTATAGGTGGAGACAGTGGCATACAACACTGTTGAAGGCTATAGGTGGAGGCTGTGGCATACAGCACTGCTGGAGGCTATTGCTGGAGGCTGTGGCATGCAGAACTGTTGGAGGCTATATAGGTGGAGGCTGTGGCATGCAGCACTGTTGGAGGCTATGTAGGTGGAGGCTGTGGCATACAGCACTGTTAGCAGTTGTAGGTGGAGACAGTGGCATACAACACTGTTGAAGGCTATAGGTGGAGGCTGTGGCATACAGCACTGCTGGAGGCTATTGCTGGAGGCTGTGGCATGACTTGCCATATGCCACAAGAAAATGCCTGTCATTAGGCTAGAAGAAATATCAGTTCTTAACTGTAGTAAACATTCTAGCAGACTGTGGCAAAAATGTTACCAATAAAGACTACTTTGGCACAGAATGATGATGCTGTCTTCATAAAGCCATACAGCAGATCACCTCAGACAGCAGTCAGGCTACAGAGGCCACCCATACAGAGGTATCAGGCCATACAGCAGATCACCTCAGATAGCAGTCAGGTTACAGAGGCCACCCATACAGAGGTTTCAAGACGGAGAATCTGTCTCTTCCAGTGACTGAGCCATGTATGGGTCTGTGGGAATAAGAGTTCGTTCATTTTGATGGATGGCATTGATTTATATTTCTACAGCTCAACAAGGTGTGAAATGCATTCTTTTTGTTTGGCTGTGTGCATGATGGGGAATTGATCATGATAGAATGTGCCTGACATGCATCAATAAAGACCGCATGCTTTGCTGGCCTGGCACAATCTTTCACACAAAATGTTTAATGTACACACTTCAGTTGCCCTGAGGAGACCAACTGCTTGCTACTGATCATATACTCTTAAATGCACATGTGTGTTCAAGCATCTGGGAGTGCATTATAAACCTGTGGTCCTTAAAACCTACATCTACTGCATAAATTTGTGGCACATATAACCTACATCTACTGCATAAATTTGTGGCACATGTAACCTACATCTACTGCATAAATTTGTGATCACATGTAACCTACATCTACTGCAAAAATTCGTGGCACATATAACCTACATCTACTGCATAAATTTGTGGCACTTGTAACCTACATCTACTGCATAAATTTGTGGCACATATAACCTACACCTACTGCATAAATTTGTGGCACTTATAACCTACACCTACTGCATAAATCTGTGGCATGTAAAACCTACATGTACATCTACTGTATTTATCTGTAAGACAAACATTGAACTGGCTGGTCTCCCTTAGGTGCAACAGCATGAAATGTTGCCAAGAATGGATTGACAAAAGGAGTGGCCACTTCTTAAGCAACATAGAAGGAGTCCAGTGCTGTGGAGAGTGGGCTCTGACAACAGCTGCCTCGTATAAAATCACTTAATGCTAATCACAATAGAAGGCATGTTGATCTGACTTATTATAATAATGTTTAAAATGAATTAAAGAAGCCCTTTCACTCAAGACTGTTAACGTACCTATATTTACATATAAAACAGTGGTCCAGGTCAACAGCTTTCCTTGGCACTCTGTGGGCATAGGGCACCAATAGGAAAACTGTTGACTACGTCTCCAGATTAGAGCTGACAGGGTTAAAACAAGGGAAGGGCTGACTGTATGGTATATAGTGCATGGTAAATTAGCACTGACAGGGTTAAAACAAGGAAGGGACTGTATGCATATACAGTGCATGGTAAATTAGCACTGACAGGGTTAAAACAAGGGAGGGACTGTATGCATATACAGTGCATGGTAAATTAGCACTGACAGGGTTAAAACAAGGGAGGGACTGTATGCATGGTATACCGTGCATGATAAATTAATCATACTACTAAAAGTTGTTATTGTTATAACAGTAGTAGTCTCCGATATCTGTGGCTGGCCATTTCATGTTGTGTACACAGATATCTGTGTACACAGTCATGATACTCTATAAATTTGCTTCTTCTTCTACATACGGCATCTACACCACATGCAATCAATGCATGTCACCGAAATTTACATTATGTGTTTTTTTTTAATTAAGGTAAACACATAATTGTGTGAGTTACACTTATAAGTTCCTATAGCTAGTGGGTAACTATTTGGGAGAAGACACAGACTTTACCCAACATGTTTCTTCTGATGGTGTCATATCACTTTTCACGTGTTGTATTTTAAGTGTTTGTGGTTTACCTGTTAAAGAGACTGACAAAATTGTATATTTGTATATACAGGACCAACACAAGCCAAAAGCAAGGTAGCCAGAGATAGTCTGGCGACTCCTATGTTAGCAGCTTGCCAGCTGAGCTGCCTGTTGACTTATGGAGCAGTGGAATTGCCATCGGTGTCCTGTGTCTGGCTTCCTGCTGGTCGGCCTGATGCAGAGTCCAGTGCGCAATCTTCATATATTGTAGCAGATAGGAAATAGTTGTATGGGTGGCCAATATCTATAGTTGTAAGGAGCACTTGAGCCCAGCATTACAGGAGCTGGCATCTTGATTGTGAAGCGTCCAAGGCCCAGTCTTTCGCATGGTGCTCTTCATTTTACATGATGACAAGGTGTATGTGGAGCTATCACCAACTATTTCCATCTCTTCTGCTTCCAGTATAACCATTTATGTTGCAGGAAATAGTGCTGACAGTTCGTGTTCGTATACAGGTATTTTTGATGGAGTCCCTTTCATCATGTTCTTATTCAGACATACATTAAAGGAATTCATCTCATTAATGATTTTTAAAAAAAAAATTCTAAGGTAGAGGTTTCCTGTTCTGGGAGACTCATCAATTATCAATACACAAGGCTGTCTGTCAGAGCAAGTTTTGTCTCTCATCTGTTTTGCTTTGTAAATTGTTGCTTGAGTGCTATATACCCTGTCTTCACACACACCTCATTATGAGCTGGATTATAGGATAAAATTACTCCCTCAGGCTCCCATCTAAAAGTCCTTGTTCTCATTGATATACAATGTTCAATCCACAGCCTCTTACAGCCTAGAGCTGCGTGGTTGGGAGACTAATTTGGATATCATGGTGGTGGTGGCCCATGCAGCTGTTTGTGTCTTGTTCAGTATTGAATTGATGGCAGTAATGGACCAGAGAAGATAAGACATCAGGCTCTTGCATTGGCTAGCTGGGCTTAGACCAGGGAATATAAGACATCAGGCTCTTGCATTGGCCAGCTGGGCTTAGACCAGGAAAGATAAGACATCAGGCTCTTGCATTGGTTAGCTGGGCTTAGACCAGGGAATATAAGACATCAGGCTCTTTCATTGGCTAGCTGGGCTTAGACCAGGGAATATAAGACATCAGGCTCTTTCATTGGCTAGCTGGGCTTAGACCAGGATGCAATTGATATTCTATTACAAATTAGTTTACAATAACCAGTGTATTTCATTGACAATTTATCCATTCAACCAGATGCACTAACTCATGAACATCTTACAAAAAATCAGAATAAGATCTTTGTGACATGATCAAGACTTGTTGGTACAAGGAATTGCAGAAGGGCGAATTAGTGGACACTTTAAATAACACTCCCAATATTATGAAGGATAAAGTACAGACCCATAGTAAATCTTTTTTTTTGTTTGTTTTCTTATACAAAAAGGAATTTTATTGACAAGTACTCTTAATATTGTTTGGTCACATCCAAATTGCTATGTCTGTAATATACGATAGACCAACTATTTTATCCATTCTGCAATATATCTGTAATGATGATGTAATTTAACCCCAATAATAATGGCTTTTTTGTGGCAGATTTGGAAGAAATCCATTTACTCAAGCTCACACTTCCACCACTAGTCTGGTGGCGATTTATTGATGGCATATTCTGTATATGGACACAGTCAGAAAAAGAATTAACAGATTTGGTTGAATATCTGAATTCTTGTCATCTGAGAATTAAATTCATATGCAATCAATCAAAAAGTGAAATCAATTTTCTGGATACCACTGTAAAAATTGACTCACAACGTAGGGCATATACAGTGCTCTATGTTAAGCCTACAAACACTCATACATGGACTTCCTGCATTTCAGAGCAGCCCACTCCTGATACTCCAGGACTGGAGGGCCACTCAGTGGACTGCTATGAATTAAGAGAATTTTCAGCAAACCAGAAGATTTTGAAGAGAATTCAAAGAAAATTCTTACATATGCGAAACAGGAATACCCAGCTCACGTACATTTTTAGAGAGTCAAAAAGCAAAGTCGACTGAGTCAATAGAGCAGATCTTCTGGCACCAAGCCAAAATGAAGAGAACAGTGATCAGGAAAACTTTTTTCTTAATCACATCACTACCCTACTGTCCCTCCAATAGGAGAAATTATTCAACAAAATTGGAGGATTTTAGAAGCCTCATTTCATGCTGAAACACTCATCAGCAGACAGGTCAATTTAGACGCTCACAAAACCTATGAGAAGTACTAATCCACTCAAATATTTGACACTCCAATGCCAAAAGAGAGAACCCAGCTGTTTCAGGCAAAAAACAAAAGAATGAATGTAATTGCTAGAATTACAAATACTGCATTCGCCTTAATACATCAGGAAGTGTCACCACCAGAGGGGTTCATACAGGCATTGCCGGTTCCCCAATCGTTTTTTCTTTCAAGAAATAAAATAAGTTTGAACCAAGTGTCACCAGCACAGAAACCAAAGGGAACATACAGAGTCCCCTGGGAAGGCCGCTGTGAAAACTCAAATTTAGTCTACCTCCTAACCTGCAAGACCTGTCACAAACAATATGTATGTAGGACAGACGCAACGTCCACTAAAGGACAGGTTAAGAGAGCACTTCCATTACATTAGTAACAAAGTGACCACCCAACCACTGGGAAGACACTTTACCCAGGACAGACATGATGGACAAAACATTGCAGTCCATATTCTAGAATACATCCCAACTCCTCCAAGATTAGCTTGCAGCAGAGAACTGCGACTAACTCAGGAGAAGCATATTGGATGCACCAATTAGGCTCAATTGAGCCATTCAGCCTCAATATCATGGGAAAATGAGCTTCCTTGCTCAGTCTAATTCTAAATTTTTATTGTCTGAGCTCATTTCCCCATATTATGTACCACTCAATTAACACAAAAAGTGCTAATTTGAAGCAACTGTGTAGTTAAGTCACTTTTAGAAATATCTTTTTGGAAAATTTTTGCATTCCTACTGATTACCATATAAGTCAATGGGCTCTGCAATGGTAGTTTACATTTTGACTTCTTCAAAACCATAAGGTAGATTCACTTGAAACTTTTGGTACAGATACTCCATGGATTTGTGGATTTTTTTCCTATGATTGTGGATGACCTGAAGGTGATAGGTCAAGGTCACAATTCCTTGCAAACTACAATGGTTTCCCTTGCACATCTTCAAATGGGTGTGATTGAAGTCCATCAAACTTTGCCTTTATTTACCCAGGTAGACTTCCCTTTCAAAATTTGCTAAAAGGTGACCTTGAGGTCAGATGTCAAGGTTAAACTTTCTGCAGAAAAACGGTGGCCCTTTTGTCACACTTGTTAGATGTCATTTTAGAAACAAAAGTATTTTGCAGAATAAAGATATGAAAGCATGTATACCACACTATCAGCTTTGTTCTGTTTGTCCTGTTCCAAACTCCCGCCCCAGGAAGCTGTCAGTACTGTAGAACATAGTGGCATATTTCCTGCAGTTGCACCTGTGTGTGGGAGAGCCCTGTGGCTTCTATCCACAATAATACTCCCATACCAGACCCCCCCCCCATCCCCCCCCCCCCCCCCCCCCCCCGCCTGTCACTGCTCTCCTCATTGCTGCCTTGTGCTGCCACTTTAAGTGGAGTGCTGCTCATCTTTTGTGTAATCTTATCATGTTCCACACAGAGTTCTCCAGATTTGCAGGATGTACTGTCACCTTTGCCATGTCATGTGTGGCATAAACAGTTTACAGGGAGTGCTCATTAAATTGCAGCTTTTTTCAGCTCACTGGCAATGCCAAATAGTAACTTTTTTGAGCACCATGGTTTGGTTGTTGGAAGTTTACCCACACACAGAACTGAAATAGCAAATGTTCTTCCAGCTGTGCAAGGTGGAATTCTATACCAGACATGTGGATAACGGAGTGGGTTCCAGGGAGATTATGTCTATGTTGTACATGTAAGTCTTGATACATGGAAATCCACACATCACGGGCAATATTAGTTACATGATGTGTGAATAGATAAAGTATAGGTATCAATCTGGACATGAGGTCTATAGTATGTGACACTTAAGATGCCTCAGTTCTTGTTACCATGACAGCTGACTGGCAATGATGGTAATAGACAAAGTGTCCGTGTAACTTAAAACTGTAACTGCATCATTTTTAATATCTTCAGTTTAAAGATTTGATGTTACATACAGGCCCAATTATTTTTGAAAGCAGCACTCTGTATGTGTTTTGATATGTTGTATTGTTGCCCAAATTTCAATGCTGATCAACATATAGACAGCGTCTGGTGGCCTCTGTGGCTGTGCTGCCATAAGGAGGCACCAGACAGGCTCTGATGGCCCCTGTGGCTGTGCTGCCAAAAGGAGGCGCTAGACAGCATGTAGTGGCCTCTGTGGCTGTGCTGCCATAAGGAGGCGCCAGACAGGGTCTGGTGGCCTCTGTGGCTGTGCTGCCATAAGGAGGCGCTAGACAGCGTGTGGTGGCCTCTGTGGCTGTGCTGCCATAAGGAGGCGCTAGACAGGGTCTGGTGGCCTCTGTGGCTGTGCTGCCATGAGGAGGCGCCAGACAGGGTCTGGTGGCCTCTGTGGCTGTGCTGCCATGAGGAGGCGCCAGACAGCGTCTGGTGGCCTCTGTGGCTGTGCTGCCATGAGGAGGCGCCAGACAGGGTCTGGTGGCCTCTGTTTCTGTGCTGCCATAAGGAGGCTCTAGTTTTGATGTGTCCTGCAATTCAATATGAATTAATATTGTTGGCAAAATGGGGGGGGGGGGGAGGAGGGGGGAGAATGGGGCTTTTATATACAACACAGTAAATTAATGCATGAAATACCATGCACTCATGTGTTTTATGATTATGTTGTGGTCAACTACATATGTGTGTGGTTTATGGAGGTGGTTGTCATAGGACTCGATTCAAAGTGGATATGAATCAGCTAAGTTTACATTTGTTGCAGTCCTGTTGTGTTTCCAATGAGTTGTTAGTGTATAAATTCTTTTTGGTCTTAAATTGTCATGACTGTGTAGTGATATATTACAGTTGTCATGGTCCTGAATAGGGGACAAAATGTGAAAGTCATGCACAGTTCCAAGTTGAGACTTTAGCAGAGTCCACACTTCATGCAGCTGACAGTTAACAATGAGACCTTTAAAGTGCACTGGAATATTTAAGGAGGGTCTCCTGCAACAATAATTTTAGCGTTAGACTAAGCAGGTGAGCTAGCATATAGAGACCAAACCCAAGGTCCAATTCCTGTAATTCCTATAGAAAGGTAACATTATTTTGACCTTTTCCTCAAATTATGAGGCTTTTTGACAAACATATTCTCTCATCAGAGTTGACTGTAGGGGCCTATGTTTTGGTTTGTGTGTGTTATGGTACAAAATTGGATAGTGAAAACACCTGTGTACACCTAGCTGTCAGTTTTATAGACAGGCTACTCGTGTGTGTCCTTCAGTGTGAGTCATTCTTATTGGGCTGTCAAGAAAACTGATGTAATTTTTGGAAGAGTTGGATGTGAATTTCTTTGTTTGGTGGCAGTAGTGTAAGCAGCAGGTGAACTTGGCTTAGTGTTTCTCTCCAAACGTCCAAGTATAAAAAAATTTACGTTCATAAATCTCCATGAGATGTGCGGTTGTGGTGGAAACTTCAGGAGCTGGGTCTCTTCCAATTCTGCCATGAATATAAACTAGCAAGATAAGTAATATGGCACTAATTTATACAAAGTGTTCTGTGTTGAACTTCAAATTGTTTCATGCTAGACCAATCTCAATAAGTGCACCAGTTGTGAGTGACTGGGTTGATGTATGGGTAAGTCCTGGCCACATAGCTCAGGCTTAAGGTAGTCACTTGACTGAGTGATTGGGCACATACAGTGTATTCACAAGTAAATTTTCTGGTAGTTGTTTTAATGCTTAAACACAAACTCAGCAAATGGTCAATAGGAACATTGCCTATATGAAGACCTCTCAGGCACATTGCTTACATGAAAACCTCTCAGGCACATTGCCTACATGAAGACCTCTCAGGCACATCGCCTATATGAAGACCTCTCAAGCACATTGCCTATATGAAGACCTCTCAGGCACATTGCCTACATGAAGACCTCTCAGGCACATTGCCTACATGAAGACCTCTCAGGCACATTGCCTATATGAAGACCTCTCAGGCACATTGCCTACATTAAGATCTCTCAGGCACATTGCCTATATGAAGATCTCTCAGGCACATTGCCTATATGAAGACCTCTCAGGCACATTGCCTATATGAAGACCTCTCAGGCACATTGCCTACATGAAGATCTCTCAGGCACATTGCCTATATGAAGATCTCTCAGGCACATTGCCTATATGAAGACCTCTCAGGCACATTGCCTATATGAAGACCTCTTACTAGAGGTCTTTATACAGGCAATATGCCTGTTGGCCAATTGCTTTTTGAAATAAAATATGTTCAAACCAAACTAAGCTGACTTGCCTGTCAGGTGACCTATACTGATCCGTTTTTGTTGGTCATCCATACACATATCTACCATTGTGACTTCTGCAAAACCATTGACTGGAATGTGTGTCAGTGTGGTTAATGTAGGGATATAAGTGCTTAATGTAAGTGAATTATGTGTGTACATGTGTGTAGTTTTCTCCAAAATGTTTGGCCAGATTTATGTCAAACTTCCATGCCTCAAGAGTAAACCTTGAGTAGGTCTCTACCAATTACATTCAGGAGGTCCTACTTCAGCGATATTTGTTGGTTTTTTTGTGACTTGCTTGGCTCACTTTGGGGGAAAATGATTAAAAAAACTATTAATTTCTGACACTGCTGGGTCAATTGCTGTGACATTGCTGTGGAACACTTGAGTGTACCTCAATAGGTTTGAGAGTGTAATCTATTTAAAAGATAGTGCTACAATTTTTTCCTTTTTTTTATTTTAATGTGTTACTGATGGTTAGTATTATATGTTGATACTGATGGGTAAAGTATTGTACAGCAAGACTGATGCTACAGAGTTAAGTCATATGAGGTACAGGTTGATACAGTAAGCCGCTGCATCTAGAGGTCTGTGGACCATGATGTGTGCAGCTCCTCAAGAAATCACTGGATGAGCAATTACCCTGATGATGATGATGATGATGATGATGATGATGATGATGATGATTTTATTTGAACCCCCCATGTTTGGAGAAATTAAGATTGGTACTTCGAAATACTAAACCATTATATATATAAGCCACAATTACATGATCATGACCAACACACACACTGGTCCGGACAGTAATGACCTTAAAACATTTCAAGTCTACATACTGGAATAGCGATACCTTTAACTAGAAAAGAAGATTTGCTTCCCAGCAAATCTGTCTGTGTGTCTTCAAAATGAGAACAGTTTGAAATGCTACATTTTGCCATTGTTCAACATAATCTAAATTTTGTGTATTAACCAAATTTGCATAAATTCAAATGCTACAACTTTGGTTCTTGGTTCATTGGTTATGGCCATGTCACAAACTTATAAACTAAAGTTTGAATGACATGACTATCTATAATAGTTTTGGAGCTATTCAAGATCTTAATTATGTCTCCCGGTGGAAGCCGGGGGACATATTGGTTTAGTGCCCATTTCTTCCGCTTTTTCTTCTTCTTCTTCTTCTTCTTCTTCTTGTTGTTCATGTTCTTCAACACTTGGTTTCCGTGCGATAAGTCTTGAAGGACTTGACGGAATTTGATGAAACTTGGTAGAATTATGTATCTTGGCAAGACCTAGGTTGGGATTGTATTTGGGTGACCTTGACCTAATTTTCGAGGTCACAGGGTCACTTATGTGAAATTGGTTTCCGTGCGATAAATCTTAAAAGAACGTGTTGGAATTTGATGAAACTTGATAGGATTATGTATCTTGGCAAGACCTTGGTTGGGATTGTATTTGGATGACCTTGAGCGAATTCTCAAGGTCACAGGGTCACTTATGTGAAATTGGTTTCCATGGGATAAGTCTTAAAGAACTTGATGGAATTTGATGAAACTTGGTAGGATTATGTATCTAGGCAAGACCTAGGTTGGGATTGTATTTGGGTGACTTTGACCTCATTTTCAAGGTCACAGGGTCATTTATGTGAAATTGGTTTCTCTGCAATAAGTCTTGAAGAACTTGATGAAAATTGCTAGAGTAATGTATCTAGGTGAGAGCTGAAATAGGATTGTAATTTTCAAGCAAACTTGGTCATTTGTAATTTGTTATCACCTGTAGCTTATTCAGAGACTTAAGTGTTCCACCGGGAGACATTTGATTTTCTGTTGGAAAATCAGTCTGTTTTAGTTTTATGTATTTTCGTAATTTGCAAAAATTAAAGGCCTACAACTTTGGTTCATGGTTCATTGGATACACCCATGTCACAAAACCTATACAGTAAAGTTGAAATGGCACCTCTCATTATGATAGTTTTGAAGCTATTCAAGATTAAAATTTTGTGTATTCAACTAATTTGTATAAATTGAACTTTTGCAGTTGTGGTCCATCAGATGTGGCTGTGTTACACACCTTTAAACTGAAGTAGGAGTGACACCTCTATCTATAACAGTTTTGAAGTTATTCAAGAAGATTTGAATTTTATGTATTCATCTTATTTACATGAATTAAAATTGTACAACTTTGGTTTATGATTAATTGGATGTGGCTACATTACAAACCCATAAAGTGAAGTTGGAATGACACCTGTATCTATGATAGTTTTGAAGCTCTTCAAGATTTAAATTTTACATATTCACCTAATTTCCATAAATTTAATTCCTACAACTTTCATTCATGGCTCATTGGATGAAGCTCTGCCTCAAACTGTAACTTGATGTTAGAACATTTTGCTTGTGATCGTTTTGGAGATATTCAACTTTAAATTTTTTAATGCCCCCGATTAGCATTATTTGAAATTCAACATCTTTCATTGACTGTCCATTATATTGGCAGGTGTCACAAACCTACAAATGCATTTTGAAATTTTGTTTCTATCTGTAATAGTTTGGAACATATGGAGCTTTTAAAATTTAGTTGCCCCTCATTTGCATAATTTAAAACATCATGACTATTCCAAAGGATGTTCACAATTTCACTGGTAGTCAGTCACCATGGCAAGTTTTGTTGTTTTTAGAATACTGGGTCACAGAAAAAGTCTGGACAAATTTACATGCCATAAGAAAGAAATGAAGGAAGGAAGGAAGAAAGGAAGGAAAGAAAGAATGTACAGTAAAGGGAAGACCAGAATGCAATGTGCAGTAAGAGGAAGACCAGAATGCAATGTGCAGTAAGAGGAAGACCAGAATGCAATGTGCAGTAAAAGGAAGACCAGAATGCAATGTACAGTAAAAGGAAAACTAGAATGCAATGTACAATGTACATATTGTTTGACATTAATGCTGCCAAGAATGTGTCCCAGTTCCTGCCTATACCCAGTCAGCAAGATGCTGATTTCTCAAATATTCACTGCACATGTATGTCATGTACTTATCATATCATGTAGGCCCTGTAAGAAAAATAAACCTTCAAAACTTGAGTGTCATCTTCATGAAAATGAATTGCTGTAAACAAAGTGCCATTCTTACTACATGCCTGGCATCATACACACATCTTATGGTATTAACCAGCAGTCTGGCTTTGCCATCTTCTGGCCCAAACAGCAGACACTCAGGAAAAAGGATTATCTGACATTTTTGCAAGAATTTTATGTAATGTAAAACCACTAGTAAAGTTTATTGATCCAATTAGTTTTCAGCTGCATTTCATTGCAAGAAAGACTGGTACCAGAATGTCAGATGAGGCATGTACAAAATAATGCAAGTTTCGTATTGTTTCCTGATGCCAATTTTTGCATTAGATTGCTCAAATTGATTCATATATGTGTACAATAAAACAAATAGCTGTTTAACCAATGTCCTCAGTTGGTGCCCAAAGAGCATTTTATTTATATGGAGATGATAGTAAGTGAGCCAGTCTGTTGTGCCAGCAGACTTCATGAGGTAGACCTGTCAGAATCTGCCTGTCAGACTGAAAGTTGTACCTTTCCAGTACTATGTAGCGCCATGATACAGACAATGTTGGGTGAAATTTTCACTTGATGAAATCAACTGAATATGATTTAACTAGACTGCATGGTGCCAGATGTCCAAGAAAATGTATTTGGTGTGCTCTATAGTTTATCAGGCAGCTAAGCAACATAAATTAAATGAAAAAAATTTGTGCACACATACCGGATGCCCATTCTCTCATGGGGACACATTCAGTGTGAGAAGCTTGTTGCATGTTCTGAAAAGAGAGCATTTAGCACAACCAATTTTTGATGGACACCAGATTGCTTGAGAAAACTGGACCAGCTTTTGTACCACTCATTTACATGACATTTTCTCATTTGAAGTGAAAATTGTGCACATGCAAATCTGCATGATGATGCTTCAAGGTCCAGTATTGATATAAAATACTACAATCATCATCCGTAACTTGTTGCACAGAAGTCTACCAGCTGCAGCACTGGTACTGTATACGTGTATTTATTAAGGCACTACATGTGTATTCATTAAGGCACTGTATACATGTATTTATTAAGGCACTACATGTGTATTCATTAAGGCACTGTATACGTGTATTTAAGGCACTACATGTGTATTCATTAAGGCACTGTATACATGTATTTATTAAGGCACTACATGTGTATTCATTAAGGCACTGTATACGTGTATTTATTAAGGCACTACATGTGTATTCATTAAGGCACTGTATACATGTATTTATTAAGGCACTACATGTGTATTCATTAAGGCACTGTATACATGTATTTATTAAGGCACTACATGTGTATTCATTAAGGCACTGTATACATGTATTTATTAAGGGACTACATGTGTATTCATTAAGGCACGTACATGTGTATTTATTAAGGGACTGTCCTCCCCAGGTACTTGACGTTCAGCAGTCCCCGTGCTCAAGGTTCCTTATTTCTCACGGATGATTGGTCCATAGGCATTTTGTTGTCAGATGGAACAAATTGAAGCTACTTGTCACAGACAGTTGTTGTAATGAACACTGCTGCTTCGACGCCTAAGCTTCTGAAGCCCCATCACCTTCTTGGTCCCAGACAACAGGTCAGATCTTTTTGTAAATGAGAGCACGCACCTCCTCCGAAAACTAAAACCTCTGTATACAAACGTGTAATGGTCCAAGTGGCAGCTGGCCTGTTCTGTGGAGAACACAAGCCAGTGGGCTGGGCTGACAATTAGATCATACCCTCTCCTCACAAAATAATGACATGTAATAGCCACATTGGCTCACTGCAGACCCACATTTCCCACTTGTTTATCCCACCCAAGTGGACCAGGGCACCTACTGCAGATATCACACCCCATTAATTTGTCATCTTGCAAGTAATTACCCCCTGAGGGGTGGAAAATGGGTGCAGGTTTAATGGCAGATGTTGGTCAGGAAGCACAGCTGGGATGTTGGTTCAATTGCTGGCAGCAGAGATCTGATCCAGGCAGCGTTTGGTGGCTACTCATGTGTACACTGCTGTTTGAGTTAATTCGTACAAGTCAAGCACACTGACACACCTGCATGGTCAAGTTGATCACATGATCTACAGATATCTGCAGTAATATCTATCATGACTTGCAAGTACCTGCAGCAATCTATCACACGATACACAGAGGCATGGAGTAAGGGGTATCAAATGATGGCCAGATACTGGCAGTGAGGTCTCTCACATGACCCACAGATAGTATACAGAAAGGTCTATCATATGATTATTAGATACATGGAGTATAAGGTCTATCACATCACCCACAGATACTTGCCATAAGGTCCAGCACATAACCTACATGTACCTGCAATCATATGATCCACAGATGCATGCAATATATTTGAAATGATCCACATATACCTGTAAGGTTTGTCACATAATCCATAGATATCTTCAATAAGGTGTATCAAAAAATCCACAGATACCCACAGTAAGGTGTATCAAACAATTCACAGGTACCCAAAATAGGGTTAATCATATGTACAGATACCTGCAATGAGGTTTGTCACATAACCCACAGATAACTGCAGTAGGGGGTATAAAATAATCCGCAGATACCTACAATATGGTTTATCAAACTCAAACTCAAACTCAAAACTCATTTATTTAAGCCAATCAATACAATGACGATTTCAATATTGAGATATATGTACATAATGATAAAAAAATTGATGTGGCTAGGGGGACTCCTATTAAGACAAATACATGTCGCTCTCATAGGAGCCACCTTCAAGTCTTAAACATTTGAAACAATATAGATGGCAGTTACTTTAACAATAAATGTCGAAATAAACTTCATGATATAATACAGTTTACACACACAACATCATATGCTGTACAGGTAGGAATACACCATTGCGGCCAATCAGGTGCAGGTTACCGCACTAAATAGTTCTTGGTTGGTGGTTGCCTTGTGCTGACACCTTAGGGAGCCTGTTACCTGCAATTAGTCCACTTTTGCAGCTAGACTATTACATGACGTTATCCGCCTGTTTTTGTTGTCTGATTTGACAGATATTTTTTTCCATGATGAATTTTGTAAACAGAGGGTGAATCACATATTAATTCACTGAGGTAATGCTGGCAAGCCATGTGTGGAGCACGTTTCCTGGCAAGGACAGGTAAATACTGGAGTACTACTCAGACTGGTGTTACTGTGTTATAACTTCGAATTCAATGGAGAACACTATCTCCAGGTCAGTGGGACGGCAATGGGCACTCGAGTAGCGCCCTCATATGCAAATCTTTTTATGGCCGACTTGGAAGAAAAACTCCTATCCAAGTCCACTCACAAGCCCACCATATTCTGGTGATTTAATTAATGATGACATTTTTTGTATATGGCATCACGGTTTGACACTGTTACAGGAATTTGTACAATTCCTAAATAACAGCCACCCAACCATCAAATTCTCAGTCTCATACAGTGACAAAGAAATCAGCTTCCTTGACACAAAGGTGTGCTTGAACGATCAAAACAAGTTGTACACAACATTGTACACCAAACCCACAGATACACATACGTATCTCCACTATAGATCTGCACATCCCATACATTGCATGTCTGCCGGTCCTTTCAGCCAGCTCCTAAGAATCAAAAGAATCTGCACCTACACTGCGGATTTTGAAGCTAATGCTGAAAAGATAGCATTGTATTATACAATGAGGGGCTACCCCACACACTTAATAGAAAACACGCTCCAAACAGTGAGAAGCATGGATAGAACATCCCTTCTACAAAACACATCCAATTCCCAACCCACAGATCCTGAACAGGATAAATTATTTCTGATTACAACTTACAACCCAGCATTACCTCCCCTCAAGGAGATAATCACAAGAAACTGGAACACCATCCAGGCTTCTAGATATGCACAAACCTTGTCGAACCGGCAGGTCGTCATGGGATACGGGCGAAATAAGAATCTTCAGGACATTTTAGTCCGATCACGCCTTAGGTATCCACCCGAAAAGCAACCGCCTGCAGTAGCAGGCATCAGTGACCAGAATCCTTGCAAGAAAAACAACTGCAAATATTGTGACCCACTTGACACCTCAGGTATAGTCACAAGCACACAAACTGGGCGTATATACGATACACTCAGAGGAGGCTCTTGTAGACAGAACAACCGCGTGTATCTACTAACTTGTGGAGTCTGCCACAAACAGTCTGTAGGTCAAACATACAGACCCTTCATTAAGCGACTTCTTAGAGAACATCTCTACTATATTAACAAAAGGGATACCAATCAACCACTAGGCAGACACTTTGCTAATCCTAGCCACCGAAATATCCGGCTTAAGGCTCAAATTTTGGAACATATCCCTACCCCGCCTGAACTGAAAAAAACTGAGACTTTCAGATTGGCGTGTGAGCATTATTGGATCCATCAGTTAAGAGTTATGGAACCGTTCGGTCTAAATGTCATGGGAAAGTAGATAGACTAGTCCTGTCTTGTGCTAAAATTTAAAGTTCTCTTATCTGCTTTCCCATGACAAACACTTAATCCTGAGGAAGAAACACTGTTTCTTCCACACTCCTAGCTCAACTCCCTCTCATGAAATTTTCATGGACCTTGTAATGTTATTGTAACATTCATTTATACCCACCACCTTGATATAACATCATAGCTCTACTTCTTAGGGATAGGCGCTCTAGGGAATATTTTCCCAGTGTCATGAACACGGGGGAGGCTCTCCCTGACCCCCTGATCAATCGGTTTCTGTGACACGTCAACTACGTGCCTCTGCACGTGTCACAAACCACATACCGACTCGTCATCATGCTTGACTGAGTCAGCGGAGATCACGCCTCTCTGGTCCACACCATTACGTAATGTCTGTTACCATGGACGTGTTACCCTTGGGTGTATATATAAAGACGGCAGTGGCCGTTTGCGCATAATCAAACACGAGCTAGTGAGCCTTAAGTCAGTTCCTGATGAGCCCCGTTGGAGGCCAAACGTGTCAAACTGCTTCTCTAATAATTTAGAGCAAATCTTCACTGAAAAAGCAAATTCAGTTTGGGTTTTTTGAGCTGCCGGGCCGTAGTCTGGTATTTACATAAATACTGGAGTAACTTTTGATTCTATCTATAGACTCGCCTTTTTTATCTTGAATGTTTTCAATGAGAGGTGTCTGCACAACACCAACTGCATACTTTATTTTAAAATGTGACCCAACAAAAGTTACTCAGTTTGATGCTAATATGAAAATGCACAGTTAATAGAATGGTGGTTTCGTCCCTACAGATATGTGCAATGAGGTGTGTCAAGTAATCCACAGATACAAGCAGTATAAGGTGTATCAAATGATACATGCAGTATAAGGTGTATCAAATGATCCACAGATACATGCAGTATAGGGTGTATCAAATGATCCACAGATACATGCAGTATAAGGTGTTATTTTTATCAAATGATCCACAGATACATGCAGTATAGGGTGTATCAAATGATCCACAGATACATGCAGTATAGGGTGTATCAAATGATACCTGCAGTATAAGGTGTATCAAATGATCCACAGGCTGCACACAGTAATAATGCTGACACTGTATTGATATGATGACATGGCAGACATGTTTTTGAATCTTACAAAGTTTTGACTGGCTGGCTGGCTGAGTGGCCTGTTTTTGCACCTGGTACCCTAGTTATTACAGGGCCGGGTGGAAAAATGTGCATTTATGCTGCTGTGGTAAAAGTACTGCAATCCATGTTTTGTTATTATTGTACACTACTCTGGCAAGCAATGTACTAAGTTTTACATGGGATGAGTTTGATATAGAAAAATTGGCAGTAGACAGAGTAGTGAGCTTATCTCCCCATGAAATTAAAGCTAAATAGATCAATGGAACACAATTGATGAATCCAGTGTTTCTCTCTCTCCAAGAGAGTAGCAGTTCTGTTTGCTCTAGTTGAGGAGGTGTTTGGGTGTATTTCAGAACCTGGACTTGTAAATCCAGTCCATTGTGGTCTGGAAGGGCAAAATGGCTGCGCAAGGGTTGTAATTTCCAATCTGTTTTCAATGTAATGAAACTGTTCATGTAGTCTTTTGTGAGTGGGCGTAGTGATTGGCCCACAAATTGCTTCAGGCAGATATTGCATGCCAGGAGGTTAAGTTTGAGCTCTCACAACATACTTGGTTGGGAACCACATAGGTTCTGTCTGTGCACTCTTAAGTTGACCGCTTGTGGTAAAGCATGTGCAGTATGTGCAGGTGTTATACAGTCACAGAAATCCCTATGTGTGGCTTCAGAGACTCGTGGGTTTTGAGGAGTATTCTCTTGATGTCTGATCCGTGACAGGATCAGGATATCCTTTAAATTTTGTGGACCTTTGAAGCCAAGCACAACCTTTTTGTTGACCAAGGAGGTTGTGCGCTGGGAGGCCTCAAGGGTTTTCCAATTATCATGTATCATCAGCTCCCACTGTGCCTGTGTGCAGTGAAGGATTGTAGCATGTGATCGAGAAAAGTTTGCCTCGGTCATTGTTGTTTTCTACTAGTGTTATTTCAGCAGGTCAGCTCTGACAATGGAGCAGATTTTCTCCACTACTTGCTGTAGTGGCTCGTAGGTGTGTGTGTGTGATTGCATTTTTAGCAAAATCCTGTGGTTTACTACATATTCCTTACTGAATGAAGTTAGCTGTAGGGGCCCACTATTATGGAGTGTTTTGGGTGAGTTGACCTGTAATGTAGATTTGTGTGTTCACTGTCAGTTTAATATGCTTTATGTTGGTGATCAAACATGACAGTGGTTTCAAAAAAAGCGTACACTGATGGTACCTCCACAGTAACCTGCAGAGTAGTATTGTCTGGAAGTGATTGCCTCTGCAGTGACCGGAGTAGTATTGTTTGGGAGTGATTGTACCTCTGCAGTGACTGGAGTAGTATTATCTGGGAGTGATTGTACCTCTGCAGTGACAGGAGTAGTATTATCTGGGAGTGATTGTACCTCTGCAGTGACTGGAGTAGTATTGTCTGAGAGAGCAGTTAGAGATTCAATTTTTTTGATAAAATCCATATGGTGTCCGTAATATAACTATAGGAATATTTTTCATTAGTGCCTTCAGAAAGTGATCTATGAAAGAAGAAATTCTTTCTGTTGGACAATCATTTAACATCAGAATCCGATGCCTTGGTGGAGGGATGATACCCACGTGGATTGGTAGGAGATAAAATGTAGGCACTCTTGGCTCTGTGGTGTGACGATGCTCATACATCTTTTTATTAGTGTTAGTATTTTCAGGCCTTTTGCACTGTATTTGTGAATTGTGGAGAGAAGTTCCCATCAGTTTTTTTATCCTTGGCACATAGAGTGTCCAAGTGTATTGTTGTGCCCTGCAATGTCCGTCTGTCTGTCCGTCCATCTTGTTGACGTTACCGCGATATCTCCAAAAATATTGACCGCAGTTTTACCAAATTTGTGTCAGAGATGCATCTTATAATGGACCAGGTTCCTATTAAAACCAGCTTCCTCTGAATATTTTAGAATTGTTTATGAAACTTTGAATGTAACTCAACAAATATTGACCGCAGCATTACCAAATTTTTGTCAGAGATGAATCTTATGATGGACCAGGTTCTTATTTAAAACCAGCTTCCTGTTTGTATTTATAAACTTTTTTAGAAACTTTAAAGTATTTATTTGAAGGCCGTCTGAGTGGCACACAAGGGGACAACTTCGCCATAATATCTCAACAAGGATCCATCGCAGCTTCACCAAATTTTTATCAGAGATGCACATTATAATGGACCACATTTCTTGAAAACCAGCTCTCTTTTATTATTTGAAACTTGTTATGAAACCTGTAAAGTATTGATTTAAAGGCCCTCTGAGTGGCCCACAGTACAGTGCATGGTCTCTGTCACCAGAACCAAGAACACATCCAAAATTGCTCTTTCATTTCATAGACAACAATATGGAAATTGTATGTAAAGTGTTCTACTGCAAAGTCTCAAAAATGTAGAACCAAAAAAAAAAAGGATTGTGGGTGGCAAGGGTAATCCGTTCTCTGAATGCCATTTTGGTGGTGGTAGTGATCAGACAACTGCCTTTGGGCTTTTGCTATGTAAGGTTTTGTGTTTTGTTATTGATGCAGCTGAGCCCTTATCTGCTGTTTTGATCACTGAATCTGGGTTGCTTTTGAAATCAGTAAGACCTTGTTTTTCTCCCAGAGTGAGATTATTTGACTTTGGAACTCTTGGTTGAAATTTGGCTATGTCAAGTTTCACTGAACTGCAAAAAGCTTCCAAAGTCAGGTCGACTAAGCCCAGGTTGGTGTGACTGTGCTATGGATTTTGTATTAACAGTCAGTTGGATTTTGATGTGCAGGTTGTGTATATGAAGTATGGGAAGGTCTGGCCTCGGGTTCCTGATGAGTGGAATTTTGAGCCAGATTTTCCATATTTTTATTCTGGAAAAAGACTTTACAATTTCAAAGTTCCAAAGAACTTATCCAAATAACTTGCTATTTTCCCATGCCCAGTTCCATGGATGTGGGGCAGAAATTCTTAATATACATTTAACTGATCATCCTCAACCATTAGTTGAATATTACAGTATTAATGTTTATGCATGTACATTGTAAATCAATTTTAAGTGCACTCCAACTAGAACCAATCTCCATACCCTTTCCACAAGACTGGACTCCAAGGTGCTGTGTGTGTATGTCGGAGCCAAGTTCCAAAGCAGGCTGTCTCTAACAGCTGCTGTGGCATCTCAATGTCTGTAGCAGCATGCACTGCATGGTTTGGGACGCTGTATCAATATTTGCATCTGTCATTACTTTTGTGAGCGTGATGTGTCAAAAATGCTTTCAGACCATATGTATGTGCCTCCAAATTCTTGGGAGACAGACATGAATTGGTGAGATTTCTGGGGGTCCCATATGGTATGGGTAGTAAGTGATTATGAGACAGCCTCATGCCTGGCTTGTCTGTGCCTGGGCTGCTGTGCATGGGAGGCTTTTGTGGGGTGTGCAGTGCTGGATTTGTGTAAAGAGAAGATTCACAGTGTCCTCTGTTTGTCAAAGCCTGAATGAAATCTACATTTCATTTATTTCTTCTGATTATTGATCCAATTCACCATACTGTTCCATGCCCTTTAAGTATCAACACAACTAGCAATATGAAACCCTATAATGTACATAAGCTTACAAGCATGAAAATTAATGGATTACTATTTGTCCTGAAATAGTGACAAAAATGAGTAGACAAACAAGTGACTGTTCTGGGTGTGCCATGCGACATGTTTGCTTGAGTTTTACTGGTGACTTGGCCAGGGTAAGCGTGCTTACAGCTCACATCAGTGAGTGGAAGTCTCAGGTATACTGTGCTGTGCATTCAATAATTATTCCCCAAGTGCAGTGTCATTGCTGCTAGGCTGCTGAGTATACAGATAGGATGATTGTAAGGGGACACCAATAAATCTGCTGGACTTGGGGAGGGGGGGTATCAACTTTGTTTAGGTGCATCAGAGAAAATTCACTTGTTGGCAGTGAAACCAAGCCACCACCAGGACTTGCCAGACATCTGTCAGACACAGTTTCCATTCTGTGTAACAACTGTTCCCTTTTATAATTAAGGCCCCAAGTGACCCATGTACGTGTTCAGGGGCCACTTCTCCTTGAAGCCAGTTTTGGAATTTTCATTATAATTCCCACATCAAGAAGGCCCAGCTTTCTCCCACACCCTTCAGTGACAATTTCTAGTGCACTTTGGGTAAACTTTTGAGAGTGTGACCACTGTACACTCAATAGTGACAGTGTGGACTGCATGTTGTGATGACTCAGTTGAAGATGACATGTACAATATATGCCCAACTTGGCCCAAGGGAAGCCACTGACCTAGGGTGTGCCGTCATGAATGGTCTTACAGATACTGACCTAGGCTGTGCCGTCATGAATGGTCTTACAGATACTGACCTAGGCTGTGCTGTCATGAATATGGTCTTACAGATACTGACCTAGGGTGTGCCGTCATGAATGGTCTTACAGATACTGACCTAGGGTGTGCCGTCATGAATGGTCTTACAGATACTGACATAGGGTGTGCCATCATGAATGGTCTTACAGCCACTGACCTAGGGTGTGGACTGCATGTTGTGATGAATGGTCTTACAGATACTGACCTAGGGTGTGCCGTCATGAATGGTCTTACAGCCACTGACCTAGGGTGTGGACTGCATGTTGTGATGAATGGTCTTACCGATACTGACCTAGGGTGTGCCGTCATGAATGGTCTTACAGATACTGACCTAGGGTGTGCCGTCATGAATGGTCTTACAGATACTGACCTAGGGTGTGCCGTCATGAATGGTCTTATAGACACTGACATAGGGTGTGCCATCATGAATGGTCTTACAGCTACTGACCTAGGGTGTGGACTGCATGTTGTGATGAATGGTCTTACAGATACTGACCTAGGGTGTGCCGTCATGAATGGTCTTACAGCCACTGACCTAGGGTGTGGACTGCATGTTGTGATGAATGGTCTTACCGATACTGACCTAGGGTGTGCCGTCATGAATGGTCTTACAGATACTGACCTAGGGTGTGCCGTCATGAATGGTCTTACAGATACTGACCTAGGGTGTGCCGTCATGAATGGTCTTATAGACACTGACATAGGGTGTGCCATCATGAATGGTCTTACAGCTACTGACCTAGGGTGTGGACTGCATGTTGTGATGAATGGTCTTACAGATACTGACATAGGGTGTGCCGTCATGAATGGTCTTACAGATACTGACATAGGGTGTGCCATCATGAATGGTCTTGCAGCCACTGACCTGGGGTGTGCAATCAGGAAGGGTTTTAGAGCCACCAACCTGGGGTGTGCCATCATAAAGGGTCTTACAGCCACTGACCTGGGGTGTGCCTTTATAAATAGTCTTACAGCCATTGACCTAGGGTGTGCCATCATGAATGGTCTTACAGACAAATCTCAGCAAAATTGTTTTCTAATAACCAGAAATTCAAGTAAAAATGTTAAGGCAAATGTCAATTTACATATGGGTGCTTTTGGGTGATTTCAATGGGAAAAGTTCAATGCATATATTACTGATAATCAGCATACAAGTCGCTGGGGATTACAATCATTTTAATTCACATTTTCAACTTCTCCAAAACTGTCATGTCAGCCATATTCACTTCAAACTTGATGAGGATGTAGCGTGGGTGGGTCTCTACCAAGGTTGTGTAAATTGTCACACTCCATAGATTCTTATTACTATTTATTAATATTATTAAACACTAAAAGGAAAGTACCTATGGGGTTTGTTTTGGTTTGGTTAATTTTGACCTTGAGTGACATTGAAAGGTCATCTGATATAGTGGCTAATATTTCAGCAATACACAAGGCTATGGTTTTTATTGAAAACTAAAAGGAAAGTGCGCTGGGATTTCCTTTGATATTGCTTATTTTTACCTTGAGTGGCTTTGACAGGTAAAATTGACATGCTGTCATTTATCTTGGAAATAGTGGATCACTTTGCATATTCCTACTTGTGAACTGCATGTGAAGTCTGATATGGTAAACAGTGATGATGGTCTGAAACAAAAGTGACTTTGATATGCAAATAGGTGATTTTTACAGAGATATAATGGGTAATGGTAAAATTTGCAATTTGTCACCAAGCCAGTCAGCAATTTTGCAAAGTGTTAACACATTATATCAGGAAAACATTGGTAAAAAGACACCCATAACTGTAACAGGTGACAACATGAATGACATGATAAACTCTCTGAATAGGAATTGTGCTCCAGGTTACGACGGGGTCAGCACCGAACATCTCATCTATGGAAAGTTGGATATACTGTGTAATATACCGGCTTCATTGTACTCTGTAATATTATCCCAAACAGTTGTCTCCCTTGTTTTTTTCTGTATCGGGATTATTGTACCTATTCTAAAGAAACAGACTTTGAGCCCCAATGAGGCCAGCAGTTATAGACCTATTACTTTGTTGTCTGTTCATTCCAAACTAGTGGAGTTGTTTATGCTGGCAGCAGACAAAGTGTCAAACACACAATTTGGTTTCCGTAAAGGTCGCGGCACTGGTTTTTGAAATAGTTTTCGTAATGATATTAGTGCCTTGTCCAAATCCAAAGGAAGTGCTGTGTTTTCATGTAGTTTAGATGCGGAGAAGTGCTTTGACCGCATTTGGCATGATGGGCTGTTCCAGAAACTTTGGGGTGTTTTACCAGTTGAGCACTGGCTATTTCTATATGCCTGGTATAACTCTTTGTCCACCATGGTGAGGTGGAACAGGCACGAGGCAGGGAAGTTTGCTCTCTTCCTACCTGTTTAATATATTCTTAGATGACTTACTGGTTGAATTGCATAAGACAGATATTGGTGTGTGTCAGCAGCTGTAAGTTTAACTTGTACGCTTATGCAGATGACATTACCTTGCTTAGCTCTACAGTGGCTGGACTTCAGAGCCTGTTAGATATATGCTACCGTTACGCAGATCAGTGGCGATTCTCCTTTAACCCTGCTAAAACAAAATGTTTTATCTCTGGTCAGCATCCCTTTCAACTAAACCAAGATGGTGGTTAGGTAAAAATGAGATAGAAACTGTAGATAGGCTTGAGAGTTGTGGGTGCTCTGTTTACTAGTAATGGCTCTGGTGGTTGTCATGTGGACCACTGTATCAATAGTTGTAGACAATCTTTCTATGCACTCGGAGAAGTTGGAATGATCTACCCTGGGCTAGATTCCCAAAGTGTCATCTGTGGAACACCATTTGTGCCCCTGCTCTTCTGTACAGCATGGAATGTGTGAATCTTGATCTTTCATCTGTAAGTAAAATGGAGTCCCTGCAGGGCTGTCTCCTTAACCAGTGCCTGGGGATTGGGAATTTTAAGTCAAAATTTGAATTAAATCAGAATTTGAAATGAAATCACTGCCTTCCATCTGAATCCCTCTTAAGTCAATCAGTAACAACATAGATTTTATAAAGCCAGTTTTTTGGGGAAATCTGTAAAATTAGACAAC
Organism: Hermodice carunculata; assembly: GCA_964020975.1. Taxonomy (NCBI): domain Eukaryota; kingdom Metazoa; phylum Annelida; class Polychaeta; order Eunicida; family Amphinomidae; genus Hermodice; species Hermodice carunculata. The sequence continues at coordinate 131,981,738 of OZ026612.1, read as the reverse complement.
CATAGCAATTTAATGCAAGATAATGGACAGTCGAATAGCTCTAGCTTGTCAGTGAGTACAGAAGATACTAGCCAATGAAATATTACTTAGTGGCAGCTTATTTGCAATCTAGCAGCAACTTAGCAGCAGACCAGCCAATAGGATATCTTCCTTACCGGGCAGGAAGGAAACCTACCAATAAGAGCACCTAGTGGCAGCTTAGCTGCAAATTAGCAAATTCCGGGAGGTGACTCAAAATTGTGAAAAATCCACACTTTTTCAAGTATTTTCAGCATAAAATTCCGGGAGTCTCCTTAGCTGCAAAGTCATTTGCATGGTAAAGTGTTAAGCAGCTGCTACTTAGTGGATAACTGGCAGATAACTAGCCCCTAAGTAGTGGGAACACTTAGCGACATTGCTTTTTTTCATAAGGGTATACATGCTTTTTTTTTACTGTTAAAATAATAGCCATAAGCATAGCTCAGAAAGTAAGAACTGGTGAATCTATGCTGTGTCACTGGGTTGTACCTGCAGCATGTGGCTACATTATGTACATGCTGTGTACCTGCCAGCTAGCAATGCCATGCCTAGACCCCTTTTCATAAAGATCTAATAACCTATTTCTCAAGCCCAACATGAGAAGGCACTGGTTGGGGACTTCAGAGAATCTCCTTGGACTCCATATTGATTAATTTGATGTGATTGCTGAATAAGTTTATGGGTAACCAGTCATTAACACTGCCTGAATTTTGAAATGAAATGATAAGCTCCATGTATTCATTTGAAAATGAGGACTATTAAGTCAAGATATTCATCATGAAAAATTGGCCATGGCAGAGTTAACTGTTGTGGAAAACTGACCGAATCTGAGATATGGATTGTTTTTTGCATAATCAAGTCAAGGTAGCATATCCTGTATATTTCATGGTAGATTCTTTCTGTGCTTAGCAACAAAATATTGTGCTTAAAATAATTCATTGAAATGGTTTACTTGACAAGTTGGTTTTTGAGAATGTGGCTGTAAACTGTAATTTTAGTTACCAGATTCTGTAAATCATGTCTCTCCAATTGGCAGAATTGTTACTGATTACATTGTGATTGTCCAGTGTCAAGTGGGGGCAAGGCTGGGGCTGGCGTTCAGAGTGAGTGGTTCACCAAGCAATGGAGTGAGACAGTTATGGAGACCAGAGGCAAACTGGCATTATATCAGGGTGTGTGTGTTTGCAGTGAGGCTTACCAGTGGCAGTCAGTCTCCTGCTGGAGGAGACTAGGGACCAGCGATTAATCTGGAACATGTACAGCACCTGACATCATGAGAGAGTACACAGTGAATGCAATCAAGGATGCATGCCTGTTTGCACACATTGGGGTGAAAAACAGTGTACATATATCAGCAAAATATAACGAAATGTTGAATAACAAATATGAATAATAATTGGACAATATTTGATAACTTAAAAGAACTACATACGCCATGTAGTTTGTGAGATACAGCACGCCCCAGTACATGTAACATGGAAAATAAAATTTGGACATGATGAGGAGTGCACACAAAATCCCTACTGTCCACACAATATATAATGTGGATTTAGTTTATCAGCAGCAGCATGTGTGGATCAGCAGGGTGTCCCTGGGCATGAAGCCATGTGTTCTTGTTCATTATCATCTCCCTGTCATGAGCCCAGGTTGGTGTTCATTTTTATGTCCCATCATGGACATGTCTCTACAAATATTTGACGGTGATGAAACAAGTCATTGCTTGAGGATTATACAGCCATATCTGTACTTGACAATTGAAGCAGATGTGACCATATAATGCTGAAGGGATGATTAATGTATATTTTGTATGTAAACTGAAAATTAAGCCTTTTGAATCTTGTATGTGTGCCAAAGATTATGTTTTTTCTTTATAATATATACTATTTTTTATTTGATTTGACCATGAGGTCTCACATACTCTCCTGGCAACACTTTGTCATGCCAGTGTAGGATCTTGACTTGTGGTATCAGTATACACTCAGTCTATCTGCTGCCAGTCCAGAGCAGCCTGCTAACAATATTAATGTTAGCAGGCTGGACTGGGCATGCTACCACCAACCACAGCCTGCTTTATAAAGAACAACAAGCATATTTAGCCTGCTCTAGGCTCGACAGCCGGGGCTTCACTCATGGGCATGACTGTAGCTTCTCTGGAGCCTACATGCTCATGCCTTATGGCAAGAGCTTCTCTCACAGGCATACTATAGCTTATCTGGAGCCCCATACTCCATGCCTTATGGCAAAGGCTTCTCTCACAAGCATACTGTAGCTTATCTGGAGCCCCATACTCCATGCCTTATGGCGAAGGCTTCTCTTACAAGCATACTGTAGCTTATCTGGATCCCACATACCCCCCATGCCTTATGGCAAGAGCTTCTCTCACAGGCATACTATAGCTTATCTGGAAGTGGCTTCTCTCACAAACATATTACATTTTATTGAGAGTCTACTCCAGGCTATGTGGCAGACACTTCTCATAAAAGCATACTGCAGCATATATAGAGTCCACATTAGCCCTGATGGCTGTGGCCCTGTCATGAATATACTGTAGCTTATATACAGTCCACAGCAGGAGCATCTCTAACTCTCACGCCTACTCCATTATATGTCCAGGACTTACAGCAAGAGCATCTCTAACTCTCATGCATACTCCATTTTATGTCCAGGACTTACAGCAAGAGCATCTCTAACTCTCACGCCTACTCCATTATATGTCCAGGACTTACAGCAAGACATCTCTAACTCTCATGCATACTCCATTTTATGTCCAGGACTTACAGCAAGAGCATCTCTAACTCTCGTGCATACTCTAGCACATGTCTATGACTTACAGCAAGAGCATCTCTAACTCTCATGCATACTCTAGCTTTAATATGTCCAGGACTTAAATCAGGGGCTTCTGTGACAAGCATGCCCTATATTTAGCTTAGATAGGGCCTGCACCAGGTCCTAGGGCAGGGTATCTGTCACGAGCATATACTGTGGCTTATGTGGAATCTGTCTTCTGTCACAAGCACACTGTAGCTTAATGTACAACCTCTTCACACCCTCACAAACGTACTCACTCCAGTTTGTCTTAACAGTATCAGAAAGTGCCCTGTTCTTCCCAAAAAGAATGGTTTTGGCTTGCAATTTGAGGAAACGTGAATGATTATATATATGTGGAAGAGTTGGCATTAGGTATTGCACATGTGTCTTAAGAGTTATTTGATGCAATTTTTCTACGTAAGATCATGTTTCTTGTGAGAACTAGACCAATTAGGAAGGTCTCTTTTAGAATAAGACCAATGAAGAACATCCTTAAGTAATTGCTATGAATGCCTTATGCCAGATGATGCACACTGAAGAAGATGATTGGCAGTTGGTTGATTGCCCTGATAAAGGGGTTTTGACATCCTCAACAATTACAGACACTCTCTTCATATCTACATAAAGCCATCAGAAGAGGTTGAACCATTTGACATTCAAGATATACAACTATTAACTTTCATCACTTGTATGGAAGGGTTTGAAGGAAAAGAAAGGAATGGCAGGTTCACTGTGATGAAGTACACAACAAGGACAACACATTTAACCCATGTACACAACAAGGACAACACATTTAAACCTTATACACAACAAGGACAAGACATGAACCCTTGTACACAACAAAGACAACACATTGAGCCCTTGTACACAAGGACAACACATTTAACCCTTGTACACAACAAGGACAACACATTTAAACCTTATACACGACAAGGACAAGACATTAAACCCTTGTACACAACAAAGACAACACATTGTACACAAGAACACATTTAACCCTTGTACACAACAAGGACAACACATTGAACCCTTGTACACAAGGACAACACATTTAACCCTTAAACACAACAAGGACAACACATTTAACCCTTGTACACAACAAGGACACCACATTTAAACCTTATACACAACAAGGACAAGACATTGAACCCTTGTACACAACAAAGACAACACATTGAACCCTTGTACACAAGGACAACACATTTAACCCTTAAACACAACAAGAACAACACATTTAACCCTTGTACACAAGGACAAGACATTTAACCCTTGTACACAACAAGGACAACACATTGAACCCTTGTACACAACAAGGACAACACATTTAACCCTTGTACACAAGGACAACACATTTAACCCTTGTACACAACAAGGACAAGGCATAGAACCCTTGTACACAACAAGGACAAGACATAGTTAACCCTTGTACACAACAAGGGCAAGACATTGAACCCTTGTACACAACAAGGACGACACATTGAACCCTTGTACACAGCAAGGGCAGAACATTTAACCCTTATACGTGATCAGGCAAAGAAAAGGCAAGGCTTTCTGTAAAAAAGTAGATTGACCATTGTCTTGAGAAATGAATGTCAGTGTGAAAAAAGCTGAATGCTTATGACAGGAGAGTGGCAAATTAAAAACAATTTTGCTCCTTGAGCTCAGCACTGAGGGTTTTAATGCTGATGTATCAATGTACAACTTCTTTATACACTATAACGCGATGATAAAACTGAACAGTGTTCCATGGCAATGTGTCAGCTTACAACTCTTTTGTACCATACATATATATATATATTAAGTACTAACAAAACTGTGAACAGTGTCCCATGGCATTGTCAGCTTTAATATATGTATACAGCTCTCTGTACAATGCATGTACATATATATATATAAAGTGCTGATAAAACTGTGAACAGTATGTGATGGCAATGTATCAGCTTACAGCTCTTTGTACTGTATATGTGAGGATTGTATAAAAAGTACTGATGGGACAAAGAAGAGTAGACATGGAAATGTAGTGGCACCTTACAACTTTGTCAACTGTACATGTAGGTAAAATATCAATAAAACCATGACTATAGCCTTCCCACGTTAACATACAGCTGTCTGGCCCCAGTCAAGGGGTGCAAAGTTCTGTATTATCCGTCCAAAGATCAAGTATATTCAAATATGCACTTACATGTAAATGTCACACAGTATGACTTTTTGATCTGTATATTCTTCTCCTGCGATGCTAAGTCTGCCTTAAATGCCGCAACTCTATCAAGATACAACTGTTCCTATCATAAACTCACTGGTGCCTCAGGATTAGGTGCTCAGTCTTATATTGCTGACAAGTATGTCTATATCTTTACCAAAGTACAAGTCAAGTCACTGTACAACTGTTAATGACTAAGCAGTAGATTTTTTATTCTGGGGGGAGGGGGGTGGCTGAATTTGCTGTTGTGATTTGTATGCATGAGATAGGTGTCACAGTTTTCCCATACACAAGAGCCTAGCTGGCTTGGTCTCGTAGCATCAATACATGTCACTGTCACAGAGGGTGTGGACTTGCTTTCAACCTATTTCTGCATGGTGTGGCAGCAGATGACGGAAAGACAAACGTGAATGACAATTAAAATGACATTTGCACTGATATATTGGACTGTAAGAGGTGACAACATGATCCAAAAAAAATCCACAATCTTTTTTTTTTTTTTAGAAATGATCTGTGTTACATAGAAAACTATGTAGCCCCATATTTGAATATAAATTGTAATTTTTTGATGTTTTTTTTTTTAATGTTTGCGTGAAGTATGGGAGTGTGCCATTTGGCCTATCAGGAAAAGAAATAAGACCATCATCTGCAAGTATATTGAATTACTGCACATTGCTGCGAGACACTGTGCTACTGGCCAAATGTAGGAACAGTCAAGCAAAGCAATGGTACATGTAGATCACTTTGAGAATGTTCACTTTGGACAGGGAGAGCAAAACAGCTGTTGACCAAAACATCAAGAAAAAATATGTGTGTGAAGCATGGCAGTGTTAGGCCAGCATATGGAGGAAAGGAACATTGGGCAACCAAAAAAACACAGTTCCTGTACAGATATTGCAACCTTCATGCAAAACACATTGAGCATTTATGTTGGCTCTCAATAAACTGCATGTATTTTACTGTATGGGCTATTTTGTTATAAAAAGTATCCACTAGTTTTGAACACCTACAGATTGGCGAAAATGGGGGGGGGGGGGGTTGTGGTTCTAAATCTCTCTCTCTTTGCTGTGAACATATTAGTGTACAGTGGTGAGCATACCAAATTAACTAATTAACTGTCTCTGCTGCCAGGGAGAAGTCGTTAAGTTGCCATGTGACTTGCTCCCATTAAAAATGACCAAAAGTGGCCTATGTCGTGACTTTCATCTGCTTCCTTTTTTCATCAAGACTGGTACGGAGGATTAGTGTACAGCTTTCCTAAGAAATCTGATATGAACTGAAGGTATTAGAGATAAAGGCAAATTACCTTCAGATAGGAGCACCACCTGTTTATACATTCATAATGATGTCACTACATCATTATGTTGATGTACATCAACTCTTTCTCCTTTGAACCACCAGATGTGTAATGATTTCACTACATGATTATGACGCACATGTCGCCATATCATGATGATCTGCATCAACTCTTTCCCTTTCAAACCACTTGTCTAGATGTGTAATGATGTCACTACACCATTATGATGGACATCAATTCTCTCCCTTTGAACCACTTGTCTTGATGTGTAACAATGTCACTATACCATTATGATGTACATCAATTCTCTCCCTTTGAACCACTTGTCTTGATGTGTAACAATGTCTCTACACCATTATGATGTACATCAGTTCTCTCCCTTTGAACCACTTGTCTTGATGTGTAACAATGTCTCTACACCATTATGATGTACATCAGTTCTCTCCCTTTGAACCACTTGTCTTGATGTGTAACAATGTCTCTACATCATTATGATGTACATCAGTTCTCTCCCTTTGAACCACTTGTCTTGATGTGTAACAATGTCTCTACATCATTATGATGTACATCAGTTCTCTCCCTTTGAACCACTTGTCTAGATGTGTAACAATGTCCCTACATCATTATGATGTACATCAACTCTTCCCCCTTTAAACCAACTGCATGTGAAATGTCATCTGGTCCATTTTTTCTACTGAATTTGCCCCTTACAGTGTAGTTTAAAAAATAGAAAGAGCAGCGTAGATGATTAGATGATGAATGGTGTGCCACTAGCATTTTGTGAGTCAACAGCTTTCCATCAGTGTTGGCTGCTTAATGTATAACATGCACCATGGAAAACTGTTGACTCAGTCATGATCCAAGTGAGAAAGAATTCATTCTCTCAGCATTGCCTGGGGCTGGGATCGGCTTTCAGAGGTGTGTATGTCTTGCATATGTCAATTTCCACAGATTATTTAATATATCCTCAGTGCAAAAACTTTGTGCAAGGTTAATGGAAATACTATGACCGCTGCCCCTTGATACTCTGTGTCAAAAGTACATGACATTGATATCTGCAGCAAGGTATAGCAAAAAAAATAATATCCACTATTAGCTCAAGGTGCTCTGATTTTATATCATGAAAATACTGAGAACACGCAATATTGCATGCAATAGCGCAGGGGAGAGAAAGGTTTTAATGGCAGCTTTGTAGTGTTAACTGGTCCTTGATGTACTGTGGAGGAGGTACCGGGTAGACCTTACTTCTCTGTGTAACATGGATACATGTTGATACAGTGGCTTCCACCATTGGTTCTGGGCATGCACAATGGGACCTCTTTACAGTGACATCAAGCATATACACCTAGTGACCTCCACTTTGAAAATACCAGTCTCGTTCTTTGACATCTGTTCAGTAGCTATATGCTTCATACATTGACATCAATTGAGGCACACACAAGAGTATCTTTGATTTTCTCTTGTAATATGCCGAAAAGGAAAGAACCTTAATTTATAGTGTAAAATATACTTATTTTCATGTTTATATTTTTTTTATGTTTTTGCATTTCAGGCATTTAAGTAAAGTTTTGATTTCACCATGTTGGACTAGTTCCTGTTAAACCTATGTTAAAATAATACGCTACTATGTTTTTATTTTCACGGTTTTGTACCATCAGTAGTATATACAAAAATAGATATACATATGCATGTACAATGAAAATAAGTGAATTTACAGTAGCTACACATGATATCAATGAAGAAAGCTGAGCTGCCCAGAAGCAGACATCATAGTTTCCAATGACAAAAATTGCCATTCTTGGTCCATGGAGGCCACTCTCCTGCAATGGCCACCATGTCCTCAATGTTTACTTTGGGTTTTTGTGTGGGACTTTTTTCAATTAACTCTTGTTGTAATTTGCACTCTTTCAGACAAACATCATGCTGTGGCCCTATCTTCAGTACTCTTTCAGACAAACATCATGCCCTGGTCCTGTGATCAGTACATGTTCAGGCAAACACCATGCTGTGGCCCTATGCTCAGTACTTGTTTGGGCAAACATGCTGTAACCCTATACTCATTACTCTTTCAGACAAATATGGTCTACTGCTATGCTCTGTATCTTTCACATCATCATTTTGTACCCCAGGATGTTCAGGACTATTTCATGCAAACATCATGCTATGCCCCAATGATTGGTGCTTTCTTGGACAAATATGATGCCCTAATACTCTGTACTGTCTCAGAGAAACACCATGCTGTGTCCAGACACTCTGTATATTCCTGACAAACATCACGCTGTTTTCTTATGCTCTGTATTCTTACAGACAAACATACAGTTCTTGTTGCTCAGTATGCTTTCAGATGTACATGCTGTTCCCTTTTGCTCTGAACTCTTTGAGACAAGCATGCTGTTCCCTTTTGCTCTGAACTCTTTGAGACAAACATGCTGTTCCCTATACTCTGATTTCTTTGAGACAAACATGCTGTTCCCTTTTGCTCTGAAATCATTGAGCCAAACATGCTGTTCCCTTTTGCTGTGAACTTTTTGAGACAAACATTCTGTTCTTTTGCTCAGAACTCTTTCAGGGAAGCTCAATTCCCTTAGCTCGTGTTCAGATTGAGCTAAATGGAAACAAAACCCATCAGTCTCCAGAGAAACTGTTTAATAGTCTAATTATGATCATAGTGTTGTCATGTTCTACCTGTTCCTATGTTTACTATAGAACAACAATTTGTGCAAGAACAGCTTATTGGTGCATACTTTGTACATATTTACTGGCTGTGTCTGCCGTAGGCTTTTAATTTTAAAAGATGTTGGTATATTTAGGCCAGGGAATGAAAGTATGACAGGTTCAAAGAAAAGTGAAAATATGATGTTTTCTGGAATTTTTGTTTGTAAATGAATGGATACATTTAATTTTTAATTTATTTTCCAAAGTAAGTAGCTTAATTAATTTGCCATTAATCCCTTAAGAATTGTGTCCATTGGAGAATAAAAAGCAGTAAAAGATACAGTTCAGTCTTAATTTTAATTATTTTGGCCATATATGTAGCTTACTTAACATGTCACTAGTCTCTTTAAATTGCTTACATTTTAGAATAAATTAAAGAGAAAGAACCACAGCTCCATCATGTTCAAGAAATACTACGTACTGCTAAAGATTGTTGATTTTCAGATTGTGTGCATGTATCGATTATGTGTAGACGGCTTGGGTCCTTGTAATTTCATAAACTTAAAACACTAATGTGGAACATGTATTTTGTATGCTGACAATGACAGATTTCCAATTCTAGTAAGCAGCAGATACAAATGTTCCATTAGACAGAAGACGGAGACATACTTACAAAATACCAGAAGCAGCTTTCAGTGACTGACAAACCTCTGATCTGTGTGATCAAATTACTCAGCTGTTTTACTCTAAAACTTACGCTGGTGGGGCGGAAAGTCTCATGAGAAATATTGTACATGAAGCATAGAAGTCAGTTGTAGAAAACAGCTGAGTGTGATGAGGGTGCAGCAGTTGGATCCCTCAAGCTATGTGAGTAGTTACGATCGAACACATATTCAGCATGGATGCAGCCCACCTAGAAATATTTATCTCTGAGTGGCATAAATGGGCCAAATTACAGGAAATATTGATGACTGAACACTTATATGTTTACTGTTGCTTTGGACACAGGTTGAATTGCCGATCACCATCAGCAGATTACACATATATGCGGCATTGTTCAGAGAGGCCGCAGCCTGGATCGTTACATAGACTGTATTGTGGGTTAATAATGACTGGTACCCAGACTATTGCAGAAGACATTATTGACACATCTCCAATAATATCCTTAATTAGACACAGATTGGTTATTGAATGTTATGCTTGTCACTGTTAGTAGTAAAAATCAGACGTTTACCATTAAACACCTTCAAAAGAGGAGGAGAAATTTATCTCCATCAGGTTGGCGTACCACCCTGGCAAGAGTAATTGTGTTGATGTTTGCTGCCTTAATGAAGCACATCAACCCAATTGGCTTATAAGTAGTTGGACAATTTGCTGTGTGAAGATTGGTGCACAGTAATGAGATTCCATGTAATGCTGTATTTGCTCCATGTGGACAGTCAACCTGGTAATGGAACTGATTAAGAGGTACATTTTAAAGATGTAGCACTGATATACACATTTAGGAGAACATAATTACTTGGACAAAGACAACTGTTAGAAATAGAGCTCTAGCTGCTATATATATGTACAGTGGTACCTGCTCTAAAGACCACCTCTCGTGAAAGACCTCACTAGTTTTTAAGACTGCCATTTCAAGACAATGGCCTTTAATTTCTTTGTAAGCATACCTGCAGTGAAAGACCACCTTCCATATGTGACCACTTTTGTCTGGCTTTAAGGGTGGTCTTAAATAGCAGGTACCACTGTATTACTATTTTCCACACACACTTTAAAAGTATATTATGCACATGTCATGACTGACCCAATGTTAATGTGTAATAGTGTTTGACAGCACACAGACCAAATTTCTTGGTGATTTTATGTGTCATGAAAAACCTCTTGCTACATATCCAGGACATTTGGCTGGCAGTATAATCTGTGTGTTGATCACAACAAATGTTGTACTGATCTGAACTATAATGAGTTCAGATTCAATTTTCAGTTCCAAAGACCTTCCATTCAAGTACCAGCATGCCTGCATTTCCAAAGGAACAAGATTCTCCTTGGTTTGCTTTCAGACTAAAATTGTAATGTTACTTGTCCAGATTGTGACCAGGTCTGTTGACTCAAGCTCTGACTTAACATTGAAGGAGTTAAGCATGAGGAGCTGTTGACTCAGTCTCTGACTTAACATTAAAGGAGTTAAGCATGAGGAGCTGTTGACTCAGTCTCTGACTTAACATTGAAGGAGTTATAAGCTGTTGACTCAATCTCTGACTTAACATTGAAGGAGTTAAGCATTAAGAGCTGTTGACTCAGTCTCTGATTTGCTGTTGAAGGTTTTAAGCATTAGGAGTTTCATGGTTATACATACAGTGGAACCATGCCATGACAACCACATGGTTATGGACAGTTGACAACGGTTGTAGTATTGGGTGGTCATAATGCTAAAACTTGCCAAAATGTGATGTCAATGATGCATATGCATGTACAACAAGAACAGTTAAAGTCCTCACAACACACTGCTCTTTGTAGATGTATGACATGCATATGTATTCAACTATAGAAGTCCAATTATTATATCAGCTGAGAACAAAGTTCTAGAACAAAACAAACTGATGATCATCAAGAGCAGCAAGCAAAAGCAGCCATTTTCTCCCATTATGCTCTTATCACCACTAGCCAATAGGTGCTTTTGCCTGCAATGCCAGGGTTTAAGTGGCAATTTCAGGGTTAAAGTAGTAATGGCAGGGTTAAAGTGGCAATGCCAGGGTTAAAGTGGCAATTTTAGGGTTGAAGTAGTAATGGCAGGGTTTTAAGTGTCACTACAAGGGTTACATAGCAATGCTATAGGGTTGAAGGTGGTAATGTGAGGGTTGAAGTGGCTATGTCAGGATTAAAGTTGCAATACCAGAGTTAAAGAGGCAATGGCAGGGTTAAAGTGGCAATTCCAAAGTTAAAATGGCAATGCTAGGGTTAAAGTGGCAATACGTTTGGGTAAAGTGGCAATACAAGGGTTAAATTAGCAAGGCCAGGGTAAAGTAGTCTTGGAGAAATCCTTCTCTCGGGTTTTTTCTTCCAAAATTGCAGTAAAAATTGGATGTGATCTCACAGTATGGATGTGGCAAAGGCACTGTGTTCCAGGGCCAGGGAGGACATACATCATTGATCTGACTGGATCCAGTTGTAAACAGTCAGTGATAACTGCCTGATGGCATGTACTGCAACCCTTGAAAAACCAAAAGTAGGGGAATCCTATGGTACACTGTAAATCAGGTCACTGCCATAGGAAAATAGCCATGAACAGCATCATAATGAGGGAATAGCCCAGTGTTAATACTACTTTTTAGAAATAATTTCTCCCTCATCAGATGGCGCTGCATTTACTTTGTAAGGGGAACCAAGACCTTCCCACCTGGCCAATGATCTGTTTTCCGTATGAACTCAGCATCACGTCCATACTAAATGAAAATGTTCAATTTTCACAGCTTTTTTTTGTTTTGTCAGAACAACTTTAGGAAAGGATTTCTGCCAGGCTGGGATTAAATTAATATTATTAGTCACATTTCAGCTGGTTGGAATTCAGGACTTACAGGTCTAGTCATGTTGAATTGTGAGAATCAAGATATCTCAAGGGATTTCTGTTACTTATTTTGGTCATACTTTAAACTCCACCCACAGTTACAGTGTGGTCATTTTGCAGGGCAGTAGATAAACATCCGCTCCATTTTGTGTCTTTATTACCTTCCTAAAATACACACACACAAACAGACTGCAGCCTTATTGACATTATTGACATGTTTATAGATAAGTACAGCATTCAGACACCAGCTTATGTGTTATATGCTACAGGTGAAAGACTTCTTACAGCCCAACTAACAGTAAGAATACAGCATACAGATATATATAAGGCTTGAAAGACAGTGGGCACTTCTTCCATTATAGGGGCCCATGCATTTCAGAGCAGATATTGTGGGTAGTCTTAGTGTACTCTGTATACAATAATATGTACATATAACAGTCAATAGTTCATTGTTACATCTACAGTCAGCCAAATTGAAATGAACACAGAATAATAAACATGGGTATCAGGTGGCAGGCTGTGTTTGGTTACATAGTTTGTGCTGTTTGATTGGTAAATAAGACACATGTAGAGTACATAATACACATGTAGAGTACATACTTAGGGCACGGTTACATGTAATCAGCCCATTGGAGCCGTGCAGGGAGCAGGCAACCTGATCCCTGGGTCAACACATCTTTCAGAAAAACAAATTGCTCACAGATATCCATACTTGAGAGTGTATCTATTACTGGTGCCAATCACCAGAGCTAATATTCTGGTCAGGGTTGATATCAGAGTAACTTCACATGAAGTGAAATGATCCCATGCAGGCAGAACTAACATTCTGGGCAGCAACAAAGTTATTCATCCAAGGCACACATGGTTGTCATTGTGGCAAGCAGTAAACCTAGCTTCATCTGACTACCTGCTAAATGCACTAGCTGGCAAACAGCATATTCTTTGGGTAGTGTAAATATCATGGACACACAGATATAACATTAATACAGAGCCCCAACCCAAGAGACCTTGAGATATATTACCAGTCTGCATATACCAATAAAATTACCATCTTCCAGGACTGAATTTAGGTGCATGTGTACATGGTTAACATTTAAAGTTAGACTGATATAAGACACAAGTGCTTAACAATTTATTGAGTATGGGTATGAGAATAATATTGTTAACACTACATAACACATAGCATTCTGAAACTAACAACATGCAAATGGTTAATAGTCTGTTTGGCAAAGATATAACAGTGAACATATAGCACCAGTCCTACAGAAATAGGGTTAACAGTCTTGAGTACCAATGTGATGTAAATTGGGTTGTCTTAAGCACCAATCTGAAATGAATAGGGTTAACAGTCTTGATTACCAATCTGACAAATTGAGTATTAATCTGATATGATAAGGTTAACATTTTTGAGTACCAATCTGGCATGGATTGGGTTAACAGTTTTGAGTACTAAGCTGACATGAACTGTCTTGAGTGCCAATTTGAAATGAATTGGGTTTAACAGTTTTGAGTACCAATCTGACATGAATAAGGTTAACTGTCTTGAGTGCCAATTGACATGAATTGGGTTTAACAGTTTTGAGTACCAATCTGACATGAATAAGGTTAACTGTCTTGAGTGCCAATTTGACATGAATTGGGTTAACAGTCTTGAGTACCAATCTGAGACAGCCTTGTTTGAGAGTGTACTAAGTATGAGTGTGAAACATGCTTAGTTTACTCTCAACTGGTGCCAGTCTAGTGTACAGTGGATGAATAGTCTTCTGGTATCAATCTGATACACATGGGGATAACAGTTAACTTCCAATCTGATGTAACAGCCTGTAAGTATACCAATCTGATGAACACTGGCTCCAGAGTTTACCAGTACTAATCTGACACACGCAGGGTAACAGTATACTAATCTATGCTGAGTACTAATGTGCAAAAAGTATCAGATGTACTGATTTTTCTACACTGTACTCAAATCTACCCATAGATTCTGTCAAAAGTTCTCTTTCAGAATTAATCATCAAACGGTTTGAAACTTATGGTAAACCATACATAAATATTAAATCATGTTCAAAGAAAGCAAATTGGTCACACTATAAATATTCAAAAAGTAACATTAAATCTTATGCTGTTGAAACTTTGATAGATGCTATAGAATTTCTTTTGGATAATACTTTTGTTCAATTTGGACCATTGTTTTTTTAACAAATAAAAGGCATTCCAATGGGTAGCAACTGCTCCCTGTTACTTGCTGATTTATATTTAACCTGGCTTGAATTTAAGTGCAAGAATTGATGAAAAAAGATTGTCATTTGGCTACAAAATTATTAAACATTCAAGGTATATTGATGACATTGCGTGTGTAAACGTGCAAAATTTTAATGAAATTGCTAAAGAAATTTCCCTGAAAGATATTCCTCAGAAAGGTAACAATTCAGATGATTTCAGAGATGTGTTCCTGGAATTGAATATTCAGGTCTCAATTGACAGGTTTGGCATTAAAGTCTATCACAAAATTGATGAGTTCAACTTTGAAGCAGTCAATTATCCTTTCCCTGGCAGTAATATTACAGAAACTATTGGGTATGATACATTTTTGTCACAAATTTTGAGATTTGATCATATTTGTTCTAAATTTCAGGACTTTGCATCCAGAGCCGAATTTATTTACAACAAATGCGAGTAAACAAGATTCAAGCATGTATTTTTGATAAAATATTTCTACAAATTTTATTGTAAACATCCAGAAATTGTCAGAAAATTTGGTTTCAATAATTTTAAAGATTTAACACTCGCCTGTTTTGATACCTAATTTTACCTTTTGGCATCATTATGTTTTAATGTTCACCTTTCTGACATTTTAGGCTAACATGTAAGTGTACATTTACTCAATGTAAAAAATTACTCAATTCGGCTGTCCCACACTATGGCTGGGAGTCGGTCATGGGCTATCCTGAGCAATTGGCAGTATTTACTCAGTAGTCACAAACTTGAGTCGTTCTTTTGAAACATTAATTACAGGGTCAGTCATAGGCTGTCCCAAGCACTTTGCCAAAAATTAGCAGGATTTACTCGATTATTACAAATTTGATTCATTCTATTGAAACAAAAACTAAGGGTTTACAACTAAATAGAACTTGATTGCTTGGAGACTTTCATAGTGAGGAGTAGGTGTCATCATGGAGTTTGTTTACATGTCTGGCACAGGATGTCCATATTGTTACAGTACTTAATTGTTAGGAATTCCCCAGGCTTATACCAGTGTCTGGCTGTAACTGTTTATTTTGTGCTCATTGGGACTGAATATATAACCCCAGTTTGTTTCTACCTCTGTTATACACTGGCATGTGGTTGGACTAATGGGTCCTGTCCAGCTAGGAAGGGTACATACTAGTTCAGGGGTAAGTCACTTTATCCTTTTCTGAACTTGTTCTATACTATTTAGTAATTATGTTAGGTTTGATAGGTATTCTGCATTTATGTTAAAGCTCTTCATTTATAAGCAGATCTTCACTTATTTAGCTAATTCATCATTTGCCATGTTCATATTTATTCATTATTATGTGGGTTGCCTTTGCTGAATATTTAGCTTTAATAAGGAGCTGCTTCTCAGAGAGACATGTATGGGTACAGGCTCCAAAACATGTTCTGAGTAGTTACCCACTGAAGACCCTTTAATTTATGTGGGCTAATACAGCATATATCAAAATTCTGCAGAGGAACGTGTGCAATATGGACAATAGTACTCCCATATGTATATAGGTTAGACAGGGACCGGTTAGCTTATGGAGAGTAAGCGTTACAGGTGTTGCTTACTTCTGGCAAAATCTACAGACACAGGGAAATTTTTATATGTATGAAATATAGGTAAACAAGCCCCAAATGTGCCACTGTGGAGTAGCCTGTAATTTGTTATTCTTGTGAAGTGGCTAAATGAAGACATCTGTGATCACCTTGTGCTGCCACATGATGATAAATGAGAGAACTGAAGCTGTTTCACCTGTGTGCGGTCTGCTCACCTTTCAGGAAGTTCTCTTTTGTTCTTCAGTAATTGTCACCTCTGCTGCACAGTTTTATTCACTGTGTTGTTTTGAGCTGTTCTCCTTTTCAGTAAATTAGATATTTTTCTTGAAGTTCATGTACATGTAAGTCTTGTTATTTGTTTACTTTCTAGCTGCTGTTTTGTTTGTTCTTTTTTGCAGCTCAGTATTAAAAGTTTTGTCATGTTACTCAATCAATGTCTCTAAATCTGCAATGGAATTATGTGTAAATATCCATATGTTTTCCTTGGCATTCATTCACTGAGCTTATCTGCTTAAATGCTTGCAATCATGCTTTTACCTGTACGTTCTCGTTTTTCAGTGCCCAGTCACCATTTTTTGTAAAGGAAATCCTGAAGAATAAATTCTAGGCACGGGCTATTGTAGGTGACACAGCATCTTAAGGGTTTCTTTGAAGCCTGCATCTCCAGGTGAAGTATCATTAGTGAGGATGGGGATTGCCATGACAGGAGGATTGTGCACTTGAAGAGGTGAGAGACGTGATTGCTTCAAGAATTCCTGAAAAAAAGTTGCATAGACAGGCAAGCCAAGGACATGATGATAAGATTGAGAATGGATGGAATGGATCCAATGTCTGCATTAAGGCCTGCCATCAGAGACAAGGCAAGAACATAATGATAAGCTGGCGAAGGGCTGGAATGGATCCAATGTCTGCATTAATGCCTGCCATCAGAGACAAAGCAAGGACATGATGATAAGCTAGAGAATGGCGGGAATGGATCCAATGTCTGCATTAAGGCCTGCCATCAGAGACAAGGCAAGGACATGATGATAAGCTAGAGAATGGTGAGAATGGATCCAATGTCTGCATTAAGGCCTGCCATCAGAGACAAGGCAAGGACATGATGATAAGCTAGAGAATGGTGAGAATGGATCCAATGTCTGCATTAAGGCCTGCCATCAGAGACAAGGCAAGGACATGATGATAAGCTAGAGAATGGTGAGAATGGATCCAATGTCTGCATTAAGGCCTGCCATCAGAGACAAGGCAAGGACATGATGATAAGCTAGAGAATGGTGAGAATGGATCCAATGTCTGCATTAAGGCCTGCCATCAGAGACAAGGCAAGGACATGATGATAAGCTAGAGAATGGTGAGAATGGATCCAATGTCTGCATTAAGGCCTGCCATCAGAGACAAGGCAAGGACATGATGATAAGCTAGAGAATGATGAGAATGGATCTAATGGCTGCATTAAGGCCTGTCATCAGAGACAAGGCAAGGACATGATGATAAGCTAGAGAATGATGAGAATGGATCTAATGGCTGCATTAAGGCCTGTCATCAGAGACAAGGCAAGGACATGATGATAAGCTAGAGAATGGGGGGAATGGATCCAATGTCTTCATTAAGGCCTGCCATCAGAGACAAGGCAAGGACATGATGATAAGCTAGAGAATGGTGAGAATGGATCCAATGTCTGCATTAAGGCCTGCCATCAGAGACAAGGCAAGGACATGATGATAAGCTAGAGAATGGTGAGAATGGATCCAATGTCTGCATTAAGGCCTGCCATCAGAGACAAGGCAAGGACATGATGATAAGCTAGAGAATGGGGGGAATGGATCTAATGTCTTATTAAGGCCTGCCATCAGACACTGGGCCACTGTCCATGTAACCAATTTACACTTGTAGCTGTCACCTCAAACTGCACTCTTGCTTGTTCACCAGCATGGGAGTCAACATAACATTGCCACTTTCTCTTCAAACTATCTGCAGACAATTTTCCATTTTGATAGGTTCATCCATGACTAATTGCTAGTAATATATGTAAAGTATAAAGAAGTCATGCACTGACACACCATTTGTCAAGTACAAGTATGACCATGTTAATGTGTCCACCAGTGTGGCTATCAGCTACTGAAAACATGCATGTTATGTATTGAGGCCAGAGAAATCCAGGTCGCCCTTTTCCGTAGTTCGCCCTTCTGGGGACAACTTGGACTGCATTGTTCACTAATGCTTTCCTAGAAAGCTAGACAGAAATGTATGGGACAATATTGGTTTGATCTACAAGTTAAGTGAGCAGAATGGACAGTGGTTTGCCTTCATTTATAAGTCCTTGCAGCAACAACATTTTCCCTTCATGTTTCTGGCCTTTGTAAGTAGTTAAAACATGAGAAACCTTCTAGATATGTCAGGTTTTCTTTTTACCCAAGGTTGAGTCATCGTTAACAGCCTGAGTATATTGCTGAATGAGGACTTTTCGTGGCGTCTATCTTAACTGTCTCTCCAGCAGCCACCTTTTCATCAACCGTCTCTGGCTAGACATCCACAAATCAACATCCCAATCACTGTGTGAGGATCCAGCGAACAATCAATTTGCCACAAGTGTTTTCTGGGTTTTCTTGGCATGAGTTATGTTGTTTAAACCAAGATGGATAATATAGTTCAACCTTTAGTAAAGAAAGTGGCATGAGGTCATAATTGATACTCATTTGGATCTGTTGCTAGTCAGCAACAGGACAACTGGCTTCACCATTTGTCATCCTATGTTGTCACCATAATGAATTAACCCTTAAAGCACTGATTTAAGACTGACTTCAACAGCTTTCCTGTGGACACTTTGCTTGCAATGCACGCAAAGTGTCCTGAGGAAAGCTATTGACTAAGACTACTTTTTGCTTTAGACTAGGCTTGCTGGTATTTGAATGAAAGGTATCTTCATGAGAAATTTAAATCTTGTAACCATAATATGTTTAATGGTAATGAGAAAATGACTGTAGTCGTGATTAACACTTTAAGGGTTAATATAGCAGACTATAGTTTTTTTATCTTTATTCTGCTGACAGACCTGAGTAAGCAAGCTTGTCATGTCCTAGGCTACTTTTTATGAAAAGATGGAAGAACGCTGTAGATTGTGGTCCTGTTAGCAGTCTAAGCACAACAAGGCAGGCTGTTGACTGTCTTACTTATTAACCCCTTTGATCCCATTATGCTGTAAATGTATGGCATAAATCACTATATTTTCATATTAAGTCTGGAAGCAAGGGATTAAGAGTCTTCAAGGGTTAATGTCTAGTACAGGCCGGCAGCCACATGCACTCTGTCAGCAAGCCTAACATGTGGAGACACAACCTGGCTTACATACTGATGGACAAAATTAAGGGAGAATTACATTCAATTCAACATAATTACTGTTGAATTACTCAAGTCACATTATTTGACTGGCCAGATTAAAGCTTAACATTAGGCTGCAATAGTTGGAAACTCGATATTGTTAGATGCACTTGGCATGAATACAGCTTTTGGCAGCACAGCTACATAAGCATGATAAGAACTATGATAGACATTGTCAGGCTTTTACTAATACTGTATATGTGCAAGTTATAGGTAAAATAGGTCAAGCTGTGTGCAGTGAGGTTTTATATGTAACATTGAGTGCACACACCACTAGCAAAGTAACAGTACAACAGTGTAGGGTTAAAACTGTCACATATGGGCATAATGTCTGGGGCTAATGGTTATACACTCTGCAGCCAACCATTAGCAAGGAATACCAGTACCTTACTAGCAGCATGGGGGATGGGTAAAAGGTCATGGGAGAAAAATAGAGCAATTAGAAAGCAAACTGGGAGGAAAGCAGGTGGAAACTGGGAGCAGTCAACTAGAGTGGAGAGACAGAACCAGGGGAAAGCTGAAATAAGACAGCACAGGGCACTGCTTGTCAACCTGCAGATACTTCATAATGGTCATCCTCAGTCAATGCTGAAAAGGATTCAAACCTCACTCTTCAGTAGGTGAAAATTAAACTACACGCTAGCAGAGGTGGGAAATATTGGCAGCATAACGCAATACACCTAAATTGGCAACACTATAAAAACTGCTGGCTGGAAAGCCAATGAGTAGCTCATGGTAAGGGTGAGAGGTATAACAACTGCTGGCTGGGAAGCCAGTGAATGGCTCATGGTAAGGGTGAGAGGTATAGCAACTGCTGGCAGGGAAGCCAATGAGTAGCTCATGGTAAGGGTGAGAGTTATAACAACTGCTGGCTGGGAAGCCAGTGAATGGCTCAGGGTAAGGGTGAGAGGTATAGCAACTGCTGGCAGGGAAGCCAATGAGTAGCTCATGGTAAGGGTGAGAGTTATAACAACTGCTGGCTGGGAAGCCAATGAGTAGCTCGTAAGGGTGAGAGGTATAACATCTGCTGGCAGGGAAGCCAATGAGTAGCTCGTGGTAAGGGTGAGAGGTATAACAACTGCTGGCTGGGAAGCCAGTGAATGGCTCATGGTAAGGGTGAGAGGTATAGCAACTGCTGGCAGGGAAGCCAATGAGTAGCTCATGGTAAGGGTGAGAGTTATAACAACTGCTGGCAGGGAAGCCAGTGAATGGCTCATGGTAAGGGTGAGAGGTATAACAACTGCTGGCTGGGAAGCCAGTGAATGGCTCAGGGTAAGGACATGACAAACTCAATAGGTTAACAAGTATTGGCAACAAGACAACGAGGAACTTATGATAAGGGTGTTGGGTAAAAAACAGTTGGTAGGGAAGTGAATGAGTTTCTCATGGTTGGGGTGGTAGCTACAATGAAGGCTGACAGGGAAGCCAATGAGAAGCTCATGGTGAGGATGTTAGGTATGACAACTTGATGGGGAAGCCAATGGGTAGTTAATGGTTAGGCTATTAGGTACAAAATTATTGGCTGGGAAGCCAATGGATAGCTAATGGTTAGGGTAATAGGTACAAAATTATTGGATGGGAAGCCAATGGGTTAGTTAATGTTTAGGTTAATTGGTACAAAATTGTTGGCTGGCAAGCCAATGGGTAGCTCATGGTTAGGTTAATAGGTACAAAATTATTGGCTAGGAAGCCAAAGGGTAGTTTATGGTTAGGCTAATAGGTGCAAAATTGTTGGTCGGGAAGCCAATGGGTAGTTTATTGTTAGGCTAATAGGTGCAAAATTGTTGGCTGGGAAGCCAATGGGTAGCTTATGGTTAGCCTAATAGGTGCAAAATTGTTGGCTGGGAAGACAATGGGTAGCTCATCATTAGGTTAATAGGTGAAAAATTGTTGGCTGGGAAGACAATGGGTAGCTCATCATTAGGTTAATAGGTGAAAAATTGTTGGCTGGGAAGCCAATGGGTAGCTCGTGGTTAGGCTAATAGGTATATACGTATATGATAAGACACGGTAAGAGTGGCATTTGTAACTATTTACTTGATAGCCGATGAGAATTTCCTAAGGAGAGCAATATGTTTAAAAGGGTTTGCAGGGAAACCACTGAAGACCTCATAAGAATAAAAAGTATAACAATTGTTGGCACTAAAGTCACTGAGGAACTGGAGTGACGGATGTCAAACTTGTTGGCTGAGAGGTCCACTGAGTAGCCTATAGGAAGAGTGACAGGCATAATAGTATATGGTAGTGAAGCCACTGAGGAACTCATGAAAAGAGTGATTGGCATAAGTATGGATGGTAGGGAAGCCACTGGGGGACTTATGAAAAGAGTGAAAGGCATAAAAAAGAGATGGGAGAAAAAGCCCCAGAGTTGTCAAGAAGAAAGCTACTGAACAGTTCATTGTGTACAAGAGTCTAGATCTCAGTTGTTTGTAGGGGAGCATCTGAGAAATTAAAACTAATTGACTTCTGATAGGTCAGTACTGCAGCCACTAAGCAGATTTAAGCAAGTCTGGTGGAAGTACAACTTTTGGTAGGTGAGGAGGAAGGCCATTGAACATATCAGTCCATATAGAGGCGCTTTGAATTGTAATTATACTGGAAAAAAGTGTGTTATGTGCCATTAACCCTTTCCCCCTCAAACCGGCCAAAACCGGCTGGTGGTCAAATGTCATATGCTTCAGTGTTTTTAGCTAATTTCAACAGTTATGAAAAACAATTTGACTAAGAAATGTACATGAGACTTATCAAGATCACATGCCCCAGGTCAACAGCTTTCCTTGGCATGGTTTGGGCACTAAGTGCCCAACCCATGCCAAGGAAAGCTGTTGACTCAGTCTTAATTCAAGGGGGAAAGGGTTAATGTAATGATACACCACAAGGGCACCAAATAAGGAACACATTGTGTTATCACTGTTGTAGGGGGGGACATGCATACCTCATGGGGATTCAGTTTAGTTGACAGTCAAGCCATGAAAAGCATGTGATACACAGGCACAGGTCTGGTATGATGAGGGTATGTCTCCCAGGATACACAGGCACAGGTCTGGCATGATGAAGGCATGTCTGCCCAGGATACACAGGCACAGGTCTGGTATGATGAGGGCATGTCTCCCAGGATACACAGGCACAGGTCTGGCATCATGAGGGCATGTCTGCCCAGGATACACAGGCACGGGTCTGGCATGGTGAGGGCATGTCTGCCCAGGATACACAGGCACGGGTCTGGCATGGTGAGGGCATGTCTGCCCAGGATACACAGGCACGGGTCTGGCATGGTGAGGGCATGTCTGCCCAGGATACACAGGCACGGGTCTGGCATGGTGAGGGCATGTCTGCCCAGGATACACAGGCACGGGTCTGGCATGGTGAGGGCATGTCTACGCAGGGTACACAAGCACATATTTGGCCTGATGAGAGCTGTCTGCCCAGGATGACCAATGCATGATCATGCAAAAGAGTGCTCACTTTAAGACAATGTACAAGGGTTGGCAGGCAATTCATTAAACCTGTGAGTGACTCTCAAGAAGGCTGTGGGCAGCTTGTGAGATTGCCAACCCTTGGTGAAAACATGTTCAACATGATTATCCCAGCATTCTTGGGATTATGGGAGAGCAATAAGGCATCATTTACAGCCATGCAATCAGCTATGTGGTATCACATGGCACTACCATGGAGGGAAATTGAAACTATTTGTTGCCCCGGGCCATTTACTCTAAGTAAAGACTGAATACTACCTGACCCAGCCACAATAAGCTGCTGGAGTGTGGACTTCAAATGCTGTCAATGTTTGGCCATCAGATGATCATGGTGTATGGCAATGTACTCTCAGAATGAAAGTGACTTTTTTTCTGTAATGTTCACTTGTGCAAAGATTACTAGCAGTATAAATGTTCATGTTTTCATTGATATGCCCAGGCAACCAAATTGAAATTGGCATGGGGTCAATGTGGGGCCTGTAATGGTTGACAGTAAGACTACACTGACATTTTATTGCCTAATGGAAGTGAAACTTTCTCTTGATATCGTTTAAAATCCTGCATGCTTGTTTGTTTGAAAATTAAATCAACATGAGCTTGTTACAGTCATTTCCCTGCCTTGCTGTGTATTTTGTCAAGACATCAGCTGTTAAGAGTTGACCAGTTTGCCTAGTGCAGTGATACGGTATTCATTGGTGTATGACAGTGAGTGCTATCAACAGGTTTCTGGCTTTTATCTGCATTCTGACTAATTTAAAATTAATTTATTTTGCATCATTTGCAGCAAAGGCCCAGCACAAAATCATCTGATCAATAAACCCATTTGAGTGTGTTTCTGGTTGAAACTAAATAATTCTGGTGCAGAAGCCTACTTACCAAGCATGCATGGCTAGTGGTTTCTGCAGCAGAAGCATTTTTTCCAACTAGAAACGCCACTCATAATGGTGTGTAGCAATCCTAGATGCTAGAGTTTCTGGGCAAAGTACTCAAACACACGAGATCACTTTGCTCTTTGTTTGCTTCTGACTTACAATATGGGTGTTTGATTTTTCATGCTCGGTTATGTTTGTACGCGGGCTTGTGTTTCGCAGCAGTGAACATGCATCTTTAAGGGTTATATGTGCATTTAAGATTGTATCATAAAGGTTGCTATGATGATGATCATTACTGGATTAAAAAAAGTGGAAAATCTGATTAAGTGCAGAAATCTTTCCTTGGGAAATGGTGCCTGAGGACGCACAGCATGGTAGTATGATGTAGGTGGCTACATGACTCTTCTATCTATATACCTCATCACTTGCTGCCTCAGGATTTATGTAGTGTTGGTCTAATTGCTACCAGAAGTTGACCACTCAGGCAGGTGGAGATCACAGGTCCCAGGCAGTTGGATTTCCTTGTCTTCTAGTCAAATCAATGGAAATATGATTTGTTTCTTGTTAAGGGCCCTCAGGAAGAGCTGTATTTTATATTACACAATGAAGTAGAAGGCTGTGAGCTGTAAAAGGTGAAATATTAGGCAGGAAATGAAAACATGCAAAAAGTAATTACTCATCTACAGTTATGAATCAATTATGAGCAGGTAGCTGCATCACTTTATGAACACCATCATTTGACTTGGGTACCGGTGGACTTGCATAACATTGACGTGAGAGAGCTTTCATCTGAGGGCTGGTGTGCACAACGCGAAGGGGCAACATGGCCGTGCAAGTAACAGTGTGGGTCACATTGCCTTCATCCTCTAAGTCAAGGAGTATCAACATAGGCTCAAACATCCATCATCACTATGGTAAATAGAGCTGGGTAATTATGCATGCAGTGGCCCAGGGGAAAAGTACACTATCAGAAGATGCACAGTCAATAAGTCTGCCACTCTCTGTGTTCATATCAAACACAATCTTTTAACACTTTTGCCCTGCAAATCCCTTGCATCCATTTCTTACTTTAAATCTGTTACTGTACTCTCTTTCCGAGGGGACAGGCTGGTACTTTTATGATTTCATGAAATTAACAGAGTCCTGAAGTGTCTATCATATCAGACTTAGTAAAGTAGCAAATTTAGATGTTTTGTTGACTTGTGGTTTTTAGCTGTGTGACCATAGGTCGCAGAGCTTATGCTTTTACTCATGTCTGTTCATCCATCCATCCTCCATTCTGTGAACATTTGCTTCTGGTTGTGATACAGTCCACAGTTTTCAGTTTGGCCCTCTATAACTTTCAGGACTTATCAAGTGTAAGAAAATCTAGGTCAAGCATGAAAACGGTGGTGTACGTCACCTTTAGTATTACATATGATATAAGGGCCAAGACATCAAAATTTGGAGAATGCTGTTTTTTAAAGAATATTTAATGAATTATCAGAAAACATGGCAGAAATGTCAATCAGGCTAAAAGGTCAAATGTGTTTAAATTTGGTGGTACCACCTGCAGTATTATGAAATATATGTACCAATTATATGTTGAAAACACATTAAAATCAATATGCTGAGACAGAATAAGGGTTATGACACCAAATGTACCACATATGTGTATCATATGTAGAAGTTTTATATTGCATAATATTAATGACCTCCACCTGCTTTCTTAAGGTCATACAGAAAGTACAATTAGGTTTTGTATATTGTTATTTCTGAACTTGTGCACATGTATCAATACAATATTACAGGGACATTATTCAGACAAAAGTCCATGACGTGGAGTCATGGTGGCGCCACTAATGAGATTAAGTGGAGCTGGCAGCAGAGGTGCATGCATAAAAAGTACAATAAAATTAATTATTTTTATCATAAATTAAGATGAAACTTCATAATTTAAATTATACCAAATGTGCATTAGGGCAATGATCATTTTTTCTTTTTTGGGGTAAAATTTGGATGCCTTTGACCTATTTTAAGGTCATTAATGATTTAATAAAGGACACTAAATTTGACATGTTGAGAAAGTTCAATTTTGCATAATTTGGGTGATCTTGACCTACTTTCACTAGGTCACAGACGGAATGAGTATCAGGAGATGGGTTTTTTTTTGTGATGCTCATGACATAATAAATTGAGATGGAACTGGAAAAATCGCACCAAATATGCATTGGGCCAATGGTCAAATTTTGTAATATGTTTTGAAATGTTGACCTACATGTATTTTTTTATGTGATTATGCCCTTAAGAAAAGGACACCAAATTCATCACATTGATAAATAACAAAGGAATGATACCAAATGTACTGCAAATGGTTCTTTATGTGGATTTTTGAAGTTGTATCGCATGGATGACTTTTACTAATTTCTCAAGGTCATGGAAGGAATGCATGTCAAGAAATTATTTTTAGTTGATCATCAGATTATGTATCAGCAGAGCATTATATGCCCATGAGTCTTTTATTTTGTTATGATATACAGGTGTACAATAGACAAAATCTAAACAATGCACGGAGAGAAAATCAGACACATATAGTGTATAGAATACACATTGTGTGTTCCCCTAGGATGACATGTAATTGCTTAACAAGTTTGAAATATTGAATTGTATGCAATGATTTTGTTTCAACCCCAGTTGCTGCACTTGACAGGTAGTTTGTACTGTGTCATCAAAGTCTCAGGGTTAATCTACACATACTCTCTCTTAGTGGTCCATCAGGCATTACTCTTACTTTGTCTCACATCAACCACCAGTTGTGTCACTGCTAATTCTCGCATTAACCAGAAGTTTTGTCACTACACTAGTTCTCATTCTAACCACCATTTTTTCACTACATTAGTAATCACATTCACCATCATTTTTTCACTACATAAATTAGCACATTAACCACCAGTTTTCCACTACACCTGTTCTCATATTAACCACCTTTCTCACTACATTAGTTATCACATTAACCACAAGTTTTGTCACTACACTAGGTGTCATGTTAGCAACCAGTTTTTTTTGGTGCACCAGTTCTCACAATAAGCACAATTTTTGTCCCTGCACTAGTTCTCACATGAGCCACAATTTTTGTCCCTTCATTAGTTCTCACATTGACCCCATTTTTGTCCCTACACCAGTTCTTATATTGACCACAATTTTTTTGCCTACACTAGTTCTCACAATAACCATAATTTTGTCCCTTCAGTAGTTCTCACATTAATCACAAACTTTATCCCTACACTAGTTCTCACATTAATCACAATTTTTGTCCCTACACCAGCTCTCACATTAACCACAATTTTTGTCCCTACAACCAGTTCTCACATTAACCACAATTTTTGTCCCTACACTAGTTCTCACATAAGCCACCTGTTTTGTCACCACATTAATTCTTGCAGTAACCACAATTTTTCAGTACACTGACTCATGAGACATCCATCTCATCTAGACCTACATTAAATGGACAGTCTTATCTGCTGTAATGAGCATAGATTGGGTTGTGTGTAGGGAAAAAGATGATCTGTTGGACACAGTACCAGGGTCACAAAATGTTTTGGTCATGCAAAAAGCACATGGGGTAGCAAAAACACTTTAACTTCTTTAAAAAACAGCTTTCACTCTTAAAAAATAAGACTTGTCCTTACTGATTACAGAACATCATGATCAAGAAATCATGAACTTGCAATCCCTACTGGCAGATAAAACATCAAACAAAGATTGTTTTGCATCACAATTAATGATACTTTAAAATCTGCACAATAAAGATTAAGACTGATTAGAGACTGCAGTGCATATAATTAAGCAGATTTGTCAGCTCTTATGATGTGGGTGTATCACATTCTTGCATGTGGCGGGTGATCCAGAGGGAAAATTATACTATGATTAAATTGCAATATTTTTATTTTAGTTTCAGTTTCCATGGCCACCTTATTGATTTATTACAGAATTGTATTGGAGCAGTGTCTTTTATAATAAATCTCCTCATTAAGTTTATGGTAACCTTTTCTCACATACATAAAACATTTTACCTATATGATACAAATTTGTGTCACACACCCTTGTGTTATTGCACAGCCAATAAAATTGCTCCCAGCCATATGAGACAGTTTAAAAGGCGTGGCTTGTGGAATGGAGGTGGCCAATAATTGTTGCTAGGGATTTTTTGTAGTACAACTGTAATAGTCATGTGACAACTATGGAATGCCATTCATAATAATATAGAGTGAGAAGCCTGTTGGCAGTTTTGGTGCATGAATAAAAGTTTGTGTTTATGAAAATAGTTCTCTCAAAATGGCATCATTAGATAATATTTACATTCAATCTAACTTTTAACATTGCAAGTATAAGAGAGAGCCTGGTGTGTTATGAGACCATAACACATGAGCCTGGTGTGTTATGGGACCATAACACATGTGTCCCGCCCACATTCCAATATGCCACGCCTACCTGGGTTTCTGGAACTTAATTAACACTTGAACATGCTGGGCAAATCCGTTTCTGGTCATTTCACTTAATTCTATGTATTACATTTCAAAATTTTGTGTAATTGAGCAGGGAAATTAAGAGGGGAATGTAAAGATAAGCAATGAGGGTCGCTTTTGTCTGTGTTATGGCATAATAAGGAGGGTGATTGAAGTTCGCATCGAGCAAGACGCACTGGCGTGCACCACGCCCATGATGTCAGCTTCAATCACGCGCATCATTATGCCATAACACACACAAAATCAACCCTCATTTCTTGAATCTCAGCTTCAGAACATACTTTGGTGATTAAATATGCAAGAATAGGCATGTGAGAAGAAAATAATCGCATGTCCAACATATGGGCCTCTTTTGGGACGCTTGTTGATTTATTTTTAGCTCTGCTGATCATTGTTCACAGAACTTATGCGATCACTCATGTCCATCTGTCATTCCATCAGTTTATTTTTAGATATTTGCTTGGCAACATGATAGCATCTACAGTTCTTAAGTTGGCCTCTTGAAGTATTTTGTTACTGGTGGTGCCACCTACTGGATTACATAGTACAGGGGCTAAAAAGTGAAAAAAAAATGAAAATGCTCTGGTGTGTTTCTTTTTCAGTGGATCCTTATAAAGTTTGGTGCAAATCCTCTGGAGGGGATTATGTATTATCTGAACAATACTAGTGGTGCCACCTATTCATTATTGTGATAATAAGTGGAGACAGAACAAAAAAATTTAAACCAAGTATTTGTTAGACCAACAGTCAAATTTTGTAAAATTGTTGGTGACCTTGACCCATTTTACAAGGTCATTAAGGACTTATTTAAGCACTCTAAATTCTGTTGTTTTTGAGAAAGAATAAGGTTAATGATACTAAATATATCACAGGTGTAAATCATATGTAGAAGATTGATACAGCATAATTTGGATGACCTTGACCTACTTTCTTAAGGTCGTGGAAGGAATGCTTATCAATAAAAGAATTTTTGTGATGGTCATTACATCTTAAGTTCCATATATCTATGTACCATTACAGGAACATCTCACAGGCAAGATTCTTATTTCAGGTGAATTCATGGTGGTGCCACTGGTGGTATTAAATGAAACTCAACTCACATCCCAACATGGTTCTAAATGCTTGGCCATACAAAATACTCTCTTAACCCTTTCCCCCTTAAACCGGCCAAAACTGGCTGGTGGCCAAATGTGATCTGCTTCAGTGTTTTCAACTACATTAATTGTAACAGTAATGAAAAACAATTTTGACTGAGAATTGTAGATGAGCCCTATCAAGATTACATACCCCAGGTCAACAACTTTCCCTGGCATGAGTTGGGCACTTCGTGCGCAAGTCATGCCAGGGAAAGTTGTTGACTCGAGTGTCAATTCAAGGGGGAAAGGGTTGATCCATTATGGGTGCAGTCTGCATGGATAGGCCATTGCCTTGAGTATAAAGCACAAGTATATACAGCATGTAAAAGGAATGGTGGCTTGAACCCTCCATCAAGCTCACGTGTCTGGTGGTCTCCAGCGTTTTAATTCTGGTGAGATACTGTGTAACCCCTTATCGTAGTTAATGGGAGTAGGCTGAGATGCAGGAAAAAAATCTAGCTACGAATATCTTTCATGAAGAAATCCAGATCAGTTGCCTTAGCTGTATGTAGCACTCGACAGAAAGAACATAGAAGACCCACGCACGGTAATACCCAGCAAAAAACGTCAGTTGTAGCTTAGCACTCTGAGGATTAGAACTTTGAACTTGAACACTGACTGAACAAAAACTCTATTATGCTATTGAGGAGACAGGCTGGTTACTGTGGTTCTGTTGACTGCATATATGGGCAGAGGGAACAGTTTTCACTGTGGTACTTTGTGGTGTATGGAACAGCAACCTCAAGCTTGGCTGAAAGTTGCATGACTGTGTAGATTCTGCAGCTTAAGCACAAAAAGGCATAATATATCATACATAGCCTGTGTAACATATTAAACCGTGCAGTTATCAGTTGAGGTAATGTTGAATAATAGCAACATGCACAGTCCGTGTTAAAGTAATCATGAAGTTATTGATGAATAATTTAAAGAAATAATAAGATGCACAACCTGTGTTAAGTCATGAAGCAATTAGTTGAAGCAGCTTGCTTAACAGCAACTTCTTATGGAAATGAAAGCTTAATTATTCCAATGTCTGTGCTCCAGTATCTCCCCCTCTCCGATATGAGGACTGGTTTGAGTCTGCTCTGCCTTTGGTCAGCTGCCTAACGTAGTGTTGGGGTGTTACATAGCATTTCAACAGCTGACCCAGCACATGTTTTCCTCACAACTTTCTACATCTATTATTCAAATTGTCTCCCCAAGTTTATCCATAATTGTGCTGAAAAAGCTGTAAGGAAGAGGACAATCTGAGACATCAGTTCCCCAGCAGTGGAAGGTCATTGACACCCGCACTGCAGAAGAGGCTGAACATCCCAGCCCCATCTGTGAGCGGTCAGCTTTGAACGATGAGTTTGTTTGACTCAGACGATATCTGACAACTTTCTTTGCATGTATGCAACAGAAGGTTGGTTCTTTTAAAAAAAACTGCAGACAGGCTCTGAGGGGAATTGGCTTAACTGTGTGGATCCAGCATGCTATTTATTACCCAAGCATTACACTGTCTCAACTGGTTACTGGTACTTAATTCATTTGTCTGTATAAATTTGTGCCCCAGAAAATTCAGCATTTCCCCAAGGATTAGGAGGGATTATGTTTTGTGTTCTCTGGTGATGGGCTGGATAACAGTTTTAATCCCATCAATTTTACACTTAACACATAATTTGATTTGTGTGACAGCAGACCAGTAACTTGTGTGTGACTGAATAACATATTCATCGCTCACTTTTGACATGCTGTTTACTTGCAATTGGTTTTTACCCTTGGCACATAAAGTGGTGGAGGGTATTGTCATCCCCTGGGTCGTCTGTCGGTCTGTCTTGTCGACATTACTGCAATATCTCAACAAATATTCGCTGTAGCTTTACCAAATTTTTATTAGAGATGCACCGTATAATGGACCAGCTAGGACCTTATTGGGAACCAGCACCCTCTGATTATTTGGAAGCTTTTAATGTATTTATTTGAAGGTGCTCTGAGTGGTGTCAACCCTGATGGCGTTACTGCGATCTCAAAAAATATTCACCATAGCTTTACCATTTTTTTTATTAGAGATGCACCTTATAATGGACCAGGTTCCTATCAAAAAACCAGCTTCCTCTGGTTGTTGTAAAATTTGTTATGAAATATTAATGTATTTATTTGAAAGTCGTCTGAGTGGCGTCAACCCGGATGACATTACTGCAATATCTCAAAAAATATTGACCGCAGCTTTACCAAATTATTGTCAGAGAAGCGTCTTATGATGGACCAGGCTCCTATTAAAACAGCTGGCTCTTTTCATTGATAAATTTTGATGAAATTTAAAGTGTTTATTTCAAAGCCGTCTAAGTGGAACACAAGGGGATGACGTTATAATATTTCAACAAGGATGCATTGCAGCATCACCAATTTTTTATCAGAAATGCATATTATTATAGACCACATTCCTATGGAAAACCAGCTTCCTTTTAGTATTTTTAAACTTACAAAACTTTTAATTATTTATTCAAAGGCTGTCTCAGTGGCACACACAAGTGGACAATCTTGTTACCATAATATCTCAAGAAGGACCATCACAGCTTCATCAAAATATTGGTACAGTTACCCCGTATTATGGCACCTGTGAAGTCTCAAGAAAACTGCAAAATTGAGGAAAAAAGATTGTAGGTGCCGAGGTTAATCCGTTCTCTGAACGCTATATTTTCTTGTGTCTAAAATACACCAGCACCAAATATATCCCCCTAAATAAGGCTAACTGTGGGCCACTTCACAAACCTTATCAAAATTGTTAAAAATCCAAGGAGTTCCTTTTTTTCTAAGAAATCCGCTGTAGACAGGGGACATGTTAAGCTCTCAAATTGCCATAGCAGCAGGTGAATCGTTAATATTGAGTACAGGTAGTGCTCGGCAGCATGTTATGTCAGTTTATAGGTCTAGTTGTTTGATGCTGTTTTATGGAGTCATAGCTATAGCCCAACCCTCAGCTCTTTATCCCTTACTCCATTTATTGCTGGTATAAAGAGGATCCATTAGGGCTCCTGGTAACATGCACTTTACATCTCCATTTTCCCTGCTCCAACCATTACGTTAGAGTGAACACACGTGCCACTTTGGATCCTGGGAGCTGTTAGTGAACAGACAAGGTTGTTACCTCTTAGGTTGATATACAGATAATTGATACCTACAATACCGCCAGAAATTAACATATTGAATTGACCCTGCCTCTCAAATATGTATTTGAAAAAAAATACAACACAAAATTATAACATCTAGTAGCACATTGTGTGTCATTATATTACATTTACTTTTACTGTTTTTAACATGTAATAAATGTGAGAACAAAATTTTTTTGTATTAAACCAAAGGAAAGGTCAATATAAGAACATAGTGGTCCACTATCATGTAGCAGTTTCCTGTCAGATTGCAGACTCAGTTATGCTGTACGTACCACAAGACTTGTGGGTATGTGTTTGCAGTCTCTATGATGAGACCTCAATAGGTGCATATTGTGGTTAGATCATGCAATGCACTTGATGAATAACATTCTGCTCTTCATCTGCTTGATAATGGTGACCACTATGAATAATACTCAGGCTTTGTTTTACATATACAGAGGAACATGTGCAATATGGACAATAGTACTTCCATATGTATATAGGTTAGACAGGGACAGGTTAGCTTATGGAGAGTAAAGAGTTCGGACTGCAGAATAGGGTAATGACTATATTAGGAACTGGTTCTGGACAAAAAGACACAAATACAATATCTGTGTGCGCGCGCGCACGTGTATGTGTGTGTGTGTGTGTGTGTGTGTGTGTGTGTGTGTGTGTGTGTGTGTGTGTGTGTGTGTGTGTGTTCATTCCAATAAGTGCACAGTACCCTCAGGAAAATTTAATGGGAAAACATGTGGAAAACACAGGTAATGACTTAGAAATGAGAATGATAATTGACCTATATCTTAACCTGAAGGTTCCTTTTCTTCTGACAAAAAATGAAAGAGTGCCCTTATTAGAGCATGTGCCCTTTGTTGGAATGAATATGGTATATATATGTGTGTGTGTGTGTGTATATATATATATATATATATATATATATATATATATATATATATATATATATATATATATATCTGTGTTATCTTAATTGCCATTTAACACTTGTTAGGCAGGGAGCCAAGAGCTCAAAAGCCTTCAAAATCAGGGTTGGAGTGGAAAAGTCCCAACATACTTTTGTGTTACATTTTTTGTGGGAAAGCCACAACTCTTGCAAAATTTCATTGATTGATGAAGAAGTCATAGTTTTGAAAATGATAAAGATAGATTTTGAGTATTTTGCAAAAATAGCTGTTCATTAAATTTAGATGTAAAAACAACAAATAAACAAATTTCCAGTGTGATAATGATGCTGTTGGCATTTCAGTTAATCACAAAACAACAAAAACCTTTCGCAGAATTGGGTCAATGCAAGAGGTCAAAAAATGGCAGTCATAGTGAATTTTACATTTCAAGAAAGATGAAAGACAATTTAAATTATTCTATTTTTCATTGCACTGAACAGAAGGTGTAAGACAGTAGTAAAGATATAGCCACAATACTTCAACATTGTTCCTGCTGACACGTCCATAGTTAAAACCCATATTGATATCAAAGCATGTCAACAAACCATTCCATTGTATGTTGGTAATGGTTGAGTTCAGTGTCAGGAGCCAGGAAAGTTTGAAGTTTTATAAAAGAAAACACAAGTGACATATGTTGGCCTACAGATTGATGATCAGTTGACACATACAATGCCATGCAAACTGACATGTTGGGCTTGTGTCAATTGTCATGATTATCATCGATCATTGTGAAATCAGTCTTGTTATGTGCCTCCTCTGAAGGAGACAGAGACATATGTGGCAGTCATTTTGTATGTCAGTCCATCTGTCCATCAAAAATGTTTCTGCAAAATAACTTCAGCACTTTTGGACCTAGGGTTTTTATATTGCACAGAATCATAGTTCAGATATCCAGGATTCACCAATGAAGTTCAGAAGGTTTATTGCCTTATTTTCACATTTCCCGTGTATTTTTTCTTGTCTGGAATGTCCAATTCTGCACACACTTCATAATTCCGTTATCTTGCTTTCCTGACGCATGTTTCTATTTTCTTTCTTTCTTCAAACTTACATTAGGACCAAAGTTGTATGCATCCCTAAAAAAGTGGATGATTATGCAACCTTTTTGGTCACCTCAAGAGAAATTGTTCCTGTGCACTACTTGCAAAAGGCAAGGACAAGAACAGAAGGTTCTAGCCCTGCCGAAAAGAGGGCACCGCAGTCACTGGAGGGCTAGGGCTGTGTATTCTGATTACTTTACATTGTAATTTGCAGCTTAATAACTTGGAAATAACTGCACATCCAGACACCAAATTCGCACATTAAATCCAGATGTGTAACTAAATACCTCACAAAAATCATTTAACCACAGCTACTAAACTGACCACTTTATTTAAGGTTACTGTAACATGCAAACCAATGGGAATACGCAGCTCTAGCCCTCCAAATTTTTGTGTATTTGGTTGTGTATTGGGGTGAATCCACACTTCTTAGCTAATTCTGACCTTTCCTATTCACTTACTGTTTTGCATCCAAACGGTTGGTGCCTTTGAATGACTGCCATGGCATCCAGTGTATACACAGTCTGAGGAAGTGCATGAAATAGTGCCAGAGATCTTTATTTAGCAGTTCTTAACTCAATCCTTTTTGTTCTGGCATGTACAAGTTCAACTCAAGTTGCTTTTTTTCACCACTACTGATCTTCAGTAGATCTGCAGAGTTCATGCAAGTGAAAGGATTATTCATCTGGCTTTGTGTCACAGATTGTATATGTCCTGTGTGTACTGTATCACTGTTACTTTGTGCTGGACATTGTACTATTAGGATTGGTACATTGTACTCCTCGGATTGCTACATTGTGCTCCTAGGATTGGTACATTGTGCACCTAGAATTGGTACATTGTACTCCTAGGATTGGTCCATTGTACTCCTCGGATTGGTACATTGTGCTCCTGGGATTGGTACATTGTACTCCTAGGATTGGTACATTGTATTCCTAAGATTGGTACATTGTATTCCTTGGATTGGTACATTGTACTCCTAGGATTGGTACATTATACTCCTAGGATTGGTACATTATACTCCTAGGATTGGTACATTGTACTCCTAGGATTGGTACATTATACTCCTAGGATTGGTACATTGTACTCCTGGGATTGGTACATTGTGCTCCTAGGATTGGTACATTGTACTCCTAGGATTGGTACATTGTACTCCTCGCATTGGTACATTGTACTCCTTGGATTGGTACATTATACTCCTAGGATTGGTACATTATACTCCTAGGATTGGTACATTGTACTCCTAGAATTGGTACATTGTACTCCTAGGATTGGAACATTGTACTCCTAGGATTGGTACATTGTACTCCTAGGATTGGTACATTGTGCTCCTAGGATTGGTACATTGTGCTCCTAGGATTGGTACATTGTACTCCTCGCATTGGTACATTGTACTCCTTGGATTGGTACATTGCACTCCTAGGATTGGTACATTGTACTCCTAGGATTGGTACATTGTACTCCTAGGATTGGTACATTGTACTCCTAGGATTGTTACCTTCACTGCTACCTGCCTCTCCATTTGTACCATTTTTCATGTTCCTTAATGGTAGTGAGAGTATCATTTCCTGAAATTTTTAACATAAATGGTAAAATAATATCAGATAATCAGGAAATTGTAAATTCTTTTAATAAATACTTCACAGACATTGGACCTGATCTAGCCTCCAAAATAAGCATACCAAGGAGAATGTTGCTGTGAATGATTACCTAAAAAATCCTACACAACACAGGCTGAAATTCACATGTGTCTCTGAAACAACGGACGAGAAAAAGAACTAGCTGTGGGCATGATAGGTTTTCATTAAAATTACTTAAATCAATAAAAACGAAACTTATAAGGAAATTACTGTAATAAAAAATCAAATGATTACAACTGGCATATTCCCAGACAAACTAAAGATAGCAAAAGTATTGCCGATATTTAAGAAGGGCAATGCATCTCTGTTTAATAATTACAGGCCAATCACAATTTTGCCAGCTATATGAAAAGTTTTTGAGCACGCTATCTTTGATCAAACACAGAAATATTTCAACAACAATAATTTTTTCTATGGTAGCCAATATGGCTTTAGAAGGGGACATTCTACAGAGTTTGCTGTACTAGAAATAATAGACAAAATACTTTTACATATGGACAAAGGGCAAGTACCATTAAATATATACATGGATCTTTCAAAAGCCTTTGACACTTTAAATCATAATATATTACTAGAAAAACTCAACTATTATGGAATAAAAGACACTGCACTCAAACTGTTTGAAAATTACCTAAACAATCGCAAACAATAACATGTAGTCCTAAATGATTTAGAATCAAATCTTTTAGAAATTAATATGGGGTACCACAGGGCTCCATATTAGGTCCTTTGTTATTTATCATTTACATTAATGACATAGCTACAGCATCTACATTGTTTGATTACGTTTTATATGCTGATGACACTACTCTGGTAAGCACTTTAAGTTTAGCTAAAAATTTAGATCACAGTGTCTACATCTCACAAAACATACTGAGGACATGCATTGGGGTCATGCAGGCAAAGAGGACAGGCAGTGAGGAGAGGCAGTGGGGACATACAGGCAGTGAGGACAGGCAATGAAGAGAGGCAGTGGGGACAGGCAGTGAAGACAGGCAGTGGGGACATGCAGGCAGTGAGGACAGACAGTAAGGAGAGGCAGTGAGGACAGGCAGTGAGGAGAGGCAGTGGGGACAGGCAGTGAGGAGAGGTAGTGGGGACAGGCAGTGGGGATCGGCAGTGAGGAAAGGCAGTGACAGGCAGTGAGGAGAGGCGGTGAGGACAGGCAGTGAGGAGAGGCAGTGGGGACAGGCAGCGAGGAGAGGCAGTGGGGACAGGCAGTGCCTTGAGATACTTTGGTTATCTGTTTTTGGGTAATGCCATGAAACAGGACTGTCTTTGCATCACTATTGTAGGTTTGCTCCAAAGCCATATCTGTCCAGACAGCACTGAACTTTCCAGGTACTTGCCTTACACCAGAGTTGCCCTTCATGAAGTGTTGATGGAGCCTTACACCAGCTCTGAGTTCCCTCCATGAAGTGTTGATGAACCTCCAGAGCTGTTTCTGGAAGTTTGTCCATTGTTCAATGAGGTAATGAGGCAGGCAGGTAACATACTGTGATGCCCAGCAGAAACCACATTGGGTTATATTATCTTCCTGGATTCTTGCAAATGGCTCTTTTAGTTTTAGCTGTCTCAGTGTATATGTACAACATTCAGATTTCAGTTCTATCTATGTACATAATTAAGCGACAGTTTTGCCTTTGGAGTATTGCAGGCTGGGCTCTCTTTGAACTAATTGACTCCCTAGATTTCAAGCATGGGACCAAATCTACCAAACATGCACTTAGCTCAGACATTGCGTTGATATCCAGGTTTTGCTGCAGCAACCATACAATCATCGAATGCCTCCTGGTAGAGGACATGAGAGCAGAGTATAGCAGGGTGTGAGCCCGCAGCGTCACATAATAATCTTTACCAGCCATTATTTTGTTTGTTGTTCCCAAGTGGCAAATTCCTGCTTTGACCAAAATATCCTTAACTGATCCCACGGAATTCAATGTGAGATGAAAACCAGCCATTCAAAGATCAGACTTTCGTATTTATCAGGATTCTTTTTCCTCAGAGGCAATGCAATTTTATAAATTACTTGGTGACATGTGACCACAGTGTGGCTCTTCCCAAGTTTGTTTGAAACCTGCATGAGCTAATTTGATAAAGACTCGGATCAGCTACCCCTGCAGTCTGCTTGTGTGGGTGACTGAGATACAGTGGGACATACAGGATACATGTGGCATCCGCTTTGTATGAATAGCAGCTTCATGGAATACATTCCAAGTGGGAGGTACAAACACACTGTCATCAATTTGAAGCCAGTTTGTAGGGCAGCAGCTGAGAGGCCACCATAAGTAGTAATTGGGAAAGATTTCAATGTGACTATCACTGGGAGTCCACCCTGGCAGGCCAGCAGGAGACCTGCTTCCCATTCTTTCTTGGCTTGACAAGGATATTCACCAATGTTTAAAGGTAAATCAATGGCTGTTTTACATTGTAATTTCTTTGTGGGGACAGATACACTTCTTTGATTGTTTGCATCACCATACTGATACATCATGAGTGGTGGTAGGCAATGTATACACAGTTCCATCTTTCATGTTTTCATGGAAATCTAAATCTACAGCAAAAAATGTATGAAATGACTTGTTTAAAGTCATGTGGAATGAAGATTCTGTCTCGTGAGACTTGATCATCAATGGCCTAATCTATTGTGTTTACATCCAGCATTGGACATCCCACTAACTAAATCTGATTGCCAAATCTATTTAGAAGGGTGATAATTCCTTTGTTAGAAGTTTCTTTCAAAATGTATAAACAAGGCAGTTACCACCTGCTTGGGAGTTGGTAAGTTTGCCACTGCAGCACATGTATCTTGGCATAGGTTCAGTGTACATACTTTTGCTTGCTGAGCCTGTGACAACTGTACCTTGCCACCTGATCTTAGGTCTGTTTCAGCACTTGTCACAAGCCATACAACATGACTACACTGATACCCACCTGATGGGAAACCGCATCATGCGAGATATCCATCGTAATGGTTTCACTGATATTTGACTGTGATTCATCTTTGTCCTGAGTAGATCCAGGTGGATGGAATTACTGTTGTATCTTTGCTACCATCAAGATTCTGACACTCAGGTTTGACCTGGACAGTTGAGTGCTGAAGGACAAGGCCCTGAAGCCAGAATGTCTGAGGCATTGTTCTGAGGATTATGTCTATCAGTAGGATTGGCATAGATTGTATAGTTGATGTACCTATTATTGATATGTTCCTATTGTCGATAGGGTGGGCAAAAATACTGTTATCGCTTGCTAATCTATCTTTATATGTGATGAGTTGCCGGTCTCTGAAGTGTGAATGTTTGTGCAACGATGTCTGGCTTCATCCCTTGGTGTCTCAGTTGCGAGGGCAATTGCTGATAAATGCATATTTGGCTTCCTGACACTAAGCAAAAACAGCACAATTTTCAGAGAACGTGCACATTTTATATTTTAATAATCACAAAGACCCTAGCTTTGGGGATTTTTCATAAACTGATTTCATGTTTATTTATTCAAAAAAA
Organism: Hermodice carunculata; assembly: GCA_964020975.1. Taxonomy (NCBI): domain Eukaryota; kingdom Metazoa; phylum Annelida; class Polychaeta; order Eunicida; family Amphinomidae; genus Hermodice; species Hermodice carunculata. The sequence continues at coordinate 131,941,757 of OZ026612.1, read as the reverse complement.
TGTTTGCCCTGCTGACCCACTCTGAACTTCATCTGTGTGGAGTTTTCAGTTGCTATATTGAGAATAGTAACATTGTTTTTACAAGCTCCTCACTAGAATTGAAGTGACATGTCTTGCTCAGGCCACCTGGGTTAGTCAAGAAAAGACAACTTCATTTAGGTTTTACCATGGAAGTACAGCTTAGTATCTGAAGTCTCTGATTACTAACAATACTTTTCCTATCTATGGTCAGTGACATATTGTGCTGCATTTCTACAAACTGCCTGGCTTTGCCTATCGATAACTGGTATGTCGTGCATATAGTATGCTGCCACATAAAACAGTTATATATTTTCAAACTTAACACTCCGGGACTTTTTTAACCCTTTCAGTGCCAAGAGTGACTGAAGTCAACCTACTTAAAATGAACTTGTCTGAATTATAACAAGGGTGCTAGATTCATGTCACTTGCTAAAAGACTGTTCATTCAAGTACCAGCATGTCTGTACCCAGCTAGCAATAAAAGTTGGCCCAATGCAATGCTGGGCCATTCTTGCCAATGCTGGGCCAAGATTAGGTCAACCTTTATTGCTGGCTGGGTAGTTACATAAAATATAATGGTCCAGGTCAACAGCTTTCCTTAGTGCACTTTGGGCACATTATGCCCATAGTGCACTAAGGTAAGCTGTTGACTCAGTCCAAAATTTGGCACTGAAACAGAACTCTGCCTGTGTGTCTTGTATGTGACATCTTATAAATTTGGCACTCTTGCATGAGAAAACAGGGTCTGGCATAAGGTGGAAGTATTATCTAGTTCTCTCTCTTTATGCTCTGGGTGTAGACCTTTCAGTCTGTCAATGGCTGCAAACAGACAAGAGGCACACAGCTGTGATGAATGCATCAATGTAGCTCTGCTTTTTCTGACAATGCTGTGACCCTACATGTACCATCTTGGTTCTTATATTGCTCCAAAGTGTTTGTCTTCAGGTGGGAACCCTTGCAAGAAACATTCTTTAGTCCATGGCTTTTCAGGAAGCCCTGTTAATGTGCCACAACTGTGCTGAGATAATGAACCATTTCTTTTTGAAAAAGATGAATGTCTTTGCCAGCTACCTGCTCATTAAATGCCTTTTCGCATTTCTGCTGGCTTGTTTCATCAAAAGAGGCTGTTTTTTGTAACAAATACGATGTCATACAGTTTCTGTGGTATTGGAAATCATTGGCAATCATATCACTGTGGGAAGAGCCATGTCCTTCAAGCAACAAAAGGATTCTTACGTCATTAATTGCTTGTGCTTTTTCCCAGATTGCAGTTTACAGATCAATGGTTGAAATCAGAGCCAAATCAGGATCACCCTTTGTGTCCCTTTCTTCCTGAAAAATGAAACAGGTCTTTTTGAAGGACGTTTCAGATTCCTGAAATGAGCAGGTTGTGACATAGTAATTTGGGGTGATTTCTTGGGATTCTTCCTGTATTTTTGTTTTTGTTTTTTGGCATGTTGTTCGATTGCCCTTTTCTTTTTATACAGGTTTCTGTTCAAACAGGCTTTTGAGGTGCAAAAACTTCCATTTTATCTTCAAAGAAGATCTCAGGCATACAGATGGCTCATCCTGTTGATTTTCAACTACTGAGAACAGTGCAGGATAACCTGCTGTTATAACATGGACAAGTTTTTCCTTTTGATGATCCTCATTTGGCATATTAGACAATTTGAGTAGTCTGTGCTTCCTTTTTTGTTCTTCTGTTGGCTGGAATGCCAGTATACATTCACCAGTGGATCAATGTCTGATCCCCCACCCTGACAAAATATACTTCTTTCAATGTTCTTATAGACAGAGCATTCTTTCACAATAATCTCACAGCTTGAAAATAAGCTTGGATGATCTGCTTATAACAACAATCAATTTATAGCCAGAAATTGAAACTACCACCCACTACTTTACAACAACACAAAGACTCTGTACAAGACTTATGGGGGGCTATCCTTTTACCACCTTATACATGTACAATGTGCACTTTCATGTATGAGATTCAACCAGGGTCATGCCTTAGCCCTATATACCCAGCCTGATCCTTCATACAATGCCATTGAAATCCTGTGTGATCTGTGCACCATCTGGATAACAAAATGCCATGTTATCCTTGTCTTGCCGCTGCCAGGTTCGCTGGCACTTTCTGCCAATACAGATGTGGACAACTGCCTAAAATGAGACACATTAAGTACATTTTGGACACTGAAATCTACTGCTACTTTAATTGTGGCTGTGAGCAATTTTAGCTGACATTGAACCCCATGTTGAGTTCCACAGCAATAATGCTACCAGTGTGCCCTCATAGTGCACTGTTATTTTGCATTGAGTATGGATTGCTTAGATTTGTATTTATGAAGTGAGAAAGTGCATTTGAGTGTTTCTGGAGCTACTTGTTGTAAACAATTTTGGGATCATCAACAACTTCCAACTCAGGTTTGTTGCAAATAGTTATTGATCCTTCAGTTGCCCAAATAAATTATAGCCATCATTAGTCGAACATTTTGGCGGCAGATGGTACATTTTTGGCAGCAGGCTGTGGCATCAAGCTGTGGCTGAGGCCATCACATCATAATGTACATGATATATCCCTATCAATTCCTACCACAGGCAACAAACCCACATTTAAAACATATTTTAAAAAATTTAACTTTAGGCCTGAAGTTTAATAGTGTAGCATTGAGGAAAACTGATGTCAGTAAATCTGCCTCAGTTCCTTTATGTCCACATGAATCAAACAATTTCATATCATGCTTAGCCATTATATTCTTATGTAAATTGCACCATTCTAGAACTGGTGCATATACACATACACATTTTCAACAAATTTTGAGTTCCACCAATATTTTGCAGCCATTAACAAATTCAAACACAATGACACAATACATATGAAATCCATTATGGCTGTCACTTGGTGGACCTGCTTAGTTGACCTAATTTAATTTTTTTTTTTGGGGGGGGGGGGATAAAATGAAATTCTAAAAGGGTGACAGTAAAACTGAAAATATCTTTGCTTGGTGTTCTAAGCGTTCAGTAAATCAAATAACTTTATGTCACAAAATACACAAAATCCATATTTGTCACTTTAAACATTATGACATTTAACACAGAGTTATCACATTTTTTGCAAGAGCTTTGGCAGTGTAAGCCAAGCAGCTGTTTCTCGGGGATGTCACACCTTCCCCAAAAATGTGATACAAAAGTTAGGATTTCCCCACTCCAACCTTCATTTTGGTGGGTTGGCTCCCTGCCTATGATCATCACACATCATGAAGACTAGCAGTGAGGAAGTAAGGCATTTCAGCAGGCAAGGCAGTGGGGTGTCACTGTATCTCCATGTTCACACCTTTAGCTCACCCCAGGAATGTTGATAAAGTTAACAAGGATTAGGATGAATAAAGGGTGGAGTATGGCTTGTCAGGCAATGTACATCATATCAGCCAGTAGACTATACTTTGTAGTGTTTTAAGGGTTCTGTTATGAGGATTTTAGATATTTTATGATGCTCTCTTTTTTCCATAAAATTATGCAGGAAAATCTATTGATACCTGGTTAAGTTGGCTTTGTATCATAATGTTACGCTATAAACAAGTACCAGCCAATGGGAACACAGTATTGCTAGGTTGTAATACCAGTGCAATGACCCCCAGGATTACTGTGACCTGCCAGACCCAGAGTGTGATTTCTTTTCTCATCCTTTTAGACAGTTCATCATGATAGAAAAGTGATTAAGACCTTAAACTCGGGCTTTGTGCCTCAACCCTGGTCTGGGTCCCAGCACAACACCATCACCTTCGGCTTGGGTGTTGTGCTGTAGGCCAGGTCAGGGTACAGGTACAAACCCCTTGTTGGCGGTATTGATCCCTTCAATTAACCCCCCCCCCCCCCCAAAAAAAAGGGTCCAACAATACATGTGAGTCAACAGCTTGCCTGAGCACACAGGGCACTAGTGGCCAAGTGGCAGTATACACTGCATGCTAGGTGGCCAGAGGGCAGTATACACTGGATGCTAGGTGGCTAAAGGGCAGTATACACTTGATGCTAAGTGGCTAGAGGGCAGTATACACTGGATGCTAATTGGCTAGAGGGCAGTATACACTGGATACTAAGTGGCCAGAGGGCAGTATACAGTATGTGCTAAGTGTCTAAAGGGCAGTATACACTGGGTGCTAAGTGGCTAGAGGGCAGTATACACTGGATGCTAAGTGGCCAGAGGGCAGTATACACTGGGTGCTAATTGGCCAGAGGGCAGCATACACTGGATGCTAAGTGGCCAGAGGGCAATATACACTGGATGCTAATTGGCCAGAGGGCAGCATACACTGGATGCTAAGTGGCCAGAGGGCAATATACACTGGATGCTAATTGGCCAGAGGGCAGTATACACTGGGTGCCAAGTGGCCAGAGAGCAGTATACACTGGATGCTAAGTGGCCAGAGAGCAGTATACACTGGGTGCTAGGTGGCTAGAGGGCAGTATACACTGGCTGCTAAGTGGCCAGAGAGCAGCATACACTGGATACTAAGTGGCCAGAGGGCAGTATACAGTGGGTGCTACGTGTCTAGAGGGCAGCATACACTGGATGCTACGTGGCTAGAGGGCAGTATACAGTGGGTGCTAAGTGTCTAGAGGGCAGTATACACTGGATACTAAGTGTCCAGAGGGCAGTATACAGTGGGTGCTAAGTGTCTAGAGGGCAGTATACACTGGATGCTAAGTGGCTAGAGGGCAGTATACACTGGATACTACAGTTACGCTCGCGTTCAAGTTAACAAACGCCAAACGCACCAACGTTTCCCAAACACTTTCAGTGAAAGTCAAACATTTTGCAAACGCGTAGCAAACACTTTGCAAACACTTTCCAAACGCTTTACAAACACTTTGCCAAACGCTTTCAAACACTTTTCCAAACGCTTTCAAACACTTTGCCGAACGCGTTTGGTGAAAGCCGAACGTTTTCAAACACTTTTCCAAACGCTTCCAACACTTTACACTTTGTGCCAAACGTATGTGATACATGTACATGTACACTTGGTAATATAATTCTAATGACAGGAATATTTTTAACAAGTGTCTAAAAAGCTTATCAGCACCTAAAAATCCCAACAACATGTGCATGCCTTCATTTATGGATAAGCTAAAAAGGTCTACTATGTATATTTCACAAAAAGGTTGAACTAAGTAAGGTAGAAGAAAACAAATAATATGCCTACATTAACAGGTTTAACACTTCATTTATTATAAAGTTACACATCTTTCAGTAGCAAGTATACCCAGTCGCTATCATACTTTTTCTGAAAGTGAAGTTCTTGAAAAAAGGCAAACTTTTAAAATTTTGAATGGAAATACAGAAGCTGCTCAATTTAAGTATTGTTTGGCTTACTAAGCCAAGCAATAGAATTAGCTCCAGTGGAGTAAGCCAGGCGGAACTCCATTGGTCCTTGGAGTAATTATATATATTTCAATTGAAAATTAGGAACTATTTCGGAGTAAATTTATAGGCAATATCATGATCAGATCATGAATCATGATCTGATCATGATATTGCCTACGGATTTACTCTGAAACAGTTTTTGAAAGATGAAGTATTCATGACATCTTAAATGAAGAATTAAGTCTTTAATTAATTTTAGTTGAATTAGACACCTGGGTAAACGTATTTGGATCGTGTTTTATATAAATATATACAACCTATAATGCTGGATAAGTGTACATTTACATGTAGGTACATCATATATTGCTGGACCTGTTGAAAATACGTTTGGAGATTCTTCATCATTTAAATGGAAGTGTTTGAAATGCATAGTGTTTGAATGCGTTTGTGAAAGTGTTTGAAATCGTTTGGGTAATTGTTCAACGCATTTGGAAAGTGTTTGAACGTGTTTGGAGAGGTGTTCGGTGGCTTTGTGAAAGTGTTCGAATGTTTTGTAAAAGTGTTTGAGATTTTTCCCAAACACTTTCCAAACACATTGCAAACACTTTCCAAACATTTTCAAATGTTTCCAAACACAAGCCAAACACCAGGAAAACGCGAAAAAAGCGTTTGGCTGTTAACTTTTAGCCGGGCGTAACTGTAAGTGGCCAGAGGGCAGTATACAGTGGGTGCTAAGTGTCTAGAGGGCAGTATACACTGGATGTGAAGTGGCTAGAGGGCAGTATACACTGGGTGCTAAGTGGCCAGAGGGCAGTATACACTGGATGTTAAGTGGCTAGAGGGCAGTATACACTGGGTGCTAAGTGGCCAGAGGGCAGTATACACTGGCTGCTAAGTGGCTAGAGGGCAGTATACACAGGATGTTAAGTGGCTAGAGGGCAGTATACACTGGCTGCTAAGTGGCCAGAGGGCAGCATACACTGGATGCTAAGTGGCCAGAGGGCAGCATACACTGGATGTTAAGTGCCCACATGCCCAGGCTGTGGCCAGGCAGGCTGGTCACTATTGATCTGTTGATACTGGTTAGTCTTTGCTGAAAGTTCCCTTGAAAATACTTAGAGAAATGATGATAAGTTGATAAGATAGTCAAGCAGGCAAGGTTTGAAATGACCAGTGACCATAGACTGGTTTAACCATGAAGATGTTCAATCTGTATGTGGGTGTTAGAACCTTTTACCAATGTAATTACCAATGCCTTTGATCTCAAGGGAAATGCCTTGAATAAATGTATTCAGCTTTGACAGTCAGCACATGTCACACATGTAAGCAGGCACGGCAAGTGATAAACTTGAAACGTCTGCTTACTAATAGCAAAGGGTCACACTTGGTATGGGGACTCATTCATTGCCCTCTGCATTTCACAGGCGTCTGGTGGCTTACACTGTAAAATATACCCGACAAATACATATATGTATATGCAGTCAGGTATACATATTGTGATGATTAGAACTCAAATGTAAATGGTGAAATGAAATGGAAGTAAAAGTGGGACAGCACATTTTATATACATGTGCATGTTGCAGTTATTTTCATCAGATTTTATTTGTCAACACAGTGCAGGGACTTTTTACACTCTTAGATTTTTTCTTTCTTCTTGTCTTATTGGTATGAAATCTGACACAGGGAACAATCTTTCCAAATTTATACATTTCATTTCCTTTTTAGGTATAGCTTTATAAAGTAATAAATTTCTCTTCCAGAAAATGAATCCTGAGTTTGAGTTCGATGTAGAGCAATGTTGTGAGAGAACAAAATGCATATTAAAAATTGTGTTGACAAATATCTAAAAAAGCCATTTCTAAAATTCCACATTTGATTAAAATGATGGAAACACTAAAAATGCACATGCTCATTTTTATTCCCATCTCATAATGTTATGTAGAGTTTTGACAGTAATTTTCAGAATATGTACTTTCAGCATTCACCTGTATATTCATTTTGTTGGACTTTTCTCAAGCACAAAATATCAGAAGCCCATTGAATGCAAAACATAAACACACTGGAGCCTAAAATCATTCATTTAGCAATTGCAACCTAAGAAAACAGGTTTTGACAATGATTTCTCGTAGATTGATTTCGTATGATTAAAATTTTTGTTATTTTAAAGATGGGTTATACTTGAGTCATTTTAAATGCTTACAAAATCTAGGTGTTTTTTAGCAGTGAAGCCAGCAATTTCCCAAAAAATGTTTCTGCTAGGAGAATGGCAAGATGTGTTTTATCCATTCTGAAAATATGAGAGTATGGTAAAATTTGTGCATTTTTTGTTGTTTCAAATATGCTTTTTTTTTTTAAATTTGAAGCCTTGCTAACAGAAAAAGACTAACATCTATTTCAAATATATGCAGTAGAAATCTGAAATGAAAAATAAAGCATAAAAAGGATATGGTATTTCTTTGAATGATTTGCCTGTTGACAATCCACTGTTGTCATCATGCCTACAGACTTTTACCATGTTTGCTTGCAGTCCCATTTCCCATTGTCAACAGTGATCTGTATTGATCACATAAAATAAGAATTACGTGAAAGGAATTTTTGGATATATTTGTGAGAGGATAGTCATATTGTCGTATTTATGCACTATGCGTACACGTTCATTGATGTTACTGACATGAATCAGCAAGAATGTCTGTGATAGCTGGGTCCAGTCCATCATGACTGTGTGTACAACATACACTACTTTACTTTAAAAAACAGTGTTATCATTTGTGGCTTCTGAAATAGAAACACTAACTGTATGTGTAGAAAAAAACATTTTTTCTCTCTCAGTATATTCTCTATCTCAAAATGTTGTGTCAATGTGGCAAAGATGAAGGAGGTGAGAGCAAGCTGAAGCAGCTTGGTGGGCAGTGGGCTATTCCTGTGGCTTGCATTGTTCACACAGGTCCTAAAAGTCCTTTAAAGTACTTGAATTTGCTACATATATTTGAAGGCCTTGAAAACCTTAAAAAATCTTAAGTTTTTAGACAAAAATCCTGAAAAAAGCCTTGAATTTTAATTTTTAAGCATCAACCAGTGAACCACATTATATATGTGGGTGAAAATGTGAAACTATTTCAGAACCCTATTACATTTATGAACTTAAATCACATTTTGATTGAATAAATTTTAGTTATTTTCCTTTGGTGTGGCTGGTAAATACCTATTTTTCAAAATGTAACACTGCAAATTACAAAGCATTTTTTTGCTTTTAACCCCAGTTAACCCATGATGTGGGCTTGGTAATTCGCATCAAATTGGGTCTAACCAATCCTGGACAGCCTGCTTCCATGTACAGATACAATGTATCAATCAGGTAGATAAGAGTTCACCACCTCAGAAAAGATGGGAAGGGACCTGGTGCCTCCCCGTGTAATCTGTTCATGATGAAAGGAATGCCTTTAGATTCAAGCAATTTTAAAATGACTTCCAGTGGGATCCATACAAAGGCTTGTTTGTTGCAGGCCTGCTGCCCAACTGCTAAAAACTTGTTCTCTCAGATTTAAAGAAATTCTTTACATGCAAATTACATAAGTATCTATCAGATATTAAAGCTTAGCATGCTCTTGGGAACTACCCTGCATGGTGATTTGAGTTGCCTCATCATGCTTAATTAGCTTGATTAATAAGCTTTATTTATTCATGTTGCAGAATTTATGTATTTAAGATAAATAAATGCTATTCAAGAAGTCCAAATGTGACCTTTTTTTTATATAAATTACATGATGGTGTGAAGTAACTTACAAGCGTATTTGGACATGTAGATTAATTTTACTGTAAAAATATTTGAGATTCATGTATATTGTTTATGAGTAAAACCAAAGGTTATCCTTGAAAATAGTATAGCAATAAATGGGAAAACAGCAACCAGAAGAATTCATGAATTGTGAAAACAAGGTCTGGAAAAGTCTTTGAATTTGCTATTTGCCAAGTGTATGAACACAGGGCCTGAGGAAACATTGCAAGGTAGAAATGGCCACTTTCTTCTCATGCTGCTTTGAAGTGTATGTCAACAATGTGGTTTTTATTGGATCAATCAAACTAAGGAAATGGTATATTCATTTTCATGATCTGTGTTTGTTCTGTAATAAGGCCCCCATGATATAAAAGGGCTGTGTATGTCTGCACTTCCTCTCCACCTTTCAGTCTGCCTGGTCAGTTGAACATTCAGTGTGACAACACAAGCTAAGAAGAAAAAAAAAACATATATGAGCATCATAAGCTACACACCAACATTGCATGTGTGATATAACCTCACCAAAGAAGATGACTTCATGAAATTGAAGTTTTGTGTTAGGATGCGTAAAAGCACATCAGACTAATTACATGCCAGCAATAGGTTCCCCATATTTTCAACAGGATTAAATGACGATTGCATTGTAAGCCTTCATGAATAGAGTTTTCATTAAGAATCGGTGTACCTGTTCTAGTACTTAAGTGTGTAAATGTACAGAAGTATCATGGTGTATTCTCATATAACTCCTGTCAAGATGATGATGGTACTCAAATGTCAGACAAGGTTTTCCAAAATGCAGGCAACTATTTTGTCAAGAAAGTGTTACAGATGTTCTAATGTTACTTAACTCTCCATGTACCGTGTATCTCTTTGGACATAGTTCACATATACGGTAGTCCAGTTGGTGTAGGGGTTAGCATTGCTCTGGCAGATCATGCTGTGTGTAACCATGGCAGCAAAAGCAGGACAGCAGACAATGCTAAAAATACTGACCAATCATGACTTTGGACAGCAGAAAATGCTAAAAACACTGACCAATTAAGACCTTGGACAGTAGACAATGCTAAAAACGCTGACCAATTAAGACCTTAGACCGCAGACAATGCTAAAAACACTGACCAATTAAGACCTTAGACAGCAGACAATGCTAAAAACACTGACCAATTAAGACCTGGACAGCAGACAATGCTAAAAACGCTGACCAATTAAGACCTTAGACAGCAGACAATGCTAAAAACACTGACCAATTAAGACCTTAGACAGCAGACAATGCTAAAAACACTGACCAATTAAGACTTTGGACAGCAGACAATGCTAAAAACACTGACCAATTTATACCTTCGAGAGCAGACAGTGCTACAAATACTGAGTTGGCAAACAGCCTTTTTTCAAATTTCTTTTATGTGAGTCTAAAAATTAAGCTTCTGGTCTATAATGTACATGCATCCAGAAGTTTGGTGGGTGTTTCCTGTGACATGGATGAATCTTGAACATCAAAGCTTTGTATGATGCTGCTACCAGGTCCCAAAACTATTGACTGGAATTTTGTAGTGTTGGCAGGCATCATATTTGATGAGAACCAAGTCATGCCTTTTGTAACTTCTCTCCCCCAGTATTTCCTTTAGTTTGACGGGGCCTTTGTTTGTTACAGCTATGGTATTGTCATCTGCATAATTTGTCAAAGTTGCATGTGACGTGGTCTTTCAGCCAGGTGGCCTCTCATTGAAGTGGCCTTTCAAGACAGGGACCACTGTACCAGTATTTTTTTTTCTGGCCTTATTTGTCAGGAAAGGGTTCACCATTTTCCTAAAGTCTGCACCATTTTGGGGACCACTTGACCACTTTTAATCAAAAATGGTCAAATGCCAACTCAGTACTAAGTGAACGATAACGTCTTCTGATCACTGCTGACCATCTTGATTTGCATTGTTTTAAATGAGATTCTCAATTGTCACTCTTTTGCGCACAGTGTTTGACTCCCTCTCTTTACATAACATATAACCTGTATGTATGGAGCCAGTACGCCTGAATGCAATCACAATGACGTGTGTTTGAGGAAGTGTATTGAGTTCAGCTTGTCTGCGTTTAGCAATTATTTGGAAAGCAGAAAACATTATTTATGGCACTATATTGGCTGACATTAACTGTACATGTACATGCATATGCCTTGTGGTGTGTATATCCAATAGCCGTGGACTGTGTTTACTGGGCCCGGGCCAGCGTAGTGATGATACATGGTCATGCTACAGGGTGTTTGAGAGGAGGACAGGATCTCCTCGATGTTAACAGTGCCATGTTACACTATATCAACTTAAGATCAGCTATCATCAATTACATGCTGGTTTGTCCCCAATATACATGCAGCTTGGATACAAAATGTGAATATTGAAGCATCCCTAGAGAGACAGTGAGAAATCGGTAACGTTTCAACAAGGTATAATTACTGTACTGTGTCACTTCACAGAGATTTTGCCCGTGTCTCATTGAAGTGTTCAGAGATTTAGGGATGAAAGGATTCATAATGGGTCAATGCTTGGGTGTTTTATTGAGGAGCATGTACTCCAATGTAAGCTTATGCAGACGTGTTCACATGGACCATTCCTTATTTTCTTAGCTAGATATAATTCAGTAATTAATTCAGTTTCTATCTGAGCAATTGTCATGCAAGTCATCTGCGCGATGTCTCCAGTGAGTGCTATTTGTTGTGATGTGTACATATTGATTATAGAATTAAGATCTAATTGTCAATGATCAGGCGACAGGCTCTGCTTTACCGTCAACATAAACCCTTTTTAAAATTTCTGCCTGATAGTGTCTTTTGAACTGTTAGCTTAAATTTGTTGGAAAAATAAAAATCTCTTATGTTAAGATTAATTAATTAAAGCTTCATGTGTCCCTGTCTTTTGCTTCCCACAGATATTTTCATCTTAGTATAATAAATATTGCATTGCAATGTTAAAATGATACTATAGCTTTTTAATATCCGAAAGGTATTTACTCAAAAAATCTTTTGATGTACTTTTCTGGTTTTAATCCTGGCCACAGTAAGTAATAAAAGGTATTGTGATATGTCATCCATATGTCTGTCTGTCCATCCATCCTTCCTGATGAGGTCATAACACTCAAAGAAAGTATTGACTGCAACTGCACCATTTTATTTTTTTTTAAATGTACCTCGGGATGAATCAAATGCCTATTGAAAACCAGCATCTTCTGTCATGTTTTAATTTAATTTATTTGATTTATAAATTAATTTTTAAAACTATCTTTGAAGCTGATGGAATGACACACAAAGGAAGCCACTACCACATTATATTGAGAAGAAGTGACTATAGCTTCACCATTTTTTATTACAGATGAATGATATCAAAACATATTGTTTTTTTCATTGACTTTTAAAACAATTTTGAGGACAGGGAAAATAGGATCCAAGTGGATAATGTTAGTACATGTGCTGTATCTCAAGAGTGATGGATGATTGAGCTTCAAATAACATTTGTTTCACAGAGTGATGCACCGTATAATGGACTAGAATGTATAACCGGACTCAAACAGGGTTCCTCTCATGATGTTTATGTTTTTGAATTTTAATACTTGTTAGGTTCTATGAGTGGCGCCCAAGGGCATGGTTTTACCGTGGCTTCCGAAGACTGATTGATGGGGGCCTAATGAAATTTATGTACAGAAGCACTTTATGTAATGCATCAGACTCTTCTTTCTTTGTTTTATCAGATTCCTGCAGAATCACGATATGGACTGAAATGAAGTTGTTTAATTTATAGTTTATTTGCTGTCTTTTCATTGTTATACTTGTTTTTTTTATTTGTCTATTTTTGTTTTGTTTTTGTTTTGTTTTTTTTGGTTTCCATGACGTATTGCATTTGATGTCTAATGGTGTATTGCACCTATTTGTACATGAGGAGAAGATGCCTAGTAGCCTGTTTGGCTATTTGTCTAATCCTCTTAAAACCAATAAAGTATATTATAACAAAAACCCTTCTTTGAATCTTCAGTCATATGGTCTTGGGGGGGGGGGGATTTTTCAAAACTTGAAGGTTTGAGGACAGATGACTAAGGAATGCTCTCAATGTGGTGTGTTCAAGAATGCACTGAACCTTCAAGTTTTTGTCACAGATGATCCTTACCCCATTAAACATTGGTTTACTTTAAACATTTTTTGTTACAATTGGCTGCCTCTGACCATTTTTTAGTTTGTGAATTTTTAATCAGTATTTCAATATTGGAAAGGGGGTGCTATCCACACCAAAAACAAAAAGCACCTCACCCACCCCAACAAAAAACCAAAAAACAAAAACAAAAAACAAAAACAAACAACAAACAAACTTGTGTGCTATCAAGGGTCCTCCCTGTATTGCATGCTTTGTCTGAACTTCCGGTAATCCTGAACTGCAAAATACAGCTATGGTTGCTCCAGGTATTGGTTCCTTTGATACAATGTTTGGCACCAGCTCATTTGATACCATGTTTAATTAAATAATACTCAACTTGTTACCTTGTAACACCATAACATGTTCCTTTCTAGCCTGTAGGTTAAACTACCAGAATGTACTTGAGGGGCCCTTTCAATGTGCACCTCTGTGGGCATGCAGCAAGCCTGCAGCAGTCACTGTCAGCTGCCAAGCCAGCACATTAACACTGAATCACTGCAGTGTTTAAGCAAAAAAGACATATGGCATCATATTCAAATGCCAGATGCTATCAGTTGTGGGCTACCAATGTGGTGCAGACCAAGCAGGTCTGTGGGCAGCACACCAGGGTCCACATAGCAAGGTAAAGATATAGCTCTAAGGCAAGCAAGGTGGTCTTCATAAGTCCCAGTGTGATGACTGCAGACTCATGATCAGGTTGTGTACTGTGTAGTTATGTCATTTAATAACTTAAGATGGTATGATATCAGGTAAGCCATACATGTACCTGTATCTTATTGTGGCTTTAAGTCTAACATTCCATTTTTTTTTCTTTTTTGGAAGGGGGGTGGGAGGGGGAGGGGGCAAGATCTGCCAATGAAACTGTTGCTAGCTGAGTATATTTCAGTTTTGATTTATTTTGTTATGCTCTGTGTCAGGGCAAGCTTCTGTCAATTTTGTGTTGGGATAATAGCAATATGATAGAATAGGATTGTATTGTGGACTCCATTGAGTGCCATATCATATCTTATGACAAATACAACTAAACTGTACAGACCTGTAAATCATTTTGTCCATGTTGACAAAATGAATGCACAAACCTTACACCGGTGTTATTTATCAAGTCATCATTTTTTGTGAGTGGCCTTTGATGGCATGGAGCCTGAGGTTGCTCCATTGAGTGCTGACTTGGATGAATGTGTGCTGTGAATAAAGGATGAACTCATGGCATACAGGTGTACATTGATACATTATGGGGAAAAATCCCTCCTTTATCTGGTGTCAAGTGTCCAGCCTGCTTACACTTTCTGCCAAAATTCAAACTCCAGGAAGGTCAGTTCATTGGTGTGTTGTACATCTTATGTAAGCCTGTATGTATGGTACCAACATGGTCTGTGAAATGTTGCTCAGTTCCAGTGATGAGGATGCCACATACAGTAGATAGGGGTGTTACACATACAGTAGATAGGGGTGTTACACATACAGTAGATAGGGGTGTTACACATACAGTAGATAGGGGTATTACACATGCAGTAGATAGGGGTGTTACACATACAGTAGATAGGGGTGTTACACATGCAGCAGATAGGGGTGTTACACATACAGTAGATAGGGGTGTTACACATACAGTAGATAGGGGTGTTACACATACAGTAGATAGGGGTGTTACACATACAGTAGATAGGGGTGTTATACACATACAGAAGATAGGGGTGTTACACACATACAGTAGATAGGGGTGTTACACATACAGTAGATAGGGGTGTTACACATACAGTAGATAGGGGTGTTATACACATACAGAAGATAGGGGTGTTACACACATACAGTAGATAGGGGTGTTACACATACAGTAGATAGGGGTGTTACACATACAGTAGATAGGGGTGTTACACATACAGTAGATAGGGGTGTTACACATACAGCTAGATAGGGGTATTACACATACAGTAGATAGGGGCATTACACATACAGTAGATAGAGGTGTTACACCTAAAATAGATAGGGATGTTACACATACAGTAGATAGGGGTGTTGGCCGGTACAAGGGTATTCCCTGACAAAAGCAAAATGTCAGGCTCTCACTGATTGTGGCTGGGTTTCCTGTATAATCCTGTCCACCATATTGTTATTTTGTTCACTCAAAATAATTGATTGACTACAAGTAATGGACAAATAGTCTTCCGCTTTTTAATGTTAATTAGCGCCTGGTACTTCCGGGGATTATGTACATCATTCACGTTTCTTTGTTTTAGGGTTTCACATCAGTTCCTTGCTTTTTTCATTGTGGCTTTGGTTTTCATGCTGTCTGGTTCATGTTGACTTGGCTGAGAGTGGTTTTATTATTGATTGATTCATTTAAATTATGATGATTGTTCAGTATGTGATTGTAATTACAGTCTTATTTTCATGGCCAAACAATAAATGCTTTTATTTAATTCTTGTGTTGTTTTCTTTCTTTAGTTTATTTAACTTTACTTCGGGCAATTTGTTCCGTTTTGCTGGCTAACAAAAATTGCTGGGTTTTGCTAGATTCTTATGGGTTTTTTTTTGCTGGATTGGAGGATTGGAGGGGTGGGGGTGGCTGGGTTTCATTGAGTTTTTGCTGGATTTGCAGTGAAAAAATGCTAGGAATAAGTGAAATCCGGAAATTAAATTAGAAAATTTGCAAAGGGTCCACATGTTACCAATTTTGCTATCCACATTGCATTAATGTTGGGATTTTGCAGAAATCTGCCAGACCTCGACCCAGCAGATCATGTGTGTGTGGCGATCTTGCTGGAATCTGCTGGGCCTTGCACCAGCAGACTGTGTACATCAGGATCTTAGTGGAATTTGTAAGGGAATGTACTACCAGACTGTGTATGTCAGGATTGTACTGGAATCTTCTGCATGGGCCTTGACCCAGCAGACTGAAATGGTTAGGATCTTGCTGGATTCCAGTGTGCCTCTACCCAGCAAACACTCAGAGAAATAATTTCCATTCATGCTCGCCTCTATTTCCTCTATCCCCAGTCTGGTGCCAACTTCTACTATTCAAAAATGAACATGTACAATAGCCAACAAATGAGAAGATGTGCATGTGTACAGTACACAATAATATGGGAAACTTGCATGATTGCAAACAAACTGCTTTGGCCTGGTTTGTCTTGAAAGTCTGTCTGCAGGTATCTCATAAACTACTGTAAAACAATTTCAACAGACCTAAATCACACATTCACCTGTTTCAATATGGCTGCTTTAAAATTCAAAATTCAAAGCATGATAGGTAAGATGCTGACATTGTCCCCTGTATATTTTTGTATTTACTTTGATTGTTAATTGAGATAACACCATGGTTAGTACAGTAGGGCCCAATTTGGGTGTACAAAATGCACAGTTACATTTATGTGCATACCACAATGTTCAGGTGTGTGGATACCACTGTTCTTGTTCAGGTTTTCAAGTGGATGTCAATGCATATCACAATGCTGGTTAAATTTGTGTGGTTGCAACTGATTATACTGGTACATGTATAAGGATACCAGGTAGACAGCCATGTAAAAGTTACAGATGGGCACATGTACATGATCTATGTATCATTACAGATTGGTACATGATCTATTTACCATTACAGATTGGTATTTTGATCTATTTACCATTACAGATTGGTACATGATCTATTTACCATTACAGGTGGGTAAATGATCTACATGTATATGTAAATGGTGCCTGCTCAGTGGCACATTGAGTAGAAGATGAACATATATTGAAGAAGGATACAATTTACAACTAAGACAAAATGTGGGGATAGAATGGTCAATTGTGGAGAGAATGTGTGGATGCTAGCTAGCTGTCGGCCACATAATGTATATCTGAGGCCAGGCCCTGAGGAAGCTAGACTCTGCCAGGGTCATCAGACTCATTGCTATAGGAATCTATACATGCAAAGTGTGTGTTTGGCAATTGAGCGCATTGGATTTGACAGTCTTTATACACTGACAGTTACCTTGCACAAAGCTTCACGTGTCTAAAATTTCCAAGGATTTCCTAGGAACTCTTTAGAAACTTGGATGAGGGGTAAGACCTTGGCATATAGCTATAGGCATGGGAAGAGATTATAGCCTCTCATATGCAAGCAGACTCTCTTTGGATATCCATGGAAGCAGTTCCTGTACATTTATGGAGGTACTGCTCAGATATTTGCTGGAGATATCAAACACGTGTATCTAAGAGTATTGAGGGAGCATGAAATTGATATTAACCACATCCCCAAAGCTGAGCAGGTCACATTAATCATAGGTACACTTGTTTCAGAAAAAAATATACAGAAATTAACATTGTAAAAGTTGAAAAAAAAACACTTAAATATAATGCCATTGTCAACATTTACATAAAATATATCGGATAAATCTGCACAAACTGAATGCTTTATATTTTCATCAGTGTTTGGTGTCTAAATATTATTTGTCTGCCTTGGAATGTCAGATTTTTAGATAGAGACAATGCTGTATAAGCTGATGGTAATAGTGTCTGTCTGATAGAGACAATGCTGTATAAGCTGATGGTAATGGTGTTTGATAGAAACAATGCTGTATAAGCTGATGGTAATAGTGTCTGTCTGATAGAGACAATGCTGTATAAGCTGATGGTAATAGTGTCTGCTTGATAGAGACAATGCTGTATAAGCTGATGGTAATAGTGTGTCTGATAGACAATGCTGTATAAGCTGATGGTAATAGTGTATGTCTGATAGAGACAATGCTGTATAAGCTGATGGTAATAGTGTATGTCTGATAGAGACAATGCTGTATAAGCTGATGGTAATAGTGTCTGTCTGATAGACAATGCTGTATAAGCTGATGGTAGTAGTGTATGTCTGATAGAGACAATGCTGTATAAGCTGATGGTAATAGTGTCTGTCTGATAGAGACAATGCTGTATTAGCTATTGGAATGTGTCTTATACATAGATGGTGGTGCACTGTATAGACTGATGGTTACAATATTTGATACAATGTTGTACAGATACTGAGACAATGTTGCACATTATATAGCCTGTGACAAGTACATATATATGCTGCAGAGTTAAGTCATGTGAGGTACAGGTTGACCCAGTAAGCCGCTGCATCTAGTGTTCTGTGGACCATGATGTGTGCAGCTCCTCAAGAAATCACTGGATGAGCAATTAGCCTGATGATGATGATGATGATGATGATGATGATGATGATGATGATGATGATGATGATGATGATGATGATGATGATGATGATGATGATGATAAGCAATTAGCCTTATAGCTTTTACTATTCATGTCTTAATTAATTAAAATCATATAGCATTTAAATGGTCTCCTCTGATACTCAATGAAAGGCTGTTAGCCTGCTGATAAGAACTTTCCATGATGACATAAACTGATCACATGCATGGCTACCAGTGTTATAGCTGTGGTCACTCTGGGTATCTTGTTGATAGCAGAGGATGCATACTAATTGGTTTTTACCTCACAGGTATACTGTACAGGTATTGTAGGTTGAGGGCAACAGGTATGAGAGGGGTTAAGAGGGTTGCCAACATAAGAAGACAAAAATAAATAGAATATTTATGATCAAGCACTTTAACCATTCGGGTGAGGGTGTTGGGTGGGAGGGAAGTCATCTCTCTCAAGCCAAGCAAATTTTCAAAATTGAAAGCTAAATTGGAACATTTTCCTCAATTTTGAGTCTTTTTAAGACTTAGTTTTGTCAGGTGTGTAGGTATCAGCAGGGACTTGTGAAAAAACTGAGAAATTGGCTTTTCGGATTATTTTTTTTTTTTTTTTTTTTGACATAGAATGTGGATGGTTTGAACATTGTGTAGGTCTCGTACAAAAGTAGTACTAGTGGCCAAACAAGTTAAGAGGGAGTCTCAGCACACTGCAGCTGGTACAGCAATATACTTGTACCCTTTACAGTATACAGAAAATGGGAAAAAAATCACAATAATATCCAGTATAAAATATAGAAAATAAAAGGGCTTCCAGTACAGTGCTACAGAAAATAAAATGTAAAAATTAAAAAAAAATAGAAAAAAAAAAAAAAAAAAGGAAAAAAAATGTCCCAGCGTGCCAGTGTGCAAATACCCTTTACCTCCTTAGGTATTTTACATACACAGCTTCTGATGGGTAAAGTTGTGTATTGGCTGGTGGGTCAATGGCAGTACATTGTAGGGAAGTATTCTGCAGTCAGAGATCAATGGGTTAACCACATCAAGTTTAATTTCCTGCTCTAATTTCCTGTGCCTCCTTACTGGCATTGATGTTTGTGGTGCATCATGAAGCCATCTGGTTGAAATTGTAGATTCTGTTGATTACAATTGTGTATCAATGACTCAATTTGTGAGTTAAAATTAACTGGGAGCAAAACAAAAAATGATTGTTTTTGTTTTTTGTTTTTTCTTGCAAGAATTAAGTGAAGCTGCATGGTGTGTGTAGGTGAGGTAGATACAAATCTGCTTAACATTTGCTAAAATAGGGAAGGGCAGTTTCTTAAGTTTCTAGAAGCCTCCACTACACGGCGCAAGTCATCACTTTCATCCGGGTACTTGCCTGCGGGTGAACATTGGTCTCGGCGGATTTGCAAACACTGTGATAACATTGTACGCATCGGCAATCAAAGTGCCAAAAATGTTCCTTTCTCGTAATATCTGCTAATAAATTTTACACACACAAAAGATAAGATTGTATTATAGCAGAGCATGAATGCATTTGTTTGTATGTTGTGTTAAAAAAGTGAAAAATCCATTTGAACCGCGGGGACCGGGAACCGCATTCTGCTTGTTACATTCCTGCATAGTGCCACTCAACTATGTAAATGGTCGAAAGAAATGCAATAATAAAGAATATTCTTCGACAGTTATTAAGATAAAGCAATGATCACATATAACAAATTATCGACATAGCACATAATATGGACTCAACAGCATGAAGATTTCATAAGACTCCTGTTGCAAGGATTTAACGTGACCCATTCATCGCGGGCGATAATGGAGGATCGAGTAGGATAAAACAACATTGGTCATCGCGTTTTAAGAAGTTGATTGTATTTTATTTGCCGGGTGTGTTGTCATTGTGTCAGAAATAAAGACAAGTAGACAACCTCATCAGAATATGTTATTGTAGATGAATTCCCAAGTTTTACAATGTTACTTTATGTGTGTGGGTGGGTGGGGGGGAGGGTCGGCAGGTAGCATTGAAAGTTTAATTAAAATTAAAATCAAATGTGATTAACTCCACAACAGTGTGTATTGGGTTGATTCCTTGATTGCATTACTTTCTACAAAAAGTATTTATTAATGATAACATGATTATGATTATGAGTTACACTTGATTATTTCATTCGCCAAGTATAACGCTTAGTTTACAGCATGCGTTAACACATCATAGTATGTGACGCTACTCAGTTTGACCCGCTATTGAATACCCGGATGAAAGCTGTCCGCAGCGCCACCTGGCGGTCAATGAGAGAACGTAGAGTTATTGCTCTACCATATTCCAGAAATTTATCAGCAGCTATTGCGCTGTTACAGTTGGATAGCATATATGTATATTTGCAGTGCGCTGCTTCTTTTGACCTTCCAGTCTTCTTAGCAGTTAAAAAGTTGAAAAAATTAATGCATCCCTCTTTCTGTGACTGATGTTTGCTACAGACTACATATTTACAGCTTACCTGTAGGTGTCAATTCATAAACATGCACATTTTTTTAGTATATGAATAATGTCAGATTACCAATGCACATTAACCCTTTCCCCCTTAAACCGGCCAAAACCGGCTGGTGGTCAAATGTCGTCTGCTTCAGTGTTTTCAACTAATTTCAACAGTTATGAAAAACAATTTGACTGAGAAATGTACATGAGACTTATCAAGATCACATGCCCCAGGTCAACAGCTTTCATTGGCATGGGTTGGGCACTTAGTGGAAGGTCGAAAGAAGCTGCACACTGCAAATATACATAAAGGAAAGCTGTTGACTCAGTCTTAATTCAAGGGGGAAAGGGTTAATCATGTTTTTTTTTTACTATGGAATAGCTGGGTTCTGTGGTCAAGAAAATAAATCTCCTGATATAGGAATGTTGATGTTTGCATAGATCAGTGAATTTGTTTCTGACTGGTTCAAACCTATCTCTTAATTTTTAAGATCTTGAATTATTGACGATAGCACATGCATGCACACACACACACACACACACACACACACACACACACACACACACACACACACACACACAACTTAAAATACATGACATTTGTATAACCATAATAAGTTCACATTAATTGTTTACAAACAGAATATGTATGTTAACAAATGTAAATGATAGTGTGTTATCTTTGTTTGATATTGTCAGTCAGCAAATGTTCATCAATGTCTTCTTAAACTCATGATGTATATATTTTCAGGTAAGAAATGACTTGAAGATCGTAAGAGCTAGACCCAAGATGGTGAGTCAAATGCCAATTTGTTATATGCCTACATGATATCTTGTCAGTCTGTGTACACTCAGAGTATAGATCAATCCTGTATAACAATCCTGTGGCTCAACCAATTAACCCTTTCCCCTTGAATTAACACTGAGGAAACAGCTTTTGAAATCAGTAAACAACTCGGAAGCAGACGAGCTCAAAAGTTTATTGGGCAAAACTAGGAGCCAAAAAATAAATTGGACAAAACCATACCATAAGCCCATGAAGCCTCACCCAGTCCAAAGATAGTAGGGAGAGAAGACCAAAAACTATTCTTTGACCCAGTGGGATAAATAACTTGTATTTAATAACATTATACGGTGATGCTCTGCCTACATGGGTTTTTACTGTAACAGAGTTCACATTGGTGTGGTTGTAGATTGTGGGTGTAAATGTTCCCAATCCTAGGGCAGTGTAGTGTTTATGAATGTGTGACATTTGGATCGAAGATTCACATCTGACAGACACTTTAGACAATGGGCTTCTTGTGTGAAGACACTGTGGAATTGAAAATGGAATCCATTCTGTATAGTACTGGGCAGATCCATCATTTATGACGGTAGAATGCCTCAGAAGTGAATGCAACTTTCCACAGAATGACTCGGGGGTTTAATTTTGCCACTATGTGTCAAACAGAATCATCGTGATCGGACACCCATAACAGCACTTAAATATCTGACGAGACAGCAACTTGGAAAATTATTTTGACCTGATATTATCTTGTATGTGACAGTTTATTGATCATCTTTTATATTATAAAACCAGAACTAAATAAGATTCCAACTTTACCACTCCTCGGCCAATATAGGCCGGGGGGGGGGGGGGGGGGTATTGCTATTGTCTCTGTCTGTGTGTGAATCTGTGCATGTGTCTGTGTGTCTCTCTTCTTGTGTGCGATTTCAGAAGAACCAGATAAGCTTGGATCATGAAACTTTTTGGTTGATCACCCTATTTGACCTTTATATCAAGTGTGAAGGACAATGACCTTGACCCAATTTTAAGGTCACCTATGTCAATTCTCTATGAAATTCTTGCATGCAATGTCAGGAGAACCAGAATTGCTAGGATCATGAAACATTTACAGGTGAATTCAAGTTTGAAGGAGAATGACCTTGAGTCTATTTTAAGGTCACCTGGGTCAATTTACTTTGAAATTCTACCGCATGATATCAGGAGAGCCAGATGTGTTAGGATCAAGAAACTTTCATAGTTTATACACCATTGATAGGGTCTGCTTCAATTTTGTGGGCAGCCGATGGGTTTAAGGCTTTAGCTGTTATGTTTTATGAGTTTAAAGATAGGTGACCTTGACCCAATTCCCAAGATCACAGAGTCCTTTTAGTGAATTTGGTTTTCATGCGATAAGTTGAACAGTTTTTTCATAGGCCTTCCATATTGCACATGATTGTAGTCCTACATATAAGGTCTCATACGAGTTTGAAGATGGGTGACCTTGACCCAAATCCCAAGGCCACAGAGCCATTTTAGTGAATTTGGTTTTCATGTGATAAGTTGAAAAGCTTTTATGTAGGCCTTTCACATTGCACATGATTTTAGTCCTGCCTAAGGTCCCAGACAAGTGTGAAGCTGGTGCATGATCTTGACACAAATCCCAAGGTCACAGAACCCTTTAACTGAATTGGTTTCCATGCAATAAGTTGAAAAGTTTTTGATATAGACCTTTCTTTTTGCACATGGTTTTCATCCTACATAAGGTCTCGGACAAGTTCGGAGATGGATCACCTTGACCAAAAATCCCAAGGTCTCAGAGCCATTGAATGGAATTTGTTTTCATGCTATAATTTGAAAAATTATTGACATAGGCCTTTCAAATTGCATGCAGGCATTAATAGTCCTACATAAGATCTTGGACAAGTTTAAAGATGGGTGACAATGCCACAATACTGGCTATGAATGTTCATATAGCACAAAAATAACTCCTGTCAGTACTGATCGCTGTAGCATGGGGGGGGGGGGCATAGATCTATCAATCTCTGATTGCATTTTAATTTGTGTCTAAACCTAATAAGGCTATTCCATGCTGCCTGGACATTATGACCATTAAAATCTCTGTGACACCTCCACGCTGCATAATGTATTGGATCATAGACATGAGCAAGTATAAGCCACAGTCCAAGTGGATGATCTGCTTCCAGGAACACTGTACTTAATGGTAGTTCCATTTTTTGTTGGATACAATCATACTTCATGAATCAATTTGAACAGTTACGGTTATATTAGCCAAGTTGTTGGTAAATGAGTGAAATACCTCCAGCTGTATGCAGCTGTTCTGCTGTCAAAATGGAGGGAACTCTAACAGCATGATACTTTATAGTTTTGATTTGTCATCTGACACCCTTTAGCTGCTGTACATCAGCTACACATACATGTGGCTTTTTTTTCTCTTCTAAGTCAAACCTGCGTCTTTCCTATGGTCCCAACATATTCAGAGCTAGGGTGGGGAAGTATAGCAGCCATGTAGCCACTTCTGAACTGCTAAACTTAATTTCTGTGACTGCATGCTACACACATGTAGCAGCGTATTGTGGCTGCATGGCCACTTCTTAAAATAACTAAGGCAGCTGAGTTTATCTTGGGTTCCTCTGCCTGTCTTCCATCATTCTTCTATCATCTGTCAACAGTATTACAGTTTGGGCTTCCCTGAGACCTCCAGTGTATTGGGACAAGGCTGTCGTTGACTGATCATACAATGAGGCTCTTGTCGACTCGCCATACCATTCAAACTGAAGATCGAGATAGCAACCCATATTGACTTGTTATTATCTAGGATGGCTTACCAGAGGCAATATTTTCCAACCAACTGCTTCTGGCTTGGCTCATTGGTGGGAACATTTTACTTATGGATGGGAATATTGACAGTACAATTCAGAGTGTGCATGCAAAATCAATTACTGCATTAGTCTTTGATTTTGAAACATGAGCAGAAACTGCTGGAAATTCTGACTCGAGAGCATGGACTCATGTGTATCTTGCAAAATCAAATGTTTGTCTCCTTAATAACACTGTGCATCACCATGAAGTAACATGATGGTTTCACCATACTTAAAAACTATACATAGATCTAATTCTGAGTACTTTCAAAGCTACCTAGGGTGTCTTTGCAAGCAAATAAGGGTGTAGATAACATCTGTCCTATTCCCTTGTAATCACTTATGCTAGTTAATCTGATAAGACAAATTGTTTTCCCCAGGGAGACAACATTGTTTTTCTGACATGTCTGCTGAACATTTTTAATTAACTCATTATTCTGTTGGAGTCTAGTCATTAAATGCTTGATTAGTCTGATTACCAGTTAGGTTTGGTCCCCACAGCAAATTAGATATTCTATGTACAATAGAGTTCCTGTTGAGAGTTAGTTTTTAAGGGGATTTCATCAGCATGAGGTCTGCCAGTGTACATGGCTGTGACTGATGCATCTACATTGAGCTACCTGCAACCAGAAGGGGCCTCTCAAAGTATAAACCAGAAAAATATGCATGAAGTTTATACCTGTGAGATCTGAAATCTGTACTGTGCTAAACAGCAAGTGTATGTTTTGTACAGAGAGATTATGGCATGGTATCACGAACCTCTAATTCTGCAATGCAAGGATTAATTTCTTTTTTGAAAAATAACCTGTTGTGCTGTTTAAACAAGAAAAATGATGTATGATTTCAAAGACATCTTTCAAACAAGGATTGAAATATAAATGATAAGATTTTTTGAACTTTTTCTCTTGCTTTTATATTATAAATATCCTCAAATATTTCGGTTTGCTGTTGTAACCTTCTTCGGTGAGACCCAGTTGGGTGATGCCTTATAATGGCACAAAAATGTTCATGCCTGTGAAAAAAAAATAACCTATACATGAATTTCATCTCAAGGATGTTGAAACAAGACTATGACACTATTGCAATGTCCTTTTGTCAGGCTTTAGCTTGTGGATGGTGGCCAAATGTATATGTTTATATTAAAAACACAAGCACATGTAAACTCAAGGTATCACTTGCATTTACACTAGCTCGGTAAGGATAGGTGATCACTTTTGCAGCATAGCATTGTCCCAAGTCCCACAGAGCCGCATGAAGACTTATACCTAACACTGTTTGGTAATGAAGATAAAACTTGCATCTTCACTGAGGTAAAGACATAGTCTGGATGTCAGGTATTCCTCATAACATGGTGTACCATCATCTTCTGTGTTTCAGCTTGTCTGTCTGGACCACAGGTCTTTGACCTCTGACCTATTAGTCCTAAGGCATCCTGCAAGGGAATCCATGCAATGTCAGACATAGGTCTGGTTTCAGTGTATTTTCAGTACCTTCACATATTTACAGGTGGTTGGTATTTTGACAAATGTAACATTTCATAGCAATAATCGTGCGGTGCCTGTATACTGAAGGCCACAGACTACAGTTATAAATCCTTCTATTTTTCATATTAGCATTTTTCAGTCTAAAAAATCAGCATTTTGGTATTTTAAAATTCCGTGAACGGCATTTAACAGATAAAAATGTCAGAAAAATATGCACGGATTTTTGTCATACAATTCCCAGCTCGTTAATTTGTGATAATTGAAATACGAAACAACACCTGGATGTCAGCTTTATACAGGTGTATGAACTGTGCTCTTGCCAGGGTCACATCATTGTCCTTCCCCACCATAAAGTTCCCACCTGGCCTGGAAGACAGTGCACCTATATGACCACCAATGAAGCAACTCTGCGATGCAGCAAACCTGACTTAGCTAACTTTATTTAAACAGAAGCTACAGCATGCTGAAAACACAGTATTTTCACAATTACGGACTATCTCCGTTGGGATGCGCAACCAGCCAATCACAACTGTAGTCTGTAACCTAATAGACTTATCAAAATTTTTAAAACTTGTTTAACTGAAGCCACAACTTGTTTCCTGCAAAAGATTTGCATTAACTTTACCAAACTTCAATATTAAAGAAAATATCAACTTTTTTGCAAGCAACCTTAAAATCTGAAAAATCAGTTTTTATGACACATAAAATAATTAATTAAAATTTTGAGGAAAATTATATAATTGCATCCAATCAAATCTTTTCTGTCCAATATGAATATGATACACAATGGGCTATGATGCAAACCCATAATCACTTGCCTGCATGTCCTGCCCTTACAATGAGAGATCAAATTACAATGCCCCACCCCTTAATTTTGACCCCAAATTTGAATATATTGCTAAAATTTTATGAATTTTTAGGTGAAATTGGTGATTTTTTTACTATTTATGGATAGATTCGTAGCATTTGTCTACAAAAAGTATGACATCTATCACTGCTGAGGCATTAATGGCGGATGGGGGGAGTATCAGTTACACCAAGTCAGCATCTAATACCAGTCATTATGGCAGTATTTTCCTGATATAATCTGAATTACGGCAGACAATGGAACAGTTTCAGTGTTTAAACATTATTAGCCCATCAAAGTGCACAGTTTAAGACCAGTTGGTCACAGATTAGAGTCGCAGTATTCAGCAAATTATGTTTTTTGGGACTAAAATTATGGAATTTTAACGCGCCCTTTGTTTGAACATTAGGAGGGCAGTTGGGTGATCCAGCTTCCACAAACCAATAGTGCTATGCCTTTTTTTCTGCAGTAGGCTGTACAAGTTGTGGTTTATTGACATGGTTTCTGGTGTATGTGGACATATTAGAAAGAAAATGACAAAAGTTTGTACAGTTACTCCAATATCATAAATGCATATTTGTATTCACAAGTGCTCTGATTTTAAATTTGATAAGCATCCAATTATCAATCCAATTATCAGGCGCAAGTGTTTTCAGGCAAGTGTTTAATGCAAGCTAACTTTTTTCCCCTTGTTTCACCTTCTGAAACTCTTATAATTATATGTGGTTGTATGTTGAAGTTCAAATGTTTTGCCACCTATGTACACTAGCTTGGTAAAAGTTATAAAATCTGCAGTTCATAAGTGCTGTCATCCATATTCATGGATATAAATTGATTCATTTATGTGAAAATAACATGCTGATGAACTCAACAGCTCAACAAAGTCGGTATGCCTGATTTTAAATGATTTACCCCAGTCAAATGACACACATGTATGACAAGCTTTTTGTCTAAAAAATAATAATAATAAAAATAAAAGGGGGTGGGGTGGGGGGGTGGGGGGGGAAACAAAAACAAAACAAAAAAACAAATAAATTTACATTTTACCTAAGATTTGTACAGCCCTACTGACAGACAATGTGCATTTTTTTCTGGTATGCCCAAAATCACTTTGACATGATTTTGTATAAACAGCTCTGCATATGAATGGAGGCTATAGGCCTACAATGACAATGCCACAAAATTAAAAGTTTGAAACAGAGGGTCACTAAGTTTCATATCAATGGGATTAGCATAATTTATTCATATCATATTAGCATTGATAATTTCTCATACACACATATGATTACCTGTGTGGTACAAGTGAGGTATCGCTAAATACAAAGGGCAATGGAAGCTATCTATCTACCAAGCAGTCAGCAAAGGAGGCATAGCCTGTGCACTTGTTAAATGTCTTGCATCGAATCCTGTTATTATTTATGCAGTGTGGTTCCACTGATAGGTACAACATGTCTATGCACAATGATTTGTGACATAAATGTGATACTTCATGAATTTTTAGAAAATTAAGACTGTTAAACTTGATATTCACAGCCGATCTGTGGGTGTAAAACTTCTCTTCTCCTTTCATAAGCTGGCCTGAGGTACACAATACCATAGCCCGAACCATTTGCCTTGTGATCTACAGTCCCAGGACCATATCTTGCATGCTCCATGCATGTAAAAGTTGTTAGGATCACTCAAAATTGTCCAGGCAGCTGTCAAAAAGTGCTGACTTCCCATTTTTAACTTGCTTGATGGACGATAATAGAATAACAACATGACCATGTGAGTCCCAATACATACAGAGTTAGCCCTAATAGGCCACAGACTACAGTTATAAATCCTTCTATTTTTCATATTAGCATTTTTCAGTCTAAAAAATCAGCATTTTGGTATTTTAAAATTCCGTGAACGGCATTTAACAGATAAAAATGTCAGAAAAATATGCACGGATTTTTGTCATACAATTCCCAGCTCGTTAATTTGTGATAATTGAAATACGAAACAACACCTGGATGTCAGCTTTATACAGGTGTATGAACTGTGCTCTTGCCAGGGTCACATCATTGTCCTTCCCCACCATAAAGTTCCCACCTGGCCTGGAAGACAGTGCACCCATATGACCACCAATGAAGCAACTCTGCGATGCAGCAAACCTGACTTAGCTAACTTTATTTAAACAGAAGCTACAGCATGCTGAAAACACAGTATTTTCACAATTACGGACTATCTCCGTTGGGATGCGCAACCAGCCAATCACAACTGTAGTCTGTAACCTGAAGGAGTTACACTCGTAAATGGACTTCAGAAGCTTTTATCTTTTAGTGGCATCAGGCCGGTGAAAGTAGAATGTTGCCAATCTCTAATAAAGACATTTTGGGGCTGTAGAAATTGTAATCATATGCTTCTTGGTAACATAGAGTTAATCAATGCTATTGATGGCCCACTCACAGAACCCATACAGTGGGTCACTGAATGTACCGTTATATTGACAGCCCACTCAGAGAACCGGCCCATACATTGGGTCACTGAATGTAACGTTATACTGACAGCCTACTCACAGAACCCATACTTTGGGTCACTGAATGTACCTATTGACAGCTTACTCACAGAACCCATACCTTGGGTCACTGAATTTACCTATTGACAGCTTACTCACAGAACCAATACCTTTGGTCACTGAATATACCTATTGGAGGAGCCTGGGTTTTTATGCAAAGGTCAGGACCTTGGACCCTTGCCGAGCTGAGCATTTGTGGGAAGTTTTGATTTTAATTTCTATTTTGGGACAGGAATGAATCATTTTGAAATATTTAATTGGCAGAGCCTGTTTTTGAGAGAATTATTAAGATATGGACTCGTTTGGCACAGATGGTTTGAAAGGATAAATGCAAGTTTAACCAAGCCTTATTGCTTTCTGTAGCCCAAATGAGCATTATAAAGTTTTCATCAACAACAATCATGATAGGGCCTGTGGCTTCAGGGAATATAGAAAGATTAATGTTGTAGCTTTGATATACAGTTAAGCCTACGTTAAACTTAACAGTCACCAAACACATCAACCTTTTGCATCTTTTTTCCAACCATTTGAGTGAAAGGCAAACCTTTTTCTAACACTTTCCTCCACATTTCCAAACCATTTCCTCTTTTTGCATTAAAACCCTTTTTCTAATGGTTGACAACCATTTCACACACACTTTCCAACCATCTTGATGAA
This sequence comes from Hermodice carunculata, assembly GCA_964020975.1. Classification (NCBI taxonomy): domain Eukaryota; kingdom Metazoa; phylum Annelida; class Polychaeta; order Eunicida; family Amphinomidae; genus Hermodice; species Hermodice carunculata. The sequence continues at coordinate 131,911,614 of OZ026612.1, read as the reverse complement.
AATGTTGAAATGATTTGAAATGATTTGCAACCCTTTCAAAGTTTTAGACGGGCTTAACTGTAAATGCCATGAGGACCAAGCACTGCAGTGAGTCTGTGTGTCAAGATAATGATCCCGTCAAGCTGCCCTGACTTGGTGATTGTTTAACTCATTCCATACTATAGTCACAGGCCTTGGTCAGTGGTTCTGCACTGCCTGGCAAGTCATGCTGCAGCTGCCCTTGCGGCAATTGTCGTCTTAAATCTGGGTAAATATATAGAAAGATCAGGGACTGGTATGGGATGAGTTAATTTGATCACCATCAGTATTCTCTGTGGTAGGTATACGTAGATATGGTGATAATGAAGAATGCTCAGTTACATGATGGAAATGCCATATCATGAGGTCAAGATTGTAAACACAGGTGGACAAGGTCACAGGTAGAGGTCAGTGCTCTATGATTAGCTACATGTACACAGGTGGATACTTCTCACTAATTGCCGGACATGAATATACACTACCACATTTGTGTAAACATGTATCTGTGTTGTATGGGTGGAGTCTATGTTGAGCTGCTTGTGGGATATCTGTTTCTCTGTGTTCGTGTTATATGATGGTCCCAGTGCAGTCCTGCCCTCAGTATACCTTCAGTCCTGGATGTTATAGGACCACACAGTACCCCAGGGTACTGCCCAGGAACACACATACAGCACCCAAGGGTACTGCCCAGACAGTAGACATTATGCTCGTCTTGTATCTTCAGCACATAACTGAAACTGGCCAACAGTTCATGACTTTGTGATATGTTAAATGTCATCTTTAGGTTTATTAATAATAGAAGCCATTCTGAATATAGCTTGCCCTAGGTCAACTATATCTCTGCGTGGGTTGAATAATGAGCTTGCCAACATAAGTTGTTGAGTCAGTCTTGTTCCAAAGGAGAAACTGTCCACCAATTTTGTAGAGTTGCTTTTATCCACATGCGTACACACATACATGCACTTTTTATTTCATTTTACACCACAGAAAAAAAACTGTAACAGATATAGAGAATCCAGTATGGGTAGCCCATTGAGGATTATGTGGGGATCACAAGTTGTTGGATTTTCATGTTTCCGTGAGGCTGTCTCCAACAACAAGTGATCCCAACGTTGTCCCCAATGGGCCACCCACACTGGATTTTCTTTCTCCTATATCTAAAAAGGACTAATACGCACCAAACTGAAGTTCTATCAGAGAAATAGGTTTGAAAACTTTGCCATTTTGAAAGTGGGAGGAGTCGGTATTTTATTAAATGCACCATGGCCTCTCATTGGTTTGTCTACTACTTGAAACCAATGAATGACAAATCAAATGAAAGATTACAATTAAAACCTTATCCTTCGTACACATGTAGGATAACCCCTGCAGGATAAGCTTGAGACATAGGAGAAAAAGGTATCAGGTATAGTTGCACTTAGTTTTCAAATCTGTCAGCTACTTGTTGATTGCTGTGCTCGGTGAATGAATGACATCATGTTGACATGGCATTGCACCAATTTACATGGTGGCGAGACTGTCCTGAAATGCCAGCAATTGTGGCATAAATTGTTCCTGCAAAGAACATTCATCTTTAACTGCATACTCACACAACCAACAATTTGGAAGTCGGTGACAAGGAAGGGAATATTGAGGTCAACTTGAAAAGCAATGGCAGAATTAAGTTACATTTATTCAAAAAGTTAATTATTTTGTTAAAGTTAACTGGACATGTCATTTATGCAGTTGTGCCTGGCTGCATGAGTATGTGTGAAACTTTCATAGCTTTAGGTGCCATGTTTATTTGCTTTTTTGGTCTTGTGCCATAAAATGGGGGTTCCTTCTGTGTTAATAATCTTAGAGGGCTTGCCTCTGTATTAAGTCTTAGAGGCTTTCCTCTGTATTGTAGGGTTGGAGGGAAGCCCTCTGCATTAATATGCTTACAGAGCTTCCCTCTGTATTATAGGCTGAGAGGGCTTCCCTCTGTATTGTAGGCTCAGAGGGCTTCCCTCTGTATTGCAGGCTTAGAAGGGCTCCCTGGAGGTCTGTATTCTAGGCTTAAAGGGCTTCCCTCTGTATTAATAGGTTTTACAGGGCTTCCGCTTCCCTCCGTACTGAAGGCTTAGAGGGCTCCCCTCTGTATTAGTATGCTTATAGGGCTTCCTTGTATTCTAGGCTTAGAGGGCTTCCCTCTGTATTGTAGGCCTAGAGGGCTTCCCCCTGTATTGTAGGCTGACAGGGCTTCCCTCTTTGTTGTAGGTCTAGCAGCTATCATATGTGAGGTTTTTGGTGGCAACTGTTATGTCCCATTGCTGTGTTAGCACTCGGAGGCCTAACTATCCCAGTGTATGGTCTTATAGTGACAGGCAGTGTTGGCCTGGAGGCCCATCTATAAACAGACTTGGTGGCAGTGCTGTGCTCTGTTGTTGTGTGAGATTGGAGGTCCAGTTGTGGGTGTGTGGCCTTAGTGACAGGCCGTGTTGGGCTGGAGGCCTGTATTGACTTGGTGGCAGTGTTGTGTCATGCTGTGCCATATTGTTGTGTTGGCATGGAGGCTAGCTTGTCTGTGTTAGTCTTACAGTCAGGTTGACTGTGTAGAGGCTTGCCAGTGCCTGGCTGTACAGTCAGCTGTGCTGTGCCATTCTGGAGGCTTTTCTGTGTTAGTCTTACTGTTGGGTTGACTGTGCCATTGTAGAGGCTTGTCTGTGCTAGCATTAGTGTTACAGTCAGGCTCAAAGGGCCATTGTGGCGGCTTGTCTGTGCTAGCATTAGTGTTACAGTCAGGCTCAAAGGGCCATTGTGGCGGCTTGTTTATGCTAGCATTAATGGTATAGTCAGGCTGACTGTGCCATTGTGGCAGCCTGTCTGTGCTGTACGTGGCATTGCTGTGCTGACATGGAGGCTCTGTGTTCTGGGGTTGGTCTTTATCTGAGCTGTTTGTTCATGGTGACACCTCCCTCACCCTAGAGAAACGGTAATTAAGCGGCTACAAAGCTGCTCTAAAACGGGCAGTGAAAGCGGCTAACCGCTGTTGTGAACAATGTACTAAAGTGGTACACCGCTTTTATAAGCAAATGGGCCAAAACAGTGTACCGCTAAGTATAAAGCAGATACCGCCTTTTATAAAGCAGGAACATAACGGTTTTTAAGCGGTGCTAATTTAAATATTTCGCATCATTTAATTCCAACTTTACAGCCGTTTTCCTAAAAGCGGTGTGGAGCAAAGTTGGATGAAAGTGGCCAGAAAGTTGTCCAGTAGTGGGGTCAAATGCAGATATATATAGCTACAAGGGCCTGTACCACTTGAAAAAAACGGGCATAAAGTTGCTCAAAGTTGGTCCTAAAGTGGCCTTAAAACGGTACACCGCTGTAAAGAAAACAGGCACAAAGTTGCCAAAAGTTAGTTCTAAAGTGGCTTTAAAACGGTACACCGCTTTAAAGAAAACGGACACAAAGTCGCCAAAAGTTGGTCCTAAAGCAGCTTCAAAACGGTACACCGCTTTAAAGAAAATGGACACAAAGTTGGTCCTAAAGCAGCCTTAAAACGGTACATTGCTTTAAAGAAGACGGGCACAAAGTTGCCAAAACTTGGTCCTTAAGTTGAATTCTTTTGTGATCCATAGCCTAGAAACTGAATAAAATTCATCAGCATTACAGAAAGTCTGTTTAAATTTATACTTACTGCTGCTCTCTTGTGCCAATAATGATGCCAAAGTAATCCTTTGTGTTACCACCACAGCCCACGTGGGTCTGTCTTTGTATAATAGTCCCACATTCAGTTGCTTTTCTTAGCTGGATAAATTTCACACTACCCCATGTAAACCACTTGGAGCTAAGGTTTGAGCTTAAGCTATCCACATGCCTGCCAGCATGCTATAAAGTCCTTGTAGCCATCATTATCTTCAAAAAACACCACAAGATGATGCCTTGTACATGTAATACTTGACCATGAACCCGCCATAGTTCTTTTAAATCTGAGGACGTTCCGCTAGGCAGCCTCCCTTTCAGGCCCTCCTCAGCCAATCAACCAAGAGTATTTGAAGGAGTCAGGATGACTGTTATTAACAACTGAAACTTGATCGCTTTAAGTTCAGAAAGTGGTACTAAAATAGTGATAGTTTTGCTGGCAGTACATGCTAAGTCTAGAAAGCAGATTTTAGCGGTGTCTGTGAACAAATGTTAAGTTTAAGAAACGGCAATAAAGTTGTGTTGCAAATAAACTATGTTTAAATTTTTTAAAACAGTGGTAAAGTTGGGGCACAACTTTGGGAAAAGTTGTACATTCCACTTTCAAAAAGTTGACAACTTGCTGGAAAGCTGAAGCCCAACTTTTCAGAAACGGTATATCGTTTTTCAAAAGTTGACCGCTAAAACCTGAAACGGTCTTGACCGTTTTTTGGAAAGTTGTCCACTTTGTTGAAAGTGGTCCTCACAACTTCATATAAGCAGGGTGAACCGTTTTTTGAAAGTTGACCGCTGACATCTTAACCGGTGTGCACCATTTTCAAAAAAGTTGTCCGCTTTGTTATAAGTGGTCCGTTTTTCCATGGTAAGGGAGTTGGCCATGCTGTACGTGTGCTCCTGATTTCTTCAGCTGTTTTCACTATTGGACCATTCAAATGGCACACCTGTTTCTGTGCAATTCTTAGGATTGTCTTCAATGGTCTTTAGCTCGTATATTGTTGGTTTACCACAGGCATACAATGGCCTTGTTAGCAGAACTTAATGACTCCTATAAATGCTCTCTCATGAATTTTCAGTGACCAATGTCTCCATGGTGTTTATCCCTTCCTGCCTTGAACTGGCCGAACCTGGCTGGCAGTCAACTGTCATCTGCTTCACTGCTTTTTCACTTGTTTCAACACTAATGAAGAACAATTTGAATGAGAATTGTAGATGAGACTTATCTGGATAGGGTTATTCAGGTCAACAGCTCTCTTTTGCAGGAAGAGGGTTCCAAACACCCAACTGATGCCAAGAAAAGCTGTTGACGCAATCTTAATTCAAGGGGCAAAAGGGTTAATATAAGTAACCTGTGTTGTGCTTCAAGCTGTTAGAGCTTAAGATGCACTGTGATGTGGCAGTACAGCAAGACAGTTCTCATTTGAAAGATGATTTTTTGTAATCTTTTTGGCCAGTTAATAGTTGGGACCCTTGTTGATCACAGCATGGTGTTGCAAACTCTTTTCACTATGTTGCAATCATTCCATGCACTTGTCGCCTTGACTTAACATGTTCACTTGTGACCTGTGTACTTTGCATTGCTTTTTCTGATCAATGGAGATTATGTTTATAAGTATATGTCATATTGACTAAAGTCATCAAATCCTATTCATTGCTGTTATATTTGCATTGATTAGGGGTTAATTTGCATTATTAAGCAGTCAAGTGAGCTACGTCCACCCTCTTGGCTTTCCAAGACTTTGATGTGGCTAACCACAAATACTTCTGAAAAATGTTGTTGAAAAAATAGGGCCTAAAGAGTGGCATTGGAAGGTTGCAGCTGGCAATGAAACTATGGCTGCATCTTTATTGATCCTAATTGGTCCTTCAGATGGCCAATCAGATAGCTCACAGCACATTGACCGTTTCATGCATGCTGTACAGGGTCAGCTTCCTGTCATTGAGGATTGCAAAACACGATTTCTGTGTGCTTTATTGCAGATGTATCTGTGGCTGGCCCCTGCCTCTGCTAAGTCTCTATGGACACAGACCTGGTTATAAATCATATGTATATATACTGTATATAATGTATGTATATTTATAACACACACACACACACACACAACACACACAACACACACACACACACACACACACCACACAACACACACACACACACACACCACACACACCACACACACACACACACATTATATATGGATCCACTTTCCCAATATTTCTGTCATATCGGAGTTTGCTAGTGATATACTGCTGCAATAAAGAACAATAATTTTTCAGTCATGCAGGCTTGTATTCACCATGAATATCTAACATTCTTTTAACAGTATGATCCCATAATATAACTCTACAGGTCATACTTAACGTGCAGTGACAGATCCTTGCCTTGGGTTCTTTGTCAGATTTGATACAGAAACTGCATGGGAGAACATTTTGTCTCCACCATGATTGCAGAAAACACAAAATACACAGCAGCTTTACATCAGTGAAGACAGAATTAAATCATCATTTAAGGCAATGTGGATTCATCTTTAAGTAATTTTTCACAGGTTTAGTACATGTGAATTTGGATAAGTGATTTATCACAAGGAGTGTAATTCTTCACAGATCACAAAGGTGAGAAACTGAAACTATTTTGCATAAAGTAAATAGATAAATTGGTTTCTTAATTAAGATGAACATTATGCATTCATTCCAGAAATTGCATGGAGACTGGAAATGTTGACCATGGCTGGATAAGCCTCAGCTTCATAATAATGACCCAGCTCACATACTTGCCTTCAACACTGACTATGGACATATGTAGAATTGAGTTGATCATGGTGTCAGGGTGACCATCCTGTTTTCACAAATTAACCCCTTCACTGCTAGTCATGACAAACCACACTTATCTGAATTATTATAATTATTGCAATTTCATATTGCCCTCACAAAGGGCTGTCTTGAAGCACCGGCATATATCACGGAAAAATTTAGCAGTTTCAGGGAAAGTATAACTGAATTAGGACAAAAGCATTGCTGTGGTGGTTTGGTGTCCAAAGTATACTAATCAAAATTAAACTGTTGATACATTCTCAAAACTGGTACTTTAAGGTATAACAACTTTAGTTACTGATGCTTGTAAGGTATAACAACTTATGTTAAATGCTTGTAATTTTGTTGCTTGGTGCAAAAGCAAAGCATCATAATTAATTATACCATTTGTTGCTTCTATCTGAAGCATGATAACCAATTTTATCAAATCTTGCTCTTATTTAAAGCGTCCTTGCCAGTTTTATAATCTCCTGCTCTAATTAAAACATCGTGACTAACTGTATCATCTCTTGAAAACTGTATGTTGTTTTTCTCTGTTGTTTTCCTCTAGAGGATGTGTATGGTGTTGGAATTATCTGGTATCAGTCTATGACCAGTTTCAAAGAGAGATTTAGATATCACTGTTTGAACAAATAAATTTGAAACTTTAACTTTGCAGACTGCTGTTTTAAACATAAAACTGTGAATAACAAGACAGTGTGTATCCAATTTACTGAAGTGTCTGTGCATTTCTATTGACCTGAAAGTATGAAAAATGTTTGATTATGTCTTCTTTTGTTTTCTCATACATGTACTTTGCAGCTATGCTTTCACTTTTCCTCTTGGGCAGATATTATTTATCACACTCAAAGGGGGCATATCATATTTTTGTAGCATAATCCAAGGCAGAGTTTGAATATGCCATTTGGCTATATATAAATCCTAAAATATAGAATAGAATATTTGTGCTTTAACCTGCCCTATATCCATAACGCTTCACTTAAACTATGATCTATAATGTAGACTTCCAAACTAAAACTATGATCTATAATGTAGACTCCCAAACTAAAACTATGATCTATACTGTAGACATCCAAATAAAAACTATGACATGTAATGTTTATATCCAAATTGAAATTGTGATCTGCAATGTGGACTTCCAAATTAAAATTATGATCTATATTGTAGACATCCATACTAAAATTATGATCTAAAATGTAGACTTCTAAATGAACAATTAAAATCTGTAATTTAGGCTTCTGAATTAAAATTATGATCCATAGTGTGAACTTCCAAATTATAGTCATATTTTGGACTTCCAAGCTTTCATAATCATCAATATGGCAGATTTTCAAACTAAAATTGTGATCAAAAGACATTTTCCAGACCTAAACAGTGATATATTCAAACTCAAATTATGATTTCTGATATAGAATTCCAAGCTAAATGAGGATTTACCATGTAGACTTCCAAGCTTAAGTTAAGATCTGTAATGTCGTAGAGTTCTACACTAAAATTATAATGTGGAGTTCCAAACTTAGCCAAGGTGATGGTATACATGTTGTGAAATAAGCACAGTAGATTGGCAAACTGATTCCACAGTGTACATTGTGAAATGAGTCTTACAGATTGACCACCATCAAGAATACCTCACCCAAGATGTTGATAAATATTTCATAGATTCTGACCAGTAGGCTGCAGTCTGAGCCCAGTAGTTTTAATGGGTACAAGTCAGCAACGCCTTGCCAGGAGAGCTACTGTAAATGCACACAGTGCCACCATATACCAGCAGGGCATACACAAGCAGCTGTTACTGTTGGTCATTACTTGACTGAGCCTCACTGATAGAGCAGCAAACATGTATTGCATTTGTCCTGTAAATTGGTGGCAAGGTTTATGAGGGAGCTGGGCAATTGACGGAGGGGCCGGTGGACTGTTTTTTGAGTTGTAAATGCTGAAAGTAAAAGTGAATCTGCACATTTCTTTTCAGTGAGGATGACGATGATTGTATACTGTTTAAATTAACAAACAGCTTGGATGTGAATCCCGTATTTCTTAAAAGGGTAACATGCTTGAACTCATAGAGTTTGGGTATATAGTTTAATATGAATTCATTTGAGCAAAGTATTTTGACAATGAACTTCCACTTGTAACATTGTCATGGCGTGTTTGTTCAAAGACACTGAGTGTTGTCATGTCAAAAGGGGCAATATATGTGACTGATATGTTATTATTATTTTTTTTTTTTTTGTTATTGATATGTTATTAATGGTGAAATAAAAACACGAACTAAACCTATTGTGATTATTGAGGTATTTGTTTCTATGCCAGTTTGTGTCTGTCAGTAGCAATTTTTTACATTAAAGGATAGAATAAAAAGGAGAAAAAAAATTGACGCTTGCTTGCTTGTTCACAGAGTAAATGATCCAGATTGAATGCTGTGGGCTCATTCAGACTCTGTGCATAGCTAGGACACATTTAATATCACAGTGTATAGACAAGAATGAAACTGTCAGGTTTATATCTATACTACAGGGAGGGCAGATGGACAGGGCATGCACTTTAAAAGTGTGGGATATAGAAAGTGCCATCTAGTCTACAGTGCAGATCACTACAATCTAGCAAAACATTAGAGTCAAGATTAGTGCAAGAATGTCAGCAATATACGAGGGCCAAGATTGATGCAGCATTATCAGCAATACATGACGGCCAAGATTAATGCTACATATACAATTTCAGCACTGCATGAGAGCCAAGATTATAGTGCTACAATTTTTTCACTACACGAGAGCCAATATTAATGCTACAATGTCAGCACTACATGAGAGCCAATATTAATGCTACAATGTCAGCACTACATGAGAGCCAAGATTATAATGCTGCATAAAATATTGCACTACAAGAGAGTCAATATTAGTGCTACAATATAATATTTAATGTCAGCACTACATCAGAGCCAAGATTAATTAATGTCAGCACTACAAGAGAGCCAAGATTATAATGCTAAAATGTCAGTACTACATGAGAGCCAATTTTAATGCTACAATGTCAGCACTACATGAGAGCCAAGATTATAATGCTACATAAAATGTTGCACTACAAGAGAGTCAATATTAATGCTACAATATAATATTTAATGTCAGCACTACATCAGAGCCAAGATTAATTAATGTCAGCACTACAAGAGAGCCAAGATTATAATGCTAAAATGTCAGCACTACATGAGAGCCAATTTTAATGCTACAATGTCAGCACTACATGAGAGCCAGTGTTAATTCTGCAATGTCAGTACTGCATGAGAGCTAAGATTAATGCTACAATATCAGCACTATATGAGAGCTAAGATTAATAATACAGTTTCAGTAATTGATAAATGGGAATTCTTAGCACGTTAGAAGTAGTCCTTGTAAGAACTGAGCAACAATGCTCCTGAGGAATTTGGTGAAATGGACGTAGTGCTGAAGTCAGATAATTGGAAGGAATGTGCAGCCAAAGAGGTGATGATAAAGATGGCTCATTCAAACTTCTCTTAATTCATAGCCAACTTTAATAATGAGTGTCAAGTTGTCCACTTAGCCCAGAGAACACAATGCAAAGTGACAACTGGGCAGGCATGTCAGAGACGATGCACACTGTCAATTATTCATTGGCAGGGGAAATTGGATCCTGTGTTGTTTTCAAGCAGGACACTGACTTGGGTGTGTGGCAGTCAGTGTCCAGGGCTTTCCACTTAAGCCTTCAATTATGCTGTGTCACTGTGGCAAGATGTTACAGACAGTAGCAGTTCTGGGTGACAGACCTGGTAAATGTTATCTGCAATGTGAGAATATGTGTCACACCCTGCAAGCCCCCCCCCCCCCTTCCCCTGTCCAAAAAAAAAAAAATAATAATAATAATAATCACTGTGCCATTCAGCCTTTTGCTCACAGTATACATTAATTCTTGCTATTTCATATATACTTTGTCCCCAGTAGAGCTGCTTTGAGCAACATTAGTGCTGAATACTTGGATGCAAGCCACTGACAGCTACTGCAATGTTACTTATAGTCAGCTACAGTAGTGAGTGTAGTGTTACAGTCAGCTACTGCAGTGTTACTTATAGTCAGCGACAGTAGTGAGTGTAGTGTTACAGTCAGCTACTGCAGTGTTACTTATAGTCAGCTACAGTAGTCAGTGTAGTGTTACAGTCAGCTACTGCAGTGTTACTTATAGTCAGCGACAGTAGTCAGTGTAGTGTTACAGTCAGCTACTGCAGTGTTACTTATAGTCAGCGACAGTAGTGAGTGTAGTGTTACAGTCAGCTACTGCAGTGTTACTTATAGTCAGCGACAGTAGTCAGTGTAGTGTTACAGTCAGCTACTGCAGTGTTACTCATTGTGAGATACTGCAGTGTTACTTACTTATAGTCAACCAGTTACCACAGGACACAGTGCAATTGTGTGGATGACATTTGGGTGTGATGTGCGTCAATCAGTCCAGCTGTACGTAGCTCACTTCTCTGAGGCTAATTAACATACAATATTCATAATTAACATACAATATTCATGAAATGTGACCGTAAATGGTTGGCATTAGTAGTTGACTGTGCCCAGTCCGTATTTTGAGGCGTTTCTAGGAGATGATCGAGTCCTGTGGTTATGACATTGTTCTGGACGTGGATGCTATTTTGAGCCTGACACTGTCAATCCTCTTGCTAATGCAGAAATTATAACCTGGGCTGCAGAAAGTACCCAACATTTGTCTGTTTTCAATGTCAAAAAGTTCAAACTAACAAAGTTAATTATATAAGCCAGAAAATGTGATGAGTTTATAGCCTGGATCATTTAATTGGTGTGTGAGCACCAATGCGTATATGTGTACACCATGGACATGAAGTGCCTTAGTGTAAGCAATAAGGCTGGTCTCCACAGGCTGCAGTACAATGTGAGCACAGAACTGATTCAATGTTGATATTGGGGAAAAGAAACTAAGTTCATCACCCTCCCCTAGTGTTCCAAAACCACAATTTACAAAACATAGACCAGCACAGACATCTATAGGTATATTATCTTGCGATCTGACCTGAGAAGGAACAATCACATTGAATTCATTTTCACTAAAGCATCTAAACAACTTGACATAATGAAAACTCTACAGTATAGCCTCGACAGAGAGACCTTTGAAATAATCTACACTTCTTTTATCTGACCTGTAATGAAGTAATATTGATAGCATAGTCTGGGATGGCTGCACACAAGCAGATTCACAGCGTTTAGAGACCATTCAACTGGATGCTTTTTTAAAATGGTGAACATTATCTTCAGACCAGTGGCACAGCCATATAGGGACCCAAGTTGTCACATCATATGTAAATATTTTCATGGCGGACCTTGAGGAGAACCACCTCCTCTCACACCCACTAAAACCCTTAGTTTGGTGGAGGTTCATTGATGATATATTTTGCATTTGGACTTTTGGAAAAGCCACACTCTATGAATTTTTCCCTCATTTGAACTCCTGCCACAATACCATCAAATCCACTTTGGAATTTTTAACAAGCAAAATTCCATATTTGGACACAGTGGATCTGTTTGATGAAAACATCAAATTGTACACCTCTCTGTACACAAAGCCTACAGATACACACACCTACCTACCTAGATTACACATCTGCTCCCCCCCCCCCCCCAAGCATTGCAAAAGCAAAACAGGATCCCACAGTGAAACCGGTTGGACATTTCTGTTACAATTTTCGCTGTCAGGCCTTTGCCTGGTCATTTCTTATTTAACTGGATGCTGCCCACATTATATGTGGTGCTATGCAAACCACCTGAAATGAAATGAAGAACCAGGGGTAAACAAAGAGAAACTATCGAAAGTTGATCCAAATGTACAAAATTTTTCATCAACAAATTCCAGAATATACATACAAAAATAACGCACAGACACAGAAACAGACACACAGACACATGTATATTTACCTGACCTAACCATATATTTCATCAAATAATTTCATCAGACTATAAAACTCCCATCAGTTTGTTATCAGGGTATACAATGTCAAGGAGCAAAGGTCAGAGGTCAGTATTCCTTGTAGAGCAGCAGATATATGGAGAATCTCTGAGGAATGCTATGTCTTTATTGACAGATGTAACAAGCTACATGTAGGTCCTTCAGATCATACACATGATGAAGCCGCAAGCCGAGTCAGGAATGCTCAGAAAGACCTAGGGAGTTCTAGAAGAAATGAGATTCTATTTATCCCATGTTAAAAAGCAAAGACCACAATTTGGTCAAATACTGGTGCATTTGTAAAACAGTGTTTAAAAAGATGCAAAATGCCTCTCAAACTGACCTGCATAGCAATATATTAAACATTCATGATTGGGATTCACCTGCTGAGAAAATTGCACATGCTGTTTGACATATTAGGTCATGCTGACCCAGGTCATTCACCTAGAGTTCAGTCATTTATTTTAAACAATTAAGGAATTACAACAATGGTCACATCAGATACACTGCATAATGTCACCTAGCTGTATCTGGTAGTTGTATATAAGGTTACTTAAGTGCAAACACAGGATAAATGATCTGATCCTCTTACAGATATATATCCACACCATGTGAGTCTAGCTCAGTATAAATGAAATACAGATTGTATTCACATAAACCAGGAAGACCACAATCCAGGCAGTGTAGAAAATAGAGATTAGCCTTTCATTGAGTTCAAAGAAACTGTCTTGCCAAGGGCCGTGTAAGTCGAGGGAGGTGGAAAAGCTTCAAAGCACCGTGTTGCTTTGTGAAAACAGGATCAACCCCCACTTACTGACTGTGACAAGGCTACTCCTGACTGGCTCTGTCAATGTCCATGGCTTATCCAGGAAATAATTTCAATTTGGTGTGGAGAAACTATATTGGCAGCTATTGCCTGTTATACAGCTGTGACAGCAGGTATTTAAGACCATCTTAACCAACAGGCATAATGCACATTTGGCAGGCAGTCGAGAAATACAGTGTGCTAGCTTTGAAAAGAAAGAGAGTTAAGGTGGTGAAAGGACAGTCTTAAAGATACACTTTTTTGTGAGAGATGGTCTTTCTTGCATGTTATTAATCACATCTTTATTTGTACTGTGTAAAATGTACACTGTCTGAAAGGGGAAAAAAGGAATTCATATACAAATGTCAATCGATGGCTACAATAACATGCAATGCACCAGTCAAAAGTTTGCAAATTAAACATACAGTAGGCCTACCAGTTACTTCACACACAAATTCACAATACAAGTGCCACATTGTATCCTGGGGAAGTTCCAGTGCAGTTCACCATCAATGACCTGATAATGCTGGTGCTGCAACATAGAAGTGACCCCTATCACTTCTAGGCTAGCCTGGTAATGACCAGGCAGCCTCAAAGTAACTCCCCAGGCCATCTATTATTTTGGCTTTTTTCAGCTAGGCCTCCTGTAAAGGGGAAACTTTATCCTAGTTGTTGCTCTTTACTTTATATGAGATTTTGAGAAAAATTAAATATGAAGATATTTTATCATTTTGTTTCTTCAAAATTCATATTTGATGTCTGCAGTCATTAAACAAATGCATGCCCTTACAAAACAAGGCCTTGTCACTTAGTGGTCCTGGTACTTAGTGGCTAGTTATCTGCTAGTTATCAGCTAAGGAGCAGCTGCTTAACGTTTTACTATGTAAATGACTTTGCAGCTAAGTAGCAGGGAAAAGAGATCTTGGGGACAGTCATCACAATGAGAGGCCACTGGTTCATGCAGCTAGTTTGGAGATATTCCATTGGCTGGTCTTCTGTACTCACGAACAGGCTAGAGCTCCTTGATTCTTCCATTGCTATGGTTACATATTTCCGATAGAAATGGTTTTATAAAATCCCTATTGTTATTGATTGACTTAAGAGTGACTCAGATGGAAGGCAATGATTTCATTTCAAATTCTGATTTAGTTCAAATTTTGAGTTACAATTTTGTACTTTACTAATCCTGTTTAAAGATGCTTAACAATTATTTGTTATCTTGGGCTAAAATATAAAAAAAAAATGACTGTTAAATCTAAATTGATACTTTCTGATGAATTCTAAATGAAAATTTCAAACTTCGTACACATGTTATGGGAATATAGATTGCATGATAAATGTTTGTTACTCTTAACATTTAAAGGTTTAATGTTTGTTAAAGCTGGAGAACTACAAAGTCCTTGTTAAGCTGCTGCTAGATTTTCCAGTGACAAAGTTCATCTTGCTAAGCTTGCACTAAATTGCTCAGTAACAAAGTTCCTCTCGCTAAGTCATGTAAGTTACCACTAGGTTGATCAGAAACAAATCTCTTGCTGCTAAGCTACTGCTAGGTTGGTCAGAAACAAAGTTCTTGCAGCTAAGCTACAGCTAGGGTGGGCAGCAATTCTGCTCCAAAATAATCTCCGAGTTCATTTCTGCAGATGTGTCTATGTCCCTATCCCTGAGGAAAATGCACATGTACTCCTGGCTGTGTAGTCACACAAATCAAGCTCCTTTTGGCCGTTAATACACTCACTGACCTTTGTAATGTATTCCCAGTAACTTTAATTTAAACCATTATCTGCTGCTCAAAAAGCTTTCTAGTCAAACTTCACTGAAACACACAGATGAATACATACTTGATACTTACACTATGTGAAAAGTGAGGTCACTTTTGGAGCTAAAGTTGCTGGCTTTGGGTAGGTCATTGATATAAATGAGAAACTGAAGAGGACCCAATATAAAACCTTGGGGGACTCCAGTAGTGATTTCTGGTGTTGGGGATTCAATATTATTAATTTTGACAAATTGAGATCTATTATTTAAATAGCTATTGAACCACTAAAGTTTGAAATTCCATAGTTTTCATGTTTTTTTAGAAGTATTTTATGATCTGTAGTATCAAATGCCTTCGAAAGATCTAAGAAAAAGGCAATTGACAGTTTCTTTTCCTCAAGGTTTGTGTGTATCCTGTCTATTAGCTCTCAAACAGGACTTTTTGTTGAGTGATTCTTTCTAAAACCACACTGATGATTGTAAAATAAGCTATTATATTTGAAGTATTGGAATAATTGCATATGGAAAATTCTTTTAAATACTCTAGAGATGGATGGAAGGAGAGATATGGGTCTATAATTATTGAATTCATGTTGATTATCTTTTTTATATATCGGGATTACTCTAGCAATTTTCAATTTGTTTGGAAAGACCCCATTTTTTTAGTGACTGGTTAATTATAGCAGTTAGGGGCTTACTAATATCTTCAGATCTCAATTTGAGAAGAATTAAAGATATGTTATCTACTCCTGTGCTTCTTTTTGGATTTTAGAGTTTACCTATCACTTTCTTAATTTGTTCTTCCTCAACATGAGTGAATTGAAAGGTGGAATTAACGTTAATATTTTGCAGATAAGATTGAAAAGGTTTTTTCTCTTGGGTATCTATTTTCTCAGCTAAAGATGAGCCAATATTTACAAAAAAATCATTAAATATGTCGCTATGCTCTCTGTGTCTGTTATACGTTTGTTATCGACGTGGAAGTACTTGGGGGTTTCTTTGTGGGTATTAGATTTATTCAGGATATCTTTAATAGTTTTCCATGTATTTTTAATATCATTTTTGTATTGATGCCCACATGTATAACATGCTGCTGTGATATGGTGCTATGGCCATATTTGCAATGTGTGTGTTCTGACATGCATGTTGCTATATTACCATGTCCACTTTTATACCAATGGCTAATTGTGCCCCCCCCCCCCCCCACGGGAGGAGGCGCATATAGTCATCAGTTTTTCCATCTCTGCATGCGTGTGTGCATCCATCTGTCCGCTGGGCAATCTGGGCTATAATTCCCTTGTCCTTCGACCTAAATTAATGAAACTTTACACATAGATGCATCTGGACATAAGGGTGTGTTATGTACCAAAAGTATACGTTCCAGGTCAAGTGTCTGGGTCACACGCAGTGTTAAGCCCTTGCGCTCATCATCCAGACTTTCGCGTGATTGCAAAGTGCTGGCTCAGGGTGTGAGAAGTCCAGGGTTTGATACCCGACTGAACCACAGCATCGGTGTCAGGGTGAACAGGAAAGCATGCCAACAAGCCACTGTGGCTGAAAGTGGTTCGTCATTGGGCCCGGCTGGCTGGGAGTCAGAGGGAAAATGGCTGTTGGGGTTGTGCTCTTCATGGCTGGAGGTCAGGGACCCAACCTCTGGGGTCAGTTTAGTGCTATCACTGGGCATTCCTTGGTCTTTGAGAGTGTTGAGCCCTCGCACTCATCGTCCGGACGTAATGGCGAAAACGCTGGCTCTGGGTGGGAAAGTTCCTGAGTTCAATACCCGGTTGAACCACAACACTATTATCAAGGGCACTTTCCCCACATGCTACTGTGATATGTTGCCCTAATCATGCCCACTTGAAGAGCTGTTACTTTTCTACCTGTTGTGTTTTATTGATGTTAAACATGTCAGCTGTGTTACATGTACACGTACATTGCTACATACCTATCATATTTACCAAGTGCATATCATTGTTGTAACATAATGTTTTTTGTGCCCTTTATGTACGAAAAAATTTGTCAATGATATCAATGTGTCCCCAGACATCTCTTAAAAAGCATTTTTACCTCCATCACAGGAGAGTGTGTTAATTGACTGATTGCTGTCGAGGCATCAGCCTGCAGGCTGTACAATTGATCTGCTAAATGTAGATGTACAGTTTTGTTAAGCACGTGCGGGGAATGACAGGCTGGTGGCGAGCACTGACGCTCAGGGCATAAAGCTCTCATTGGTTGGTTTTGTACACTTTGGCAGAATTGGCTAGAAGTATAGACTGTGGTAGCTCACTGCATAAAAAAATGCAAAGAGATCAAAGGAAGATTAAAGTTAAAGTAATGTGCAGTTCTGGCATGAGATGTGATGTGTTAATTGCTATAAAAGGTGGGGACTAGCATCGCTTCTTTGTGCATGTCATGCCTATAAGGTGTACAAGAATATAATGTTGATATTGTCTGACTTCCTTCCCGAGCCATTATAAATGTGTGACAAACTTGTGCGTGTCCACCTGCTTTTCAAACTTTTATCAAAGCAAGGCAGCTTGAGGCTCCAGTTTTGATCAATTAACCTTTCCTGCTCAGATCAACTTATTTTCTGTGTCCTATGTTAAGCAGAATATGCTTTTGGATAACTTGAGTGACCCAAAAGGGGCTGAGAAATGTTATTTTACCAAATGAATTTTGACTGATCATGATTTACACAGCTGTCTAAAAGTCCTGCCACTGAATTTTTTGGTCAACTTTTCCACAAGAGTTAAACACATTATACATGAAGGGGCTGGTACACTGTGTGACTTTCATGTATAAATATGCAATTATTTCATTTGTGTTTCATGTAAGACAATCAAAAGCATGTATTTTTGGAAGGAAAACATGTGTGTTAATTTACATTTACTGTTGAATTTCAGATTTAGCCTTTTCAATCATTTCAATTTAATTTAAATCAAAATTTGCAAAATTTACATAAAATAAAAAATAGCATGTTAAAAATTTAACATACAAGTTAGCTTGTAATATCAAATTAAAGCTGCCACCTGTGTCTAAAATACCTCAGCTCAGATTTTTTTTAAAAGGGCTTAGGTATTTTTTTCATAGATCATTGAAATTTTTGAAAAAATGAATAAAATTTAAAAAGCTTTAAAACTAGAACTAAACCCTTTGGGAAAAATTTGAGATATGGTTTTGTAGCCAACAATGTGTTTGAGCTATTTTTTTGTTCATTCTCAAAATATGAAAAAAATAATTGTAATTTTAAAACTAATTAAGATTTAATCACTGAACAGTTACAAAAGATCAATTGCTGGTTTTACGTTGTCTTCTTTCATGAAACATAAAGTTTGTATGGGTTCAAATGAAAATTGTACAATTGTGTATACAATATAATATTCAACAAAAACTAGCATTTTCTAATTTTATTGTTGGTAAGTGTTCTTGCCCCTTAAGACCTTGCATGAGTACCTTTAGCCATTCAAATGATTGGATGGGAGGGGGGAGGGAGGGAGGAATAGGAGATAATTTAAGCAGAGTGCTGTTTCAAATAATAGCAAGTGGGGGAATATTGAACTTTGACAGGTGTGAAGAAAAGTGACAGGCCTCCTTCAGGTGGGAGAGTGGTTGTGGATAGATCAAAAGAAGGAGCATGGATTGGGCTAGTGCAAGCAAGAGACAACACAGCATACAGGCTGAAGTGTCAAGGTGTAAAGAGATTGTCTAGACAACACAGCATACAGGCTGAAGTGTCAAGCTGTAAAGAGATTGTCTAGACAACACAGCATACAGGCTGAAGTGTCAAGCTGTAAAGAGATTGTCTAGACAACACAGCATACAGGCTGAAGTGTCAAGCTGTAAAGAGATTGTCTAGACAACACAGCATACAGGCTGAAGTGTCAAGGTGTAAAGAGATTGTCTAGACAACACAGCATACAGGCTGAAGTGTCAAGGTGTAAAGAGATTGTCTAGTCAACACAGCATGCAGGCTGAAGTGTCAAGGTGTAAAGAGATTGTCTAGTCAACACAGCATACAGGCTGTGGTGTCAAGGTGTAAAGAGATTGTCTAGACAACACAGCATACAGGCTGAAGTGTCAAGGTGTAAAGAGATTGTCTAGACAACACAGCATACAGGCTGAAGTGTCAAGGTGTAAAGAGATTGTCTAGACAACACAGCATACAGGCTGAAGTGTCAAGATGTAAAGAGATTGTCTAGACCAAACTGCATCATACAGGCTGAACTGTCATGATATAGAGAGATTATCTAGACCACACAGGATACAGGCTGCACTAGCTGTCAAGATGTAAAGAGATTGTCTAGACAACGCAGCATACAGGCTGAATAGGGGTGATCTGGGTTGGTTTAATTTCTTGACACGCAGCCTTTTGTTTCCATGATGCATGTTTGTGACACCTAGCAACCCATGCCATTTGAGGTTAGGTGGGTCAGCAAAGCCCATTACATTAAAGTGAACCTGAAAGTTTCACCCTGCATATGAGAATGATTTTTGGAATTATCATCTTCTAATCTACCTGAAGTACATATTTTTATCTTTCAAATACACACAGGTGTGATAAAATGAATTCTTATTTGACAACATATAGAGAGGTTAAATTTATATGTGCTAATTCCCCATGTTAATCTTTGGAGAAAAAGTGAGGGTCATGGAAAGTGATCACAAGATGTGGACGGTCAACTATGAACAGGATGGGCAGCACCACCTTAAGGCTAATTTAGAACTAACCCAGATCTCTCCTATCATCAAGATGTAATGAGATTGTCTAGACAATGCAGCATACAACTGAACTCTCAAAATGGAGAGAGATCATCTAGACCACACAGCATACAGGCTGAACTGTATGATGGAGAGAGGTTGTCTGCAGACAACACAGCATACAGGCTGAACTGTCAAGATGTAAAGAGATTGTCTATAAACAACACAGCATGCAGGCTGCACTGTCATGATGCAGAGAGATTGTCTAGTCTTTCTTAAGACCCTTTCTTAGTTATTTATTATAAAACAAAATAGCTAATGAATATTATAAAGATAATGAGGGGCGGTCATAGTATCAAGCTAGAGCAAGCCAGGCTGTGCAGCAGTCCTGGCGAGGAGTGAAAAAAAGGGTCTTTTAATTTTGGCTGGATTCCAGTCACATCCATTCAGCAACGCTCTGATGCCCATGAAAAAACACACTGGCCGGGCAACAGCCACCTGAAACACCCAGGTACACTGACAACACGTGTTGCAGCAGGTCTATGACTGGGCAATAGTGTCTGAGGATGATGAACTGCGCTGGCAGCTGTGGTACAGATGTCTGGACGACATCCAACAGAGAACAAAGTTGAAATCCATGTTGCATCATACAGCCAAATGTTAGCAGCAACAGTGACTTTGCAAGCATACCTGCTGGGACTACATAATAGATCCATTGCATCACGCTGCATGTGGAAAACAGTAGTCTAAAATAGATAGTTATGTACCTTTCATATTTATTGTCAATGTACTCTAGGCCTAACACATAAAGTTTTTTATTATGGGCCTACTGGGCAACCTAAATTTGTTGCTCGGTTGCATATTGCAGAAGCTTCTGTGCTACTTTTCACAGCACTGTTCTGACAGTAGGCCTACCTTGCTTGGCCATCGCCTCATCATGCTGCAACCTGTGTTATCAAAGAGCACCCGTTCCCTGATCAGCTGTCACCCGACTGAGTTAATAAAATGTATAATGCAACATATGTCACCCAGACTTCTGTACCACAGCTGGCCATAGACCTGCAGCAACATGTGTAATCAAAGTGTACCTGCATGCATATTTCAAGTGGCGGTTGCCCGGCTGGTGTGGTTTTCACCGGTACCGCAGTGCTGCCGAATGGATGTGACCAGAACCAGGCCAAAGTTGAAAGACCTTTCCTTCACTCCTTTCCAGGAACGCTTCCCGGCCTGGCTTGTTCTAGCTCGACCCTTTGAACACCCCCTCATTTATTTTTAGCTCTGCTGACTTGTCAGTCAGCAGAGCTTATAGAATCCGTTTGCATCCGTCTGTCCATCCGTCCGTCCGTCCGTCTGTCGTTAGACTTTTTATATTTTCGACTTCTCAAAAACCTTCTCATGATTTTGCACATGGATGATCCCCAGGTGGACCTCTACCAAGTTTGCGAAGGAGATGATGATGCAATAATTTTTCTATTTTTTATGAATTTTTTAATTTATTTTTTGAAAAAAATTAAAATTTCTTCATCTTAAGAACTACGAAGCCAATTGCTTTGATATTGCAGATAAGGTCATCTGAGGTCAACTAGTTCTTATTGTGGCCACCAGGTGGCACTGTGATTTTTTCCTATTTTTTTATGAATTATTGCCTGTTAAGGCTATTTTCAACTTCTTCTCCAGAACGGCTAAACAGAATTGCTTAAAATTTTATCAGAATATAGTTGGACATTAGGTAATGAAAGTTTGCGAAAATAATGTGGATATGTTAATTTTTGACAAAGTTATGTGATATCAGACTTTGTGACTGTAAGGAAGTGCTGCCACTCACTGTACATCAGCAGCCATTGAAACAGCAAGGTATGTCGATTGATAATACATGTACTACCATGGACAAGTCAGGTCGCCCTATTCAATTTTGTTTCCTGAATAAAGTCAACTATGACCTTTTCTACACTGTCAATTTGTATCTTTGATGAATGCTGAATCAAATGTACATATCACATGAAGGGATTTGCTATCCGAAACAGACAATTAAGCAAGCAGCTACATATATCTAGTTTGCATTACAATGTTGTGTAACATATATTAAAGCAGATCCCAGTCAGCAGAGCACAGGATCATCATGATCCTGATGTTTAATATTTGTTAGGGAGGGTTCAGCATTATCATCATTTTTAATTAGTACTTAAGGTACTACATGTCAAGACCCTCCCCCTCCCCCCCCCCCCCAAATTAGTATTGTAAGAAGACATCCAGCTAGACCTTTGTATGTGGGTTAGTGACGAAATTTGAATTTTTTGTTATAAAGATTGGACAGATTAAACAACACCCTGTAAGTATCTGTACACTGGAACCAAACAGCGTCTGCTCCCAAAGTGAATTAAATGGTAGCAGAATGCTCTATAGTTGATGTGCTCAAAGGGAGAGCAGACCAGAGGACTGTAGAGTCTACTAAAAAAAATAAGCAAAAATTGAAGAGCGGATCAGTGTTAATGTGTATTATGGAAATGTCAGGTCAACTGAAAAATAAACAAAATGTACCACCACAGCATCAGTAAATATGTCAATATACATTATGGGGAAATCAAGTCCATGCAAAAGTAAATAAAATTGAAAAGCAGATTACCATTAATGTATATTATGGAGGTATGAAGTCAAGACGACAGTAAATAAACTTGGTAACCAGGCATCCATACCTGTTAACAGGATTATGGCCAATACATAAACTCTAGTTATATTCCCAGCCCAACCTGGCCCTTTCCATGTCAGACTGGGGGATACCGTACTCGCTGCCCTAATAGTCGCATGGGCGTAAAAGTCACACCCCTAACTTTGGAGAGGGGAAAAGCCTCCTCAAAGACATGTTCGACATAAAAGTCGCCCCCCAAAAACCGAAAAATGCCCCCACGCAAAACCCCAGGCGAGATCGTCAAGGGTCACAAGAAGCTATCGGTAACCATCCAGCTGGTGACAAAGATACTGATATTTAAGATTGAAAAAGTACATAGAAAGTTCTGTTGGAAACTTAATACTTAAAAGATGAATGTAGACAGTAGTCTCACTTGTGTTTTCCATAAAAATTATGTTAAAAAAAAAAAAATAAAGACATTCAAGATCGTCATCGAAAATGGCGGGTGCCCGGGTGGACGATAAACGAGGAAACTAGCGGTAACCTTTCATCGGTGACAAAAAATGAGCAACGGATGTAAAATATCAACATAGAATGTTCACATGTGTACTTATGAATTAAATTTGAACATTGAAAATTGAAGTTTCACCTGTGCTGTCTTTAATTTAACTCATAACCAGGACGTGGCCAGGTGCCACCTTCATGTTGCATTTTCAAACTAGTTTCATATCTTGCCACAAGGTGGCAATGTGGCCCGATCGCATCGAAGAAAATCTAGGTCATAGTGAACAGCGTGTTTACGATCACTCTCAATCATGAATGCTACGACTTGCTTTGAGCAAACATTGAACCAAATCATTAAAGATTTCATTTTTTCCTCAAGTAAATATGACAAAAACACACAGAATATTAACAGGTAAGCAAAAAATGTACGTTTTATTGTTTATATGCCAAGATTCATCAATGTTAAATGGGCTGCCGATTACCGGCAAAAACAATATATGGCGCCGTTGAATACGGAGATCAGGAATGGAGTCTCACAGAGCGGTCTAATTGCAAATTTACACCTGTGGTTGGCGTAAAAGTCGCAGCATGACTTTCAGTTTTAAATTTATTCCTCAAAAATCGACTTATATGCCGGCGAGTACATTAGCAGCACTGTATGTGCACATAATGATAAGAATATTGACCTAGGAGAGAGGTCCCACAGGGAGGCATATGTGACAATTGGCTGTAATTACCTGCAGCTAATTGTACACCTGACTGTGGGATAGCCCTGTGGACAGAAGCCTCATTTACTTTGGCTGGTTGTTGTGCTAAAAGTACTGGAAGAAAGGAGACGCTGCAAAGAACTGACCTAATGGCCACCTCTTACACAGTATAGTGCTAAGAGCCCTCCTGGGGCGTACAGGGTAATTAAATCTGTGTCTTGTGGAGTGAAAAGGGCAGTTCTGAACTATTCTGTAGACTAAGAGACTGTCTCAGGCATGAAATATGCAAATGTCAAGTCTGCTCAAAAGTATGCAAAAGTAAACAAAAATAAAAAAGCAGAGCACCATCATATAGAAATATGTGTACTCAAAAGTAAACAAAAAAATGACATGCAGAACACCATTAAACATAGATATGGACTGGTGAAGTCTATTCAAAGGTAAACTGATGTATAAGCAGAGCATTGTTAAATGTATAGTATGGACATGTAGAGTTTACTCAAAAATGAATAAAATTGAAAACAGAGCTCTATGAAAAAGGTATCCTGGATAAAGAAAATGGAATACCATTAAAATTATGCGGCCTGAAAGGAAGTTAGTGGAGCAAAACACTCAAATGTTTGTGGTGAAAGCAAATATACAGCAGAACTCTGCCCGTTTACTCAAGATGAAAGTAATGCAATTGAAAGAGTTTTGCTTCTTTATGTTCTTGAAAATAAAAGACAATTAAGGTAGGAAGCTCTCAATAGTCTTCCAGTATAAAAGACATTCAAGTAAGGTCAATCTGACTGGTGAGTGTCCATGCACTAAAGATATAGGCCTGCATGTGTAGTGTTGGTTACAAAAGAGAGAAACCATTGACTATTTTTGTCAATAAGGAGTTTGAAGGATGCATTAGTGATGTAGCTGTAACTGACAGGGTTCATGTGGCTTGTAGTTGACAGGGAAGAAGGAAAGTACTTCATCAAAAGAAAAGAAAGAGTTATGAGATAAGGGTCTGTTACCTCATCAGAGGCATAGACAAGTGCTTCTTGGTATAGTATCTCTTAGAGAAAACAAGTGCAGCTAGCTGTCATGGGTATGAAATGGAAGGGAGATTTGTTCCACCAAATGTTGCAATGAGCAAACAATATATGTTGGAAAGCAGGTGTAGTGTTGAATACAGACAAAGACACTCCATTGCCTGCCTCGTGTCCAACCACAAATCAATGCTCCATCTATGCCTAGACAAGTCATTGAGGTACAGTTCAGATAGAGCCATGCACCACCATATTCCTGGACCATTTGAAGAATACACTATTGCCCAGTCACCCCTATGACTACAAAACTGTTGATTAGATATAGGTCAAGGTCACAGTCATGCAAAAAGCTAAAAAGCTGTTAGATAGAGGTCAAGGTCACAGTCATGCCAAGGGCTATAAAGCTGCTAGATAGAGGTCAAGGTCACAGTCATGCCAAGGGCTATAAAGCTGTTAGATAGAGGTCAAGGTCACAGTCATGCCAAAGGCTCTAAAACTGTTAGATAGAGGTCAAGAGGACAGTCATGCCAAAGGCTATAAATATGTTAGTTAGATAGAGGTCACGGACACAGTCATGCTAAGGCTTTAAATATGTTAGTTAGATAGAGGTCAAGGTCACAGTCATGCAAAAGGCTATAAAGCTTTTAGTTATATATAGGTCAAGGTCAAAGTCATGCCAAGGGCTGAAAGCAGTTTGATAGAGGACAAGTGCACAGTCATGATAATTAAGGCTGTGATGCTTTTAGTTAGATATGGATCAAAGGCACAGTCATGCCAAAGGCTATAAAGCTATGAGATAGAGGTCAAGGGCACAGCTTTGCCAAAGCCTATAAAGCTGTTATATATAGGTCAAAGACACAGTCATGCCAAAGACTATACAGCTGTTAGATAGAGGTCAAGGTCACAGCCATGCCAAAGACTATAAAGCTGATGGATATAGGTCAAGGCCACGGTGGTGCCAAATGCTATACATGTATATATAAAGCTGTTAATTAAGAATAAGTCACGGCTGCAGTCAAAAACTGTGAAGCTGCTAATTATGCCCCCCTATGGAACTACAACGAGACATTATTTTAGTGCCTCTTAATTTTCAAAATATTTGGTTTTTGTGTAATAAATTATAAAGAACTTAGCAAATGTTGGTAGGTTACATGTATATAGGAATAACCTGAGTTAGGATTGTACAGCATAATAATTTTAATTCCCTTCCAGTGTACCTGGCACACAATTTGTATGTGACAAGTTGGACTTGTTATACTCATGGTATTGGTACTGCTGGCTTTGACGAGGTGTCATCAGTTTTATTGTATCACTTATATTCTGTCTTATTTTTAGCATTTGTGTTGTGAGATACTGAGGCAGTTTCTTTATAGTCCTAGAATTGACATTTGTGGAGAAAATTCCAAGAAGTGCTGAGGTAAGAATGATCCCAGAGAGTATCTTGAATGTGTCCAGAATGTCCTTGTCTGTAGCAAATCAGAATGCTCTTATTTGTAGCTAGTCAGAATGCCATAGTTTGTAGGTCTGTTGGAACATACCTGTGTAGCACAGACTTGATCTGTTGCAGTATCTCTGTCACATGTTGTTTGCTTGCTGGATCATGCAGACCTTAAAGTGTGACTGCAATTGCTGTTGAGGATGAAAATATGGCTGTCCATACCAAAGTGCTGGCAAAGTTAATAAAGCCCACTGTGTTGGCTACTCAGGCAAGCATTCCATGTTAATTGGCAGAAGCTTGCCCCTTCCTCTAGCTGTGCCACAATCAATAGAAAGAATTGAGGAGAAATGAGTGGACACAGAAGGCCGGAAAGACCACAGTTGATATTAGACTTGCTTGGTGGAAATGATTGATATGTATATCCAATTAAGGACATTTTATTGCGTTATGTAATACATTGATTAGATGGAGCAATTTGGAACACTTCAACACCTTTAATGGACTTGCTTGACTTACAGATATTGATTTAATCATGTATATATACTTCTTTCATTTGCTGGGAAGATTTTAGGCTTGGTGTGGCAGACTGCAAGTTATTATGCCTATCAAAATATGATGCAAGATGTGAGGAAAGTAATTTATATTTCAGTAATTTCAACATACGTTTATTAGAATCTTATTTTACGGAATACACTCTTGTGATAAGTCACAGAGGAAAATGTTTCTTGACAATAAAAGTTGTTGTGGTGCTTGAAACATCAGTCACGTGCGTAGTGCGTGTCGGGCTTTGTGCATGCGCATGCGCGGCGGTTTGGCCACCCGTGTGGCACGAGCGTCATTAACCATTGTGTGACCGTTGGGCAGTTGTACTCCAGCCGGCGTGCACCTCGGATCGATTTGTCGATTTCTCTAGATTTCCGATTTGTTTTCCAATTCTGGGTAGTTGAATTTTCTACGAATGGTCTTGCAACAGCTCTACAAATTTTCTACACGCTTTACTCTGCAGCGTCTTATCTACATCCCGTACAACGGTTCCAGGCTGTCAGCATCACCCAGAAGTCTTCAAAGTGCCCTGCTCCATCCTCTGTATTCCTTGATGGTAAGTGCGTTTTCACTCGGAGAATAAGTTACAGGTGCAAATTACGGCCTGATCACTCTCGCACCAGTTTCCATACGCTTTATTTTCACCACTTTGTTCCGACGTGATTCAATTTTCAGTTTCAACGGAATCCCAGATATCTAGGTCACAATGGCATCAGGAGCTCACAGCCGTACTCATGCTGTCGTCATCCTAGGCCATAGTTTTATCAACCGTTTGCAGGGGTTTATTGCAGATTCTTCTGACCGCGAGGTCGCTTCTGATTTCAGGCTGAATCACAAGTTTCAGGGCGGATTGAATGTCATTTTCAGGGGCAGAGGAGGCGGACGCATCAGCCACATTCTTGCCATGGCCCCAAATGTAATTCGAATTTGCAGTGACCCAGTTTCGGTCGCCATGTTGCAGATAGGGGGAAACGATATCACGCCCCACACTCATCCAGACGCTTTGGCAAAGAGCATTGTTGCAGCGGCAGAGTACATCCATATTGGATTGAAAGTACCACAGGTTGTAATTTCCCAGCTTTTTTTCAGAGATTCAGCGTGTCGACGTGACTACAACGACATCGTGCTCAAAGTAAACAAGGCCGTCAGCGACATCGTGAAGAGAGAATATAAGGGTACAGGAGTCGTGTTTTGGCGCCATCAGGGTTTCTGGGAACCGTCGGTTCGCGCAGAATTGATGTGTCATGACGGCGTACATTTTAACACCGATGGAAATGAGAAATATTACAAAAGTATCAAGAGCGCTTTAGTTCAAGCAGTCAAACGTGTTTTGTAGGCTGACCCGGAGGTTGCGAGGCACCGTGTTAATCTATCCTTTGGTTTGCTTTGCAGCATTACATGGCTGAGCGGGATGTTCACGCGGCGTTCCCAGGACTTCCCTTTGTTTTCAGCTTATGATGGGCCCACCGTGTGCAGTAAAAAGTTGTGTCTTTTTCTCATACCCAAAGTCAAGTTTTCCTCTCCCGTGGGATTGAGGCGTAGTGTTTCTCTGTCTTCCAGCTTATGAGGGGCTTCCCGCGTGCAAGGAAACAATATCTGTCATTTATGGCTCCAGTTTTCCTCTCCCTATGGACCGAGGCTTACTATGTTTGTTGCAAATTTTCCTCTCCCAGGGGATTGAGGCGTAGTGTTTCTTTGTCTTTCAGCTTATAAGGGGCTTATCACATGCCATGAAGCTGTCCTTCACTTGTGTTTCCAGCTTTCCTCTCCCTGTGGATCGAGGCGTACTATGTTTTGACGGATAATTTTCCTCTCCCGCGGGATTGAGGCGTAGTGTTACTTTGTTTTCCAGCTTATGTCGGGCTTACCACATCCAGTGTAGCCGCCTTTCACTTATGTTTAAAGTTTTTCCTCTCCCTACGGATCGAGGCGTACTATGTTTTGTTGTAAATTTTCCTCGCCCGTGGGTTTGAGGCGTGCATGTTCTTCATTTAAAAGTTCATATATTTGCCTGCACCTAAAATATCCCCTTATATCTATGTGGGTACTTTTAAAAATATAACTTTGGCTAAGTTCCTATTGATAGAGGTTGCTACACGTCATAATTCAAGATTCGATATGTTCCAAGGTACCTCTCCTCCTGGATTGAGGCGTAAATTCTTATTCGAGTCTTGTTTTTAACACAGTACAGATTAACCTTCCCCTCTGGATCCAAGTGGATTGCACTGTTTTGATGCATGTAGGGAAGAGTTTCTTCCACAAGTAGAATTTGTTCAAGAGGCCAGCATCAGTTAGTTTGTACCCATCAGGCATCTATGGCTGACTGGTGCCTTGGGTGCAGGGTTAGAGCACCCGTAGTGTATCTCGTGTCACACTACGCGCCGAATGGCAGGCTTATTATTAATTCCATTCAATCGACGTACGTTGAGCTGGCAAAACGTTTTGATGGTCTGCCCCAGTCATACTGTAGCTTGGTGGTGGGCTGACACATTACATTGAATGCATCAACTTTATTAAAGACATCTCTCGTCTCTATTCACCTTCAAGTATTACACTGGGCCAGTCACAGTTTTTGCAAACAATAATATTTTACATGCTGTAATTACCAATTGGAAGTATATGTTTCTCACCCATTGTGTAAGGACGAGGGTATCCTATTACAAAACAGCCGTAGCTGGTCAAAACAAGCAAATTATCAGTTCAGACTGGGCCTGTGCATTTTTTTTTTTTTTTTTTCTCAACAGTGGCTGTTAGGTTTGATTGGTGTTTGCCCCCCTCATGCTCATGCATTACTCGGTCAATTTGTCTGCTGTCGATTCAATTCGTTGCAGATGCCTCCTAAAACACGTGGTCGGCGTACTGCACTGCCTGTTGAGCTGCAGCCTGCCAGGAGGCAGAGGGCGCATACTCCCCCGTCATCACCCAACTCAGCCACACCAGTCGACCAGGACGTGTTGACAGTACTCCAAGCCCGCATCGCGAGTCTAGAGGCAAGGGTGCAGGAGCCAACAGCACCACAACTCCCCTCTCCCACACCAGTGCCTAGCACGTCAACAGGGCTGACCCATGCTGGCCCACCCCCTGTTGTATCCTCCTCTCCGACGGAATCTAGTTCCGACTATGATTCGGACGACGGTGCTAGGGTGAAGGTCTCAAAAAAAGGTAAAGTTGGGCGCTCAAAAGCAAGGAAAAGCGCAATCAGGAAGGTTCCCAAAGGCAGGAAATCCCATAATCACAAGAGCCACAGGTCGAAACGTAAGTGTGACTCTTCAGAGGAATCATCTGGGTCCTGGGAGGGGAGACTGAGAGCTAAGTCAAAAAAAGCCAAGGTCAGTAGTGACTCAGATGTTGAGTCTCTGTCCTCTTTAACCTCGTCCTCCACTGATCAGAGCTCAACTTCTTCATCTGTCAGCTCAAAGTCAGGTGAGATGAAGTACAATAAATTTAATAGCACAAAAATTAGGCTTGAGGATAGAATCCCCCAAAAGACAAAGAGGAAAATCTGGGCGCATGATTTCATCGAGTTCAATGATTTGTTGGCAGCTTCCCGTAGACCTGGTTTTCTTTTCGAGTCGTCCAAGGCCAGGACAAAATCTCAAATGTCTGTCAATTCCATCTTAGACTGGCTGAATGCATTCCAGGTATTTGCTGCAGTCTACGTCTCAAAATTTCCAAAAGACGCCCAGAGCCTTTTCCAATATATGCATACCATAATGGAACTGTCACGTTTGGGAGGCGACTGGAAGTCTTATGACCAGTACTTCCGGATGGCTCGCGCCTGCTCAGAGAGCATTGCCTGGGACGAACTCGATGCAGAGTTATACATGCAATACCGGTACAGCTCGCGGCCAACACAATCGCCCTTTCGTAGCAAGAACCGGCCAAGCCAAAACGACAGCCCAGCTCCGCGAGCGCGCGACCTCTTTCCCACAGGTACCTGCTGGCGATTTCACGCAGGCAAGCGTTGTAACGCTGCAACCTGCCAGTTCCCCCACACATGCTTTGTGTGTAATGGCCAACACCCAGCCTTCAAGTGCCGTCGGGGGTATCAATCCCAACCAAATGCGAGAAACCAAACCAGGTTTAACCAACATAGGGAGGGGCGCACAGATCCCTGGTACCCACGGCAGAACCCCTCGAACCCTGCCAGCTACAACAGCCCCCAATCCACGGGACGTCCCGGGAATCCCCGTTATTCCAATAACAGGGAAGCAGTCAGACCTGCCCACGCCGGTCAAAGCTAAGGTACTGGCTTTATTACTGCGTGGTTACGATAGCGATGAATCAGCATTCATCATACAAGGATTTACCTTTGGCTTCTCATTGGGTTTTAAGGGCCAGATTCGTGACACGCACGCTAAAAATTTGAAATCAGCTCTATCCCTTCCTCAGGTGGTTCGAGAGAAACTGCAATCTGAGAGTGAACTGGGGAGAGTTGCAGGCCCATTTTTGAAACCTCCTTTCACCCCCTTCCATATTTCGCCCCTGGGTTTAGTGGAAAAGAAGGAACCAGGGTCGTACCGTTTAATACATCATCTCTCTTATCCAAAAGGTGGTTCAATTAATGATTTCATTCCCAAAGAATTATCCACAGTTACCTATGCCACTATTCAGGACGCAATCCAGGCAATATTAGCATCGGGAACTCCATGCCACATGGCCAAAACGGACATTAAGTCGGCATTTAGACAGATCCCCATGGCAACATCTGAGTATCCTTTGTTAGGCTTTGTGTGGGAAAAACAATATTGGTATGATCGCTGTTTAACCATGGGGGCAGCAAGTTCATGTGCCATTTTTGAACGCGTGAGCTCCGGCCTGGCCTGGATCGCAGCCAAGCATTTGCCAGATATATTCATAGTCAAGGTTCTGGATGATTTTTGTTTTATCGGTAGATCCAGTGCAGTAGTCTCTAGAGCACTGGACACCTTCTTGTGGATTTGTAAAGTGACTGGGTTCCCAATAGCGAACGAGAAAACTATGGGGCCATCCACAGTGTTGCCATTCTTAGGGATCACCTTAGATACGGAGTTGCGCGAAGCCCGTCTACCCCTGGACAAACTCGAAAAATGTAGAACAGAAATCGAATACCTGCTCCAAAAGCGCAGCGTGCGATTACGGGAGCTGCAGTCAGTGCTAGGTCTATTAAATTTTGCGTGCTCAGTGGTCCTTCCAGGCAGACCATTTTTGAGACGCCTGCATGACTTAACTATAGGCATCAAGGAATCCTACCATTTTGTACACCTAACTCATGAGGCAAAAGAAGACCTGGTAATATGGTTAGACTTCCTAAAAGAATACAATGGGAAATCTTTCTTCTTGAGTAATGATGTAATCACATCTCCAACCCTAAGATTGTACACAGACGCCTCTGCTGCCCATGGCTGGGGGGCCCTACTTGGCACAGCATGGTCAAATGGTGCTTGGCCAGAAGATTGGAAAAGGTTCCCTATCACGGTCCTGGAATTTTATCCAATAGTGGTAGCCGTTTGTATTTGGGGGGACAGACTTGCAAACAAAAGAATAGAATTCATTACTGATAACGAGGGTCTGGTTCCCATTATCGGTCGACAGACATCCAAAAACAAACAGGTTATGTTTCTCCTCCGGAAATTAGTTTTGTACTGTTTGAAACGTAACATATGCTTTTCCTGTTCATGGTTACCAGGGAAACGTAACATTTTAGCAGACGCTCTCTCTCGCTTTCAGATGGAACACTTCCGGAAGCATGCACCATGGGCAGCTCTGGAAGCAACGCCAGTTCCTATCCACTTCAGACCAGAAAATATGAGAGACATGCCAGGTACTTGCTAAAGTCTTCATTAGCCAAGTCTACTCGGCAGGCCTATGCCCGCGTTTGGCGGAATTTTAAAAAATTCTCATCAGAGATCCTGGGGAAAAAGGGACAATTGCCAATTTCCCATTCAGACCTGGTAATCTTTGTAGCTTATCTTCATAAACACGAGTCTAGTTCATCTTATATATGTTCGGCAATGTCGGCAATTAGCCACTATCATAAATTTTCAGGCATGCCAGATCCCACCAAACATTTTCTGGTATCAAAGGCTATCACAGGGGCAAAGAAGGTATCCCCGTCTACAGATATCAGACTCCCAATAACTTCCAACGTCCTACAGGACTTGGTTCGTTCCCTCCCAAAAGTCATATTCTCAAAAAGGAAGGTCGTGATGCTAAAATGTATGTTTGCAACAGCTTTTGCTGCTTACTTACGCATTGGCGAAATGGCACCAACCACTAAGTCCCAGCAGAATAAAGTGTTACAGTTGCGCGATGTATCCTGGCAGGCTCACCACTCTAAGGTTACCATTACCATCCACAACTTCAAGTCAAGCGCTAAACAAGGTCCGCAAAATGTGGTTCTGTGCAAAGAATCGAACAAGCGGAGGGACATTTGTCCAGTTAGACTCCTGAAGAAGTTTTGTAAATTGCGAGGACGGGAACCTGGTCCCCTGTTTCAGTTGGATGGCGAAGTCTGTCTTAGGAGAAAGTTGATGAGGCTCTAAAGAGCTCTGTAGAGTTTTGTGGCCTAAATTCACGATTTTTTAAGGGCCATAGCTTCAGAATAGGGGCTGCCACCGAAGCCGCGGCAAGAGGGTTTTCCGATGCCCATATCCGAAATATGGGTCGTTGGAGCTCGGATGCATTTCGTAAATATATACGAGTCAGCAGTAAACCCATAGGCTGAGGTAGCCAGGGTCCCACTACTGTAGTTCCAACGGGGGCTGATCAAAGACCCACTTGTCCAGTCATGGTAGCAGAGGGCCGAGGACCCCTGCTCCGCTTGCGCTTGTTACAGACCATGCTCTATGCGTTTTAGCCAGCAGAGGGCCGAGGACCCCTGCTTGAGGCACATGCACTGTATCACCATCCATGTGAATTCCAAAGCATCGAGATTAGATTTAGGTCCACAACTTTTGCTTGAGAGATCTTCACTTTACCACGGACGTCGTCACATAGGTCTTTGTAAGAGGGTGGAGGGCCGAGGACCCCCGCCCCATGAATAAACAGCTCGATTGTAGGCTCCAGTGTTTACCAAGTAACAGAGGGACAAGGACCCCTGTTATCATTAAGATTTCGATGTGACATTTAACAGGTCTTTGTAAGGGTATGGAGGGCCGAGGACCCCAGCCCACTTCTCAGGAATAGAGGGACAAGGACCCCTATTCCTCTCTACTTGTATAAATGTATAACTACTTTTAATTGTATGTTCCAGTACATCTCGTTGTATGATGTAGTCATGTAACATGATTTCAGTGGATTTCAGCATTGTATATAGGACAGAATGGCTTAGGGATTGTACATAGATATACTTGCCATAGAGAATTTAAACAATTGTGTAATGTTTTCAGGTAATTGGCTTCTGCATTACGAATAGAGGGACAAGGTCCCCTGTTCTATGAAAATGCAATTATAATTCAGTATTCGCTGTGGCACAGAGGGCCGAGGACCCCTGTTCTGGGTAGCTTATCCTTGTTTATACAATCAAAGACTTCTTGTACGGATAATATGCGTAGAATATATAATTTGCGAGGGCAGTGGTAATCCATTGCAGTTCTTATAAGGCGATGTAAGCATGATCATAAGGCTATTCAGTTTAATCTCTTAATTTCCAGACACAACCGCACGTTCCCCAAGGAACGGAGGGTCAAGGGTCCCCGCTCCCAGGGCCGAGCTGATTGTAATCCATCAGTTCTCTGTTGCCGAGGTTGTATAATATAGAACTGGATTGAGTTATGCATTGTTTGAAAATACTGTCTTTGTAAACATTGTCTTTTCTTTTTCCAGCTTTAAGCCCAAATTTAGTCAGACATCTTGGTTATGCTTAATCGGTGAATGGAGGGGCAAGCAGTGGTACCCCCATCACTTTAATTTCATCAGATGCCAAATTTTGAGGCTACAGTTCCCCCCTTTTTTTTTTTTTTTTTTCTACTTCACATTCCTTCCTTATCTTTGAGTTCCTACTCGCCTCACTTGGGGGGGCGCCACATTTTCCAATGTGGCTTATGGCCAGGTCGCCCCCCCAATTTTAGCATTTTGGCGTAATTTAGCAATAGTCATGGAATTTTTTGCCTAATTCAACTTGGATAACTTGTTGTCTGTAATTATTTTGGCTTAAGTAAGGATTTTGGTTTAATTGAGTTTATTTGTTAATTAAAAAATAAAGATCATGTCACACTAGGGGTGACCATTTCGCCAAACTGAAAACACCGTCTTATGTTGTGGGATGTGTGTGTGTGTGTGTGTGCGTGCACAAAACATCAGTCACGTGCGTAGTGCGTGTCGGGCTTTGTGCATGCGCATGCGCGGCGGTTTGGCCACCCGTGTGGCACGAGCGTCATTAACCATTGTGTGACCGTTGGGCAGTTGTACTCCAGCCGGCGTGCACCTCGGATCGATTTGTCGATTTCTCTAGATTTCCGATTTGTTTTCCAATTCTGGGTAGTTGAATTTTCTACGAATGGTCTTGCAACAGCTCTACAAATTTTCCCACCACCTGCCCCTTCACCACCTAACTTGCTTTTGTACCGCTTTACAAGGGAGGGGGTGACCTGTGCATTATGGCCAGGTCGCCCCCCCAATTTTAGCATTTTGGCGTAATTTAGCAATAGTCATGGAATTTTTTGCCTAATTCAACTTGGATAACTTGTTGTCTGTAATTATTTTGGCTTAAGTAAGGATTTTGGTTTAATTGAGTTTATTTGTTAATTAAAAAATAAAGATCATGTCACACTAGGGGTGACCATTTCGCCAAACTGAAAACACCGTCTTATGTTGTGGGATGTGTGTGTGTGTGTGTGTGCGTGCACAAATGTCCTTTCTGTGAATGTGTAACACAATAAACAGTGTTATATTTAGACCAGTTGGTTGCGTGATGCTGTGAGGATGAGAGTACTGGCTGGTCCCATGAGAGTACACTCTTGCTATCAACAGCTAGTGCAATGAAGTCTTCCACACTAGCTGCCAGCAATTTGTGCAGATATAGCCGAGAGTTTCATTGCTTTATTACAACAGTCTTATATTATCAGTTTATGTTTTAATATCATACCATTTTTTTAATTATGCTTGAATTTCATCTGTTTATAGTTTGGGATTTCATGCCTAGTGCTCTCTGTTCAGCAAAAGAGGGGCTAGTTGCAATTATGCTAGTCTGCAACCATTTCTTAATATGTAGCCTGCTGTTGTGTGGATCTGTTCCTATCTTGTACCTCTAATTGGCATGTTGATCAAGGCAGTGGGTGTCAGTTGAATTACTACAGCAGGCTTGGGCGGCAGGACCGGCACAGCTAGGACACCACACCCTGGCCACAGGGAAATCACTTTCAAGTCAGTTAGGTCAATACGGTCTATGCATAAGTTCACAAAGCGGGGAAACCTCAGCGGAGATTCCGATGTCAGAGCCAGGCACGCACAGGTTTCTGGGTAATTTGCGGGCCACTCAGTCTTACCGCACAGGCTACAGCGCTACTGAATACAGCAAGTAACGAGAAGTGAAACGCAGACCATGATTTCTTCAAAAAACAGAATCTAGGGTGGCTGAAAAAGTGAGTGAAAGACAAAGGAATATCAGTTGATGGAAGGAATAAAGCTGCACTTTTATTTTTGATATTTGTCAGTTTGACATTTCTTCCTGGTATCAACATTACTGCCCACTACACAACAGTCAGTGGTGGTTAACCATGATAATTCGCCGTGTCACTCAACGTTCTAACTATCAATGCTTTCCATACTCCCTCCGCCAACGATCTACAATGGTAACTTCTATACACCTCCTGTATTTGGTCCATTTCCTGTTTTTCTGTTCATGGTGACACGAACAAGATTATAGTGTCCGGCCGCCATTATGCATTATCGTGACCACTTTTGAGAAGGTGCACAGCACACCATCTGGTAGCAAAAAATCAGCCCACATGCCTCGCTTTCGTAATGGGACAGCTGCCGGGGTTTTCCCACTTGGTGAACTTATGCATAGACCATATTATGAGCCCAGTGGAAATGGGTCATGAATAATGAATGAAGCTTGTGGGCTGTTAATTATGCAAGGTACATGTACTTTATCCCATTCTTTTGGTGAGCAGAATTGGGACCTCATGTAGAATATAGTTCCATTAATCACCCAAAGAACGTTACCTCCTATCAGAGGTGGGGTATATAGTAATTACCTTTTTCTGTGTGTGTAAATGTGCATGAATATGTCCATGCGTGCATTCATCTGCACACTTTGTGTCCAGGTTATAACTGTATTGTTATTTGGCTAAGAATGGTGAAACTTTGCATACATTTGCATCTGGAGACAAATGTGTGTCATGTACATAAAGTAGGTCACTATATCAAGTATCTAGGTCACAGTAACATGTCCTTCTTATATCCTGTTTGAGCTATAATTCTTTTCATCTTTAAATTTGAATCATGAAGCTTTACACATTTCTGGAGACATCTGTGTCATTCACTAAAAAGTAGGTCACTAGGTCAAGATCTAGGTTACAGTGACATATCCTCATAATATTCCTTTCATCTTTCACTTAATTTCATGAAAATGAAATATATATAAATTGATCTTATGGTGTGTCATAACAAAATGTGCATGCATGGTCAGTAGGTCAGGTATCTAAAGACTGGATGACGGGGTTTGTCCACCACAAAATCGCAAATAAAACTTTTTTCTACCAACTTGATTTCAAATATTTTTGCAGCATATGATAACATATACTTATACACTTCAGATGATAGACTGAAACATTTTTACACCCAAAAATAAGGAATTTTCCTTCATAATGACATTGTACAATATGTGGACTTTGCAGCAATATGTCCAAGGATTATCTGGGTCACTCTAAGTATAGGTTAGACGCCGTGTAGAGTTTTCCAATTGAATTAGAAGACGAGCGCGCAGCGCGAGTCTTCTAATTCAATTGGAAAACTCTACGAGGCGTCTGACATACTTATACTCCAAAAGATGGGTATTATAAAAGTATTTCCTACTTGAAACAAAGTTAAAAGACTTGATTTCGAAGAGAAAAGCGACAAGTAAGAGTACATAATGTAACGACCTTTGACACTTGACCTGTCACGCTCCCTGACCCTATTCAATGCTGGTCAACAATAGACACGCTGGAATAAATATTATGTAAAATCCGTAAAGCATCGTCTCAGCTGTTTAGCGTAATGGACAGCACGCTCAGCCGTAGATCACAGAATTCGTGGTTCGAACCCTGCCAGGGACAAAATATTTTTTTCATTAAAAAGTGTAGACAAAAATTGTCGAAGTTCCATTGCAAAGTCCCGTCATGAGGTCACTTGCACTTCAGCGGATCTAATTCAATTAGACTCCTAGGAAGAGAGGAGCTCTATGAAAATTAGACTCCGCTGAAAACAATAGAAATTGGGCGCTGAGGAGTATAATATGGCAAGGAGGGCATATGTCTAGGGATGTATTCATTTGAATTATGCGTGAAGTTTTCGTTGTTGGAGTATACAAAACTTATATCATTAATGTTTTGTAAAGTCACATGGTTTTTATACCTGTATGTTGGATTTAGCAACATTATGTGTATAGATGCACCTGAATACACATTATGGGTTTATTTGATATCTTATTTATTTTCACATATGGTGGAATATGATAGGTTAGCACTAACTGCTTTGTTTATGCATAAACTTTGTGATGGTGTTGAGATATATGACATAATTACAGGTAACTGCATGTTTTCACAGCATGGTCTATAGACATTGAGAGGAAAGCTGACCTTGACTGACATTTCACATCAGCATTTATCATTCAGATTAATTTGATCCACAATTTAATAAAATATTTTACCAAATTCTCGTGTGTTTCCTGGTAATTTTTGGGCAGACGAACATGTAGAGCCAATTAGACTGGCTTCAGTAGGACATCATTATTTCATATGGACACATGTTGCCATTATTTGGAAATCTGTCTGTCTTATGGAAAAGAAGCCCTACATGATGTAGGCTGCTATATGTATATGCTCATCACTCTGTGCAGCGTCTCACCTGATCAAGTCCCAACTCCGAGAGTCCCACAATATGCATGTATTATTGCTCAATACAGTCACAAGTCATTTTTCATCTCATAATTGTTGGAATGAATAATATGTCTGCAAATTTGATTTTACAGAAATTGAGCATGTAAAACTTGATAAACGTCATGCCTCAAGAGAGATATTTGATTGATAATTAGGGCCGCATGGTTGTAGCTGCGTGCCCCGTGTCCACAGCAATGTCTGGCTGACATGGTAAGTAATACTGGCAGCATATTAGACACTCAGCTGTCACTATGTCAGACATCACCCTCCACGCAACTAACGCAAATCAGGGGAACACAGTTGCACAACCATGCCCAATTGAATTTGGCTAAGGGGTAATTTATGGAAATCAAGTTACAAAGTCTGTAGCTGTGTCTTCAGTTGTGAGTTAAGCATCACTCTAGCTGTTGTTGATTTTTTGGTGTGGATTATGAATTTATAAGAATGTTTGTATGTACATGTAAATTCTAATTTAAATCACAGATAGAGGGTTTAGGAGGTTGATTTACCAAGCAGTGTCTTTGGCTGGACAAGATTCACTATATGTCTAAAGACTGGCATGCAAGTGATTTGGTACTTCCCATGATTTTAACCCTCAACCTTCTAGGCCGGAGGGTTATTGTCATCATCTATGCATCAGTCCATCCGTCTGCCCATGTCTTGTCAACACCATATCTCAAAAAAAAACTCACTTTACAGAGACCAAATTTTTATCCCATGGGCCATTGAGGTGCTTCAGTTGGTCCTAAAGATGCCTCAGAAACCTATAAAAAATTAGGTCACTGGGTCACATATTTAGGTCACAGTGCATCATTGCAGAAAAATGGCCTTGGCATGATATCTGTGCTTATTGCATTTGCACCAAAGCTTTGCCATTAGGTCAAACATTCAAGTAACCTTGACCTACCCAAGAGTATTGTCTTCACTTACTTGTCCGTTCGTCTTGGCCGAGGGGTTTTCGGTCACTGATCAGCTTCTAGTTACTGTTTGCAACTGGAAGATTACTATGACCTATTGCAATGGGAGTGTTGCAGCATAAACCACCGGTGTGCATGTGCAAAAGGCCGACACCAGTAGTGCAACAGAAAGAGAGCTGTCACACAAATTGTGGAGACCTACTCAACAGGCTCTCATTGCAACACAGATTGTGTGGAATGTATCAATTCATGCTGTTTGGACCAAACACTTCTAACAAGTTATCAGAAGAAGCAATCATCAAATTAATTATGGAGTATAAAGATGAACTGAATGATCAATCATAACAGTTTATGACTTACATGGTTGTTAGTATGATTTTAATGTCCATATTACATGTATTTCAATGTATGATATGTATATATTTGACTTTCTCCACTTGTACAGGTTGAATATTATTATTATTATTATTATTATTATTATTATTATTATTATTATTATTATTATTATTATTATTATTATTATTATTATTATTATTATTATTATTATTATTAAAGTGCTGATTTAAGACTGAGTCAACAGTTTTCCTTGGGACACTTTGCGCAATGTGTGCAATTGTCCTGAGGAAAACCGTTGACTAAGACATTTTTTTGCTTTTGACTAGGCCTGCTGATATGTTTTGACTGAAAGGTATCTTCATGAGGAATTTAAATCTTTTAACCATTATATGTTTAATTGTAATGAGAAAACAACTATAGCCATGATTAGTGCTTTAAGGGTTAATCAGTTAGTTATTGTTTTTTTTTCACTTATAGCAACATGTACTGTTGTGATAATAAAAGCATTTCAATTTTATTATACATTGTATGTTGATGCATTATGCTCTCCTGCTTTTCTCACTCTCATAGTGAGTACTTCAACCTTGTTTCTTTGAATTGAGGATTTCTTTCTTTCCTCCAGTTGAAAATTAGAAGCATTTACAGAAAACGCATAATGAGTTTCTTGGATTTAATGATGGTGACACCAGATCCCTTAGACTGATGTGTTTCACCAAATTATACTGTCTTGATCTGTTTCCTATGAAAATTTTCCAATGAACATTAAATGATCCTGTTACAAAATCAGCAAATTATGCAGCAGGTGCACGTGTAATTTACACTTGTATCAGTACATAATGTTGACAAGACAGTTATGGATAATAGGAGGGATTATACCAGCCTTGTATCAGT
The DNA here is from genome assembly GCA_964020975.1 of Hermodice carunculata. Taxonomy (NCBI): domain Eukaryota; kingdom Metazoa; phylum Annelida; class Polychaeta; order Eunicida; family Amphinomidae; genus Hermodice; species Hermodice carunculata. The sequence goes on along the minus strand of OZ026612.1, from coordinate 131,870,848 downwards.
TATCAAGATCTCATTATATCAGGTACACAGTGTGTTTAAATTTGAGTTTGCAGAACAATTAACCTACGTTTGTAATGAAATCTGATGAACAATTTTCCTCTACATTCAAGGTGTTTCCGCTACAGGTGTTCTGTGGAATGTGTTGCAGTAAATGTTTTCTTTTATTCTGACCCCTTTGTCAGCTTTACAACTGTGTCTCATTATCAGACAAATTTTGAACTTGATTGATACAGGAATCTGTATTGCATTCAGGGCACGGACATGCTCTCTCTTGTAGCCTTGTCACCATCACCAGAGGAAACTTTTAAATCAACCAATAGATGGATTTTTATTTGGATTCGATCTATGAAAGGATGTTTGTGTATTCTTGGCTATGCTGTGGCTGATCAGCTTCTCCTTGTCTGGCTGCAATATATTTATGCTCTTTGATAAAAGCCAGGAAAGACAAGCTAAAGAAGAAGTGAAAAAATATGATCATACTCTAAAGTTGTTAGGGCCTGTACCTGGGCACGCACGAAACACTTCAATAAATGACATCAGTCAGTTAGGTGGACTCCATGTAAATATAAAGATGGATGTAAAAGACGCTTTAGATGTAGGACTTCAATCAGTGTCCAGGAATTCATTAAGTCATGTAAACAAATACAGACGAGCAAGGTGATAGAACATATCGCTCCAAATGCTGACTATGTGTATATATTATGATTACATGTATTATCATTATTATTATCATTATTATTATTATTATTATTATTATTATTATTATTATTATTATTATTATTATTATTATTATTATTATTATTATTATTATTATTATTATTATTATTATTATCATTACTATTATTATTATGAGTCAATAGAGTGTATCTTGGACATAAATAAGTGATTAAATGTTTGTAAATAATATATTAGAGAGTTGTGCTGTAGTTTTGGAAGTGTCGAGACTCTGATCGATCTGCAAAAGCAAAGCAGCTGCACTACAATGGTGGCTGACAGCACATTATAACCGCAGTGTCCTCTCAAGGACTTTATTCTATGAAGTATAAACTCTGGTTACATGTGCTACAGCAGTGCCTTATATATGTAAGGACTTTATTCATAATTCTTGGTATAAACTCCTCTCATGTACATGTATAAGACAACTGTATGTGTCATATATAAGAACTTAATTTAAAACTCTTGGTATTAACTCCAGTGACAGTTATCTCCTTGACACTTAAGGAGCTCTGTTCATTTCAGTATGAAAGAAATCTAACACATAATTACATTTCAGGACATGCAAAATGTCTATGCTGATTTGATTGAATTCATGTTTGTTCAACTCCATATAAAATAATCTTGAAGCCATCAATACCATGCCTGGGCAGGTTTAGAACACTGTCATGAATCTGTTGCTGATAGGTTCTGCATTATTACTAAAATGGATTGAATATATCCAAATGTACACTTCAACTCATTGTAGACCAATAGAAGACCCAGTCAACAGCTTTCCTTGTTGCGTTCTGGGAGCAGTACGCCCAGAGCATGCTAAAGAAAGCTGTTTGGGCATATAGTTTGGAATTATCTCCCATGCAAGTTTAATCCAAAATTTTGAAAAATAATCGCTAAATTAGTCAAATACAATTAATAGATGACATTTAGATATTAGCGGGAAAAAGTGTCATTAGGGTGGAATGAGATATTGTTGCAAAATAAGACTTTTAAATGTTTATTCTGTTCCTCTGATGCCACTTTTATATTAAATATGACTGTCCCCAATTTGAACTCTGTTGCCCTGAGGTAAATTCCACAGTCTATATGCTGAGATTTACATGCAGATGATGGCCCCCAGAATGCCACTTGAGATACAGCGGGGATACTAATGACCTTTTGATTGCATGGAAAGGCACAGGCAATGTTTTGGAAATGGCTGAAATGTTGTTCAAATTTGTATGTATGACATGGGTGGCACAGTTTCCCTGATTGACAGAAATAAAATCTTCATATTATAGCACCCAGAACTGTGATAGGATGTTGCTGGTTGCTTTTTTTTGTTTTTTTTTGTTTTTACTATTTTCAAATGGTTCATCAGCTGAAGACTGAGAAAAAATATGAATGAAAAAAAAATACATATTGGCAATATACTGGACTATAGGAGATAACAACATTAAAAAGATATTCATGAACCTTTCAGATATGATCAGTGTTATGTCAAAAACCACTTTATTATAATTATATTGAAATCTGCAAAGAGTGAAGAATAAAAGCAGTACATAGTTCACATAAGCAGTGCTTACATGGGATGGTGCCGGCAGAACATTAGTCTCTGACACAGAGAGCATGAGCGCATCATGGGTGTGGGGCTAGCAAAACATTGAGATCACAATTCTACTGCCCAGGGCTCTGCAGCTAATCTGGAGTCACTGTATTATTATCTATAGAAACAATTCCTAAAACTTCCTATGTTTATTTCTTTATAATGCGACTACTGTCTGATGTGACGGCTGTTAGCTTTTAAAAACAGCACATACAAGTATACTGTCTGGTGTGACAGCAAGTGGCTTTTAACTGCACTGTGCAACAGTAGCTGTTGCTGGGTGACAGCAAGTTTTCTAGATGTTATTAATCAAATAGGTTTACTTAATAATGGTAACTTTGATGTTAATCTGTAAGTTAAATTGGCTACTTTGAAAGATTTAGCTCAAATTAAGTCATGCTGAAAAACAGATTTTCCGTCTTTGTATAATTGCTGTCTGTAGCTGAGGTGTTGGGATTGCATCTTGTCAGGTGCCACAGATATCATTGTCAGACTAACATGACAAGTCTGGTATTTGTGCACTTTAGAATGGAGCTCGGTGCCCAGTCTGTGTTCAGACCTTAGACTAGAGAAGCTGGGGGGATTAAGGATAAATACCATCTCTAAAATTATACTTGTGCTTTTTAACTCTGAAGAGGACCCACTTGGATGAGGGACTAATGTGATTAGAGTTTGCCACACTTCTGTGTCGAAATTGATCTCAGAGGCACACACTTTGAAATAGTGACTTATTCAAGTAATTCGTGCCGAAGAAGCATGAATATTGTTGTGCACAAAGAACAATCCTGGCGTCTTGATTTCTTTGGTCTCATGGGGCCCTGAGGACCAGGAGGACCAAAACACACTTGACAGTGCATTGCATGAATGCTGAGCCAATGTAGAAATTTAAAACAGTCCACAAGAGCAAGTCACCTTGGATAATGTGAAGGAGGAAACACTAACTGGAACACATTCATTTATATGGAGGTTTCCACATCAAGTTAACATGCACAGCATCCATCTCTGCCACTCTGTTTATCACCTGGCCCAATAGTGCCTGACTTTTCCACCCTTCTGCAATGATGTGTTTATGAATCAGAGTCTTTGGTGCTTTGTCTAAATCAGATATCATCGGAACTTCAATCAATCTGAATTTGCTCTGGTAGATAAATCCTTTATACTTGATTATCGTAGCTTAGCATGTCATGATAACACAGAGGCATGCCATACACTGTGTTTGATCATCTGGCATGGCAGTTTTAATTTTGACAGCTTATTTTGTAAAAAGAATAATAGTGGTTATTTTCATATGTATGGGATGCCACATTAATAGCAAAAAATGCTGAGGACAAGGCAGAATGTCTGTCTTCCTTCCATTTAACTGGGGACACTATAGTTAGTCTCCCTGTGGACTCTGTACCTTACACACTCTGTCAGCAGACCCATCTTATGGTGTATACCATGCAATGCTTTCTTTCTGTCTTGTCATCTTTATTCAGTGTCAAGAATAAAAAAGAAAAGAAATGACAGGAACATGGGAATGTCTGCAATGAAGACTTATATTATGGTGTCTTCAGAGGGCTGACTTTGGCTACAGTCTGATTTAGCTGGATCTATCGTGTCTTCTTTATCAAGAGCACAAGGAGCAACAATGGAGATCATCAATCTTTGATGAGAGTGCTGGTGGATGACCTTGATAGGATGGAAGGACATTGCATGGGGTTAAGATGGCTGAGACAGTGCATGGCCTGGGTCAGACAGCCAAGAAACCTGTCTGTAGGATATTGTGTGATGGAAAATGGATTTGCAGATGGTCTGGTCAAAGATGATTGCTTTACTGGTGTCTTTGTTTTTTTTTTCTTCAAAATTATGTTATACTAGTATATATAATTTGCACAAAGCATGTGGAATTATAGCAAGAATACTTAATCCAGCTTAAAACATGCTTTTAGAGCACATGTGTGCAATCAACAGATAAAGTAGGTAGTGTTTGTGTGAAAACATCAGCACACAGTGACCAGTTGACTGGTATTTCATGGGCTGGCATTGGTTGCTTCAGGCTTGAAAACAGAGTATATGATGAGTACCATGCATTAAATGTTACACAGTTCCTGCCCTGGTGCAGTCCCCTATTGGAAGACGAAACCACAGGCTGCTTGTGGTGGATAATATTACTTCAGGATATAGAGACTCTAGTATTGCCTGTCTGTTGAATACATTGTATCACAAGTTGTTGATTTCTGGGCTTTTGTGTGGCTTTTTGAGTGAAAACCAATATAAGCTACCAATGTTAATTGTTTCACACATACCTACATAGTCATATGTATTATTATTGTCACTTGGTCTATCAACTTAAGTTTTGTCATCTCTGTTATCATTGAGCCTATAGTAATGTGTTAGAAATCTTATAGCGTAGGAGTTTAAATATAGTATATCTTTACGGTGGCCTACATGTCAGCGACTCTTCGGAGTCTTAATGTATGGTCTCCTGGTTTTTAAACATATAAATTTATTCTTGTAACACATTGTGTAATTTTGTTTAGACCAAATAAAGCTATTCTATCTATCTATCTATCTACATGTATATTTGGCAGGAATTGCAAAATAATCTCTGAATCAGTGAAGAACATCAGAACCATGTGAACTGATACTGAACTGTTTTTAACCTGCACTTTGGACAATTTGATTTTATTCATCGCACATGAACGAACCACTGCATGTCACCCGACGTAACAGTCTGCAATGACTACGAGCGATTAAACTTTGAAGACTTCAAGAACACAATTTTCTGTGACATTTTGCCATTTTATTTGCAATTCAAGTGATTGACCAAGAGGAAATAAGTTGCTACAATGATGAGGAATGATACCCACAAATTGCAGTCAGATGTGTATAGAAGTACATGGTGAGCCCGGTGTGAGACAAATGCTTGGTACCTGTATGTGAAAAAAATGTTCTTTTTAGATTGCACGAAGTGTCAGTCCTCTGTGTACAGCTGACCTTGACTTATTTGTTTATTAGACATTACACAAGCCTCACCCTCTCCCCTCATACTTACATGTAGCAATTAAAGGGCACACTTAGTAACAGTCTGTCCATTTAGCATACATTGACTATCACATTTGAGATAGCATCAGAACATGGACAGTATTGTCAAGGACTGCATGATTGCACTAAGAGAGCAGGCACTTAACATTCTTCCAAATATACTTTTGCTGTTTGGTGGGTTACATGAGCAGGCCTTAATTTCCAGATATGCTAACCAGTCATCTCTGCACACCTGCCACAGAATACATTCCAAATACAGGCTTTTAGCTGGCTCATCAAATGTGATTCCTGTCCCTACTGAGATAGCCCCATGTTAACTCGCTGCTGGTTCACAGCCTGCTACATGTAACAACATGTTGGTAGCCTGATGACAATTCTGCTAACAGTCTGTCTAGGTGCTGCAGACAATTTTGTAATAGACTGTCAACAGTTGGCTGGCATTTTGTCCCATGAGGTCATGCAAGTGCTTATTGGCTGGCAGTAGTAACTAGTCGATATACATATACATGTACCCAAATAGAAATGTGGCTGGATAAAAGAAGGTGTACCATGGGTAGTGCAGGTCAGGTGGAAATGAAATAGACATGACATTACACTGTATTAATGCCTATGCTACATTGTTTGTTGAGGCATAACCTTTTTGAAAAAATTTATGAACAATGCTAACAGCCATATAAACAAACACTGAGAGTTCATCATGAATCTGAATGTAAATGATTGCATTCATGTCATTAAGTACATGGATTAAATGACAGATCAGAGGAAGCCAACAATTGGGAGATAAGGAAGTATTGATATGGCTACATGTAGGTATGCCTGCTGAACTGTAAATCTAGGTACATGTATATTTTGTCTTGTGTCTGTATGTACCTTCTTTGATGTTTTGTTTAGATTACAGCTGCAACTGTGTATATGCCAATAATATAAGTTATCCATGTTGTTATAAAGTTGAGAAGAAAATGAACTCTTCTGCTAGCCTACTGCCAGCCTACTGCCAGTTTACTGCCAGCTTGTTGCCAACCTCACAATGGTGTACTATTATGATGTGTCTGGCTATAATGTAATGTAGGCTGTAGACTTGAAAACTCAGCATAAGGAGAAAAGGTCAATGCTACGTGCAAGGTAAAAAGAAATGTGTAGGCTTGACTTTTTGATAGGACACATTCACAGTTTTTATCCCTTCATATTATTTGGATGCTAGCCTGTCAAGTTGTTTTGCTTTGACAGTAAAACTCAACTTTCATTTTAAGCTCACCTGACTTGTCAGTCAGCTGGGCTTTATAGGATGGTCCTTTGTCCATCACCAGTCATCCAACTGTCTACCTGCCATCCACATTTCACATTTTTGACTTCTTCAAAAACATCATCCTGATTTATTTTCAAACTTGGTGGGATGTACCTTGGGTGGATCTGTACCAAGTTTGTTCAAATGGCCCCTCTCCAGCGATTTTTGGAATTTTAGGATTTTTTTGTTTTTTTGTTTTTTTTGTTTTGTTTTGTTCTTTTTTTTTGAGCAAATCTTACAAAATCTTCTCCAAAACCGCTCACCCAATTGCTTTGATATCACACAGGAATACTCCTAGGGACTCCAAGTTCCTAATTTGTTCACCAAGTGGTGCTGCAATTTTTGTCTTAATTTTCTATGATTTTTTGTGTTTTGCTATTTTCGACTTCTCCAGAACCTTCACTCAGATTAAGCTGAAACTTGGAAGATGTGTTTCTTGCGAAAGGGTCAAACAAAGTTTTACAGTAGGTGGCACTGCTATGACTTCCTGATTTCTAACATTTTTTTCTTTTTCAATTCATGAACTTATCAGTAAATGCACCTTTCCTGTTGATTACTATGCAAGTCAATGGCCATTCTAATGCTAATTCACATTTTTGACTTCTCCAAAACCATCAGCCAGACTGACGTCAAGCTTGGTGGCAATGTACCCTTGGTAGGTTTCTACCAAGTTTGTTCCAATGGGCAGGCTCCAGTGACTTTTGGATTTTTATGAATTTTTTCTTTTCTTTTTTTTTTTTTGGCAAAATCTTCTTTTTTAAAACCACTCACCTGATTGCTTTGATATCACCCAGGGACACTCCTAGAGGCTCCTAGTTCTTAATTTGTTCACCAAGTGGCACTGCAATTTTTTTCTATTCTTTAGTGATTTTTTGCGCGTTTTTGCTATTGTTGACTTCTGCAGAACCATTACTCAGATTAAGCTAAAACTTGGTGGATATGTTCCTTGTGAAATGGTCAAAGAAAGGTGTCCACTAGGTGGCACTGCTGTGGATTTCAGATTGTAAACATTTTTTTTTTTTTTTTCAATTTGGGAACTATTCATTACTCTGAAAGTAAATGGGCATTCTAATGCTAATTCACATTTTTTATTTCTCTAAAAAACTGTCAGTCAGATTGATTTTTTAAATGGATGGCAATGTACCTTGGTTGGGTCTCCACCAAGGTTGTTCAAATGGTCATGCTCCAGTGATTTTTGAATTTTTATACGATTTTTTTGAAAAGCTTTAAAAAAGTTTGAATGGGAAAGTTTAATATGGGAGTTTCTTTAATGATTATAACTTCAATAATTTTGGTCAGATTTGTGTCAAACTTGGAAGGGATGTACCTTAATTAGTGTCTACATATTTTGTGCAAGTGGTCATGCTCCAGTGTTTTTGGACATTGACCTCATTCCCAAGATCACAGGGCAACTGACATGAAATTTACTGTTCCCTTGATAACTTGAGATCTGTTTTGAGGCAGGACCTTTATGATGCACATGTTAATGTTTCTCTATGAAGGTAACACTTAGATAGTACATAAGTGACCTTAATCTCATTTCTGGGATCACAGTGCAGTTAACATACATGAATTTTACTCTTCACTATAACTTGAGAACTACTTGAACTGGGACCTTGATGTTGCACATGTTAGTGTTCTTTCATAAATGTCAGACTTAATGCATTAATTGGTGACCTTGATCCTATCTCAAGTTCACAGAGCCACAAGTGTGATGAATCTCTAGGTCAGCTGAGCATGGGCTATTCACACAGCCCTCTTGTTTACATACTTTTTCACCTGTAAGAGGGAAAAATCAGAACTGCAGTTCAAAATATTGATTTCTTGTTCAAACTTACTAGCATTACACATGATGAGCTTGTGTGGTTTGGTCTACGTTGCCTCAGTGTGTAATGAGCAATTTTATGCTTTCCTTATTTAAAGAAAAAGAGGAGGAGGAGGAAGAGTGGCCCTGAAAGTTTTTAATCTGTGAAGCAGGGACTGGAAATTCTGTCTACTGTTTCATGCCAGAATTTCCAAAGTCTGGAGCAAGACCATCACTACGTACTGTCAGGTTGTAATAACATTAAAGTGTATCTGTCATGGAATGAGTTAGGGTACCTTGTTTATGTAGTCAGTGCTATATGATGAAAACCCCCACTAATAACGTGCTGCATTCTAATATGTCAGTGGAACTTTTTTTATATATCATCAGTATGAACTGTGGTGATGGTTGATCACTATATACATTTATATTGCTTTGAAATAAAGTTGCCATGGGATTTAGTTGGCCTTCATTTGAGACACTCCCAAGGCAGGTCCAAAAGTAATCAACCACCTTCAGTGATGGCAAAAGTAGCAAAGTAACAATTCAGACCAATTTACCACTCATTTTATCTTCCTCCTGTTTCATCAGCCATCAGCTGTTATTTCTCATTGCTTGCTTCTCCATTCTCCTGTCATGTGGTCCACTGTGGAAATGAGTGATTGGTCTTGACCGTTCTGTCTTCTAGTAGTGCCCCCACGTGATAGCACATGGTTCTTCATTAAAGTTGGCACTGTATACATTTTTATGTTGGTCATGGGTGTGAATGGGTGCTCCTCCATTTTTATACATGAACTATGTATTAATGAAAGAAATACAAACTGTCTATCTATCTGTCTGTCTGTCTGTGTCTGTCTATCTATCTATCTATCTATCTATCTATCTATCTATCTATCTATCTATCTATCTATCTATCTATCTATCTATCTATCTATCTATCTATCTATCAGTTATTTAAGCTGATGTATTTTTTTGGGGGGGGGCATGGAGGGGTTTCTGAAAGGCAGCATTGACCACTGTAAACATTGTAGCAAAACTATTATGATTTTTGCCCTGAAAATTTGTACTTTTAAATTGGCTTTGGTATCACCTATCTGTTGGCAACTAATCATAGCATATTGACAATCTCCTGTCTCTCAAATTTATAAGTGCTGCCATTGGCCACCAGTTGACAGTGTCTGGTGTTGGGACTCTATATTGACAACATTGGTGATCTCTGATGAGAAAACACCATTTCCAGCCGGTTGATGAAAGCTGGAGCAATTTGCTGCAAGTCTGTCAGCAGCCTGGTGGCAGATTATTGAGAGCCAGGTGGAGATTCCCAAAACAGGTAGGCAGCCTAGGGACAGCCCATTGCCAGCCTAGTGGCAGCTTGTTGACAGCCAGATTGATAGTCCCCAAAGCAGGCAGGCAGTCAGATGACAGCCTGCTGTTTGTCTGTTCTTTTGATAAACTTGTGTATGAATGAGGAGATGTACATGTGGCTGTCATGATATGTTGATATCATAAGATGATACAGATATTGACTCTGGGCTATTACATCTGCAAACTACAGTGACACCTCTTATTAAAGACACTCAGATATCTGCCATATTCGATATAATGACACAAATTTGCATTGGAAAAAGTTAATTTTCTTGTTACTTGATTCATTTATCTGACATATTTCTGAGGGAACAGATAGTGTCATTATAACGAGTTTTCACTGTACTACTGTGTTCTGTGACAGTACATGTATCTTACATTTCTATTCAGCACGGTATACATCTATTGTGTACTGTCAAAGGCTTCTCAACACAAGACATTTGTTTCAGAAGTAAATCTATTTAATGTCAGTTCATATTACTTTTGACATATCCGTATGCCCAAAGTCATTTTTAAGCTGGGGTTTTTAAACTGAATTTTCTGCCATTTACTGTCTATACATTGACTGTCAGTTTCCCATAAAGGGATTTTATCCTATACAGAATATATCCATGATTCTCAAGCATTATAGGCTTATACTGGCTGACTTGTACCTATTTGTGTTTTTTTTTATGACTGACATAACTATTTACCAGAAGCTCTTTATATATTTACTTTGAGTGTACTTGTTTCACACAAAATAGCTACATAGATTATTTCTATAGGTGTTATGCCAGAGTGTTCTGGGACCTAACACAGAAGTGTGCATGTTGTTCTGTTGTTATTCCAGGGCTGACAGTTTGGTTCTTTGTGGCACATGGCTTTGGACACTTCCATTACAGGCTTGCCATGTGGAAAGATGTTGAGTGAGGACACTGGCTGTAGGTCAGGCAGCCAATTGGCAAGTTTCTGGCTGATCAAGCAGGAAAACTTGAAATCAAACAGTTACATACAAACTCTGGATGCTTGCAGACTTTTACAGAATTACCTATAACTATGAATTCAAGAGCAATACATTTTGAAAGCTTTATTTTGTTAGGCATGTTCATGCTACTGAGTGTGTATCCGCCAGATGGGATATAGTGTAACAATTCAGTGTACATTAGCCATATGATATTTTAATACAGTATGCCAATTAAATATGCATCAGCCAGGTGGTATTATAGTATGGCAATTGAGTGTGTATCAACCAGGTGGTATTATAGTATGGCAATTGAGTGTGTATCAACCAGGTGGTATTATAGTATGGCAATTGAGTTTGTATCAACCAGGTGGTATTATAGTATGGCAATTGAGTGTGCATCAACCAGGTGGTATTATAGTATGGCAATTGAGTGTGTATCAACCAGGTGGTATTATAGTGTGGCAATTGAGTGTGCATCAACCAGGTGGTATTATAGTATGGCAATTGAGTGTGTATCAACCAGATGGTATTACAGTATGGCAATGGAGTGTGTATCAACCAGATGGTATTATAGTGTGGCAATTTAGTACTTATCAGCTGTATGGTATGAAGTATCTCAATTTAGTGTACAGTAGCCATATGGTATTGTAATATGGTGATTGATTATGTATTAGCCATATGGTATTGAAGTGTGGCAATTGGGTGTTATCAGGCATATGATATTACAGCATGGCATTTGAGTGTGCATCAACCAGGTAGTACTATCGTGTGGTAATTTGATGGTGCATCAGCCATTTGGTATTATAGTGTGGTAATTTGATGGTGTATCAGCCATATGATATTATAGTGTGGTAATTAAGTGTGTATTAACCATGTTTAATTATAGTGTGGTAATTGAGAATGTATCAGCCAGCTGGCAGTACAGTACAATTGAGTGTGCATCAACCCTATGGTATACAGTATGGCAATTGAGTGTGCATCAACCCGATGGTATGTAGTGTGGCACTGGAGGGTGTATCAGCCATATCGTATATGGTCTCAAAAGTGAGTGTATGATATTGTAGTATGGCAATTTGGTGTTATCAGCCAGATGGTATCATAGCAGGACCAATAAAGTATATCAGCTGGATTATACCATAGTGTGACAATTGAGTGTGTATCAACCAGGCTGCATTGTAGTGTGGCAACTGAATTTGTATCAGTCAGATGATATTACAGTATGGCTATTGAGTAATTATCAGTCAGATGATATTACAGTGTGGCAAGTGAGTGTGTATTAGGGAGATGACTATGGTTTCTTTTTAATGAATTTTTGCATGTTGAAGCTATTTTTCAAATTCCCCAAAACCATCAGGTGCATTATGGAGATACTGGGTGAAGTGTACCTTGTGAGAAGGTTAAATTTATTCATGAGATGGTGTTGCTCTGGATCCCAGATATATTTATTTTGTATTTTTATTTTTCTTCTTCTTTTTTTTTTTTTTTAAATTTTTATGGCAAAATCTTACAGAAGTTCTCTGAAATTGCTTAGTGAATTGGTTCATAATTGCCTTATTTGGCACACATAGGGGCTCCAAGACTATTTTATTCGTTAGGTGGCAATGCAATTTTCAAAATTCACGAGAGTTTCTTTGGGGTTAAGTTACTTTGGGAAGCATCCTGATTTTTTTGAGAGGTTGGCAAATGTGGGCCTACTTTTATGGATAAGAAGAGATATATGTAGGCTTAGCATGCTTATTGTCTGTAAAATAGCAGTGAAAAGTGATACAGTTATCATCAGCTTTACTATGTACCTTCAAACTGGTAGTAGGATCAGACAGCCTCAGACAGTGAAATACACAATGTGGACACGATGGTTTGGCCAATGCAAAGGAAAGCCACACGCACTGCTTCCTTTAATTTATATGTGTATCATGCAGATGGCTCTTATATCACATGGCTGTGTGGTCGGAGATTAGAACACCCGTTAGTGTTTAACTGCAAGGAGACAAGTCAGAAATGCCTAAATGTAGGAACAAGTGGAATAAGTGACGAGTCGGCACAAATATACCAGCAAAAACAATCCCTGTGAGGAATTGATTAATACAGAGTGTCCAAGGCATGACTTTAGGGCTGCATGTATGGGTACAAGTGGGAAAAAGCTTTGAAAATATGTTGCCTTGAAGGCAGTTTTGAGACGGGCATTACTGTAAAGTGTGCCTCCTCAACCTGTCTGCTATGAGTGCATGGTCTCCTCTGGCTTGGTGTGGAAAATGTTGTAAAACAAGCTTACATGTCCCAGTCAAAGAAGGACAATGTGACTAGCTGTGGCTGGGTAAAAGGGTGAAATCAAGGAAAAAATGTGCAAATTCTTTAAACTTTATTACTTTTATGAATATATTTTTGACAAAACTGAAAACTTATAGATTCATTTGAGTTTTGTGTCTGTGATGAATTAGTTTTGGATTGGTGATGCTATGTTTTTGCAGCAGCTTGGTTGTTGTGGTGTACAGAGGTTCATATCCATGGCATTGTGAAGGTCACACAAATCTCACCACTATATGGCTCGCAGGAGAATGCTCGATCGAAAGAACAATTTGTCAGGCGTAAATTAAGTCATAAAGATCGACTCACTATTTGGATCAGTCTGGAGACCTGGGACCACTTACTGTGTTAAGACGACACACTCTATCATGCATAATACATTTAGGTGCAGCAGAATTTCCATGGTATGACAGAAATCATCAAGTAGATGGCCATGAATTAAATCTAGCCGAAAGTGAATTCTGTCATATATCAGGGTTGAATTGTCAGGTTTAGACAGAACAATTTGCAGAATTCTCAGATGTGTTGCCAAACGTTTATATATAACTAGCCTGAATTCTTTTACATTCCAGACTGCTTGGTTCACTGCTTGAGTACTGTCTGCATGTTCTTTCATATTCGTGCCTAGCATAAGTCATACCAGCATGGTAGATCTACTACTGTTGGCATGATACAGTAACTGAAATATCAACTAAACACGCTGGGAACTCATACATGCTCATGTATTAAAGTTCTGACTTGTCACCCAGTATACATTTATCTGAGACTTGCATAAGCATTTAACCATTTGTGGCTTAAACTGGGCAGAACTCGCTGGTGGTCAAATGTCACCCCCTTTAATGTCTTAGACTAATATCAACAGTAATGATAAAGGATTTTGATGAAAATGGTAATTGAGACCTATCAATATAACATGCCCCAGGTCAACAGCTTTCAGTGGCATAGATGCCAAGGAAGCCTGTAGACTTGATGTTAACTCCAGGGGAAAGGGAAACAACTATTGTTATTGCCACTTACAACTGTCAAGTACATGAGTGTTTAGAAGTCAACCTAGACTGTCAGTTATGACATGTAAATGTCAGGATACATATAGCTGTTTCACATTTACCAAGCATTGGTTCATTGACTGTGTCAGAAATATAACATGTCATGCTTTGCTGTTTGCAAGTCTTACTGGATGGTGAGCAAAGACAATAAATCAATGAAACGATCTTTCGCTGATTTTGTTGTGTGTAAAAGCCAGCAGAGGGACAATGAAGATGACCTTAGGAGGCAATACAGACAAAGATTGGCAGTGGAATCTTCTGTGAAACAGTCTTACAACAGGCCATGTAGTCATATTGTTTTCCGCAATTACTACAATCTATGTAAGTGCTGAGGCCAGGGTAGGGACAGCCCTGATCATGCGCCATGGCTGGCCTGGGACTAGGGCCTGGGAGTCACACCTGCTGGGATCTTGCTGGCCTACCCTACTGCCAGGCCGTGTCAGCCTCAACACTACATGACATGCTATTGACGCTGTAGACCCTCACCGCCAGAACGACGCATACAACTTAAAATCAATAATATTGTCACTTCGTGAGTTGCAGTATTTCCATACAGGTTATTGTAAACTAGAAATTGTTGCTTTGTAATATGATCAAATGAATTTTATTTTTGTTTATGGTAAATTGGAAATGTCATAGAAGCTATAAAAGCAGGCAGCAAATTATAATAGATTTTTGCTACACTTGTGCAGAAAATCATGAAACAAAATAGCATTCAATTGTAGCAGCCACAGTGCTCTTACAAAGGTATAATCCATACATCAATTATACCTGTACTGCACAAAATGAACCATGCATGTTTTAAAAGAGGAATTCCAAAATACAGATAATGCAATCTTTTCAAGCAAGCTAGAAAGCAAACTTCAGGAAGTTGTTAAGATTTAATATTTACATTTGGCATTTTCTTTAGCATTAGAAGAATAGGAAACACTTGGACCTTCATTTTTCCATGAATGCAGTCGATTAGGTGTCCGCGTGCAATCATAGCAACCTTCTAGTAGTACAGCACAGTAACGACATCAGGGCTAGCTTGTTTTCTCCTGGTAGGCCTAAAACCTGTGTCCTACTAAAGTCCACCCCCAGTTTGTTAAAATTATTTACATCACAAGAATAATGAGATATACCATTAAGACATAAATATTAAGGGGCCCTGCCATGTTTCTTGGATGTAAATATAAGAATAGAACGTCCTTTCAATTGTATTCATTATCATTTTGATGTCAGCTGCAGCTTGATGACAGTCATTTTTACATGACGCCATGTTAGTGATGTCAGTAAGGACAGGTAAGACACCAAAAACCTTTGCATGGCTGATTTTGAGATCTTAACAGTTTTTGTAAGATGATTGTCCTTTCTATTAGTTGTGAAAATTTCAAGCTTTTAACTAAAGTAGAAATATGAGAAAAACGCCAAAAACCACACAGGCACGTGGACATCTGAACGTCCATGTGTCATTCTTTTGGTTTTCAGCCGCCAAACAGAACAATGCCACCCGTCAATCATACTTAACAGCCTATCACGTGGCTGCAGGTAGCAACGGCCCATGGCAAAAAGAGAGTGGTATCACGGTGGCAATGTGAAATCAGGCAGCATGCCGGAATTATGTTTGCGGGCAGGGAAAAGATGCAAACGTGCTAACATACCATAGCCTTAGTGGTTTACATTATAGTTATATTGCTTGTTTTGCAGTTTGATGAAAGGAGACTTTAAATGTTGAAGAGGAACGGTTATCATCAGATGATGTCCATTCAAAGGCCGTGCCGCAATGGATTACCCCACTGGTGATGCACACCAAAGACAGGCGGGGAAAAAACTGGCACTTTAATCAACAATACCTACGTACATAATAATATTTTATCAAAACTAAGGGATGAGGAAATAAAAGTACAAATAAAGACATCGAAATAGCATGAATGTGAACAACAGAGAAAACACACAAATAGGATTCAGGATTCAGGATTCAGGATTTTTATTTTAACCAAATTATGTGTACAAAAGAATAGTATTTTGGTACATACAAAGTATAGAAATAAGCAAAGTAGAATTTGAAGAATAAAACAGAAGAGAGTAATCCATAATTTGGTCAGGGAGATACACATTAAGATCTTTGACAGACCGCTATCATGTGTACCACCCTGCATGCAAATGACCATAAACTATTTATCAAAAAAAAGTAGCCATGTAACTGGTAAGACTTTTATCAAAAAGGCAGGGGAAATTCAGAGTCCAAAAATATAATCAATTTGCATTACAAATATAGCAATTTTGAATGTTGCAGGACATTTCATACGTATCAATAAAATATTTCTTTATGTATTGAGAAAAACCAAAATAACTATGAGTATGTACCTTCTCTTTAACAACCTCAGATGTCGCATTTAAAACATTAACAATTTCATGTCTTATACACTTTCGAGCGAACGCATGTTGAGTACGTGCTACAAATAATCCCTTTCTTCGGGTGTCATGTTCATGAACTTGGGGGGTTGGTGTAATTGGAAATTGATAAAAATAGACAGGAAGCCGGTTATTTTTATATTTGAAAAAAAATTTTAGGATTTGAACTGTATGTATATCGACTAATTTGAGTAAGTTTCTGGATTTAAAAATAGGTTCAGTGTGTGCATTGTAATTACTATGATTGACAATCCGAACAGCTTTCTTTTGAATTTTAACTAATCTTTCTAATTTATGACCCCATACAAGAAGACCGTAATTGAAATGTGGCAGGATTAAAGAATTATAGATGATTTGGAGAATATTTGAGGGTAGAAAATTTTTTAATTTATTCATGATGCCGATGGTCTGAGAAATTTTTGAAGCTATTTTTTGAATATGACTGTCCCAGCTTAAGTGGGTGTCTAAGGTAAGACCAAGAAACTTGTATTCATCCATATGTTCAATGCTAACATCATCAATTTTAAGTGTTGGAGTTGAGACTTGTCGTTGCGGTTGGTGAAAAATCATGAATTTAGTTTTATCTATATTAAGAGAGAGCTTGTTCATTTTAAGCCAAGTACTTATCTTGTCTAGTTCAGAGTTAATGAGCAAGGATATTTCATCATTTGGTCCAGATATACTCAGAGGGCGCACAGCAGTACATAAAGTTGTGTCATCAGCATATATAATAAATTTAAATAAAGTAGAAGCTAAAGTTATGTCATTGACATAAATCAGAAAAAGCAGTGGTCCTAGAATCGAACCTTGAGGAACGCCAGCATGGATATTTTTAGTGTCGGATTTGATATCATCAAGGACAACAAACTGTTTTCTATTACTTAAATAATTTTTCAAAAGGTCCAGGGCAGTACCTTTAATGCCATAATAGCTAAGTTTATAAAGTAGAATGTCATGGTCCAAAGTGTCGAAAGCTTTGGAAAGATCCATGAATATGTTGATAGGAATTTCTCCTTTATCCATATCCAAAATTATTCTATCAATCAATTCCAGGGCAGCAAGTTCCGTAGAGTGCTCTTCACGAAAACCATACTGGCTTCTATATAACAAATGATGCAGTTTGAAATATTCGTAAATTTGGTTATACAAAATTCTTTCAAAAATCTTTGAAATTGCAGGTAAAAGAGAAATTGGTCTATAATTTACCAGCAGGGATGCATCATCCTTTTTGTAGACCGGTACCACTTTAGCGATTTTTAACAAATCTGGAAAAATACCAGTCGTAAAAGACTGGTTTATAACAGTAGTTATGGCTTTTGATACTTCGTTTTTGATCTCCTTTAATAAGATCATAGATAGTCTGTCGTGACCAGAGCTAAACTTAGGTTTGAAAGAGTCAACGGTTTTTATAACTAATTCCTCCGTAATGAGGTTGAGCACAAATCTATGTTGGACAGGGTTCTTAATATAATCTTTGAATGAGGCGTTAGCCGAGGTAGCAATTTTTAATGCGAGACAGGGTCCAATATTAGTGAAGTATGCGTTAAAGCTATTCGCTATTAAAGATTTATCAGTAATGGTCTCATTATTAATGCTAAATGAATCAGGAAAACCTCTCTTCTTTTTTAGTCGATTTAGGATATCGTTTATAGTCAACCAAGTATTTTTAATATCATTTTTATATCGTAGGAAACAAGATTTATAGTAGTTTTTTTTTGCCACTCGAATATTGTTTTTTAGGATTCTATTATAGGTATTAAAATTTATTAACCGAGTTTCATATTCCTCATTTTCATAGGGTATTTCTTTCAGATGCTTATACAGTCTATCTCTAGTGGCTATAGAACGTATAATTCCCTGGGTAATCCATGAGCTCTTTTTGTGTTTATGTTTATGATATTTTACTGATTTTATAGGAAAATGTCGATCTAAGGCCGTAGAAATGGTTGAGTGTATGAAAGAATAAGATTCGTTAGGATCTGTTTGGAGATCAGTAGAAATATGGTCATACAGATGGGCGTCTTGTAATTCTTTTTTTAAGTTTTGTGTGGCATCAGGTTGCCGATCCCGAACTTGAACAAATTTGGGTATTTTATCTTGTTTTATTTTAGAAGTATCTATGCATATAAAGTAGGGAAAGTGATCCGAAATTCTTGATATTATTACTCCAGAATTTGAACGAGTTATGTTGTTGTCTATTAGTTTCATAAGAAAATTATCAATAATCGTACCCCTCCGCTGAGAAAGCCTAGTGGGTAAAGTAATTTGTGGAAAGAAACTCAATGATGTGATAGTATCAAAAAAGCGACCAAACGCAGGTTTTTCGTGTATTTTTAACAGATCAATATTAAAGTCCCCAGCTATGACTACTTCATTTTTTTGTTTTTGTAAGGACTGGAGTAGAGGGATAAATTCATCAATAAATGTATCATAGTTCTCGTTTAAATCTCGTGGTGGTCTGTATATATTTCCTATAATTATTTTTTGTGCATTATCATTTATTTTTATTTCAACAAACTGACCTTCATATATCTCCGACCGCTGATAAACATCTACTACTCTGAAACTATAGCAATTTTGGAGATATATGGCTAGGCCTCCTCGAGCACTGCAGATTTTTCCCTGTGAGATTAGAGTATAATTGTCCAATTGTAACAAGGATGGATCAGAATCATTACTTAGCCAAGTTTCTTGTAGACAAAGAACATTAGGTAAACAACCTTGAATATCTAAGTTATGGAGAAATATTTTCAACTCATCAAATTTTGCACGTAATGATTCACAATTTAGACTGATTATAGTAAAACGGTTTTGCATATGTTTCAAGTGTAGAGTCAATTTGTCAATGTCGTAGTATGGTGACTGTTTTATTAATTTTGGTTCATAAGAATTTGGATCCTCTTCACTGTGAGGTGTGTTGGTTTCCAGTAATGTAGCCAAAGAATTTACGTCAACGCCCCCAAGGCCATCTAGGATACAATCAGAATTTGCCATACACAAATTGAAGTAAATCTACCGCGCAGTTCAACTCAAAATGTCCATACATGACGCGATTCTGCACCAATAGCATAATCCAACATCTGAGGCAAATGTGAAATAATGCACAAATAAACATTACCTGAACATCCTTTAACTCTAGGGGCTCGGATTTTAACCTTTTCCGTAGCCCGTAAGAAAACGAAAACAAAGACAGAGAATACATTCAAGGCTTTTAACAAGTAAAACATGTCACTTGTAAGCCCAGTCGAAATAAGGAAAAAATAAAACAAAACCAGGAGAGAAACAAACAACATAATAATAATCATAGTGAGTTGGAGTGGATTCCTCACAAAATGCGAATTCATAAGCAAATTAATGCAATGATGAGAAGTAACTAGGATATATAACATATAATATGGCAGAGGTGAGAAGTGCCACGCACACAATTTCAACACACACTTCAAATATATAATTTTGAGACAATTTGGAAGTAGAGCAAAAAGTAACGAAATTTCAAATGGTATCAATATTTTGCCCTAGTTAGAAAAATGAAAAACAAGTAATTTGTGGACAGGAAAAAAATGCGAGGATTCCACAAAAGCATCACAAATTTTGCACAATAATAGAGACTGCGTGGACCCGTAGCAGTATCCTGCAAATGAGCACATCGCTTCATACTTAGGTTTTAAAGTAATCAAATGCGTACACTGCAAAGTACATTTATGTGCACTTAATGGCACATAGTATATAATAATGACTCACAATTCTTGAAGTAAAATAAAGGATCGCTTGTCCAATACAAATTTGAAAACTACAAAGAAGTCACACAAAATGTTGTTAAACATGCTGTAGACCAATAAATTTATGACATATATGAAGCAAAAACATAGATGAAATTTAATACATTGATGTTATGCCGTCCACGATATAAACCTGATAATATCATGTGACACATGTGAATCGAAACCATGAGTTTGCGCATGCAAGCTATCAAGTGAAATGTTTTGCAAAACTTGGGAACAAAATACCATCTAGATTATTGATAACGCGAAATATAACACACACTAAACAGTAAACAAGCTAAAATAATAAACCAAGTAATGCAACTAAGTCATACAGATGTTATTAATATACAGTCCAATAATAACAGCCAATAGAACGGCGTTAGGCATATCAGTAACACAATGTAACAGCTCAAAACGAATTATGGCAAATTGACCATGTCGGGAATAAATAGCATCCCACGGTAATGGGTCAGCATGAGCTGTTGTGGAACCGTGACAAAAATCAGTTTAAGACATAATTGTAGCCAACATAAAGTTAAGTTAAGTGCATTAATAATAATAATAATAATAATAATAATAATAATTAATAATGCATGCTGCCTTCGCAGGTATAACCTATTTTGACATGTGACACATATGACATAACCATAGTTTGCATATGAGAACTAATAAATTTTTAATTCATTTTATTATTATAATATTTTTTTATAACTTAGGAACATCAAGCTATAATGAACACAAATTGGATCAAAAAATACACAAAGCGGCATCAAATGTTATATGAAAAAACAATAAAAACGACTCAAAAAGGTTTACGGCAATCAGACCGTGAGAGTGGACACTCAATATGTCACAGTCGGGGAGACAATTTGATGATAGTCATTGGCCAAAAACAAGTTTAGAGACTTGTTGGGTATATAGTTCTGAGCATTGATAAGTATTTTGAAGTCAGATTACCGTATTACACTCGTTACACTACAAGATAGAAAATAGACTTAGCATGAAATATCACCAGGGGTAAAGGGGTCAAAGGTGTCAACAAAGACTCGCAGACCTCATGCTCCAATGTCAGCAGTGAATTAAGTCGAGTTCAAACCATCACACTGACACACACTGAAATTTCCAAAATTGAGTATTACGCGTTGGAGGGAAGAACACATGTAAGCATCATCAATTGACTTATCAATTGACTTATAATTAATCTGGTCATGTCTTGTCACCCAAAGTCACCTAATGCTGACACTATAATTGGGGAAAATATATGCAGGTATCATACAGTTGACTTGCAATTAAGCTGGTCATGATTGTCATGTCGACCAGAGTCGCCAAATGTTCCAATGTTGACATTATAATTGACCTAAACATGCCTTATCGATCAGGTCGTCAATATTGTCCATTATCAAAAATAAAACGAGTGTGAATGATTGAAGTAATAAGACAATCGCAAACAATACTGTACCTTCATTCTGAAGGAACTTGGGGGGGGGGGGAGGGATCAGTTGGCTTATAATTAAGCTGATCATGATTGTCTGGTCGACCAAAGTCGCCAAATGTTGACAATTATAATTGACCTGATCATGCCTTGTCAATCAAGTCGTCAATATTGTCCATAATGTTTACCTGTATCTTCTTGCCACGTTTTGTCTTGGCCCACACCTTGCCGTACACAAGCCATGTATTGTCTATGTCCTGGTGGTTTTTTAATCGATTCAACAGTTTTTTGTTAGCCGCAGTCGCATCCTCATATATGACAAAGCCTGTACCTTTAAGCTTTTTGCGATTTTGGATAATGTTCTCCGCAAAGTCGCGTCGGAAGAATTTAAGAAGTGGTTGTTTGCCATTTGACTTCGGTCCAACCCTATGTGCGCAGTCAATTTCGCCAGTTGGAACGTCAAGGTTAAGATGTTGCTTCAGAAAGTCTGATCCGATCTGTTTACTATTTTCCTCCCAGGGCTTGTCATATATAGCGTTACAAAACTCGGGTTGGAAAGACAGACGAAACTCATTGAGAAAATAACTACAAAATAATGACAAGCTTACTAAGTAAAGTGTACAGACAAGTCTAACAAGCTAACTACATAAAGTATACAGATAGGAGTAAATATAATAAAACACTATCCAGGATGAAGAGGTAGGGGGCGGAAGACCAAACCCGCCATCCGTCCACTGACCGTGAGTGGCCATAGGCCGCCCCACTGAAGCAAGGCAACACAACTTTCCAGGCTTGAAGTCACGGGGCCCAAAGGGCCGCCTCCATGATGTCACACTCTGAAACCAGACTGTCGCTATCGTCGTTTGACAGATCGCTGAATAATGTTTTCCGTACTTCAAAGGCTGTTTTATTCTTTTATTCAAGAATTGATTGACAACTTCCCCAAATGTTAAGGGACAATGTTTACTACGTTTTGTACAAATATCAGTGAAGAAAATGAACATCCTGGAAATTAAAGGGAAAATTGAAACGTCAGACTTTGAGGATGGATAACAGAAAAACAAAACCAAACATAGAAAATGGCAGGATCATTTTTTGTTGCCAATATGTCAGGATTAAGATGCAAGTGTAATTATGATTTTATCACAAACAATTAGTGACATATATCGACATTTATGGGGTGGATGCTTTGCGGTCAACTTTCAATTGTTTTTATAACAATTAACATCACAGACACCCAAATACGGGACATAAATTCTTGGAGTATGACGATTACACACATATATGATATGTTATCCTAACGCAAGTACATTTTGAGCTAGGATCGACTAAAGTGGGATTTATTTTTGGTGTCTTACCTGTCCTTAAATGCCTGTCATCAAGTTGCAATCACCTGCTGAAGAATACAATTGACAAGACGCTCAATTCCTAAATGATGAACTTACTTTATCGTATTATATCATATAGCGGTAGCTTCAGATGTCTTATTTATCATATTACATCATATAGCGGTAGCTTCAGATGACTTATTTATCATATCATATCATAGATCAGTAGCTTCAGATGACTTATTTATCATATTATATCATATACCTGTAGCTTTAGATGACAGAAACTGAATACATATTGTTAATTTAGCAGTTATTGCAAATTACTGAGACAGTGAAGCAAGACATTGTGGTGCAGATGATGGTTTCTTAAAATCAGCAATGGGTGAGGTAGGTCTTGGACTATAGAACTGCAAACAGGGACAAATAATCAGTCTTCTTGTGTTTCAAAAAGAATCTGAGGTGTTGGTATTGATACTGCAGGGAGAGACTTAATACATACAGGTTTACCTCTTTGACCACATAAGGACAGTTTGGGGGAAATACCTTGTATTTCAGTGGAAATCGTTGAGACTGTCTCCCATGTACATACATGGAAGACAACCTGACTTGCAGGTAAACTTTTTGGCACAAATGATTTAATATCAAAGTTGTGTGAATATGTCAGACAAGGAGCTTCAGTGTAAAGGATAGACTTGTTGCACTGGTTTTGCCTGGAGAAATATGTGAGATGCCAGTGGCAAGGAAACAGTGTAATAAGGTGCAGTGTTAAGTCTGACAGGACAGAGAGCATGGTGAAGACGGGTGCTCATGTATATGCCTCAGGTAACTGGAGGAGACAACAGGTGCCTGACAGCCCAGGGCCTGGCGACTGAAGCCTAAGATAAGAGAAATGTGCTGCCGTTCTTGTTTCAAAGCAATATTTGATGTGCCAAGGGAATTAATCATTGTGCAATTGGTCTTTTCAATGCGGTGACTAATTGTGAGCCTTCTCACAGTGTGTGTGTGTGTTTTTTAACTGCAGCATCTACCCTTTCTGTCTCCTTGCTGTGGTTTATCCGTCAAATGTACCCTCGTGAAATCAGTGGAAGGTAAAATTTACATAGATGTTTATATTATTATTTTTGCGATTCATTTTTGTCTGTGACAGTCTTCAAACTTAATAGGAAATTACCTTGACTCAGTAAATGTCAAATATGTTCACTAGATGGCTCTGCTGTTACTTCATGATATTTTAGGAATCTTACAAATTTGATAGTGATCAATGAGAATACATTGTAATACATTGTTTGTGTAGAGATGCTTGGCTAATGTAAACTGTCAAAGTATTTGATAAGATGCCAAAGTACTGATGAGAGACCTAGCTGACAGAACAATTGACAAGAATATTAAGCTTTCTAAAATTTCCAGTTGTAACAAACCAATGATAGGGCATTTTGGTGTTGATATCCAATACAATGAAATCAAATGGTCGGCCACTCCTATCACACTGCCTCCACATACGTATACGTAGTTTTTACCCCTTGGCCTTCTAAGCCCAAGGGGTATTGTCATCATCTACATGTCGGTCCATCCATGCCTTGTTAATGCCATATCTCCAAAAATACTCACTTTACAGGGACCAAATTCTTATCACAGGGGGCCATTGAGGTGCTTCAGGTGCCTATTGATAAATAGGTCACTCGGTCAAATATTTAAGTCACTAGGTCACAGTACTACATTAAAGAAAAAAACAGCGTTAACACAATATCTAAAAAAATATTTAATGTAGCTTCATCAATTATTTATGACAGTTAGTCCTACGGATGCTTCAGAAGCTTATCAAAAACTAGGTCACTTGGTCACATTTAAGTCACAGTGCTGCATTGAAGAAAAATGGCAGTACCATGATATCTTCAAATTTTAATTTTCTCATTGCAGCTGCACCAATTATTTATGACATTTGGTCCTAAGGATGCCTGAGATACCTAGTAAAAACTAGGTCACTGAATCACATATTTAGGTCACTGTGCTGCATTGAAGAAAAATGGCCTTGCCATGATATCTCAGCTCATTGCATTTGCACCAAAGGTTTGCCAATAGTTCAAACAGAAGTAACCTTGACTACCCAAGGGTATTGTCATCACCTGTTGTCATTACATACATGTCTGTCTGTCCGTCCGTCCATCCTGGACGGGGGGGGGGGGGGCTTTTGGTCTCTGATTGGCTTCTAGTATACATTTGATATTATGAGGTCAATTATAGTATGTGTGGTGTTGCTTATTTTGGTGGGTGCCTTTATGCCTTAAGAGAAGGCATCTGTAGTAATAATATCACAAACTTTAAAAGTCATGTAACCTGGGGTATTAGAGTGTTTGAAATTGATATTGAAATCTCCAGTTATGACACTGTCATATTCAAGATGGTCCTGTGTATCAAAAGTGTCTTCAAAATAGTAAAAAAAATGTCAGGAATGGGGATGTCTGTATACAAAGTCTTCAAAATTTAAAATAGAGCTTTACAGTTGTTTTGAAATATTTGAATTGTAGGATTGATCAGTTGGGGGGGGGGGTCAATATCAGGCATCTGATGATACGAGATGCCATCTCTGATGTACATGCCAAGATCTTGGGCACCCTGGAAATAAGGATTGTCACATCCGCAGAAGGAGTATCCAGGAATATGTATATATCTTAATAGTCGTATCACAACCAGTTACAAGGTAGACACATCTGGGGCAAGGAGCTTGACAGGGGTGTAGTCTGTATCAGTGCCTAGATCTGCTGGGTTAATTGGGCAAAAGATCACTTATGTCAAAACATGAGTCGGAGAAAGGAGGGAGTTGTGCAAAAATGACAAAACCAGTCTCACAGTGAAATGGTGTGACAGGTACGAACATCGGTGCCATACTGTGCATGTGATGTACATGATGCATCACAATATCACATGCCAGTCCCTTCCGGTTGCTGCAGACAGGCTTATTATAGGACCACATGGAAAACTCCAGTGTAGTGGTCCTGTGTAGCAGCCTAGAGGAGATCCGACCTAGAAGTGACACCCGTCATTTCTAGGCTAGCGGAATACTGACATGGGTCCCTTCCAGGCTCACCTGAAAATGACCAGTCAGCCTCAAAGACACACATCAGCCATTTATCATTTTGGCTCTTTTGTAGCAAGTCTTGCTATTAATTTGCATGTTCTTCACTTGGCCTTAGATTTTGATCAAAATGAAATGTGAAGATATTTCATCATTCTGTTCCTTTAAAATGCATCTTTGACTTCACATGTATCTGTAATCCTCACAGCATCCCAGCTGGTAGCTGTATGTACTGACACTAAGTCTGCTATTTAAAGTTTCAATTATTTTCCATAAACATCCCAGAATAAAGCAATGTACAATGTATGGACTTAGTAAACTCTTTTTACACATGTTTTTTTATTTGTTTGTTTGTTTGTTTATTTATTTATTTATTTATTTATTTATTTATTTATTTATTTATTTATTTATTTATTTATTTTTTATTTATTTATTTATTTATTTATTTATTCATTCTGTCTGTCTGTCTGTCTATCTGTCTATCTATCTATCTATCTATCTATCTATATCTATCTATCTATTTATCTGTCTGTCTGTGTGTCTATCTATCTATCTATCTATCTATCTATCTATCTATCTATCTATCTATCTATCTATCTATCTATCTATCTATAACATTTACCCAGACAGCATGTTGGCACAAATCAACATGTCTGTGATATTCAAAGTTCAGAAACTTGTAGGTTAAAGCATGTATGCATATACATGTACAAATGCCAGAACATGTACATATATAAATACATGGGCACACATAAGCACACAGATGAATATATAAGTTATAAATCATACATGTGTGTTTTCACATTTTATCCTGAGATAGGCCTCACATATGGGTGTGAAAGTATGTACCTTGGTGTATACAAGTGGGTGGGTTAATTTGACAGTCCATGGATATATTGGAAATAGACTTGACAGATGTCAAGCAGGACTCCTGATAAGCAGCTATTGACAGCATAGTGATACTGCCTATTAACGAACATAGTGCACAAGCTGACTTCGCTCTGTCAAGTTTATGAACAAAGGACAGGCATAGAGAAAACTGTCTTGAGCTAAAGTGGCTTGGAACAAAGAAAAAGCTGGACTATAGCCAGCCAGATAAACTTTCCACAAGCAGTACCTTGGCTGGTACCAGGTGCTAATTCTGAGCCCTGTCAAAACATGATTGTAATAGCTGGTGTTACTAGGCCGAATTTGTAGACAGAAATAATGGGTCTGTCCCCTAGCCATTGTTGTAGAAAGTAATACCATGGGAATCATTGCACCCCTCAAATGAATCACAAAACCCGTAACCTGACTTGCCACGACATTCACTGTCCTTGTGTTGCTGCACTTTTTTTGATTTGATGGATCTTCAAGCCCACAAAGTGAATAATGAATGGTCCCTTTGCTTTGAAGTCATGTGATCAATATGTTAGGCTAGACAGGTGTAGAAGCCTGCAGTGTCAGCGTAATGTGTTGACAGTAAAATATTGAAGAACAGGCACCTTTTATGTGGTACAAGTTTTACGAGTCTTTTTGATGTTGTGTAATTGTGGTTATTTGGTAGCAAGCACAGTGAAATTTGCCAAGTGAATAATTATGTGCTACTATGGTACCCAAATAAAACCCTACATACCTGAGAACACTTGATAAAAGGCTACGAGTTTGTGACCAGGTTTCGATTGGTACGTAGTAGAATGTAGTGATATTTTACAGTAGGCCTATAAGGCACGCGTTTACAGCTAGCTGCTGTGTTTTTATG
The DNA here is from genome assembly GCA_964020975.1 of Hermodice carunculata. Lineage (NCBI taxonomy): Eukaryota > Metazoa > Annelida > Polychaeta > Eunicida > Amphinomidae > Hermodice > Hermodice carunculata. The sequence goes on along the minus strand of OZ026612.1, from coordinate 131,843,040 downwards.
GGAATGTACATCAGGTTTATGATATTTGTATCACATTGTACTCTGGTCAGAAGGCCAAATTAATTAGTCTCACTTTGTGTCCACATTATACAAGTTTTCACCAACCTAGCCCTTAAATCATTCTGACTTGCTGACTAGAGAACCTATCATTTTTGGTCTAGTGTAAAACCATCTTTGTGTATTACATTTCTTTCCATTGCTGTCAGAACCATTGACCTTGTTTTTGTGCTGGGCTACGATGTTGCTGCCAGAATCAATGATATGTCATGAGTCAGACGAAATAGTGTCATATAAAATATCACTGCTGGAACCTATGACAATTTTTAAGCTTTGCTGACCAAAGGTCACAGAGCTCATTTCATCACTTTTGTGTGTCATTGTGTCTGTCTGGAACCAGAGTCTATCAACAAATAGTAGGCATACCAATGGGAACAGATCCAGCCCCATGTATTGCCAACCTTTATTTACATTATTACGAATCAAAATGGATGAAAGAATTGGCAAAAAGAAACTTGACAGCTGCAAGAAGATCATATTCTCACACAAGAAGATTTATAGGTGACTTGTGTGTGTGTGTGCTTTAAACAATGGAGATGAAATAAAGGGAAATTGGAAAAACATATATCCCAAAGAATTAATATTAAATCTGGAAAATGAAAGTGATACAAAAGCTAATTTCCTTGATATAGAAATAAAGAATAACCAGTATGTAACAAAAATATTTGACAAGAGAGACCAGTTCAAATTTGATATCATCTCCTACCCTGATCTGACAGAAAACATTCCAGAGAAATAAGCATATGGAGTTTGTATCGGACAAGGGATACGTATTGCTAGAAATACCACACTTTTTAGCAATTTCGTCAATAGAGTTAGAACTTTGTTGCAAAAACTACAACACACAGGTTATAAAAAACAACTACACAAAACTCTGTTGAAATGTTTCCAGATATATGACCAAATGCCTAATAAATACAACACTAAGTCAAGAACATTAGTCAAACTATGTTAAGATTGCACGTGAAATGACAAAGTGTAATCTTCAAAGTGTTTAGAGTGGTAAGAGGGAAAGTACCCGGGGTAAAGTATACTGAACCCACCTAGGGAATTTTCTCTAGTCCGTCTTAAGTTGGAAAGCCATGATCATACTCACTTTTTGCAGTTCTTAATTCTTTCTTTTTTTTAACCTTCATCCAGTATAGTAGAAGAGGTGGCTTCCAGCTAATACCTTAGTACAGTTTACCTCATGTGCAAGTGTCAGAACCAATGACCTAGTTTTTATGTGCATGAGGCAATGCGGTACAAGTGTCTAAACCAATGACCTAGTTTTTATGTGAGGCAGTGTGATAAAGGTGTCAAAACCAATGGCCAAGTTTTGGTGTGATGCAGTATGATAAAAATTTCAGAACCAAGACCTAGAGTTTGTGTAATACAAGTTGTAGAACCAGTGAAGTATGACTGTATGTTTTGCATAGCCCAGCAGAACCAGCCATTTTGACTTTGAATGTTTCAACTGCTGCAAGCATGGTCTAGGTTTTGTCGATCCTGCTGTCAGACTGACCATGCAGTGGACGGAGGTAACTATTGTGACCTAGTTTCTGCAGGAAAGCCAGACTGCTGCTAGGAATGGCTGCCATGCCTTGGTACAATGACCACAATTGACTAGTAGTTTAATTGTCTCCAGGAGTGTCCAAAACTGCTTCCAAACCCACTCTAAGGCCCATTTTGTCCCAAATTGAAAGCTTCACAGAGGCTTATTTTATGCTTTTGGTCTGTCAGAAGCTCTTTGGTTATTTCCTGTGGTGGATTCCACTTCTTAGTGGCTTTGTAGATGGCTTGTGTTTCTTTCAGAGCTTTTGAAGTAGCTTCATCTTGTTAAAGGGTTTCATTTGTAATGGAAGGCTTCATTACAGGCTGTAAGCTTCATTTGGTCAGGAACTTCCACAGTGGGTCAGCCTGATGAGGCAATAGCCTTGGGGCTTCATATTATATCCCCAAATTCCTAAAAGTAGGGTTGAACTTTGCAGGGATATCTTTGGTTATGTGTAATGCATTGGCAAATAGAATTCAGTGATTCAAAGAGAGAGTCAATGCAGTAAGACAAGCGGCAGTGAAACAGGACTCTGTACTGTGCACAGAATATACTATGAACTTGAACTCCCTATAATCTTCTGGACCTGACAGTAAAACTGTACATATGTATGGACTGTGACATAGCTTAATTTGTATCTTTTGTTGGTTAAGTTTGATCATTTATTGGTTGAGAAAAATTGTCAGTTTCAGAAGAAATATGAATTGACATGTCAACATGCCACAAAGTTCCAGTCCTTCGAGTCTTGGGACACCCAAACAAAAATGCAATGATTATGGTACTACTGCCTCACACTGGCCCCAACACTGCAGCACCACAAAATGTGTTGCCAGAACATATCACAGCGTGCTGTATTACTTTTTATCCTCAGTGAAAATATTGTGGCAGTATTTTGGCAATACTGCAAAAAGTGGTGACACTTGTTGCAGCTTGCCACGATATATTGCAGAATGCTGCATCATATCACAACTAGCTGCAGTGCATATTGCAACTAGCTGCAATATGTCACCACATGCAGCAACAATCCTGGAAAACCTTAGCTCAAATCACTTCTTCAAGATGGGCACCATGCCGGATGTATTGTGTGAAGTACATGTCTCTACAGAGAATGTAAGTTTTTTCCTGTTGTTGATTTCAACATTTGTAATTATGTGGGAAACATAGCCGGTGTATTTGGGATTCAAATTTGTGGCATCAAATCTGTGTACCGGTCTATAGATGCAACTGCTGCAATATATTAGCAAATCTAACGGGACTAAGGCCGTAAATGTAAGAGGCTTTTGTTGCTACCAGTTGCTGATGTAAGACTATAGTTTCAGAGTCTTCTCCTCATCCGTATGAAACCAAACTGTAGAAAAAAACTCCATGTACCTATCATTTACATTGGAATAGCCACCATGCACTAGGAATACCATTCAGCGGCGGTGGGCAGTGGATGGCGCTGATGGGCAGGGGGCGACGGTGATGAGTGGCAGTTGGCAACAATGGGCAGTGGTCAGCAGTAATCGCTGACACTGCCGCTGAACACTGCCAAAACTTACAGGCTGGTCAGTGATCTTCCTCGCCACCAAGCACCGCCCATCGCTGCCCATGGCCACTCACCGCTGCTGAGAAACTCGAAGGCAGCCCCAGGGAGCATCAATATGTTTCATATGTAAGCCCAAATTTCCTAATAAGGAAACTCTCAAAGATTGGTGACTGTATATGGGTCAACCAGTGCTTATCTCAGGCTTGTTAGAATTTGAACAACAGAATAGGTGCTCCAATAGCCATGAATGGGGACCATGGAAATTTTTTGGAACATTTCCTAAAGTGATTAAACTGTGCAGTTTCTTCAAATTAGCAAATTATGTGTTAATTGAGGGGTACATAACATAAGAAAATGAGCTCAGACAATATAAATTCACCATTATACTGAGCAAGGGAGCTCTTTTTCCCATGATATTGAGGCCGAATGGCTCAATTGAGCATAATTGCATGATGCATCCAATTCCTCTGCTGAGTTAGTCCCAGTTCTCTGCTGTAAGCTAATCTTGGAGGAGTTGGGATGTATTCTAGAATGTGGACTGCAATGTTTAGTCCATCATGTCCTTCCTGGGTAAAGTGTCTTCCCAGGGGTTGGGTGGTCACTTTGTTACTAATGTTATGGAAGTGCTCTCTTAACCTGTCCTTTAGTGGATGTTGTGCCTGTCCCACGTATTGTTTGTGACAGGTCTTGCAGGTTAGGAGGTAGACTAAATTTGAGCTTTCACAGCAGCCTCCCCAGGGGACTTTGTATGTTCTTGGTTTCTCTGTTGGTGCTACTTCCTGAGGTATTGAGCCAAATGCAGTATTTGCAATTCTGCCGATTAGATTCATTTTTTTGTTGTTGTTGTTTTTTTTGCCTGAAATAGCTATGTTCTTCCATTCAGCGTTCAATTGTTGAGTTCTTGAGTGTATTAGTAGGTCCCCTAGGTTTTGTGGGCATCTAAAACCTATCCTGACTGGGCTGCTGATGAGTGTTTCAGCATAACGTGAGGCTTCTAAAATCCTCCAATTTTGTAGGATAATTCCTCTTACTGGAGGGAGAGCAGAGTTGAATGATGTGATTAAGAAAACGTTTTCCTGATCACTGTTCTGTTCATTTAGGTTTGATGTCAGACGATCTACTCTGTTGACTGAATCTACTTTGCTTTTCCACTCTTTTCTGAGTATGTGAGCTGGGTATTCCCTTTTCTGATAATACTTAATAATTTTCTTTGAATTCTCTTCTGGTTTGCTGCAAGTTCTCTAAATTCCCACAAGTTGACTGTTTGGCCCTCCATTTTTGGAGTATCTCGGATGGGCTGACTTAAAATGTAGGTAAGTATGATTGTCTGTGGTTTAACATAGAGCATTGTATATCCCTACATTATGAGTCAACTTTCACAGTGGTATCTAGAAAATTGGTTTCACTTTCTATCGATTGCATATGAATTTGATTGTTAGATGCCAAGAATTCAGATATTCAACAAAATATTTTAATTCTTTTGAGTGTGTCCATATACAGAATATGTCTTCAATAAATTGCCACCAGACTAGTGTGGAAGTGTGTGATTAAGTTAACAGTTTGCCAAATCTGCCAGACAAACATTGGCAAGTGATGGAGCTACCTTGATACCAGGGCAGTACCACTGACTTGGAGGTAGTGATCACCATTGAACTCAACAATTGTGAGAGGTGGGGACAAGTCGCAGTAGGCTTATCAACTCAGCTGTTGCAGGTTTTTCTGTGTGGACTCTATTACATGTATGTAGTAGACCCAATGCAGTGCTCTGTAGGCCTTCATTTGTTGGAATGTTAGTGTACAATGATCGTACATCTGACGTGACCATGCAGAAAGGCATTTTCTGGTAATGCCTCAATCTTATTGATGAAGTCTGCGGTGTCCTTGATATAAGTAGGATTTTTTTTCACTAGTGCATGATTTTAGAAAGAAATCAGCACAGGCTGATATACATTCTGTAGGACACTCATTTGCACTGAGTATTTGGCAGATAGGTGGAGGTATAACTCCTTTATGTATTTTGCAAAAGAAATACATACTTGGCAACCTGGGTTCAGTGATGTATAAATTTACAACTTTGAACTTATGCTTTTGTTGTCTAACATGTCTTTTAGGGTTGATTTAACTCATTCATTATGTGTGGAAGTGAGATTGTTATCCAATGATCTTGAAAAGTATTTTGTGTTTGATAAATGGTCTATAGCTATTGCTATGTATAGACATATATGTTTTGTATCACGATGTCTGGGCCTTTCTCTGCTTTTTTGATCTCCATTTTTGAGTTAGTCCTAAGTTCTGTAAGACTGGTTCTTTCTTCCCTAGGTAGGTTATCTACCCTGGGGACTCCGGGTTTGAATTTAGCCAGATTGTGTTTGACCGATCTACAAAAAGCTTCTACATGTAGGTTAGGGTCTGCTAGTTCATCCGCTGTAGGCATGATGGTGCTTGGTATTTGAAAATTGTGGGTTGGTTGGGCAGTTAAGTCTATATCTGAAGCTTGACTAGCATAGGCATTGAACTTGTTACAGGTTCTACATTTTGAGATCCCTGGCTTTCCTTAAGGTTTTGAAAAAAACAAAACAACCCAAGTTGTAAAGTTATAAAAAACCTTTCAAAGTCCCAGTTAATTTTCCCCATATCTGACTCTCTCAGGGTAGGACAAAAATTCAAGTCCTTGTTGAGGACTCTCCTCTGTGACTATTCTGACAGATTGACAATTAAGTCTCCAGGGATAAGTAGGTCACTATTATCTCTGATGTGGGAATTGTTAAAATCAAATGCATGAATGTATTTAACTTTTGCACCACAAAGGTTGAATAAAGGTTTGACTATACTCGCCATGTTCTTCTGTTCATGATGAGAATGTAAATGGGTCTGTACATAGAGAGTATGTGTATGCTTAATTGCCACTATATTCATGGACTGATTGATATAGTGAGGGGCATGCTTGCGTCCTTGACCCTGGCGACAATTGTCATTCTTGGTCAGAGTTGACAACAAATTTGTTAGTGTTACTGCTTGGCTGGTGTTTGATATGTGGTTGCTTGTTAATGGGGATCTTGCCTGTCACTGGGGTGATCTTTCCTGTGTGTGGGGTGACTGCTGATTTTGGATGCTTCTCCCCATGGGGACTAATACCTGTTGGAGGTGGAGTTGTCTGACTTCCTGGTATGGCCTGTGCTGCTCGATTGGTTTTGTGTGTTTGCATTGGTGTTCGTGTAACGGAAAGTATTCTCGTTGTCGCCAGGTTGTCACAGATAGGAGTCTAGCTGCAGGGGCCTTTTCATGAGAAAAAGATGGTCATTGCATGTTCTCTTTCTCCTTTTCTTGTTTTTCTTTATTTTGAAAAGAGATATTCTTCTCCATTTTGACTAACAATTTTACTTTTTGTCATCCAATTAGTTGTGTCAATAGGTCCATAGCTTTGTTCAAGCCTTCCTTGTTGGGCCCACAACAATACTGTAGGTTTGCTAGTTCATAAGTGGCAATTGTCTGGTCAGGTTTTAGCATTTCTTGGAAGGTCCCCTTCAAGATAATGAGCTTAGCTGTACATGCGTTCCCTGCAGTTTGTTCCTCTAGGGATTTTTTAGGTGGGATAATTCTTTGTGGGAACTTGGGAGTGTAAGCAAGTTCCAGTGGAATCAAGTCACTTTTGATGCATTTCATGTAGTACTTAATGTGTATATCTCCTTCTTGGCTACCTTGTCTAAGGCATTATCCAAGTGCTGAGAAAGTTCTGAAGAGCTTTTAGTAAAATAAAGTTTTCCTCTCGCTGTTGTTGTTGTTGCTGGTCCCATCTAGGATCATGGCTATTATTTCCATTTCTAGGTTGTGGTTGGTAGAGTGTGGGCGATCATCTGTCACATCTGTCTTGGCCCAGTTCTGTCATTTCTGGCCCTTTTCCTTGACTGTCGCGGATTGGGCAAATTTGAATCTGGGGCAGCAGCCCCGGATGTGCGCTGATGTCACAACCAGGCAAATCCCTTGTGCAACTGAAGACCACCGGCTTGGCAAACTGGAAAAGAATGTATCGGCAGCAGTGGGTGGTAATAGGCGGCGTCATTGCCGTCTGCCGCCCCCCCACCGCCAATCCCCGCCAAAACTGCTTGCAGTTACTAGTGCTTCAGACCTGTATCCACTATTGGGGCAACCTCCTCCCATAAGTTCCATCTTTCACTCAATGGGGGGGGGGGGAGTGGCAGGTCCGACTAGCGGTGCTACTTAATTCATAGCGTGGGGACGACTTCATTGTCTGATACAAAATCTCCATTCTGGGGCCCACTGATGCCTACAACAAAATGTACTTAATTCATGGTGTGGGGGCAACTTCAAAAAAATATAAAATCCCTATTCTGGGTCCCTGATACAAAATCCCTATTCTGGTGTTCTTGATATTTGAAACGCGGACATTTTCAGGCTTTGGTTTCCAGATTAAAGCTGGTGAAGCCCACCTGTGCACAGTACATCATTATTATTTATCATTTAAATACATGATTAAATGAAAATTTGGACAGTGGTTCCATGATCTTAGGCTCTTGCTTTCAGGATGGACGTGAGCATTTTTTCTCTCTCTCATTCTTTATTTCTTTCTTTGGTGGTTAGGCACAGCAGTTTATAGTGTGCTGTTTCCCCAGCCCAAGTTAACCCTCCACACAAGTTGAAATAAAATGCTGTGTTGGAGTTAACTTTACTGCAAAATAATGGCACACTTTTTTTATAAAATCTTTCAGCCAGAGTTGATCGAGTCAAGGTAAGGGCGGCTTGACACTTCCTTTTTTTTTTTTTTGATGTTTCATAAAATTTGTTTAAGGACGAGTTTTTTCAGTGGGGTTGGTTGGGTTACCGAAACTACTCATAAATTTCTGTTAGGCCTTAGTTAACTTGGACATTTGTTCAAACATGTTTAAAATGGATGTTCTTTTCCCTTTTACACATTACCTCCATTGACATCAGTTAATTTGTTACCTGGGCACAGCCGGAGGCACTTGTTCCTAGAGAAAACAGGTTGATGTCCCCAGGCACGCAAGATTTATAAGCATTTTATGTAGCCAAAGTCAGGTCAGGTGTTTGGTGATGGCTGGCATGATTTACACTTAAAATGATCTCACAACTCTAATATCAATTCAACCGTCATTAATTATGTGATTATATGTAAAACTGCAAAAACATCATCAGTTTTTTTATTATTAGCAACAGTTACTTATCTATCCCAAAAAGACCATCAAGTACAGCAAATCTGAGCTTATTTCAGTGTGATTGGCTGACTAAAATAATGAGAGCAGTGACTCTGGGTGGCAGCATGTGATGGTGCAGTTGGCAATGCAAAGGTAGAATTAAATATAAATACACATGCAATCATCCTGCAAAAAAGTGAAGATTGCCAGAACATCAAGTGACATGAAACGAAACTGAAGTCACGTTTTGCACAGCTAATCTGGAGAATGTATCTTAAGCTGTGGATATATAAAATGTCTTATGTAAGCTCATGTGGTTTGCACGGGGAAAACAGTAAAAAGAAGTCCCCAGATCATTTTATTTTTCAAGGTCTATATCATAACAAAGTGCAAAATTAATGGAAGGGAGGTAACACTTACTTATAATTATTCATGAAATGTACTACTGGTGTAGACCTCAGAATCAATGGGAAAGAAGACCAGAACATGAATTTCACAAATTATTTTGTTAGAGTATGTCATATCTTGCTTTCATCCTCTGTCTGTCTGTCTGTCTGTCTGTCTGTCTGTCTGTCTGACTGATTGTCTCTCTCTCTCTCTTTCTCTCTCTCTCACAGCATAATACTCACCTAAATTTATATTGATTTTATTCATATGGACCAAATAATGGTATCCTCTGAGGCTATACTGATAAGGTGTTATGCGAAGCAGCTTGTTCTTGTTTAAATATTGCAGCAATACTTTATGTTGCAGCGACCTGCCACTGTCACAGCAGAACTCATTTGCATGATGAAAATGGTGCTGCTGCAGTACTGCAGCAATATATCCCTGCAGGGCTAGTTTTGGCAATATTACAGGGAAACTGCTCCATTATATCATGGCAGGGCTAGTTTTTGTATTGGCACAGAAAACAAGAAAGACCAACATGTGAGTGATGTAATGTATTGAGATGTAATATAATGGCATGTGGCAAGAATATCTCTCTGCCTGTCAGTCTGTCTCTGTCTGTCTGTCTGTCTGTATATATATATCTTAAACAGCTAGGAGATTGAGTAGGAAGTAATCCTACAACTGCAGATGTTATAGTGGTGACTGCATAAGAGTTGTATTATATTTACCCTCTATTTTAAATACACATGCTGCATCTATGCTATTACTCATCATCAGTATGTGCAACTGCAGCTAGGGAAAAAAGCCAAATGCCGTTCCTTTGATACATGCACTGCAGCAGAGCCAAACCGTCTGTGGCGAGGCTCTTGCACTACAGCAGAACCAATGACCTAGTTACTTTTTGTAGCAGTTAATGGCCCTGCTTGCAAAATGGTTGGCCTTGTGTGTGTTTGGAGCATTGCTATGTTGCTGGGACCAATGCTAGTGTTTTCTTTTTGAGGTTGGCCTGTTTGTGAAGGGCCTGTGGTCCTGCTGTATGACCCTTTAGGCTAGTTTATCTATTGGACTGGTGATGTTTCTACCATATACAGTCTGTCACAGGCAGGCATGCTGTAAATACAGCTCAGTCAAGGTGTACATGTATATTTCTGGGTAAAGCAGTGATAATCCTTTCAGAGACAACTACATGCCTGGTTTCTATGCAGGGTAGTAGAACAGCTATCAGAGCTAGGAAAAGCTACAATTAAGTCTCAGTCAGTGATACTATGTCCACAAGCAGTTTGAGTTTTTTGTTTGTATCAATCAGTGGTTTGGATGCCAGAACTTATATTGCTGAAGAACTGAGGCCTAGTTTCTTCACAAGGCCTTTACAGGAGCTGTATAATGACTATCTACTGCATGAGGCATTGGTACATCAGTCAGAACCAGGGGAAGACTTATGTGTTCCTAGTTGTCAAACAGATCATCAATGAACAGGGCTTCCACTGTTTGCATTTATCTTTAGCAAACTTTTCCATTGTCTGTGCTATATTACTTGGAACCTCTCAATATGGATGCAACTGGCCACATTGAACTGATGACATTTTTACGTAAAGCAATATATAATGTTGCTGAAACCAAAGTCCATGATCTTGTAGTGAGGCTGCTGAGACAACCATTGACCTACTTGTATCTTTGTTTATATGTGTATCTTCACCTAATTATGTCTTTGTGTTTATGTTTATCTTGCAGAACCATTGACCTGGTTGTATCTTTGTTAATGTGTTTATCTTGCTGGCAGAACCATTGACCTGGTTGTGTCTTTGTCAGTGCATTTATTTTGGTGACAAAACATTGATGTAGTTGTCTTTTTGCCCTCTTTGTGTGTTCATCTTGATGACAGAACCCTTCACCAGTTATTGTTTGATTTTCTGGATTATATTGCTGACAAAATCTTAAACCTGGTTGTCATTTTCTCAATGAGTTCATCTTGCTGGCAGAACCTCTTTGTTGGGGACAGTGAGCTGTAGACGTGAAACGAGCCTTGGATGAAAGATAAAGCTTGATGAGTCTAGAATCAACTTGAACCTGATTATGTCCTCTATGTGTGTACAGCCTAAGAACTCAAATGAAATGTGACACCTTGGCTGGGAAATGCATGATGCCCCGTGTGTGATCATAGTAGATCAAAGGCCTGTGTCTGCTTAATCTTTTCTTTATTAAAGTATAAAAGCTTATTGGTAATTGACTAGTGGTCATCAGTGAAAGGGGACGGGGTTATAGACAAAATATAATAAAACAATGCTTGGAGCTTACAACTTACACCAAGTAATTATTCAACATGAAAGAGGCCCACACAGTGCTACCTCTCTTGAGAGAACCCTCAAAGGAGAGACTACATATCTTTTTAAGACTGCTCTCTGAGAACACTGCGCTATCTTTTCCATGTTGTTGTATCCCTGATGAAAGATCACCTGTTTTGAGAGACCACATTTTGACCTGTGGTAGGGGCGGTCTCTCAAAAGAGGTACCTCTATATTGGATGTTGACAGACCCAGAGGCTAAACTTGTGGCCTGCATGAGACCAACTTGCTGCATACAGAACAATATACATAAAGATGCTTCTGTATCAAGCAAAAATACTGCAGGCAGAACTGATTTAATTTCTATGTGAGGCACATTATGGCCAATGTGTTTTCTGTATCGCTGGGACTGCTAGCTACCAAAATAAGTGACTTAAAATTTGTTTTCAAGATTATGGTGCTGTTCACATTTGCCCCTGTAGTAGCTGAAAGTATGGATTTTTATTACTCATGGGGTATAAGACAGTGCCATTTTATTAGAAGAAAAAATTCAAGCCAAAAGTAATGTATCTTGAATCAGTTACTATAAGTTTGTGACTGAAATTATTTTTGCTAATGTTGGATCCAGTTGCCAATTTTTGATGTGCCATAATTAAGTCAATACCATCAGAGCCTGGGGGGTAGTTCTCTGTGGCCAGAATACAGCCAGCAGAATGAAGATTGCAATTTCTATATGAGGCAGATTAATTTTACTGAACCAATAGCTTGCTGCCGTCTTACCTAATTACTGGAGACCAGTTAGCTGCCAGATTGCAAAGATCTATCTATAATTCCCTACTAATGATGTTTGCATTTGTAAGGTCTTGGAATTGGAGGCACATGCAGTTATTTTACTTGCTGATGGCCTGCTTGACAAGTACATCCTAAGGCTGTAGTAAGTGTAGGCTGTCCTTTGTTGCCTGTACTGTGGACCTTTATTGGAAACCACAAGGATGGAGTGTAGCTATTTTGTGGAATTCAGCCACCCTTGAACATGTTTCTGCTGTATATTAGACATAGGTCCCTGACTGTGGACTGTTAAATTGACTCTGTCAAGTGATGGCATACAAGTTTCGTTAATTAGGGCAGAAACCAACAGCCAAATGAATTTTGTAGCCATCCAATGCTGTCCTGTTTCTATATAACTAAATCTATAAGTGTACAAACCATATAGCCATCTATACATGTCCTGTTTCTACAAATCTACAACTGGGCAAACTATATAGTCATCTAAAGCTGGTCTGTTTCTGTAGAACTAAATCTACAAGTGTACAAATGAGTGAACTGATTGTAGCAATTTAAAGCTGTCCTGTTTCTATGTGATTAAATCTACAAGCATACAAACTGTACCATCTAAAGCTGTCCTGTATCTATGTAATTGAACCTACAGGTGTAGAGATTAAAGTTATCTAAAGCTGTCCTGTTTCTGTGTCACTAAAGCTGTACTGGTTTATATCTAAGCTGCATTATATTACAGTTTACTCTGAATTCATCATAATCGTAATAAAACATGCATTTTAATTTTTTTCTGCCTTTTTGTTGGCTTGCATGTACATAGATGCATGCATGTTTGTGTCTTCAGGTCACATAATGAAGTGTTGTTTTGAGTATAGCAGGCAAAAGGACGTCTATGATGTAGAAAAAGGGATCCATTTTGGTGGTGGCAAGTGCCCTGCAACCTTGGGCCCCTGCACCAAGCACTCAAGGAACAAACACCCGCAGCAGTGTCAAAGAAAAAGCTGTAGTGATTGCTGAACAGCTAAGTGAGCTCATAATACATGTACATCATGCATGCCACTTCTCAATCCATTATGGACGTATGGGGGAGCAGCTGAAGTATTTTTTAAATAGGTACATATAGAATTTGTTCACATTAACCCTTTTCCTGTGAAGGAATTGCATAGAAACAAAAAGATGCATTAATTGTTGTCTGCCTCAGTCTTTTTACTTTATTTTTTTCATCAATAGAAGACATGTTTGGTGAGAAGTGTAGACGAGACCTGTTGTGATAGAATGCTCCAAGTCAACAGCAGCATGTCCAACCCATGGCAAGGAAAGTTGTTGACTCAGCCCTATTTGCTGGGGAAGGATTAAGTGTGACTGGTACAAACATTAGTGTCCATTGCTAACATGAAATTGTGGTAATAACTGTGCACAGGTGGACCCCCAAGGCCCATAGTAGTAGTGGGTAACCACCTGATTAAGGGTGAAATAGCCTTTATGCTTGCTACAGACCCAGCTTGTTCTTCTGGAAGGGTGAGGGAATGTCAATCTGCCCCAACCCTAGCAGAAGAGTGGATGCAAGCTGTCAGGAGGCCTAAGTTGGGGAGGAGGAGGAGGAGGGAAGAGTGAAAGATAGAACCAGCTGTACTTGTAACAATTGGAACTGAAATGAACAAGCTAGATTTGAATCTAGATCTAAAGGGACACTATTGAAACAGCCAATCAAGGCTGAGTAGGTTGTGCAGGCAAGGTGCACACACAACCAATGTAGGCAGACCAGTCCACTAAGACAACAGGGGTATTAGGCCTTCCCCAATGCTAGACTCCTTTCTTTCCGAGGCCAAAAAGTTAGCTATTGTCATAGCATGTCCTTTGTGCTCTCATCTGCACATTGTAGATTTAATTTGCAGGACAAGGCACACCAAGATTTTCGAAGCAGATTGTAGTTAAAACCATATTGGTGACCTTGACCTATTTTCAATGTCACAGGTTCCATGTGTGCAAAATGGATGGTATCCATTCTGTCAGTGGTGACTGTTGTAGTTGTTGACTGACACAGCAATGAGTGTTCCTGCTGGTTGACTGACACAGCAATGAGTGTTCCTGCTGGTTGCTGTCTTATGCTGCCCATCAGGGCACTGTCAGAAAAATTCCACTGATTTCTCTATGTATTGTTCTTATGTTGACTCATAAGCAGACTAAGTTCCGTGTTTCTTCAAACTCTGTAGGAGTGAAAAAAGGGTGGAACTTGGAGTGTAAAATCTGCAGTTCATATATATATATATATATATATATATGTGTTATTTCATCATATTGCTATGTGGCACAGTCATTGTATTTACAACATATTCTGACTTAAAAAACTTTTTCACATCTCCCAACCATGAAATTGGGGAGGGGGGGAGTGAATATGGTGATGATGCTCCCTCTGTCCATTGTAGTATCATTTCTCCAAAAATATTACACTAATTAGCAATCTGAAATGTTTGTGGTTTTTGGTCCTGATCTGCTACATGTGCCTTTTCATAGTCTTGTGTTGGCAACCTGTCCCCGTGATAGTAAATTAGTGATGTTCACCCGGGGCTATCAGCTCGTCTGTGTCTTAAAAAGTGCTGCTGCTAGCCCTCTGAATTCTTTGTGACAGATAGCCCTTGCATGGCAAATATTCTGTTTTGTTGTTTTGTATGGCTAGTTCTTTACCTTTATTAATTTATCAGCAAAAATCATTAAGCACTGAAAGATTTACTTTGGTGTGTTCCACAGAGAGTATATAGACAGCCCACCTGGACCTGTTGTAACCAGCAGACCATACACATACATGATTGGTGTTTACTTGTAATGCTTTCCTTGCTAACAAATCCCCTTTGCTAAATTAGCAGTGATCGATGATTAAACCCTCACATATTTGGCTCATTTGTCACATAGTATAGCTGCATGGTCTACATGTAAAACTTGTGGCTGAGAGATCTCACATGATGGCAAGTGTGCACTGGGCCTGTCATTGTTTTTTATGTTTTTTTTCTCTTCGACCTTATGGGCATGAAGGGTGTATGCCACATGCATATTAATATCCCTCTGCAAAGCACGGGTTTGACGCCTGCATGGTGATCACGGTGGACGTGCGGGTCACATCACTGTACATACAGACAGGGACATATGCTCATGATCATTTCTCACAAAATTAGCCTTTTTTTTTTTAAAAGAAAATTTAAGTGCACAGATGCCAAACTTGTATTAATCTAGTACCTCCAGAGACATATATAAATAAAAATTCCTGTCTGCCTTTAATAAGTCTTCTTTATTTCCATAATGTTAAAAATATCTCGCCATGTCTCGCCAAGTGGGACTGGGCGATCAGGTATGCAGTTGTGGCGGGAACTTAATATGCATGTCTCATATTGCTGTCCCCTGCTTTGTCCATCTGTTCCTCTGTCTGTCTGTCCGTCCATCCATCCATCCATCTGGGGTTACCACTATAAGTTAAGAAGTTTTCAAGTTGGGGCTTCCAAATAGGCCTGTTCATACCAAGTTGTATCGAACTTTTCTGGACCGTAATTAATTGTGCATTCCATTGTTGGCCTGATTGTCCAATCAGCAATCTGGTGATAATAAAAACATTTCAAAAGGTCACACTGCAGTCAAGATCGTATTTTTATTGCATACATTTGGTATGGTTGATCATGGGCCCCTGGTTACTATTGAACACAAATAGCACAGCATTTATGTGCTTTCTTTTGCTGTTCTTAAATTTGACCTTCAGTGTCATTCAAAGGTCAAACTTATAATTAGGTCACTGAACATATTAAACCGTGTTGGCTGAAGAATAGTAAGTGCTTTGCATAATGTCTTGTTCAGCAAAATTTTGACTAGATGCCTCGATCACAGTTGATCACATATAAGAGCTAGGTCACGTACACTAAGGGCAGCATGCAGAAGTCCAAACTAAGCTTTAGGACAGGGTTCTGGGAGTGAAAAATATGGTGAGTCCATTCATAGTCCTGGTATTTGATACTAAATTATGGTACTAAATCCTTAGTTATGATCTGCATGCACATTGGCTGTAAGGAACCATTACACTTTTTAAACATGGTATGGCTAGTATCAGCTGCAGTTTGTTGGTTTGAAAAGTAAAATAGGTTAAAAATTGTTAAACAATTAGAGATTTATTTTTTATGATGGGCTGTTTGTTATAGACCATGAGTTACAGATAATCCTTTAAGGCTATGTAGTGTGCACCATGAGTTACAGATAATCTGATTTATTTCTTTAGGGCTATGTGGTGACTACTGGACCATACATTATGTATAGATACATCCTTTGATTCTTTGGGAGCTGTGTGGTGTACACCATGACTTACAGATATATCATTTAGTTTTGGAAGGCTATGTGGTGTAAACCAGCAGTTTCTACAGATACATTCTACATTAATTGGGGGTCATATGGTGCAGATCATGACTAACACATACAACCTTTATTTATTCAGGGCTATTATTGTGCCATAGAGTTAGAGATACATCCTGATGAAGCATTTCAGATACATCTATCATTATATCTACCACCAACGAAGTGGGAGGGGAGAGATACGGTAATGACGACGGTCTGTCTGTCCCAGCATCGTTTCCGGGCCATTTCTTCAAAACTATAACACTTCGCAATCTGAAATTTTTATTGCTTGCAGTCCTTACCTGCTAGATGTGCTTTTTGGTGATTTTGTGTGGCTAATTATTCTCCTTCATAAGTTAATTAGTGATGTTTGTTAAAGGTCTGAGAAGTAGTTGCTGGCCATTTCTCTAAAACTATTATACTCAGTAATCTGAAGTTTTAATTTACAGAGCCTGTCATATATGACCTTTTAAGCCTGGCATAGCTCCTTGGGATGCTCTCTCAAGACAAAAATCATTGTATTATAGTTACCTGGGTGGGAGATATGATTAGCATCATCGTCAACTTGGTTAATTTGTTTATCCACCCTTTACTTATTTGGAGCTATATGTACATGAGCTCATGAGTTACAGATCAATAGATCCTTTGTAGATCCTCTATGTACCTGAGCTATCTGATGTAGCTCAATCATTATATTTTTGTTCATGGGGGAATGTACTGGACTGTAAATTATTCTGCTTTCATGCATGTTGCATTAGGTGTACATGTAAATCAACAGATTTAAAAATGCCATGAAGTTATAGGACTGTTGAGCTTTATTTTATTTTAGTTCCTTCTTGAAATGCAGAGCAATATGGACAACAGTACTTCCATATATATATATATATATATATATATATATATATATATATATATATATATATATATATATATATATATATATATATAAGATAGTGACAGGTTAGCTTGTGGAGAGTAAAGAGCTGGGACTGCAAAATAGGGTAATGATTACCAGGAAGTGGTTCTGGACAAAAAGACAGAAATACAATTGTGTCAATTTCGTAAAACTATATATGCATTGCAAAACACTGGTCTCTCTTTACTATAACATATTTAAGAACTCCTTTTTGTTTAGAATTATGAAATTAAAACTTCTTAATTTGTCAACGCTAGACATTTGTTAAATGTATAGATTTACAACTGAAGCAATGTACAGTGGATCATGAAAACGACCCAGCAAAGCCTTATTTTGGCAGACAGGCTTCAATTCTGTCTGACAACTGTCAAGATTGATTGAATATCTTTTTCCTCCTGCATTCCAGTGGGTTGTTTTAATGCATAAACTTTTGGAGTTATGGGAATTTCCCAGGTTTAGTATTATAGTCAGGGCTGAGTGATGTATGACTGCAGCCTGGGCTGTAGTCATGGTGAACACAGCCCTGTGGTTAAAGTGGAGGCTACTTGTGGCTACCACCCGAGAAATCTGCTTGGGAGATACACATTTAAAGTCTTACATAGGCTTGTAGCAAACCACAAAGGTTCTCCACAGAATATATGGCTTATGATAATACTGACTAGAACAATAAATGTGCAAAATGAGATCCGGTGGTTGTATTGGTGGTCTTTGCCGTGAGAACACATGATGCAACATCAGTGTTAAAAATGGCTGACACCATATGGTCATGCCAAGTGCTGGCTTATACAGCTATCACATACAATCTATATCAGTCCCATTTAAACACATTTATTCTGTATTTGTGACCATATTACCTCAAAAACTCCCTTGGTTCAGACCAGCTAGTCTGGTGTTCCATACTACCCTGGTGCAGACCAGCTAGTCTGGTGTTCCATAACTACCCTTGTGCAGACCAGCTAATCTGATGTTCCATAGTACCCTGATGCAAACCAGCTAGTCTGATGTTCCATAGTACTCTGGTGCAGACCAGCTAGTCTGGTGTTCCATAACTACCCTGGTGCAGACCAGCTAATCTGGTGTTCCATAACTACCCTGGTGCAGACCAGCTAGTGTGATGTTCCATAGTATCCTGGTGCAGACCAGCCAGTCTGATGTTCCATAGCTACCCTGGTGCAGACCAGCTAGTCTGATGTTCCATAGTATCCTGGTGCAGACCAGCTAGTGTTATGTTCCATAGTACCCTGGTGTAGACCAGCCAGTGTGATGTTCCATAGTACTCTGGTGCAGACCAGCTAATCTGGTGTTCCATACTACCCTGGTGCAGACCAGCTAGTCTTGTGTTCCATACTACCCTGGTGCAGACCAGCTAGTCTGGTGTTCCATACTACCCTGGTGCAGACCAGCTAGTCTGGTGTTCTGTACTACCCTGGTGCAGACCAGCTAGTCTGGTGTTCCGTACTACCCTGGTGCAGACCAGCTAGTCTGGTGTTCCGTACTACCCTGGTGCAGACCAGCTAGTCTGATGTTCCGTACTACCCTGGTGCAGACCAGCTAGTCTGATGTTCCGTACTACCCTTGTGCAGACCAGCTAGTCTGATGTTCCATAGTACCCTGGTGCAGACCAGCTAGTCTGATGTTCCGTACTACCCTTGTGCAGACCAGCCAGTCTGATGTTCCGTACTCCCTGGCTTGTGGCCTGCTCCTTCTAATAATTTGTTAAAAATCTATGGTACCTAGTGTCTTACATTTTTCTCCATACTACCTTGTAATTCAAGGAATAGAGGCCTACTATATGTGACTGTCTAGCAGTGTTAATCAGCATTGTGTTGTTTTGTGAAGTTTAATTACATATATACTCAACAGTAATTAGCCTAAATATGTGTATATATATATATATATGTATATATACTGTCACCATGCCTATACTTTGAATGAGCATCATCGAAAAAGATTATAAGATAGCATAGGTGTTAAAAGCCAAGATCTCAGTAGGCCTAGACTAGCCTTATCCTTTGCTATGCACATTGCAGACAGGCCTATACGCCTAGTCAGCAAGCAGCATCCCACTTTTTTCCCTAAAATATGGAGATAAAATCTACAGCTGTTAAGGAGAGGAGGTGCTTCTTATTTTCTCCAGGTACATCCCTACTCACTGCTTCCAACAATTGCCCCTCATCATGGTTTGAATGTGTAATATCAAAAACAATCTACCCTGACCTGCCAAAGTGATGCCATGCCTGCCAATATTTATGTTTTGAAGTGTGACCTCATTTTGAGGTCTGCAAGTGCATACATTGATGCACTTGTAGCACTCAATGTCTTGCTGCAAAGCAAAAGAATATTGTAAAGGTAAACACAAGTGGCTGTCTTGTTGAAATATGAAAGTGTTGTTTCTTTTGAGCACGTAATAAATATAAAGCCACCTGTGCTGGCCATCTGACCCACCAGATACCCGTAGCTCCCTCATTGCACAACCATTGCACATTCACACTTTGGTTGTAAAGGCATGCCTCTGGTAGTCTGCCAGGTCTGATGGCCAGCTTGCATGATTTTATTATTTTATGACATTATTTGGTGCTTCAAAAGACGCTACCTTTGCATTACAAGATTCTCTGACATTCAAAAGGAAACACTTCAGGTGAAATTTAAGTAGGAATTTATGTGTAGAATATATCATATACATATAAAGATGTTTTGGGTCATTTGACAGTGCCCTTCCAATATATACATGTACATATAATCATCAGTGAAAATACTGATGAGCGCGATGCTTTTTCCTCACAGTAGTGACGGTATCACATATATGTACACAGGTTGGACTTTTAACAGATTTTGCTGTTCCAGCAGTCCATTGTCTTTTGTCCTGATTACGCTTCCCATTATAGACCTTAATTCTTATTAACTCATTTCATACCAGTCCCTGATTTTTCCATATATTTACCTAGATTTAAGACGACAATTGCACATTTAAATTCTTCATAAAAAGAGCTTTTGTTCAAGTACCAACATGCCTATAGTCTTAAGTCAGTGGTTCGGGCACTGTCTTGCAAGTCATGCTGCTGCTGCCACAAGAGCAGCTGCAGCATGACTTGCCAGGCAGTGCCAGAACCACTGACCAAGGCCTGTGACCACAGTATATGGAATGAGTTAAAATTTGCACCATACATGTAGGCCTGTATCCTAAGTGCAATCCTCACCTTGGCCTTTATTTGATGGGCCTTTATCCTCATCACATGCCGTCCATAGGCTTTCTTATTCTGATCCCTATAATGTCAACAAGTTTGGACATGGTACACTGAAGTAATAATATTGGGTAGATTACTACAGGTAGATAAAGTAAAACCTCAGGGAAAGCAGGGTTCTTGAGACTGCCATAAATTTACAAAAATGACAGGTATGCATGGACCATGCAGGTCCACATGTGATACACCAATTACATGTGAACAGTTTAACATAGCAATGAATGTGTGTTGATCACGCACATGTATGTATCACTGTGGTGGCTTTACTGATACACTATTACTGAAAATTAAATAACATTACCAGTAATAGCATGCAATACAACTGAAGTTGACATATGCTCCATTCGATTAGGTTTATGGGAAGTATTATGGATATGAAATCTGCATGTAATCTTGATGAAACTTGCACATCAGATGGTTGATTCAGAGCCTTGTGGCATTACAGGTGTGACACATCACTGGCAGGGATCAAAGCATGCTGGGTAATTGTTGGATCAAAGCATGCTGGGTAATTGTTGAAGCTCTCCTGCCTGCTGCCAACAGCCTCTGGTAAATACTGCTGTTGTCTGGAAAAAATGTGAGTCGTTAAATAACTGTAAAAAGTGCTGTGCATTTATTGCAAGTCAAATTGCATGCAGGAGCTTCTTAAGTAACAGGGAATGTCTGGTAATGCTCAAACCTGAGGCAAGTGTGTGGCAGCCCGCAAATGGTGAACAATTCTGCACATCTTAATGTGCAGTAAGGTCGTTGTACGCAGCTGTTAAAACTTGGGCTGTGATGTGTAGTTACAGAGACTTGCTCCCACACTATGTTTGTCACCAGTCAGCACAAAAACAAAGGTTACAACCTGTTCCACTCAGTCACTGGACTGCTGTGCACAGAGGTTACAACCTGTTCCACTGAGTCACTGGACTGTTGAGCACAGAGGTTATAACCTGTTCCACTCAGTCACTGGACTGTTGAGCACAGAGGTTATAACCTGTTCCACTCAGTCACTGGACTGTTGAGCACAGAGGTTATAACCTGTTCCACTCAGTTACAGGACAGCTGAGCACAGAGGTTACAACCTGCTCCATTCAGTCACAGGACTGCTGAGCACAGAGGTTACAACTTTTTCCGTTCAGCTACTGTACTGCTGCATGAGCAAAGTGGTTACAACCTTTTCCATTCAGTCACAGTGGTGCTTGCACTGCACAGAATTCACCATGACCCAGGATGACCTGCTGATTTGTAGTTGTGGGTGGTGATATGAAATAGACCATATGGAATAGCAGCGGGTTGCATCAAGGTAGCAGGGGTGGCAAGCTTTGTCGTATTTATGACCCACAGGGGCTGCACTTTACAGCAGACAGCACGAGTCAGTGTGGAGGAATGTAGCTGGTGTGCACACACACACAGTGTCAGGGCAGGACAGAGACACAGATGGCTGTTGGCAGTGTGGCCCCATTGATAGTCAGGGTGGAATGGAGGCACAGATAACTGGTGGCAGTGTGGCCCCATTGATAGTTAGGGTACATGTAGGACATAAATATAGATAGCTGATGGTAGTCTGACCCCATTGAAGCTTTGGGTAGAGCAAAGACCTAGATGGCAGATGGGAATCTGACCTGATTGCTAGGTACGCTAGGGCACAGACAAAGATGGCCGCTGGAAAGCTGGCCTCATTGCCAGTTACATTAAGGCAGAGACACAGATAGCTTGTGGCAGTGTGGCCCCATTGATAGTTAGGATAGGACAGAGACACAGATAGCTGGTGGCAGTGTGGCCCCATTGATACTTAATTAGCACAGGACAGAGACACAGATAACTAGTTGCAGTGTGGCCCTATTGATAGTTAGGATAGGATAGACACAGCTGGTGGCAATGTGGCCCTATTGATAGTAACGATAGTACAGAGACAGATAGCTGGTGCCAGTGTGGCCCTATTGATAGTAAGGGTAGGACAGAGACATATGGCTGGTGGTAGTTACGCCCCATTAATAGGATATGACAGACACAGATGGCTGTTGGCAGTGTGGCCCCATTAATAGTTAGGATAGGACAGAGACACAGATGGCTGTTGGCAGCTTGGCCCCCTTTCATCTCCTCCACACACTTGTCTACCCATATCCATGTGCCCTTCTTACCAGCTCCATAGGCTATACCTACACTTGTGTTGATTCATGGTGTTCTGGGGATTTATCCAGGTACCTACGTCTGGGTCTACACTCTTTTATTTGGACAATTCACTTTAAGGACAGGGTTTGAGAATTTCAAACTTTTTGTCAGAGCTTAAAAATGTGCCTTTTCTCATTGTAACCACGAAAGAGTTAACAAATATAAAAAGTGGCAAATAAATATATCAAGGTGGTAGCCAGCAGCCAGGAACTTCTCTTGCCTAGACTCAGGTGCTTAACAGATTCACCATGTGGTATAGATAGAGGTATCTGGTTTTAACTTAAGTGTTTGTGCAACTTGCACATCAAACCCTTTGCAGTGCAAGCTTTATATAACTGGGGATAAGGTAACATAATAAAAGGGGAAAAGTCAGATAAAAACTGTACCCATGGCAGGTGTGTGTTTGAGCAAGAAGCCATGGGGATCACTGTCTGGAAGGTCTATTGTGGTCTGGTATCAGGACATGCTATCATGCAATGGCAATATGAACCTTTTAACCAGGGCATTGTGCCATATCCCATTACATAGTGCTGACATAAACCATTAATTCAGGGCGTTGTGCCAATTTCCCATTCCTTTACCCTTTGCAGAGAACTTTCTAATCAATATTAGTAGAAGGATAAGTATAACTGACATGCAGCAACTTGATTCATAATTGTACGTCAGGGATTAGCCCCAAGCAGTTAACAAAAGTATTCAGTTGTTTTGCGTAATTTTATTTATTGTTTGTTTGCCTGTTTGTTTTTGGTAATAATCCTGGAAAGTGAAGTGCCTGACTGTTTTCCATCACAACTCACAGTGCAGACAGCTGTACTGAGTGGCAACACATATTCATGGGAACAGATCAATATTCCTTCGACTGGGATCTTATTACTGCAAGAACTGATGCCATTGTTACTTTTTGGTGTCAGGCTGTTGTCGTGATGCATGATACGCCACCTGCTTCCAGCTTATGCCTGATTACTGAGTGTATGTGGTCAATTATAAATACACAGGTAGCTTTAAGTTTTCCCTTGCCAAGTACTTTATTTTTTAAGAAAAGTGAAGGCATTGAATTATTATAGCACTTTTGCAAAGAGAATTTGCCTTTACAATGATGCATATTGTACTTTATTCACTATTTTATCGTTTGGAATTGCCTCTCATTTGGTGGCCGCTCTCGTCAAGCATTGCTTTCCATCACAGTTTGACCACCTGGGCCTGTGATGTCAAGGAGAGGAGATTCTGCACCAACTCTGATTATAAAAATTGGCTCACAGCAGTGAATGTCCATGTGCTCATGGCTTACTGGATTGAAATGGGGATGCCATGGGAAACTGTTCCCGCTTGTCCAGTATAAGAAAGGATTATGCAACAGGGGTAATTACCCCATTACACAGTCAATAAACACAGATGTATCTTGGCAACCTGCCAGCCTCTGGAGCTGCAGCTACAACACCATATTTGCCAAACTCGCGTTTTGTATGTAGATATTATAGGCCTACAAATTGTTGTGTTTACGTCGATTTTCTGAAAATTTGTTGAGGCTCATGACTATACATAAGGACTGTAGTGTATGAAGAACTCCTGTTCTGATGGTTCATGTTGGTATTATATGCTGAAGTCTTTCTGTTTCTTGATTTATTATGCCTGTATTGTATGGAGAACTCGTGTTCTTGTGTTTCATGTACGTTGGTATTGTGTTTTACTCTTCCTTTTGCTACACTTCATGCCTGTATCATGTGTGTGAGATTGATATCAACTTCACACAGTTACTTGGGTACTAGGAAGTGGGCAAAAAAAGTGGGCCACTTTTTACTTCCTGGGTGGGCTCTTTAGCTGTGTTGTTATTCTACAATGGCCATGTGATAGTTAGCTTTTCTTTGAACTCTGTGAGCCAAACCTGCTAGCCAAGGTACCATTGGTTGAGGTGTTACCTGCTTCTTAAGCTGACAAGAGATTATGTATACTAGCCTTCCCTATGCATATAATTAACATACAATTAGGCTGGTGGTAGCAGCACTTCTTATTCCCTTTCATCTTACCCCACACCAAAAACCCAGTGGAAAAAGTGTAAGGAAGTTAAAATTCACAAAGTTGGGAGTCCTGGAGGAGATGAGGGTGGTGGTGGGCTATGGGACGACCCAAACCAGATACTCTAACAAAAGAAAAGGCTTTGTGGCTAAGTGGTCACGCTACTTAGCAGCTTATTATCTGCTAAGTAGTGGCTGCTTAATACTTAATGGTACATGCAAATGACTGTGGCTAAGTAGCAGGAAAAAGAGATCTGATTGGTGCAGTCGTCCCAATGAGAGGCGAATGGTTTATTTTAAGTTCCAGCTAGTTTGCAGATAAGCTGCCACTAGGTGTTCCAAGTTGCAGCTAGTTTGCAGATAAGCTGCCACTAGGTGCTCCTGTTGGTAGGTTTTCTGCCAAGTTTGGAAAAAATTCCATTGGCTAGTCTTCCGCTAAGCTGCCACTAGATGCTCCAACTAGCTGGTCTGCTGCTAAGTAACATTCTATTGGCTGGTCTCCTGTACTCACTAACAAGCTAGAGCTATTTCACTTTTCATTATCTTGCATTGCTATGGTTATTTAATTCTACATATTTCCCATATAAAGGGTTTTATAAAACCTATGTTGTTACTGATTGACTTCAGAATGAGTGAGAATTTCTGATTTAATTCAAATTTGGACTTAAACTTTGTACTCTACTAATCCCCTGTAAAGATGTTTAACAATTATTTGTCATTATCTTTGGCTGAAATAGAAAAAAAATAATAATTGTTAAATCTAAATTGATACTTTCTGATGAATTCTATACATGTTATGGGAATACAGATTGCATTGTAAATGTTTGTTAAAGCTGGAGAACTACAAAGTCCTTCTTGTTAAGTTGTTGTTAGGTTGGTCAGAAAGTTCTTGCTGAGCTGCTGCTAGGTTCATCAGGAACAAAGTTCCTCTCGGTAAGCTGCCACTAGGTCTGTCAGAAACAAAGTCCTTGCCACTAGCTTGGTCAGAAACCAAATCCATGCTGCTAAGCTAGCACTTAGTTGGTCAAAAACAAAGTTCTTGCTGCTCAGCTGCTGCTGGGTGGGCAGAAACACAAAGTTCTTGTCGCTCAGCTACTGCTAGGGTGGGCAGCAACAAAATCCTGTTGCTAAGCAGTCGCTACTGAACATGTACTTAGCAGGAGCTTAGTGGCTAGCTGGTCAGTCACTTTTAGTCTTGCTGCTAATTGTTTTTTGCAGGTAACCAGCTGCTAACTAGTGGCTAGTTAGCGGTAAGCTTAACATTTTTGTATGGCTAGTCACAATGTCCTGCCAAAGGGCTGAGACTGTCTATTACACTAATGTTAAAAGTTTTCTTTGATGTGTATTTTGTTTGGATGGGCTATGGGTGAGGGCTTCTCTAAGCTCAACTATACAACCCACACCTGCTTACTACCATATTCCTGTCACTGCCAGGTGAGGGCTACCGAGCGGCAGCTACCACCTGGTGAACACTGGTTTCACTGCACTGGGTGAGGGCTATGTAGCCTCACTACCGCCAGTAGTTGTGTACCAGTGTTACTGCCCTGGTTCAGGGCCATTCATATATATTGCCACACTACCACCCATTGGATACTGGCATCACTGCCGCTTACCAACGCAGGTGAAGGTATGATCGTACTACCACCTGCTCAGATATGTGAAACCTGAGTTTGTATCACTGTTATGTACAGACTGGACTATACATTATATACAAATGTAGCTTCCACCTCCTCAATAGAACTATCTATGGACACTTATACCAAACACAAAACAACTTCCCTCATTTTTCAAATAACATGAAAATATGCAACCCACATTACCAGATGAAAGAGTGGACTACAGGTTGGGGTGAGGGGAGGGATCGAACTTAAAAGTACAGGGCAAAACTTTTTCACTGGTTAATATGGTAAGCCATTTTTAACATTTAATCAGATTTATGGAAGTCAAAAAATGATTTTTCAATGTGTAAAATTGATTTTTGGATATCAAAAATTGAATTTTGGATATCCAAAAATCAATTTTGTATATCCAACAGTTATTTATTGATATCAATATATGAATTCTTTATATCAGATTTTTTTTTAAATATACAAAATTGAATTTTTGGATATCCATAAATAATCGTTAATATCAAGAATTCAGTTTTTGATATCCAAAATTGAATTTCAGATATCCAAAATTCAATTTTGAAAATCCATAAATCTGATTAAATGTTAAAACGGCTTGTCATAGGTTAAAACACTCCCTTACTGCCCAAGTTCCCAGAAAAGAATGAACACAATGTGTGGCTGTGCTCTTAATTCCTTGAACAATCCCACATGGTGGTCTGTACCAATCCAATGATATGTTAGTGACAGATTTGACATCCACGTTATTTACAATCACCAGCAATTTGAAAACAATGGCTGTGGATGAAATCTTACTTGAGGTTAAATAAGCCATAAAGGCCAACATATGAGGTTGTAAATATGTTGCAGCAACATTAAGTAAACACTGTATGGTGACCATAAACACCCTAGCACAGCTGTCACATACAGTTCTGACAATACCCACAGCAATTCAACCTGATTTGGCAGGTGGCCATTTCTCTTGCATAAAGGCTGGTAATGTGAAGTAAATTGCTAGCCTAAAGGCACCATAAATTGTACAAAGTTATGAATTGTTTGCTATTTTAGTACTGTTAGCGTGTTCTGGCCTGTATGGGTCAGTGTATTGTAAATTAATCAATCTGTTGACAGTACCCTATATTATATGTTCAGTGGAACTATGGTGTCTCTCATTATGGATACAAAGTCCTCAGTCTAGGTAGCAATTGTAGGTTTTCTGGTTATATGATAAAAGCTGTATCTATGCGGAAATGTTGACTTCCTTCCCGGTGATAAAAGCAACATGGTGCCCTTGCATAAACATGTTTGCTTCCACTCAGGAGCGTGTCCTGTTGGTTTGGAAGTTGTAGGCTGCAATTGCTTAATTGTCTTAACAAAAAATTAGCTGTTTGACATTTCACTTTTAATAGACTTTTGATTTGTCAAAATGTTTGTGTTAATCTGTTTATAGTAAGAGGCCGTGGCAGGATCAGACACATGCAATATGTTCAGTGTATTAATTGGTCCCCTGCATAGTGGGGACTGCAGGTTTGATTCCACCTTGTCCTCCCATATGGGTATGTCCTTCTAGCTAAGCTTAATTGGCTGGGCCATATTTCTGGAAATGAACACCTATACATGTACTAAATTTGTCCCCATATATGATACAGTAAAAATTGTTTATACTTAGAGATATCAAACGTCTTGTGTGAGTGTAATCCTAGGGATTGGAGTGTGTCACCATTAAGTGTGTGCTATGTAGGGGGATAGTTTACTGCCATACAATACTTGATCTTGGTTTTAAATGCGTTCTGGTATCAATGCATCAGAAATGTTTAGAATATATGACTTTCTGAGATAGATAAGCCAAGTTGCTTTCCAAAACAATGGCTTCTGTCATCATCATATGTAGGCAACAGTCTTTGCTGAAGCACTATAGCTTCGTGATCAAATAGGAAACAGTCCTTGCTCGAATAATGGCCCATGCAAAAATGAAATTGTTACATCAATATACTGACGCACACTTTCCACATAATGCTGCGGAAACACAAAATGTGTTTTCAGAACATATAGCAGCATGCGGCACTATTTCTTATTCTCAGTGAAAATATTGCAGCAGTATTGCTGCAATACTGCACGAAGTTATGACACTCATCACAGCTTGCTGCAATATACATCGCAGTGTACTTCCACAATACTGCAAGATTAGCAGCAACACTTGTTGCAGCTTGCCGCGATATATCGCAGAATGCTGCATCATATCACAACTACCTTGTAACACATATCACCACTACATGCAGCAGCAATATATCCCAGCATGCTGCAGCAATCCCAGAAAGCCATAGCTCTAATCATTTCCTCTAAGATGGGCGCCATGCATGATGTAGCGGGTGAAGTACATGTTTACAGAGCAAGTGAGTTTTTTCCTGTTGTTGTTGATCTCAAACTTTATAATTATGTGGGATACATATATAGCTGGGGTATTTGAGATTCACATTTGTGACATCCAATCTGTGTACCTATAGATGCAACTGCTGCAATATTGTTGAACCTAAACTGAATATTCTCAAAGACTGTATACTTGTTAGCAGATATACATGTATGTGTAGGGTACTGCAGTTGAAAATTGTATTAACTTTATCAGATTATTTTTTTCCTCATTGATCAGCTTAAAATTATAATTTATACATTTAGAAATGCAAGTCAGTATGATTTGTTACTGCATGTACTGCTCAAAAGACAGTCAAAATATATGTCCAAATTAAAAAATTTGGACCAACTGCCAAAGTATAACATTCAAACTATTTTGTCAACATGTTGCGGCAACACTGCCATCATATAGAGGCTGGGTCATGTACAGTATTGCTGCTACCAGTGCACCATGTATATTCATTATTTAAATATTACAGCAATACTGCAGCAATACTTTATATAGAAGCTACCTGCAAGTATTACCACAACATCAGTGCTGCTAGCAGCTTTGTTGTGGCAGTATTGCAGCAACAGTCCTGCTAACAGCGATATTGCAGCAAATCTCATTTGCATGATAAAATTTGTATAGCTGCAATGTTGCCACAATATATAGTGCAGGAATTGGTATTTCCTGCAATATTGCAGCAAGTTACTTTCTCCAGTTCACTTTTGTGGCAATGTTGCTGCCATATTGCTGTAACACACCATGTTAGGTCAACGTTCCTGCAATATTGCAGCGATAATGCAGGTAGCTGCAATTTGATCCTTTAGTAAAGCAGCATTGCAGTTAATGAATGAAATAAATGATTATTTCACGTGTCAAAAAGATTTAAACAAACAAGAAATTCTTTTGCACATACGTGGAATTGATTACATAGATGTGAAAAATAATTTTCTCAATGTATGATTATGGAGTAAATGCTAAAATGGCTTGCCATAGTCCCTCAATATATGTGAATAGTATGGTGCGTGCTTGTCATAGAAGTGGATGCTGTCAGCATTATATACAGGCAATAGTGCGGGCTGCAATACACACACACATGTACAGTGCTTGCTGCACTGCACAATGAGTTAAATGAGACGAAATTAAAGCAGTGAAGACTTCTTCTCTTATATAAAGTGAAAATATTTTCTCCCACATTAAGCTTGTCTTGGGCCTCATCTGCTGCACTGATCTTTTCAAACATTGGCTGAAATACCTGAATGGCAGCCATTGAAGTTCATCCCCGAGAGAGCCTCATCGTATTTGCTCAGTCAGACTATAAATGGTGATGTGGCACCCATTGTCTGGAAGTACGACCTTAGAAAGGTGCTACACACCTGCATTGACACTGTTGCAACCAACAAATGTAATATGTGCAATTATTAACAGCGGTGATGTGATTTTATCAAAGTGTTAGCATTATTTTACGTCAGTTTATTTCATTATTGTACCTGACTAAATTTCTACCAAATTAAGTTTAAGCAGTGGAAGACTGTTTTATTGATATGGATGTGGCAAGCATGAACAAACTCTGTGGTAATGTTTGCAGTCTCTGCTCATCTTTCTCTGGCTGATATTAGTCATGGAAAAAAAGGATTGTGATGTTTCAGTGGTATAATTCTTGAATCCAGTGCTGTTTCTTTTCAGAAACAGTATCCAGTCATTTTGTAGTACATAGGAAGTAGGGAAAAGGGGATGAATATATATTTGGTATTTAAGCAGGTGTCTGACATCTTAATATAAAAGAGATTAAAAAAATCCCAGCAAAGTGTTCAGTGATATGTGAGTGGAAGTTTGCTGGCAGGGCCAACTTACAACCACAGAGTCAGTCTGTTTATGTGGCTGTTTATTCCTGTGACTGTCCATGTGACTGTTCATGTGACTGTGTATGCCTCATGTGAGTGTTCTGACTGTTCACGTGATTGTGTTTCATGTGACTGTTCATGTGACTGTTCATGTGAGTGTTTTGACTGTTCGTGTGACTGTTCATGTGACTGGTCATGTGACTGTTCATGTTGCTGTGTTTCATGTGACTGTTCATGTTACTGTATTTGATGTGACTGTTCATGTGACAGACTGTTCATCTGACTGAGACTTCATGTGACCGTGACTGTGACTGTTCATGTGAATGTTCATGTGACTGTTGTGACTGTTTTTGTGACATAATGTTATACGACCAGACTGCTGTATCTTCCACTCTGTAGAAGGCTCTTGGAATGAGCTTTAGATATGTTTGATATTACTTGTCACTGTACTTGTGCTCATGTGTGATATGAGTGGACATACATACTCCAAACGAATCCTTTAAAGTAGCCATTTATTGAATTTGTAATATATTGGGTTGCCAGTGTTAGACAATGAAAATAGTGCTGCACTGGAGGTCTATTGGTGCCTCAGATACACAGACAAACAGATAGCACAATGAGTATTCCTAATCAGAATATTGAATGAAGTAAATACTCAATTGACTTACTTCATGTTCATCAGAAGAAGGTCCTTAATTGCAATTTGTGTCCATCCTTGAGAGGGGTAACAACAAGAGGGGGTGTTAAAGGGGCAGATATATTTACCTACATTTTTAGTGTAAACTTATTTGTATGTCATATATGTGAATGCCTGTTTGGCTGAGTTGTGAAGTAGAATACTGATGTCATTGGTGAAGGAGCATGGCTTATAAATCTGAAACCACGCAGATGGAAATGGTTTTACCATCAGAAAGAGGCAATGTGTGTGAAACCTGCGCCAGAGATTGAGAGGCAGTCAGTCCTTGGCCCCAGAGCTCCCTCAGCAGCCTGCCTGATTGCTTGTGGCTCTCATCGTATTAAAGCTTAACAGAGTCTAAATCTCCTTGGCTCATCAGTGGATTGTATTAATATAAGTCCTCTTTGATCTACTTTGTGGTCCATAAAGACTTCAATTGTTTCACTGTTGAAAACAAATTACTTAAGGGTTGATTGCAATGACGTGAAGTGAGTGTTGCATGCTGGGAGACTCAGTGTTTTGCTGTGTACTGCATGGACTGACAGCATTGCATATCTCCCATCATGGCAGCTATATAGGTTTCAACCTGTTAGACATCAAGAGATCATCAAAGGGCTAAATTGTATCTCATGTGGCTTTAACTCTATTACTGTTTCAAGTTGAATACCTAGTTCACAAATTGACTCTGATAGTTGATTGTGATCACAAGTGCATAAAATGACATTGCATGTAGGCAAATCAAACGAACAAAAGACCTCATGTAAATTGAGTACAAATAGAGACTTTTGTGATGCAAATTGACTTCTTTTTTAATGATTCTACTTTTGTAAAAGACTTCATTTTATTGGTTTATGTGTATTTTATTTAATAAAAGTGATTGGAGAGCTGTTAGAGTCTGGTCATAGGCACATGAGCTGCTGTCGTGTAAGTTTCATTAGATATAGTTGTAAGCCTTCACTCCCATACATCTACTTGACAATGTGCCTGTATGTCTGTGCACTGGTAGTACCTGTCCTCAGATACATTAGTTCTGTTGCATGCTGCTAGTGTGGGACATGAAACTCTGACAATGTTATAAAGTGCCTCATTCAGGTGTGGTCTTGTCTTTGTGGGATAGTGGACTGTCAGCTGCTGTTTTACTTTACTCCAGGTGTACAGGTACATTAAGTACAAGTGTATCCTCATTAAGTACTTGTGTATCAACATTGAGTACTACTCTATCCACATTAAGTATTGCAATATAATACACATAAAGAACTACTGTATCCACATAAAGAACTATTGTATCCACATAAATAACTACTGCATCCACATTAAGTACTACTGTATCCACATTAAGTACTACTGTATCCACATTAAGTACTGCTGTATCCTTTTTAAGTACTACTATATCCTCATTAAGTACAACTGTATCATTAAGTACCAGTGTATCCACATTAAGTATTGCATTATAATATCCACATTAAGTACTACTGTTAGTGCTGTATCTTTTTAAGTGCTACTATATCCTCATTAAGTATTACAGTATAATCCACATTAAGTACTCCTGTATCCACATGAAGAACTGCTGTATCCACATTAAGTGTAACTGTATCTTCATTACATACTGCTGTATCAAACCAAACATAATTACTAAATTTGTATAGTACAAGTTCGGATAAGAACAATTTGACTTACCCCTGAACCAGTATGTACCTTTTGTAGCTGAATAGCTTATCTTACCTAAACCACCTGCCAGTGTATAACTGAAGTAGAAACAAACTTGGGCATTATATTCAGTCCCAGTGATTGTAAAATAAACAGTTTTAGCTAGACCAGCTGTACAAACCAAGGGAAATCCTAACAAACACTGCAACAATGGACATCCTGCACCAGAAATGTAAAACAAAGCTCATGATAACACATACTCCTCATTTTGAAAGTTTCCAAACCATTAAGCTCTATTTCACTGCCAACCCTGAGTCACTGTTTCACCACAATGGCTCATAATATCAGTGCAGACCTTAGATCTATGTAGTTTTTGTTATGGGTTAAACTGCTATCTGTTTTTTTTTGTGAATAAAGAGCACCAAAAGACAGTTTATATAATCACTTTTATCAATACCTTTTGGCTATACATCTTTAAAAAAAAAGAAAAGAAAAGAAAAGAAAAGGTCATTTGCATGCAGGCCAAAATGGGGTTTCATTGATACACAGCTCATCTTTCATTTTCAAGTTTGAAGCAAACATGTATTTTTTGTGTTGCAATCTATCACTAGAAGAAAAATGAGAATAATTGATAAATAAAATTGACACAACCAATCTACAGAGGACGAACAGTTTAATGCAAATTTACCCAACCTAGCCGCAAGGTTAACAATTTTATGCAAATCTCCACAGGATAAACAGTTTTATGCAAATTTATCCAATCTATCTCCAAAGGGGTAACAGTTTATCCTTTGGCAGAGGGATATGGAATCGATACAGAAAAAAATTTCAGCACAAATTATGTCTCAGAAAAAAGTATTTCACAAAAATTGACACAATTCTTTGGAGAGGTCAATACTTTTGCCCTCAACTGACTGTAAAAGAAGTTGCCTCAGTGTTAATGTGGCAATGACAGAACATGTACTTAATACTTCATTGGGACAGAAGCAGTAGACAGATTTCCTCACAGGTCTGGGTGCATGAGTGCTGTTGAGGAAATCTGGGAGTCATATACAATGTACATGTAATTGTCCTGATGCTGCAGATAGTTACTTGTACTCCATTTCTCATTCAACCTTCTACTTATTTACAATGTTTGAAATTAGAAAGCTGTGTTACACTAACACATACATATAAATTTATCAACAGTATATAGGGTTGTGAAGCCAGTTTTCTTGGGATGTCAGTTTTCTTAGTACGCTGAGCGATTTTGGTCAATGCCTGACTGCTCGGTGGATTCACATTTTAATCTATTCAATATTGGGTAGTTTGTCAGCAATTTTTTTTTTCAGTGCTGTTTTGGGCAGAAATTAATTCTGACATCATGACAATCAGGCACAAAGTCAGTACCATGAAAACTGTCGAAGCCACCATATACATTATAGTTGCATATACATGTAGGATCTGTAAAGTCCACATGCTGAGGACAAACATCCAAATTTTTAAGGGTGCTGTAATTCAAATTATGTGATGTTTGCACTCATATGTTGTATATTGTTTGATTGCATATTTGAAAAATATGTTTTGCAGAAAGGTCTTGCAGAATTAAGGGTAGCGTAACTTTGCTTTTGAGATTAAAGTGCAGGAAGATTGAATGCTGCCTGCATCCTTGCTGTCCATATACATCTGGACATGTAGAGTGACTGAAAGTTAAAATAACTTAGATATAAATATATACAAAAACACTAATAATTAAAATGCCTAATTTGTTGTGGTGGCTGCTGGTGTTGCATGGCACCAACTGATACATGCATACATGTAGTTTGAAATTAAATGTGCTGTAATGCGGACCTTGTTCCGCAGAAAAGGAGTTTTACTTGATAGGAAACAGTGTGTTAATTATGTACTGCTGTGGAGAGTTGCTTTTATGGCTGGCTTGTAAATGCATCTGAGGGATTGATTAGACTCTTGGAAGGAGTTTTATCCCATGTTTATATCATACTTAGAGATTGTAGCAATTCCTGAAGGGCTGTAGGTGCCTGATAGGAACACCAGGTAATTCCTATGTACTTGCTGTAAATATTACAGCCATGCAGGCAGGAATGACCAGCCTGATGAAGCTGCTCAGCCTGGCTTTAAAACTGTTTTCTTGTGCAGCAGGAAGGTGATCAGCTCAGTGCTCTTCAATATACACATACAAAGGTTTGCTGGGTGATACCAAGCTCACCAGTGTCCCCATATATACATACAAATGCTTGCTGGTTGATACCTTAGCTCACCAATGTCCCCATATACACATACAGAGGCTTGTCGGTTGATACCAAGCTCACCAATGTCCC
This sequence comes from Hermodice carunculata, assembly GCA_964020975.1. Taxonomy (NCBI): domain Eukaryota; kingdom Metazoa; phylum Annelida; class Polychaeta; order Eunicida; family Amphinomidae; genus Hermodice; species Hermodice carunculata. Next base: position 131,808,119 of record OZ026612.1, on the reverse strand, counting down.
CATATATACATACAAAGGCTTGCTGATTGATGCCAAGTTCACCGATGTGATAGTTTGCAGGTGCATGAGTATGATGTTTGTGGCAGATATGATGTCATCATATTTTGTGTGTTGGCAAACATTTCATCATTGTTTCTGTCCAGGCATGATGTCGTCATACTTAGTGCAGCAACATTGTGTCATATTTTGCATGCAAATATGTCATTTACTCACTATTAAAAAATTACTCAAAATTACTCAAAATTGACAGTATTTTCTCAAGTGTCACAAACCTGACACATTAAGTTGACACATTGACTCAGGGTTGGCAGTTAAATAGAGCTTAATTGTTTGAGGAGTAGGTGTCATCATGGAGTTTGTTTTACATCTCTGGTACAGGATGTACATTGTTGCAGTCCTTGTTAGGATTTTCCTTGGTTTGTACAGGTGGTCTAGCTGCAACTGTTTATTTTACAATCACTGGGACTGAATATAATGCCCCAGCTTGTTTCCACTTCAGTTAAACATTGGCGGATGGTTTAACTAGGAAAAGCTGTCCAGCTAGAAAGGGTACATTTTGGTTCAGGGGTAAGTCAAATTGTTCTTATCTGAACCTGTACTATGAAAATTTGGTAATTATGGTTTGTTTGACAGGTATTCTTCTTTGATATGAAGCTCTGCATTTACAAGCAAAACTTCACATATTTAGCTAATTCATCAATTGCCACGTTCATATTTATTCATTATTATGTGGGTTGTCTTTGCTGAATATTTAGCTTAGGCAAGGAGCCGCTACTCAGAGAGACGTGTACGGGTAAAAGGCTCCGAAACATGTTGAGTAGTTACCTGCTGAAGACCCTTTAATTTATTTGGGCTGATACAGCCTATGTCAAAATTTTACAGAGGAACGTGTGCAATATAGACAATAGTAATTCCATATATATACAGGTTAGACAGGGACAGGTTAGCTTATGGAGAGTAAAGAGTTCGAACTGCGGAATTGGATATTGACTACTAGGAAGTGGTTCTGGGCAAAAAGACACAAATACAATTGTAAATTTGCGCAACAAACATGATGTCATCATATGTGGAGGTTTTGTATTTGCAATGGAATCATCTGCACATGCAGGGCTTTTAATGATATGTCACTGCTGACTGTACAGGGATAATTGGTTTAACCCTATCCCAGCTGTAATGATCTGATGATGGCATTATGGTTATGTATGGCAAACATGATATGTCATCATTTGTTGAGATTTTGTGATTGTGTGATTGTAATGGAATCATCTGCAGCTTGGGCTGTAAATTGTGAGATGTACAGGGATAATTGGTATGAGCCTGTCACTGCCCAGTAATGAACTGATCACAGGCTGATTGAAAAAAAATGTGTAACCATGTAATTAGCACAGCACTTAATCTTAAAGGAAAGTGTTGGACTAGAGCAGAGCGTACCGTGGTCAGTCTGATCACCACTATCATTGACTTATATGAGAGACCCGGCAAAGCCAGTGGCATGAAGTCTGTAAAAACTGTGGAAAAAGCCTGACTAGTTTCAATTCAAAAGAATCTCATTATGGGGGCGGTTAGGGAATACTGTACTCTGTTTATATAGCAGGGAGTAACATGGCTGACTGACCTTAGGTCAACATCATAAAAGAGTCATAAAGCTATGCGTGACAAAACTACCAGTCCAACCAACCAAAAAAGTCAAGTATGACAAAACTGTCATACTAAATTGTAAAACGTATTTTTGAGGGAGTTAACAGAATTCCAAATATCAGCTTGACAACCGTAAAGGCTCATGTGAAGTTATGGCAGTGTAGATAAGCAGGGAACATGAATTTTTTTGTGGTGGCCCCAGTGATAGCGCATTGCAATCATTAATCCTACTGATTGTGATGACCTTGAGGTCATAGGTGAAGTTCACAATGCTTTGCAAAATAAAATATTTCCCTACCATATCGTCCAAAGGGTATGATTGAAGTCCATCAAAATTGGTCATTATTTACCCAGGTGAGATTTCCCTTAAATTTGCGGAGAGGTGACCTTGAGGTCAAAGGTCAAGGTCAAACTTTATGCAGAAGAATGGTGGCCCTCCTAAAGGGGTGGCTTCTGGTGAAAGGTGCCTGATCGGGGATGCATAATGCCTTTTACATTAAAAACTTGCTTATAGTTTAACGAAGAGTTTATATTCCAATTCTAAAAGTGTGGGAAAGATTTGCAATATTTGCCCATTGAGAAACTTCAGGCATGCAGTGCAGGGATAACCTGTTGTACTACGTGTGATTAAAATTAAGGGCATGCAGTGCAGGGGTAACCCATTGTACTTGGTGTGATCAATATATAAGGGGCATGTAGCGCAGGGTTAACCTGTTGTACAAGGTGTGATCAATATAAGGGGCATGTAGTGCAGGGTTAAACCATTGCACTAGGTGTGATCAATATAAGGGGCATGTAGTGCAGGGTTAACCTGTTTTACTAGGTGTGATCAATATATAAGGAGCATGTAGTGCAGGGTTAACCTGTTACTTCCTTTCAATTTGAGACTGGCATCCCTGTATTTAGTGACATGATAGTCACACTGAACCGGCCTGTGTGATTTTAGGATTGTTAACTAGTTAGCACAAATTATTGAACCATTTTAAGGAGAGAGTACAATTAATATCTTTGTTGTATGGTATACCCTGTGTGATTTACAACTAAGGATCTTTATTCAACAGTAAATCTGTACCCTTTTGTAATCATCTTAAGTTGCTGCAGTGCAGGAGATCCGGCTTTCTTTAATCCTTCCAGTCATGAAGGATGATATGTTAATATATCTGATCAATTTGATCTTGTTATACCACGCATTGCCCATTGTTACTGCAGATTAATGTGACAACATTTCTGTTTTAATGTCACAGATTTCATGTTTTCTGATAGTAATGACTGATATGGAAGTGTTGTAGCCCGATATTTGATGTTTTGATATAAGCAGCCCTTACTGATACAATACCATTATTTTAGCCTGTAACTTGCAGTCCATTGTGTGACTGCATGGTCCCCTGTAGATTTTGCACAAAGTTGGCAAACAAAACATTTGAAGTGGATACATATCCTGTACCAAGACACTGTGGTCTCTCATCCTGTCTTTGAACCACCAGCTGCTCTGTTACTCTGTGCGTGTGGTTTCACATCATATTGCTTCAAGTTTTACCCCAGCTAGTAGGGTCAACCATCAATGGTATTCTTCAGTTCATGGTATTGTGAATTTTGTAATTTTTGTACTTTTTCACAATTGGAGCTTCTTTGTCATGCACATTTAGAAAGGAAAAGGAAAAGTTTGATGTATTAGGGGATCCCCAGGTGCTATAATGTTGACAGTCAACTCAGTGATCACAGTGCCAATCAATTTACAAGTTTCACAAGTAGGGCAGTTGGCACCTACCCATTCTACCAGTAGATCAGTCATTGTTACTGGCCTCACCTGTCTTGTCCCAGCACTGTACAACACAGCACTGTTACTGGCCCGACCTAGCTCTCTCCACCCAGCACTGTACAACACAGCACTGTTACTGGCCTGACCTAGCTCTCTCCACCCAGCACTGTACAACACATCACTGTTACTGGCCTGACCTAGCTCCCTCCACCCAGCACTGTACAACACAGCACTGTTACTGGCCTGACCTTGCTCTTTCCACCCAGCACTGTACAACACAGCACTGTTACTGGCCTGACCTAGCTCCCTCCACCCAGCACTGTACAACACAGCACTACTACTGGCCTGACCTAGCTCTCTCCACCCAACACTGTTACTGGCCTGACCTAGCTCTCTCCACCCAGCACTGTACAACACAGCACTACTACTGGCCTGACCTAGCTCTCTCCACCCAGCACTGTACAACACAGCACTGTTACTGGCCTGACCTAGCTCTCTCCACCCAGCACTGTACAACACAGCACTGTTACTGGCCTGACCTAGCTCTCTCCACCCAGCACTGTACAACACAGCACTGTTACTGGCCTGACCTAGCTCTCTCCACCCAGCACTGTTACTGGCCTGACCTAGCTCTCTCCACCCAGCACTGTACAACACAGCACTGTTACTGGCCTGACCTAGCTCTCTCCACCCAGCACTGTACAACACAGCACTGTTACTGGCCTGTCCTGTCTTGTGCCATCACTGTTACTGGCCCGACATGTCAGACCATCCCAAAGAGTGGTCTTTAAGGACAAGTGGTCTCTCAGTTGAGTGGCTCTTTTAGGAGAGGGGTCACTGTACATGTAGGTTTAATCCTGTATACTTTGAAGTGGGCAAAACTGGCAGGAGATCAAACTTCATTTGCGTCCCTGTTTTTTGACTAATTTTAACTGTTATGAAAACTAATTTGAGAATTATGGCTGAGACCTGGCAAGATACCATCCACCAGGTCAATAACTATCTTTGGTGTTGTTTGGGCACCAGCACCCAACCCACACCAAGAAAAGCTGTTGACTCAGTCTTGCACTTCATTTTAATTCAGAAGTTCAAGGGTCAATTGGCTGTTCCATCCACCAAATAGAGGTACCCGCAATGTAAGGTGATCTGGCGTGGAAGGAACCTACATGATAGAGCCTATGTGGTCTGACTGGATACATGTGGCATGTTATCCCTTGTACCTAGGACATGGTCCTGTACACTAATCACTTCCATCCACAACCACTGGGAGTGGAAACTCTGATTCAAATCAATTTAGAGAGAGAGAAAGAGTGAGAGACTCTCTAAAAGAAAAACATACAGTACAATACACATAATACATTATGCCACACAATAAGATATGAACTTACAGAGTATTTAAGATACAGTAACAATACATTTACCCATTACCAGGTAATGGAATAATGTATCTTGTGCAGCTGCTTTGAATGACAACAATGTAGCAGAGTTTGTTACTTCATTAGGTGACGTAGTCCAAGCTGTGGCATCATCATGACTGAAAGACATTTTTGTTAGCTCGTTTTATGGTGAGAAGGGTACAGTTTATCACAGTTACATGTGGTTGATCTCACATTCACAGAGTGTACATGTACATCTTTTACATAAGGAAACATTCATGAGAGATAGTCAGCAGCCATACCATTCAAAGCTTTGAATACAAGAGATTTCCTATAAAAAATTATTTCTTCAATCGTCATCCAATGCAGCTTTTTACCCCTCGGCCTTCTAGGCTGGAGGGGTATTGTCGTCACCTCTGCATCTGTTTGTCCGTCTACCTATGCCTTGTTAATGCCATATCTCCAAAAATACTCACTTTACAGAAACCAATTTTTTATCAGAAGGGGCTATTGAGGTGCTTCAGGTATCAATCTGAAAAATAGGTCACTAGTTCATATTTAGGTCACAGTACTACATTAAAGAAATAAACACAATATCTAAGAAAATATTGTATGTAGCTTCATCAATTATTTATGAAAGTTGGTCCTAAGGATGCCTCAGAAGCCTGTCGAAAACTAGGTCACTGGGTCACATATTTAGGTCACAGTGGTGCATTGAAGAAAATGGCAGTACCATGATATCTTCAAAATCTTAAGTTTTCTCATTGAAGCTGCACCAATTATTTATGACAGTTGGTCCTAAGGATGCCTCAGACACCCAGTGAAAACTAGGTCACTGGGTCACATATTTAGGTCACAGTGCTGCCTTGAAGGAAAAAAGGCTTTGTCATGATGTCTCTGCTCATTGCATTTACACCAAAGCTTTGTCATTAGGTCAAACAGAAGTAACCTTGTCCTACCCAAGGGTATGTCACCTAAGCGTGTGTCCGTCTGTCTGTCCAACCATCCTGGCTTAGGGATTTTGCAATCATTGATGCGCTTCTAGTTAACTATGCATCAGTCGTAGGAGGGGATGCATATAGTCTTTAGATTCTTCAATGTCATATTTTCTTCAGGATGTATAGATTAATTGAAGCCTTCTTACAAATAATTGAAACCTGTGCATCCCCAGTTGAAAACCTGTCTATACATAAGCCAAGAATATTTTGCTGGCTTATATTTTCCAGACAGGCATTTTCCAAGTAATTTTTAACATTTCCGGCACACAATGGGCAGCTTTTCTGTCTGACGTTACTGACAGTTTTTGTTTTGACACCACACTTCAGCTGTATTTGCTTTGGCATGTAATTTTTCTTCAGTATCTTTGATATAAGAACCAACTGCATGAGTAGTTGTATCATCTGCATATATATCAATATCTCCCTTACCTAGATACAATGGGGGGGGGGGGGTATTGATGAAGAGAATAAAAAAAAGTGACTCTAGTATCGAGAGAACTGGTTCCATTTTGGTCAATTGATTTCTGTTGGTCAATTAATTGATTCCTATGGGTTTAGTAATTGATTCCTATGGGTTTGGTAATCGATTCTTTTGGTCAAATAATTTGATTAATCACTTGAGTGGACAACAATTGCGTATTGCAGAAGATGGAATGGCCAAGGAAAGACCTGACTGAACTGAATGCAGACAACTGTTTCTAGTTTAAACATGGTACATCAGGATGACCCTATTGCACATTGAAGTGACTTATAAACTGGCTCTTCAGCACATGGACACACATAAATTACGTACATAACAAACAGGACAGTACAATTGCTACCAAACTGGTTGCCTGCATCATATTTATTATGTAAGAACATATTGCCAACAGCGGTCAGATTATGTAAAGTAAGCAGATACCATGTTAGACCAACATAAATATCTCAGTATTAAGCTGCTTCAAAGGAATATCTAATACAAATAAATCTCGTCAGAGCCATTGACCACTGAAATTACACAAAATTTAGTCATTGAACTGTCTAGTATCTGTAGTGAACTGTTGAAAGGCATCACATATTTAATTATTCTGCCAATCAGATTACTCATTAATGCCACAGAGGAATATTTCAGCTAGCTTATCACTACCAATATGAAAAATAAGATTACGGCTTATCCTGGGGGCAATAATAGGAATAACAGTCTGAATAAATTGTTTCTCTGAACAAGGTAATTTTGATAGGAGAAAAGAAAATGCCTAACTCATTCCATACTATGGTCACAGGCCTTGGTCAGTGGTTCTGGCACTGCCTGGCAAGTCATGCTGCAGCTGCCCTTGCAGCAGCTGCAGCATGACTTGCCAGGCAGTGCCAGAATCACTGACTTTAGACTATAGGCATGTTGGTACTTGAACAAAATATGTAATAAATATGGAATTGTCATCTTAAGTCTAGGTAAATATACAGAAAAATCAGGGACTGGTATGAAATTAGTTAAAGTCTTTACGGTGGTTAGAGTTAACAGGCACAAGGTGGGTCTGGGAGGATGCTCACTTAATTGTAATAAAGGTCGGAATTCAATCTGGAGCATCCCAAGTGTAATTTGGTATGACAGATATGAACAAATATGTCACCATGAAACTGTGAGTGTCACAAGATTATCAAATGCTTTATTGAGAAGTACATGCAGATAATATGTCATTTGGTGAATACAAGTACTTTGTTTTGCTAGATGGGTAAATATACATGTGTGTGTGAAGTAATTAATTACCTATATATGCTAGCAAGGAATTGAGTTTGATAATACCAATACAAATATAATGGCAGTATACATGGAAACAGCTTGATTCCAAGAATCTGCATCAATTCCTGTCAAATAAGAGAGGAAGTGTAGCATTGGATAACACTAGCATATGATAACCTCTTCATCAGACCTACCATACAGAGTGTTCCCAGGATTTTTACAATTAATGCCTGCTCCATTTAACTATAATGAGGAGATTCCTCAGCACCATGCAATAGACCTTCATTGTATACAGCAGAGCTTTCAGTCCTGACCATTTGGCAATCCATGACAGGTCACCACGGCCAGGCTGTAGCTGCCATTAAGGAATGCCTATAGTATATCCTATAAGTTCATTGCCTTTGATGTTTCACTTGATCCAGTTTCAAAATGAGCTAGCTATGCATGTACATGCAGGTAGCAGTGTGTGTCTACTCACAGTTCTGCTGAGTGTATAACATCTATATCACGACCTTGCACTGTATAACATATACCGAGGCGGACAGTGAGTGAAGTTGAACTCTGATTACTTTGTCAAAGCATCGGGAAATTTTGGCAATTTGCTCATTACATTTTGCTAAACTTGACTTTGAATGCTGATAGACATTGAATGAACTAGCTTGCATGATGACATGCAGCTGTTCATTGCACAAATATGTAATCTTGTGAGTATATACTGAATCCCGGCCAGCTAATGTCAACTTAAGTTGTTTATTAATCAGTGTCATTTTTTATTCAACGTGGTGTTTATTTACACTTGTGCCTATGAAATGAAAAAAAAAATGGGGATGAAATGTTCTATATGTACACTGAAAGAAGGTAAATATATACTTATTGGTTGATTTATTAAAACTGAAGTGGTTTGAGGATTGGTTCCTATTGGCAGCTTATATAATGCCTGATACTTGTGCCATATATACTTGGAACACAGTGGTCCCCTTATATATTAAAGGCCGCCACGAATGCATGCCTTGAAGTGTGGCCAATGTAGGCAACATGTACCTTGATTTCTTTGGGGGGGGGGGGGGGAAGAGATAAAATAAAAATACCATTCTTGCTGTATGTAGAATTGTCCTATGTATGTGGGTGCATGGCCTTTGTTCATGCAGGTGAAGGTCCATGGAGGTAGAGAGGCACAGCAGGACACACACATGGATATCTGTACCTCTGACAACACATACATCGATATCTGTACCTCGAACACAGCAACACATACACATGGATATCTGTACTTCTGACAACACATACATAGATATCTGTACCTCGAACACAGCAACACATACACATGGATATCTGTACCTCTGACAACACATACATCGATATCTGTACCTCGAACACAGCAACACATACACATGGATATCTGTACCTCTGACAACACATACATAGATATCTGTACCTCGAACACAGCAACACATACACATGGATATCTGTACCTCTGACACACAAACACACATGTATATCTGTACCTCTGACATAACAACACGCGTGTATGTCTGTATTATAACCTCTGACACAGCGCTAGCACTACATACATAATATTTATGTCTGTACCACTGACATAGCAACATACATGTACATTAAATTGTATATACGTCTGTACCTCTGACACAGCTAGCAACACACGTCTGTACCTCAATCAGTCTGACCCAGCAACATACATGTATGTCTGTACATCTCTCACAACAACAGACATGTATATTTGTACCTCTGACACAGCAACAGACATATGACTGTACCTGACACAGTAACATGTACCGTATTCATTCCAGAAGTAGCATGCACCCTAATAGAAGCAATCCAATTTTTTTCTTTTAAATTGTGAACTGCACATGCAATATAAAATGTTGCCCTTATATTTCCATACAAAATTACCTCTGTTATAAAGTACAAAGGCAGACAGTACTTACAGTAGCTTTAGCTTCCCAGGCTTAATCTATGTAATTAAGGCTAATACTAATCAAATTTAGAAGAGCTAAGTTACACAGTGTCCCAATTGCCGAGTTTGATCCAGGATTTTTTTTTTTGCATTTGCGTGGGGTGGTACTACTAGAATCAACACATTATATGTGCATGTATCTGTGTGCCATTAACATGGCAGGTAGCAATAAAGCAGGCTGTATGTAGCACATAAAGGTAACTGGTATATGCTTTCTTTTCTTACAGGTAAGAATAACGACAGTTTTTTTCCACATGCCTGATGTGTCAATCGAGGTAGTTTGAAAGATCTTGTGTTCATCCATAGAGCAGGTAAGTATTGACTGCTAAAACAGTGAACATGACTGCCACACATGGTAAGATATATAGCAGCTTATATCTGGAAGCAACATATATGATCCATACATGCATGCTCATCATGTGATTGGTAAGCCAATTACTGGTCAATTATACCATGTACCACAATGGGGTAATTGTATATATGATTATGTTGCTTGTGGCTTTATTAATATCAGATGTGATCAAAATGCATATAGAAGCAGGCTTTCATTTATAATTCCTGAGGATTTTCCCCTGGCAATAATGAAAACCTACATTTACATCATGAATCTACCCTGCAACAGTCTTGGGTTGACTTTGGATTTTATCTGCCAGCTGCCCCCTGGTGGCTGGCAGATGAACCAGAATTCACGTAGTGTTGCTGTTTACCACTAGATGTCACAACCTACCTTTTTTATGAAAACTGTTGACGCATGCATCAAGAAACCATGTATTGTTGTGATGACAGCCGACACAAAATATGAACTGAATGTTAACTTCATTTACGGTATGATGAATTTAGGTTTTTAGCTCAGCTGATTTGTCACTCAGCTGAGCTTTTGTTATGACCAGCCATCCTTCGTCTGTCCCTTACTTTTTGCAAGATTTCTTTCTTTTCAACCTTCATCCAGTATAGAAGAGGTGGCTTCCAGCTAATACCTTAGTACACTTTACCTCATAACACCTCTAGTCAACTGTATGGTGTTAAACATTGTGTTACTATTTACCTGTTTATACCAGGGTCAGGTATGGTGGAATAGTGTATGAAGCTTTTAAGTTTCAAAGGAGACGTCCATTGTCCTTCATCAGTCCGTCATCCACAATTTACATTTTTGACTTCTCAAAAAAAAAAAAAAAAAAAAAAAAAAAAAAAAAAAAAAAAAAAAAAACGGCAACCAGATTTATTTCAAACTTGGTGGGGATGTGTCTTCGGTGGGTCTCTACCAAGTTTGTTCAAATGGTCACACTCCAGTGATTTTTGGAATTTTTTGAAATTTTGTTGCTCTTTTTTGGGGCAAATCTTAAAAAAATCTTCTGCGAAACCGCTCACCCAATTGCTTTGATATGGCATAGGGACACTCCTGGGGACTCCTAGTTCTCAATTTGTTCACCAGGTGGCGCTGCAATTTTTTCTAATTTTTTGTGTGTTTCTGCTATTTTTGACTTCTCCAGAACTGTCTCTCAGATTAAGAACACAGAACTCAGAACTCTTTTATTTATGACCAACAAATGGTATAATACATAAATATTGATACAACAAAAACTGTCTAAGTTGGTCAAGGGAGACAAGAATTGTGGTTATGAACATAATGATTTTTTGAAGAAATATGTTTTACATCAGGATGACTAATAAATTCTTGTAACAATCTTAAAATGCTATGGTGTACAAAAACCTTTAGATTATTTTGTTGACAAATGTAACAATCATACACAGTGCATTCATGGTTGTATTTGTTCAAAAAAAAGTTTTCACGTACTTTGAAAAACTTTTTAGGCTATGAGAATATATTCTATTTAATATGTTGTGATCAGTTGAGTTTATGACTTTTGGAATATCAAAAATTAGACTTTTCTGGGCAAATTTGTTGTCAACTTGATTAATAAATAATCCATCGTTTCTTATACTTCTAGTATCGTGATTATATATGTATATGTCTATTAGATATACATGGTAATGAAAGCAGTCTTGTCCGAAGTTTCGCATGCACAAATTTGTAATAAAATTTGTTTGGCTAAAGTAAACAAATCTTCTACCTTCAATAGGTTCAAACGTTTCAAAATTGGTTCACTATGTGCATTGTAATTGCTACAAGATATACAATGCACTGCCTTCTTCTGAAGCTTTGTTATTTTATTATGTTTGAATCCCCAGGTAAGTATGCCATAATTTATATGAGGTAATAATCAAAGAACTGTATAAGGTAATTTTTGTATTAAAGGGAAGAAAATGCTTTAACTTATTAATGTTGCCAATAGTTCTTGATATTTTGGAACTTATTTTAGCAATATGATTATTCCAAGCAAGCTTCTCATCTAAAAAAGTAAGTCCCAAGAAGTTGAAGTTATCCACATGCTCAATTAAGATGTTATTAATTAAAATTTCAGGTACATTAAGAGATTTACTAGGTGGATGAAAAATCATAAATTTTGATTTATTAACATTTAGAGAGAGCTCATTAACTTTAAGCCATTCACTTAGGAGATTTAGTTCTTTGTTTATAGTAATGCAGCAATTTTGATCCTTGGAATTTAAGTATGTATAAAGAATAGTATCATCAGCATACATTATATATTTAAATAGTTTATTAGTATTTGACAAATCATTTATGTATATAATAAACAGAAGTGGGCCATGAATAGAGCCCTGTGGGACCCCAGTTGATATCAAGGTAGTATCAGAGATGGTACCATCTATCAGGTTTAGAGGTGTACCATTGATACTGTAATAGCTCAGCTTTTGAATCAAAATATTATGATTTATGGTATCAAAGGCTTTAGAAAGATCGAAAAAAATACATAGAGGAAGTTTGCCTTTATCCATATAATGAATTAAATTATTTACAAGATCAACAACTGCCTGTTCTGATGAGTTACCACTTCGAAAACCAAATCGACCTTCATAAAATAAATTGTTTTCTTGAAAAAATCGTATAGCAGATTGAAAATTTCCCTTTCAAATACTTTGGACATTGATGGTAAAATAGATATAGGTCTATAATTTGAAAAGATGTAATCTTCATCTTTTTTACATAATGGTATCACTCTTGCCATTTTTTAAATAATCAGGAAATATGCCTGTGTTGAGGCTTCGATTAGTTGTTACGCTGAAACTTGGTGGAAATGTTCCTTGTGGAAGGGTCAAACAAAGTTGTTCACCAGGTAGCGCTGCAGTGGATTCCTCAATTTTAACTATTTTTTTTCATTCGGGTACTTATTGGTCAATGCAGCTTTCCTGTTGATTACTATTCAAGTCAGTGGGCATTTTAATGCTAATTCACCTTTTGCGACATCTTCTCCAAAAACCTCATTCAGATTGACTTCAAACGTGGTGGCAATATGATGTACCTTGGGTGGGTTTCTACCAGGTTTGTTCAAATGGTCACACTCCAGTGATTTTTGGATTTTTAATGATTTTTTCGTTCTTTTTGGACAAATCTTACAAAATCTTCTTCTCCACAACTGCTCACCCAGTTGCTTTGATATGACATAAGAATACTTATAGTTCTTAATTTGTTCACCAGGTGGTGCTGCGATTTTTTCAATTTTTTTTTTGAATTTTTGTGTATTTTTGTTACTTGTCACTTCTTTTCCAGAACCGTCTCTCAGATGAAGTTGAAACTTTGTGGATATGTTTCTTGTGAAAGGGTCAAGGAAATATGTTCACTAGGTGCCACTGCTATGGATTCCAGATTTCTAATGATTTTTTTTTTCAATTCGGATACTTTATGCTCAGACCCTATGGGCCACTGTCTCATAGGCCAACCTAAAAAGTTATGTTCTCATTGATGTGATTGATATAATCTAGTGTATTATAGATATTTTTTTAAAACATATGATCAATGGAGATATGGACAGAAATATAAATATTAATATTTGATCATGTTGTTAAACAATCATCAGCTGTTTGCATTAAGAGAGCTATAGCAATTAGCAATATTGCATATAGTATCATAATTATCTATAATGTAGTTTTTGGCATATGTGTAAATCTTTCAAAGAATGTGTTCTAATTTTATTCATTACTATTTCAGGTAAGTATTTGTCATTAATTAAAGATGGTAATTTGTGATGAACACATAATCGACATATCATTGTACTGGTGTAGTTTACTGACATAGATGGATTTAGAATGGGAATTTCTGTATGAGAATCTCCGTATCTTTTGAGAGTTATTACTGTCCTAAGAGGTCGAGTTTGCTGCAGATGTGTGCTGGGATGAAAAAAGGTATTAAAATAGGCTGGTTGTAAGTTATTATCATGTTTATTGTAAAGTTTGATACAAGATAATTTAATTATGTCATTTGATTTTAAAAGACGTTGCTCTTTAAAACGTATTGAGTGTTATGATGCCCACCTTCTGAATATTAGCAGAACTCAACAAAGAATGACAACAATGATATAACTTTAACAATGATATATTAACAATCAAAATCTGTACAAAGTAGGTAATATTATCTCCACTGGTATTTCAATAGTTAAACAGTCTCAGGTAAATCCTAATCCCTGGTGAGATTACCCACAGGTACTGTCCCCCAGTTCCAAGTCCTCTGACAGGTACAAATCCCACAGAGGTACGGTTTGGTTCCAATGTGGTACAATCAACGCTAAATATACCAGTCCACTCAAAGATACTGTCCACATTCCACAGGTAATGACAATAGCTCACAGTCCCATTGGCTTGTAGTCACACAGCTTCTGTCAGATCTTTCTGAATTATCTCGCTGGTCGGGAAAATAGCTGCTTTATATATATATATATATAGACAGAGAAATCCCACCATTATTCCAATTAGTCACACATCCCAGTGCATTGAGTGAGACCTGTGCCTGATCTTTCTAGATCACCTCCCAACTGTGCACAGACAGTACAATGAAATGAGTCACATGAATGTAGGTCAACACTTTGTTTACAAGCTGCCTGAGAGTCACCCCAACAAAACAGGCTAACTCTGTGACCTGGTACACACTCAATGAGTACAGTAACCTTTAAAATCAAAACAAACAGGCATATACCCACATTCATAACATTGAGGTCTGTGGACTGTATTTACTATTACAAATTGCTCTTATAGCCCTCCCTTTCCTGTGGTTTTGTTAGTCTGCTACAGGGTGAAATCCCCAGACTGTTATGCCATGGTTAAAATGTGATGAGAACAACGCATTATAGATCATTTGTAATCTTTGTTTAGGCAATTGTATGTTAATCTTTGACAGTATACCACAGGTATATTGTCAAACCTTTATAAAACTATAGAAAAAGTGCAATTGACAGAGAACTCATGTATGTCATACATTCCAAACCTCCCCTCACCCGGAAAAGTGGCAGCCATTATGCTTTCAGGTTGTCTGTTTGTGCTTCTGTGGGTTCATCTTGGCCAAAGAAACTTTTCACACTTTTCCTTACATTCTAATGTACTACATTTGTAATGATCAGTATAGCCATTGTGGGTACCCTTACCATGATATAGCAGTAATACAGCAATGGAGAAGCAATAATAAAGCAGACATGGAAAGCTGTACACTGCTATCTGCAAAGCAGCAATAAAGCAACTGAGAAGTGATGCCGCTTATAAGAAAGTTGACATACTGCTTTCTACAAAGGGATAACGCAGCTTTTCACAAAGCAGCAACCCTGCTTCGTACAAAGCAACAATACAGCTTCTGAGCAGTACCCCTTTCACTGAAGCTGCACTAAAGCGGCTGAAAAGCTGTGCTCATTTACATATTTGGCTACGGTTTATTGTTGCTTTATAGCTGCTTCCATAAAAGCGATCATACAGCTGCTGAAAAGTGGCATTCATAACATGGAGTTCTCTATGTAACTGCTTTGTAGGGAGCAGCTATAAAGCAACCATAAAGCAGAATTACTGCTTATGGAGGAGCAGCATCACAGCTGCTGAGAAGCAGTACACCTTACATGGGTTATTCCATGCAACTGCTTTTTCAGAAGTAGCTCTAAAGCTGCTATAAAGTAGTGTTACTGCTTCTGGCATAGCAGTAATACAGCTGCTGTAAAGTGGTGTACCTAACATGGGTTTCTCCATGTAACTGCTTTGTAAGAAGCAGCTCTTAAGCACCCATACAGCGGCACTGCATTACTACATTGCTGAAAAAAGCAGTATTTAATACATGATACTGCCAATGTAACCACTTTGTAAGTAGCGCCTATAAAGCATGCATACAGCTGTTCAAATGAAAGCATAATGATTTCCATGGGTTTGTACCTACTGTCTGAGACCCTAAAATGTGTCTTTGGACAACATTTAATTGGTCAAAATGTTAGATTTGTGGGGGTGGGGGTCAAGTATACTGTATGCATGATTACCACCAAATTCAGCATCTATTCTCTTACAATCTGCTGAATTTGGCGGTATGAAGGTCATTCAGCCATTCTGTTTCTGCAATCCCAGAAAAGCACCATCAGAAATGATATGATGTTGAGAAGATGTGAGGTGCAACATTCATGTAACTGAATGAAAGACCCATATCTTGGAAGCACAGAAGAGAACCCAGGACTGACATATCTGCAAACTCTGAAAAAAATAGTGAATCAATTCTAACAGAAGAAAGAATATACGGCAGCAAGTGTTGGCCACTGGGAAAAATCCTGTTCGTATGTATACAGTGATATTGACTACTGCCCCCTTAGGCTTCATACTCTGAGTACCAGTACAAGACAGAAAATCAGCAATGGCCCAGTTTCTGTATAGGGGGCAAAGGGAACTTCATGAACAATGTCTGCAGATTGTCTACTTACAGACATTGAAGGTTAGACACGAAAATTATTAGAAAATACAAACAAATGTTTGTCAGTTAAAAGCCACATTTAATTACCATAATTACAAACTTTGTGTTTCCATCACTTCCATCAAATATCCGAGTTTGCATCATCAATTTTACATGCCCTACAGCCTATATCATACTCGGAAAATGTTGAAGAATATCCATTGCACAACTCTAGTGACCTTGAAAAGCAGTTCAAGGTCATCCACATTATCTATTATATTAACTGACAGTTCTTTGTTGCTCATAAGTTGATAAGTTGGTCTTAGCTGCAGGGAGATGGCATCTTCGTCTACTTCTTTTTGGCCTTTGTTGTGGCAGAACTGCAGCAAGAGAACACAGCAATTCCCTCAGCATGGACCTCAGCCACTGAATATTCTCCATACAGTAGGCTGAAATTGGAGAAGCAAAGAAAGTTGAAAAACAAGCATTACACTTTGAACATACAATGATAAGCTAACACTCCCATGTTGTGGACATGTATATCAAATCAATAATGCCCACACTAATTATTATCAGAAGATAAGAACCTTGAATTTAGTTATGTTCCCCATGTTTCTTTTAAATAAGTTTAGTTGCTTGTACATTTTTCTTTTCATTATATACATGTATGCTAAGTATTTGATTTAAATGGATCCTGATTGTCTACCCTGCAATTATTATAAATATACCAGTACATATGCACATATGTGTGTCATGTTACATTGGGGATTATATGATGTACATGTAGAAATATTATTAAAGTTAACCTGTCCAGCCATCTTCCTGCAGTTTTCCTTCAACCCTCTCTCTTTCAAATGTTTCTGCAATGCCTGCAGCTCCTCCATGGTACCTAGTTCCTAGAAACCATATAATTACATTACCAGTGCAGTTTGGATACTTGAAACAAATATGTGTACCATTTTCAAATTTTTCACATCTGTTCTAGCTTGCATTGAATTTAGCCCCTGGCACTCATGAGATATTTAGAATCTTACATAGTTATTCAGTTTAGAATATATCATTTGATCAGCACATACACACAGATATTCAAGCTTGGAAAACAGGAACACTTACCACATGTTGCCAACTGGTGTAACTGCCTCAAATTCTTTCCCAGGGCAGCCCTTGAATGGAAGAAAAAGTTTCCCCAACTTTGTAGGGGTCAAGCTCCTTTCTTGCCTGGTGTGGGGGTTTGTAGTAAAACCATGACCTGGTCATCCATTGTCCTGCCACTCCGCCAGACTTAGCATACTGCTGACTTTTGCAAACAGCCGCAACTCAATGGACAAAAATGATTGTAAAATGATGCTGACCCACAAATAGTCCTGAGCCAGGCTTAAAATAACTGTGAAATAACCGCCAAAATGAACCAACAGAGATACCATTTGTGGCTCCCCCCCACTGTTTCGTACACTACTCCATGGCTAATTTAAAGGGGCAAAAGTTGTTAGCAGCTAACAAGTCTCCCTGCACACCATATCAAGATGGAATCAATTAACTCCTTATCAGACTGGCGGTTTACTCACAGTAGGGGGGTTTGTACCATACAGACCAGACCCTGGGATGGGCAGTACAGTTGACACAAGCCACATAATGAAAACATATATTGTTCAATCGGCAAATACGTGTGTATCTGTGTCTAATATGTGACAGTAACACATAGACTATATGCATATCAGACTCTGTGCTGAAATTTGTCAGACCTTGTCAGATGCTGGCTACCTAATCCGGCAAAATGTGACCTATATGGGAATGAAACACTGACAAAATTTCGTGTGAAAATTCTTTTTACACTATGCACTTGAGTAGATTTTGTCAGCCAGGACTACAAAAAAAAAAAAAAAAAAAAAAAAAGAAAGAAAGAAAAAATGTGTCTTATATGTGACAGTATAGCATGTACACTACGTGTACTGTGTGTATATATATGATATGATGAACACAGTTTTAATACTAATGTGAATGGTTTTCATCCTTATTATTTTGTTCATTTATTGAATATTTAACCTCAACTTGTTTTCAGTAGGCTTTGCATTCTCTCATGTACATGAGAGACAGAAAGGGAACTCTGTCCATTGCTAATACATGTATATACTAGTATGCCAAAATGCAGATTTTTTGAACAGCACACACTGCATGATAACAATGAAGTTATGAAAGTACTGTAAATACACTTTATAGTTCTATTGGCATCAGTGAACATCAAAACCCTGAGACAATTATTATTGTTTTTTTTTTTTTGTCCACATACAAAAGAATGCCAAACATCATCTTAGCGTAACTATGATATGTCCAGTTGTGATCAATTATCTACTGTTGCTCTGCAGCCAGCACACTGTGTCCCACTGGTGTAAACCTAAACCTATTAGCTCCAACCACAAACATGCGTGCTTATCTAGCCCATACTCCTGCTGGAGGGAAATGGCTGTTGTAACAGCCTAGAACTTTCAAAATTTCAACAGTTGCAGAATTTTCAATCTGTCATATTTCAAAAACTTCTTATGATTGTGACTTGCCCTTCAGACAGGTCATTCTACATACCTTCAAATAGAATGTTATCAAGAAAAATTGAGTTTATTTCCCTCAAGGATTTAGATATTTCTGATATTCATCCAAAAGGGGCCAGAGCTCTTAACTGATCTATAGCTAATGACATATGGGAATCATGCTGTTCCATCAGCCTTTTATACTCCCACTGCCCCTTTAAGCTTTAGTGACACCGGGTAGCAAATGTTTGATATCATAGATTAATGCAATCAATTACTACTAAAATTAATTGCTTAATTTAACTTCATCATCATTTAGATATGCATGTTGGAATACTTTTCACCCTCTTATTCCAGGCTGGCTTTGTCTTGTCCTCCCCCCCCCCCCCCCCCCATTCCAGCAGGCTCTCAAGTTTCTCCAGATGTGCCTGTATCAACAGTCATTTGCCCTGGCCATGCCAGGCAATGCATAAAGCTAACTGGTAGCAATAGGTATAGCTGATACTGTGTTCCTTGACACCCTGGCTCTGAATGCTTACAAATGCTGTTTGGCCATCCTATCCAACTTAAGGGAAAAGAGACCCTTTGTCATGTATAAAACAGGGATTTCAGCCACACTAGACTGCTGGATGGATGGGGGGGGGGGTATATTTTTTCGGTTGGGAAGATTGTGTTTATTTCTGTGATGTTCATCTCATTTACAATGTACATCTCCCACCCCACCCACACTGGATAAGAAGACTGACTGCCTCTGGGAAGCTTGTAAAACTGCCAACAAAGACTATACATATAGTTTAATAAGTGTTGGATGTAACCTTATCAATAAACATCTATTTAATGTAGTGCTATAACAGCATAAAGTGATATATGTTCATATGTGAATACCTTCTTGGTTTAGACTGCATGCATGCATGCATGCATGAATAAAACATAACTAAGTCCAGGAAGCGGTAATACAGTGATGCAGGACTATTTCAAAATCATTGAAGATCCAGAAGCAGCAATAAAGCAGCATTGTGGCCTCAAAATATTTTCTATGTTCACACTGCTTCATCAGAAGCAGTATTCTTCCCTTAAAATAAGTTCTCTGCTTTGAGAGAAGCAGTGGATGCAGCTTCTGTTAAAGGAGTGAGTACAACTTAGTGTAAGCAGACTGCTTTAAGAAAAGCAACAGTCCTGCTTTAAAGTAACTTGTGTGCTATCAGAGAAGCAGTGTATACAGCTTCTGAGAAAGCTGGGAATACAGCTAACAAGTAAGTTGGCTACTTTCAGAAAAGTTGTGTTGACTGCTTCTATAAAAGCAATAAAGAAGTGCTAATACAGTGGACTGCTTTGGTTGGAGCAGACCGCTATATCATGGTAAGGGTAGGGATGTACATGTAGCTAGTGTCAGCTGCCATTTGTAATGACCAGTATAGCCATTGTGGGCAAGGATGTACATGTAGCTATATAGGGTCAGCTGCCATTTGTAATGACCACTATAGCCATTGTGGGCAAGGATGTAGCTATGGTCAGCTGCCATTTGTAATGACCAGTATAGTCGTTGTGGGCAAGGATGTACATGTAGCTATAGGGTCAGCTGCCATTTGTAATGACCAGTATAGCCATTGTGGGCAAGGATGTACATGTAGCTATATAGGGTCAGCTGCCATTTGTAATGACCAGTATAGCCATTGTGGGCAAGGATGTAGCTATGGTCAGCTGCCATATGTAATGACCAGTATAGTCGTTGTGGGCAAGGATGTACATGTAGCTATAGGGTCAGCTGCCATTTGTAATGACCAGTATAGCCATTGTGGGCAAGGATGTACATGTAGCTATATAGGGTCAGCTGCCATTTGTAATGACCAGTATAGCCATTGTGGGCAAGGATGTAGCTATGGTCAGCTGCCATATGTAATGACCAGTATAGTCGTTGTGGGCAAGGATGTACATGTAGCTATAAGGTCAGCTGCCATTTGTAATGACCAGTATAGTTATTGTGGGCGAGGATGCTGCTAGTGTCAGAAGCAGCCTCTTGCATTATAATTATGTTAGTGTCCCAGACACTTATGGGATAGAATATGGTAGTTGAAAGAGTTGACAAGGCAAATACGTACATGTATGTAATATTGGACACATGACACAATGAGGTATCAAGTCACATTAATAGTGGAATTTAGTTCCCCAGATGGCAGCACTTGATGGTGTTCATTTGCATAAAGTTGGATATTTGCTTAACAAAAACTTCAGAGGCATTTGTTGTTAGCAAATCAGTAAAATTATGCGAATGATCACCGTTAAGTGCTGTCCTCTGGGGTCCTAAAAGGGTCTATTTCTTGTGAGAAAATTATCACAGACCAAGCAAAAGCTATTGAAACATGTACTTTAAAAGGCAGCAAATTCTGCTATCACGATAGCTGGCTCAGCTGAGTGTACAGGGAGAGGGGTTGTAGAGAGGGGGTCCTAGTATATGCTGCGACAAAATTTAACTTTGCCGCAGTTCAGTGTACAAAATATTAACATATTCCAAAATAATAAAGTCCAGTCTGAAGTACATAAAAATAAGAGAGCTTCCAGTACACAGCCGCTGGTCCTAAAAATAAACTGCCCTACAATTAATATGGAAATACCATTTATGGTGTACTCCCCATACAGTGGTCAGCATCACAGAATTGGTGTCCAGATATTGAAGATTATTGCAAATTAATGTGAGTGAAGAAACTGATTCGACTAACTTAATTAGGAAATGGCTGGCACTGCTGGGGAGCTTATATTGGAATCCGTAGCCATCACTGGCACATCTACAAGATACGTGTGTATATACATGCAGCTTGGTAATTAGTGTAGTTGAAGCTGCTGACTAGTCGGACATGTAAATAACATAGAATTGGGAACTATAGGGTGTAAGAGGAAAAATGGCTGACAAAATGACTGATCATGCAAGTACCTGTGTATAGTCAAGGTGCAATTATCAAACCTATTTCTTCAAATGGTAACTATACTATATAACAAATTGCCTGGCTTTGTGGTAAGGCATAGATAGGGTAATACACGTACATGTAGTAAATATAGTTTCAAATAGAACCAATGACCTAATTTTGTTGTGAAACATAGAGAGTAACTGTGGATATATAGTTACCTAATTTCAGACATTTTTGATACATCGTAGTCTGATAAAGAAGCAGACTACATTGCTTACAAAAGTGCATTTAATTTAGTTTTAACCCTTTATTTCTTGCTAAATATAACAACAGTTATACCATGCAACTGAATCAACATAATGGTGTCAAATGAAAATTTACTGCAAAAAAGTGTCCAATTCCAGCATGCCTGCAATTCCTGAGAGAAAGAAATTAATAGTTTATATCAGTAGTTTATAGTTCCTGAGAGACAAATTAATAGTTCAGATCAGTACTTTTTCTTGTATACTGAAGTTTTCAACTCAGTCTACAACCAATTTTTGTAAAAATTCAGTTTCTTTGGCAGTACAATTGTCTATCTTCTGGGAGACCATTCCAATCAGAGACCACTGGCCATTTAAGACCACCTCAGGTCTGTTGTGTTTTCCATGTTATTTGACTCCCACTGAGAGACCACCTGCTTCATGTGACCACTGTTGAGCCTGTCTGAAGATGTGGCACTGTTGCTCCTGTCTGTATAACTGAGGAGACACCACTGTACTTGTATTTTCTGCGTTTGCTACCAACAGAAATAATGACCTAGTGTCTTAGAAATAAGGGCCATCACTTAGAAGAATTATAGTTAATTTTGTCTCAGTTCACGAAAGACACTAATCACTGCTTGTAGAATTATTGAGCTGACTTATTGCTTATTCAGTACATCAAACAATCATGTTGATTGCCAGAATTTGGACCTCCATTTCCTCAAGGAGCTTCACCATGGACTTTTTGTTTGTTAGACACGTTTTTAAGATGCCATTTTTCTTAGACTTAGTTTGAATTTTTGTCGATATATCTTGGACATTAAAATTCTTACCACACCAACTTTGGGTAAGACAGAATATTGTACACACTGAACCAGAGTGTTTCATATTTGAAAATTTTATAACAATCAGCTAAGTGTAACTGTAGTATGTCTGGCTTGGTTATCTATCTTTGTGAGCCAACCATTGTCACCTCCTGTACTTTAGACAGAAAAATTGGACTGGTGAAGGAAGATATCTGTGAGATTACTTGAATATCTACCCATACTGATGAGCTGAATTTGATTGGCAGATTGTTCACAGTGTCTTCAAGCAAAGATGTGGAAATACAGTGGCATATTAAAGCAAGACCTGTGTAAATGCGGTGGCATAATTTAAAGAGAGACCAGTGTAAATGCGGTTGCAGTGTTAGTAGTAGTGGTCTGCTTCAGTAATCAGGGGTACAACAGTTACTGGAAGAGCCAGTCCACGTGGCTGCCAGGGAAGGGCAGTGAAAGACAGACCCTACAAGCCAGCCTAAGTTAAAAGTGGGAGATTTCCCCCCCTGCATGGACTGAAAAGTGGGAGGGGGAGCGCCTAAGGCAGGAAGCATAGACGGGGTCTGGGAGCATGAGCCCCCATAAGGCAATTTAAATTTGTACCTTGATTTCCTGCATTTTGAACCATTTTAGGCACCATAAGAGACATTTTCAGTCCTTGAAAATAATTACTGAACTGCTCTAACAGCTAACAAAAGTAAGCTATACTTTTGTGTACTTGTGGTCATCACCTTTATTATATGCACAAAAGAGTACAGCTGTACAGCCACCGATGAAATAATGATTTTTTCTTTTAGTTTTACAAAAAGCGGGAGAGTGGGGACTTTGTAAAAAAGTACGAAAAAGTGAGAGATCTCCTGCCGAGGCAGGTGACTTGGAGGCTCTGGGAAGAGCCATGTGGCTGCCAGGGGAGGGGCAGTGGAAGAGCCAGGGGTAGCTGCCAGGGGAGGGTCAGTGGAAGAGCCAGTTACGGCTACCAGGGTAGGGGCAGTGGAAGAGCCAGGGGTAGCTGCCAGGGGAGGGTCAGTGGAAGAGCCAGTTACGGCTACCAGGGTAGGGGCAGTAGAAGAGCCAGGTGTGGCTACCAGGGTAGGGGCAGTAGAAGAGCCAGGTGTGGCTACCAGGGTATGGGCAGTAGAAGAGCCAGGTGTGGCTGCCAACAGTTTTGCCAAGGAAATTTATTGACTCAGTCTCACTGTTATCAAGAAGTTTTAATCACATACATAAAGGAATTCCTTGTGAGTTATTGATTTTATCCACTTTTTAGGTGATGGCCATGGAGATACAATACGCTATATGTCAACAGTTAACTGGCATGGGGTAGGTTTTCAGTGTTAAGCCTGTCATTTTCAGTTTTGAGACCAAACTGTATTTGACTGATCAAGAAAGCACATCAAAGGTTGAGAGCTTTGTTTTGGTTTTTTTTTTATGTGCAAATTACCGTCACAGCACTTAATTTAGCTGCACGAAGGAAAGCATTTGACTGAGAGTTAACCCAGGGCAAAGTAGCGTAGCCAGTGATATGGAAATCTGTCCTTTTAAGATGATGAGAGCAAGTTGTACGGTACATTGGGTATCATAAGATTTCCACCACCACCATATGTTGCTGAATATGAGTATAAGCTTTATGATTTTTAAGGAACTGCATTTTTTGTTGTTTTTTTGTTTGTACAGTGTCATAGAAACAACTTAGCATCAGTTAAAAAAATAGGAGGTTACGGAGTGTGGAATTGTACATTATGGTGCCAGCAGAGAAGCTTGATGGACTTTGATTTAGTTCTTGTAAAAGGGCAGTTGATAGTGAACTGCCTCTTGGGGTGGATAGAATTCATGTGCTTTGATCAATATAATACCCACTGACAGATTTCCTGCCATTTATATATGACAGTGTTGTGCACATGAAATGGAGTTTACATAACAGACAATGCAGGCATTGGCAATTTGACAGCATTATCCAACAACAAAGCAAATGAGGTGTACTGCATGAATACGTATACTTGCCCTAGAGGTTTATTTTATTACAAATTTGTGTGCTTCCAAGGGTGATAGTCTAACAAGCCCTGTACATGTATGTTTTGACACATGTAATGTATATCTGCCTCTCTTTCATATTCTAAATACACAGACAATTTACCAATCATTAAGAAGAGTTCATTTAGGGCATTGCCCTCTTCTCTCATTGGTCCAATACAGTGTGTCTAAACCAACCTACCAGCCATTTCATGAAGGAAATGAAGCCATCATAGGGACACTGACTACCAGGAATTTCAGGGCAGTCTACCATTGGCAAGTTACCAAGAAAGCAGCGTATCTCTGACAGGTGGACAAGGGAAACCTCTATCATTGACAGCTTTACATATACACTTGCCTAGGACAATTTTTAGACTTTCATCAGAATCCAGCATAATTTGAGGATTAAATTAGTGTTGTCAGACAGCGTTTATACTGTTGGAATGGTTAAAGCCTTTTCATAAACATCAGAATAAAACTATAGAAAGTTTTAAATAATTCAAAGTGTTTCTGGTGACCTTACCACATGTATGGCCTAGACTGTACTGACTCATCTGAATGTTCTTCTTGATTGAATGTCTTGCATTCTAAAATACACAAAAAATGTATAGGATCTATATATTGTGTCAATTAAATCAGAATAGATTTGTAAAATTATTGGAACAATGAAAAACAGTTTATTTTAAGCATAATATTAACTCTTTAAGTGCCAAATTTAGGACTGAGTCAACAGGTTTTCTCTGGAACAAAAGATATGCTGGTACTTGAATGAAAGGTGTTTCCGTGGCAAATAGGAATATGGGATCCTAATGATAATGCAGACTAGTTTGACTTAAGTAGGTCAACTTTAGAGGTGATCAGCACTGAAGGGGTAGGAGTTGTTCTTGGACTCAAGGTGCAGGTAACAGCTATGAGTTCATGTGATCTCTCAGTAAATTTCATGAAATTTTTACTGCAGTATATATAAATACTTAGATAATCAAATGTAAGGTTTTTCATAAAATTTTCATCAGAATGCAATAGCAGTTGTCAGCATTATTGGAGCATTACAAATGGCTAGTGGCAGTCTAATGATGGTATGTTCATCAATAATTTACCCTCCACGTAGGTTATGATTCAACTCATTATTTCTTTTTGTGTTGTTTTTTTTAATATTTTGCTTCCTTTAACTTGTGTGTGTTTTTTATAGACTATATAGCTATTTTTAGCTTATGTAATCATTTTATTGATTGAAGATTTTTGATGCACAAGCATGCGTCTCTTGTCACAGATGTTGGTCAGTAAGCAGCTCCCAGGCTGTTGACATGGAGGGTGAAGGGTCAACAGACAACATTTTACAGCCAGCAATTTTGCAACTTCCTGCTGTGTATAAAATAATGGTAAATATGCCACGCTCATATGAATGGACTGATTTGGAAATTTTGTAAGATAAAAAGAATCTTTGAAATATTGTCATAAAAAGTTCGTCCATGTGTATCAGAAGAGTGGCGCGCAGTCTTCCTACAGGCAGAGGGGACATGTAGACCAGCTTGTGATTGATGAGGTTCATAACTACATAGCTAATTTATTGGGTCTGATTTTGATGCAAATCTGTAGGAATTCACAGAAAAAGAGATCCAAATAATGAGCCTGTTGACCAAATGTGATGGACTGAAAGTCTATAAAGACAGAAGTGAATGGGTGCAAATTAGATTGCATCAAATACACTTCACCACATAGGCCCTGACATTTATTTGCAAGCAATCAATTAGCTCAAATGAAGACACAAGAAAGTAAATCATTTTAGGTAGGTGTGATCTTACTTCATTGCCAAGGCAATCCAGCTTGTCGTATTGCGGGAGTGGTAGCTGTCTTTAGTGTTCTTAGTTGTGGTAGGGCACACTTTATGTTGGACTCATTATGATTTATCAATGGTACTGGACAGCTATGGTCAGCAAATATGACTAGAATTAAGTGGTACATGGTTTCCCTGGGTAGATTGAAGGCATCGTGTGGCCACAAAGGTGATAGAACGTGAAGCCACAGAACACCCTCTATCCCAGCAAAACTGTATGTGTGTATGTTGTGATACTGCATGGCTGGCATTGCAGGCTCACGCCTCTCATGGCCAGAATCCAAAGAGCCAAATGTAAAGAAAAAGTATAATAATAATAATAGTAATAATAATAATAATAATAATAATAATAATAATAATAATAATAATAATAATAATAAATAAAATCATTATTGTGTGTTTATATATATGTATATATATATATGTATATATATATATATATGTTGTATTTGTGTCTTTTTGTCCAGAACCACTTCCTGGTAGTCCTTACCCTATGTGTGTGTGTGTGTGTGTGTCTGTACATATATATATATGTACAGTGAAACCTGTTTCAAAAGTCCTTTCTTTTGAATGACCAAATTGTGATTGCACATTGGAGTGGTCTCTTAACTCAGAACAGAACAGTTTATTCAATATGATATGAAATGGGATACATGAATTTCAACGTGTGTAGTGACAAAGTGGTAATTAAGCAATAACCAAGAACTTGTAAATGAACTAAAAGATATTAGGATGACCTTGGCTAAGGATTCTATGATCCGCCATGCAAGGCCACCTTTCGGTAAAATTATAATTAGCAACAACTGGCAAAAATAGTAAGAACAGAGATTAGAAGCTTAAATATACAGGGTAAATATAAAGTCACTTAATTACCACAAACATAACAGTGTACAACTGTACAAGTGTCTTTATATTGCTTCACGGAGAGAAGCTTTATGTAGGTTGCGAAACCATTATAAGAATGTGTGAAAAGTTTATCTTCGATACAGGGTTGTGTGTTTTTTAAGAGGAACCACTGTAAAATCCATCAAAGAACACAGGTATATGTTTGATGAAGTATTTTACATCAAATCATGCAGGTACTTACATTATTGTGTGATTAAGTAGGCCTATTACAGATCTAGAGGCAGCCTTCTCTCTGGAACTGTGCACTAAAGGGGCAAACACAGGAAAAAGTTATATAGACAATATTGATGGCAGTGATAAGCCTTAACTTGAATATGTCAGTGGCATTTAGTGGAAGTAACCATATATCACTCTATACTTAATTTATTCTGGTTTGTTATTACTTGTGGGTTAAAAAGTCATAAGATTTAGATTCAGGAACAATGTACAAGACTATAGATTGTCCATATTGACTCAAGAAATGCAAATTTCATCAGAGAGACCAACTTAATTGCAAGTCATAACTAACTGATGTTCAAATAAAGGTTTTCACATATAAAAATTAAGTGCATAGTATGTAAACTTTAACATTTCACTATCCAACATTCTAATTCTAACATATTTGTTTTGATTAAAAAAAAACACATTAATTTGCTAGTGACTATGACAGAAAAAAATAACTACTGGCTGTAATATATGGGACATTCATAATAACTGCAGAGCTACTTCAGCGCATTTAACAATGAAATACCCATATACCGTATGTATGGACAGATTGGTGTATCAAGGATGGCAAAATACGTCTATGTTGTTGTTGCCAACTAACAACTTGTATAGAATAACTGTTTAAATGTTGAGTCATACCCAAATAGTTTGGGGGTACATGTATGTTATTTTCAGCTTGCGGGACTGGCTGACTGTCTGTTCATACATAAGCCTTGGAAGCTAAATACATGTATATCCTGATTCACAGACTACATCAAACTCAAATTTACCACAGGTGTACTTTAATTGACACATACTATTTCTTGACCTGATTAAATTTTGATGACCTGACCTCATTTGCAAGGTCACATATAACCCATATACAAAGCTGGGGGCAGTCTTTTAAGAATGACTGTTCTATAGTGTTCTTGAATTTGGAAAGTAATAGAATTGTTTATGGTAGGTGTAACTTCTTTTTTATGAACTAGTTGATGAGGAAATAGGTTAGAAGAATATTTTGCAGATGCCGTGTCAGTTTTTATGTTGCATGCGTGCCATCATGGCAGTCAATTAGTGTAAATACAAAGAACTTGGAGTCTTCTGGAGGGCAAGTTAATGTCAGACTGAATCACTTAACTCAGACAACTGAATTTGCTCATGTGGGTTCTTTGATTTGAAAAAAAAAATCCCAAATGATTTAAGAGGATCGAGTCTGAAGAACATATAGGGATTTTTTCATAACAGGACTAATTGCCAGTGATAGGTGGAGCCATGGATGTTATCAAGACTTCAGGAAAGTTGGTATTTTAAGGCAGTCACAGACAGGAGGCTCATGGAATCTTGAAGTTTACGGAATTAATTCTTGTACTGTACATGAGTAGAAGGTTTCAAAAGAGGGCAGTATTGGAGCCAAGTTATCTGTCTGACAGTCACTTAATTTACTCAACTGAGAGCTGCTCAATTCAGTTTTTGCCAGAGCAGGCACCTTTAATGAGATGAGTGATGGTTGGCTGCCAACCTGATACATCAAACCTCAGCAATCTGGCCTAAATTGTGCCACTTGACTGCTATCCACAAACGGCAGTTCCCCGGAGACACAGAAATGGCATTCCATGTGTGTTGGTAATTTGTGGAAGATTCTACAGGAACAAACCTTTGGCTTGCATGAGCCAGAGGATTGAGCTGATGGGGTGCCACAGCAGCTGGGCAATACCGCTGAAGTCTCATCAATGCCTGAATGGTTTGTTAAACTATCACTCTTCTTGGCTGTCAAAATCACAATTTGCAGAATATTGACAGCCCCCAATCACTATGTCAGAAGACAATGGATACATCCTGCCTAATTTCTTGAAAACTTAATGGCTCTGTGAGCCTCGATCCATAGCTGGCAAAGGCTCAAGAGTCATTTGCGACAGAACTGCCATGTGATATAGTATAGGCAGCATGGGTGTAATTTTAACATCATGATGACCTTGTAATATGACAGACAGAATTGACCCAGACAAGGTCAGACGTAGCTGTGACCAAACCCTGGACAGACACAGGTGTGTAAGAGCTAAAACCAGCTTCAACTGGTCACATGATGGCATGACGGCCTGCATGGACTCAAAGTACTTAAATCAATGAAAATCTTTGATCATACATATAGCAGTAGACCAATATGAGTTGATTGAATCAGGGTAAGTCAATTAAATTGCTTTAACCCTAGGCTTTGTGGTCTAGAGTACTAGTGCAGGTCTTGCTACTGGAGTTGTGTATTCAAGAACCATGCTGGTAATATCCTCTTTAATATCAGAACAATGTTTGAGAAATGCATATTTATTTTGATGATGTTCCTATCTATCCTAAACAGATTAAAAGTCCAATTAATGAAAATTGTCAACTGAATCATGAATGGTAATGGGTTACATTCCCTTCATGTTGATTAAGTACTGCAATCAATACAATGAATGGTAAAGGGTTACATTCCCTTCATGTTAACAAAGTACTGCAATCAATACAGTGAATGGTAAAGGGTTGCATTAATTCCCTTCATGTTGAGTAAGTACTGCAATCAATACAATAAATTATAGTGTGTTACATTCCTTTTTGTATGTTTATTAAGTTGATGAGAAAGTTGATTAAATTCAATCAAAACAATGGATGGTAAAGGGTTACATTCCCTTCATGTTGAGTAAGTGGTGCAATCAATACAATGAATGGTAATGGGTTATATTCCTTTTTGTATGTTTATTAAAATAGTGCAATTAAAACAATGAATGGTAAAGGGTTACATTCCCTTTATGTTGAGGAAGTAGTGCAATCAATGCAGTGAATGGTAATGGGTTATATTCCTTTCATGTTTAGTAAGTAGTGCAGTCAAAACAATGAATGATAATGGGTTACATTCTCTTCAAGTTGAATAATTACTGCAATCAATACAATGAATGGTAAAGGGTTACATTCTCTTCAAGTTGATTAAGTAGTTCAATCAAAATAATGAATGGTAATGGGCTACATTCCCTTCATGTTGATTAAGGGATGCAACCAAAATAATGAATGTTAATGGTTTACATTCCTTTCAAGTGGATTAAATATTGACCTAAGTTGACCTTTGATGTAATTCTAGCTAGAGCTAATTTTATTCTAAGGGATTGTCACAATTTTATTCTAAGGGAGTGTGGCATCCTTGACACAGGGGAGTCCTGCAGCCAGGTACAGCCAGCCTGCCAGCAGTCTGCTCAATCCTACATCACATGTATCTTGCTGGTGTAAACAGATGCTTGAGTGAGAGCCCAGGGTCTGGGGTGGATCTTTCAGCTACTGTTCTCTGTTCTGTATTATGGTCACATGTCTGTATGGAATGCTCTATTTTAGACTGACATGGAGACTGGAATGTGTTCAAAACATAATGGGCAATGCATGTTTAAGTAAAGTGCAGTAGAATCACCAATTAAGACCACCTCCATAAAGAGACCATTTCAATATTAAGACCACCAATTTACAGACCCATTTTGGTTTATCCTTAATTAAATTATGTCCCCATCAATAAGACCACATTTGTCAGTCCCTTGGGTGGTCTGATATATGGTGATTCCCCTTTACAGAGCACTGAGGCCCAGCTGGACTGTGTTAAAGCCTGTTGGTGTTGAATGAAACTTAAAAGCTGTTTTATGAGGAATTTGATCAGCAACCCCCAGGCTGCTTAATCCAGGGTTAATAGGTGGGAAAATCAGTTTGTTGCTGACTGAGTTGGTGCGTTATTGTTTACCCCCGGGAGTAGAGAACAAGTAGTTCTATATGGTATGCATGCATGTATACCCCAGTGTAAAATGGAGAGGCTTCCATGGTGTGACATTGTATTGTAAACTGGTTCCACTCCAGGCCAGCTGTACATGTACCATAGCATATGCACTCAGCTACGTCTCAGTGTTACATACCATACTAGTTACTTTGACATCCATCTCTATAAACATTTGTATGTTGTAGCATCACTGCAGTCTGGCAGGAAGGCTAGGGTCTGATTCAGCTTTATTCACTGATCAGGATTTACAGCCTGCGTATGACGTATTTATGTGTTGGAGGAGAGAGCCTCTTGCCTGAAGACACTACTCCTCATGTATGACATTAATACAGACTCTTATCAGCCCTTGTGAATGGAAGGTGCAGGTCATTCATGTTTACACTGTACTTTTATGATCTGATTGAAAGCCATTTATTAAGCAGTGGATGCTTGTTTGACTCTGTGGGCTGTTAGTTAATCTGGAATGCTATCGTGATGTCAGACTGGACAGATTTGTTGGCAATAACAGCAGTCTAGTGCACACATCTGATGTGAAAGCTGTCTTATGTTCAACCAGAAATGAAAAAAGCCAGCAGTCTATGTACCACAGATAGCCTGTATTCTACACTTGCTTGTTCAGCAAAGTGAGAAACTTTTCAGGTTTTTGCAAGCAAACAGTGCAAATTAAGTGTTGAAGACTGCAAACTGGCAGAGCTATTTGCTAGGAACCATTGAGCCTTGGTCTCACAGAGCAGATGGTATTTTATTGCAGCAATCATTGAGATTTATCAAAATGTGGCCTTTCACACACATTGAGTGGTTCGTCATCAATCATAGTGGCCAGTGTTCAAGAGAGGGCCGGGCCATAAGTGTCTGCAAAAGCTTGAAACTAGCACTTCAAGATCCATCAAATGTAGCTTTCCTGGGATATTATGGTATTCATCATATGAGTGAACTGTGCTGATCCAGAATCTACTTAAATGTACAGTGAAACCTCATTATAATGATGCTCAGATATCTGACATTTATTATGATGACACCAAGTTTTGAATGGCAAAAGTTCATTTTCTTTGTTGTTTGATTCATTTATCTGACATATTCAGTTATCTGACACATTTCTGAGGGAACTGAAGGTGTCGTTATAATGAGTTTTCACTGTATGTGTCAATGTGACACTCTCCTGCTCAAACCAGCAGATAGTGATGAGGAATTCTGAGTGTTCTGACAGCTTTTGACGAAATTGTACAAGAGGTATATTGTCTATCAGAGTGACAAATGCTTAAAGTAAACAGCTATTCAAGCAGGTTGTAGTATAATGAAAATTGTTTAAAGGTTAATATTATGACCAGAAAATAGTTTTTTATGTTTCACAGTAAAGTTTTCATTGAATGGAGAAATATTTTTTAAAAATGGTGGAAAAATGAACTCTTTTTTGTGGGTGTCAGCAGCCATTATTTGAACTGTCTTTCACTAGTAACTTGTTTCAGCGTTAGTGGGTGTGTTTTGCCATTTCAAGGTAGTTCCCGGCATTACACAGTGATTGCCAGCATGAGACAGCGTTAGTTGGCATTACAAACGCTGGGAAACGCTGACTAACACTGGCAAACGTCAACCAACACTGGCTAACGCCGAGCCCCAAAAGGCTTAATTGGGATTTTGGCATTAGCCAGCGTTAGTCAGTGTTTCCCAGCATTTTTAATGCCGGCTAATGCTGTCTCATGCTGGCAAACACTGTGTGATGCCAGGAACTGCCCTTAAACGCCGAAATGCACCCACTAACGCCAAAACAAGTTACTAGTGTTTCCACATGTAACTATGCACAAAGGTAAATGAATGGGGGTCTGGAGCCACAGAGATATACTACAGCAACTCTCACCCAGTTTCCTGTCACTTTTGATGCATCAAGGTCACAGAATCTGTAATACATGTACTATGAGCAATGTGTTTACAGGTTGAATTAATTGTATTATGTTGTAATGTAATGCTGTGAATATATCTTGAGTCTAACTATAGTGATAATAGTAGATGCATCAAAACAGCAAACTCACATAGGGACAGTTTTGGTACAACATCCCCTTGCTTCACTCTCACTGTTTTTGGAGTGACAGTTTTGGAGTACTTTGTGATAACAGTGATATAAAAGACTTCTCTGTTTTATAGTTGGAATTTCAATGAAGGTTGTCAAAGCTTTTAGCTTGTATATGTGGGGTATTGAGCCAGTGCAAGCATGCAGTGACCCCCAGTGATTGTACTGGTCACTTTTGTGTATGGATTAAGGACAGTGCAACAACCTATAGATAACTATACCATACACAAGAGTGTGTCATGCATAAAAATAGGTCACTAGGTCAAGTATCTGGGTCACGGTGATGCCTGGCTTCTTTTGTATGACTACAGTCATTCCAAAATGATCGAGACTTGTGATTATCATGTTTATAATTAAGGGAGGTGTGGGGGGGGGGGGGCATGGATCCAGCAATCTCTGATTGCCTTTTAATTTTCACTGGATTTTTAAGTATGAGCTTTTTTATGCCACCATTTCAGTGCTGATTTGAGATTTCAGACTTTTAGTACTATGCCTTTCTGTACGTCTGCAAGCAGAAGCCAGCTTTGGAACAAGTTGAACAGACTATTACCAGTAAACATGGGCATGCAATAGAGTGCACTTGGGCTGACTGTGTTTCATATTTTTGCTGCATGATTTATTACTAGAGCTGGCATTTCACTGATTTTCCCCACCACAGTTAACACTGATCACATATACAGGCAACAGGGTGAACCATATTGGGTAATTGACAAGGCAGCTGTACATACAGTTGTTACTAATAACTGCCAGGGTACCCTGGTGCAGGCGGATTGTGCTCGACTGTTGGTGCAACACACTATTAGCAAAACAAAGCACAATGCTCCTGTAACTTATTCTCTCCAGTGGTGTGTCTATCAACCCAGGATCCAGCAAGTTTGCCTTTCATTTATGTGCCAAACCTGCACAAACAAATTAAACGAGAGGAGACTGCACTGTGACAACTATCAACACTGGGTTAAATAGTACCAAATGCCAGTCCATTTTGAGGGAGGAATATCTTTGCCTTTCCTCAAGTGACCTACTGTGGACTTGCCTTATATGCACTGGCATAATATTGGAGCCCTACCAGTTGCCAATATTGCATTTGTCCGAGAGTGATATCTCATTGGAAGACAGTCATCCCACTGATCACACACGGTGCATGTAAGCCTGACTCATTGATCACATGCAGTGCATGTAATCTTGACTCATTGATCACATGTAGTGCATGTAATCCTGACTGATTGATCACACACAGTGCATGTGATCATGACTCAGACAACAGCATAAAAGTTAATAACTTTGAGTACTTGTCTGTGGTCAAAGAAATTAAATTTGGTTCTCTCAGTATCTGTAGTGTGCATCCTAGAACTGACCTTTCGAGAAGTTTACTTACTAACAAAACACTGTAGACATTCTCATTATCAATGAAACCTGGTTGGATAGAATTTTTGTGGATTCTGAATTTTCTATTCTAGGTTTCAATTTTGAACAGCACAAAACCAACATGCAGTCTTGCTTCACAGCTGAACAAGGACTTTGTAAGGACATTACAACCAGTCTCTAAGGGATCATCCAGGCATATTGTTGACAATCGTGAGGTGTAGGATATTATTGCTATATTAAATCTAACTATTTTTTGCCAGCATTAGGTGAGCCAATGGAAAACCCCTGTTGTTAGGCATCTGATGAAACCAAAGGGGTCCAATACTGTGTTCTACTTTGGCCCCACTTTCCTTGACTTCACTACTCTTAAATTTTTCAAGCTTTCAAGTGGCAAGGCATCTGGCCTTGACAGACATAGTAGATGTCTCCTAAAGATGGGAGCAGCCGTATGAAGAACCTGCCCCCCTTCACCCACAACTTTAATCTGTCCCTTTCTACTGGTAGTGTGCCAGAAGAGTGGGAGACTCATATTACACCAATCTGCAAAGATGGTGTAAAATCTGATGTGAATAATTAAAGGCCAATATCGGTCTTGCCATGTGAAAATTTTAGCGAGAGCTGTTTGAGATCAGCTTTATCTGTTCCTGACTGAGCAAAACTTGCTGATACCCCATCAATCAGGTATCTGTGAACAGCTAGTGCTTCAACAGTGCTGTCCTATTGCATCTCATTGATAGTATGCAAGGGACATTGATGGTGGGAAGTGCTGTGGAGTATTATTTCTCAATTTGTAAAAAGGCCTTCGACACCAGGGATCACCAGATTCTCATAAAAAATGTACAGAGCTATGGTGTTTGGGGCATTGAACTGAATTGGTTCTCGTAGTTGCCAAATAGACAACACAGGACCCTTATCAATGATGCCCTATCTCAGTCTCCAATGACTACATGTGGTGTTCTGCAGGGTTCTATCATCAATACTCTGCTGTTTATTCTGTACATTTATGATCTACGCAAAACAATAATGCACTGTGACATTTTCCTGTATGCTGGTGATATAGCACTATTTTGCTGACAATGATTTGCCTCACTTTAAAACATACTCAACATTGAGATAAAGAATGTTCTCACACTGGTTTGTGACAAACAAAATGACATTAAACATCCCCCCCCCCCCAATATCCTGGATGCATTCTGAAGGACCTCCTCCATTTTTTCTGTGTGAACGGGATGCAGAGTCATCAGACAACAAACAACACTGGTTTGAACCGCATGATGAATTAGAGAAGAACATCTTCCTCTCAGACCCGGACGCCACCAGCTGGTGGCTGCCAAAACCACACAGTACAGCCATTCAACAAGAATAGAAGGTACTGGAGCCAGTTACCAACCTGTTTTCCACAATACAAACATTCACCATGCAACAAACAACAGACCTACAGAAGGGCTTTCAACATCTCTGCCAGACAAAAGGATACTACAGCAACTCTGATTTCCAATTTCACAGGTCTTCCATCAACCTCCAGATCCAGGGACAGGGGTCAAGGCAAAAGACCCTATTATTGCCCAGGCCAGCAGAGATGCTACATCAACTGCAAGAACATTGTTCCAGTTCAAGTTTTGGTTATTTTGATGATTCCAGTTCATTCTGTATCAAGGGATGTTACTTCAATTCTGAACTTTATGCCAGTTCACATATTTTGGACAAGTTGACACACAGGTGTGATATCGTTCACAAAACAGATGAGAGACTAATCTCATTCATGACTTTTTCCAGGGATAACTGTAGCCAATCCCCACAACCTGGCCAGACACATAACTTAGATCTTCTTGGCCCGAAAAACTTGGTGGTTTCACTTCCGCTGAAGCTCAGAAAAGTGTTCTCAGTAAAGGTTTATCCTCCTGTCCCACACCCAGAGAACCAGATATGGGTGAGATAAATAAAGATGCAGACAATTTCCTTAGATCAATGAAACTGAAAGCTTTCTTTGGCAGGGGTCAATCAACCCCGCGGGTAGCAGTTCAGAAGCCACTTTTGACAAGCTCCCAGACAGAAGTGAAAATAGCATCGGGGAAAAAATCCATAGCTTTCTTTCAACATAATTCTGTCAAAAGTAAAAGTCACTTCACTCACAGTGATGGTCAGTCAGGCAATCCTAGCCTAACAGCTTTTTGCAGAGCTGCAAAACACGAGATAGCTAAATACATCCCAAAGATACCTCACCAAAGCGGAGAGACAAGGGTTATTAGAACTTAAGCAAAACCTGGACATAGTGATAAAACAAGCAGAAAAAGGTTCAGCTATAGTCATTATGAATACTAAAGACTATATCACAGAAGCCCAAAAACTCCTGTCCAACACTGATCACTGTCGACCTGTCTCGGCAAACCTAAGCGGAAAACACAATGAACAAGTCA
The DNA here is from genome assembly GCA_964020975.1 of Hermodice carunculata. Taxonomy (NCBI): domain Eukaryota; kingdom Metazoa; phylum Annelida; class Polychaeta; order Eunicida; family Amphinomidae; genus Hermodice; species Hermodice carunculata. The sequence goes on along the minus strand of OZ026612.1, from coordinate 131,770,841 downwards.
AAAAGCTACCACTAGAACTGGTAGAGAACCATTTGATCTCCATTTCACTATCTGTATATCAAGGAACCATGAGTACCGTGTTCTACATCTTGCCGAAAAATCCACAAAGGTGTCTACCCACCTCGGGGAAGACCTATCCTGAGTGCCAAGGACTGCCCTTCAGAAAAAATCTCAAGTTTTGTGGATTACTTTCTAAAACCATTAGTGTCAAAGATACCGAGGTATATCAAAGACACAAGTAACTTTATTAATCAAATAGAGGCACTACCCCCGCAAGCAGAAAATACTCTACCTGTCACATTGAATGTAAGCTCCCTGTACACCAATATCCCAATCTCAGAAGGCATGAGAACTTCAGCTCAGGCCCTACTAAAACACAGGAGAGATGACACCAAGCCGGCAGTGAGAGAAATGATCTGACTGCTCAGACTGGTTGTCCTTTGCAATAACTTTAAATTAAACGGTGAACACTACCTTCAAATCAGTGGGACTGCAGTGGGGACCCACTTGGCCCCTTCATACACCAATTTATTCCTGGCCAACCTGGAGGAGAATCTCCTTTCCAAGGTCCACACTGAAACCTTCAGTGTGGCGCATATTCATAGTTGATATCTTCTGTGTATGGCCACATGGTCAGGACGGTAGTGAGGAATTCTCGATTTCCTTTATTTGCACCATCCCACCATTAAATTCACTACCACTTGTGGTGACAAGGAAATCAGTTTCTTGGACACTTTAGTGCACCTGGAGGAGTCAAACTAACTGTACAGAACCTTGTACACCAAATCGACTGATACCCATACCTACTTACACTATACCTATACCTACTAACACTATTGCAGGGCCCACCCAAAACATTGTAAAGCAGCAGGTGCCTTTGGCCAACAACTAAGGGTCAAAAGAATTTGCACTTTTTGCTAATGACTTTGAAAAAAATGCCAAAAAAAATATGTACTACAGAATGAGAGGTTACCCAATTGACCAACTGGAAAAAACTCTGACAGAAGTCAGAGGTTTGCATATGCGATCTCTTTTGCACCCAGCACAAAATTCCGACATTTCCGATCAGAGTGAGGAAAACTTGCTCCTCATAACACGGAATAATCCTGCTTTACCACCTCTGAAGGACATAATCAACATAATCGGAGCACCATACAAGCTTCCAATTACGCTCCAATTTTTTTTAAATAATTCATAATGGGATTCAGATGGGTGGAGAATCTCAAAGATATCTTAGTCCAATCAAGAACCAAATATCCCAAAAAAGCCTCAGTCTCAGGAATCACTGATCAAAACTCTTGCGAGAAGGAAAATTGCAGATATTGCAATAAATTGGATACCACAGACAGGGTATCCAGTATAAAAACCAGGTGTAGCTACACTACACCTAGCGGAGGTTAATGCAGATGCAATAACCTGGTTTACTTACTAAGTTGTGAAAAGTGCAACAAGCAATAGGTTGGAGAGACCTATATGGTCCGCTTATGAACAGATCGAGAGAACATTTTTACTACATGTACATAACTGAAGGAAATATAAATCAACCATTCGGCAGACATTTTTCCAGACCAGATCACCCTGAAGGTCCAGATCTTGGAACATATCCCTACACCCCGAGCTGGGAAAAACAGGCTGTGAAGGGAACATTTCTGGATCCACCAGCCATGTACAATGGAACCTTTTGGTCTCAGTGTCATGGGAAAATAGACAGACTTGCCTTGTCTTATACTAAAATTTGAATTTCTTTTGTCTGTTTTCCCCCAGTGACATTTCCTTTTGAGAAGGCAGATACAGACATATCTTGCCAGAAAACAGTAGCCACAGCACCCTCCCTTCATGATGAGTCATGAAATGGAATTATATGCAATACAGTATGTAACTCCTTTATCATTATTATTATATGCATTCAACATAAATTCTTCTGATGGATCAAGATTATCCATGAAGCCTCCCCTCTCCCCGGCCCCAGGGGAGCCCTTCTTTTCCACTTTTTTCTCCCCTCACTTATTTATACTCCAACATGTGATTTCCATCACGTGTGGTAAAGATAACCACTTATCTCTCTCGTTGAGGATTAGTGGTAGTAACTACTGTACTGAGTGACGTACATTGTAATTTGGGATTCCTCCTTCAGTCCTTTATGTCACAGTATGTTTCCTATGACATTACATACGGAAACGTGATGCGTTTCGAGCTACTGGTATTTTCAGTTCCTGATGAGCCCAGCTAGGGGTGAAATGCATCAAACTAGATCTCACAAATTTTACTGAAAAAGCACTTTCAGTTCAGGCTCCAAAGTCGTCAGGCCCTTGCCTGGTATTCGCACAAACTAACATTACACACAAAGAAAACCAAACAAATGTTTTTTGTCACTTCTCAATGGATAAAAAGAGCCCCTTCACTTGCCATTGTTTATGGTGATGATACAATTAAACCAGTGTCTACTTTTAAATGTCTTTTCCTACAGATGCTTTTGTGGACAAAGCTGTTGACGCTTTTCTTCCTAATTACATTTTTTCAAAATTCCAAGATAGTTCTCACGTTAACACCTACATTACAGTATCCACTCCAACTAATGCTTTCTTTGTCCACCATTTGAAACATAATTCTGGCAAAGAGCACAATCTCCTACAGAGGACTACCACCAGGTAGAGTTCCCTCCCATTTGATATTCTGAGTGCCCCTACAGTAGAATTATTCAAATCCTTGTGTCTCAGGTACAAATCATCTATTCACCTGGGACACTTATTGCAAATTAGTATACATACATACATACATACATACATACATACATACATACATATACATACATACATACACACATACATACATACATACATACATACATGGAGTTTAAATATCAATTGATCATATATTTTATTTTTTATTTCATTGATGGTTTGATATGTCTACATCATTTCTCATCATCTTGCGTTGTATTAATTGCTTAACATTTAATTTTTTTTTTTTGCTTCATGTGTCATGAACTCATTGTAGCATCCAGGGCCTGATGGGAGATCAATGCTGCGGTGCTGAGCCAGTAGCCCCAGTAAAAACATGAATGAATAAATAAATATACAGCTGGAAATCTGCTCTTTATAGTTTTAACACCTCCTGGTGGCCATATGGAAGATTTACCACGTACATCCATGAATGACCCTAAGCTGCTTATAAGATCTGAAATACATCTAGGGGTAGCATCAGCTCCTACTGATGCTGTAAATATCATCTTGAGAGATATTCTTATAGCACTCTGGCTGAGCCGACTAAATATGTACGCGAACCCCTGCACTTTTGGTGTATACTGATACTATTTGCCCACAGGTATTAAAACTTGGTTTGTGACTACAGTTTGATTGTTTTAAAAAGGCATTGTTTGGATACCCTGTGTATCCCTCTTTCATTATGCTGTGTCAGTAGTGGCTTGCACCCAATGACAGAGGGTACCAATTGCTGGGGTTTGCCCGAATGAGGTGAAGAACAGATAGATGATTTTTACCTCTGGCATTTTCAGTCTTTGAATCATTTGTGCAACAAGTTATGAAAAGCTAGAGGAAACTTGCTGCATCAAACACTGGTACCCCAATCCACCAGTCAGATTGTAGGTAAATTAACTTGACCTTATTCTAAAGGTCATCAAGCTGGGTTTGTGAATTAGTCAAAATACACAGGTGGTTAACATACAATTACTAGTGTGCAGTTTGAAGAATTGATACAGGATTATGGAGCCATTTCATTTTACAGTGGGAGGGATTAATATACTGTAAATGTACTTATTTTCATGTGTATAAATGCTCACTTTTTGGCATTTAACACATTTAAGTTTTAATATCACTATTTTGAACATAATTCCTATTAAACTCCTGTTAAAGTACTATTTCCTTCTGTGGTGTATTCATGGTTTTTATGTCCTATGTAAAATAAATATAAGATAAAAATAAAGTGAAAATGACAGAATTCACAGTATGTGTAACAGAAATCCTCCTTATGTGATGATCATTGGGCGGTGTGCTCTAATTTATAAAGTTGTGTGATGAGTTGTGTGGAGTGACAAGTTACAAAAAGCCATTACATCCAAGATTCTGAGAGGCCTTCTGTGGTTTTGTTTTGGTTTTGACTGATGGATGACCACATTCAAAGGAACCAAGATCTCAAAGGCTGTCAAGCAAGCAAGAAAAAAAACAAAAAACCCACACATATATTTAAGTATGAAATTGTCAGTAATTGTATACTTATTTCATCAATAAAAAAAGTAAAAACCATATATCTGAGCATGAAATTACTATATACTTGTCTACTTCCTTATGCCGAAAGTGAAATGCATTAATTCTTCTCAAAATATATGCAGTGAGTTATAGATGTTAGACAAGGTTCACATTTGTCTTGTGGACCTATAAGTATGTTGGCTCTGGGGTAATAAATACTTGACCAATACAAACATCAGCCTGCCATTATCATATAAAATGGATACTTGTGACCAGCAGGCCCCATGCTAATCGATGAAACTTGCGTCCACTGGATTTGTCATATGTATTGACTGTCTTGTCAATATGATTGAGGTAGCATCCAGTGTCCGTAGGTCAAGCTGACTTATGTCCACACCCTGTTTGAGGGAATGTGCAGAATAGTGTAAAGCACACGATAATGTCAACATAGTTTTTTTATGATCACCATAAGCACACCAGAATTTCCTCAATGCAACACTGAGCTGAATTAAGAATGTCCTGATTGGCTTCTTGAGTTGTTCTGTTTTGTAGTTGCTTGGCCTCACTCTATCCCGGAGTGACACAATGTATCATTTCAGCTAAGAACCATTCCTGATTGTCAGTCTCCCCGGCAACAAGACCGACCTTAGAAATTGAATGTAGGCATGCGGCAGATTAGTATCATCCATCATTTCTGCAGGACTTTTCTGAGAAACCTGTCTGTTGTAGACTGACAGGCGGCAGGGCTTCAAATCCATGTCATCGTCCTACTCTATACTTTGACTGGTCCACATTCATCACAAAACTGGGACAGCAGGATTTATTGCTCTTGAACAGTCTTTGTACAAACACCTGAGTCAGGTGGCCAAAAAATACACACTATGAAACTGTTTGTCATGTTGGCTTCCTGTACAGAACAGCAGACTATGAGACCAAAGACTATTATTTTGAGGGCTCCTTCTTTCCAACATTCTGTCCTGAAGGGTTCTACTTGTGCAAGGCCTACCTTAAGGACATGAGAGACACTAAAGGTATTTTTATATATGCAAGTACCTGCCAAGGCTCCTATATAAAGAAGTATTAGTTTCGAAACATTTGCTCTTGTGAAAAGCATGTGAAATTTCTGGATGTGTAGACAAATGTGGAAATAAGGTTCCACAGGTTTCTAAAATGTTTGCACAGAATTGATGTTTCTGTCTGAATTAAAAAATATCCTGCAAGTTTTTCGCCAGTCAGCTGAGGGTATGTGGTGGGTCTGGTCTGGCCTCTATCTGTCCATTGTCTGCCGTCCATCCATCCAGCATCCACAATTTATATTTTCGACTTCTCAAAACCTTCAGCCAGATTCAGATCAAACTTGGAGGGAACATACCATAGTAGGTGACTATTAAGTATGTTTAAATGGTGATGTTCCATTGACTTCTGAATTTTTATGACTTTTGTCATTGTTAATATTTGGGCAAAATCTTCTTCTCCCTATCTGATTGACCAGTTGCTGCAAAATTGTGTGGTGGTACTTTGGGGACCCCTAGACTTTCAATGTATCAACAGATGGTGTAACAATTTTCATTCTGGGTTTTCATGTTTAAAATAAGGATATAAAAGGGTAATCAAGTGAATCATTACATTTCTAGAAAGAATAGGCTTTATGATGATTGGCTAACAATCACAGGCTTTTTCACAGAAGCTAGATCATACCACAATGAATAAGAATGAGTGGCTAGGTTTTTTTAGACTATCGGTATAAGCATATGGTAGACCATGTTCAGGAGGGGTATCTGCAAAAACACATCCAGCTCTTTACAGCCGCATGTTCTTAAATCACTACATTTGGATATTTGCTTATGTGGAGGCTTAATTGGCTTGTAGGACAGTTGACAAATATATCTGGTCATTGGTGAGGATCTTGACGTACACGTCTCTGGTCATTGTTATGCATACTCTTTGAAGGAAAAATGGTTTGACTGCATAGGGTTAATGGTACATGTGCAATAAACTTTTAACTACAGTGCTCCCTCTTTATAACACTGGTGTTGGGGTCCATAGGGTATACATGTACCCTGTTATAGCAAAACAGCCTTATAACAGAGGGATTTTAACATAGAAGTGGGAGCCATGGTACCCACCGTGTTATATCAGAAACTGGCTTGTAAGGAGGGGTGTTACAAAGAGGGAACACTGTAGTGTTAATGTATGTCAAACTGGTGGTAAGCAGACACACAAGGTAAAGATTGATATCCTTTGTTGATATTATGGAGGGTAGTTTTCTCTTCCTTTCTCCAGGTGTTGCAGTGTACCAGACAGGTTTATAGATCACACGGTCATCTACTAGCTCTCTTGATAAAGCTCAGAGCTGTTTGAACTTATCAGGAATTGTGGGAATTAGGTATATTAGGACAATACAGTTCTTGTTTCATCAAAATTGCTGAAAAGTGGACTCATTCATCCTGCATATGATATGAGCTGATCTTTGGAAGTTGATGTGTCATGTTATACACTCTGTCTATAGGTCTGTAAGAGAAGTGGTTGGTCCTATATGTACCCACACCACTCTGTTCTTATGTGTGAAAGCTGCACCCACAGACCTTGTGCTTCTGTTCAAAACAAAGAAATTGACAAAGAATTTTTTATGGCAGAAATAAATGACAGATGTACAAAATACATGCCTGTGGTGCAGCCAGCATGCAACACTACAGTGCAGCTAGCATGCAACACTACAACTGCTGACAGTGCAGCCAGCATGCAACACTACAACTGCTGACAGTTAATGCTCACACATTTCTAAAGGCTTCCGTACTTCGACAAAGACCCAGTAAACAGCTCAGGTGCTGCTTGGGCAGTCTTCATTTGCAAATTCTAAGGAAGTTGAGAATTTTTTTTTTGGTCAAAAAAATCTAGGTACAGACTGATTGATGAAGTTGGTAGTGGTAATTACCAGGGCAGCTCACTGTGGGCAACAGATTTAAACAGTGTGATCCAATCAGATAAATACTGAACTGTACAGCATTTACAAATTAAATTGAAACCATATGACATAGAGAGTAATAAACACGATTCTGTGATAAAAGGATGATGAAAAGTCTGGAGAATGCACATACTTCATCAGGATCCCTGATGCTACATTAATGATTCATTAGCCCATTAAGGATAAAAGCAGAGTTCATCATTAAGGGAAATCGTGTAAAATTAGTGTTGATGTCCTGAAGGTCGTCAATATTGTTATAGCATAGAACACTGCAACCTTGAAACAATGATGCTGACTGGTACATTATGAACTTCTCCCCATGTGTGGCTTCTGTATGCTCCTATATCTTTCACACAAAGGCGTCAGCAATGCATGTACCAGCTAATTTGTCTTTTGATCTTATATACCTTGTTGACGTCAACCAATGTGTTTGTTGTTTTTGAAAATCCTTGCAATGGATTAATGGAGTAAACTTTGACATCTGACATTTTCTTTCCCTTTGGTTTGTTTGTTTTGTGCTGTCTAGGTAAGTGTTAGGGGTAGGCCTACATGCTGAGATCAAGGATAGGCCTATATGCTGAGATCAGGGATAGTTCTATGTGTTGAGATCAGGGATAGTTCTATGTGTTGAGATCAGGGATAGGCCTATATGCTGAGATCAGGGATAGGCCTATATGCTGAGATCAGGGATAGGCCTATATCCTGAGATCAAGGATAGGCCTATATGCTGCGATCAGGGATAGGCCTATATCCTGAGATGAGGGATAGGCCTATATGCTGAGATCAGGGATATAGTGAAAATACCATACTGCATGGAGGAGTATCCTTGTAGTCAGTGTATGTCTATAGCCTTTCTTGACAATCAAAGCCTGTTGAGAAAGGATCGAGGGGTTTGCATGTTGTGAATCAGTGGCTGCCCCATGCTGTAAGTTAGCGTTCAGTGAGTTGAATATTTTATGAGTTTGTTGTTGAAGCATCTTACTCCTCACTTGTTTGAAACTCTTTTTGCATTCAAACTTTGCTGACCCCGTTGTGACCTGGGCAGATAACGGTTACACCAGGCAAAACCCACAAGCACATATTTGAGTTCCTTAAGCAAAAAGCACACTTTTCAGAGAACACACACATGATATATTTTAATAATCGCAGAGAACCTAGCTTTTTAGATTTTTCATAAACTGATTTCATGTTTACTTAAACAAACAAAAAAACTGTTTGTTCCACTGACCCACTAAGAACTTTATCTGTGAGGAATTTTTAGTTGCTGTATCGAGACTATAGGAAGACTGTTTTTACACTATAGAATTGAAGTGACACGTGTTGACCAGACTACCTGCATTCATCAAGAAAAGACAACTTTGTTTCAGTTTTACCATGGGAGTACAGCTTAGAACTTAAAGTCTCGGAATTATAACAATAATTTTCCTACCTATGGTCAGTGACATATTGTGCTGCAATTTACAAACAACATTGTCTAGCCTAAGGAGAGCTGGTACATTGTGTATATATCCACTAAAATATCTAAAGTTGTACATTGTATTTTGCAATAATTGAAAGTCACTAGATTAATATTGCGTTAAAAACAATAATTTATATTCATTGAAATATCCTAATTTGTTGATTGGTGTCATCTATATTTTAAGGGTTGTAGATTCTATTAATTGGTAGTTTGTCAGTCACAGAGCTTTTTACATATATCTCAGAACTCAGAACACCTATATTTGGCCAATCCAGAAAAAAAAAATCACAACTATACAAAATTATAAATATCGATATGGCTTGGGAGACTCCCATTAAGACACATTGATGTCACTATCATGGGAGCAACCCATAAAGCATTAATATAAACAATGTTGATGGCAAATGAAATAGTGGATATAATCATTGTAAATGTAAATGTCACAGACTAAAAATAAACATAAGCAAATACATATAATTGTATGGTTATTCAGTCTGGGTGGAAAATTACCTTGTGAATGTAGCACTCAGGTGTGAACATGATTACTGGTTATTTTGACAAATGTAGCAATTAATTATTTTACAGCCATGTTGATAATTATTCCAGAATTTGTTTTTTATGTACCTTTCAAACTATGAGCGTGGATCTTTGCTATTATGTGTCTATCCCTTTGATTTAGTTAATTTGGAATGTAAAATATTAAACTATGTCGAGGAAAGAGTCTATTGACTCTATTAATAACAAGTTTATTCCTATCTCTAGTGTTGTAATTGTACATTTTATTTCTAGGAATAAAAGGAAAACATAAATCTTGTATCCATGTAAGGGGCCGTATCAAAATGATCGTGCGTGTAAGACGGAAGAAACGCAGTCTGGCTCGAATGAAAGTTGGATTCGTCTCCACCTCGTCTCACACGCGAACAGACCAAGACAAACGAGGCCAGACCAAGCCTGAGCGTGACCCAGCTGGAGCTCATATCGGCAGTGCTCCCTGCGTCTGAGACGCGCAGATTACATAAGCCAGACTAGTGACACCACCCACCTATATTCATAATTAGTCGGCCGAGCGATGCCCCAATTACAAACATTAATTGCAAGACAAAAGCGCAAACAGGAGCAGTGGGTCGCCTCATCTCCGAATGACGAAAGAAATGAACACACAGATTAAAGTTATTTCAAAACACTAAACCAAAAACAAAGTGACTTTCTTTGAATGTGGGAACAGTTTTGTCAATAAAAGTTAGTTCATTGTCTGCACAATGGAGAGTAATAGTACTATTGTCTGGACGGACCCCTTTCTACCTGTACCGTTGTATGTCACTTTGCTCACAGGTGTACTGATATAAATTATAATTTGTTCCAAATTAAGTATATATTACAGAGGTGACTGGCACTAAGAATAGTAAGATAACTAACGCTATTTAATGGGTCGGCCATGTATGTAGGCAGTGTGTTGTGCGGTGCACAAGATTGTTTGTGCTTGCAATCAAATGAAGGCATGAATAATAAAATCATTTTGCTTTCCACATACACGACAGTTACACGTAAAATCTTTAAGTTGTTTCGATAATAGTCAAACAAGGACCGGTCAAACAAACACATACAACGGAATATTTGGAAGTGCTGGTGGGGCGGGGAAGGGCAGGGGGCAGAGGCGAGATGTATGGTATCATTCCAATGTGGCCCATAATTTTATGTCACCACTCGCTGGATTTTTATGAGAAACCCGATCACGGGTTGTCGATGCAGTTTGGCCCAGCAGCTGTGTGCGTATGTGCCTTTCGATCCACGTCACTTAATTAAAAAAAAAAGAAAAAAAAAAAACTGTCCGAACAACAGTATTTTTTTTTTTCAACTGATTCAAGTTTAATCAGTCTTGTGATACTGATAGACCATATAACAAACATGGACACTACAATTATGTCATCCTATCCACCCCACAACCTGTCAACTTCACGTGGGAGAGGTCCACGCATATCAAATGAGGTAATAGTTTATCCTTCTTGGTGGGAAGAAACTACTTTTGCGTAGGGGTGAGACCACTGAGTGCCGAGAGGCAGAATTTATACAGCACTGAGTTGGTAGGCCTTACCCTTGATACGCAATAATCAGTTAGCCCATACATGCCATGGGCCGGTAACCTTGATAAATAAATGAATGAATGAATGAATAAATAAATGTGCTCCAAGTGCCAAGACAGAGTCGCAATGACTTGCACACACTGGTCTGGACCATGCAGCTGGAAGTCTGGTCTCCCAGTCTGGTCTGCAGAGCTGTCAATCATTTGCTTTGCCGTCCTGGAGAATCTCGTGACACAGGCAACTGGCAAGGTGCCAACATTACCACACCGCACCATGTGTTGGTTTGGGGGCTGTTTGAAGTAGCGTCGGTGCAAGGAGCTGGCTTCAAACTTTCAGTTTTAAACGCGTGCCTTTGGCACAACAAGAGCTGGTCATATATGCCGACTTGTCAAAGTATCGTTGCATCGGTCAGAAAAAAAAAAAAAAGAAAAGAAAAAACACCAACCAAAAAAAAAAAAAAAAAAAAAAAGAAAGAAAAACGACAGGTCAGAACTACAGGCAAAATATGACCGACAAGTTGATCGACCCATTCAACTTCAAGCACCGGTCCGGGGCCTAACTTGTGCAGGGATGATGGAATGACCACTGCCTGATGATCAACACACTCCCACTTGCACAGCACATACACACAATTTCTTGCTTGTGCACTTTCACTGAGTTTCATATTTTACGAGTTATGTGACCAGTACATGGTGACGGCCATTTGAAGTGCCGGCATCATTAATACTAATAATACTAATAGTCATCTGGGCAGTCAGTATTTTGACATTACAATGTATCCATCCTTGATTTCCCATTTAATTACGCTGAATTTGTGTGTGTTTGTGTGTTTTCTTCTTTGCCAAGTGACTGTGATTGTAAAAAGTTACGGCAACTCAGAAATGTATTCAATTAAGACCTCATGTGTAACTATGTGCCTAAATCAATGATTCCACACATGATACAGCCATCAAAATCAAATGCAGAACGATTGCAGGTGAATGAAAAATAGCAGTCCGTTGTTACCATTTTGCTCACGGAGGGGATACAGTGTCAGGAGGCTTCCTGGCATTGGTAGGCCCGGAAGGCGGAACAGTTGCATGGAACTCTTATCAAATTCAAAATTGACCGCAAGAAGAGGGCTATTGCACGTTAAAAAATATTTCATGTTAAATTATGTCGAAGTTAGTATTAATTCTTCTGTATACATTAGAAAATACTATCCATGATGCCCTGTGGACATTGATGGACTCGTCCGTTGTCATGGGTGACCACAGCATGACTGGGGCACTGTTGGTCACGTCATCGATATTTTCCAGAAACTGAGAGTGAGAAACGGAAGCCTGCGTGTCCGGGGTGCCACCGGCAAACAAGTCGAAACTTTTGTTATTATCTTTGCAGTAGCCGTGGAAGTTTTCTGTGAGCTTTGTTATCAAATTTAGTGTTCAGGTAATCTGTTCTGCGCTTTGTGATGCGCAAGCTCACTGTTAGCAAGGAGGGGTAGTCTTCCCTCCTTGGTGTTAGTAACGCCTGGAAATCAGTCGGAAAAAGTGAAAACGCACCCTGACCAGGGATGCAGCTGAAGCATTCGGCCTCACGCAGCCACACCCACACGGCCACAGTCACAGAGCACAAAATTGCTTTCAAGTTTTCGTTGTATTCCAACATAGATCTGGGTGTATAATGGCAATATATCTAACACCCTAGGATAGATACACATTAATTTGTTACCGTTCGGCTGGAAATGCTTTCGTTCTACAAAACTCGTTTTAGCAGCCTTGTTGGTTGCTGTGGGCCATTGCCATGGCATTACCACTGGCTATGTTAATTGATTATCGTATGGTATGAAAATATTAATCGGTCGGCAAATATTTATTTTAGTTTTGTAATTTTTCTAATAAAATGAAAAAAAAAACAAAAAAAACATCAAAATAGTTATGGCAGCAACGCACATTTGCCCGAGTTTGCACAGATTATGAGAGGTCATCCCACGAGAGAGAGAGAGAGAAAGAGGGGGGGGGGGCGGAGGAAACAAAGCCTGGCAGATCATATATAACAAAATGTATTCTATCTGTAATGTCTATAATATGCTGGTGTCTCTTAATCATACAGCAACACCCAGCATGCACGCTCCTAAAACTTATAAAGTCATGTAGGCCTAGGCCTAGATTGGCTAGAACAATCTCGTATGCTTGTTGTACGTTAACACTGCATTCATGAATCATGGGCCCCTTGCTCCCCTCCTCCTCCCCACAGCAGCACCATTTAACTTCAACTGACATTAAACCCCAACAGTTCCTCTCTGAAGAGTCAACTGGTTTGACGCCGTTAATAAATTTGCTGAATATACAAAAAGAAAGAAAAAAAGAAAGAAAACTCATACCTAATGTCACCTGCACTCTTCTCTTTCCACTATCCGTTGTATGAGCTTTGTTAAAATTGCCACTGCTTAAATTAAATTTCAAATCACTCATGTTCACTTTGTATACACACACAGAAAGAATTCTCAACTGAAGCCAAACATAACAAATTGATATCTTTCAGTTATGTAATTTTAAAGAAAGGAAAAGAAATAGATGAAAAAAAATGATTTGATTCCCCTGTTGTAAATTCAATTAGACCTTTTGTCTGTCTCCCTATAGAAGCCAAATTATAAGAGAAAGGTCGTAGGGACAAATGAATTTTAAAAAAAGAGTACCTTTTCAGTGATGTAGGCCTAAAGTATTATGGGGGAAAAAACAAAAACAAAAAGAATGAAAAGGAATGAGAGAAGCAGCATTTCATTTGGGTTTACATATATAAAAAAAAAATGCAAATCAGAGCAGTCTGGCCGCATCACATATGCATGTGTTAATTGCTGCCCTGCTGTTTGGTTATCAGATCGTTATCAACTGATCCCTTTACCGCAATGTTGATTGACCTGGGAAAAAGCCAAGAGTGGACTCCTCATTCTTCGGCCCACACAATTGGCATTGCATGACAGTAATGTTCTCTGTGTTGTATTAAACGCAAAAAAGAAAAAAGAGCAATTCCCGGGGAGCAAAATACAAAATTATGCGGCAGGCTATAAACAGGCCTAGATGGATAGATCTTATTATGCAAAGGATAGGCCTTGTTATTTCATGAAGTTACCATCAATGTGACAAGGAACTATGTAAATGTACAAACGAGGAAAGGTCCACACACGTGGAAGTTAGCCGGGCGTGATGGCTTGAGGACTCGGCCATGCACCTCGCTTGTCCACGCGGGAACAAACACTTGGCCAAGTCATAACCTGGCCGCTGTCATGGCGGCACAATCGCAGGAGCCTCGCGTGTTTGGTTTAAAGACTTTGGATCGGTACTGTAGCCTACATATCTTGTCATTTGACATTTTGTCTGCTTTTTATTGGAGACAACATCATAAATTCCTTTTGAGCAGTTCAGATTTTCAAGTTCTAAACCCAAGTTCACGACGCTACGCGTACACACATTTCTCACCGATATGCGCGTCTGCGCCTAGATTTGACTCCCGTTATTGGCGATACTATCAAAGCAGTCTGGACGAATATTCGGCTTGGGAAAAGTGGGGACCACCACGCGCTACATGCAATACTTAGCGTCAGCTCAGACATTATCAGGCAGCAGGTGCAGGCAGACTTGAAACTTGCTCGGGACGATTTTCACACTCCATCATCCACTGGCCTGTGGTCCCTGGAGACAAGCGGCAGACCATAAACTGGCTCTAGACGCAGAGCGACTTGCACACGTGATCAGACTATAGTCCAGACGACCGGCAGACGCGAATCTGGCTCAGGACGAAAATAAACGTACATGTTCGAACAGGGAACGAACTGTCAGTTCGTACCAGACGCCATTTGCGTGTGAGACGGACGATCATTTTGATACGGCGCCTAATACGGATACATGTATGGGGATTGTTGCAATATTTTGAAATATTTAAATTAAATTAATATATTTTCATCCAATATATTTATAGATATGATGAAATTTCAAGGTTGATATTTTCTGTGGCAAATTACTAAGAATTTAATAATTTGTTAGATTGTTCATTTTGCAACTTCACATCATTTGATGAAAATAGGGAAGTATGTGTAGCACTGAAGTGGTAGGTGTGTAGGCAAGCTGAAGTAACCAGCTTAAATTGATTGGAATGTGGGCTAGCTCCCAGCAGTGCAGGGAGATGTTGAGACAACACACATGTGACCTGCCAGTCTCAACAGCCTATATAGCTATGTCCTCAGCTTCCACTCTCAAAATCAGTGCCTGTCTACCCTAATAGCCTAGCTGCCAGTCTGTTTGGCTGCGGGGGAGCTCACCAGGTAGTCAGTGTAATTAGGATCATGTGACATCAATCCTTGATTTCAGTAGCATTTAGTGTCTTACTTCTGAAGACTTGAAAGTCTTCTCTTATGGCCGGCTCAGGAGACTTCTTGTGAAAATGTGATCAGAAAGCAGTGGGATACATATACCTGTAAAGCCTGCAGTATACTAAAGGACAAAAAGGGGGGGGGGAATAGTAAATATCTAAAGCCTGCAGTATATTATAGGGCAAAAAGGTATGAAAATAGTGAATATCTACATACCTTATTACTGTTTACTTGTAGTAGTTACCTTTAGATCAGCTATTTGATTTATTTCATAAAAGGCAATATGGGTTTAGAAAAGGACACTCAACGGAATTTGCCGCTATAGAACTTGTAAATGACTTGATAAGCAAACTTGATAATGATGAAGTACCTCTATGTATTTTTCTTGATCTTTCGAAGGCGTTTGATACTCTAAATCATAAAATCTTGTTACAAAAATTAAATCATTATGGAATCCGAGGTCCAGCCTTAAAATGGTTTGAGAGTTATTTGAATAATAGGAAACAGTATGTGGATCTTGATGGTGTTAACTCAGAACTATTAGAAATCAAAACTGGAGTACCTCAGGGCTCTATTTTGGGGCCGCAACTGTTTATTATTTATATAAATGATATATCAAATGCCAGTGATTTATTTAATTTTATAGTGTATGCAGATGATACTACCTTATCAACTACACTAAATGTCAACTCATCTATAGATGGTGTGACAGAAACTATTAACAGAGAACTTAAAAAAAATTGTGTTTGGCTTCAAGTTAATGAATTATCATTAAATGTTGATAAATCAAAATTTATGATCTTTCATCATTCAAATAAAAAAGTTGATAAACCACACTTAAAAATGAATGATATCCCAATAATCCAAGTCTCATTTTTTAACTTTCTAGGGCTTACAATTGATGATAAATTGTCATGGAAGGAGCATGTTACCAAAATTTCAAGTAAAATATCAAGAGTTATCGCAATTCTAAATAAACTTAAACATCAACTTCCGCTGAAAGTTAAAATAACTATGTATAACTCATTAATACTTCCACATGTAAATTTTGGAATACTTCTATGGGGATTTAAACTTTCAAAAATTGAAAAACTTCAGAAAAAAGCAGTACGCTGTATAAATTGTAGTAAATACAATGCCCATTCAGAACCAATTTTGAAAGCTCTCAAACTTTTAAAAATTCAAGACATTTTTACATCAGCTAAATTAAAATTCTATTATAAATTTATCCATAATGATCTACCCTTAAGATTACTCTCTTTTCAATTCATCCCAATAAATGAAATAAACAACTATAACAACAGACATTATGGTAACCTTTTTATTAATAGAGTCAATAAAATATTTGCAAAACAGAGTTTAAACTATGATATTCCAGTCACAGTGAATCATACAGATAAGAATGTTATAAGGAAAATACATACTCATAGTTTACAAGGGTTTTCCTTGTATATTAAAAATACTTTTTTGAATAATTATGAACAGAGTTGTAATATATATAACTGCTATGTTTGTCAAAATAATTAACAATTATATTTTCCCACCCATGCTGTGTGTGTAAACTGTATTATATCTTGAAGTTTTATTTCGACATTTATTGTTAAAGTAACTGCCATCTATATTGTTTCAAATGTTTAAGACTTAAAGGTGGCTCCTATGAGAGCGACATGTATTTGTCTTAATAGGAGTCCCCCTAGCCACATCAATTTTTTTATCATTATGTACATATATCTCAATAATGAAATCGTCATTGTATTGATTGGCTAAAATAAATGAGTTTTGAGTTTGAGTTTGAGTTTATTTCATATCAGTCCCAATTTGTTCATGTGTTTATTGTGGTTTGAGAGTAAGATATCATACTCGTACACACTGTGGTTGCAGCATATGACTTGCTAGGCAAAGCAAAAACCACTGAGTTGCCAAGCAGTTATGCAAAGCCCACTGCCGAAGCCCTGCAACACCAGACAGTCTTGAATATGTTGATACATTTCACTCTAATCACATCTGCACAATCATATGTAGCCCCGTCAGATACGGTGGTCTTAATTCTTGACATTTTTGGATATCACTCCTAAGACACGTGTCCCATAACTGATTTTCTTTGTCTTCATGATTTACACATATGCTAATCCTATCCCAGAGCAGGCCTTTAAAAAAATTTTTATACAAAATAAAAATTGTGACAAGAATGGACGTAGTATCACTCAGAGGCACAAAATTAAGAGAGAAAACAAGAAGTCTCCTGACAAAATCTGTTGGCTTTCAATTTTCAGCCCTATTCATTTTGTATCAACAAAATATTTAATAAAGGGTTAAGCACAAAAGTGTTTATGTACATATTCAACTTTGGGCTGGCAGGATTTGCATTCATGTCTCATTTTTACCCTCCAAACATAAAGTGTCGGAGGGTATTATGGTCCCCTGCATCTTCTCTCCGTCTGTCTTGTTGATGTTACTGCAATGTCTCGAAAAGTATTCACTCTAGCTGTACCAATTTTTTTTTTCAGAGATGCACCTTATTATGGACTAGGTTCCTATTAAAAGTCAGCTTCCTCTTTATATTTATAAACTTTTTACAAAATGCTAAAATATTTATTTCAAGGCCGTCTGAGTAGCGCACAAAGGGACAGTGTTACCATAATATCTCAACAATGATCCATCACAGCTTCACTAAGTTTTTCATAAGAGATGCACAATATAATTGAGCACAATCCTATGGAAAGCTGGCTTCCTCTTATTGTTTTTAACTTGTTATGAAACTTTTGAAGTATTTATTTGAAGGCTTTCTGAATGGCGCACAAGTGGACAAGGTTACCATAATATGTCACCAGAACTTACCCCAAGAACACATCCAAAATTATTCTTTCTATTATAATATTTGAAGAAGGATAAATTACTGTTTTATTTCATAGACGACAATATGGAAATTGTATGTAAAGTGTTCTACTGCAAAGTTTCAAAATAAAAGAATAAAAAATTGCAGAATTGAGGAAAAAAAATATTGTGGGCACCGAGGGTAATCTGTTCTCGGAATTCTATTTTTATTGTTCTAAATTTCCCATGGTATGATGTAGTGTCCTTTGTATTATTAAGTATTTTTGTGTTTTTTGACAGAGTGACTTTATTTTTGTGGATAAATAAAAAGAAGGTGGGACATTCACATTTTTCGAGCAACAAATAATCAAAATCAAGTGGTAGGGTGTCCACAGATTTGTGCATGCAGTAGGTTGTCAAAAAGTGGAGACAATGAAAATTATTACAATGATGTTACTGGTATCTGTTACGATTCAGACTATTTCAGACTTCAGTGTGACCAGTATAAAGAAAGAAAATAAGAAATCAAAATTGAAACATTCATTGAAAATGAAATCTCGTCGTTTGTACAGATCTGTTGAATTACTGAAGCATAGGGAGTATAGTGGTCTTATTGTGTGCTCTCTTATTAGCATTATGCAGGAAAGGGTTTAAAAAACAAATAACTTTGATATGTCTATATTTATTGCAGCTTTTATTGATTCCATGGACTGTGATTTGAGACATGGTAGGAACAAAAAGATTAGAAGTAGACTGCAGTGTTTAATGATTTGATGTGCACAGCTGCACATTAAGAACGCGACCTGATGCTGGATTAACATGCAGCTGTTGCGCTTTGTATTGAAAGAGGTAATAGAGATTGGTGTGATTCTGGTGAAGAGATACAATCTACAGTTTATCAGGAGCTTTGAGCAGTATCAAATGTAAACAGGGACAAAAAGATGCCAGTAGTTCAACCAGTAATGGAGATGAGGTATCTGGCACTATTACTAGAAGTAGTGCAGAATATTCTGTCATCATTAGCAGTTTAGTGTGATAAAAACAAAACTCATATGGGCTATGTAAATGGGAAAAATGCACAGTTTCACATATATGCACCCTCTGTTAGCTTGTTAAAAAAGTGTTTAATTATCACAGTGAATGTTCACAATATTAAAATTATCATGGCAAGATATGGGATGAATCAAGCCAAATGTTTAAGAACAGAGATTGAGCAGAATTTAAGGTGTATCTCGGTAAAAGTGAGTCTTATATAGGTTCTCCGGTACCTTGCGCTGAATAATCATCCTCACTGTGTCTATAATTAATGGTGTGTTGAATGACTCATTCACTCAGTCAAGTGTTGATATTGCTTGACCTATTATAAAGATGTGCTGTCCACCCACTGATCCAAGGCCCCTGCCTGGGTCAATAGTTATCAGGTCTTATAGGTATATCAATCATACAGGTAGTGTTTTTAATTCAAATTGCACCCATGATGATATTAGTTGTTGTAATGAGTTGAGTTTGGTTATTGATTTGCATCCATGGTAAGGGTGCAGCTGAATTCAGTTCTCATCCATGTCGATCGGAAATTTTTAATATCTTAAATTTAGACTTAGTTAACTTTGGTGATAAATTGCAGTAATAGAAAAGTTTGTAATTATACTGCTACAATCACTATAGTAACTTGTTTTGGCTTTTGTAGGTGTGTTTCAGCATTTCAGGGTGTTTCATGGCATTACACAGTGTTTGCCAGCATGAGACAACAAATGCCGTGAATTGCCTACTAATGCTTGGAAATGCCAAGCATTAGTAAGTGTTACTTGGATTTTGGCATTTTTCAGTGTATTAGTTGGCATTTCCGAGCATTTGTAACACCGGCTAACGCGAACAAAAGCTGTGTAATGCTGGGAAACACCAAAACGCACCTACTAGTGCTGAAACAAGGTATTAGTGAATGGATGAAAAAAATTTCTGTTGTTGACATGATTTCAGATGGAGATTGTAAATACCGCAGAGCTTACATGTAGTTGTGTGGATGATACAGTGTCCAATATAACTACCCTGAATTCAGTATTTCTTCCTGGTGTCGAGGATTTCAGTTCAGGCAAATGATTGTCAAGTCGACAAGTTCAATTTTAGGTTGTGATAAAACTTAAACCCAATATAGAGTTATCTGTGTTTGACACTGAGGATAATTTGGTTATATTTGACATATCTTTAACCAAGAAATCCTGTACATGTTATGAGCTTGGTCTGTTGTGCCACTGTATGACCACAGGAATCAGCTGCATTTACCAGAATTTTCTGTAGTTAAAGAGACTTCAATTATTTCCAGTCCAGAAAATTTGCCAGAAGCCACATGGAAGAGAGACGTTGATTATGATACACTGCATTATCATTTGTTTATACATCAACAGGTTGTTAGGACTGAGATTCCAAATTTTGGGGGAATATAAAATAAATGTGCCTTCGAGATATAATATGCAAGCTTAGAGGGACAGATTGCAAGGTTCAAACTGCCGTGAGTTACACACACACATGACTTGAACATATTGGGATTTGTGACCCTGTATTCATTATTTGTAACCCTATATGCAGGCAATCTACTAACTCCTGCTCACACAAATCATTTCATTGCATAGGAGTTCCTGGAATTTGTTGATAAGCATATAGCCATAGACCTAGAGGAGAATGCCGTTTTGGGACCTTTCAATGTTAATCCTTTCTGTTCTTTCATGACTATTTCTCCCATCAACACAGCTAGTTAACCCTTAAAGTGCTAATCACAGCTATAGTCATTTTCTCATTACAGTTAAACAGATAATGGTTAAAAGGTTCAAATTCCTCATGAAAATACCTTTCATGCAAATACCAGCAAACCTAGTCTAAAGCAAAAAGTAGTCTTAGTCAACAGCTTTCCTCTGGGCACGTTGCGTGCAATGATATGCACGCAACGTGCCTCGAGGAAAGTTGCCGACTCAGTCTTAAATCAGTGCTTTGAGGGTTAAAAGGGATCTATATAGGTGACCAGAGGATCATTATGGACATGTCCAGTCCTTGGGGACTTGAGGTTAATGATGGGATACAAAAATATGTTTATCTGGGCCAACAGGTCTAGTTATCCAGTACCCAGCCATTGATCTAATGTTAGACACAGCAGCTGAACTTCAGGTCCAGATTTTTTACTTTAAGGAGAGATTTATCATGTTCTGATTGGCAAATCTCTGGCTGCCTAGTTGATGTGTGTTTACTTGGATATTTTTGGAGAAACAACATTTTCATAGACATTTTTTTGCCATTGGTTTACAATCTTTGGCGATGTTTTGCCAAAGGGTAACTGACACCATCAACTGTTTGTTTTAGGAGCAAGGATATTTGACTATTAACTTAGTATAATCTGATGCTGTAAGTGGTGACAGGATTCAACTGACAGGGCTTTTACATACTGCTGTTCACTGTTTGCATCAATTACTGAGAGATTTGGGGAATCTGTGAAGCAGAACACCCAGCTGTTTCACCAACTACAAAGAGGAATTACCTTGTGGTTTGATAAATACCAGGGATATGACAGTTTCTGAAGTTGGTGATAAACTGCCTGAAAATTCCATTGATTTTGGAAAAATGGTCTAATAAAATGAAAGCTTCTAAGAAGAAGGTTTAGTCCTTAGTAAGTCTTTTTTGTTTTATTGTCTGTTGAAAAGGTCAAATATGAATCAGTTTCAAATTGGCAAAAGAGATTTTTATATTTCTGTACCCAGTTTCATTAATTCATTCTTTTTCCAGTTCTCATTTATTCAAAACTTTTGGATTTAGTTTCTGTTTGAGATTTGGATCCAACTTTCGCTATTCATCAAGACCCAATTGGAAATGTAGCACATCATTTCCTTCCACAAAGGTTTTGCAGGATGTCTTATGCAGAGCTAGTTTTATGGTGGGATTTATATTAATTGAAAATGTTTATTTACAAGTGTATCTGATTGAAGTCTTTTGTATGGTGTTGATGATTTAATGATTTTTTGAATATCACATACGAGTCATTTTTTGTTTTAGTGCAAGACTTTCCAGCTACATAAATTAAATGATATCTATTTTTTTTAATTTTACTTTTTAGCTCAACCGGCTTGTCAGTCAGCTGAGCTTTTTGCAGGTCCAGCATCTGTCATCCGTCCGTCTGTCTGTCGTTTGTCATCTGTCCACAATTCACATTTTCAAAACTGTCGGCCAGATTCACTTCAAACTTGATGGGGATGTGCCTTTGGTGGGTCTCTATCAAGTTTATTCAAATAGTCTTGTCCCAGTTAATTTTTACTTTGTATGATTTTTTTTGTTCTTTTTTGCGGCAAATCTTAAAAAATCTTCTCTGGAACCACTCACCCATTTGCTTTGGAAGGGTCAAACAAATTTGTTCACCAGGTGGCACTGCTGTGGATTCCTGATTTTTAATGATTATTAGCTCAGCAGACTTGTCAGTCAGGTGAGCTTTTGCGAGGCTCTGTCCTCCGTCGATCCACAATTCACATTTTAATCTCCCAAAATCCTACACCTATGGATTCAATTGAAACTTGGTGGGGATGTGCCTTCGGTGGGTTTCTACCAAGGTCATTCAAATAGTCTTCTCCCAGTGAATTTTATTATTTTTTTATTTAGTTTTTTGTTCTTTTTTGGGGCAAACCTTCAAAAATCTTCTCTGGAACCACTCACCCAATTGCTTTGGAAGGGTCAGACAAAGTTGTTCACCAGGTGGCACTGCTGTGGATTCCTGATTTTTAATGCTTATTAGCTCAGCTGACTTGTCAGTCAGCTAAGCTTTTGTGAGGCTTTGTCCTCCGTCAATCCGCAGTTCACATTTTCAACCTCTCAAAATCCTACATCTATGGATTCACTTGATACTTGGTGGGGATGTGCCTTGGGTGGGTCTCTACCAAGTGTGTTCAAATAGTCACATCCCAGTGATTTTTGAATATTTAAAAAAAAAACATGTTCTTTCTTTTGGGCAAATCTTAAAAAATCTTCTCCGTAACCGCTCACCCAATTGCTTTGGTATTACACAGGAACACTCCTAGGGACTCCTAGTTCTTAATTTGTTCACCAGGTGGCACTGCAATTTTTAGCTCAGCTGGATTGCTAGTCAGGCTGCACCGTTAGGACCCTCAGTCGTCCATCTTAACAATACTTCCAAATGTCATGATGCACTCAGCTAAACCTCAACACAGGTCTATTCAGTTACAACCTTGTTTTTGTGGGACAAGCTAAGGTCAGCTGAGCATGGGCTGTTCATGCAGCCCTCTCGCTATTTTCACGGTTTTATGTCTTAAGGGAAATAAGTGAAAAGAAAAATACAGTGAAATCAAAGCAATTTACAGTGTATATATATATATATCAGGGCTCGAAATATAGCACCCACTGCCAGCCAAATGTAGGTATTTATTTTACAGTGGGCAGGTACAGTTGGGATCAGGGACTGCTAGTTTGGCAGATGGATGTTTATCTTTGGGGGAGGGGGGGGGGGCAAAAGAATTTTTAAAAGCTCATCACACAAAAGCATCATTCTCTGTTCATCATTTTCAGTCACTGCAAACTCTACTCTGTTTTGCCCTCCTATCTGGCAGACAGTATACACGTATCCATTCAGGGGGTTGTGCGCATAGTTCTACGCACTTCTACTTTCCATTTTCCCTCAAGGCTGAAACCGTGGGAAAAGCACGGATGGCAATGTAAAACATTCAGTTCCATATGATCCTTGACAGCTTCCAGTTTCTTCTAACTGTATCTATTCTAGCAACTGAGTTTCAATTAAGTTGAAGGTGTATCGATCATGACAATGCCATGTCATTTCAAGAGAGAATGACATAAAGAAGCATGCAGACTAGTCCCATTTTTACCCAAAATAAATGCAATTCATATTCTGCAAAATTTCGAAACAACAATATGCGCACAGTGACAGACAAAAGAAATCAAATCTGTATTAGGCTTTAAGAATTTGAAAGTGGAAGGCGTGACACTAAAGACCACAGGAAATCAGATATCCAGAAGCAGTGTGTGACCCTGTAATTGTATATTATGAAGAGAAAACACAGTGACCTTGTAATTGTATATTATAAAGAGAAAACACAGTGACCCTGTAATTTTATATTATAAAGAGAAAATGCAGTATAATTCACTTGGCCTTTCAGTTGTATATTTCACAGAGAGGGAAGAAAGGGTGGTACCTTTATTTTCGAAGTGAAACAGAAGATAAGCAAGTGACTCATAGTTGCCTTTATTTCAGAAAAAGTCAAAGATCAGGGTAAGATGCTCAGTGTTGTAACTTTTTTTATTTATGTATTTGTTTATTTTGTTGACAAAAAACTGGGAAACTGGAAACAGTTGTCTTTATTGAAGTGCCCTCTGTTCTCATGCTCATTGTAAAGGCTGCTCGGAACAGATGTGAGGCAGTTTGCTGATGAGGCTGGCAGTGTCAGCCATGCAAGTCTTGTAAGTGTGGTTCTTTGACCAGCACATAAAAAACTCCATTTTCCAAATATTCTTTGGACCCCCTTTGCATTAGAACTTTCACAGGTGAGAAGCCATTATTCAATGGTATATGTGGGAAAGGATATCCACAGGCAAAGTATCTCACCTGAAGGAACATAGAATGTATGGCTCAAGATCACTCAGTGCGTCATCCTTTATGTATAACCATATCAAAGTGACCAGCCACAGTGTCCAACTGGTGCTTATCAGTTTAACACAATATATATGATTTCAGTAGATATTAGAACACACAAAGGTGAGTAGTTTTACAAGTGTACTCTATGGTCAGGTGCACCTAAAAACACAATTCAGAGCTTTATGTCAGGGTGTACAGTACATCAGTGTAGGCTCTAAAATGTGTACATAAGGAAATACAGATGTCCCTAAAATGCACCAGAATGCTGTTTTGAGCAGCGAAATATAAACAGTTTTCCAGGAGAGGACCCCCCTGGACCTCCCTTCAGTAGTGGGCTTGTGGATAATTTTTATATTAATTGGCTAGAGTTCTGGCTGGTGGCCAAATTAGTCAATTTTAATATATATAATGAATACAATGTAATGTAATATAACATAAAGTTTTTGCTAGAAATTGCTAGGAATGTCAATGTGGAATCCATATGATGATTCAGATGAGGAAACTTGTGTTACAATTGGGCCAGAGAGAGTTACTGCATGTATGGTTCTCCTGATGTCTGAGGGTCAATGAAGACGGTGAGGACCCTTATTTTACTTCAAGGCATGCCAGTAAAAGTGGCTATATCAGACATAATGATGCCTGTGCTATTTGAAGGAAAGCTGCTCTTTTCTGTGAGTTCACTTTAGACTGAGAACAATGTCATTGCTGTTGATCTTATCCAGATGGGCTAGGATCAAGAGGTGTAAGAGATTCAATTGATGCCTGCATATTGATAATGAGCTCCGCGTTGCAGCCTCCTATTGTAGTCAATACCCTTGCAGTGCAAGGTGTTCACAACTATAGCATTAAGTCTACAGGCAGCAGCTGTGGTTGTCAAGGTGTTCACTTCACAATAGTCACACAGCATTCCTTTCTGGGTCCGTGCTTCTGTATAATTGCTATTTATCAGTCAGCACAGACCTGTCGAAGACAATGTGTTGTACTAATTGAATCTGTCTTCGTTTAATCGTGCTTGCACACTTGTATGAGTGATGATTTCTCCCCTTGTCCTTGTGCAGTCTTCAATTTCTGTGAGGCTTTCAGCTGTGTCTGCACTGATGTTTCCATGGAAACAACATCCATTGAGACAACAAACATAACTAGCATATAAATTGATTGATTATATCATGAAAGCATAATTTCAGCAAACTCATATTTGTGTTGTAAAAAAACAAGTTTAAAAACTTTGCTTCTGATATGTCATCTTGTCACAAAGAACCGCTGAATATTTTAAATGGGATGCAAGAGGAAGTGCTTGCCTGTCAAGTGTATTCAATGTTTCGACAAAAATTATCCTGACTTCAATATTATCCTTCTGAAGTTACATGTGAATACATTTTATTTGTGTGCAAATTTGTACATTAATGTTATAATAGTCTATCAGCTTTGTTAACAGTATTTTTAATTTATCTTTGAATTTTTTTTTATTTATCTTTGAATAGTCTGTCAGCCTTGTTAGCTATTTTTATGTATCATTGAATAGCGTAGCTATGTTTGCTGTCTTGATTTATCTTTGAATAGCCAGTCAGCTTTGCTTGCAATTTTATGTATCTTTGAGTACCCTGTCAGCTTTGTTTGCTATGTTAGATCGGGTTGGGCATCCATTGCCCGCCCTCCCTCTGTTGTCTATAATTCACATTTTTGACATCTCAAAAACCACTGGCCATGCAGATTCACTTCAAACTCGGTGGAAATGTGCCCTGGGTGGGTGTCTACCAAGATGACTTTTGTGACTTTTTTATTTATTCTTTGGCAGTATCTTCAAGTCTTACATCTTCTGCAAAACTGTGAAGCCAATTACAGTAAAACCTTCCAAGTTGAACACCTGGAAGTCAAATACCTGCAATACCCGAAGACTTTTTTGGGGGTCCCAAATATATTTACATGTATTTTAATAGGAGCTAGAACAGAGTGTTTGACCCTGCAAAACTTGAACACCTGTCAACCCTGAACCCTGAACCCCAAACACCAAATTTGGGTCCCAAACCTCAAAATGAACCTGTGAAAGTCAAACACTCCCATTAAATGAGCATTGCAAAATAGCAAAATGGTGCAAAATTCATTGTTTTCATGGTCTTGTACCTTATTCTTGCTTTTCATGGAACAGTACTTAAACGTTACAGTGTTAAGGGTATTAAGGGTTTTTTTGCATCGATTCATGACACAGATACATGTTTGTGCAAATCAGTGTCCTATTACCAACTTCTTTAAGAAAGTGTGAAATAATGAAAGAAAAAGAGAAAAACAAAATGATAATCAGCTGGTTGTCAAGACGTTGGAGATAAGCATTAAGACATAGATGGAAAAGTTACATGTAATGACTGATTCTGACCTTACATAAAGTGAGAAAGAACATATTATATTCAACATGTATCAATGTCGTGTTTACATTACAGTGTGTGTATCTCTTTCTTATTTTTCAGGGAATAAAGAACCATTTTCTTGTCTAATTTGTTCAAGCTTTGTAGAAGTGGAAATGAATGTAAATAACCAGGATGTATAAGCTTATATAAACACTTGAACAGTCTTTTTACTGAAGGTAAACATACATACACATGATACATGTATAACATCCTGTCATGGCAGTCCCTTTCAGTATATCCCCCTGGAGAGGGGTACTTCCCAAAGTTATTGGTGGAGGCGTGTGGCTCAACTTTTCAGAAACCCACCCTTTGTTAGGGCACTTTTTCACAAAAATTATACCTTTGCTAAGGAATTTTTAACCAAAATAGTAGATAATGTGGTCCCAAATTGGCAAGAAAATTGCTCCAGGAGGCAAATTTTGATCCTAGTTAGGGAAATTTTCCCAAATTTTGGGCCATAAAAGAGAAAAATTACCTCTTTTTTAAGGGAATTTTTGGCAAAATACTGAGCAGAGCAGCACATACCCAGTATCGTCACTAATGAGAGTAACCACCCCCTAACCCAAACCTCCAAAAGTTGAACACCTGCAAAACCCAAATATTTTATTTCAGTCCCTGGGGCGTTCAGGTTTCACAGGTTTTACTGTCCTTCAAAATAGCACAGGGACATTTCTGTGGATGTCCATACCTTAGTTTGTTCAACAGAAGACACTGGGATTTTTTCTATTTTTTAATGCTAATTTTTTGTGTTTTCACAATCTTGGATTTGTTCAAAATCATTACTTAGATGTTCCAAAACTTGATGGAAATGTAGCTTGTGGGAGGGTTAAACAATGCTTTTCACTAGGTGGTGGTACTCTGGGTCTCTGATGCATGATAAGTAGTGAATAAAGTATATATTTGCATCATCGCAAAGACAAATTTTCTTCACAAAAGTGGTACAATTATAACAATTCAACTCCTTCACTTTCCATAAAGAATAAAGTTTTTGACAAGGGAAAACTATAAATAGACTATACCATGTAGTAGGATATATTTGCTTCAACTGAGACATAGCACTGGTAACTTCTGTGTTAAGCTTACACATATGATTACGCATGTTGGTTTCATTTACATTGTAGACCTAAATTTATTAGTACCCATATGGTTGTAACAGTTGAATTGCTGTATTACTTCACTTCCAAGATGAATTTCAACCTCATGATTATTTGCTTGCTGACTGAAACTCATAAATTTTGACTTTGTGCAATTGAATAAGACGTCTTATTCTTCAGAAAAAGACACTGACATTTAATAATTTGGACATGGATGTTACAATTGGAGTTACAAGGACTTTATCGTCTATAGCAGCTCCGACATATTTATTGTCCATTTGTCATCTGAAACCTGCTGATTGAAGCTTAACAGTTAGTTTATCGATATACAGTAGTCCCTCCTTTGAGCGACCACTGCTAGCGCAGAACAAAAAGTAGTCATATAATGCAGTTGCACATGGTCCCGCATTGGGGGAACCCCCCATTCATGACCCCAACAGCTCAATTCAAGGGTGGACTTTCCCATGTATGCAAATTTCTGCCACCACCTCTTCATCATTGTTGATTACATATGCTTTAAAAAGAAACTATCATATATTAGATCTAACAATTACAACCTTCAAAATCTTCATTTTTGTAAAGAACTCTTGTCTGGGTCCTGAAAGATGTGTTTTCCAACTTGAAAATGTTTGCCGGTCTTGATATTTTTCATTTTCCCATTACCCACAATGGGCCTGACGCATTGCTTGGTACAGAGCCTTTGCTTGCAAAGTAATCAGCTTAAGCTGTCGTAAAATTGTTTTGTTGGCATTACTTACTATCTTAACTTTATTCTGCACATTCAGTGGAGCTGAACTCCCCATAATTCATAAGGTATGGATCAAAACAAGACTTGGCATTTTCCTATTGTGACACGTTTGTTTGGGCATCATGTTGACCTTGCTCTGAACCATGGGAAAAATGGATTGGGCTACTTTGTCAGTATTGGCTGCACACTCAAGCAGGCGAGCACGTGTTTGATTGGAATTCCATGTGATTTTGATCTAGCAAAAGTTATCATCGTTCATTTAGTAGAAAACAATATGATAAAACATGGTTCAATTAAAAATCAGAATACTATAATAATAATTCTGTACCTCTCCACTTATCTGCGGCAGTTAGGTTAGGTTTTGTATGCAAAAAAAAGATTACTTAATGGCTCGACAATCTTCAGGACATGATGAAGATTGTTCGGGATGTTTCTGGAGAGCTTCACCAACCTTAGGTCATGAGTGGGAGTGATAAAGTTCCCATCACAGGTACATTTATGCCGATCATTATGAAATTTAGTTCAGAAAACAATCCCAGCATACAGAGAAAGAAATATGGTGGTCAAAATCTGGTGAGATCTGCTATGGAGAGGCCCGATACATGCAGAGTATGCGACATTCACTGCCATTGTAAATAAATTGAAAGATCCGAGGCTCATCAGAATTTGAAACAGGGAGGAATAGACACTGATTGATCAAATATAATACTTGTTATGGATAAGGAAATTTAATGTAGAAAGACATCCTTTATTGTTTGTACTCAATAATTTGACAAGAACCATGTAAATTTTATAACAATGGGTGAGTTGCATGCATAGATTTTGTTGGCCGACTTGAGGGTTGGACCGTAGGCATAGTGGCCAGATATGGCTCAAATTTGTGTTATGCAGTTGTACTTCTGTTCATTTGCATGGTCGCTGGTCATGTTTAACAGGTGGTCTTTCGTAATGTAAATTGTTAACTCCTAGCACTCAGGGCAGTTTTGGGATCTGGCACAGCCAGCCCGTGACTGGGCATTTTTTGTTTTGTTGTGCAACATGCGACATGTTGGGATAAAAGTGCCGTAACTTTTTTATTTTTGCTAATCATGCGAAATGACAAACATGACTTTTGTTGAGTGAGACCTTCTCTACATTTCTATGTGGTTTCTTTGTCAATTTAAACAAAAACTCATGCCCTACACCCTAACAAAGTGAATATATAGAACTCAATCACAGATTGATCAAACACCACTGTATATTCCAAAAAGGACTGGGGACAACACCCCATCTTGCTTCAACCCATTTGAACAACGGAATGGTTCTGATTGTGTCACACCATGTTTCTTTTACTATTTAGTTTACATGCATATTTAATAACAAGCGACATAACAAGGGACATAGACCTCTTTTAATAAGCAATGAGAAAAGTTTTGCGTTTTGGATTCTGTCAGATGCTTTAGTTGCATCTAGGAGGACTAGATAAACATCCCACCCTCACCTTTGGTAATAATTTATGCATTTACTCACCACAAAAGAACACTGGACTTTTGATGAATCCGGTTGAAACCGAATTGTAAATTACATATATCAGTCCAAAATTTATATGAAAATATATAGAGCTTGTCTGAAAACTTTCACATTTAAAAAATGATGTGAGAAGTTTCCCTTTCTATCGTTGGTCATTCACCAGACCTGTAGGTAAGAACTAAGCTGGTAGGCAGTGTTCCACAGGTATTGCTCATCATACTTGTAGTCTGAACATTCTACTGAGCACATTGAAAGCATTAATTTCTGTTTGCCCTCATACCAGTCTCATGGATACAGTAATTAACTGTATGTGTAAGTCTTAATAGTGCCAATTCATATATAAATCTGACGAGTGAATGAATAACAGACTGGATAGAGCTCTCAGACTGTCTTGGTCTTACATCAGTATTTGGGAATAGCTGTTGTTTACAAGAGTCAGTCCATGCTGGTTTGTATGCTATGGCTATGGGTGCTCCAGATTGTTTCACTTCACATCCTTTCTGTTCCAGTCTCAAAGGTAAATTCAGCTATTATAAAGAGGAGAGGGCACTTCAGCTGTTTAAAAGGTGCAGCACCGTGCACACAGTTCTTTCCTGATGTAAGTTTCGAGGTTGTTGCCTGTGCCCCTGGGTAACAACTTTGAGACATCCTGGTGTGTTGCATATGCCCCTGGGTTACAACTACATGTCTGTACAAAATGTAATAAGAAGACTAGGCAAGTGTTGATAAGAACAGAGACACTGTGTGCCAGATAAGCCTGACATGTTTGATCCTTCACTTGACTTATCAGAGGCTAATGAGTAATGATGGAGCATAGGTTGAGCATGTACCTGTCAACTTTCTATGGCAATTAGGAAATAAGGAGTTTTTATGGGGGAGATTTTATTTTTGGAATAGAATAAATAAGAAATAAATGCATTTTGTATGGGGGAGATTGTCTAAAATAAATCAAATGTGCAACAAAAAGACTGAAAAGAAAGTTTAAAAAGTGGGAGACTCCCACCAAATGGGGGAGACTTGATAGGTATGGGAGCATAACTATATAATCCTTTGCCCAGAAGTACAGAATCAACAAAGTTAACGTTGTCAACATGTTATTTTGCACTTAACAGGAATGTCGATCACATTTGGACTAATATCAGGACACAAAGTGTGCATGAAGTTGTCCATTTCCAAGAAGCCATTTAGCTAATTCTCAGGTTCACTGGGATGTGCATATTTTGATTTTCAATAAGAAGGCTAGGAAAGTGTTGATAAGAGCAGATACACGGTGTGGCAAATAAGCCTGAAGCGTTTCGTCCTTTACTGGACTCATCAGAGGTTAATGAGTAATGATTGACCACAGGTTAGGCGTAACTATGATCTTATGCCCAGAGGTGCAGACAGTTGAAATCTTTCAATTCAACAGTTATATGGTTCAATCAAAACTGAGTACTGTGTTGTGTGCTTGGCCTTTATATAGGGCCTTGTACATTGCTAGGGAACATCTAGATGTCATGCTATATTGTGACGTCATCAATTATGGGTCAGCACGTTGAGTCTCACTGGACAGTAGGACTGGGTTTTGCCAGCAGTCATCACAGGTTACTGTGTTGGCATGTGGTATGATGACAGGTCACATGTAACAGTGGGGTATACACAGAGTTTTCTTCTCTGTGAGTACCCAAAGGAGAAGACTATCTCCAACAGAAAGGGTTCCATTTCCCTGTTCCCGGATCAGATAATATGTCTGGATCATAAGCTTTTTGTATTTACATCCTTTCAGATAATGTTGCTATCCAACTTGGAAGCTAAAATGAAGAAAAATAAAAAGTAAAAATATGAACAAAATGTCACTGACCAACTGGAATTATTTGTTGAGTCATGTGTGTTTCAAAACTTATAATTATTTTGTTCAGTGGTCTAGGACGGGAATTAAAGTGTCAGTTTTAACTACTGTTTGCTGAGCTGGACACCACAATTATTCATACAAGGTAAGAAAGGTAAAATATCAAAAACAAAATACATGTAAAAAGCCAATTAGAGGTGCAGTTAGTGAATAGCATTTACAATATATAAGTTACCTCTTTCTGAATCATATCATACAAATAGAGTGGCTGCCAGTAATATCTTCCTCAATCACCGTATCATGCAATCATGGTGGCTGTTCTCATTGATGTCATTTCCACATGACCGATTTCAGACTTAAAGTCTGCTGGATAGAAAGTTCATACACATTGACCATAGATTGATGCTGTGTACTGGGTCTGGGCCAGTACAAGGAGTGCAGCTCATTACTGGTCATTAACTCATTCCAACTCATTCATCCTTCACTTGACTTATAGAGGCTAATGAGTAATTATTGAGCACAGGTTGAGCACTGTACATTGGCAAATATACCTAAATATCAGTCCCTGATATTTAGGTATATTTGCCAAGATTTAAGACGGCAGTTGCATATTTAAATTCTTCATGAAAAGAGCTTTCGTTCAAGTACCGACATGCCCATAGTTTTAAGTCAGTGGTTCTGGCACTGCTTGGCAGGTCATGCTGCAGCTGCCGCGAGCTGCGGCATGACTTGCCAGGCAGTGCCAGAACCACTGACCAATGCCTGTCACCATAGTATGGAATCAGTTAAAGCAATAAAGGACAAAATTGGTTTGCTTGCAGACCTCACATTGTGTAAAATGGATAGAGACAACTGGAAGTCACAGGTAGTCAGTGTCCTCTTCCAGTCTCCCTTCTGTTATTATGTCACAGGTAGTCTGTGCTCTTCCAGTCTTCGTTGTGTGTAATGATGTCACAGGTAGTCTGTCATCTTCCAGTCTTTGTGGTGTGTTATGATGTCACTAGGTAGTGTGCTTACTTCCAGTCTTTCTGGTGTGTTATGATGTCACAGGTAGTCTGTCCTCTTCCAGTCTTATTGGTGTGTTATGATGTCAAGTAGTCTGTCTTCTAGTCTGTATGGTGTGTTATGATGTCAAAGGTGGTCTGTCCTCTTCCAGTCTTTGTGGTGTGTTATGATGTCACAGGTGGTCTGTCCTCTTCTAGTCTTTGTGGTGTGTTATGATGTCACAGGTATTCTGTCCTGGTTCAGTCTCCCTGGTGTGTTACAGACAATGTATGATGCCACTAATAATCTTATTCGATGTGGTCTCTTTGGTATATGATTTAAGTCACAAGTAATTGCTCCTATTTCAGTCTCCTCATTGTGTTATGATGTCAGGTAATCTGTCCTGGTCCAGTCTTAGTGATGTGGTATGATGCCAGATCTCAGCACCCACTGATTCATTCATTGATATCAGAGGCATAATGCAATACACATTTGACCTTCTGCCATTTTCTTAACCATGCATGCACAGAGCCTGCCGGTCCCAACACTGATTGATCTCTTGTTTTCACCATATAAGTCTACTTCCATGTCAATGCATGCCTACATGTTCATCAACCCATGTCTGTTGATCCCCACATGAACATCAATCCCTGTCAATACTAACAGTACTTACCAGTCCCTGCATGCACACCAACCCATATACAGACCTCGTATGTATTCAATCCCAGTCTGTCCCTACATGTACAACAATCTCTCTGCATGTACATCAGTCCCTAACAGTCCCTATAGGTGCATCAGCCCCTGTCAGTTGGTACCTTTGTATCAATCCCTGTCAGTCCCTATATGTGTATCAGTCACTACATGTGTTAATCCCTACTAGTCCCTCCATGGATAACAATCCCTATCAGTCTTTGTTAGTATATCAATGTCTGTAAGTCTCTAAATATGGATCAATCGTTGCCAGTTTCTTATGTACATCCATCAAATGAGTCCCCATACACATACATCAATCCCTGCCAGCTCCTACGTGCACCTGTTTCTACCAAGTTCCCACATGGAAACCAATCTGTGTCTGTGCCTACATGTAAATCAATCCTTTATATCACTCCCTATACATGTAGTTGGAGATCAGTCTTCATCAGTGCATATCAGTCTCACAGTTACAGCAATTAAGTTACACGAGAAAGAACAAAATATATCCCCCACTCCAATATGTGATAAAACCACAAGGATTTAGTTGCCTAATCAATTGTCTGCCAAATGCAACACTGGCAGCAATATCCAGCTTGTGTCTCAGCATACAGTTAGTGTAGTACTGCTGTGGCAATCACAGGCCTCGTGCACAGCCACCTCAAATCTGGTGGGCATATGGTGCATATGTTTGACAACTTGCACAATTAGATTCTTCTCAAAAAAAAAAAAAAAAAAAAAAAAAGCAAAACAAAACCAGGAAAGGCAGAGCCACAAAGGTGCATAGATGGACGTGTTTGCGTGAGCCTGTTGGGGTGTACAGATTGCAGTGGACGGCTCCAGTGCCTTGGTAGGCTCATCACCTCTACTGCTGCTACATGTAGGAGAATGCTCTGATCAAATCAGCACCTTTGCCTGGGGACATTAGTTTTGAAAGCAGACCTTAATTTGTATCGAAGGAGATTAATTGCTGTGCAGTAATCAATGCTGTTTTCTGGCCAGTAGATCAGGCAGAGGGAGCGCTAATTGCCAGAGGTGAGATAGTGGAGAGATGAGGGCTGTGGGCCACACAGTGGAGGCTGTATGTATGACAGGGAAGCCATTCAGCACAACCTGCCAGGTTACACCGAGCCCCGCATTCTAGCAGACTTTTTATGCAAGACATAAAGTGAAGCAGGCAGCGGTTTTGTCAGGTTACATTGTCAGCAGTCTGTTTGTGAAGACAGCGCAGCATCAGGCTCATCAAACCATCAGCAAGTGGATATATGGTTTATTGACTAGGCTTCGACGGAGTAAAGAAACATATGGAGAGCAAAGGGACAGGTAATGCAGGGCAGGACCCAGACAGCAAGGAGCTGCTCAAAATGTAAGTCAAACTATTTTATCACAATATACAGCAGGAAAGACGGACAAGACTTAACACAGTCTGGGCTACAGTTGTATCTCCGTGTGTACACCAGCCACTTTATTGTTCATGTTTTGAAATGCATACAGATTGCATGCTGATGTTTTGTACTGTGTTTGGACATGCTTTGAAGGGAAAGTCATGGTTTTGCCCCCAAAAAGTACTCATTAGCCTTTATGAAGTATTTTGTATCGGTATGCACCTTAAATATATTGAGAAAAGCGATATCTGTAGATCATTTGGTGTGTAAAAAGCAGTGGCAGACTGTCTGTTTGAACACTGTTGCTTTGAAATACAAATTACTTGCAAGATTTTTTAGAACAATATTTGGACAAACTTTGTAGACAACACCCTATGGCTTCCAAAACTCTGCTGGCTTTTTATCTGGGATGGAGTTGCCACCGTGGCCAGCTGTAGATGAAGAATTGAGTTGCCTCCTTGTGTGTCTGTGGAAAGTAAAAGCACGTGGGCAGGAGATATTTGTTGAAACTCCACTGGCAGTTTACTGAAAGGTCTTTTAGGCTTCCTGCCTTTCTGTGGAGGTGATTCGTCACTTGAGGAAAGTGCCACCTCAACTGATATATCAATACAGAGCGCCTTCTTCCTTGAAAACGCTTAGTGGGTTATTGTCTGTGTTGTTGCACTAGCTCTCATCAGCTGGCAAGGCCAACAAAAAACCAAATGGCTTTGTAACTAGTGTTAAAAAAGATATAGTCATATGACGTTGTACCACCATGCCAGCTTTTCCCAGCTGCTGTGTGTTCCATACCTTCGGGTGAAACTTTACAACAGTCTTTGTGCAGAGAGTTATTATTTATATCTCAAAACCAGCAGAAGTAGTTGGTTTGTGTTCACCTATAGACAGCTTGGAGAACCACCATTTGCATGTCTTTTTGCTGTGAGTGGCATAGCTTTCCACAGCTCAGGCAGTTTTTGGTATTTGCTGTTTTGTCTACTCAGGTTCATAGAAACAACAACTGCTGGTAGCTGCTTGCACGCTGCTCTCTACTTCTTACTGCAGTATAGTCTTTCACTTTTACTGCTCTGGTTGGATGTACATACGTATTTGTGTGCCTCACAGAGTGAAGGCATAGCATTCATTACTTGTTTCCACACCATCTGACTTGATTCAATGCTTCTGTATATTTTTATGCCAAAGCTATATGTAGCTCAACAGTTGAGTGTGGATACATAAAACGTGTTTCAACCTTAAATACTGCTTTAGCCACCTGACTCAACTAACTCATTTCATGCTAAAGATGTAGGCATTTTTTTTTGTTCTCCTGAAAAAAGTCATATGTATCAGTCTGTAATTGTTAATATAGAGTATCATTGTACATGCTATTCATATATATATATATATATATATATATATATATATATATATATATATATATATAAGATAAACAGCTTTATTTCAGACTAAAAGTCCATATATACACATCACATACATAAAAATATATACATGTTGGTAAAATAGTATAAAGGATGGTAGGATCAGCCTCCGGTGAGGATGGCTCGCCACTTACCTGCAAAGATGGAGGTTTGCATGTTGCTGTTCTTAAGTTTATAAAGTAACTCATTTGTGCTTTTGTGCACCCTGCAAAGAAAACTGTACACTATTTTGCGGATCAGCTCTTTGAATGATAAAACGCCTCTGTGTACAAACATATTGCTAGCCGAACATGATTTTTGAAGACACATAAGCCATCGAAATGAATTGTTGTAGCACACTGAAAATTTTTGGTATACTGAGAGCCTGTAGTTAACCCAAAGCTGGGCTGTATACAGCGATGTACAGTAGGATTTAAACAAGCACATTTTAACCTCATCGCTGCAACATGAAAACTTTCACTTAAGCATGTTTGCCCTGGAACATAACGAACGATATTGCCGACCAATGTCTTCATCATCAGAAAGTGATGGCATAACGATGTGACCAAGATACATGAACCTTTCGACAAAGTGTAACTTTACATTGTTGAGTTTTACAGACGGGTTGATTTCGAACCATACATGCGTAGTAAACAGCATACAGACAGTCTTTTTAGTATGATATACAATATCATTCTCAGTTGCAAACTGCTCACAAACAAGAAGTTTTCTTAACCCCTTAACTGATGGGGATATAAGCACCATGTCGTCTGCATAGCTCAAGTTATTTGAAGATGTTCCTCCTATATTGCAACCTACACCGCACTCAGCCAGGCGGTAATTTACCTATATACGAGACAGTGCTGTGCATGGTGCCCTGGGATACTCCGGGCGAGGGTCTCAGCATTCATTTTTTCTTCTAAATAGGTAGGTGTATTTTTATTATTCATGTTCACATTTAAAATTATATGATATATACGGTCCAAAATGTGACTTATGGCAGCTATGTTAATTGGATCATCGGCAGAAACTCTGATGCTTAATTTACATGTTGCACTGTAGAACCAGTCAGAAATCATTTCAGATAAGAGATTTGTGTTGCTAATGATTAACTAAAACACATCCAGAACTTCGATGAACATTGATCCATTATTATAGTCCTATAGGGGCTCCAGTCCCCTTGAGTTCAATAGTGCCTTTACATTTTGGTGACCTTGACCTCAAGGTCACAGGACTTCTGGGTGCAAAGTGGGTTATCGAGTCGGTGGGCTGACTTGTATTTGTTAACAGTTTGTGTGGTCCTATTTTTACATCTGTATTATATTGTAAACCCAAGTGTGGAGACCTTATATTCACACCCATATTCTATCAGGATCACCTATCATCAAGATAAGCTATATATACTGTGCAGACATGTACATGTACATGTAGTACTGTGGAAAAAACCTGTTATTTTGCAGCAGTCATCACCATGCAACCACCTGGCTTCTGTTGGCTCCAGGGCTGATGTCTTTGGACAAATGTTTGGCCTTTTTATGTGGCTACCTCTCAGTGGTGCTCTTCTTAATGTTGACGAGCATATTGACTCGGTGGCGTGTTCAAGAAGCAGTGAGCAGTTATTCTAAGTTTGTCATGGTAGAGAGCTGCAATTTATTGACTAAAGTAGGGCTGGCTTTGCCGTCATAGAGAGCCTATGTTTATAAATGTCATACTGGGTTTAGCAGCATGACATATGAACTTATAGCTAAGCTGTCTTCATATGATTTTTGACCTTAAAGAGGACAATTAACGGCGTGGAGTATCTGTATAATGTATAATTGACACACATGCAGTACATGTATATGCATCAGCCAGTGTGTATACACATATGGTGTTTTGGCCCACAGATTACCTGAGCACACTGTGTATTGCTATTGACGCAGGCCTGTACGAACATGCTGCCTGGTCCCTGGGCATCTCCATGGCATGTGGAATCACAAACTCATTTGCAGAGTGTGATATATTCATGGAATCAATTAGAGAACACCCTCAGTGTATGTCTGAGTGTACCCTCACTGCTAAATGTCAACTACAGATAATGAAGAAAGTAAAATCAATTTAAGTTACTTTAATTGCTTTAACTCCCTTGTGGATAAAATAGCATGAATCGGATGATTTTCACGTGAGGAGTTAAGCTTCCTCACAAGCTAGGCCACAACTATCAAAAGACAAGCCATACTCAGGGGTATATAAAAGTCTTCCTATCAAGTATATTATGCCAAATTATACAGTTGCTGTATTGTTTAGGGTGGAAAATTTTATGTCATTTTTGTTGAATGGAAGAGACTATGTAACCATCAGCCAGTGAAGGGTTAAGCAATGTTTGAGCAACATTACTTGGGCTGCCTCTCTCCATACATTGTACCCCAGCAGCAGTTCAATAGATCAGCATATAACTGAGGTGCAGTTTGTCAGGCTCCATACCTTCACAGCATTATAAGTATTGACTCTCAAGCAGCCTGCACACGTATCAGAGCAGCTGTGTATGCACAAAGTGTGCCCAAGGCACGACTGTCATGTACTTTGTAAGTCTACTTCAGCTTACTCTGTATCAGTGCGTGTTCATAGAATTATAAAATACCTCAAATCCATGGGCATGAAAAAATATACAGCAACAATATTGATGTCCCTTTATCAAGGTATTACCTTTACTTAACCTATAGTCTACCTATTAACTTGTGAACACTGTCACTGCAGCATGTAGGC
The DNA here is from genome assembly GCA_964020975.1 of Hermodice carunculata. Classification (NCBI taxonomy): domain Eukaryota; kingdom Metazoa; phylum Annelida; class Polychaeta; order Eunicida; family Amphinomidae; genus Hermodice; species Hermodice carunculata. The sequence goes on along the minus strand of OZ026612.1, from coordinate 131,731,556 downwards.
CAGATGTAGAACACTGTCACTGCAGCATGTACACCAGATGTAGAACACTGTCACTGCAGCATGTAGGCCAGATGTAGAACACTGTCACTTCAGCATGTACACCAGATGTAGAACACTGTCACTGCAGCATGTAGGCCAGATGTAGAACACTGTCACTGCAGCATGTAGGCCAGATGTAGAACACTGTCACTGCAGCATGTAGGCCAGATGTAGAACACTGTCACTGCAGCATGTACACCAGATGTAGACTACCCACTTAGGGACAGGCTTAGTTAGGGAATTCACACTTAATATATCCACAAAGGAGACATATAACCATTGGGCAGACACTTTGCCCAACAGGATTATGATGGGCTCAAGTTAAAAGCCCAAATCCTGTGTCACATTCTAACTCCACTACAGTTAAGAAAATTTCGACTGGAGAAAGAACATCACTGCATCGATCCACCAATTGTGTACAATGGAACCTTTCAGCCTAAATGCTATGCATGGGGAAATATAGGCCTTGCCTCGTATTATACTGAAATTCACAGTTCTTGTGCCTATTCTCTGTTTACATTGTGTGTGACATGCTTTCAATATAATTTTCTGGTCCAAAGATATTGCTAACTTTTCAAGCGTGGAGCAGTCTTATACCCACAAGGTATATGGACAAATATTCATGCCTCTAGCTTATACTTTATTATGGAAATACTTTACTCCCAACATTCCACGTAGTGTTCATCCTTGAACAGAACACACCCTGATATGTAATTCCTACACTCAGGCAATCCCTCTCAAGGGGCATGATGTCACCTTGACAATAAAATGTTAGATAGTAAACACTGTCAGTCAGACTCCGTAACACGTGGGCTGGTACGATCCAACTGACTATTTGGACAGTTGGTATTCTTACATTTAAAATGGTAGTTGTCACGTAAAACCTGTGTTGTAACAGTAAGTTATGTGGGTATACACATGTATATACCAAGGTACTATCCAAAGGTAGCAATATTTGCTGGTCTCGGAAGAGCTCAGTACAAATGAAATCAGTCAGACTGCCAAGCCAAAGTCTTATTTGGCAAGAAGGTTCACAGACAGCCATTGCTTGCTGTCTGGCCTTTGCCCAGTCTCCATATTGCCTTTTCTTGGGCATGAAAAATAAACAGCAAGTATTTACAAGCCTCTTGTCAATATATTACCTTACTTGGGCATAAAAAATGTCTTATCCTATTGTGAACATCTGTATTTGCTGTTGACTTGACCTCTGATATTGCCAAACATTTAAAAATTCACAGCAACATTATGGTATTTTTTTGCATACATCATTATGCATCTCATGTTACACACAGAAATTTACCAAATTATGGCACAACCCTAAGGTGGCCTTCAGTGTCCTCTCCTCTACCACATCAATATAGACTCTGAATCTGTAGAGTTTCCTCTCCCATACCACACCAATATAGACTCTGAATCTGTAAACATTTTGTTTCTCTACCACACCTATATAGACTCTGAATCTGTATAGTTTCTGCTCCTATACTACACCAATATAGACTCTGAATCTGTATATTTTCCTCTCCTGTACCACACCAATATAGTCTCTGAATCTGTATAGTTTCCTCCCCTATACCACACCAATACAGACTCTGAATCTGTATAGTTTCCTCTCCTATACCACACCAATATAGACTCTGAATCTGTATAGTTTCCTGTCCAATACCACACCAATATAGACTCTGAGTCTGTATAGTTTCCTCTCCTATACCACACCAATATAGACTCTGAATCTGTATAGTTTCCTCCCCTATACCACACCAATATAGACTCTGAATCTGTATAGTTTCCTTTCCTATACCACACCAATATAGACTCTGAGTCTGTATAGTTTCCTCTCCAATACCACACCAATATAGACTCCGAATCTGTAGAGTTTGCTCTCCCATACCACACCAATATAGACTCTGAATCTGTAAACATTTCTTTTCTCTACCACACCTATATAGACTCTGAACCTGTATAGTTTCTGCTCCTATACTACACCAATATAGACTCTGAATCTGTATATTTTTCTCTCCTGTACCACACCAATATAGACTCTGAATCTGTATAGTTTCCTCCCCTATACCACACCAATATAGACTCTGAATCTGTATAGTTTCCTCCCCTATACCACACCAATATAGACTCTGAATCTGTATAGTTTCCTTTCCTATACCCCACCAATATAGACTCTGAATCTGTATAGTTTCCTGTCCAATACCACACCAATATAGACTCTGAGTCTGTATAGTTTCCTATCCTATACCACACCAATATAGACTCTGAATCTGTATAGTTTCCTCTCCAATACCACACCAATATAGACTCTGAATCTGTAGAGTTTCTTCAAAATGATCAAACAGAATGGATTGTTATTGAATTCCAGTGTGTTAATGGTCTGTCTAAGTGTTTTCCAGACAATTTCAACTGTTCCTTGGTCCAGAACAAAGTCAATGCAAGCCTGCTACTTTACAGAAATTGAAGAGTCCAAATCCAGTTTATATTGTGAGCTCAGATGACCCAACTGTTTTTCCATGAGCATTTGGAAAATGATTTTATTGTAAGTCTTAGCATCAAGTCTCATACCAGTACTGATTTACATGTATGTGTACCATAAAGTGCTTCTGTTTCAGATGTTGGACTTCATGACTTCTCTATAAGTGGCCTTCAGGTTAAATTGCAAAAATATCAGTACTTGACCAAGTTTTTCTTGGGTCATTGAGGGCCAGAGTAAACAACGGACAAGACTGACCTCAGACCTACAGTCACACTTGTAATGTGATCATCATTTTGGTATACAAGACTGACCTCACAACTAGAAAGCTACACCTGGAAGATAGGATCTCATCAATTTGATATCTACAAGACAGACCCTATACCTGTAGTCACACCTGTGATATGTGATCATCAAATTGATATACAAGACTGACCTGAGGCCTGCAGGATGTCTCAAAAGTTCATTCTCCCTATGCCCTCTGCTTTTTCTTCCTCCCAATTGAAAATTAGGGACACCTTGTTCTCATGGTGTCACTGTTGGTGTGGCTGTCTGGTTCCTGGGTCTAATTGAGGCCAATAAAGACATTTCTTGCTGAATATAGACTCTGAATCTGTAGAGTTTCCTCTCCTCCTATACCACACCAATATAGACTCTGAATCTGTAGAGTTTCCTCTCCTATACCACACCAATATAGACTCTGAATCTGTAGAGTTTCTTTTAATAGATAAATTATCATTATATGGTGATCTTTAGCTACATGTAGATTTGCCTGATTATCAATGCAGTGCAGGTCTGTTACTTTGGTATAGTATTGATATTGACAAATAAAATTAGACATGGTCAAAGAGAATGGCTTGTTAGTGTAATTCCACTCTGTTAAAGGTCTGCCTAATTGTTTGCCAGACAATTTCAACAGTTCCTGGGTTCAGAACAAAGTCAATGCAACCTGCTGCATCCAAGAAACACACAAGTCCAAATCCAGTTTATATTGTGAGCTCAGATGACCCATCTGTTTTTCCATGAGCATTAATTTGGAAAATGATTTTATTGTGAGGGTAAAATCATATCTCATACCAGTGCTGATTTTAATGTAGGTGTACCATAAAGTGCTCCTGTTCAGACGTAGGACTTCATTAATTCTCTATAATTAAGTGGCCTTCAGGTTAAATGGGAAAAATATCAGTACTTGACCAAGTTTTTTCTGGGTCATTGAGGGCCAGAGTGAACAACTGACAAGACTGACCTCAGACCTACAGTCACACCTGTAATAATATGTGATCATCAAATTGGTGTACAAGACTTATCAATGTACCTATATAGTCACACCTGTAATATGTGGTCATCAACTTGATATACAAGACAGACCTGAGACCTACAGTATGTCTCAAAAATTCATTCTCCCTGTGCCCTTTGCCTTTTCTTCCTCCCACTTGAAAATTAGGGACACCTTGTTTTCATGGTGTTGTTGGTGTGGCTGTCTGGTGCCTGGGTCTAATTGAGGCCAATAAAGACATTCCTAGCTGCTCAAATCAGTGTCTAGCTGTTACAGAATTCCCATGTATACTGTCAGCAGGGACAAAGGCCAAAACTGGAGTTGGTCAACTTTTAAAAAGCTTAACTTGATGCAGAAGCTTCAATTTCTCTTGACAACATGTGGTAACTTTGATCTTCAGTATTAGGAACGGTAAAGTCAACATATATCTGTGAGAGTATCCACTTCCCCAAATAGATCCAGATCAGATTAATGAATTTCTGACAAAATTTGCTTTTGGATAAATTTTTTTTAGCCTTGTATCATGTTTATATGTTTTCAATCATATTTTTGGTCTGATGGTAATGTACAATATTTTAGGACTCATTTTCATCAAAATGTGTCATTTTCTTGTGACACAGCCAGCTTTTTTTTGCTTTGCTCCTTTTAATGAGGTATTTGGCTCTGGCACTGAGCATAAATGAACTCTCAGATTAAGGTTAGTCATTCAGGTTACTATCTTAGCTGTACTATTGTGTATACTTCTGAACACATTTCTGAACCTAGCCTGCTATCTTACCCAAAGATCTGACTGTGTCTGCTGAGCTTAAACCGACATTTTGAGGTACTACAGCTAGAGCTGAGGCTTTGAAATTGAGGGAATTCCATTGAAGGTCTTTGTAAATGTGGAGATTAATCTGTGAGAAGTTACATATCTCACCATTGTAAAAGGCTAGGTCAGATAATGCCTGTGTTAGCCTAAGTCAGACATAAAAACTGAATAAACAAGCAGGCAACACTCAACTGACCAAATTTAATGGGAGGAAGAAATGGTAAAAAGTGACTTGAGGGAACTAAGTTTGAGACATCCTGTATAGTCTTGCCTGTAATATGTGATCCTCCACTTGATATACCAGGATGACCTTAGACTATTAGTCAGACCTTAGCCCTATATGAATATGTATAGTCACACGTGTAGTGTGTTATCAATTTGATATATATGGGACAGACCTTCGGCCTATATGTATAGTCACATGTGTAATGTGTGATCATCAATTTGATATATATGGGACAGACTTTAGGCCTACATGTATAGTCACACATGTAGTGTGTTATCATCAATTTGATATATATTGGACAGACCTTGGGCCAACGTGTATAGTCACATGTGTAATGTGTTATCAATTTGATATATATGGGACAGACCTTTGGCCTATATGTATAGTCACATGTGTAATGTGTGATCATCATTCTGATATATATATATATATATGGGACAGACTTTAGGCCTACATGTATAGTCACACATGTAATGTGTGATCATCAATTGGATATGTATGGGACAGACCTTAAGCCTACATGTATAGTCACATGTGTAATGTGTGATCAATTTCATATTTATGGGACCGATCCTAGGTCTGCATGTAGAGTCACACATGTAATGTGTGGTCATCATTTTGATATATATGGGACAGACTTTAGGCCTACATGTATAGTCACACATATAATTTGTGATTATCAATTTGATATATATGAGACAGACCTTAGGCCTACATGTATAGTCACACCTGTTATACATGTGATCATCAATGTGGTACAAGACAGGCATTAGTCACATATGTCATGCATGAAGCATCAACTAGATACATACAGGACAGACCATATACCTATTGTCAGGTTATGTGTGATCTTTCAATTAGACACATGTATACCTTATAGCTACATGTATATAGTTACACATGCAATGTATGATGTATCAGTTAGATGTGTTCAAGACTGGACTTCCATTTATTCAAAATCATTGGCTGACTCTGTTGCGGCTACTTATTCTCCTTGCTGCTCCATGTACATAGAAGATTGACAATGTGTTTTACAGTATCATTAGTTTGTTTATTTGTCCATGGTATAAATAACAGCAAGACAGAAGTAAAGTTAACAATTATTTGAACAAGCACATAATTAATATAAATTCTGTCCAATAATTTGAAAGCCCTGAAATAAATTGTCAGAAAAAGAAAAAACAACATAACAATATGTATATTTTTGAAATGGATACATTGATGTTATTGATTTTGTGTGCAGAATGATTTACTTGTGGTTTATCTGGTCCAAGCACCTGTACTTGAGCGTATTGTACATGCATGTACACTTACTAGATTGGCTGGCCAGGTTATCATGTAACCCTCATGAATATTCATGTATTATTAAGGGCCTGAAGTACTTGTGCTGGTGTATGGGGCTCCACAGGCCCTAGTTGTGCAAGCAGACAGACTTAAGTACTCCAATAAAGCTTACTTTGTGTAATGACATTTACATGTGGGAGTACACCCGGCAGTATTTAATATGCTGACACCCCTTTCTCAACTCTTATGCATGTTACACACCATTGAAGAGTCAAAGGTGGAAGCTTCTATTCCTGCGATATGGGTGATAACATATGACATTTGGGCAGCATTCATATTTATTACAACAGACATAACCATGATAACTCTCACGTGTCAGAAGTTAAGATTGAGTAAGGTCAGGTGGCAGTGTTCAAGAAGCACGCCGTTTAGGGTCCACCAAATTTCAAATTGTCAAAATTTTCAGCAAGAAGGCAACAATTTAAAAGAAAAATATTTGGATTTTATGCATGACTACATAATGGAAGAAGCACCAAAATATATTGCTGTAAGGTGAGTGGTTAATTCTCTCATATTATCATAAAATCATACAAGAGCTAAAATTTCATCTTGCACAGGCATCGTATTGAAATAATGTATGATAGGAAAATAGAAAGCACCGTGTTATCAGTTCATGAATAAGTAGAATGTGCATAATAATTGGTGCTTGCCAGCATAAACTTTCATGGATAAAGTGACCATATAATATCGTAGTTCACAATTCAAACGTTTGCAAATGTGAACTGACATAGAGTACATGTTCTCACCGCAGCTACTAAGAGCAGATCTTGTAAGTTAAACAGTAAGCCAGCATTGATTCTGCCTTCTCTTATACGGGGAAGAACTCATCACATGTCAACATGGAGCTATACACAGGTTAAGAATATCCTGTGGGGAGACAATAAAGTAGAGAGTATGCACAGATGAAGTTAATCAAGAAGAGAGTTGCTAATAGTGGCCCGTAGAGTTACAGGTTCCGCTTAACTTATGAAGTGTAACATGTTATTGGCTGACTGTCTGCTGAGGGTTACATATATCACCAGTAAATTAGTTACTGTAATGTTATTGTAAACCTAAGAACTGTGTAAGGATTGTCTTAACCAAATACTGAAGTTTCTGAAATCATCCAGTAGATGTTTGTTATGCTCCCAGACTTCGGGGGATACTGTTTTCAGCTTATCCAACTGTCAACGCGACTCTTCATCCATAACAGAATCCTTGCAAGCAACATATTTTATGACACACAGGTCACATCAAACTTAGATACATGTCAATTGTACCTTGACATCTCTTGACCTGATTACAGTTTGGTGACCTTGACCTCATTTTCGAGGTCACAGGACCCGTGTGTGCAAAGTAAGGAGGTATACCAGTCTGTCAACAACAACTGTTGTTCTTGTTGTTTACATGCATGTGCATGGCAGATATAATACCAGTCTCTTGGACTGATAATGTAACAATGAAAAAAAAATAATGCTCAAATAATGTTTAATGAAAACAAGTAAAGAAACCTTACCATACTAAGGAAAAAAAACTTCAAAAATTTGCAGACAGAAACATTAATGCTCACCCAATACTAACCTGTATGAGCTCTAAAGTATGCACCAAAGAAAGAAAAAAGTTAAGGAAAAAAAAGATGCCCTTCAAAAATAAAAACAATGAAGCTGTACACCAAAGTATCATAACAACTGCCAGTAAGACAGATGAAACAGACAAAACAGAAAAGATTTAAAGTTAGAGTTAGATAATGAGCTGGATATAAATACAAATGGGCAATGATATGTACTGAGATGTAAGGTTATGATTAAGGAGAAGTAATTTGTCACTTATTTTTTTGATAAAAGTTAACAGATGAAATAGGAGTTACCAGTAATTATAAAATAGTAAATGTACCTTAACAGATTTTGGACCCCCAAAATGTTCTATGAAAAGTTATACACCTCTAAAGATGTTAATGCTAAACCACTGTTTATGACTGTTTTCCAGAAAAAAAAATTGTGAGGGAAGCAAAATTTATTGTAGGAGAGAAACCTCACAGAGACTCAGCAGATGTCTCAAAAGCAGTGGCTTGTACGTACCAAGTCACCAAGCTTTTATGGACCAGCCTACTTGGACCAATATACTTTGGCAGGAAATAAAAGATTCAGTAATCCATTCATTAAATGTGTCTTATATAAATGGATTAAAATTCAGGGACATGGGATCTTAGCATTGTTGCCTCCCCCACCACCAAAACAGATAAAAATAAAGCAGAATTTTTAAAAAATTGGTGACCCATATCTTTTCTGTAGATTACAAGCTTATGGAAAAATGTGCAGCAACATGAGTGAAAAGGACTAAAAATTAATGGTCAAGTGCAGATCAGCCGGGATTTTTCAAAGGTCAATGCATCAATGAAAATATGAATGAAATTCTGAATATAAATTACAAAACAGAGAAGAAAACTTTTATTTGACATATACTATACATAAATGCTGTGATCAAGCAAAAAACATACAAATACACAAAGAGATATAACACTTCTCCAACATGATGTTAAACAGCCTCAAACTTATACAGAGTGTTATCTTAGAACACTCATATGATGCTGATCTGCCAATGCTTGGGAAATGAGTTCACAATTACAGATAACTGCCAATTGATAGTCTTTAGCTGAAGTGCAGGAAATAACTGAGTGACACCGCACTTAAGATATAGTGAATCTTAGCACCACGGAAGTGTAGGCTGTCACTACAAGCATGGCTTATACACATTTGCTGTACATATTGGAGCCCCAGGTTGTTAGAAGCCAAACATGACTGTGTTATATCCTGGTCAGTTTCATTACCCTTGACACAAAATTAAAGAGCCGGAGGGAATTGTCATCCCCCTCGTTGCCTGTCCTTCCATCCGTCCGTCTTGTTGACTTTACTGCGATATCTCAAAACAAGAACCTTATTTAAAACCAGCTTCCTCTGATTATATTTAAACCTTTTATGAAACTTTTAATGAATTTATTTGAGGGCCATCTGAGTGGCACCAACCCTGACTATGTTAACCTGATATCTCAAAAAAAACTGGCCACAGCTCTATTAAATTTTGGTCAAAGATGCATCTTATGATGGACTAGAACCCTTTTTAAAACCAGCTTCCTGTAATTATTTTTGAACTTTTTATGAAACTTTAAAGTCTTTATTTGGAGGCCCTCTGAGTGGTGCACAAGGGGACAACATTACCTTAATATCTCAACAATGAGCCAATGCAGCTTCACCAATTTTTTTTCTGAGATGCGCATTATAGTGAACCACATTTCAATTGAAAACCAGCTTCCTTTCATTGTTTTTACACTTATGGAAATTTTGAAGTATGTTTTGATGGCCTTATGAGTGACACACAGTACAGTGGTCTCTGTCACCAGGACCTGCCCCAACAACATCCAAAAGTACTCTTTCATTTCATAGACAACATTATGGAAGTTGTATGTAAAGTATTCTGCTGCAAAGTCTCTCTTTGTAGCTTTCCAGCTGTAATAGCAGAAAGTTTCTAGTCAGTCTAGAACAACTAGAGCAGAAAGGACTTAATTGCTGGCAAGTTAGAAACAACTTACTCTGCAAGTGGAAATATCATTGAGTGAAACATTTTCTGATTTTGTTTGAAAGGAAAATTTTGCAGTTTTTATTTTTCTTAACTTGTTTTTTCCTTATTTACTTACTTTCACAGAAGTTCATTTTAAAACTTTTTTGAAGGGTTTTACATTGTTGAACCATTATAAATCACTCAAGTTTTTGTGATCATTCTTTAAATTTACCTCAAAAGCATACCAAAATAAATACCCTGAGTAAATGTAAACCATTCTACCATTGCCAGCCATAGTTAACCATGGTGTGGCACTGCTCCTTTGCTGGCAGTGGTCACAGAAGTTGAACCCTGGTGCGCAGTGCTCTGAGCATGGTTGCCAATGTCTTCAGCATGGTTGCCAATGTCTTCAGCATGGTTGCCAATGTCTTCAGCATGGTTGCCAATGTCTTCAGCATGGTTGCCAATGTCTTCAGCATGGTTGCCAGTGTGTTCAGTGTCAGTGCTGATGGTTTGCAATGGTGTCACTGTTAATGCCATATTTTGTTGAATAGAACTTATTTTCAAGTAACCATTGCAACATTGAATATTCTTTATTATAATGTAAACACATAGTTTACAACTGACTGAACACTAATTTGATCATGTCTTGCATGTGTACCTTGCCATGGAAAAAATATACTTTCTAATTACAGTGGATAGGAGGAAAATGAGTAACACATTATCCCTGAAACATAAGAAAATGATACTAATTCTCAAGGTCAACAGATCAGTGTGATCCGTATGCATTTCTGTATGATAATTACTGAAGAACTGAACAAAACTTGATGGAATGTGATATGTCACAAAGGTGATAATTAAGGTAAAGATATTGAAGCTGAGTTACCTTGTTTGAATTTTCAAAGCTGCAAGGTCACAAATGTGAATGGTTCTCATGCAATGATATTATATTTCCTTCAGAGACAAGATGTTCCACCAAGAGGCATATTTTATCTTGCAAAATCAGTAACTTCTGGTTCCAGTACTTTTTATTGTGAAGAGATTAACCAATGTTTATCATCAAGTAACTCTGCCTGATGATCAACATCAGCAGTATAAATGGAAATATCTCCTTTGGTCACTCTTTCTTAGACTGGATGTACTGTAGGAAGACAGCTAGGTCATCTAGTTACTTAAACCTATTTGACTCTATGCAACTAAGATTGAAGTTAATTCAACTGGAATATCCCTAATTAACACAATGAGAAATTGAATAGTTCTGATTGCACATTATATAAGATACTGGATTAGCTAAAACTTTTGATAAGTGGCTTCAGATGTTGTGTGCGTGCACCTGTGTCAAAATACAACTGCCTGTACTCATATCTTAATTCTGCAGACTGTGTTATTATGCCAGCATCCCCTACTGATAAAGTTTGGGGTTATACTGTTTTCAGCTTATCTTACTGTCCGTCCGTAGCAGAATCCTGCAAGCAAAATATCTCGTGATTCACAAGCCACATCCAAATTTATCTCAATCTTATCTTGACCTGATTACATTTTTGTGACCTTGACTCCACTTTCAAGGTCACAGGATCCATGTGTGTGCTGAGTTGGGGTTATCCAGTCAGTTGGTGATTACTGTTCTAGTTAGTAACTCTTTATTGAGATGATGAGCAAAGAGTTGGAAGCTACTTGGTGAGAGTGAGTTCATGCTGAAGCCAGCAGCCAAATCAATTTTGATAATGCTCCCTACTTCCTCTCTCTGGACCATATGACACTCACTTATATGTGCAAATACACTTTTGAAATTTTTTGTTTTAGAAAGAATGAATTTTGTCTGTGCAGGAAAATTGTCATATTGTGACATTTATTGTGGCAATGATTTCCATGAGGCATGCCATTTGAAAGATTAATTATTCTTTTCAAGGAATCAATAGCTTGCATGTTTTTACATCCTATTATCCTGAATAGCAGAAAAGTGAATCCAAGTTAGGATCAATATTACATGTATGAGTCTGATTTTGTTCCAAATGAGAGTATAGATTAAGTGAATTAAAAAGTAACAGAGGTTGCTGGTTTATTTATTGGTACAATTAGGTAGCAAAATGTTCTCCAACAACATGCATGCAGTGCCATGGAGAGTGATTAGCATATAGGCTGAGCCTGCATGGCAATCTGTGGGAAACCATACGGCCAGGGTCGGTGAAGAACACTATGGCATGCAGGCTCATAGTGGTTATATTTATACCTTTGTAATGGACTACATATATGTTGGGGGGGGGAGGGGGGGGACTTAACTGCAAGTGATAACTAATTGCATGTGACTTTCAAATAAAAGAGAGAGCGAGCTGAACTTGCAGTGCTTTTGATGAAGAATGAGTTCAAAGGAGCGAACAACACCTGTCGCACGGATGCAGACTTGTGTTTCTCTTGGTAGATCCATCTGGGTCTCTTATGAACTGTTATTTACGGCCTTTGTGTTGTCCTACTAGTTGAACTTTACTTTGATGAAGAAGTACAGAAGTTACTGGGTATTACCTGATGCATGTTTTTTTAATTGTATGCATATTGTTACAATACAATGTATATGTATATATGTATGTATGGATGGATGGATTGATGGATGGATGTATAGAGCAAAGTGCATCAACATCATTTCATTTCTGCTGTTAGCGGGTTATGTCTGAGAGTATCAAACAAATTGTTTTGTACATTGATATAGGATATAGTCTGCTTGGCATTGGATATGAATGTGATTGGGACTGATCCTCAGGTCACATGAAAAAGGTACATCAATTGGTTTGCCTGTTTGTCACTGTGTATGATGTGACTGGGACTGGTCCGCAGGTCACATTTGATAAAGGAACAAGGACAGTGTCAGAATTGATTGCCCTCATGACTCAATATCCCTTGTTACCCCTGCCATCCAAAAGGCAGAAATGGAGATCAGAGTGGGGTGCATTATAAGTGAGCAGACTGTCATATTAGTTGGATATAGTGTATATGCCACAGGATTACCTCTTGATAATAATGGGTGTGATGAGCCTGGTGTACATGGGGTATGTCTACATAGGCAGGCAGCCTGTTGATGAGCCGGGTGTAGGGGAAGGTCGCCGGGATTGGACCCCCTAACTTCATCAGCCTGCTACAGGAAAACAAAGAAACTTTTTTGTGTTTTGAAGTATGAAATGAATCGGCATCCATAAGCAGATTACTATGGTACTACCAAAGACCAGTTTATGTAAAGAATAATTTAATTACAACAAAAAATAAGATTTGATGAAAGTGTCCCAATCGAGGATACCTCGTTTTCGATTGGACCACATGGTTTCCACAAATGGACCGCCGACCCATCAATGTAAAAATGGATTGAATTCTTGTATTCTGAGCTTAATACTGCGAGAAAATATTAAAACTTCAATTACGATTTTTTAAATTTGGCCAATATGTCCACTTTTAGACCAAAAGTAACAAGTACCCTGAATTGGACCACCATCTCCTCGATAGGACCACAAAGGCACAAACGGCCAATCAAGGAAGTTTTTTGGTTCCAATCGAGGCAACTGGACACTACTTTGAATAAATTAATATTGACCTTGACCCCGAATGTTTTTCTGAAACTATGTTTAGGCATTCTGAAGTGAACCTTTATTCCTACGATACAACTAACATTCTGTTTCAAAACGAGTTGTTAACTTGATTTTACACCCAATAATGTGCCACCCTAAAGTTAGATCAGACTTGACAGTTTCATTAATCTGCATAAATTTACAGCAAAATGAGGAGACTGGTACCCCCACTTTTCATGGCGTTCTGGAAAGTTTCAAAGGAAGTAGTTACAATAACCAATCAGACTTCTCGACACAAAGGGGCTTCAGGAGAGAAGTGGTCCAATCGAGGCAGTGGTCCAATCCCAGCAACCTTCCCCTACATGGGGTATGTCTACATAGGCAGGCAGCCTGTTGATGAGCCGGGTGTACATGGGGTATGTCTACATAGGCAGGCAGCCTGTTAATGAGCCTGGTGGACATGGGGTATGTCTACATAGACAGGCAGCCTGTTAATGAGCCTGGTGTACATGGGGTATGTCTACATAGGCAGGCAGCCTGTTGATGAGCCTGGTGGACATGGGGTATGTCTACATAGGCAGGCAGCCTGTTGATAAGCTGCTCCATGGCTGGTTTGAGGTGTACACAGCTGAGTGGCCACATCCATCACCACAAGTAGCCAATTTGGACAACCATGTCAACAGTTTGAACTGATTTGAATTGATCACCACTGGTTGGGGTGCTGCCTGTGTACCAGCCTTTTAATCCACTGGTACTTGGCGACAAAATCCATCGATATATTTCTATGAGTCTTTGCAGGAAAGCTTGCCTGGCTGATACAGAGGCTTCAGCCGTCACTGTAGGATAAGATGGTGCAGTGAACCAGCCAGCTGCTGCTTAAACATTTCATGGTGAAAATTGCATAAATTACCAAATGACAGATCTCTTCTGGTTAAATGTTTTAAGATAATTTGAGAATTCTAGAGAAGACCTGTAGCATATCACTTTGATTGAAAGGGATGGGTCCCTTAGCCCCCATTTCATACCAAGGGTTCAGTTGTTGACTCAGTCTTAATTGAAGGTTCCAGGTAAAGGGGTTAAGTGTAGACAGGGAGAGTTACACCTGCCATGTGCCAATTAAGGCAGATAGTTCCCACGTGTACCTATATCCACCATGCTCCTGGTTGTTTACCCGAGCTATGGGTAAAGCCAGACAGCTTATTTGATATAGTGTTTGTGACATGTAATCAGAAGCGTACTCTATGTCATGTTTATGCACGTTAGAAGGAGGCTGTTTTATGTGGTATGACATGTAGCATGACACTGGTTGCCATGGCAACATATTGACAAACTTGATGTAGGAGGTTTCACTTGTAGAACTGAAAACTGCACACATCATTTTGAGGAAATATAAACATTTTGGGCCATTCAAGAAACAGGGTTTTTAAACATTAAAAACTTGATTAGGAGTAGAATATTGACAGATGGTAGATGTGAGTCTACTAACTGGCGTTTTCCTAATATTTAACAAATGGAGCCATTTGAGGAGATAGTTTATTTATTAACCCTTTCCCCCTTAAACCGGCCAAAACCGGCTGGTGGTCAAATGCCGTCTGCTTCAGTGCTTTTAACTAATTTCAACAGTTATAAAAAACAATTTGACTGAGAAATGTACATGAGACTTATCAAGATCACATGCCCCAGGTCAACAGCTTCCCTTGGCATGGGTTTGGCACTTAGTGCCCAACCCATGCCAAGGAAAGCTGTTGACTCAGTCTTAATTCAAGGGGGAAAGGGTTAAGGTCCCACTAAACATTTTTGTTAACATGTGCTTTGCATTGATTTTCAAGGAATTCCCTAGCTGCCAAAACTTTATTTCAATATATGAAAAGAGAAACTGATGGTGTGTATCTCCTGCTTGTATGCATTCAGTGCACAGTCATCATGACAGATTCCCGAGTGTCCATCCATGCCATCACTTGATTCTTGTGAAGAGCATGAGAATCAATTCTCTGTCTGTCTGCATGTTCTGGTCATGCATGTACAATAGATGATCAGTAATTCATGACCAGTCTCATGCAATGTTCTATTGTGTTATGTTGCATATGAGATACTGGGAATCTGGCTGGCCTGGAGTGGCAAACAGTGTGTGTTGTGTTGCATGAGGTATAAGGAATCTGTAGGTACAGCACTGAGTGGCAAACAATGTTTGTGGCACAAGTGGTTACATTTTCTGGTTTTCATGTGGCTTTACCTTCCAATGTTAGTTTTCATCTCTAAAAAAATAGTATTTTACAGGAATTGCAAAATAATCTCTGAATCAGAGCAGAATTCCTGGCGTGCTTTATTCTTAACCAGTTTGTTGGTAGAGATGGTAAGCCAAGTGCTCGGAATGTAAGAAATTATAGTGCATGAGTGACATGAGTACAGGTCTTGTCAGAAGAAATAATGAAGTCTCATGGCAAAGGTACAGACCATGCCTGTATGGATGCCTAGTATGATGTGTGTGTAACCACAGACCACTGTACTGGCCTGTGGTTATAGTACAAATCATGCACAGATTCATTTCTGGAGGTGCTTGGGGCAAAATTGAAGTGGGTGTAAAGAGAATTAAGCTAGTTTGTACCAACTTTGTTTTTCCTGAAAGGTAAAGAGATGATTTGCTTGACATGTCAGAAGAAATGAATTTCTCTTGGGGACTCAGGAAAATAATTGATGTAACTGCATACTGAGCTGCAGTCAAAACAGGCGTAGAATGAAAAGTGGCCCCTGCAAGTGCATGGTTAAGAGGGTCAGATTGCACATGGAATAGTTGTGCTGGTCTGTTAAGTCAGTCAGAAACTTGACTGGTTAATTCTCTTCTGATAGCTGATTGTCAAAAACAGCCTGAGGATGTCTGTTGAGTCCAAGTTAATGAACCTCCTGGGACATAGTCAACAGCTTTGATGGCTGCAGTCTGTGCCCCCCCCCCCCCTCAGTATGCTGAGGAAAGCCGTTCATTGATCACCTATACATACATATTATATATATGTATGTATGTATGTATGTATACATATAATATATATATATGTGTGTGTGTGTATATATATATATATATATATATATATATATATATATATATATATATATATATATATATATATATATATATATATAAAGTATAGTATAGAGTATAGACACATTTGTTTTACATGGATTGTGAAAGAAGTCAAGCATTGACTTATCAAGTCACTCTCCATGGCACAGATGTTGGCTTATACTTTCTACCTTGCCTGTGGTGGAGGAAACCGAAGAACTCGGAGAAAACCACCGTGCACGGTTAAAGTGGTAGGAACTTTTTCCACATGCTGCCCAGGACGAGAATCGAACCAGGGTCGCAGAGGCCAGTGAAAGGCGAGCGTCTTACCCTTCAGCCAACCGTGCACCCATTATACATATACATGTCAGTGAGAATTGAAAGGAGGCAGACTCTGAACCAATGGCAC
This sequence comes from Hermodice carunculata, assembly GCA_964020975.1. Lineage (NCBI taxonomy): Eukaryota > Metazoa > Annelida > Polychaeta > Eunicida > Amphinomidae > Hermodice > Hermodice carunculata. Next base: position 131,714,835 of record OZ026612.1, on the reverse strand, counting down.
TGAGGACCGTTTTTGTTAATTGTCAATGAGAAGAAGTTGCTTCACATCACACTGGGTCCTAGGTGTCAACCTCCAAATGTTCTAAATCGGAAGACTGGGTTAATAAAATACGTCAAAACAAAGAGTAAACAGGCCATTTTCCCTCAAAATTGCATCATTTTAACAACTTTGGAAGTTGTTGAAATCGGGAGACTCCCACCAACATCAGGAGAGTTGACAGGCAGGTCAACATTGCTGTAAGTTAATTAACCCATTATTTGGCCCAAATGAATATGGCAATATAAATTAAGCAAAAAAATAGGCTGATTGAAAGCAAAAATGACAAAAATAACATTGAAAACTTTTGGGTGTTCATTGTGTATTGTCATCTCTGAAAGTTTCTGCACAACTGTGCACATGTGGTGAGGCCACTTGTTGGTTCACATTGTTGGTTCTCTATCAGCCTGCATGAAAACAGGTTCAAAAGTAAGGCACAAACATATTGCCACAGTTATATGGGTCCTATACAATGTAGCACGAAGCTAGGCACTTTACTGGTGTAAATTGGAAGGCTGTGAGACCTATTTCCTGTGTACACATCACGATGTTTTCAGTCATTTCCTAGCTATTGCTAGTGCACGCCATCAACAGGTGATTACCAGTTCTATACTGGAACTTCGCATGGATTTTGGTCACCATGTTTGACATATAAATCTGAGCATGTTGAATGGAATTTCTGTCATGGCAACTGTGAGTTTAGTCTAGAGACAGTTCTCTCCCAAAGGAATTGTTCATTTTGAGGCAGATGAGGCATCAAAGGTGTGACATATACATCCAAAAGTCATATTTTGTGATGTTGGAGTGCATATTTGTATTTATATGTTAGGGATTTAAAAATGGTTTTGGGGGATTTGAAATCAAAAACCATGTTGCATCCTAGTCACATGACTGCAACATTGTTACAATGTATTTGTGATGTGCCAGTAACTTTGACAATAATTATTATTGCATTAGCAGGTACACAAAATCAAATGTGCCTGACAATGTTCAATTGTACGTCAGATGTGACGCGGATATTGACTACGGCCAGCGTAAACCAAGATAGCACATCTGACAAGTGTTGAAAGTATGCCTAGCCTATAGGACATACTGTTTAGGCTAGATATCCAGTTAAAAATAGAATAGCATTTGACGTTAGCAGGAGTGAAATACTGTGTTTTCTGTCACTGGAGAGCACATTTGTCAGTAACATGCCCTCATGACGTGCGGTCAGTCGTGAATGTTACGGAAAAGTGTGGTTACTTGTGACAGACAAACAACATATTTCACTCCACCCATGTGAGATCCTGTCTGCATTCAATCCTTTTGGGGAAAAAATGCAATGTCTTGCACCAAGAGGTCAAATATATGGATTGTGTAATTATCCGTTTCATTGGAGATGATCAATTTGAGTTTGCTGATAACATTGATACCAGCCAGGAGCAGGTACATGTAGCAACAGTAAAGCTGTTAGAAGCTGTCTGACTGGTTCTTGCAAAGTATGACCTACCTGTGTAGGTTCAATGGCTGATACTTCAAATACACCTTTTACAGCTGAAGTATTACCGTTTTCCCACTATCCTGACCTGTCTACACAAGACAATAGTCAGTGGCCTCCTATCAAGTGGTTTTGGTTTGAACATATGGATCCATTGTGCAATCCATTAGCATAATGAGTTCTGTTACTGTCTACAATGTTCATCAGCACAGCTTGCTGCAGGTCAAAGGTCAATGAACACTTGCCTCCTGAGCAGACCAAAGTCTGTATACTAACTGCACAAGCAGATTGGAGGAAGCAGGAAGATTGGCCAGTCCAACAGGCAAAATCAACATATAAAATGACCTTCATTCAACTTCCGATATGAAAGTTATCTCGGGGGTAACCAGAGTAAATTTGTCTTTAATAAAACTCTTCCTGGACCATACAGTCTAAGAATGTGCTGCCAACGGAAAAGAAATGCTGTATGATGAAAATCTAAGTCAGCCCAACTCTTTCAGCAGTTCTTAATGTGAACACTGCATGTTCATGTCACGTGAGACAAAGTTGTGTGTGGTAACCAGTCATCTGAATAGAGGAGTAACTTTGTGCATCTGGCACGCCCATCTGATAAGCTGATTTGGCTTATTAGACAGAGGCAGTATGACACAGGGTATGCATGGCCAGTTATGAGACAAAGACAGTATAGTATGACACAGGGAATGCGTGGCCAGTTATGAGACAAAGACAGTATGGCACAGGGAATGCGTGGCCAGTTATGAGACAAAGACAGTATGACACAGGGAATGCATGGCCAGTTATGAGACAAAGACAGTATGACACAGGGAATGCATGGCCAGTTATGAGACAAAGACAGTATGACACAGGGAATGCGTGGCCAGTTATGAGACAAAGACAGTATGACACGGAATGCATGGCCAGTTATGAGACAAAGACAGTATGACACAGGGAATGCATGGCCAGTTATGAGACAAAGACAGTATGACACAGGGAATGCGTGGCCAGTTATGAGACAAAGACAGTATGACACAGGGAATGCATGGCCAGTTATGAGACTAGACAGTATGACACAACAAGCAAAACAAGGACAAAGAGCCATTTGGCACAAGTGACCACTTGTATGGTCTAAAATTATTCTTTTGTTTGTGAGGCCACATTGACAGGCTTTATACCATGACACTTCATGAGGATATACATACACTATATACATACACTTTGACACATACTTCATGAGGGTTACATACAGCATGACACTTCATGAGGGTTACATACACTATGACACGTACTTCATGAGGGTTATACATACGGGGTGACACTTCATAAGGGTTACATACACTATGACACATACTTCACGAGGGTTACATACAGCGCGATACTTCCTGAGGGTTACATACACTATGACACGTACTTCACGAGGGCTATACATACAGGGTGACACTTCATGAGGGTTACATACACTATAACACTTACTTCACCAGGGTTACATACAGCGCGATACTTCCTGAGGGTTACATACACTATGACATGTACTTCCTGAGGGTTACATACACTATGACACTTCATGAGGGTTATATCAGCGATTAAACTCCATTTTTTTCTTGAAGTTCAAGGGAAGGTTTGAACGTGTGCTGAAGTACACTGTTGTCATAGAATAATACAGAAGCATATGCTGAAGCACTGATTTTGTGGGACCTACATTGCAAACAGGAGCCATGTCCATGTGTCATACAGGGAGCACACATATACAGGTTGTGCACTGACCTAGTGAGCAGAGAGCCTTGACATCAATGAAGCCATGACCCACTAGTACTGACCTAGTGAGCAGAGAGCCTTGACATCAATGAAGCCATGACCCACTAGCACTGACCTAGTGAGCAGAGAGCCTTGACATCAATGAAGCCATGACCCACTAGCACTGACCTAGTGAGCAGAGAGCCTTGACATCAATGAAGCCATGACCCACTAGCACTGACCTAGTGAGCAGAGAGCCTTGACATCAGTGGAGCCATGACCCACTGCTGTTGTTTGCTTACTTTAATCCTTTCCTGCTCATATCCCCCCTCCCCAATGCTCAGATGTAAAATGTGCTCTGACTCACTAACTTTATTATGTTATCTTTTTATGGAAATCATTTTGGTGATAATTGGTGGTGAGATCTATAATGATATAGAGAATCCACTATGGGTGGCCAGCTATTGAGGATAGAGTTGGCATCAGCCTTGTGAAAATCCAACAAGGAGTGATTTTAATGTTATCCCCAATGGGTCACCCATACTGGATTTTCTTTCTTCTACACCAAATAAAGTTCTATTGGAGAAATAAGTGAAAACAACGCCATTTTGCTAATGACATTCACGTTACTAACAACGTTAGCAGAAGGTGGGAGGAGTCGATATTTTATTAAATGCACCATGGCCACTCATTGGTTTGTCTGCTGCTTGAAACCAAGGATGACAAACCAAATGGAAGATTACAATTAAAACCTTATCCTTCATACCCATGTAGGAAAACCCATTCAGGATAAGCTTCAGACATAGGAGGAAGCCTGATCTTGGTAAATACAGCTGTTAACTCAGTCTTATTGTAATAAGAAAAGGGTTAAAATGAAAGAGTCAAAGCAAACTGGAATCACCCTTCATTAGTGCTTTCATCTTTGATGTTCACACCACCCTGTAGGATACTTGTCGCCCAGGTGTCTCTCCTTTCAGTTCCCAGACTATGTTTTCCTTGCTACATGAGTGTAATTGTTGCCATATGATATTCTCGGCAGCAATTAATGGTGGGTTAAATCTCAAGAAAAATCATGTTTTGAAGCTTTTCAAATTAACTGTTATCATTGTAGAATGCAGATACTCCTGAATATGCTATTGTCATGATTGCCACAGAAATTATAATTCCTCTACAACTATAAGTCATGTTTGCTCTTGCCAGCAGTGGCAGTGTACGTGGCCAAGGTGTGTATTATGCACACAGGTAATGTGATTGCAGGTCGGTTCAATGTGCTTGCATATTTGGTCACGATGAGACCTAGCTTGATTCGCTCCATGTTGGATCGATCCCAAGGCATGCTGGGCCTTGCTTGTACCTGCATGGAACACAAAGGAACGGATTGAAACAACTCGTGGATGTCACATGATGAGCCTGCAATTGATGCTTTTTGAAACAGAATGTGGCATGATGAAACAGATAAAAACCTATAGAAGCAGCACAAAGGCATATAATGTGTTGTTTGATATATTCTTCTGTACCTGCCAGTCTGGGATGAAATAAAAGTAATTATTCACTGTGGCATGTTTAGATTATTGGGCTGGATTTTCTTACTGGGAAAATCAGTAACAAATGTGATGCCTGTGTGGTATATCTGTGCTGTCTCTACAAGGCCAGATAATTCCACATCCTGTCGGCTGCTACAGTTTTTCTTTGTTAAAAAACGGGAAGAAGGTGAACTTTTTCACATCAAAGTTGGATAGCCTCGACCTCCTGTATCCATGATAGTGCACCAGCAACTTCCTGTAGTCATGGACTTGTAGACTGGATTGTTTCACTAAGAGACTGACGAGGCAGTGAAGCTGTACACGGTATAGAGCAGGCTCCTGAAAGGAATGCGGCTTTTTTTTAACGTAGATGGCAGCAACATACAATTGCATTGCATTCCATCGATGCATTCATATGCACAAAAAGAACACGTAAAGGGGATGGTAGAAACAGAGAGTGCACAAAGGAATGTAAAAAGGTCTAAATTGCACAAACAAGAAATGTAATAAGAGAACATGAAAACTGGTGAGAACTACAGGACGAGGAAGCTGCGAAAGACATTCCGCTGGTATGCAGGTGTATACTGTTGCATTTTGTACCTGTCTCATTGAGTGTAATATATAACCTCTGTTAACATCAAGTCTGATTGGCAAAACACTTCAAAAGGACCTGCTATGGAACTCTGGAGAAGCACATATGTTTTTCACATTTGCTGCTACCTCCACCAGGTTGTACTACTGACAAAAAAGGTAGTGAGCCCTGCATTGTATGACTAAGTTTCTTAGAAGTGTCACTGGGGAAGGCATTCCTCTGAGAGGCCTGGAGTTTTGTCTGCATCTGCTGCATGTGTTTACCTGCAAAATAGCAAAGTCATAAAATTGAGAGGCAGCTACCTGAATATCCGAAATATACATCTGAAACACGAATCTCTGGCTGCCTTCAATTCTATCGCAATCTGCAAAGAAAAATAGTTTATGTCTGTGATCTAATTCCCAGCTCTAGGGTAAATTATCTAGCCTGTAAATACATTGAGGTGAGGTGACAGCTTCTCAATTGCAGGTCATGCATGGCTAACAGGAAGGCAGTCCCTCTCAGGCAAGCCACCAAAAAGCATGTTTGGTATGGCCTGAGTTGAGAACCTGCACAGAGAACTCTTTGTCACCAAGGATATACTTTTTTTATCCTTCAACCTTGGGGCCCAGAGCTTCACAGTGGCTGTAACTGAAAACATTTCTAAAGCATTGACAGGCAACTCTGTAGCCCAAACAAATTAAGAGTGGAAAACAGGCATAAAAGAATGGATCAACTGTAAGGCCTCCTGCAATATGTTGCAGACAAGCTATGTTCACAACTTTATCTGGATTTGAACACTTCGTCATATTGAACTCCTATTTTACCCACGAGGGCCATGCGTGTGGTCACATACAATGGGACTTCCATCACATACAATGGGACTTCCATCAACTCCAGGCCCAGGTATAATAATGATAATACCATCTGACAATAAAGATATTATTATTATTATTATACTTCTCCCTGGAGATGATGGAAGTCCCATCTTATGTGGTCATGAACTTCTGCCACCAAACCACACCCTTCATAAAAGAAATGGTAGCACTTGCAGAGCCACCTACATGTCAGCCGGGTAACCACAGCGGGGAACCTGAGGACCTGAGGTGTTCTAATATCCGCTTCCAAAAGATGTGGCCCACACAGATAGCTAGCTCCCTATATCATAGGCACCACATAATTTCCATGTCTGGTAAAGTCCATTCATCCAATTCAGTGAGTTTGTCTGGTGTTGTCGATATGCCACGGATAAATTCATGATAGTTGTGAGTACTTCGGTCCACAGCGATGACCCAATTGGCACAATACTGAACCAATGGGTATGACTGGGTCACTGCACTTAAAGCCAATGATGTGCTACCCTGTGAACATGTGTGCAAAGTCAAACCAGTTTATAGCAACTAAGACCAGAAAAAGTTACAATACAGAATGCATACTGAAATAGCATGTGGCCCAACATATAACCAGGGTTTCCTCCAGGCATAAATCTTAGGGTGTGCAAAAAGTTTTGAAATAAAATTCCAAGGAAATAAAACTTGTTGAGAAGGCACTTGTGGACCTAAATTGCTACATAGAAAATTTTGAAGTTCAGGGGAACTGAAGCAACAATTTTAGGGTACACATGCAGGCATACCCTCAGAAAATTTTAGGGTATAAAATTTTACCCTCTGGCAGAAACCCAGTTAACTGTGTGGATATGAAGCAAGAATAGTCCTTCATATTGCCATTGTTAAATGTTTATCCAATGATCACATTAAAAACAGTTTTGATAACTTTGGTGACATGGGTGCACAGAAAGGTTGCGAACTCACACAGCATCCTCCTGGTACATTGCTGTGGCCGTCTATCAGCAACTTTCTCTGCTCATGGCCAACATGGAATTTAGGCTCATAAAGTCTGATATTCGTGTGATGAGGACAGCCCTTGAAGTGTAGCACACACACACGGTCTGCTGCACAGCTGATATCAAATAAAAAATGGAATTTTTGTTTTGAATTTGTCATATAATTGGCAGCAACTACAAAAACTATCATTTTTACAGGACATAATTTTTTTCTGTGTACATAATTTTTTTCTCTGCTTTTCACACTTAATGAAACACATACACTTACCGATCTTAGGTAAAATGATTCATCAGAATGTGTCTTAGCATGAAATACCTTTTCACTCAGTTTTTAACATTGAACAAAACACACAGCAATTTACGGGAAAATGATCCACATGAGAATGCTGATGCATGTAGCATCTTGATACACCATGTCCTACTCTTGAATCATGTATCATGTCAGCAAAAATATGAGCATCTATTCAAGGACAAATGAATGAAACAGCCCCTGCATATATCTATCCCCAGCATAGCATGGAACAGTGTAATACTAGTGGAAATATCCATGAGATATTGTGTAGGATTGAGGTACTGTGTAGGTCTTGCGTCCTATTGCTTTGCATACCTTTGAATTTTACTGGAGCCTAATATATGAAACAGGCCCACAATAAACAAATATTAACGTGTATGAATTTATCAAAAATATCATGCACCTTCATTAACTGCAAATGTAACAATTTGCAGTTTTGCATATTTCTGAGTATATCAATGAAAAGTGACTTCGTATAGGTTTTCGGTGTGTATGAGTGAGAGAAACCATAGAAACTTACAATGAGATGCCTTTTTTATCTTTACATGAGTAATGACATTTCATAAATATTTTCACAACAGACAGCATTGAGGTTCATCAAGACATACCATGCAAGTTCACATGAATGTAGATATACCACACAAATATAGGTTTGCATGATTGAAGGTATATACATGTACCATAAGACTTTACATGAATACAATGGTATGCCTTATAGGTTCATATTTATAAAAAGGTACCATCTAGGTTTACTTGGATAAAGATATATCATCTAAATTTACATGAGTATATGTTAATCATACAGGTTATATAAATAAAGAAATACTATATGCATCTAGATCTGCTCAAAACAGATCAACCACATCACCACTAGAGTTAAATTTTGTATATTGTACTATGCTTGATTCTTTGTTATGAAGCTTTAGCAATGTAAGTAAAATAGACGGGGGGGGGGGGGGGGGGGGAGCTGTGTGAGATAATGGAGAAAATGTCCTTTATGCAAATTAGGGATGACACTTATGGGACACGCATGCCCCATGTCAACAGCTGACCTTGATTTAAGCACAGTTAGTATACAACCTAAAGACTTGGCCAGTACAAGGAGTATAATTTAACTAGAAAAGAAGATTAAATTTTCCTTCGTAGCAAATCTGCCTGGGTGCCTTCAAAATGAGATCAGTTTGAAATGCGACGCTTCATCATTGTTCAATATAATCTAAATTTTGTGTCTCAGCTTAATTTGCATAAATTATAAATGCTACAAATTGGTTCTTGGTTCGTTGGATGTAGCCATGCCATAAACTCATAAACTGAAGTTTGAATGACACTGCTATCTATAATAGTTTTGAAGCTATTCAAGATTTTAATTTTGTGTATTTTCCTAATTTGCATAGATTAATAGCCTGCAACTTTGGTTCATGGATCATTGGTTGTGGTTATGTAACCTACAAATTGAAGTTAGAATGGTATTGTATAGATAATAGTTTTAAAGCTATTCCAGATTTAGATTTTGTGTATTTGTATTATAATCATACAACTTTGGTTCATGGTTCATTGGATGCACCTATGTGACAAATGTATAAGGTAAAGTTGAAATGGCACCTCTATCTATAATAAATTTGAAGCTATTGAAGATTTAAATTTTGTGTTTTCACCTAATTTGCATAGATTAAAATTCTACAACTTTATTTCATGGTGCATTAGATGCAGCTATGTTGCAAACCTTCAAATCTAAGTTGAAATATCACTTATATGTATAATAGTTTTGAAATTTTTCAAGATTTAAATTTTGTGTATTCACCTAATTTGCATAAAAAATTACAAGTTTTGTTCACTGGATGTGGCTATGTCACAAACCTAAAAATTTAAGTTGAAATGACACCTCTTTCTATAAGTTTTAAAGTTCTTCAAGATTTAAATTTTGCATATTCATCTTATTTGGTTATTCGGGATATTCATAGCTCTAGTCACCTAACAAAATGTTTGGGTTCATATCCAGACATATATACAGCAATGTGGCTGAGAAGTTGCAGTGAGATAGACTTTGTGGATTGGTAATGAATGCAGTCTTTTGCATAGATTGGTGGTGGATGCAGTGCTTTGCATGGATTTGTATTGGACGCAGTGCTCTGCATGGATTGGTAGTGGGTGCATTGCTCTGCAGGTATAGTGGGTGCAGTGCTCTGCATGGATTGGTAGTGGGTGCAGAGTTCTGCAGGTATTGGTAGTGGGTGCAGTGCTCTGCAGGTATTGGTAGTGGGTGCAGTGCTCTGCATGGATTGGTAGTGGGTGCAGTGCTCTGCATGGATGTGTAATGGGTGCATTGCTCTGCATGGATTGGTAATGGGTGCAGTGCTCTGCATGGATGTGTAGTGGGTGCATTGCTCTGCATGGATTGGTAGTGGGTGCAGTGCTCTGCATGGATTGGTAGTGGGTGCAGTGCTCTGCATGGATTGGTAGTGGGTGCAGTGCTCTGCAGGTATTGGTAGTGGGTGCAGTGCTCTGCAGGTATTGGTAGTGGGTTCAGTGCTCTGCCTGCAGCAACATGGAGACTTTTTCTAGTGGCTTCATGCTCATTGCAGCTCACATGAATGAACAACTGGCTGATTTAACAGTGCATGCACAGCATGTCTATGAGCTCAATCCACATGAAGATGATAGATAATGTGATTTAAGAATTTCCTGATATCTAAATTTACAATTACCAAAATAAATATTGGCATTGTGGTGATTTAGCAAGACATGCTCAAATACGTAGAGCCCACAGCAGTATACATGTGACAATATTAAAGTTGAGGTAGTTTGCACTAGAGTGGAGCATTATGATACTTAATGCTTGAAACTTTTTTAAATAATTGAATTTCTGAATGCTTAATTCTTCTCCTCAAAATGAGTCAATTTACTGCTACGTATGTTTCTGTGACAGAGAGCATATCTGTGTGGCCTGTGTGCTGAGGGAGCCCGGCTGGTAGCCTGCAGCCAATGCACCCATTCAGCAGGGTCAGTAAATACCACCGAGGCTTCAAGAGACAAGTCAACACAAATCTGTGTGATCATGCTCTTGGCCATGTTTGGAAGCCAGTCTCATTTGTGCTTTACCACTGAGCAGAATACAGGGCCACAATGTTAGTATTGGCAGAATAACCTCTCACTGTATGTCCTCAGTCCTTCAATTACAAGCCGTGATTGACCAATGACAAGGAGCTTTAGAGGAGTTTAGAATACACGGGATTAAAAGGTGTGTGATCCTCTGGAGGAGGACTCGGCTGCTGCCTCAGTCGATCTAGCCATGTACCTGGCAGGGAGCATTTCTTAATTGGGTAAAGGTGAAACAGCTTGGTGCTGTTTGTACAATTTAGCCACAGGCTGCTAGGAATGGGCCTTAATGTGAAAAAAGAAGCTGTTTGTCCAGTCTTGGGTTGCTGCTCATCAGACAAAAAGAAAAAAATCAGGTAATACTTATGGAAGGGTCATAAAATGAGCTATGTCAAGCAGCAAACAACCAATATATTTCCTTGGAGAGGCAGCCTGATGTGCTTTGAGTAAAGCGGATAGCAACGTAATGCTGCTTTAAAATGTTTACATCAGGGCAGCCCTATAGTCATGCGAGTCAGTGCATTGTCAATTCCAAAAATGAGAGAGAGAGAGAGAGAGGGAGGGAGGGAGGGAGGGAGAGAGAGAGAGAGAGAGAGAGAGAGAGAGAGAGAGAGAGAGAGAGAGAGAGAGAGAGAGAGAGACGCTTGTGTATGCATGGGCACATGGATGAAGCATCACCAGCTAGACCAATATAGAAGACTCAGTGTAGTGACTGAGAGGGTCTTTTCAGCTGAAGTTGAGTCCAGTTTCGCCCCAATAAGGCCAAAACAAAAAATATGTTTGTTTCCCCTAACCCGACAGACCCACTGCTGAACCCACCAAAAAGTAAAATAAAACTAAAAAATAACCAACGTACCCATTGAATCATTGCCTGTGTAATGTTAAAATATACCGACCGACCCATCCATATATATATAAATATATATATATATATTTATATATATATATATATATATATATATATATATATATATATATATATATATATATATATATATATATATATATATATATATAAATAATATATATATATATATATATAAATATATATATATATATATATATATATATATATATATATATATATATATATATGTACAAACACACAAGCAGACTTTGTTAGTGGGGGTAGGGAAGTGGGGGCAACTCAACTCACATACCTAAGATTTCGTGAAAGTTGACATTCAAACAGCATATTTAACTAATGGCAAGTTTTTGAAGACACAGGGCATCATCTCTGATGGAAAATATTTATCATCAGACAGTGGAGGACAACTTTATGAGCCATCCAACAGTAGTACAACTTATGCACTCTAATTTGTACTTTTTCATGTATGGATCATAAAATACACTGGCTATCCAGTCATTGAAGTGCTATGTTGAACTACGTGTTTCCAGAGTCTTTCCTGATGAATTCATTTTTTTTTGTCAAGCATTATGTAAAGCATGGAGGCCTAGAGGTCATTGGCAGCTGCTTTTATTTTGCCACCTAGTGGTGGGTGTGGCAGGCAGCTCTCACTCTAAGGTCCCTGGTATGACTTAAGGCATTGTGATTGTGCTCCTAAAACAAGATCAATGCATTCGTTTAGAAAATGTGACACAGTGCCCCTACTTTCTATTGTCCAGATACTCTACTTGTTATGTCTACATGTCCTTCCAACTCTGCCGCCCGTAGGTCGAAGAGCTTATACCGTGGCTCATGTATGTCTCTTGCCTTAAACAATTGCTTATCTGCAGTTTTAAACTTGAAGCCTTGTAAAATATTTGGACATGTTCTATGAGTAAAAATTTATTATGGGTGGTACCATCTAGTGTGTAACATAATGGAGGGCTGAAAAGTGAAAAAAGTTAAAATCACTGATCTCTTTGATTTTCAATAGATCCTTACAAAAGTTGGTCGAAACATTGTGGAGCCTCATGTGTCAAACCAGAACCATACTGGCAACACTACATTAATAAAAATCAGTTTGAATACGGATTAATATTGTAGGTGGGAGCTATCAAGATAACATGACCCAGGTCAACAACTTTCATTGGCACCCAACTCATGCCAAGGAAAGCTGTTGACTATTTTAATTCAAGGGGGAAATGGTTATAACTCCATGTCTCACAGTGGTCCTTTTAAATTTGCTCATTAATTTTTTCAAAATTTTTATCGAGGATTCAATGAGAGATTCCTAAGGGGTTAGTGTGACTGACATTTCAAGTTGGCATTTTGTGCATGACACAATGTATTTGTTTTATACACCCCTTGTTCTTGTTCCAAAAAGAAAGCATAGTTTTTTGTCGTGCTAGGGTCATGGAGGCATCTTAATCTATCAAATAATTTCCATGAGTACATATGTTATTACTATTAAACAGGATGAAGAAGTCCTAAGAGAATAACCATGACACACCATAAGGAGCTCCTTTGTGGTTCTTGATGGTTTCTAGTATGCTGTCTCCAGCATGACAGACTGGGTGGTGTGGCCAGGTTGTTCCATGCATTGTACACAGCTTTTATGTTTTTGTACATTTTTGCAAACCTGACTGCTACAAACCTGCCCCACATTAAGCATTTTTTATCCAACAAGCTCACAGCAGAAATCTACCCTTTGCTATCTGATGTTAGTGCATTTAATTGATGAAGTAGGATTGGGAAAATATTTGCTCAGTATTTGTTACTCTGATTTCATTTAGACATGGTGTGAGTTAGTAATTTGCTTCTCTTTGAAGTTTAAAGCAAGAGATCAATTTGATAAATATGAACCATCCATGTTGACGCAGAGCACTGTAAACTGCAAGAGGTCATGTTGGTAAATTAAATCCACAAGTCCAGAGAAAATAATAACGAGTTCTATAAAAAAAGACAATGAGTTGTGTTGTTTCAATATGGATGATCAAATGATCTTGATTGTAATTATATTTCAGTCAAGACGATAAAAAATCTGGGTACTTATCTTAGATAATTATGCATGATTTATACAGTTCAAGTAATTACTGTAGAGTTTGCAATTACTGTCAGAAATTCAATATGTGAAAGACCAGCCAATGGGAGCTCCCGAAGGCAGATACAAAAAACAAGCTAGTAAAATGCCAACAACAAACTACATCTTGAACATTTTATATGTGGGCATGCACATTTATGGCAAGGAATTGGCTTATTCGATTGAAAACTCAAGCACACGCCTATGGGACACGACGCCCCACCACCGAAAAAACAAAAACAGAAACAGAAAACCCAAACCCTATCTCAATCGAATACTTCTGCAATATTGAATGTTGGGCATTTAAATTTTCCAGCAATTGGGCCTGGGCACTTACTGCAGATGCGATATTTTACTGTCATCATCATGGTCAAGCAGCTGTAAATCATGGTGATGCTGAGATCGAAAGGTGAAATATTGTTTTTAAAAAGCCCATTTTGACATACCAGACTTAACTTTTTATCTTTTAAGAGGCTGAGTCGTCCATCATCCAGCCATTCACAATTACATTTTCGACTTCTTCTCCAAAATTGTCAGCCAGATTCACTTCAAACTTGGCGTCAATGTACCTTGAGTAGATTTCTGCCAAGATTGTTCAAATGGTTATGCTCCAGTGATTTTTTTTTATTTTTCATGATTTTTTTGGGGGGGGTGGTTTTTTTTTTTTTTTTTGGCAAATCTTAAAAAATCTCCAAAACTGCTGACCCAATTGCTTTGATATCATTATATTTTTTTATAATTTTTTGTATTTTCATTATTTTGGACTTCTCCAGAACAGTCACTCAGATTAAGCTGAAACCTTGTTTCTTGTGGAAGGTCATACAAAGTTGTTTACTAGGTGGCGCTGTTGTGGATTTCTGATTTTTAATGATTTTTTCAATTCGGGTACTTATTGGTAAATGCACGTTTCATATTGATTACTTTAGTCTACATGTATGTAAGTCAATGGGCATTCTAATGCTAATTTACATGTTCGATTTCTGTGAAACTGTCATCCAGATTGACTTCAAACTTGGTGCCAATGTACCTCGGCTGGGTCTCTACCAGGTTTGTTCAAATGATCACGCTCCAGTGATTTTTGGATTTTTTATGGCATTTTTGTTCTTTTTTAGGACAAATATTTAAAAAATTTTTTTTTTCCAAAACCACCCACCCAATTGCTTTTTATGATTTCTTGTGTGTTTTTGCTATTTTCGGCTTCTTCTCGAGAACCATCACTCAGATTAAGCTGAAACTTGGTGGATATAGTGATTTTTCTTTGTTAATTTATTTGGACAAATCTTAAAAAAAAATTCCTCTCTAAAACCACTCACCCAATTGCTTTGATATCACACAGGAACACTCCTCGGGACTCCTGTTGCTTAATTTGTTCATCAGGTGGTGGTGCACTTTTAGCTCAGCTGAGTTGTTAGTCAGACTGAGCTTGTAGGGGGCTCAGTTGTCTGACTTAGAAATACTTCTAAATGTCATATGCACTCAACTAAAGCTCAACACAGGTCTATTCAGTTGCAACCTTGATTTTGTGGGACAAGCTAAGTCAGCTGAGCATGGGCTGGAGCATTCTAGTTTTACTTCAATATGAAATGGAACAAAACTGCTTCAATATAATGGGGCAAGGCAATTTTTTTGATACCTGAAAATGAATTATTTTTACGGTGGACACATAAAGTGCAGGAGGGTATTGTTGTCCCCTGCAGCTTTTGTCCTGTCAAGGTTACCGTGATATCTCGAAAATATTCATCGTAGCTGTACCAAATTTTTGTCACAGAAGGACCTTGTGATGGAGCAGGTTCTTATTGAAAACCAGCTTCCTTTGATTATTTCTAAACTGTTAATGTATTTATTTGAAGGCCATCAACCCTGATGACGTTACTGCCATATCTCAAAAAAAAAATTGACCACAGCTTTACCAAAATTTTGTCAGAGATGCATGTTATGATGGACCAGGTTTCTATTTAAAACCAGATTTTTCTGATTATTTTTTACCTCTTTATGAAACTTTTAATGTATTTATTTAAAAGCCATCTGTGTGGCGTCAACCCTGACAATGTTACAGCTATATTTAAAAAAATATTAACCGCAGCTTTGCCAAATTTTGTATCAGAAATGTATCTTACAATGGACCAGGTTCCTAGTTCAACCCAGTTTCCTCTGATTATTTTCAAATTTTTTATGAAACTTTTAAAGTATTTATTTGAAAGTCATCTGTGTGGCATCAACCCTGACAATTTTACAGAAATACCTCCAAAACTATTGACCACGGCTTTGCTAAATTTTGTTCAGAGATGCATCTTATAATGAACCAGGTTCTTACTTAAAAATGTCTCCCTCTTTGCATTTATAAACATTTTATGAAACTTTAAAGTATTTACCTTCAAGGCCCTCTGAGTGGTGCACAAGGGGATGACATTACCATAATATCTCAACAAGGATCAAAAAAAAAAAAAAGGATCCAACGCAGCTTCACCAAATTTTGTCAGAGCTGCACGTTATAGTGGCCCACATTCCTATTGAAAAAAAGCTTCCTCTTATTATTTTTAAACTTGTTATAAAACTTTTGAAGTATTTATTTAATGGTCGTCTGAGTGACGCACAGTACAGTGGTCTCTTGTCACCACAACTTGCCCCAAGAACACATCCAAAAGTAAAAGTGTTCTTTCATTTCATAGACAACAGTATGGAAATTGTAAGTTGAGTATGCTACTGCAAATTAAAGTCTCAAAAAATAAATAAATTGAAGAATACAGGGAAAAAATTATTGTGGGTGCCCAGGGTAATTCATTATCTGAATGCTATTTTCATATGCGACACATTCACATGCTAGTCCAACCAATAACCAATGCCCATAGAAATGAAGCTCCTCCCTCCAGTATTTGCAGAAGTAAACGTGCGAGAGGGGGTTAATGAGTTTCTTATAATTTTATGCATTGAATGGGCTAATTTTGATGTTTTTATTTAATAATTATACTCAGAAATAAGTACAAATGTAGCTATAAGAAGTGAACATTATTTGTGTTGTTCTAGGTTCATGGCAGTGTGCATTAGGCTGACGTCGAGTGTGGAGTACTGACAGATGCCAGGCCTTCAATGACAGCCTATCAATGCAGGATGCGATAAACCCATAACAACACAAACGATATTCATTTCAGTGAAACCTAGGAGTATTGCATACAAAACATAATGAAGGTGTGACTGTGTACGATGTTGATTCTCATATACAGTAGTTGACCTTGAAATATTTTCCAAACAGTCTCTCTATTCCACAAAACAAGGTGTCGGTCATTTTCTTTATATGAAGGCGACAGCTGTGTTTAAGAGTAAAGTACTTTCTGTAGGCCTCATGTAGGGGCCGGTACAATATACATATATCTTCAGAGGAAAGTAACAATTTACAGGGTTGTCTGAGTCAAATGTGCATTTTGAAAACTTTGGGTAGGAATGAATTACTCCCGATATTGCCTAAGCTGTAATATAAAGAATTGGACTCCTACTCTGTCTGATTTTGATGACAGATTAGTTTGTGCAATGTGTCTGTGTGCTTTGTTGCAGTAAGTAAGAGGACCATCTAATCTCCTAAGAGATGGTAAAGCTGTTGTCATCAATATCACATCAAAGGCCCAGTTTTTTTGTGTTGTCAGGTGTTCTGTCTTCATGTGCTCTTTGCATGTTATCAAGTTACTGGGTATGTTGTTTCAAATTACAATAGATGACAACAATTGTATGACTGCCTTTGGCATAGCATTAACCCTTTGCCCACCAAAGGGATGACCTTAACTTCAGGAATGTGTTGGGACACATTGACAGTGCCAGGGTGAAGTCACAAGTTCAGAGAATTAATTGAATCAATTAGAAATGTTGGTACACCAATTTTCTTGAGCCATCTTGTCGGCAACAGCTAAATGTTTGTTATGTGCTTGTTTCCCAATAAAAGGCTATGATGAGTACCCACAGCCAGCAGTTAGAAACAGGAAAATGCTGGCAAACAGCACTGCCTGCCAGAAACCAGGACAGACACAGGGCTCGCCTAATTAGGTCATGATGATTGTTCCTATGGCATTTCTTAGTCTTCTTTGATAGTTCATGTAATAATATTTATGGAAATGATTTTATAGATATGCTGAGACTTTCTACCATTCCTTACAAGAAAGAAAACTGCTTTGTTTTTGGGAGAAGAACAAGGCCCCCAGCAAGCACCCTGCTGGGAGTAAGCAGTCTTATCTGATTAATTAGTAAATGTAACTCAGTGGATAGCGTATACCAAAGTCTCCATCTTTACCCTGGGTTTGCTTTGAAACCCAGGGTATATGATTACAGCTGTTTTATTGGGACTGAAACCATCATGAATATAAAAAAGAAAGGAAATATAGCTGCTTCTGCATGAACAGCATCACCTGGAGTTTGGCGCCTTGCATTTCGAATGTTCACCATGAAACTGAAATGGAATATGTTTGTTTGGCCAGTTTATTTCTGCTGGTGTAGATTTTTACAGCTGTTCTTCAAGTGCAAGTCTTACATTCTATGTATCAGAGGGGACTTTATGGACCATGGGGCTTAGTATTCATGTACATGATGTGTAGAGCTTCAGCAGTCAGAGTATATCTGGATCAACACGTACATGTACTTCTCAGTGTCCAAATAATGAGCAGTTGTAAACATTTTTGATATGTAAGTGAAAGTAGTTGCACATACTTTTATGTGCGAATGAAAGCAATTGTACATATTTGTAAGATGCAAATTAGAGCAGGTGTAGTGCATGGATTTAATGTGTAAATTGAAGAATTTGCTCTCTTTACATATATGTATTTCGAAAGAAATCTCACATGACATATTGACTTTCAGAACAAGTTGCCTGAATACTGGTCTTGTCTAAGCTTTATTGCACAAATGTATAGCTTCAAACAAAGTTTTCTACTTGTTTTAACTGTTATTTGAAGGCCAGTGAGCCTGAATGCTTCCACTGGTGTCATGTGCAAAGCAAGCCTCCAGAGACTTCAACTTGCAGAACCCAGCAAACAGGGTATAATTATGAAAACACCTGCTCTAGATGGGAGCCCCATTAACTTACTATGGGGAGCACTGTCAATCAGGCAGGAGGTTGGAGAATGGGATTGATTTTCAAGATAAGAATTTGGGAGATCTCCCACCCAAGTCAGGAGGGTTAATTGGAGGCTCTAGGCCTTGCAACTTTGACTTCTGCACATTAAATGACCCCTTTCATATAAACATGTAATAGATCTCTACTCTTCTGCTCGGTTTGTTTTGCTCTCCTTGCAGATATTGGCAGCTTTTCCTCATTTGGTTTAGGCATATATTATCTTTAGTCGAGTTGATTCTGTGGTCCCATCGGTAATGGTATCATAGATAGACCTGTCAGCATGGTGGTCCCCCACAGCT
Organism: Hermodice carunculata; assembly: GCA_964020975.1. NCBI lineage: Eukaryota > Metazoa > Annelida > Polychaeta > Eunicida > Amphinomidae > Hermodice > Hermodice carunculata. The sequence goes on along the minus strand of OZ026612.1, from coordinate 131,695,903 downwards.
TCCCACAGCTGTGTACTCTCCCCCCCCCCCCCCACACCGCACATGACAGTCATTCTGAGTCTTTGTAACTGCACCAAAATGGCTTCCTACTCACCTTTCATATCTATAAGCAAACTGGATATAATTATTTATAGCTTTTGATGTACAGTTTTGTTTGTTACATTCTGTTCTCCAGACAACATGATGCTGTGGCCACATTGTGCTATATTTGAGTTATCTTTTTGAGTGAGTTCATTGACATGCTTCATCACTTCATTGTGTATCAAAAGCCACAGCAGTGCTTTACACTCTAAAGCCATGATATAGCCCACTTTGATATGATGTGGCCGTAACTTTTGGCCTCACTCAATAACCTCACTTGTTGGAAGTCACTTGGTAGAATTTTTTGGTGCATGTGTTTGAAGCATGTAGCAACAGAAGTAACAAGTCAAATCACCTTCACATCAGCTTAGAACAGTGGTTGCCACAGTAAGCTGTACCCTGCAGCTGCTTGGCAACACTGACTTCAAACACTGAGCTTTGTGGACCTGTAATCGGGGATACATGTCTACCTGTAGCCAATACAGCACACCTGAATGGCAAGTTAAATAGAGTGCTGGATGTTGTGCCTGGAAATCTTGTATACTGGGAGTTGTCTGACAGTCCTGTATACAGGGAGTTGTCTGACAGTCTTGTATACAGGGAGTTGCCTGACAGTCTTGTATACTGGGAGTTGTCTGACAGTCTTGTATACTGGGAGTTGCTGACAGTCTTGTATACTGGGAGTTACTGACAGTCTTATATGCCCCAGTACTGGGAGTTGCTGACAGTCTTGTATACTAGAAGTTGCTGACAGTCTTGTATACTAGAAGCTGCCGACAGTCTTGTATACTGGGAGTTGCTGACAGTCTTGTGTACTGGGAGTTGCTGACAGTCTTGTATACTGGGAGTTGCTGACAGTCTTGTATACTAGAAGCTGCTGACAGTCTTGTATACTAGAAGCTGCTGACAGTCTTGTATACTGGGAGTTGCTGACAGTCTTGTGTACTGGGAGTTGCTGACAGTCTTGTATACAGGCAGTTGCCTGGCAGTCTTGTATACAGGCAGTTGCCTGGCAGTCTTGTATACAGGCAGTTGCCTGGTAGTCTTGTATACTTGAAGATGCCTGGCCGCATGTATAGTGGGAGTTAACTGGTCATCCATTGAATTACTCTGTAGCTTAGGAGGTTATTAATTTTGTTGCTTTTCTTGTAACATAACCTACCTGGATAAATGTAAATTCTCTAGTCCGTCTCAAATTGGACGCCCCTCACCTTCATAAGGTTCCCTTCCAGTATTTATATTCATTTTACCGAGAGGAATAAGTGGCAGAGGCCATTACCTTATTTTCATCCATCTGTCCACAATACCACATGTTCAACTTCTCTGAAATTACTGGCCAGATTAATTTTAAACTTGGTGGGAATATACCTTAGGTGAGTCTCAACCAATTTTGTTCAAATGGTCATGCTCCACTGATTTTTATTTTTTTTGTTTGTTATTTTTGAAAAATCTTTTAAAACCTTCTCCAAAACCACTCTGCCAATTGCTTTGAAATTGCACAGTGATACTTCTGGGCCCAGAGCTTAACTTGTTTAAGCGGTGGTGCTGCAACTTTTTCTATTTTTTTTTTACAAATTTTTGTGTTTAGGCTATTTTCAACTTCTCCCAAACAGTCGCTGAGGTTGTTCTGAAACATGGTGGATACATAGCTTATGGAAGGGGTAAACAAAGCTGTTGACCAAGTAGTGATACTGTGGATCGCTGATTTTTAACAATTTTTTTCCATTTGGGTACTTTTTACTGGATGCATGCCTTCCTATTAATTACTAGGCAAGGCAGTAGGATTGCCATGGAAATTCATGTTTTCAGCTTTTTCTCCAAAATTGTCAATCACATTCACTTCAAACTTGGTGGAAATACACCTTAGGTGGGTCTCTACCAACTTTGTTCAAATGGTCATGCTTCAGTGATATGTAGATTTTTTGATTGATCTTAAAAAACTTCTCAGCAACCACTCAGCCAGTTGCTTTGAAACTGTCTAGGACCCTCAGAGCTTGAATTGAACAACAGATGGCTCTACAATTTTTTTCTACTTTTTACAAATTGTGTGTTAAGGCTATTTTTTACTTTTTATGCAAAACTGTCACTCAGATTTTTCTGAAAATTAATGGAAATATAGCTTGTGGGAGGACTAATCAAAGGTGGTCAGTCGGTTGTGATACTGTGAATCTCTGATTTTTCATTAATTTTTCAATTTGGTTACCTGTCTGTTAATGCATGTATTCCTTTGGTTATATCATGTAGGTCAATGGAGATTGCAATGGAAACTCACATTTTTATACTTCCTGTCCAACATCCTCATCCCCTAGACTACAGTGGGACTTATTATGGGTTGAATGTGAAGGTCAGCTAAGAACGGGCTATTCACGCAGCCCCCGTTACCACATTTAGCTGGCTTAAATTTAAAGGTCTGTGGTTTTTACCATATTTGACACACTTGATTTTAAAGTTCGTGGTTTTGACCTTATTTAGTGGGCTTGCATTTTAAGGTTTCTGGTTGTGGCCTTATTAATTGGCATGCATTTGAATGTTGTATGATTGTTACAGGTCTTATTTGACAGGCTTGCTTTTTAAAAGTCCCTGGTTTTTGCCTTATTTAGCTGGCTTGCATTTTAAAGTCCCGAATTTTAATCTTCCTCAACAGACATGCATTTTAAAGTTATATATGTAGCTACTCTCTTGATTGAGATATTTGGGGACTTAAGGCAGGCATTGGCAGCAGAAATTGCTTGGCATGTACTAACTTAGTATAGTAAAACCTCTCCAACCGAACACCTCTGTATATACCCAATACCTCTCTATACTGAACCCCATTTCTCGGTCCCTAATATATACTTCCAATGTAAGCAAACTTAATTCCCAATGCTGAACACCTCACTATACCTTACATCTTTTTTCTGGTTCCTGGTGTTCGGTGTAGAGAGGCTTTACTTGATGTTGATGAGTGAGTTTATTAAGTTGTGTTGTACCTTATGGGTTCAGTTCTTGTTTTCTCGTGTCCTATACTTTGACTGTAGAGATGGTGACCACTTCTCTTAAAATATAGAGTAAAAATAACACTTCATTTTAAAAGGGGCTATTCATTGTGGCTTGCTGCAGTTCGGTGGTTAATAATGATCAGATGAACTGCTTTATTCAGATAGCTGGTATTGATGGTAAATCTGTTATCATGTTCCATTGTGGCTTTCTTGTGCTGTCTTTTACTTCTGCAGTTTAGTGGTGGCTTTGTTCTTCAAACATTCATTTTACATGTTATCTATACATTAAAAGAACTAGCTGATCACTTCAGTGGATCCATGGTAATTAATGTGGCTGTTTCATGCATTGTAAGTTTGCCGATAACTAGCTTCTTTGTTCTGGGGAGTCAAGCAATTTCTCTCTTGTGTTTTGTGCTATTTTGAATATTTGCGATATATCACATTTTGAAAATAATATGTGTAAATAGTCAGTTTGATTTTCTATTTATTTTTGCTGATAATTGTTTAGTAGTATAAAGGAGTACTACTACATAAGCACAAATATTCCCGAGGTATTTAATGTCCCAAATTTTCCTGAGTAGCACCATTCGTGAATATAAAAAATGGGAAATTTTCACATGGCATGAAAGCAACTTGTATAGGGTCTGCTCTGATTGATAGGGCTTTTAGAATATGATACCAGCTCAAATGTTTGAATAAACTAAAGTTTTTAAAAAACCAGAGACTATAGTGATTGTATTGAAATATTTTAATATTATTCCTTCTCACACATTTAAAATGAAAATAAAATAAAATGACAGCATACACCAGCAGTCTAAATAAAAAAAATGGGTGACTGTCAGTTTAAATCGTGTGGGCTCTGTGTTCATGTTGCCAGGTTTATAATAGTGCTTCAAAATGTTCAGAAGTGACAAAGCTGTCGAATAAGCATGGTTTCAAGAACAAGTTAAAATGTGCCCGGCGCCTTTTTTTGCCTCTGCTTGAACTGCCGGTAACTTGAGCCTCGGACATGGTAGCTTTTCTAGCTGGAGTCAGTTCCACAGTTATATTTTGACAGACCCACTTCAACATCATGAAGCACTGTTGTTGAACGGGGAAGTGGGGTGGGGAAGACTGCAGTTTTTATCTGGCTGCACCGATGGACCTGTGTTGACAGCTTTGCATGTGGCATGCAGGTCATGTGACTGTAGCCTAGGGCTCAGGTCTCCATGGATTAATACACTATTACCAAGCACTAGTAGATTTTAACAGCGGCGTTTGGACACTTTGGCGGCGGTGGGGGGTGGACAGCGGTGACCCCCAGCGGTGGATGGCGGCGACCAGCGGCGGTCTGCGGTGACCAGCGGCAGTCTGCGGTGACAAGTGGTCGTTGGCGGCGATCGCTGCTGTCTGCCGCTGGTGGCCAGCGGCAGTCTGCGACGGCCGCTTGTCACCGCAGACTGCCGCTGGTTGCCGCCATCCACCGCTGTCCGCCGCCAAAGTGTGCAAACGCCACTGTTAAAATCTACTAGTGAAGAGAATTTGTGGGTGAATTGTTTTTCCAGATTGGTGATTCAGGAAAATGAAAACCAAGATCTTTATATTTTTAATCAAACTGGAATATTTGTGCTTTACAGTATGATAATTATTTTGTTCAAAATTGTCTATCCTTAGCTAAGGGCTGCTTCTGTAACCCTTTCCCCCTTAAACCAGCTACAACTGGCTGTTGGTCAAATGTCAACTTTAGTGTTTGCATGTAATTTGGACATTGAAAAGTAATTGAAATGAGATTTGTGATAAGATGTATCAGGATAGCATGCCTCAGGTCAACAGCAGTCCTTTATTTCTTTGGCCAAAGTTTCCAGCCCATGAGCTGTCAAAAATAGTCTTAGTTAACATATCCTATCACAGGATCAGAGCGTGTGTGGCTTGAACTGCAGGTTGTTAAGAAATGGTCATTTGTGGATAGATCAATGTAGGCCTAGCCCCAGGTGATGTCTGGGACACAGTGCTACCCTGGCTTGCTTGACCATTTGAGTGAGTTTAGGGGACAGATCAATCAAGCCAGCCAGACAGCTAATGTATGCCTAACAGGGACCGGATTACAGCACCTTATCACACACACCATTCTACAAAAACAATTCATCTTCATCTCATGAAAGCTCCGGAAAGTACATTTTTCCACAGGCACCTTGTGGTCTCATTGGAGACAATTTGTCTTCTCTATTACACTCGCATACATGTAACTGTCATCCTCATGTCACTGTTGGTGTAAATTGCTGCTGGTGAAGTGGTTCAAGGTGGCTTTACTATTGTGTCACAAAGGTTGGATGACAAAACCAATCAAGTGTGTACTTCATTAAGACGTATTTTAACAAACCATTGATTTAAAAAAAGAAAAAAAGAAAATATTTGATTTCTTTATCATTTATGTACCTACTACATCCAAGATTGATGACAAGTCATTGCAGTTTAGCCCTATCCACAGATAATAAAGACTAACTCTTTCCACCTGGAATGACTAACTCAACACTTTTCCAGGACATGAGTTCGGAACTGAGCAGCCAGCTCTCAGTGTCTGACCCAGCAATGTAAACATTTTGCTGATGGTTGAGGCAGTGCAGGTTTTATACAAATTGCTAGAATACCCTTGTCAAAGATGTATTACGTATGCCAGTACTGTACGTACATGTATGGGATGTTTTAATTAATAAGACAACTGTCCTCACTTTAACTGTAAGAAAACAGAACAACATGACATCAGAGTCCTCAGATAAACCAGACACTTCATCAGACAATGACAACTCTGCAGTTCAGTGTTGCCTTACCAGGGCTTTTCTTTGACCAATGCTCAGCACACAAAATAATGTATGGTGACACATGGAGACAGAAGTATGTCAGATAGTGGACTCCTAAAGTATAGTGACACATGGAGACTGAGGTATGTCCAACATAGGACTGCTAATGTATGGTGACACATGGAGGCTGAGTTATGTCAGACACTGGACTGCTAATGTCTGGTGACACATGGAGGCTGAGTTATGTCAGACACTGGACTGCTAATGTATGGTGACACATGGAGACTGAGGTATGTCAGACACTGGACTGCTATTGTATGGTAACACATGGAGGCTGAGTTATGTCAGACACTGGACTGCTAATGTATGGTGACATATGGAAGACTTGAGTCATGTCAGACACTGGACTGCTTATGTATGGTACACATGGAGACTGAGGTATGTCAGACACTGGACTGCTAATGTATGGTGACATATGGAAGACTTGAGTATGTCGGACACTGGACTGCTTATGTATGGTGACACATGGAGACTGAGGTATGTCAGACACTGGACTGCTAATGTATGGTGACATATGGAAGACTTGAGTCATGTCAGACACTGGACTGCTTATGTATGGTGACACATGGAGACTGAGGTATGTCAGACACTGGACTGCTAATGTATGGTGACATATGGAAGACTTGAGTATGTCGGACACTGGACTGCTTATGTATGGTGACACATGGAGACTGAGGTATGTCAGACTGCTAATGCAAAGTAGCAGCCCAATGCCTGACAGAAGCCATCATGAAGTAGGCAAAAACTGAACACAGTTATACAGTCCACTACAGATGTGAGCCAAATCACAGGAACTTGAATCAGTGTCTTTACTTATATGTAGGTGTCTGATTTCATGGCTTTACTTTGTGAGGGAGTTTTCATTAAAGCACAGCCAATAACCATAATGGTATGTGACTATCAGACCACATTTGATGAGGACATTCTAGCTTGCATCACAAAAGTCAGGAAGTCATTGAAATCCTTGGTGTGTCAATTTACATTATTATTTGGTGATGCCATTGTCATTTCTTGGTTTCGAAATTACATGTACATTTTGCTCCCTAAGAAGACATCTTAGGGCATTTAATATTGGAGTATTAGTGTACTTTAAATCATGTTTATGTAATTTTCTCTATAACCACACAGCAGATCCACTTTTAACTTGGTTAGGATGTACTTTGGTTGGTGGGATCATAGTACAACGAAGTCACTTAAGCTACAGATGTTGAAGGTGAAGGAGTTAATGCTGTGAACACCTCCCCTAAGGACGGCAGTCCGGCAGCCATTTTGTAGGGTGGGTCTGACCACCCATTTCTCCTGCCAAGGCTTGGCAATGGGCTGTCACACTGACAAAGACTTCGAAGAGTTCCCATCTAGCAAGTCTAATTGGCATTATGTAATCATTGGGACATTTAATACAAGGGTCAGCTGATTACCATCTAACTTTTCTGTGTAACTTCTGTCAAACTTAATTGAAAAAATAAGTTCTTCATGTTCATTTTGAGAATAAGCTATATCAAGTCAACATGGTAATCATCAAAATTAGCTAGCGTATGGAAAATGTATTTAGTACATGTATGTGTATCTCTTGTCTTGAGACCTGCATGAGCACAAAGTGGGTGCAGGCAGGTGTTTTGGTAATTATTATAGTGAGAGAAAAGGATAATAAAACAGGGACAGTGTATACTGAGGGATTGAATTACCCTGTCGCCTTATTACATCACACCGTGTTTACCGCAGTGCATCTTGGGGGATTGCTGGGGACAAACTCAGTCAGCAATTCAGACTCACAGTGGAGTAGTACCTTAGATACACTGTTGACTCTTGCTGGTGCAATATACGTATGTTCAAATTCCAATCAGAGAAAGTTAGAAAATGCCAAACATTTAACTATTACATGCCGAAGTGCACAAGTTCTACGAGGAAGACACCTGGACTCAGCTTTTACCAGTTGCCATCCAACAAAACAGAAAGAAAAACCTGGATCAAACTGATCAGAAACAAAAACCATAAGGTTGAATCAAAGTGGACCAGTGTGTGTTCTTTACACTTAAGAGGGGCAAAAGGAAGAAACGTACATGAACAGGACAATCAGCACCGGGGACGCTGTTTTCATCTAATATTACGAGGACATGCAGCCATACTGGGACCATAACTGTGTTATACTACATGTATGCATCACTTTGACCTTGTCCCCAGCAATCCCCGAAGATGCACTGCAGTAAACATGCTGAGACATAATAAGCTTTCAAGGTAATTCTGGGGCTTCACATACATTGACAGTTTGATAATTTCAAATGGCTCGGGGTGAAACTTCAGGGTTGTCTGTAGCAGAGGCCATCATGATCACCTCATGTGAAAACAGACAGTTGGTATAAGAAAAAATCAGTGGCGGAGGACTTGACAGTAAACAACTTACAGACCAATTAGTGCTACAGAAGCTGAAAGGAGACGGGGATGAGGACAAATTAGTGTGGTGGCGACACAGACATTAGTCTGCACTGTGAGTGTGTAAACAGCAGACAGTTGTGGAAATGAATGGAAGTTTGCAACAGGATGTAACTGATACACGATACCGCCGGTGCAGTGGCAGTTGTCATGACAAGTACATAAGCTTAGCTTACTTCAGCAGCCCCAGGGGCCAGCAATGACGGGCACCACACAGCCGCAAGTATAGGCCTCCTAGTATTTCCTTTTATGGTTCCAATCCAGGTGAAACATTAAAATCCCACTTTATCAATCTTTGATGGAAAAATTAAGTGGTTACTGTAATCGTCTTTCTGTAATAACAAAATGCTGTCTCAGCAGAGTAGGTGCACACAGAGTCCACAAGACACAGCTTGCTGTGTATGACGGATACCACAGGTGTCCGTGCATCAAGGCGGTGTTCACTTACTGCTGGCTTGTTCAAGTGCAACAAAAACTACAATGGTACATCAAATAAAAATTGACTTTGAAAAGTAATAGCAACGAATAATAATTGTACAAATGATGGTGGTGGTGGTGATGATGATGATGAATAATTACAGAAACAAAAATGTAAAAAGAGGGGAGAAAAATAAAAAGACATAGCTGTGGCATAAATGTGGTATCTGTTCCCGGTGGCACACATGTGCTGCTCCTAACCTGCTGTCTCTATCCTGATCTGCTTTCTTCTGACCTGCCATCCTAATCAAACATCTCCCGATGTGGCTTCCCTTCTGACCTGACATCTGATGTGGCATCCCAAAATTCTGACCTGACATCCCTTCCGACCTGACATCTCCTGACCTGGCATCCCTTCAAACCTGACATCGCCTGACCTGGCATATCTTCCGACCTGAAATAGCCTGACCTGGCATTCCTTCCAACCTGACATCTCCTGACCTGGCATATCTTCCGACCTGACATCGCCTGACCTGCCATCCCTTCCAACCTGACATCTCCTGACCTGGCATCCCATCTGACCTGACGTCTCCTGACCTGGCATCCCTTCAGACCTGACATCTCCTGACCTGGCATCCCCTAGCTTCTCACTTGACATATCCTGACCTGGCATCCATTGATTCTGACCCATACCAGTTGAGACCTAATGTAGTGTGTGGTGTATTTCAACACACTTCTTAGTTTTTTGCTCAGCTGACTTGTCAGTCAGCTGAGCTTATGTTATGACTAGCCATCCGTCATCCGTCCACAAAAAATTGAGACATTTGTTACAAGGAGGATCAAACTATAGAGAAATACATAAAATCAACTTCACAAAGGCAAGAAAGGAGATTAAAAGAGAACTCGACAGTTTCATTCAGAAACTTAGTAATCAGAAAGGAATCTGTAACAAGACATTTGATGAATGGAAAGTTATAATAATGGAAAAAGTGGATGAAAGAGTTAAATACCTGAGAAAAGGATCTCTTCAAAAGTGGAGACAGACTAAACAAGTGCTGCAGGATTCACATTGTGGTCAGGAATTGCAAGACTTGCATGACAAGTTTGTCATCACACCTGTTGACAGAGCTAGTAATAACATTGCACTAACTTGCAAACCATACTACATTAATACAATACTGAGTGAATTAAATAATGAAAGTCATCAACAGGCAGGAACCTCTGTTACTGTTATCAAGGACCAAGTGGATAAAAACAAGGAGTTGAAATGCATTGCCTCAAATGAGGACAAGAAATTACCAATATATATGCAACTGTCAAAATGCATAGAAACCCTGTTTAATTCAGGTTCATCATTGCAGCAAAGAAATTTGTTTCAAACAAGTTGGCAAACAACTCACTAAAGTTCTCAAACTTGTCAAAAATTCACATACTAACTATTGCAAAAATGTGAAAATGTACACAGGAGTGAATAGAATGTGGATTACAGACAGCACAAGTGATATTCTACTAGACAGTGACAAAATCAACAATAAGAATGGTGCCGAATCAATTCATACCTTTGATTTCTCAACATTGTATACAAAGATTAACTTGACAGACCTAAACAACATGTTAATTTCAATGTTGGATAAAGTGTTCAAAGCTGGCACATGTCAGTATATTAAAATATATTGTGCTGAGGTTAAATTTTTAAAAGGTAAGAGCAAAGGAATATCTTACACGAAGCAAGAGTGTGCTCAAATGATAGAATGCATTATCAACAATGCATACTTTTGCTTTGGAACCAGAGTCTATCAACAAATAGTAGGCATACCAATGGGAACAGGTCCAGCCCCATATATTACCAACCTTCATTTACATTGTTAAGAATCAAAATGGATGGAGGAATTGGCAAAAACAAACTTTACAGCTGCAAGAAGATCATACTCTCACACAAGAAGATTTATAGATGACCGGTGTGCTTTAAACAGTGGATATAATAATAAAGGGAAATTGGAAAAACATATCTCTCAAAGAACTGATATTAAATCTGGAAAATGAAAGTGATACAAAAGCTACCTTCCTTGATCTGGATACAGAAATAAAGAACAACCAGTATGTAGCAAAAATATTTGACAAGAGAGACCAGTTCAAATTTGATACTATCTCCTACCCTGATCTGACAGGAAACATTCCATAGAAACAAGCATATGGAGTTTGTATCGGACAAGTGATAGGTATTGCTAGAAACACCACACTTTTTAGTGATTTTGTCAATAGAGTCAGAACTTTGCTGCAAAAACTACAATGCAAAGGTAATAAAAAACAACCACTACACAAAACTCTGTTGAAATATGTTTCCAGAGATATGACCAAATACCTAAAAAATACAACACTAACTCAAGAACATTAGTCAAGCAATGTCAAGATGGAGCTTGAAATGACAAAGTGTAGTCCCCAAAGTGTTGAGTGGTAAGAGGGTAAGTATACTAAACCCACCTAGAGAACCTTCTCTAGTCTGTCTTAAGTCAGAAAACCATGATCATACTCACTTTTTGCAGGATTTCTTTCATTTCAACCTTCATCCAGAATAGTGGAAGAGGTGAAAATGTCCTAATATTAAAAGACTGCACTCATGCTATTGTTGAATACTTGATATTTTATAAATATATTTGATGTTAATTTTACCAGTTGTGACCTGCTTATGAGAAACATGTTTTTTCCTCATATAATAAAAAAGCAAAAATCTAATTTGAAGAAAGTTGAGTTCTTGGGTGTGTCCCCTGACTCAAGAAGGACTGATCAGATTGGTTCATATATCAGTGATTCATTCTTATTGATTCATTGCATCATGTATCATTGTGTGCCTATCATACAACTATAAATTTGTATCTTTAAAACACCTCAGCAGACTCTAATTGCTCCAATGTTGCACACCAGCAATCACAAGAATGGAGTCTGGAAGCATGCCAGCAGGCAGTAGGGGTGGAGGTAGTAGTAGTAATATTACTTTATTGCATGAATGCCCACATGGGGCCATTACACATACATCATCAATTATGAGACCTGAGCAGGACTTAAAAGATAAAATGCACTAAAACTGCTGAAAAGAAATAATGTCAATTAAATTATAATTTTCTTCACAGTCACAGTCTACCATTGTTCATTGTGTTGGCTGCGTCACACCTGACAGATCCTGATGCAGATCAGGATTGTTTATCATTGTCATTACAGCTCAGTGCCCCCTCTATTGGTAGATGTAAACAATGCTATACAGTTTTAATTACACACGGTGTATCTGGAGGTATATCTGTGAATGCAGGCAGTCATAGCATGTCTAATTTATCTTTAGTTTAGTTTTCCAAATAGGGCTCTTCAGTGATGAAGCATGAGTTCTAGCTGTTACGTATTCCAAAACAAACCCCATAGCGGAAATTTCTCAGATGTTTTTTGTCATGTAGGTCCACATGAGAAAAACATGAGAATTGGGAATTTCAGTTAACCCATTCCTGGTCAGAGTACGATAATCAACAGCTTTCTTTGGTGTGTGTGGAGCGTATATTGTGCCCAACCTGTGCCAAGGAAAGCTGGTGACCTAGGGCATGCCATCATGAATGGCCTTACATACATATCTCAGCAAAACATTTTCCAGTTACAGATTAAGGTGAAAAGATTAAGGCAGACAATTTACATCTAGGTCCTTTTGGGTACTTTGAGTGGGAAAGGGTTAACTTGTATTTATTAATGTCCACATTTGGTCGAAACATTCTTTACTTGTACTCTAAACATGAAAATATGGTACAGGATATAATGTTTAACAATTGGGAAAGAGGGCTTTGCCCAAGGTGCACAGGACATACATGTGCTAAACACATCAAAACAAGTGAAGAAGATCAACTTAGACATGAACAAATTCGTAAAGTGGGGCATGAATGGTAGGAATAATATTGATTTGTAGGTTCGGGGTATCAGATAAAAACTGTCAGGATCAGTATGGAGTTTGCAAGTGCAGAGACGTGACATTTCACTTGCAGGTCTCAAATCCAATAGTTTATAAACAGTTAGCTCACAAAGTTGACATTTATTCAAAGGTGAAGTCTTTGGATCATGCCTTTTTTGAAAATACATACTTTGCAAATGTTTGCATGAATCCTTTCCCCTACTGTAAGCCTTTTTATATGGTGGTATCAAAAATGTTTTGGGTGTATCCTGTGTCTTTTATTTGACAAATCATTCAACGAGGACATGAAAAGTGGTACTTCTTTTCACCTGTACCTACCTGAAGGGGTGCAGGCATGTTAAACATAATACATACCATGTAAGCTGAAGGCTGTGTAACGTTGCAAGCAAAGCATGAGGGAAATATTTGTATCATCTCCATGGCTTCTCGTGGGCCAGGTTTTGTGTTACCTGCTGATGCTGAGAAACATGTTTGCAGATGGTAGAAAAGTTGCAGCACAAGGAATGGCCTATCCTGATCTCAATGTACACATCCTGCCCGTTGATCACTTCTGGCTCTCTGCACCAAGCTACCCTGGTGTATTGGCAAACACAGCCAGTGGTGGGTGTAAATCTGCATTTGCTGTGCCTGGGTGGGTCACAATATGCCTGGTCAGGCAGGCTCTGCCAACATTACATAATGCTTGAGTACTCCATCATTTCTTGGGAGATAGGACAGCAGTGATGATATGTGTTGTTTTTATAGCCATCAGGTATCGGGTCGGTGTGAACTGTACACACGGACACTTCTTGTGTCTTAACTATTGACATTATCCTCTATATGCCACCATACTCAGGTATCAGGTTGGTATGAACTGTACACACGGACACTTCTTGTGTCTTAACTATTGACATTATCCTCTATATGCCACCATACTCAGGTATCAGGTTGGTATGAACTGTACACACGGACACTTCTTGTGTCTTAACTATTGACATTATCCTCTATATGCCACCATACTCAGGTATCAGGTTGGTATGAACTGTACACACGGACACTTCTTGTGTCTTAACTATTGACATTATCCTCTATATGCCGCCATACTCAGGTATCAGGTTGGTATGAACTGTACACACGGACACTTCTTGTGTCTTAACTGTTGACATTATCCTCTATATGCCACCATACTCAGGTATCAGGTTGGTATGAACTGTACACACAGACACTTCTTGTGTCTACTATTGACATCTTCCTGGATGCTATGTACCATACTCCGGCCAACTCCACAGATGATCTATAAACTGATACCTACATGGATATATAACTTTTTCTAATAGGTTTTTGTGCTTGACCATTAGAAAATTGTATTTGACAATTTATTGTTTTAAAGTTGATTAAGATTAATATTATTAAAAATTAGAGGGTCATATTAGATAAGTAAGTCGCAGTGAAACTTGTTTGCCCCATGTGTTGTTCTGCTGATTGTAATGCTGCATATAGAACCAGGTGACGGGCTAGTTACAGACGTTGTGCTCCTCTTTGTTCATGGTTGATTTTCGTTAAAAAACCTGTCCTGAGAATTGTGTATTTTATTGAATTTAAATGCACATATACAACTGGGTTTTCTAATGACATATGTATATAGGTTGCATGTAATGGAATTTTACTTGTAAAATGCAAATGTTTTTGAATCTGTGTGACTACAGCTTGATTGCAATACAGTGGTCCCTGTATTGAGAGGCTACCCAAAGGGTGGGCCCAAAAGTGGTCTCTCAAGACAGGTGGCCACTCAGAGGTAGAATAACATGGAAAATATAGCAGTAGGAACCTGTGAAATATGGTCTTTCAAGCCAGGTGGCCTCTCATAGGAGTGGCCTTTCAAGACAGGACCACTGTATGTATAAGTAACAGTAACTAGGTGTTAAACATTTTTTATGAAAATGATTATAAATGAATTAGACACATACGTATAGAATAATATGAGACGACCATGCACATGCTAGAAAATTGTTAGTCTTAGAAAAAAAACACAATATGGACATTGCACATGTAGACTGTCTGTTGGCCAAAATTGTAGATGTAAACATATGAATATGCTTGATGTACATGTAACATGGCATCCAAGACTAAGATGAATTCCATTTGAAATAAGAAGGTTGGTTTGAATTATGTGCAAATTTTTTTCACTATAAGCATTTCTGAGTCATTTTTGAGTCAATAGCTTCAACTGTGAGGTAGATCATATAAGAAGTAATTATGGACTCAACACTCTTGGAGCTTCATGCCTCCAACAGGAGGAAATTAACATTTTTCAAGTCTTGACAGATGTGATTAGATTCTTCCTGTTTTAGTAGATTCAGTGATGAAGATCTCAGTGGATAAAAATTAACAGTCTTTTCATCATGTACATTTTATGTATGACAAAAGCACACCAGTGGAAGTGCAGCAATGTGGTGGGCAGGAAAAAAAGCTGCATATTCCTGGCTACCTGCAGTAGAGTAGGTTGCCTGTGAAACAGACCCCTATATTCCTGGCTACCTGCAGTAGAGTAGGTTGCCTGTGAAACAGACCCCTATATTCTTGGCTGCCTGCAGTATAGTAAGTTGCCTGTGAAACAGACCCTTATATTCCTGGCTGCCTGCAGTATAGTAAGTTGCCTGTGAAACAGACCCCTTAAGGCAGGCTGTCAATGACAGAGACTGTGCACACTGAATTTGCAGGGTGCATAATATAAAACACACATTTCCAGAAGTAGAAACTAAAGCCTGTACTACATCTTCAGAATTGATTTGTTATCTCCCGCCCACGAAGTGGGGGGGAGATATAGTAATGACGACCGTCCGTCCGTCCGTCCATCCATCCCACATTTCTTGCGCGCGATATCTCAAGAACAGATTAAGCTAGGATCATGAATTTTTTACAGTTGGTCACCCTTATAAGTGTTCACGTCGAGTTCGAAGGAGAGTGACCTTGACCCCATTTCAAGGTCACCAGGGTCATTTATCTCTAAACTTCTTGCGCACGATATCTTAAGAACCGGATATGATAGGATGATGAAATTTTCACAGTTGATCACTCTTGTTAGGGTCTACATCAAGTTCGAAGGTGTGTGACCTTGACCTAATTTCAAGGTCACCAGCGGCAATTCAATTTTCTTTGAATTTGTTGTATGCAATATCTGAAGAAACAAGTGAGCTAGGATCACTTAACTTTTACATTTGATCAACCTTGTAAGGTTCTATGTCATGCTTGAAGGACCTTGACCTTGACCTAATTTCAAGGTCACCAGAGGCTGTTCATCCATCCCACATTTGTTGCGTGCGATATCTCAAGAACCAGTAAAGCTAGGATCATGAATTTTTTACAGTAGGTCACCCTTATTAGTAGTCACATCGAGTTCAAAGGAAAGTGACCTTGACCCCATTCAAGGTCACCCAGGGTCACTTCTCTGTGAATTCCTTGCGCACAATAGCACAATATCAGAAACATGCCAGTATGTACCTGCCAAATATACAGTTATCTATGTGGGCGGGAGATATGGACAGCGTCAGCGTCAACTTGTTTTCTGTTGAATCTGTAAGCCTTAATTGGTGTGCATGATGAGAACAAGGACTGAAAGAATGCTATGGGCTGTCAGCATGAGAACAGGGTATACGTAGGCAGAGAGGATACTGTAGGCTCTCTGTATGTGAGAACAGGGGAAGCAAAGATGATCGATGCTACAGGATAATAGTGTGAGAACAGGGCAACAAGGCAGAAATGATGTTGCAGGCTCTCTATGAGAACACAGTAGACCGAGGGGATGTTGGAGGGTCTCAATGTGTGAGAACAGTGTAGGCAGGAATGATGTTGCAGGCTCTCTGTGAGAACAGAGTAGACCGAGGGAACATTGGAGGCTCTCAATGTGTGAGAACAGTGTAGGCAGGGATGATGTTGCAGGCTCTTTGTCAAAACAGGATAGACAGAGGGGATGCCTCAGGCTTTCAGTGTGTGAGAACAGTTAGGATAGACAGGGATGATGCTGCAAGATCTTAGTGTTAGAACAAGGAAAGCAGAGAGGATGCCATATAGGTTCCCAGGTTGTGAGAACAGGAAATGTAGAGAGCATGTTGGCACCTTTACATTAAGAACAAGGTAGGTCAACTGTCCAAATTGCTGCATGCACAGCTTATGTTCTAAATTTGCAGATTGATAATCATTACTTTTTTCTGAGTAAAAATGTTCCACATTTTTTCCAGAGGAGGTTGAATTGGCAACAATACATAGCCGTGGAATTATTTTCTATATGTAGATATTGAATACAATTCAGAAAATTCTGTTTTGGGGTCAATTCAGAAAATTAAATGCTTGGGAATATATAGGATGATAGAGTAGCAAGCTAAGCCAGTGCGGGTGCTGCAGGCATCTCTGCTGGTGAGAAATGGGAGAGGCCACATTACTTGTTTAGAAGAATAACCTTATAAATGGATAGTACATATAATAAAATTGGGACAGTCTCTGTAATGGTAGTCTTTTAACAGAGTTTGAGGTGGCCTTAGGCAAGTGCCAGTGCATTAGGAGAATGGGACATTTAATTGTTATATTTATTGCATGAGGCATTATATAATTGTAAAATATGAAGAATGTATGGTTCCTCTTGATCTGCCTGTCTGCCTTGCAACACCTAAGAAATATAGGTTTACTGTCAATGCACTAAAGCTTGCAGGCTTAGTCTATGAACAGAGAGAGGACAGATGTGTGGTCTTCCTAGAATTCTCACTTAGCAAACTATATTGCCTTGCACTTGTAGCCACCAATCTGGCCAATGATGTTCACCACATTCATTGGCTCCAGCCCTAGCATTGGCTTCATATAGTTCCAGACAGGGTGGAGGGCCTGTAAGCTTTGTTAGATATTCATTGCTTGTGCAGCTGTCATGCAGTGACCCTGACAGATCTATTCACATGTGGCAGGGAAGCCTTTCATGGCCGTGCACAGAGGGAGACACATGTACTATAATTGTATGATCTTGTGCTCTGGACTGTATGAGGCCAGTCCAGTCTGACAGCCACACAAGTCCTTTACAAACTGCTGTCAACCAGTGAACTACACACTTGACAAATTACACAATATATTAACCGAAAACATGAATAACATTTCACCATGTTCATGTTCATCCTTTCATAAGTACTTCAGCTAATGCAAAAGAGCACACCAATATATGTCATCTTTACCAGTGATGTATATTACAAACAGTCAGCTGCACTGTTTTCCAAGTATAATGTGCAGAAATTCAATTTCCCAGATGCATGTATTGGGTTATACAATGTCAATTTTCCAGAACCTGCATGGAAAAATGATGGGTGAGAAAATGGAGATACGGCGGTAGGCTGGGCCAGAGTTGAGGACTGAATTACAAATACCTTATAGCACATGTCGTACTTGAACATATACGTGTGTGAACAGCAAATAGCATACAACATAGCGCTGAGTAATAGACAATACAGTTGTGACAAGAGCAACTACGAATGACATAGCAACGAGCTAATAGACAAACATATCTGTTAGAAGAACAAACAGACAATATACTTGTCAGCAGTGCCAATGAAATGATACATGTACATCACTTAGAAAATGAAGAAACCGAGCCATGCTGCAGAATAACAGTATCTTGGACCTCGCACTCAATACCAAACTTGCTTGACTGTTCCAAATTTCATGGAGAATTAAAGGGGGGTCACTTTTGGGCCTGGGTATGGTCCATGAAATCGTAAAAATATGGGTGTTTTAAAAGACTCAGGTCTAAAAAATCATAACATTGCGTATGTTTTGTACATAAATTCTCCACACTTTCATCAAATAGTTAGGGTGTGTGAAAATGGAATGGGTGCAATGGAATCGGCGCCCAACTTTCTATGTATCTACCTGATAAAAAAGTATTGAAAGAAAAACATTCATTAGGAAGTGGTTTCGGTCAAAATAAGCTTCAGCTTAATGTTAATGGAACAACAGGAATTATTCAAGGTATAGACCAGTACATTATTTGTATATCCTTGAAATTAAAAAAAAAATAGGGGTACTTGTTAATGACCAAAATCTCCTTGTTTTAATCAAAATAGGAGGGTTAAAACTTAAAAGGGGGGGTGCATTTAACTTTATGGAACTATCATGTGTTGCCATTTTTTGAGGGAGAACGCGGGCCGCTGACAGTATGGAGCATATAGAGAGTATACATGTACTTGTGAACAGAGCCAATAGGATGATGCAGCACAAACAAATAGATGAGAGAATGACAATGCTGACATGACACCAAACAAAGGGACAATGTTCTTGTGAGTATAGTTAAAAAGAGAATGATACAACACTGAGGATACAGAAAATATACTGACGAGTAGAGCCAGTACAGTGACACAACACTAAGCAAATAGACAATATTCTGATGAGCAGAGCCAGATATTACATTGTAACATAACACTGAGCAAATAGACAATATACTGAGAAGTAGAGCCAGTAGAATAACCCAAAACTAAGCAAATATGGACTATATACTGATGAGTAGAGCCAGTAAAATAACCCAAAACTAAGCAAATAGACGATAACTGATGAGCAGAGCCAGTAAAATAACACAACACTATGCAAATGGACGATAACTGATGAGTAGACCAAGTAAAATAACACAACACTAAGCAAATAGACTATATACTGATGAGTAGAGCCAGTCGAATAACACAACACTATGCAAATGGACAATATACTGATGAGTAGAGCCAGTAAAAGCACACAACAGTATGCAAATAGATGATATACTGATGAGTAGAGCCAATGGAGTGACACAAAACTGAGTAACTAGATTCCAGATTCAAATCTGCTATACATGTGTTTGGCAGATATCACAGTGACTGCAAATCTGGTATCAAAAAATAAATTTATAGGATTAAATGGACAACATACTTGTGAGCAGAGCTCAACAGAATG
Source organism: Hermodice carunculata (assembly GCA_964020975.1). Taxonomy (NCBI): domain Eukaryota; kingdom Metazoa; phylum Annelida; class Polychaeta; order Eunicida; family Amphinomidae; genus Hermodice; species Hermodice carunculata. Next base: position 131,676,284 of record OZ026612.1, on the reverse strand, counting down.
ACACAACACTGGGCTAATGGACAACATAATGCTGGGTAGTAGAATCAGCAGAATGAGAACAAATGAAGTAAATAGACATTATACTTACGAGTAGAGCAAGTGGGATGACACAGCGTGGATCAAATGGACAATGTACTTATGAGTAGAGCAAACAGAATGACACAGCATAGAGCTAATGACCGGACATAATATTATGCTTATGAGAAGAGTAAGCATAATGCCACAGTATGGAGCAAATAGACAATACAGCAGTCCCTGTCTTGAGAGACCGCCCCTAGGCCAGGAGAAAACATGGTCTCTCAAAACAGGTGGTCTTTCATTAGGGGTACAATAACATGGCAAAGATAGCACAGTGTTCTGAGAGAGCAGTCTTAAAAAGATACGCGGTCTCTCATTGGAGGGATCTCTCAAGACAGGTGCCATTGTATACTTATGAGTAGAGCAAGCAGAATGACACAGCATGGAGCTAATCGACAATATACTATTAACCAGAGCTTATTCATCAAATGACACACCACTGAGTTAATGGACAATGTACTGGTGAGTAAAGCCACTATAATAACACACCACTGAGCGAACAGACAATATACTGGTGAATAGAGCCTATATGATGACACACCACTGAGCAAATAGAGAATCTACTGGTGAGTAGAGCCAATATGATGACACACCACTGAGCAAATAGAGAATCTACTGGTGAATAGAGCCTATATGATGACACACCACTGAGCAAATAGAGAATCTACTGGTGAATAGAGCCTATATGATGACACACCACTGAGCAAATAGATAATCTACTGGTGAATAGAGCCAATATAATGACACACCACTGAGCAAATAGAGAATCTACTGGTGAATAGAGCCTATATGATGACACACCACTGAGCAAATAGAGAATCTACTGGTGAATAGAGCCTATATAATGACACACCACTGAGCAAATAGAGAATCTACTGGTGAATAGAGCCTGTATAATGCACACCACTGAGCAAATAGAGAATCTACTGGTGAGTAGAGCCAATATAATTAATGCACACCACTGAGCAAATAGAGAATCTACTGGTGAATACAGCCAATATAGTGCACACCACTGAGCAAATAGAGAATCTACTGGTGAATAGAGCCAATATAATGCACACCACTGAGCAAATAGAGAATCTACTGGTGAGTAGAGCCAATATAATGACACACCACTGAGCAAAAAGAGAATCTACTGGTGAATAGAGCCAATATAATGCACACCACTGAGCAAATAGAGAATCTACTGGTGAATAGAGCCAATATAATGCACACCACTGAGCAAATAGAGAATCTACTGGTGAATAGAGCCTATATAATGCACACCACTGAGCAAATAGAGAATCTACTGGTAAATAGAGCCAATATAATGACACACCACTGAGCAAATAGAGAATCTACTGGTGAGTAGAGCCAATATAATGACACACCACTGAGCAAAAAGAGAATCTACTGGTGAATAGAGTCTATATAATGACACACCACTGAGCAAAAAGAGAATCTACTGGTGAATAGAGCCTATATAATGACACACCACTGAGCAAAAAGAGAATCTACTGGTGAATAGAGCCTATATAATGACACACCACTGAGCAAAAAGAGAATCTACTGGTGAGTAGAGCCAATATAATGACACACCACTGAGCAAAAAGAGAATCTACTGGTGAATAGAGCCTATATAATGACACACCACTGAGCAAAAAGAGAATCTACTGGTGAATAGAGCCTATATGATGACACACCACTGAGCAAATAGAGAATCTACTGGTGAATAGAGCCTATGTGATGACACACCACTGAGCAAATAGAGAATCTACTGGTGAATA